>OZ010792.1:430341001-431648501 GCA_963932465.1 Maratus speciosus
TTAACACTATTCTGACCATATTATTGGCCATTTCATGGTCAGAATATAGTTAAATTATAGTTATGAAACCGTTTTTAAAAAAAAGGTCGAATGACCTGCCAGAATGCTGCAAAATTTTTAAGAGTGCATTGACCACCTATCTCATGCAGTGCTATCTATTGTTGCTATTTAGAACTAAATTTGGGAATGAAATTAAAAAAACTCCTGACATCTTACATAAACCTAGTGCAATAATTTCTTTAATAACTGTCACCATTGCAAATTATTCAATTTTAAAAACAGTCAGCCCATTGATGATTACTCAGTATACTATTAAAACTTTTATACCAATGTAAACTCTAGGATAGTCACATTAATTTGATTAAAAATGTTTTTACTCTTTAATCAGAGTCTATAACGTATACATTTTTCGAAGGATATTTCACCTCCGTTATAATTCAACGAAAATTAAATTTCTTTAGAAAACTAATTGTTTTCCAAAGTACGTAACTTGTTTTTCATAATTTTTTAACACTTTTAGGGGCAAGATACTCCTATTCGTAAAACGCTGAAATGAATGAATGACACCAGAATCTAAAACAAATTTATTTCAAAATAAGAAAAAGCTTTTGCTCACGTTCTTAAAAAATAAACGGTCAAGTACGAGTATTAGTCACGCTTTGAGGGTTCCGTACAATAAATATGTGAATTATTAGCTGTATTATTAAAACAATCTTTGCTAAAAGAATACTAAGACTTTCTAAAAACTATACAACATAGGGTTGGGTATAACTGTATATATTAGAAAAGTGTAAATGGGTATACCATAAAAGTTCAAAGAGATATGAAACGTAAATAACATTAAATATAGCTATTCGTATAACACTTTTTTTAATATTATCCTAATCTGTTTATGATAAACATAATTCGGTACTGACAATAAAAGCAGTGCATAGTTAAACTTCATTTGGCATTTCATGAAACTAAATTCAGCGTAGTAATAACCTTTATTTCTACAGTGTAACTAAAACAAAACCTTTGTTCAAAGTTTAAATTTGGCATTGTGCTAAGCGCGCTTCGAATTGAGGTCTCAAATTGCAACGCCGCTTGGTCAGTGCCGCGTTTTTCCAGATAGGTGCTTAATTAACTTTTAAAGTCACTTGAGGCGTATTGAGAGATACAATCAAAGTAACATATCGCGAATCCCACAGTATTTATGCGATTCATTCTAATTAAATCTTTCGAGGGCGATGTCATTAAAAAACGGACACCTAATTTTAATTCCAAAACAGACAAATGGAACCAAGAATATTTAATTAAAATTTTCCTTTTATCATGTACGTGAAAATAAGCCAGTTCGCAT
The DNA here is from genome assembly GCA_963932465.1 of Maratus speciosus. NCBI lineage: Eukaryota > Metazoa > Arthropoda > Arachnida > Araneae > Salticidae > Maratus > Maratus speciosus. The sequence goes on from OZ010792.1 coordinate 430,342,344, forward strand.
TTTCTAATAAATTCGTTTATAAATTCTGGTGTCAGTTCATTATTTCATAAGTTTATAAATAGAATTACTCCGTGTCGGAAAGGATTAAGTGGTCGTAGGACTCTTAAAGCTTCAAAAGGTAAGAAATTTTAATTTTTGTAGATGTTAAACTCCTATCTTCTCTGAATATTTTGATATAATTGTTTCCTTGAAATTCCTATTAGAACAGAAGTTTTGGCTTTTAGCTGAAATATCGTTTCCGAAACTTTAAAGTCATTATTTTCCAAATGGCGTTTTTTGGACATAACGCGCAGGATACATCAAAAACTTCTGAATATTTTTTCATGAAATTTTCAAAACATATATTTCATGTTAGTTTGTATAAACTGAACCTAAAATCTCCTTTTTATTGTTCAAAAAAATATTTTTTTAGGTGATTTTACTGTTGAAATTTTAAAATTTTGTATTAGCTAAATGCAACATTGCATTAAAAATACAAAAACGCTTCAAATACAAATTTATTTAAGTTCAGGAAACTTATTACAATCTGAAGTATAAGTAAGCACCAAAATTTTCATTCTAGTCGCAATATTTATTTTTAATCCTGCGCGTAAACTGTTATGTCAATTTTTTGTTCGACAAATGTCTAACAGTTTCGAGCCCCCTATAAATACTAATTCTGTATCTTGCAATTTTTTAAATACATGAAACGAAAGAACATACTTATATCTTTCATCCCAATTAAAATTGTGGTCTAAAATCATATACATTTTAAGACATTAAATGTTGAGAATGGTCTTTTTTTCATTTTTTCCACTTTTTAGAGTCCCGAAACCCCTTAAATTAGTATGTTTTTAACAATTTGACGTTTATTGCTTTTATACTGTTACTGGACATTACATTACACATATATATCATTAAAAGTTGTTAACTAGGCATAGAGTAGGCCGCCCTTGTCCTTGTGCATGTCCAAACTGACCGTACCTTTAAGGGTTAATATCTCGGCTAATCACCGATGATTTTTTTCGAAAATCATTATCAACAATGCTTTTATTCTTCTGCAACGATAGGTATATTCAGCGATGCTAAACAATTTTTCTGAATGCCCGTAAATCGAAATTTGTGTATAACAGAAAAATGCTAATTACTCAAAAACTTAGGGTAATCGCTAAAATTTCCCGGCAAGGTTTATATTAACGTCTACTACCTCTAATTTTTTCATAATTTTAGTTTCAGTAGATTCGGAATTAGATGGGGGGGGGGGACATATTTTTGCGCTACATTTTCAACAATATCTTTGAAAATATAATACCTAAAATTAAAAGGAATGTATTTTTGAGTTCAGCGTTACAAAAGCTTTCACAGGATACCCCACATGATATACAAAGAAAATATTTTTTTTCAAGTAGCATAATTAGCCCCTCTGCTTTTTTACTAAATATATTTATGAATGTTTATTAATCTGAAAATATGTGGGTTAATGGTCTTTATTACTTCCCTGAATTTGAACTTTCAACGTTCCATAGTTTACGAGTAAAATGGCTGTGATAGACAGACAGACGGACAGACACAGGAGTGATCTTATAATGGTTCCGTTTTAACTTTTTAAGTACGGAACCCTAAAAAAAAGTTTTCATTCCAATACTCTGGTACTAATGCGGCATTTAGAAATTAAAATTAAGTTGTCCAAAAATGAACCACCGCCATTGTGTGAAGGGGTTAACATATAAAATCGATTAAATATCCATTATAAAGAAACTCGTCATCAACTACCAAAAAGAAGAAAAAAAAAAAGATAGTCGACATGGTATCTTTAAATCACGTTTCTCAAATTGGGGTGATGTTATATTACGAATGCAATTGATATCTCGAGAGGCTATACTTCCATTCCTAATTATTAAAATAACTGTTCAACAGAGAAAAAACTCATAAATGAATGATTGAAATCCACAAAAACAAAACCATGAAACCAGTACGTTGTTTTGACATAAATAAGCAGTTTCTATATAATATTTTTCATAACAATTCGCTAAAATTTGTATTAAGTTCATGTTTAAAAAAGATAATTTTTTTTCTGTTTTACGTTTAATTTTTTTTTTATTTAAAAAACTTTAAGATTATCTTCAATATATATTATTTTATGTAAAATTTTAAGAAATATCAATTAAATGTACAAATATACCACACTTTAAATAAAGAAAGTTAGATATAGAATTATTTTAAACGTTGTGAACTTTTCGACGAATGCATGTATTACTGCATTTGAAAAATAACATTTAGTTAGACTACACATGTTATTTGCTCTATTTGTATAGTTAAGGTATTCATTAAGTTCGAAATTTCCTCTGTAGAATGAAATACTATTTGCTGAATAACTTTTTTTTTAAGATTGCACTCCTACTTTCATTAACGCCTAGAGAAAATGCAGTAAAATTACAACACTTAAAAATTCCATTTCGGAATGTAAATTAAGATTTACAGATCATACACACGGGTTATCGCAGTTAATTTAAAATATGCAAATTGTAAGCTAAAATCAATATTTTCTTCTTGAAAGAATAAAGACAACTACAAAATTCGAAAAGTATTTATGTGACGCATCAAGTTGAAATGCATTAATTATCTAAGTTTTCAAATTTACTTGTTAGAAAACTAATATATGAAAATTAATTCTTAAGTTTAAATGAGGAGATGTTTTACATTTTAAATAATTATTCATATTAAGGGAAGTAAACCCAGCTTCTCGGATTAAATAATATACGTGAAAAACTTTTTTTTTTATTGTTGACGAAACTTCCAATAGATTTTTTTTTTTTTTTTTTTTTTTTTTTTTTTTTTTTTTTAACATTTAACAGATATTTCAGATTTCCCACTAAGAACACCAAAAATATCTCTCTAGGAGAAACATCAATGATCTATTCAAATGAAGTTTTGAAATTCATTAAAGATTACACTTTCGTACGAGCGTTACTCTGAAATTTTTGAGATACGGCTAAATCATACAAGTTAAACTTACCAACACTTAAGAGTGTTTCCAGTACCCCCCCCCCCCCCCAAGATCAATCCACTTTTGTAGGCGAATTTTCCAAAGGTTAAATACATCAAGCCACCCAATTGTTGGAATAGATGAAAAATATTGAAAATACTTAATAATTGCTATAACTGATAAAAATAAATTTAAAAAAAGGCAAAATACCTTTAGTTATTTACATTTTGACATATTTCATTGCACCAGACAACATTCTCAAGAAAATATAATGATAAAAATATTGTCTCAAAACGTCAAATTGAAAAACTAGCATACAAAAACAAAAATCACGCGAACACAAGTATAATGAAATTTACTGCAATAGTAAATATGGAAATTTGTGAACGTGAATTATTTTACATTATTCAGCAACATTAAGCATTCAACCTTATCTACATTATTAAAATATATGACATCGCAAGAAACAATGACTATAAAGAAAACACAAGAAACAAATTAATTAGGAATAAAAAGAAGTGTAATTTCAAAGTAAAAAATGCCAAGTTATCCTCTGTGCAATAGTTTCCTGTTTTTTTTTTTTTTTTTTTTTTTTTTTTGAAAGATTGAAATATAAACTCAATAAATACAATATTTCCATTGTTGCAAAACCATACGAAAAATTAAAAAACATAATATGTAAGAAAATATACCCAATAGAACCAAATCGATTATCAGGGGTATATGAAATACCTTTCACCAAAGAAGATGGAACTGTGCAATTTTATATAGGAATGACAAATAGAAAGATCAAAACTAGGATCAAAGAACATATAGCACACATCAAATACCGCAAGAAAACTACAGCTCTGGCTAGACTATATAACAGCGAACCTATACAAATAGATTTTAAAGATAGTGGAATAATTTATCTATCAAGATCTTCTTTGCCATCCATTATCAGAGAATCAATCTTTTCACGCAATGAGAATATTTGCAATGAATCCTCATCCATGCAGCTCCCTAAAATTTGGAAAGAAATGCTACACACGTACCACAAAGAAATGCTACAACATGAAACAATAATGTAAAATAATTCAAGTTCACAAATTTCCATTTTTAATATTGCAGTTAATTTCATTATCCTTGTGTTCGCTTGACTTTTGTGTTTGTTTACAAGTTTTTCAATTTGAATTTTTGCGAAAATATTTTTACCATTTTATTTTCTTGAGAATGATGGCACCTGATGCAATGGAACATGTCGAAATGTAAATAAATAAAGGTATTTTGCCTTTTTTTAAATTTATGCTTATCACTTAAAGCAATTATTGAATATTTTGATATTTTGAAGTGACATTTTTATATAGTTTATGAAAAATATTCTTTTATATCTTCATAAATCTCATCCTCAGAATGAAAACGACGCCTACGTATTTTTTTAGATTAAAAAATAATCAAAAATCACACATAGCAAGATCAGGAGAATAGAGTAGACGTCTATCACTTTTTTTTAACCATTTGGAAAAATGGTTATTGTCCTCGTCAGGGTAGGAAACCTAAAGCATACCTGAAGCTTTTTAATGGTTTAATCCGCATTTTATTCGTGTTCTGATTGGTCTATACAGTAAACTGTATTTCCAATTACTTTTAACAGAGGTGGATTACTTCTGTTGCCACTATGACAAAAAAATAATAAAAACTACAAAAAAAATTAATAACTCACAAACAAATTGTGATACAGCTTTCAAACAAATTGCATTTAAAAGTACATTTTTTTTCTCTATACGACGGTGTAAAAAGTAATATTGTGGGATGTTTAGAAGTTTAAGAATGAAATTTCATTTAAAATTGCTCGTCAGATTTCTTGCACGATGGAAAAGCCTTTTTTCGAACAGCCAATGAAATGCTTGGATAATACGTAAGTTTTAAGAAATATGACGGGTCGCAGGCGATTTTTGTCGCTTGCAATTTTTTACGTGTAATAACACTATTAATGTTTAATTCCTGGCGTATGTAATGTAGGACCAACTCCGTGCTATTTTTTATGTCTTAAAATTTAGTCTTCGAAAAAATCATTATTCAAATGGTCGTTGTAATTTGTTAAATTGCTTTTATTTATTTTTTTTTTTTGTTGTTGTTGTTTTTCAAGAAATTTGACTATAATCCTTGCTGAATGAGAAAATGCGTTGTCATTGTGAACCATGAGTCCCCTAACAATCACATCTTGAAGAATTTCTCGAAGACACTTAGTGGTGTACCAGTTAGTTGTAACTGTCTTCTGTTCCTCTAGCTTAATGGCTTTGACCAGGCCTGTACTTCTGAAGAACATGGTATACATTATTTTTTCATTGCTCGTTGCCTTTTCACTATTGTTGAGATTATCTTCAAGGATGCATATTTTACTTTCTTGACATGTTGAAACACCAAAAAAAGGTATGTATGTCTCATCACCAATCAGGTATGTTTTTAGAAATAATGCTGTTTCACTATCATTAAGTAATTTTAGGGTTTCTTTACTCATTCTGACACTCTCTTATTTTTGACGTTCTGTTAAATTACGGGGTACCCAACGACAAACTATTTTTTTCATATGCAGTTCTTGATAAATAATTTTATCTGTAGCTGCGGATCCATTGTCAAGTTTCTTTTGTACCATTTGGTACGTTCAACGATTATCATCGATTAACATTTTTTGTACGGCCGACACATTTTCTGGAACTACAGCTGACAACGGTCTTCCTGTTTGTTTTTCATACAAAAGATAATTTCGACCTTTTCTAAATTCTGTAAACCATCTGAATACAGTAGCACGAGATAGAGCTTCATTTTCATATGCTAATTGTAGACGTTGAAGATATTCTTCTGGATTTAGCCCCACTTTAAAATCATAGCTCGATAATGCTCTCGCGTCAACTGCATTTTCTCTTCTTTCAAAATTTATTCTACGACAGCTAAATTGCAATTGTTGCCACAAATTATGGTCTGCGAACATGAAAGAATTCAAATTCCAGTAGAATTTCAGAGTTACTCTCGTATTAGTCGCATACCAAGAGTTATTAACTGAAAAAAATAATCAAAAGTTTTGCTACTTACAGCAACCTTTTTTATTTCAATAATTGCAATAGTTTCAGCGCGTAGTTCGATTGAATGACAGTTAAATTTGTGTTTTATTTTTATTATTTTATTTACTTATTAAATATAATATTAGTTAAAAACAAAGATTGGACTATTTAAACTGTTTTAAACGCAAACAAGTTGATTATTCGTAATAGGACTGGACGGGGTAGAGATAGATTTTTTTAACTCATGCTTGAAAATTATTTTTAAAACTATAAAAATTCCACAAATTTAGATATAGTTTTCAAACAAAATGCATTTAAAAGAACTTTTTTTTTATTTGGTGCTGTAAAAACTATAACTGTGAAACGATTAGCAGTTAAACAAAATTTTAGTAAAATCAAAATTTACTTGTTCAACTAATGCCACCGTGTAATGATGTCAAACATGATATCAGCATTGCTCACTGACATATTTTTGCTTCATAATATATATTCAATAGATTGTTTGAAATAACACAAATAATTACTAGCTGGTTTAAAAGAATTAAGATTTTAAAATGTAAAGGTTTCGTTCTAAAAATTCTTTTATTTGAGAACAAAATTTTAAAATAAAAATAAAAATTCTCTTTTAGAATGTAAATTCAAATTTGCAGATTACGCGTGCAGGGTATTGCTGTTAATTTAAAACATTCAAATTGCAAGCTAAATTCGATATTTCCTTCTCTAGAGAATAAAGATATTCACAAAATTCTAAACGAATTTATTCGACACACCATGTTGTAATATAATAATTGTTTAGGTTGTAACATTCAAATGTTAGAAAATTTATGAATCAAGATTAAAATTTTCCAACTTAAATGGAGTAATGTTTTAATTTTTATAATATTTTTAATATTTTTCATTTTCAGCAGCCCGTTTGCAAGAATGCATGTAAATATTAGTAGATTTTAAAGAAATAACATTTTTAAGCTTGAAGGTTTCTTTTTTAATATTATTTTTATTTGAATTTTGTTGTTGTTGTTGTTGTTATTATTTTTAAAAAAAGGGTGTTTTTCCTTTATAATTTTAAATTCAATTTTCTTTTTATTCTTTAATACACTTTATGATCATTTTCAATCTACATTATATATTTATGTAAAAAGCTTAAACATATCAGTGAATAAATGAATTTTAGACATAAATTGAATTCTTCAAATAAAAGCAGGGATCGTACTTATCCCGAAATTTCAAGACCAGGAATTTCTTTGGTACCAGTATTTTCTTCTAGAAATTCTATTCTTAAATAACGCGAAATTTCACGCATTTAACCTAGATTTATTTTTCTATTAAAATGTACTGATATTTGTCCCGAAAAATTCCCTGAGGCGTACGACCCTTGGATAAAAGTTAAATATTAAAATATTTTAGATTTTGTTTTAACGTGTTGTTTCTATTACAGTAAACATCCTCTAATCCGGCATCCTAAGGTCCGGCATGCTGGATAATCAGGCAAGACATTCGGAAAAAGTAGCATTCCTTGTTTAATCCCCCCTGTTGTTTTTGATAATCTGATGGAACTTCAGAATGAAGAATTACGTAACAAACCATTACAAATGGTTGAAAATGGCGAATCTATAAATAACTCAATCACCCCGTTGCGTCGAATACAAAAGAAACTGATGCTATTCAAGATTTCTTTGAGATGGCTTCTACGAGTAGGCCTACTGTGTCGGCTTACAGTGCAAGTTTTCATTTTATAGTCATGTACATATTTTGTACTTTGCATTATTGAGTATTTTTTTATTATATTCAAGCTGTTTAAAGAATTAAAAACATGCTTTACTTTGTTTAATTCCTAAGTTTACACATTTTTCTTCTTCCTGACATTCATCCTATAATCCGGAAAATTTCGTAATCCGGCATGCTTCAAGTCCCGAACGTGCCGGATTAGAGGATGCTTACTGTACCAAATTTAATGGACCTGACTGATCTGTCTTTTGGATACTACTATTTTCAAACAACAGCCTTTGTGGCAGAATAGCATGTGCAATAGTGACCCTATGAAATTCATAAAAATTAATATAATTCTAGCTAAACTCATTCTCAACCTCATAATGTCATTCTCTCACTCTGTTTAGACAATGGATTCTTTATAACACAAAATTTCTCTATAGCACAAAAATTACTATTTGACAACTTTTCTAAAATTGTTAAAGAAAACATTTTATTTTATTTACTTATGTATGTTATTAACGAAGAATTAATTCGGGTAATTAAATGCCTCGTAAGAATTCCGTTTTAGAGAGTAAATTTCAACGAATTATCTAGTAATTGTTAAGTTATAAAACTTACATATTAGAAAATTGATGAATAAAGATTAAAAATTTTCAACATTAATTAAGTGATGTTTTAATTTTTATAATATTATTCATATTCGACAGTCTGTTTGCAACAACAAAAAAATATTTTCAGATTTAAAAGAATTAAGATTTTTTAAATTAAAGGTTTCTTTTTAAATATTCTTATTTGAGAATGCATTTTTTCTTGTTATTTCGGAAAAAAAGTGTTTTATCTTTATAATTTTAAATTCTAATTTTTATAATTTGAAACATTTTAGGGTCATTTTTAATCTACATTATGTACTTGCGTAAAGCATTATCAATATGTACAACGTTACGTTACACGTATACGTTATAAACATATCAGTGAATAAATGAAGTTTAAACATAAACTGAATGCTTAAAATAAAATTTAAATATTAAAATATTTTAAATTTTGTTTCAACTGATCCGTCTTTTGAATATTTTTATTTCGAAACAACAACCTTCGTCGTATATATATAAAACGTTTGCAATAGCAATATAACACGAATAATATTGCTTGCAAATAATGCTATTTAAAAGAAATACCATTCTGACCCTATGAAATTCATAACAAGAGCGAAAAATCATGCTTCAAGCATATATTATAAAATACTTTCCAACCCATTCAGAATACAATATAATAAAACACACACACACACACAAATATAACGGCTGCATTCAACTTTTAAAGGTATACAGGGTGCAATATGTTATCTATCGCCGACCTTTAATTTCTCAACTGTTGGTCGTAGACATATACAGTAAAAACTCCCTAAACCGACCACGCTGCGTTCTAATAAAAATTGGTCGCTCCGAGAGGTGGTCTCTTAATGGAGGTCATACTTAAATCTAGGTTTTAATTGTTGAAAAAAGGTAACAATTAATGTTACTAAAATTTATTTTTCACATTAAGAAAAAAAAGAAAATTTTAAGTATAAATAAAAGTTAATTACATAAGTTAATTAGTGCAGAGTTTAAAAAATGAATACATTGACGTTTGCTTTGATTTTACGGTTTTATCTTCTATAACTTTTATTTCCAAGTCCTTTCGAAATTCAGTAAATAAATGCATTTTTTTTTTTTTTTTTGGACACGAACAAATAATGACGATTTCATTAATTTATCTATTTTGAGAGTTTTCTGACAGAATAGGTCAGGGGCGTTTATTGACCGCCATCCTTAATTTGTCGTCAGAGTTAAATTCATTGCCTAAAAGGCACAAAGGGGTTTAAACACTTAAAAGTTACCGGGATTTAAAAAAAAATCTAAAATTACTTCTAAACTTAGTCTAGAAGTTTGATGAATAATGCGCTCTCCGGAATTATTTTTCTAATAAAACCTTCTTCAGGCGACCAGGAAAAAACGAATTTTCTTGAAAGAAATTGGTCGCTCATGAAGGGAGTTCATCTGGGATGGTCTCTGATTGGAGGTAAAATTAGTATTGAGCCTATGGGAATAAATTTCGTTCAATGAAAAAATGGTCGTTCAGGGAAGTGGTCGCACATGGAGGTTCCACTGTAGTTCCAATTGCAAAAACGTTTCAAATGAGGTAAATATTTATCTTGTGGCATTGTTGAATGTGTAAAATCAATTTTATAAAAATTACGAAATTTAAGTTTTTATACGGACATCCAATACCTATTAGTTATATTTAGTAAAAGTTCGCACAAATCATAACAGATATAACAGAAAAAGTTTGACATCTATGCTACAAATATTGACACAGTTATTAAATTTCAAAGTTTGAGATTTTTGCACATGATTTAGTGTCTCATTGAGCGATTAAAAAATGAATTAAAGTAATTGGAGGATCGAAATCAGAGTGAAATGTCGTTTTTACGGTGAAACCACCTTTAGCCGGAATCGCCCAATTGGGATATCACTAAAGAGGGTTATTTCATCTAAAAATTTTAGCTAAATTTTAGGTGGCAAACAACATTCAGAAGTCAAAGTAGATGTTTTCGGAAAGCAAAACCCTCCGCCCTTTTGTGCATGCGTCAGGTCTCTTTTGAATTTATCAAAATAGGGTTGAGTCGAGTTTGTTTAGCTGCGTTTGGCTGAGTGCCAATCTTTGTGACAGCGTACAAGAAAACGACGAAGTAGAACTTCGGGAAAAATCCATGTTAACGTAACATCCCTTTTGATAGTAGAATCGTCCCAGAATGCTAGGTGCTGCACTCGGAAACAAATAGAGGAATCGAAATCAGTAAAATAAAACATAGTCACTAAAAACTAGATAAATGGCAACGGAATGCAAACGACCAACCGAGCTATAACGAGCATGAAAATCGGGATTATGCAAATTACAATAGTACCGCAGCGCCACATGTACAGAATAAAACATGAGCCACTAGCAGTGGACGTGCTAGTCAGCTCTGAGATCGTAATGGCTGGCTACACATACACGCAATATGCCGAAATGATACTTATTTACTGTGAATGACAAAGGAATGCCAGAGTGGTTGCAAGGATTTATTCAGAATTTTTCCTAGGGATCGATATCCAACGCATGAAACTATAGCTAATGCATTGCACCGCCTTAGAGAGACCGGCTCTATTGCACCACCACCGCAAACAAGTAGATAGACAAGGTGGTAACGTTCGAGTGACACCGGGGGAGGTGCTCGTATTCGCCCTTCTAAATCCACAACTGATCACGTCGGAAATAAGCGAGGCATGTGGATACACGCGTCAGCATGTCTGGCATTTGTTACATGCACGTGGTGCGCATTCATACCATCCGACACTGGTGCAAGCATTGATGCTGAGTGACCACGCACGACGATTTGATTATTGTAATTTTATGCTTAACACATTAGAGGAAAATTCGTCGTTCCTTTGTGACATTCTGTGGACAGATGGGTTAACGTTTACATGGAGTGACATTATGAACGTGCAAAATGTGCATTACAGGTCGTTGGAAAACGCCACATCGTCAGCATAGTACGACATCAGGTACGCTGGTCAACGAACGTGTGGTGCGGTATATGGGAAACTCGGATTATTGGACCCATTTTCTACGAGGGGACCTTAACGGGTGATCGTTAACTGCACCTGCTACAAAACACGGTACGTGACTTTTATGAAGTCGATACTGACCTCTCCGTAAAGGTCAAAATTAGCACTAGCCACTGGCCACAGGGCCAGTAAATGAGAAAAAGTGACTAGTGAAAAATTGTCTATCAGCGGCCACCTTCCGGCCACTTTTTTACAAGGCGATAATAAAATGTACTTGCATTTCATCAAGGATTCTACTTTTTTTGGTTCCAATATATTTATATTAACATATATATTTGGGCTATTCACTTTTAGATGAATACTTATAGAAATTTTACTGTTTAGTATTTTTAAATATAAAAGTGGCCACTAGTTTTAAAAAAGTGGCCACTTAAAAAACTAGTTCTACCGGCCAGTGGCCGCTAATGAAATTTCTCAGTTTTGACCTATACCTCTCCGACATGCATACCGGGAGTGGCTTTAACATGATGGGGCCCCTCCGCATAAATCATCAAACGTCCGTGCGTATCTGGCCACCGAATTCGGTCAAAAGATCATTGGATATGGTGGTTCGGTAGTGTGGCCACCGCGTTCACCGGACTCGACTCCCATGGACTTCTACCTCTGTGGTTACATCAAGGCACAGATCTATGTGACTAAGTCTACTTCTCTGGTTGATATGAAGCAGTGCCTCATCCTTGCTTGTCGCGTATTTATACCTACTATGCTCCAATGTCTCCTGGACTCCGTATTGTCCGAATTCAATTGTGCATTACCACCAATGGAGAACACTTTGAACAGCATCTCTAGTATATCCCGGTATTTGATGTATTTTTTTTAATAGTAGATCGTTTTCTGATATAATAATAAATAGATATTTATTTTTCTGTTTAATTTCAATGTTTCATACTTAGCTTTGTATACGAGTCAGCTAAAATTTTTAGATGAAATAACCCTCTTTAGTGAAACCCCGATTTGGCGATTCCGGCTAAAGGTGATTTCGCCGTTAAAAGGACATTTAAGCCTGATTTCGATCTCCAATTACTTTAATTCATTTTTTAACTGATCGCTCAATGAAATCCAAAATCATGTGCAAAAATCTCGAACTTTGAAATTTAATAAATGTGTAAATTTTTGTAGTACAGAAGTCAAACTTTTTATGTCATATCTGTTATGATATGTGTAAACTTTTACTAAATGTAACTATAGGGACTGGGGGAATTGATTTTTTTACTTTAAACAATGCCACAACGTGAATAATTACCCATTTGAAACGTTTTTGTAATTGGAACTATATCTCTACGACCAATTATTGAAAAATTACAGGTCGGCGATACATAACACAGTGCACTCTGTATATAAATATTATACAGAAATACAGTCGTGGGAGAAAAAGTAAACACCCCTTACTAGGGCTGCAAAAAATTATCATAGAAGAAATTTAGTGGTACCACATGATTGGCCATAAAGTATACTTTTAAATGATGTATATAAAATTTGCTTAGGGGGGCATCTACATATTAAAACGAACCATAACTTTGTTTTTTTTTCAAAAGCAGTATACAATTCTGACAGCATAAATGAACTCTTCACCCTTAAATTAGCCTAAAAACAATTTTTTTTTTGCAATTCGTACTACAAGTTTCCGAGAAATTAGCTATTTTGAAACGAGCGTATTTTAGGGACTGTATCCAAATTGAAGTTCGGTATTCGTTTGTTGACCTAGAGAGACCCCTTCTTGATCAAGGCATTTAAAGCATCACTCAAGCAGTCATTGAAGACTGCTGGATTACAGAATAGCATAAGAAATTTGAAAATATCTAGTCACTTCTGTCATAGAAGGCCCCTTAAACCATCATTTTGCCGTTTTTAAAGCATAATTTGAAAACTACTTGGAAGAAAAATGTGAAATTTTGGATTTCCATAAAGCGGGACTTAATAAATCTAAATCCATCAAAAAAATTGAAGGTTGCAATTCATAATTTTTTCGAATATTAATTTCTATACTTATAATTTCATAATTCATATCATAAAATTATAAAAATTACAAATTCAACGTATTTATGTTTGAGTATTTTAGTATAGACGAACCTCATTATCCCGACAATCTAATGACCAGAAAAAAGTGTCGTCATAAGCGAAGTGTCGTGGTAACCAGAGTTGGAAAAAAATATATTTTTAAAAAGCTGTATTTTTAATTTATTTAAGATAATTTTAAATTCATAACTACTCTTGCAGTTTTAAGCAATAAAACATTATTATTAAACAAAATAAAAACAAAAACAGAATTGAAAATATACTTTCTCGTACATATCCTCTGCCTCTAGCGTTTATCCTCCGATTTCTTTTTTGACTACAATGATATGTTAAATACTGAAGCAACACATGAGATAATAGCTACTATGCAACTCCAAACAAAATACATTCAGTAGAACTTTAAATAAACGGTAATCTTTCATAATCGGGTTCACTTAAATTGAAAATTTCTCATACAGCTCTATAACTACGCAATGTAAAACAATGTGCTCTACATTGAAACATTTCTAAAACAAATTGCCTAATTAAACACGAATTTGCATTTTATATTTATAGTGGATGATGATGTGACTTTTTGTAATCTGGTTTATCAAGCTTTTGCTTCTAAAAAACAACCCAGAAGAACACTTCCCTACAGAGATGTACCAACCATGCAGGAAGTACTAACCATGCACAAATAATTATCAAACTAACGATGTGAGTCTCATAAAAATACATTCACCAGAACACAAATTATAAACGGTCAGAATGAAATACAATCGTGCATTTTTTATAATTATAGTACATGTATCTTTCATAATTGCGTTCATCTTTCTTTGTCTTTTTTCAATAACTCTATAACTAAGCAACATATAATGAAATGTTATATACTAAAACTATTCCTGAAAAGATATGTGACAGTTCCATTTTCATAAAAATCTGCTCCATTTTTTAAGAATGCTAACCTTTAATAATCAGGTCCACTTAATTTTTAAACATTTCCGTGCAGCTCTATAACTAAGCAACGTAGAACACTGTGTATACACTAAATCCTTTCCAAAAACTTTAGCTAACTAATAATAGTATATTCTATAAAAATATTACCAATAATCGGAAGCAAATGTAAATTTACGTTTTAAATATAGATAATAATAACGATACGATTTTCTGTAATATAATTCTGCATTGTGAAATTTTCGCTTCAAACGTAAACGATGCTCCCAACATTACAGCTAATACACCCGACAGGCGAGGTATCCGATTACGGAAGATTAATCCAAAATCTCATCAAGTACAAAACGAAAGGCGAATAGATGGCTTTTATGATACCTTTATGTTAGCCGGGACCAGATAATAAATCAACAAAGATTGTTTCCATACCATGTTCTTATTTTACTATTTTCATTTAAAATATAAGCCTTTCACTCATTTCATTTAAAATGCATGCCTTATACTAATTTTATTTAAAAAACTGAAAATAAAAACAGTAAAAAATAGTGCCATAACCCAAATCAAAGAATTGTTTTAATTTACACAAGCGAAATGTAACTACTGTTATTGACAATTCGAAAAATGCTGTTGGCGACATTTGCGCACGGCTGACATAAAGTACCCATTTTTTCTTCTTATCCAGGATAAATCGCCAGATATTATTTCAATTCCAATTTCTTCCATTAAAAATTCTTTTAAGTCGTACAAACATTGCTTTAATATTTAAATATTTCCCGGTTTGGCTCAATTTTTTTATGCCAATTTGGCGAAAATCTCGTTTTTGAATATCAGTTACATATAGCGTGCTATTATAGTACGTTATTCAATTCCTACTATTAGTTCACACTCTCCCTATATTTATTTATTTATTCAATTCCTACTATAAGTTCACACTCTCCCTATATTTATTTATTTATTTATTTATATATCTTGTTTAAATTTCCAATAGTTAATAAAATACTTATTATTCATCCTATCAAGTTGAAATAAATTTTTTAAAACTTGTACTGGATGACAATTGATGTTAACACAGTTTTTTCAAATATTAATTCATTAATTAAATTTTAATTAATTAACTTTAGTTTTACATGGGAGACAAAATGGCGGCCATTGGTTATTGAAGCATTTAATGCATCTTCATATCTATAAGGGGGGTTACGATAGGGGGGGACCCTGTTCTGTCGCCAAATACCGGTAAGTTTGTCGCCAACTTGGAGATATATCGCCAAATTTGGCGATCAAAATGAGTCGCCAAAAGTGACGCCAACTGGGCGATATCTCTAATATTTCGCCAAATTCCCATAGACTTCCATTGTAAACCTACTTGCTTATAGAAAATCAACAAATTGAGATATTTTAATGCAACAAAAACTAATATTAGCTTAAGGGATTATATTAAATTTTTCTTTGATGACCTAAGTAGGAATTGACTTTAAAAACAAGATTTTTATATTACTTGTTTATTTATTTATTTATATATCTTGTTTAAATTTTCAATCGTTGATAAAATACTTATTATTCATACTATCAAGTTGAAATAATTTTTTTTTTTTGAACTCGTACTGGATGACAATTAATGTTAATACAGTTTTATCAAATATTAATTCGGTACTTGTTAGTTATCCCGTCGACCAAATTACTGTCGCCAAATTGTAAGATTATATGCCAATAATTGTTGATCGTAAATGTCACATTCACTTGACAACGCGTGTTTACGTCTCGAAGTGATTTTTATTTCGACGTTTTATTTGTATTTTTATTAATGTTATACTAATTTATTTGTTCTTTCGTTATTTAAAATAAAATTTATGTCAATTTGTATAATTTGGCGGATGGTTTGGCGATTTATGTAATTTGGCGAAATTGGTCGACGGGATAACTAACAAGTACCATTAATTCATTAATTAAATATTAATTAGTAATTAATTTTAGTTTTACATGGGAGACAAAATGGCGGCCATTGGTTATTGAAGTATTTAATGCATCTTCATATCTATAAGGGGGGTTACGATAGGGGGGACCCTGTTCTGTCACCAAATACCGCCAAGTTTGTCGCCAATATGGCGATATATTGCCAAATTTGGTGACCAAAATGAGTCGCCAAAAGTGACGCCAACTTGGCGATATCTCTAATATTTCGCCAAATTCCCATAGACTTCCATTGTAAACCTACTTGCTTATAGAAAATCAACAAATTGAGATATTTTAATGCAACAAAAACTATTATTAGCTTAAGGGATTATATTAAATTTTTCTTTCATGACCTAAGTAGGAATTGACTTTAAAAACAAAATTTTTATATTATTTGTTTTTTATTTCAATATGTAAATAAAATAAAGTGATAAACGAAACATTTTATAAATAAACGATTGTTTAATTAATAACTATAAAATAGCCGGTTTACCATGTCAAGCAAAATAACGCCATTTTGGCGCCAAATAGATACCCTGGTGCAAATCTGAAATCTGTGCCTTAAATATTTCCGTTTTATAATGTTAATTTTTAAGTGAATTTCTTCCTTGTATTTTAAATAAAATCCGTAATATTTTTCAAGGCGTTTGTATTTATTTATTCTTTTTTTTTAAAAATTCATACATCCATTATAATTCTTTAATCAACAGAATTAACACAACGATTTAATTTGAATTTCTTCCATTGCTACAGTAACGGATGCATAATATGAATGAATATGGATGAATTATCACTTGTAATATTAAATATTTCGAGGTTTTGGTGCCAAAGACATCGCCAAATTAGAAAAGCCAAATTAGAAAAAAATGAAATATCTCACGAATTATTGGACTCAAAAGAATTTAGTTAGTACCATTCAGCATACAAAAATACACTAAAATACGTTATCAGTTGAAAAATAACTATAAAATCAGATATTTAAGAAATTTTTTAAAAGTTCGTTCTCTTTTTTACCCCCCCCCCCCCGCCCCCTTAGGGGGGGGGGGGGATTTTAGAAAATCCCTTCTTAGCGGCACTCTATGTCATAAGAAGTATTTTTACCTCGATTTTCAAAATTTTTGGTTCAGTAGTTTCGGCTGCGCGTTGATTAATACAAAATCCAGACTTTCTTTTATATATATAGATTTAAACACAATCATACTAATTGGTAAACTTACATCGCCAATCCTCTACCGTTTAACCCCTTCATGGGCGTTGGTTCACTTTTGGACCACCTAATTTTAATCCCTAAATGCCATATTTTAAATCTATTGAGACCTAGTATTGAATATAATTAAAATTTTGAATAATTAGAGTAAGAAAAGGTTCAAAACAAAACTTATATGTTTATCTAAATATGTACATATATGTTGTTGAAAAAAAAATTATCCCTGCCGGCTCGGGCCTACAAGCGGAGGTAGATTTCGAAGTTAAGTACTAAATTCACCAACAAAACTTAAATCAAGATTAGAGATAAACCCAGTTCCTTCACTAAGAATGAGCTCTAGGGAGCTAAACATTTTGTGAAAATTCTAATATACACGAATACACACACGCATGTATATGGAATAGGTTTAAAAATGGCTAAAGCAAATTCAGAGAACCTCAAAGTGTTAAAAGATGTTAATATTTCGATAGTCGGGTTTTTATCATGTTTTAATACGTTTCTTCAAACTCCATGACGTTACATATTCACCTGCTGAGGTCCATTATATTTCTAATATCACGCAATATTTTGATTTTTTTTTTTTAATTCGTCAAACTATTTATTTCATTTTGAGTTTTCATGCGGAAATCTTCTCTAGAAAACTTATGACGTAATATTCATTTTTTTTTCAATCCGTCAAACTGTTTATTTAATTTAATTTTCACGTGAAAATTTTGCAATAGAAAAACAAGTGTTGTGGTGAGAATTTTATTGCTTTTTTTAATTGTTGGCAACTGCTATAATCTAAAATGTTTATTTTTTCCTGTCATTGTTGTGTAAGATCTGGTTTTATCAGAATCATGTTAAGACGGTATTCAAAATTTTGAACCCTCCCCATTTCCATTCCCTTGGGCCGATTTTCCCCATTTTCAATCCCCGCCGAGGTATTAGCCATCTCAAAGTTGTTGGCGACTTTGAAGACGATCCGTGCATAATTGCGACTTTTATCGTGCGGACAAAATTTAGTACATACATACATATATATATATATATATATATATATATACATATAAACTTTTAGGTGGGCGTGGTTTTGGGTTCCTGGGGTCCTATAATGAAAAGTTATGAAGGATTTTTTCAAAAGTCGCACCATGGTAACGACTGCAATAGGTAGTATTTCTTACGAAATCTACCTAATTATGGTATTTTACACCCGCTCCTAAATTTTAATAAATTCGAATTCATGTATTATTTGAT
The DNA here is from genome assembly GCA_963932465.1 of Maratus speciosus. Lineage (NCBI taxonomy): Eukaryota > Metazoa > Arthropoda > Arachnida > Araneae > Salticidae > Maratus > Maratus speciosus. Next base: position 430,361,046 of record OZ010792.1, read on the forward strand.
GATTGTAGATATATATTCATATATGTATTCTAAGGCTTAGAAAATATTTAATTTTTTGCGACAGTATTAACCGCTTGAAGGATGGTGGTTCATTTCTGGATCACTTAATTTTAATTCCTAAAAGCCACATCGGCACCAGAATATTGGAATGAAAATTTTTCTTTTATTTAGTTCGTGAACAAAAGCTTTCGCTTATTTTGAAGTAAATTTGCTTCTAAATTCTGTTGCTATTCACTCATTTCAGTATTTTCCGAATAGAAATACCTTGCCCCTGAAAGGGTTAAGCTACCTGGGCTGTTCCTTTATCTGCGGTTTATTCTGTTGAGCTGTCTACATAACAGACCAGATGCTATTACCAATAAGGTTATCTAAGCGAAATATGATCGCCGGTTGTCAGCCCAAATAGCTTAAACGGTATAACATTGGCAATGTAAGCCAAGGATCTGGGTTCGATTCCCGGCGTGGGTATTTTTTCGTTGAGTTGGAAATATCCAATTTGCATGGTAACATTTACTTGTTGGAAAATCGATAAATCAAGCTTAACTTTTCTGTTTAATTTCATTTTTTGTGATAATATTATTGTCATTGTCTGTGTGTAACAATTCAGATATTTATTGGCAGACTTAAAATAATTAATTTTTTATTACAATGACGTCATTCTAAATAGAATGAACTTTTTTCTGTTGTTCTGAAAAAGAAGTGATTTTTCTGAATGATTTTTAGGTATACATTTTAGACTTTTTTTGAATATGTTCGACCTACAAAACTGCGTAAGAAATTAAAAATGTAACAGGTAAATAAATGAAAATTACGTAAAAACTAAATTTTTAAGAAGATGGCAAGTGATAATTGAATTATTTTTGATGGTGGAAACATTTTTAAATGCATCGTTTGTACTACTGAATTCATAGCGATAAAAAAGTTTAAAACGCATTCTCAATATCAATCTTTTTTCTCTCTAAAAAATACATTCTTTATAAGACAAACTTTTCTGCCTAAAATTTTTATTTATGTAAAAACTTTTCGAACCATATTATAGAAAATATTTGCCCTTATTTTTTGAATTGGTGACTAATGTAAAATAAAGTAAATGCTGTGGAATTCGATAAAACTTAAAAATTCCTTTTTGGAATGCAAATTGAAACTTGCATACCAGTGCACTGAAGTTACTTTTGAATATACAAATTATTAGCTAAAATCGATATTTTCTTCAATAAAGAATAAAGACACAAATTTTCACAAGTATTCATTCTACACACCAGATCATAATACATAATTACAGCTCATTTTTATCGGGTGGGGTGGACTTGCACTTGTAGACTATTGCAAAAATACCATATCTCAAATTTTCTGGGAATTTCGATGTCCCGAGTAGGTTCCTCCCCCTCCCCCCTCCCACACACAATCCCAGGCCACCCCTTGAATTCATCACTGAAGTGTAATATTTACTTGTCTAAGGTGTAAATCTACTTGTTAGAAAATCGAAACATTCAAGATTATTTTTTTTATGTTTAAATAAAGAGATGTTTTTAATTTTATAATAGTGTTGATTTTCAATAGTCTATTTTAAACAATTCAGATAAATATTTGCGTATTTTGAAGGATTAAGATCATTACATGTAAAGGTTTTGTTCTCAAGATTCTTTTTTAATTAAGAAGGAAATTATATCTGTTGTTCTGTAAAATAAATGTTTTTTTTTTTTTTTTTTTTGCTCTTGATTATTTTAAATTGAATTATTCTAATTGGTAAGTAAATCATAGGAATTGTAATTTTCTATCTGAGTGAAAAAGTGTCCATACCACAATTTGAACCACAGACCTTTAGCTGAAACTGCCAAAGATCTGCCAATTGGATAAATCTGGTGGGCAGCATTCTCTCAGAAAATTTTTTGATTAGAGCTCCTTGTCTGTTACCTTAAACACCTATACAGAAAAAAGTCGCAGATAATTATAATAAATGTAAATACCAGAAATGTAATTACACTTGAATACGTTTCCAGCCTTTATTTAGATTTCCACTACCTATGATTTATTATATTGAGCTGTTTCAAATAACTAACCAGATTCCTTAATCAAAATGTTTTCTGGGTGAATTGTGTACGCCAGATGTGTCCAGGATAACGCATTTTACAGAGCATTGGTAGTTTAAGCTAAAGGATCCTGGTTAAAATCCTAGACTGTGCACTTTTCACTCAGTTGGCAAATTACAGCTCATAAGTGTTTTGTTTTTCTACATAATTTTGAGATAAATTTCTTATTTCAAACGTTTTACGGCTATTTTCAATTTACGATATATATGTGAGTAAAAATTATAAAACAATTCAACTGAATTAATGAAAATTAGACAAACTGAATGTCTAAAACAATGAAAGATAAATATTGAGATATAGTAAAGTGAGGACAGACGCCGCGTTCGGACAAAGGCCGCAGAGATTGTGTAAGCGACACTAGCGTTCCCTAGACCAATTTTAGAAGTTCGTAGTGTTTCTCTCTGCTGTGTGATGCGTTGTATGCATTTCCACCGCCTGATTGTCATTATTTACATATTTATGCCAGTTTTTATTGCTCGAATCTGCGTGGTAAGTTGCTAAAATTATTCTAATGAAGTTTTATTACATATTTTAAGAAAAATAAACAGAGATTTCATCCCAAAATCGGTTGCAACTATAGACTAGATCCTCGTGGAATACAGACATGTGCTTGCCTTTCTCTCACATCGCTCACATGATACAAAATGGCGGCGCGGCATCTTACCCGCCACTATGGGACAGATGCCGCACCGAGGTTGAAGGACAGATGCCGCAAAATATATTTTTGTTTTTCGGTTCAATAAATTCATCACTGCGATTTAAGTAGAACTTACATTTAAATGAATGTATATTAGCGCATTCTGCTACTTATCAAAATATTCTTAGCAACAATGTTGGTTCACCATGTATGAATAAGGAAAAAGTAGGCCGTTTACAATTCTCACCATCTAAACTGTTAAACAAAATATCTCCTACCTCAATGGTCAAAAGACCTATTCAGCTACACTGTAAAAAAAATTCCGCAACGTTCCTGGGAAAAAATGGGCAGCTGAGTTGCCCATTATTTCCAAGAAACATTTCTTGAAAATGACTGGTACTTTACTGTATATGTTAAAAACTTTCTACAGAAATGCCAGTAAGTTTCCTGCGAAATACCAGGAATATTTCTGTTGACAGCAAAACATTACTGACATATTCAAGGCTGGAGTAGCACAAGAGCGAAAAACGTCCAGACCAGGGATCGAACCTGGATACTTGGCGTGCCGTGCCAATGCCTTACCTGTTAGGCTATCCGGACCGATACCTGGGTGACATAATTCACTCTGGATGTTCGTTCCCTTCATTATGACATTACGGACATTTCACAGCATGCGGGATCCGCAGACGATTTTTACATTTCCAGTTGACAATTTTCGCTTTATTATCATTATTTGTTAGAATGAAAAAATATTTTGAAATTGACATCAAAATTATTATTTATAATTTACACGAAAAAATAAATTTTCAGTTAAAATTCAATAAAGTAAATATATATGTGATATATTGTTTCTGAACTTTGCTTAAAATATAAAAATATATAAATGTAAATAATAATTAGAAAAAAAATCTAGACATAAAATATTTTGGATTTTCGTCAGTGATTATGTTAGTTTACAAGTTAGATAAAATACATATAAATTTTCATGAAAAAAAAACCTAAACGTAATTGTATATTTTTTCCGAAAAAAAAAATTCAAATTTGCAGCAATTCAAAGTGTCAAATATATGTCAAATTTAAATCAAATTGTAATAAAGTGTTAAAATATAAAATTAATTAAAAAAGAAAAAAAAAGTCAAGAGGTAGCATCGAACCCGGGCCGTACGGGTGGCGTGCAAGCTTTCTGCGTCCACACCACGAAAGACACGTTGAGAGCTGCAAACTAATGGGTATTTGAAACGTATGCTAAAACTCGGCATCTAATTTCTGAAAATCTAAGGCCCATTTGAAGAAATCTTTTCACAAGAATAATTAGAGATAAGAACTCTAAAACATACTTTAAATTAATCAAAATAGGTGAGAATCATATTTGATTGTCCCCTGGTTAATGCAGATCCAAAAAATAGGTGTATTTTTTTTTACACAGTCTGCTCGTTAACCCTCCGACTGTCTTGAAAAAGGGCAAAATTGTAATGTTTTTTTCTCTGCATTTTGTTTTAAATGCTAAAAAAAAAATGATCCTTTGAAAATTTTTTTAAAAAAATTAATAACGAATATGAATGCAATCCTTAGGAGTATTAATCATTGTTCAATGCATTAAAAATACACTAAATCAATAGAATTATATTACTTTAAATATTGCTTGTATTGCAGTGAAACCTGGAGCTTAGTGAACGTATTGACACGGGCTTGTCAGTGAGGGGGAGATTTCACAGACAAGTACGAGAGATAATCTCTTAGTGATGTCACAGAGGTATTGTATTTTCATCTGAATTATCTTGACAATAGAGACATAAAGGATTATGTCGTCTATTGATTTATTTGCATTCCATATTGATTTTTTTGCATTCCATATTGATTTTTTTACATTCATTTAAGGAATTCGTTTTCAACACTCGCGCGCGAGCAACGGATTATAGGGGAAAAAAAATAAAAAATGGCGGCCGCAGCGTTTTGCTGTTTCCAACTTTTGTTCAGGAACGTTTCAGATAAGAAAACCAGAATTTTACAGGAAAGAGCTAAATTATTCTGAAAACCTGATAAAAGGCGAAACGTTCCTGGATTTTACATGGAAAGTTACCATTTTTTTTTACAGTGTAAGTAAGAGAAAGTAAAAGGATGCAAATTACAAGCACAGAGTTTATAAACAATAAAAAAGAAGAAGGAAATGAAAAACAAAAGAAACTAGAAAGCGTCAAAGAACGACAACTTGGCGGAAGTAAAATTTGTAAAAAAAGGAAGGGAAAGATCAACTTAACAACGCCTTACTTCAGGAAAAAAACTAAAATATAAGTCATCTTCCGACAATGGGTAAATTGTTCCTCTTATGGATTCTGACGGCAGAACTGGATTGGAATTTGATGTTTATGCATATGTTGAGCGGATGGAGCAAAGTCTAAAGCGCACAGAATTCAGTGCATCAAATTCAATCGATAGCTGCATGAAAAACGCTTACTTTACTTTTACAACGGGTAGTGTGGTGTGATTGGGGGCAAATGGAAATACAAAATCAAAGAATGAGAAGAAAGGACAAAAATAAACAGACTAGGGCCTAAATAGAATATAACTAATTCCTAAATTAAGAGCAAACTGCAGTGTTCGCCTGGATTTAAACCAGTGATTTATATCTTTTTTGGAATTATGCTGTCTATTGTTTCCCGTATCGTATGCTATCCATTCATGTAAATTCAAATGATTTTCTTTTCATTTTCACTTTTTGTCTTAAGTTTTGTTTATAGAGATTACAATTTTGCATTTTACACTTTTCACACAACTTTTCACAATTTAGTGATACATACAATTTTTGTAAGTTTACTGTTATTTATTTTCATTTTAAGTAGTTTGAGAAAATAAAAATGTGATTTACTTGAAAAAAAAATAAACAGCCTAGCATTTTTCTCCATGCGGCATCTGTCCCACACCCCATGCGGCATCTTATCAAGCACATAAAAATGATGTTAAAAAAAGGACCTGTGGAAAAATAATTATGCCTACTTTATTAAGAGGGTTTTAACTTGTTTAAGATAGAAATTGGATTCTAAAGGGTTTGATTAATGATTCCTGGTACTTAGTTTGTTGTTTTTTGCTTTATTGTACATTTTACAAGAAGAAAAGAAAAACTGCGGCATCTGTCCCCACTTTACTATATTTTTAATAATGCATTATTTTTAATTATTATGCCTAAATTCATAAAAATGTGCAATTGTAGAAAAACGCATTCTCGGAGTCATAACATTTTCCGCTCATTCCGTTTAGATAATGAATTTCTATAATGCAAACATTTTTCTATAAAAAAATTTACCGTTTGTAGAACAACTTTTCTTTCAATATTAGAGTAATATTTTATAAAAATATACTGACAAACAACTTTTAAATTTTCATGAAATGAAATAACTCTTAAAAATTCCAATTTGCAATGTAAATTAAAATATTCAAATTGTTAGCTAAAAGCGAAATTTTCTTCTCCAGGGAATAAAATATAAAAATGCAAAAGGATTTATTGGACGAGCCACGTCGTAGTGAATTAACTGTTTAAATTGTTACATTCACTTGTTAAAAATCGATCTATCAAGATTAATTTTTCCATTTAAATTAAGATATATTATGAACTTTAAAATATTATTGATATTCAATACTCTGTTTTCAGCAATTTAGATAAATATTTGCAGATTTAAACAAATTGAGATATTTTATTCCTAAAGGTTTTGTTCTAAAGATACTTTTATTTGAAAATAACGTTTGATTCTGGTGTCCATGTTCTGTAAGAGTTGTGTTTTTTCTACATAATTTTCAATTAACTTGAAAATTAATGTTTGTACATTAACTTTTCTCAAAGCATAACAAAACGTATTTTATGTTATTTGCTAACTATGTTGCTAATTCTTCGATAATATGCAGTAAAATTAGATAACACTAAAAAATTACATTTTGGAATGCAAATTCAAATTTCCGGATTGCGTGCACGGAGTATCGCATTTGATTGAAAATATTTAAATTGTGAGATAAAATGAATATTTTTCTTTCTACACAGTAAAAAAATACAAATTGTTCTTAATCTACGAAAATTTAATTTATCCCGAACGAAATATACAATACCTCCGAGAACTCTATGATTCCAACAAGCGTCCTTTATCTTTAGAAATAACAGAAACTAATATTAAAAATATAAAACATTTCAAATGATTCATAGTTATTATTACTAAAATATGTGTAAAAAAGATTAAAAGGTTTTAAGACATTAAAACCAATTTATAGTTCTTAAATATTAAAAAATTCGTCGGAGTCCTTTCGACCAAACCTTGGTCGTCATCAAGGAGATAAGCGAGAGGAAATCATCAACCTCCAGAATGTACACTGGTTAAAATATTGAAGAGTGAAACCAATTTATCATTATATGAATTCTTTCCTCTAACCAATATCTCTGTAGACTCTTGCAAAATGCATGTGCCACAATGATTTATTTGTGCGATGAACTTTGCTTTGCTTGAAAAGTTGCCAATATTTGCTTTTAAATTTAAACGAGGTAATGCTGCAGAATGTTTTCCTCTTGCTATGTCTGTCATATGTTCTTTCATTCTTTCCTGCAATTTTCTGATATTCCCTGAAAACTTTTAAAATTTAGCATCTATAAATCTGTTTTAATGTCGTGAAGCCTTTTAACAATTTTTACAACTATTTTAGTAATAATACACTATGAATTATTTGAAAATTTTCATGTTTTTAATTAACATTTTAAGGTGAATATCACGTTCCTTTACATATGGATTTTTCTATATATTTAAAGAAACAAATATCTCGTCCATAATTAAAGGAGAATTTATGGAAACAAAGCTTATTTTGCTGCCATTTCCGACTAAGTTTTATATTGTACTTATTTTTCTCAAACCGGAACATCCGAATTTAAAAGGCGATCAGTTCACCATTAAATATTTTAAACTGCGTATTTTTTTTATGTATGCAAGAATAACGAAATAATATCGTGTGTCCTAAATGTTCCTATACTTCAACTTAAAGAACTCATTGTCCGTGATTTTACAAAAAAATTAAATTTTATCGTCTGCTTATCATTCCACCAATTCATGAGTTTTTATCGTTTAGTTTTTATCGTTTTCGTGCTCAGTTTGTGCGACAATAAAGTTCTGTGTTATTTTATTCTTCAAAGTGAAATGCGTTTATCAGGCATTCTGAGAATTGCGTTGCTCGAAACTTATTTCGAATGTAAATCGTATAAAAGGTGCAAAGATGTCTGACGAAATAAATATCTAAATGGTGCAATACCGAGTAAAGGCACGCTATATCGGCTTGTTCGATGATTACGTAATACAGGTTCAGTGAAAGACAAGCACAGGAGTGTAAGGTCGAAAGTTTTTTCACCGGCCTTTCTTCAAAATACACAAAGAAGGATATAGCAAACTCCTCAAAAATTCATGAGGCATTTGGCACTAGAAATAGGCGCATCTCGTGGGTCGACACATAAGGCTTTAAGAGCTTTGCCTTTTCGTGCTTATCGTGTAAAAATGGTACAGGAATTTGAGAAGCAGATTCATTATTGTCATTACTCAAAGAATACGATAAGTCACTCCCGACTTGTTAAAACGCGTTTCTGCAAACATGAACAAACGAGTTCAGTTTTGCCTCCTACAAAGTTGTGGCCATTTTGAACATTTATTATAAATGTAAGTTCAGATTTTTTTTCTATGTGATATTAAAAGTGATTTTTGTCATTAGAATTAAAGCAATCGTTTTATGGTTTGTTGTTTTTTTAATAATAAATACATATGTCGTCAGTACGAGAACTTTTAGGACACTCTGTATTAATTTTAATGTTAATACTGTTAATTTCTGATGTTGTCTTTAAAACATGTTTGTTGAACATTAAAATCTTTACTTGAGCATCGTTAGAATCTGAAAAACGTATATTCGGAGTTGAGAAAACGGATTGATTAGTACACTTTAAAAATTACTCGGAAACGTTTCACAAAATCAGTGGCAGCCACAAAAACTGTTTTCATAACTGCTTCATCAACTCTCGAACGTAAATTGGTTTCTTAGGTTTTAAATAATAAACAAGAACGCATCCAGCATAGATTATGTAACACTTTCCAACACATTCAGAATGCTGCAACAAACTTTACAGTTTATTAAGGTGAAAATTTATGTCTAAATAAACAATTTCAAAAACGCAAAACACATTTTGAAAACCCAATTTCTAGTATTACCACCGATAGCCGAAAACATATCCGATTGTTTTGTGCAGAACTGTATATGATCTATAGATTTGTATGTTCACTACATAGTATGCTTAAATTTAGTTCTGTTAAACGAACAGCACAGTTAAAATTTTTCATTCAGCCATTTCCGTGAATAAACAAAAATGTACTTGAGAATTTCTGTACATCCCTGTATATGATCTATATATAATTTTGACACACCAAATAATATTTAAGAAAATATTTCAATTTAAAAAAGCGTACCGCAACTGAAAACACACTTCGAGCAAATATTGTTCATAAGCTTCAATAGGTGAAATATAGCTTAATTTCTTCTGTAACCAATTTCTTTTATGTGTCCCTGTAAATCAGCGATAAATTGTATGCATACCCTATTCTATAGTAAGAGCTGCATAATAAACTGATATATATAAATTTCAGTATTTTTAAAATAGCGTAATATCGTTCAAATACACCGCAAACAATTTTTACCCCATAGACTGAAGTGTAACGGAACTCTTTTGAGTGTCTTTGTAAACGAACCGTAAATGCTACACGCTTTACTTTCAATACCTGACATGTCAAAGTGGTACCCAATAACATCTATGAATTTCAGGGGGATCGGGTTATATTTACGTGAGTTAGAGCATGGACAGACGGCAAACAGACTGACAGACAAACCGAATCCATTAACACTTTTAAACTTTGTTGGAAAGCGTTAAAAACGCTCTTCGGAAAACTCGGAAGAGGTCACTGTATATTTTAGTTCGTGGTTATATTATGTTTACCTAGATTAAGGAACATTTGACTTTTCATACAGTTTTTCGGAATTGTGGTAACTCGGAAGAGGTCATTGTATATTTTAGTTCGTGGTTATATTATGCTTATCTAGATTATGGTACATTTGCCTTTTTCTACAGCTTTTCAAAATTGTGGGTAAGTCGGAAGAGGCCATTGTGTATTTTAGTTCGTGATTATATTATGATTATCTAGATTAAGGATCATTTGTCTTTTTCTACAGCTTTTCAAAATTGTGGGTAAGTCGGAAGAGGCCATTGTGTATTTTAGTTCGTGGTTATATTATGTTTACCTAGATTAAGGGACATTTGTCTTTTTCTACAGCTTTTCAAAATTGTGGGTAAGTCGGAAGAGGCCATTGTGTATTTTACTTCGTGGTTATATTATGCTTACATAGATTAAGGAACATTTGTCTTTTTCTACAGCTTTTCAAAATTGTGGGTAAGTCGGAAGAGGCCATTGTGTATTTTAATTCGTGGTTATATTATGCTTATTTAGATTAAGGATCATTTGTCTTTTTCTACAGCTTTTCAAAATTGTGGGTAAGTCGGAAGAGGCCATTGTGTATTTTAGTTCGTGGTTATATTATGTTTACCTAGATTAAGGAACATTTGTCTTTTTCTACAGCTTTTCAAAATTGTGGGTAAGTCGGAAAAGGCCATTGTGTATTTTAGTTCGTGGTTATATTATGCTTACATAGATTAAGGAACATTTGTCTTTTTCTACAGCTTTTCAAAATTGTGGGTAAGTCGGAAGAGGCCATTGTGTATTTTAGTTCGTGGTTATATTATGCTTATCTAGATTAAGGAACATTTGTCTTTTTCTACAGTGTTTCAAAATTGTGGTAAGTCGGAAGAGGCCATTGTGTATTTTAATTCGTGGTTATATTATGCTTATCTAGATTAAAGAACATTTGTCTTTTTCTACAGCTTTTCAAAATTGTGGGTAAGTCGGAAGAGGCCATTGTGTATTTTAAATCGTGGTTATATTATGCTTATCTAGATTAAGGAGCATTTGTCTTTTTCTACAGCTTTTCAAATTGTGGGTAAGTCGGAAGAGGCCATTGTGTATTTTAGTTCGTGGTTATATTATGTTTACCTAGCTAAAGTAACATTTGTTTATTTTTACAGTGAAGAGAGTAAATGCACTTATGAAATTTCAAAAAGATATATTCGACGCACCAAGTCGTAATGGATTAATTGTCTATGATCACGATTAATTTTTAAGTTTTCATTAAAACATGCTTTAATTTTTATAAGAATATTGATATTCAATATACGGTTTGAACGAATACAAATAAATACTTGCAGACTTAAAGAATTAAAATATCTTAAACGTACAAATTTCATTATGCTTATTGAATGTATTTAAAGAATGATTACTTTTTTAATGTATGCTTTTATATGCATTTCTTCAGTGTAGATTACTCAATAGACGCTGAAAAATAGTTGTTTTACTGAACAATAGTCAGACTTTTTTAAATGTTTATGAACGTTTTCAATTTGCAGTATATATTTACTTAAAATATTTAAAATATCTAAACTGAATAAATGAGGACTAGACATAAGTTCAATGCCTGAAATAATGAAAATTAAGTATTTAAATATTGTAAATGGTTAAACAGTTTCCAAAATGTTTCCTTTTTTTCTAATTTCACAAAATATAAGTCCTATCCTGCCATTTACTGAATCTGTTTTTCAATGAATTCTTTAAACCCCTAAATCTTTTCAATGAAAGAAATTACTGTCGTCAAATAACATTTCTAAAAATATTACTCACACTATTTTACATTATTTGCTAACAACATTATTAATTCTTTGATAAAATACAATGAATTCTTAAAATTTCCATTTAGAAATATAAATCCTAATTTGCAGATCATACACAAGGCATCGCAGTTAATTTAAATTATTCAAATTAATAGCTGAAATCGATAGTTTTCTTCTCTGGAGAATAAAGACATCTACTAAATTCCAATAGGATTTATTCGATGCACCACGTCCTAATACATTAATTGTCTAAGTTATAACGTTAGTCGTTAGAAAATCGATCTATCAAAATTAATTTTTAAGTTTAGAATAGACGCTGCAAAATAATTGTTTTACTAAACAATATTCAGGATTTTTTAAATGTTTATGAACGTTTTCAATTTGCAGTATATATTTGCTTAAAATATTAAAAATATTTAAGCTGAATAAATAAGGATTTGACATACATTCAATGCCTCAGATAAGGAAAATTAAATATGTAAATATTGTAAACGGTTAAGCAGTTTCCAGAATGTTTTCTTTTTTTTTCTAATTTCATAAAATAGAACTCCAATCCTGCCATTTACTGATTCTGTTTTTCAATGAATACTTTAAACCCCTAAATCTTTTCTATGGAAGAAATTACTGTCGTCAAATAACATTTCTAAAAATATTACACAAAATATTTTACATTTTTTGCTAATAAAATGATTAATTCTTTGATAAAATGCAATGAATTCTTAAAATTTCCATTTAGAAATGTAAATTCTAATTTTAAGATCATACACAAGGCATCGCAGTTAATTTAAATTATTCAAATTAATAGCTGAAATCGATAGTTTTCTTCTCAGGAGAATAAAGACATTTACTAAATTCCAATAGGATTTATTCGATGCACCACGTTCTAATCTATTAATTGTCTAAGTTATTTAGTTAGTCGTTAGTCAATCGATCTGTCAAGATTAATTTTTAAGTTTAAGTTGAGAGACATTTTAAATTTTATATTATTATTGGTATTTAATAATCTGTTTGTAGTAATTGGGTTATATATTTGTAAATTTAAAAAGTTTAATTATGCTTATAAAAGTTCAAAGATTATTTTTCGATAATTCAAAGTAAATTTTTATCAAGTAAAATGCTCATTTATTTTTTTAGATATATTTAAAAGGTTAGGGCATATATGAAGCACTTTTAAAGCACATACCTTTATATTATGTTCGCTATGTTTTTATAACGCAGCATTTAGCTTATAAAATATTTATAAAAAAAATTAAAATTCTAGTAAAACGAAAACTACCTCATTCGCAAGGTTTTTTTTAAATGCCAGAGTCGTTTAGAATTAATAACTGCTTTAGTTTTTTTTTTTTTTTTTTTTTTTTTAAACATTTGAAGTATTTAAGGTGTATAAATGAGGATTAGACGTAAGTTCAATGCCTCACAAATAATGAAAAATAAATATGTAAATATTGTAAATGGTTAAACAGCTTTAAAAAAGTTTTTTTTTCATAAAATAGAACTCCACTCATGTCGTTCCCTGATTCTGTTTTTCAATGAATTTTTTAAATCCCTAAATCTTCTATACGGAAGAAATTACTTTCGTGAAGTAACATTTCTAAAAATATTACAGAAACTATTTTACATTATTTGCTAATAACATTATTAATTCTTTGATAAAATACAATGAATTCTTAAAATTTCCATTTAGAAATATAAATTCTAATTTGTAGATCATACTCAAGACATCGCAGTTAATTTAAATTATTCAAATTAATAGCTGAAATCGATAGTTTTCTTCTCTGGTTAATAAAGACATTTACTAAATTCTAATAGGATTTATTCGATGCACCACGTCCTAATCCATTATCTAAGTTTATAACGTTAGTCGTTAGAAAATCGATCAAGATTAATTTTTAAATATAACTTGAGAGACGTTTTTAATTTTATAGTAATTATTGGTATTTAACAGTCTCTTTTTAGCAATTGGGATAAATATTTCTAAATTGAAGTGTGCCGTGGACCTACCGTTTGGAAAATATCAACAAAAATATCGTTTTTTTTTTTCATTTATTAATATACTGCAATCTTAACTGCATCATTTGCAAAAAACTTCAAGCAATTTCAACGGTTCCAAACGAAGTATCACGCATTCCAAATTTGCACACCGTAATTCAGTTACACAAATGAAACTTTAAAACGTGTTTTCTCAAAATGAGAATTTTCGTCAAGTTAGTATATTTCAAAATGTTCCATGTATGTTATTTTCTATCCAATTTTCCCAATGTTAAAGGTTATAGTTTGCAATAAGCTATATTTCAAAACTTAGTATTAATATGCATGCATTAATGTACGTAAAAGGAAAATTTGGTAGTTATATACCTTTTTTTCATGAAATTTCAAGAAAAAGTGTAAATATTGGAAGTATTTTATTATTTTTTCTCAATATATTTGTTGGTTTTGGGGGAACACAGAGTTAGCAGAATAGCTCGACATAAACATTCATTAATACTAATACGAAGACAAAAATATATACATAGCTTAAGTGCGACTAAGCACTGATATGTTTTTAACAGAACTGTATAATCTCGCTCGCAGAGCTGATTTGGTGAAACGTCACGGTACGCGCATGCGCTGAAAGAAAGGGGTAAGAGAAATGGACGTTGTATTCGAACCCTTCCCCCTTTACAACGTGCATTTTCTTAACAAAACACTATTCAAGCAAATTACAGAGAAATAATATTAATATAAAAATTACAAATGCAAATTATATACATATGAAAAAAGGATACAGAATAATGCTGAAAATTTTTAAACATTTTGTCCTATCATATCACAACATTTTTTATGTTAATAAGTGTTTAAAGCTTTGGTTAAAATGTCTGCAGGCATATTTTCTGTCTCTAGGTATTTAATCTCTATTTCATCACTATCATGTATTTCGCGCACAAAGTGATGACGGATGTCAATGTGTGCGAATGTTAAACTAACTGGATTTCGTACTAATTTTTGAGCAGACTATTATAGTAGACGATATGTAGTATTTTATCACAAAATATTATAGTAAGGGCAGTTACTGTTTCAGGAGAAAGTTCGCTTAAGAACCGTCTGAGATACAAAATCGCTTTAGCAGCTTCTGATAAGGCCATATACTCTGCCTCTATTGTGGATAAAGCAACAGTTCGTTGCTTTCTCGATTCCCAAGATATAGCACCACCGGCGTATTTAAAGATGTAGCTAGTATAGGATTTTCTATTATTCACATCTGATGCCAAATCGGCATCAAGAAATGCAATTAAGGTTTCAGAATCACGCTTAAAGATTAGTCCTTGATCTTGGATTCCTTTTAGGTATCGCAAAATTCTTTTTGCAGCTATCCAATGAGGTTTACCCGGATTGTTGTTAAATTCACTTAGGAAATTCACAGCATGAGTTATATCAGGTCTAGTCGCAACTGATAAACACATAAGAGATCCTATTAGATGACGGTTGGGAATATTATTCATTTCAGATTTTTCTTTTTCAGTTTTTTGACACATATCCTTAGTAAGCTTCACATTATTATCAAAAGGTGTAGATATTGGTTTGGATTCTTGCATATTAAATTTGCTGAGAATGTCTTCAATGTATTTTTATTTTTGAGTACTTTTAATATTGTCCCCGTTTTGCATGAATTCTCTGCCCAAACAATAGTGTAAGAGACCTAAATCTTTCATATTAAATTATTTTGCTAATTCATCTCGAATATAATGATAATCTTCTTTACATTTAGTAAGAATTATGAGATCATCAACAAAAACAATGATAATAGCTTCAATGGGAGATTTAGAAAAATACCCACATTTATCAACATTAAGAGATTGAAACTTCATTTGTTTCAATTTTTCATCTAATTTTTTAACGATTGGCGACCTGATTGTTTTAATCCATGAAGGGATTTTTTTAATAAACAAACTTTGTCAGCATTCGATTCATTTTTAATACCTTCAGGTGATTCCATGTATATTTCTTCAGTTAAATCACCACTTACATAATCCGTAATAAAATCTTATTGATATGCAGTGAACCCATTTTGGATGACATATGCGATCGCAGTTCTTATTGAACTTAATCTAGATACAGGAAAAAAATTTCGTCAAAATCGATACCAGGTTTTTGTGTACAATCTTTTCCGACCAATGTCGCTTTAAACTTCTCGATTGACCCATCTGGTTTATATTTTGTTTTTAAAACCCACTTAGATCCTATAATTTCCTTATGTTTTGGCCTATCTACTATTTGCCATGCATTTTCTTGCATTAATGAATTAAATTCTAAATTTATCGCATCTATCCATTCGTTTTTATATGGACTATTTAGGGCTTCGAAAATTCAGGACAAGAGTCAAAAGAATTATTTACTGCAGTTTGAAATTTTTCCTTCTTTCGAAATAATTGTTTGATATTCCTTTTTAGGTATCCCCTTTTCACCTGTTTTTATTTTTCTTGGCCTTCCGCGCGTTCTGAAAGAAGGGGGGTGGGGGAGGTCAGAAATTTCATTAGATTGCGAATCAATTTCTCGATCGCAGTCGCCAGAGCTGTCTGGTTCCTTTTTCATGACCGGAAATATTTCTGACTGTTGCTTAATTGTGTTTGCGCTCGTGTTTTCATTATTTTGAGAAAAAGGGAAAATTAATTTTATTTCGGTGTCACAGGAGGGATCATTTTCAAATTCGTTAATAAATCGAACATCTTGGCTAATAAAAATTTTTCTTGGTTTCTTGTTCCAAAGTCTATATGCTTTAGATTCATTAGAATACCTACAAAGACTACAAAGATATGTTCTTCTGATCGAGGATCAAATTTCCCCTTATTTTGCCTTTTATTAAGTACGAAACATTTTTGCCCAAATATTTTGAAGTATGATAAAGTTGGCTTGATACCAAATAATACTTCATATGGAGTTTTATTTTCGCTTAAATGTCGTGTCGGGCAGCGACTGCGTATGTAAGCAGCACAATTTATAGCTTCGGCCCAAAAAGATTGTGGAAGATTACTTTGTAATAGTTGCCATTTCAGTTAACGTTCTATTCCATCTTTCAGGGGTGTCGTTCTGCTGAGGGGTTAAAGGGGAAGAAAATTCTCGTTTTATACCGCATTCTTCGATATATTTATCGAATTCTTCGCCGCAATATTCTAAGCCGTTATCTGTACGAAGGTATTTTATTTTCTTTCCTAAGCGGTTTTCGACTGCTGCTTTATACTTAACAAACGCA
The DNA here is from genome assembly GCA_963932465.1 of Maratus speciosus. NCBI lineage: Eukaryota > Metazoa > Arthropoda > Arachnida > Araneae > Salticidae > Maratus > Maratus speciosus. The sequence continues at coordinate 430,377,776 of OZ010792.1, forward strand.
TTCTTAAACTCATCCTTAGTTTTAAGAAAACTAACTTCAGTATAACGTGATTTATCATCAATAAAAGTAACAAAATATCGCGATCCTCCATGGGAAGGGACCCTCATGGGCCCACATAGGTCTGAATGAATCCGAAACAATAGATCATTACTTTGAAAATTTGATTGTTTAGGGAAAGGGCGTACAGTTTGTTTGCCTTGAATACAAACTTTACAGCCTTTAAGAGACTCATCATCATTGAAATTTAAATTACTAACCATATTGTTAGATTTAAATTTCTTTAAATCAGACTCATTTAAATGTCCTGACTTTAAATGCCATTTTACAAAATCACTTACCTGTGCTATGGCAGTTCTTTCGATGATTGGATGTACATAATATAAATCGCCTTGACGAAGAGCTTGTACTAGTTTAGAACCATTAGGCTCAATTATTTTAGCATATCGTTCTTTAAAAAGCACAGAACGATTATTAGCCGTTGCTTTTGACGTTGAAATCAAGTTACATTTTAACTCAGGTTCACACAGAACGTTCTTAAGTGTGAGATTAGTAGTCCCACTACCGTTAGGCACTGTAATAAGAACTGTTCCTATTCCTGTGATTTTTGCTATTTTATCAACCGCAAGCTGTATTGTAGAATTCTCACGCGGATGAAATTCTGTAAATAAATTTTGATCTTTGCACGTATGAGATGTACAACCGCTGTCTAAACATCATGCAATAGGTTGATGATATATGCCGTACTAACCGATTCTTCGTAACTAGTGGTCATCATTGACCCTTGATTTCCTTTATTTAAAGATGCAAGCTTTCTGTCAGCTATTTTCTTTCTACATTCGGAAGCTTTATGCCCGATTTTGGAATAATAATTGCACTTGAAATTACGATAATTTCTTTCCGCGGGAAAATTTTTATTCGGATTAGTTTTCCATTTTTCATTTTTTCTTCTGCTCTTGATTATTTCTTTTATTTTCTATATAATAGGCATTTTGTGAATCATGAGTGGTTTTTCCTTTTCTACCTTCCCATTCTAGCATCTTAATTTTCAAAGAATCGGGTTTAGGTAACTCATCTCTCGATTCTATAAAGCATCTAAAATTTTCGAAATTCTCAGGAATACTGTAGAGTAGAAGAATTGATAACAAATCATCAGCAATTTCTACTTCCATTTCTTTTAATTTATCAACGATCCCAAAGAAAATATTTAAATGTTCAGACATAGTTTCAGTAAAACTCATCTTTCGAAACAGAAGCTGTTTGAACAGAATTGCCTTCTTTGCGGGGCCTCTCGATTCATAAACTTCTTTCAATTTATTCAATACAGAATTTGAAATCGTACAATGCTTAATGTGACACAATTCACTAGGATTTATGGCAAGAATTATATCAGCACGAGCTTTTTGATCAGCCTGGAGATATTTCTTTTCATCTGAGCCACGTTCGGTCGGTTTCTCTTCTTTGCCGGTTACATAATCAAATGGTCATTTTTTATTAATATTGCTTCGATCTGAAGCTTAAAGCTATCAAAATTATGTTTACCGAGCTTTTCAATTGTCGTAACATGAGACATAATTAGGCAGAATATCTCGCAGCCACAAATCAAAACAGTTAATGACAGAACGTAGAAAAACTCTTAGTTTCGCTTTAGGGTTTAGACTTTACGATTCGAAAGTTCGAATTAAAAATAATTTCTGCTATTTACAGCGCAGTGAGTAGCGTCTCTGGTACCCATAACCTTTGTTGGTTTTGGGGACACACAGAGTTAGCAGAATAGCTCGACATAAACATTTATTAATACTAACACGAATACAAAAATATATACATAGCTTAAGTGCGACTTTACACTGACATGTGTTTTAACAGAAATGAATAATCTCGCTCACAGAGCGGATTTGGAGAAACGTCACTGTACGCGCATGCGCTGAAAGAAAAGGGTATGAGAAGTGGACCTTGTATTCCAACAATATTAGTATAATTTTAAAACGCACACTAACATTTGTTGCAATATTATAAATCTAACATTTAACAAAACATAAGGTTCTTAAAGCCAAACTTCATGCGCATGGAGCATTTTTAATTAGAAAGATAGATTAAAATATTTTAATTAATAACTTAATTAATTACACTCATTTTTGAATTAAATGGATTAAGTTACTTGGAAAATGTATGAATTATTATCTGTGCAAAATGTCTGTACAATTGAATGAAAAATGAAAAAAATGATTTTGACAGTCCACTGTCCACTCAAAGATTTTAATATATTATGCTCATAAAAGTTTGAAGGATATTTTTCAATAATTCAAAGTAAACTTTTATCAAGTAAAATGTTCATTCTTTTTTTTTTCTTTTTTTTTTTCTTTTTTTTGCGTTTATTTAAAAGGTTTGGGCTAATATGGCGAACTTTTTAGGCACATACCTTAGGATTATCCTCGCTATGTTTTTAAAACGCACCATTTAGTTTATAAAATATTTATAAAAAATAAAAAATAAAAACCACCTCATGCGCAGTTTTATTTAAACACCAAAGTGGTTTAGAGTTAATAATTAATTTTTTGCTTTAAAATATTTAAAGTATTTAAGCTGAATTAATGAGGATTAGACAAAACTTCAATGCCTCAAATAATGAAAATTAAATATGTAAATATTGTAAATATTTAAACAGTTTTCAAAATGTTTTTTTTTCTAATTTCATAAAATATAACTTCAATCCTGTCATTTACTGATTCTGTTTTTCAATGAATTCTTTAAAGCCCTAAAACTTCTCTATGGATGAAATTACTTTTCGTCAAATAACATTTCTAAAAATATTACACAAAATATTTTACATTATTTGCTAATAACATTATTAATTCTTTGATAAAATGCAATGAATTCTTAAAATTTCCGTTTAGAGATGTAAATTCTAATTTGCAGATCATACACAAGGCATCGCAGTTAATTTAAATTATTCAAATTAATAGCTGAAATCGATAGTTTTCTTCTCTGGAGAATAAAGACATTTACTAAATTCCAATAGGATTTATTCGATGCAACACGTCCTAATCCATTAATTGTCTAAGTTTATAACGTTAGTCGTTAGAAAATCGATCTGTTAAGATTAATTTTTAAGTTTAAGTTGAAATAACTTTTAAATTTAATAATTTTATTGGTATTTAATAGTCTGTTTGCGGCAATTGAGATAAATATTTGTAAATTTAAAGGTTTTAGTATAGGGGGTGTTTCTAAATGAATATCGAGGTTTTAATGCTTGGTTGTATTTATTACATAAAACTTAAAATTATAATTAATACATAAAACAAATTATGTATAATTAATACATAAAATGTATAATTAATACATAAAATACTGTGAAAGAGCAACTCAAACAGTTTTACCTACAAGCTTACAAGTGTTCAATGTAAGCACCTTTCGTCACACGTCACATATCAAGTAGACCATCAAGTCGATAGCTCAGTTCTTCCCAAACGTTGATTAGAGTTTGTGAGGTCAATATCGCAAAAGCTGCAATGGTCAGCTGGTAGTGGAGGCACATACACACGATCCTTTATGAAGCCTCACAGGTAGAAATCACATGGCGTCAGATCGGGTGAGCGTCTGAACAGAACTTCTTTGCTAATCAACGCTTCGGAAGAACTGAGCTATCGACTTAATGTGTGCCGTGTGACGATAGGTGGTTACATTGAACACTTGTAAGTTTGTAGGCAAAACTGTTTGAGTTGCTCTTTCATTTTATGTATTAATTATAATTTTAAGTTTTATGTAATAAATACTACCAAGCGTTAAAACCACGATATTCATTTAGAAACAATCCGTATTATGCTCATAAAAATTCTAAGGAACTTTTTCAATAATTCAAAGTAAACTTTTATGAAGTAAAATGCTCATTCATTTTTTTTTTTACATATATTTAAAAGTTTTGGGCTAATATGACGAACCTTTTAAGCATATACCTTGGGATTAACTTCGCTATGCTTTTATAAACGCAGCATTTGTTTTATAAAATATGTATTTATAAAAAATTTAAAAAAAACAGTCAAACAAAAACTACCTCATTCGCAAGTTGTTTTTTTTTTCTTTTTTGGACACCAGAAGGAATTAATAACTGCTTTAATTGTTTGCTTTAAAATATGTATTTTTCCCCTGATGGGTTAGTAACATAAACAGTTAATAAGCTACGCGTGTATACTGAAAATTTTCTTCCTATCTATTTGTGCATGATATTTTTCATGAATAGAAAATGCCAACAAAAGTCCACCCCAAATAACTCCAGAACAGCGTACGCTATAATCTTAAGCGTGGTGTCTAGGTATATTAACCCTTTCGGGACGGTTGATGCATATGTGTATCGTCAAAAGGATTTGTTTTTGCCGCCATAAATAAATGAAATATTTCTTTTTTTTAATTAGAGCAATTTTTGGTATTTCACCGGTAAAGGGTTTAAAAAAAGCAGTGGCAATCAAATAAAACTTGTGTAAGGGATGCCGTCTCAAAAAGGTTAAAGTGACTATGTGATACGTGACAAGACCACTTATAGACCCACCTTGCAAAAAACTGCAGTACACTGTAAAAAAAAATCTGTAGTTCTACAGATGTAAAGTTACATGCTTACTAAACTTTCATCTGTAACTGTACAAAAAAATCTGCAAATCTACAAAACTAGTTTTTGTAAAGCTACAGAAATCTGTAACTGTACAAATGAATCTTCTAAAATTACAGTAATCTTACTAAAATTTTATCTGTAACCTGGGTTGCAGTTACATGAAAAGTTCTAGGCATCCCAGTTTCCTAAAAAATTTCTAGTAACCTTACAGATTTTTTAATTTTCGGCGCAAAAGTGCGTCTGTTACAGGAATTTTTGTTGTTGCCGTTACATAAAAAGTTTTAGGAATCCCAGTTTCCTTGAAAAACTTTAGTAAGTTTACAGATTTTTTTTTTTTTACAGTGTACTAACTATTAACGTTCGAACACGGTATTAGATACGAGTAAAAAATCAATCACAAACTTGTAGTCGGTACTCAACTTGTTTTGATATGATTTCTTATGTAAAAATACATTTATTAGAAGACCTTTTTTTTATTCTACCATTAGCTTAAATATGCCAATAATAACTAATTACATGCAGAAGTGCAACATTATAAGATAGAAGTAAATCTTATACTAATAAAAGGAAGTTTCGCTCTGTGTGTCGGCGATGGCTAGCGTACGAGGTTAAAAAGATTTGTCACGGTAGCCCAAAGTGTCTCATGATGCATCTGAGACACAGAATTTTAAATTTCTAATAATTAGTTGAGTTATTAATTAAACATCGCAAATCACTCTCATCAAAAAAGTCATCTACACTGTTATAAATATCCCTGTAAAATTACGGGAAGAGACCGGCAGCAGAGATTCCAGTCATACCCGGTAAGACAAATCTATGCCTATCATTTTATGCAGTCTGTAATTTTAAGTGGCAAAGTAATACAATTCCCTAAAACAGGATATAATGCACTTTAAAACACAATACACTGTACTTATTGTTCCGTAGAACGTAGCACGTTAGATAATCATCACAGAATCGCTTTTTCGACGGTTTAAAAAATATCTTACGTCGCGGTTAAGTTACATTATTTTTCGAAACATGACTAAAATGAAGGGTTACACCCTAGCGGAAGAAAATGCATGGGTCGTGCCATATTTTAGCTAAAAGATGGGCTAGAACTGTAAGAATTTGTGGATTTCCCTTAATTTTCTAAATATCTAAGGGATAAGGCCGCTTATTTAATGGATCAGACCGTTTTTCGTCAAATAAGGCTGTCGGGCAATTGAACGGCAAACGCTCATAAATTTACAGTTTTTTCTGAGAGTGTATTTAATCCCCAATCAAAGAAGGCGCTTGCACTGTAAAAAAAATTCTGTAAAGTTACTAAAGTTTTACTAGGAAACTGGGATTCCTAGAACTTTCTATGCAACGGCAACAAGAAAAATTCCTGTAACAGACGCTGTTACATGAATTTTTGTTGTTACCGTTACATAAAATGTTCTAGGAGTCCCAGTTTCCTAGAAAAACTTTAGTAACTTTACAGAATTTTTTTTTACATTGTGCGCGCACCCCCAAACCCATTTACGCATTGGAAGCTTGCGAAAAACCGACTTTCGATTTTATTTGTGTTTTTTAATAGTATTTTCTTAACCCCTTGAGGGGCAAAGAAAAGTGTCTCTAAATATTGAATTCTCACCGGAATAATCGAAAAATTTTATTTTTAAATACGGAAAAGCAACTTTTCAACGATATTCCCCCAAAGTTAAAATATAAAATTTAGGTAAACCTTTCTGGTGAGAATCTTGTTTAAATTAGGTGGGATATATTTTATCCCACCGCCCCTCAAGGGTTTAAGCTAAATCGACCAAACCGCACGGTACAGTTAAAATTGAAAGACATATTCCGAAAGATTGTGCTCTTCCGTCTCAGATGCCGCAATCAATTAAAAAAATGTTGCAGTTAGCCCTTTGAAAAAAAAAATCAAAAAGGGTCGCTTTTCCGAAAAACGTTTTTCCCCTTATTGCAACGCAACTCCAGGTCGCAGTTTTAAAGGTACCGACAAACCAATATAATGTTGTTAAAGCTGAAACCTTCTTCTAATCAATGGGGTAATCGGTTTTGAAAAATATGCATTTTACTTTTCAAATACACAGGCGAACGCAGGTCACTTCGCGCCTCACGGAGACGCTATTTTTTCTACGCTAAAAATAACTAAACGTCTGCATTTTAACTCAATCTTTTTGGAGCATACCAATAGACAATAGTCAGCTACAAAAATTTTACAAAAAAAAAAATGTGTGAAAATTTCGATGAAATTATTAAAAACTTGAGTGTTTCGTCACGGTTTCGCTCGTATTAGGTACGCATAGACTCCAAAAATAAAATTACGCAGAAAATAAAATACCAAATGGCATGTACTTTCAATTCAATATTTTTTGCGCGATTTTTTTTTATTTAAAAATATAAATTCAGACAAAATGGAGTTAAAGATATAAAATCATATAAATTTGAGGTTCATTTACCGCAGGGTAAGCTTCATCACGGGCGGATCAGCTACTTTCCTAATAAAAGACATCAAACTAAGGTAAGTTTATTTTAATAAGAAAATCAAATTAAGTGTAGATGTGTTCCACAGCTACACTACCTGAAGCGCATCACAGTGATGTATTCGTAAAAAAACCAGAGGTTATATACTATAGGCACAGAGTATACGCTAAAGTCATGAACGTCATGCCTAGGGTGTACGATATAGCTTTATTTGAAAAACAGAGGGTATACGGAGCTTCTTTAAAAAATCCACAAGGTATATAGCATATACCTACATATACACTCCACTACACCCCTGGTCTGTTAAAAATTCTGCAGCATTCTGGCAGGTCATTCGACCGTTTTTTGAAAAAAACGGTTTCATAACCATAATTTAACTATATTCTGACCATAAAATGGCCAATAATATGGTCAGAATAGTGTTAAATTAACGGTTGTGTAACCGTTTTCGGAAAAAAAACGGTCAAATGATCTGCCAGAATGCTGAAAATTTTTAAAAGTGTGGTGCATCCTGCATTCTAGATGGAATGTTTAGGACTATTGATTTTGCCGTTTGAAAGTTTTAGTTGGTGGAAAGGACTTTAGTGGGCACCCTGTATATCAATATCTGTGTCCATCTATCTGCTAATCTTTCTCTGTTCAATTATACATTTTTTATAATCGAACAGATAATTTAATGTATATTCAGAATGAATACTAAAATAGAAAAATCCATAGTTTTTATAATCTCTATTACTAAAAATTTGTAACAATATGCATTTTCTACATGAAAAATTAAAACGAAATTAATCTCACCTCTATTTACATAGTTCCCTTATAATCACTATATTCTAGCCAAATACCGCTATTTTAAGTTAACTTAGAAACTTTTGTGCTCCATAATACTTATTCTTTCTTTCATGCCCCATTTACCTTTTTCGCACTACTCATCCTTGTTCACAAATGTACTTTGAGTAGACTTCTGTGTATTACAGACTACATAGATTTAATCAAGAATCACGCCAATCTCCATAAAACAGGGGAAATCCTCACTTGCAGAACATTCCGATTAAGTGCATTCCCTATTCATCAGTTCAAATAGCGCCATAAAATATTGGTCGAGCTGTAATCGAACCAAATGCAATCAATTCTCCTGATAACAAGAGGTAATTAGGGTTCGAGGAAGGGGTGGATGAGGGAGTGGATGATTTATGTTAGTAGTGAATTCGAGTAAGTGACTAAATTGTTTCTATAAAAAACTTATGTGGGTCATTTTGACACAGAGAAATTTGAAAGCGCCAAAAATGTTTTCATATATATACATATATTTATTTTTTATTTTTTTCTTTTTTTAATAAAATTTATAATAAATATCCATGATTGTATATTTACACTTATACTGATTTTCATCAGGCATTACTGTATCAAATATGTATTCATGCATGCATGTGCTTATAATACTTATTAAACACTCATTCGGATAATCAAGAATGCTTCAATTTTAAGATTAAGGACAAATATATGCGCTATTTCTTATTATGGTAACAAGTGCTTAATAAAAATAAAGCAATAGCAAAATAGAAACAAGAATAAATTACCTGAATTTCAATTTTGAAATTAAGTACATTTTACATTAATGATCCGAAGTTGCACCTGCTAGACCACATTCACACATTCCGGTATGCCCTTCTACAGTGTTCTATTCTACTCTGCAGTTTACGGGAGCTCAAGTTAAATTCAAAGGAATTCTGAGAAAGGGGGACCCAAAATGTATTAATCTGTACTCGCGTTTCGGAAAGAACCGCTTGCATATGGGGAATATGACAGTAAAAAAAAGCTTTAAAAATGAATTTTGAACAGTAGGAATGCGATAGTAAAAAAATTAAAAATGGATTTCGGTTAACCGAGGTTAAAAGAGTTTCGGATAAAAGAGTTTCTACTATATATAAATTCTGAACACGAAAGTGACTCTACATTGTCAGAAAATGCATAAAAAATGCAGATATTTAGAACATGCTGCAATATTGACTATTAAATGTTTTGTTAATTTTACTGCTTAATATATTTTTCTAATTCATATTCTACCGAAATATATAAAAATATTAGCATTTCTTTAATTATCATGTCGAAAATGTAATATTTTGAACAATAATGTATAAATTTAAAATATTTTCTGCCTCAGACATTCAAAACTTATTTTTATCCTGTTAATGCAATACTATTAAAGATTGAGTGTTTAAGTTCATTATTTGGTAAATTATTAAGACTTATTTTCTGTTTTAAATTTTATAGCAATTCTTTTTATTTAGCAGTCTCACAGACGTTTCCGTTTATGCAAGGGATTTTCATGTTTCCAGTTAAGGGTTAAAAATTAACTATCTCTTTTAAGGGTGTTCTCAAATCCAAACTTTTTATTTTCTGACTCATTTTTAAATTCATTTTTGTTCTCAAACGCATCCAAATGGCAGGTTCTCTTATTCATAAACTATATAATGTGCTGTATTGTTCGATTTTGTGATAAAGGCAGGGTATATTTCAAAACATTCTGTCAAAGTGGGCATTTTGTACCGAATTTCCCGAAGCGATAGCGCTGTAGACGAAAAAAAATGGTCATACTGAGAAAATAATTGCTTGTAAATCAAGTTCTAATTGATTAAATGAAAAATAAAAGCACATCGCTTTTAAATCTCTTTAAAAAAAGCACGTCAACAAGTTTCATGGTTTTTCTTTTAAAAATGAGTCTGAAAATGTGTCAGAAAATTTCGAGTTGTTGAGCGTGAAAAATATTTTTTTGAAATATGGAATATATTTTTTTGATTAATAAAAATTTATAAAAGTCGTATTTTATCTCAGAATGTGAATTGTGTGTTTAGATGTATATCAAATTTTATTAAACAACAAAAGTATTGTTTTTTACATATAAAATGGAAATGAAAGATTTCTTTTCTTTTTTTTAACGATAATAAATGTATCCATGATTATTTCTTTTAAAAAATCAAAACCTAAAAAAAAAGTGAAAATTTACAGGGAAATTATGATTTTATTTATTGGATACTATTTTAATCATTGCATTATACTGAAATACGGTAACTGTAATCTTTAGTTAGAAAAACGTCAAAATCTAAAAAAAGGAAAAGCCAATAGACATAGTTTAATCTTTTTTGTTGATTGCTTTTTTAATCACTACATTATAATGCAATATGTCAGCTGTATGCTTGTTATCCATATGAACTCAGAAAATGTAAAAGCACTGAATAAATCTTTATATTTATTTGCATTAACTTTTGTAAATGTATAAAAAAACAAAAACTAATTTTTTTTTAAGTTATAATTTCGAATTTATTCAGTTTTTTAATAAATTCATTTTAATCAAATACAGCATCTATAAGTTTACTTACAAACTTTTGTGTTTCGAAATACTTACTTTTTCTTTTATGCTTCATTTATCTTTTTCGCGCTATTAATCTTTGTTCACAAATGTACTTCGAGTAGACTTCTGTGTATTACAGACTTCATAGATTTAATCAAGAACCTCGCTACTCTCCATAAAACAGAGGAAACTTTCACTTGCAGACTATTCAGATTAAGTGCATTCCTTATTCATCAGTTCAAATAGCACCATAAAATATTGGTTGAACGGTAATCGAACCTAATGCAATCGATTCTCATGATAACAAGCTGTAATTATAATTCGAGAAAGAGATGAATGGGCGAAAGGAGGATTTATATTGCTAGAGAATTAGAGTAAGTGACGTAAATGTGTGCCAGAAGTATACGCTGGGACATGATTAAAAAATATAACACTTTAAGTAAAACTTTAAAATAGAATGTTTACAAAAGAGTAAACACATAACATTTAATATTCTGCAATTCGGCCGGCAACACTATCCAATTCGAATGCACACACTGTCTCTAGCCCTGGAGGAAAAAGATAGATAGAGGTGAAGTAAGGTGACTGGGTGTGACGCCAAAAAAGATACCCTAAAACCAATTACATTCGGCCCAAACACAAGCACGTTCTTTCACGAAAAAAAGAAGAAAATTTTTAGTGATACAGTTTTTAATTCATAATTCAATGGAGTGCTGCTTTAGAATGCTTAAAAATAAGCAGATCATTTTCACTTAGAGAAAAAAATGAACAGGTGATGTCGAAGAATTCGGTCCCTGTTCCAGGTGCTTGTTTTGTTAGGGCCGAGTGAGAGCATTTAAATTTGAGCGATAACGCGCATCATATTGCAAACCGTTTTTACGGCATACTGCATCTCCATCTATCTCTTTCCTCCATGGTCTCTAGCGTTGAAAAAGCATCGGAGAATAGTTGTTTCAATTCTTCACAATTATCGTCTGCGTATAAAAACGATCGAATAATAAAAAAATTATGTATTTCACTTCATCACAAATGTTTCCACTATAAAAACATTATATGAGTCATAGTAACACAGGAAAAGTCAAAGACTCTGAATAAATCCTTAAATATTTTTATATTACTTCAAATAAGTACCAATTATTACTTTATAAAATTGAACTAAAAAAAGAAGGGAAACTTATAGGAATATATTACTTCTATTTATTCGGTATATTTCATATTATAATGACATACGTCATTTGTAAGCTTGTGGTCCATTTAACAGAGTAAATGGTGGAAACTCTGAATAAATATTTATAGTAATATCTGCAGTAAATGTATAAAAGAATCCCGAATAAAAAATCAGAAAACTTTTAAGATAAAATAGATATACTTCATTTATATTTATTCAGTTTTTAATCAATTCATTTTAATCAAATATAGTACCTATAAATTTACTTACAAACGTTTGTGTTTCGCATAGTTTTTTTTTCTTTTATGTCTCATTTTTCTTTTCCGCGCTATTAATCTTTTTCCACAAATGCACTTCGCTAGTCTTCTGAGTATTACATACTTCATAGATTTGATCAAGTATCGCTCCACTCTCCATAGAACAGGGGAAATTCTCACTTCCAGAACATTCATATTAAGGGTTTTCAGGACTCATAAAATTGGAAAAAATGTCGCGCCACTCTCCATAGAACAGGGGAAACTCTCACTTGCAGAACATTCATATTAATGGTTCTCAGGACTCATAAAATTGGAAAAAATGTCGCGACACTCTCCATAGAACAGGGGAAACTCGCACTTGCAGAACATTCATATTAAGGGTTCGCAGGGCTCATAAAATTAGAAAAAATGTCGCGCTACTCTCCATAGAACAGAGGAAACTCTCACTTGCAGGACATTCATATTAAGGGTTCTCAGGACTCATAAAATTAGAAAAAATCAAAAGCAAAGAATATTTTAAACATTTAATATCTTAAAATGTATATGATTTTAAAACAAAATTTTTTGGGAGATGAAAGATATGAGTATGTTCTTTCATTTCATGTATTTAAAAAATTGCCAGATGCAGAATTAGCATTCATGGGGAGTTTCAAACTGTCAGACATTTGACGAGCAGAAAATTAGTATAACAGCTTACGCGCAAGATTACGAAATAAATTCTACAAGTAGAATGGAAATTTTGGTGCCTACTTATACTTAAGATTATAATAATTGCCCTGAACCTAAATAAATTTGTGCTTAGGCATTTTAAAATTTCTAATACAAAGTTGTATTTATATAATGCAAAATTCTGAACATTTCAACAGTATAATCACCTGATAAAATATATTTTTTAACAATAAAAAGGAAATTTCAGGTTCAGTTTATACAAACTAACATGAAACACATGTTTTGAAAATTTCATTAAAAAGTATTTAGATGTTTTTGTGATATTCTGCGCGTTATGCCCTAAAACGTCATTTGGAGAAAAATGACTTTAAGTTTAGGAAACGCCGCTTCAGCAATTCAGTGGATATAATTCTAAAAGCCATAACTTCTGTTCTAATGGGAATTTCAAGGAAACAATTATATCGAAATGTTTAGAAAAGATAGTAGTTTAACATTTATAAAAATTAAAATTTTGAAAATTTTGAAGTTTTAAGAGTCCTGAGACACCTTAAGGCTGCGTTTAGAAAGCAAAAATGGCTGACTGTCCTGCTAAAGCAATAAAATCTTTCTTTTCTAACCTCATTTGTGGTTTTTAATAAAAGGGCGGTAAGGATCAACAATAGGTTCAACAATGGGTCAGGGGATAAGATAAAATCGAACTCGAAGGTAGCTCTTCCATCTTACAGGACATCCAGCTCTTCATTTGTAAAACCATAAAAGATGAAAGACGCTCCGTAACCACAAAAAAATACTGGTTGGCCTAGAACAAACAAACCGCAAGTAGAACGACTGCGTTCCCTATTCAACAGTTCAAATAGGGCCATAAAGTCGAACAGTAATCTAACCTAATGCAATCGATTCTCACGATAACAAGCTGTAATTACTGTTCGAGAAAAAGATAATGGGTGAAAGGGTAATTTATATTGTTGGGGAATTAGAATAAGTGACGTAAATGTTTCTATAAAAAAATTACACGGGTCATAATAACAGAGAAAAAAATGAAAGCTCTGAATGAATTTTTGTATACTGTTACATTAATTATAAGAAATACCCATGATTATTGCTTTAATAAAATCAAACTCAAAAAAAAGGAAAACTTATAGGGATGTATCACTTCTATTTATTCGGTATGTTTTATATTATAATGAAATACGGCATCTGTAAACTTGTGATACATTTAACAGAATAAATGGTGGAAACTTGGAATAAATCTTTTTACATATATCTATAGAAAATGTATAAAAATACTCCGAATAAAAAATCAGAAAACTATAATATGAGAAAAATATACTTCATTTCTTTTCATGCAGTATATTGTAATTAAAATACAGCAACTATAAGTTTACTTACGAACTCTTGACTTCATAACATTATATATATATATACATATTATTTTTTTTTGGCTTCATTTGTCTTTTTCATAATAGTAGTAATCCTTATTCACAAATGTATTTATAAGGGAAGGTACTCAACCGATTCGAATGAAAATGAATAAATTAGGTATCAATCGATAGTACTCATTGAGTTTGTAAAAAGTGTAATTGCTTCTATTTTGCAAATTCGTCTGTGAGTAGAAATACAAGGTCAAGGTTACAAGAAAGCCCATAAAAGCAAATGCTAATGTAGGTTGTTTAATGATATTTTTTTGAACAAATCTTTTGTAGGCTAGTTCCATGGATTTTTGCAGTGTAAGTCACATAGCTGATAACTGCTATGCTTTTTGGCCACCGTTATTTTCGAAAAGTTTTCCACATTTTTCCCTTCTAAAATACTGGTAGTCAAAGATCGTAGCAATTTGCTACTACACTGTAAAAAAAAATCTGTAAAGTTACTAAAGTTTTTCTAGGAAACTGGGATTCCTAGAACTTTTTTTTGTAACGGCAACAAAAAAAATCCTGTAACAGACGCAGTTACAGGAATTTTGGTTGTTGCCGTTACATAAAAAGTTCTAGGAATCCCAGTTTCCTAGAGAAACTTTAGTAACGTTACAGATTTTATTTTACAGTATATGTGACTTACACTACAAGTACGCATGGAGCTAGCATGTAATAAACTACGAAATGAAGAAGTAATATCACCATAAGTTTTTTATCCTCACATACTATCATTATTTACTATTATCATTATCATTATTATTATTATTATTATTATTACTACAGTCGAATCCGGTTAACAAGGGCTTCAAGAGAGCGGGGAAAACTCGCGTATTAAGCGGTAACCTGTATTAAACGTGATTTGTATAATGTCACAGGAACTAGGCTTATTTGCATATCTAATTATCTAAATGAACTTTAGAGCCCTCATTTCTATGTTTACGGTCGAAAATTGCGCTTTTTGCGAATATTTAGATTAGAATTTAACTGTATTCAACTGTAACTATTTATGTACTGAATTGTGAATCAAGAAAATTTTATCTTCTAAAGCATTTTTCGTGAATTGTTTAAACTACATTAGAAGATTTACATAATCATTTAATAAATTTTAGAAGGATTTTAGAAGGTGTGAAGAATTTAGAAGAATTAATTAAATTTGAATTTGTAGGGATTTTCTGCAATACTTATAATCCCACTCAAATCTTTATTTTAAATATTTTTTTTAGTATTTTGTAGTATTAGAAAATGTACAAATATAATGTTCTTACAATAGAAATATAGAAATATTTCCGAATTGAAAAATCCGCTCCTCCCCCCTCCTCAACGCCAAGAAAGCTGAAAAGATGCAAAAGCAAAAGGGATCACCCTTTTAAAAATATTTTCGTTTAGTGTAACCTATAAGGCTTTTGGAATAAGATAAAATAATATCTATAACTCATTCTAAACTGTATTACAACTAATCGATGTATTAAAAGAATTTTATAACAAGTTATTTTAATGGTACTTGTAAGTACCGTCACCAAATAAAGGATCACTATCAAATATCTGTTGATTACTGTCAAGATAGCGTACACAATATTGCACGTACTACTATATTTGGATACATCCCCTCATCTTTTTGCTTCCTTTTGGGAACAACGGATTTCGAGCTTATTCTATTGACGATTGTTTTCAAAATTTCCAAACTATGATTTTGAGACTTTCACAGAAGTTGCTCTATATACATAGCTAATACATTATGTACATTTATATTCTGATTACATTCGCGCATGCGCAGTGAAACATTTTTTTAGTAAACCTGCTCATTTTTCATACAATTTTTATTATTTTCTAACTGTGTACTGTACAATGTTGTTTGTCATATTTTGTGAAAAGAACTTTTTCTTATATTCTGAACTCTGCAAATTATAAGCAAAAAACTTGGCGAAACTTTGGACTGTTTTTATAAAAACCTTAATTTCTCTGCGAGTATACACTCTATCCTCATAAAAAGGAACACACTATATTACAATAAGCCACTTATTAATAATCTCGAGTTTGAACGCTTTTGCTACATTAGTTTTCACAGGGTTATCCAAAAGATATTCGTTCTTTTTCAATTTGTTGACGGTCCCCTATGGGGTTTCGGGTAAAAATCTTCGCGGAAATATATGACCTATACTATACTGTTTACACACCTGCAGTTTCAGGTTAATTCCTCTTGTATTTTTCTAGATATTTAACAAAACGTCTAAAATCGAAAGTGACCGGTCACCTTTGGCCATATGACTTGGAGTTATTGCAAAAACCAATAATCAACTATTAAAATTAACATTTTCTCATTCGTTCATTTCGGAACATCAATAAAATAACAGTAAGTTACGTTTTTGTAGAAACAGTAAAAAAACAAAAAAAAATTAATAATTTAAGATTCTGGTATAAATATATTTTGCAAAATATTTTTCATTATCTTCTAATTCTGCAATTCTCTGCCAGATTTAAAAGCTTATTAATGATCAACTCTTCTATCCAACATCCTTCACTACCTTAATGCACTTTCACTGTTTTTAAAATTCTCGCCGTTTGGTGTATTTGAAGGCTCCACTAGATTTTCCTCCAAATTCTGGAACATCACCTCCATTCATAAAACTTTTCGGGAAAGGACATTAATCACTGAATACAAAGGTGAGAACCATCTAACGAAATTTCTGTTTAAAAGATTGGAAATGCGTATAGTGTTCGAATAAACAGTTTCGGTGTCTTAGTTTTAAAGTTTGGATTAGGAACATTCATCCATTCTCGCAAGTATCCAATTTATTTATGGCAACGGATTAAATTTTGAAAGAAAATACACCTTTTTTGTTATGAATTTGAATTTAATTAAAAAAATGTTTCAGAAGAAATTGTTATCTATTTAAAAATGGATAGTATTTTATGGCATGTGAATAAAGAAGGTGAATTGGTAAGCATTAATTTTTGGCGTCCAATAGCGGCATTTCTTTCTTCTTTTTGCACTCTTTTATTTAACTTAACTTAATATTTGTATGTAAATATGGAATTTTGTTTTTTTTTATTTACTTCCTGGTATGCTAAAATTATTTTTTTTTTAATGTACAGTCGTGGAAAAAAAATATGTAACCACCCCCTACTAACTCTTCAACTAATTATAATAGAAAAAAATTGACAGGTACCAAGCGATTGGAAATAAAGTAAACTTTTAAATGATGCATATAAAATTTGCTTAGGGGGCCATGTACAAATCAAAACCAGATCAAACTTCATTTTTTAGAATTGCAACACTCAAATCTGACAATATATTTTAAATCTTCGGTTCAAACTATGCCTAGAAATGAAATTTCAAATCCTTTATATGATAAGTTTTTGAATTATAAGCATTCAAACTTTAGAGCTTCTAACGTTAAATTACATTTTCATATTCTTATTAATATCTCCTGAAATTATAATCATAATGTGATAATTTTTTTTGTTTAATTATAATACTAAAAAACCCAAACATAAATACATCGTATATGTAATTTTTAAAAGTTTCCAATATGAATTATGAAATTAATATTCGAAAAAAAATATGAACTGCAACCTACAAATTTTTTTATATATTTGTGTTTATTATGTCCTGCTTTATTTAAATGCTCAATTAAAAAATTTTCTTCCAAGTAGTTTTCTAATTATGGACAAAAAATGCCAAAATGACGATTTAAATTATGTCCAGAAAAGCATAATTCGAAAAAAATATATTTTACTCATTTTAATGAAACATTTGAGCTGGTAATAGTCGATGCATATTAAGCGAGTGAAATGGTCCTATTGGGAAGAAATAATACATTAATAGAAGTGACATAGTCATTCTGAAGCATTTCAACAATCGGGTACCAAACTTCAATTTGGATACAATCCCTAAAATATGCTCATTTTAAAATAATTAATTTCTCGAAAACTAATCGTACGAATTTCATGAAAATTTGGATTTAGGCTAATTGAAGGATGTAGAATCTATTTATGGTGTCAGACTTGGGTATTTATATTGAAATAAACAAAGTTTGTGTACATTTTGATAAGTAGATGGCCTCCTAAGCAAATTTTATATACATCATTGAAAAGTAGACTTTATTTCAAATCGTTTGGTACCAGTAACTTTCTTCTACAATAATTTGTTTTAGAGTTAGTAGGGGGTATTTACTTTTTTTCCACGACTGGTTTTAGAGCTTAATTATAAATGAATAAATTAATTTGAAAGTATTTTTTCGTTAGCCGGTCGCAGGTAATAAATCGCTAAATAATATTTATGGTTAGTCTCTTTACGAATTAAAGAACAATGGGGTTATCTAAGCGTCAAAACATTATCGCTAAAATATGCCGAATGGCTGTGACACTGCAACAACGAAATATTTTAAACACTACAAATTAAAAAATATAAATTAAAAATAAACAATATAGTACATTTTTTTAAATATTCTTCTATCATTTAATAAATGAATGTTAATAAAATTATGATTATACGTTTAGAGAACAATTAAAAAATTCTTAATAGACAGTTTATATAATGCTTATTTTCCTGTTGCCATATTTTAAAGCAGACTGAGTAAAAATTAGAATTTTTTTAATAAGTGCAATTATTCATGCGTTCTGTAAAGCATAAAGGAAAGAGACGAATCTTCCATCGTCGGGGCAACTTCAATGTATTATAACAGAATTTTTTAGCAACTACATGAATTGCAATCAGTAAATTATTCGTAATTTTTAAAATAAACATTTAATGCTTATAAAAGAATTATTAAGCGTTATAAAAGAGTTATTTTTACTTTCAGTTCTGAGGTGTTTTGAATATTTTAATATAATTTTGATTCTGTGTTTACTCTGTGTCTGTTTGATTTTTATTTGAAGATTGTTTTAATGTGTTATACAGAAACTTAGGTTTATCTAGAAAATAATTACTGCATTTCAATTATATCAATTCGATTTTTGTTGTCGGTATTAAGCGCTCAATTAATAACATCATTACAGCTTTTTGTGTTTTACTTTGAGGTTGTACATGTATAAAGTTATCACTTTAGGAGGTAGGAGTGGGTCTGACACTTGATATCGTAAGATTATATAGGGGGGTGGGGATTTATCATTTTTTATCCAAACAAAATTTTCTTTTTCTTTTAACTTTTTCTTTTCATCAATATAGTCTATCATCATTTTTTTAGTCTGTTATCTGTTTTTAATGAAATGCAAAATTAATATAGAATGATTATAAATTCATTTCATTCAAAAATATGGAATGTTTCAACATTCGCCATTCCTAATCTTCTGCGATAAGCGCATGTGATTCGTTGTTAGAGAAACGGGTTCGAAATTGTATTTGTTACGGTTACCAGTAAAAAATGGGGAAAACTTGAGTCAACCTGGTTTGTTTTTCTTATATATAAGAAGTTCAGCTTACACCGCGCATTGAGCAACTGTGAAAACACAATATTACTGCTGAATGCATTATGTAACAAAAAGCTAGTATTAAATATGTTTAAATAACAGGTATTTCTTTAAAGTGTTATTTGATGTAAAGTTATTTCATATATAATAGTGGTATTTTATTAACTTATCCTCTTCATTTAAATCAGTAAAGTGTGCGTATAATAAATATATAACCACATCTGTATATCATTGCAAACGTATAGAAAGAAAATAAAAATAAAAAATAAGAAGAATTTTTAGACATAATAACGATATTATTAGTGGGAGCAGGTTCGAGAAATGATAACGTATGATATCCCAAGGAGCGGAGGGTGTCAAAAATTGCCAAATAGTTGATAACGTTATATATGTATATTGTATAGCCTCTATACTTTACACTTAACAATATATAAACTATGGTGGTGGTGTGGGCGCTTTACCGAGAAAATAATTATATAACTAAAATGCATTAAAACTATGTTGTCTGTTCTTGTATAACATGTTTAAACAGTCTTTAAAAATTAATAAGATAGGCAGTAAATATACATACTAGATTATATTAAAAAACAAAAACACTTTAGAAAATAATATAAAAATTTCGGCCCATTCGAGGTCCCGAGAATCAATGTTTACCTACCCAATTCTTTTGCTAAAAAAATTAAAAATAAATAAAAAAAAATTAAAAAAACATCGTAAAATTTAAATGATCTACAACTCGGCACATAAATAGCAATTATGTATAATAAATAAAATGTCTATTAATAGATAATAATGAACATTTACTTTGAAGATACAACAAATTTACTTGCATCCCGAATTACACAATTAATTATTTTATTCAGCACTATGAAACATTTTTTTAGTTCAGATACAACATGTTTTTAATTACTCGGACACTTTTACAAAAATAAAATAAATTAACAATTCAATTCAAAAGAAGCATGAAAATAAATTTAAGCAATTTATAGTAACATTTGTCTAGACAAATTTATTAAAATCAAAAGAGATTTTTCATATATATATATATATTTCTTGACTATAACAAATAGAAGTATCTCAGTTTTTTTTCTTTCATATGAATATAATTATATATTGACTAAAGAAGATATAAAATAACATATTCAAGTAAAATATTCTGTGTTACATACAACATCGGCTGACAATTATTTTTGAAATGTTAAAATAATAATAATAATAATTATATATTTTTTAGTCTTGGCAGATTCACTCATATTTGACATGCAGTAGATGATTATAAACTAAATTTTTTTACTAATCCTTGTAAAATACATTTCAGATACAATCACTACTTTTAAAATGTAAACTAGTGCTCAAAACTTTAACAGCGTATTCAAATTTTCTGGCGATTGGCTAATTTTTACAAAAGTTAGAGACTATATCAGTCTCGACGATGACAAATAACTAAAATTTAAATGTTCGTAACAGTAATGAAAACATTTAATTGGGCTTAATCAAGGTTTCAGAAAATAAAAAAAATTGGAGTTAATACTTTTCCATTATATTATTTTACATCTTCTTATTCAACAACTCTCTACGGGATTTGAAAGCTTATTAATAATCTACAACTCTTTTCAATAATCTGTGCTATCTTAATGCACTTTTCCTGTTTTTAAAACTCTCGTGGGCCTATCTACGGCGTATTATTAGGCTCCTTACGATTTTCCTCTAAATCCTCAGATGCCACCTTCATTCATAAAACTTTGCCCGAAGGACATCAATCACAGAATACAAAGGTGAGAACCATTTAATGAAATTTGTGTTTAGAAGATAGAAAACGCATCTAGTTCTCGTGTAAAGAGTAGCGGTGTGTTAGTTTTAAAGTTTGGATTGGAAAGTTTTATCCATTCTCACAGGTGTCTAATTTATATACGACAAGGGATTAAAGTTTAAAAGAAAAATGCTCGCTTCTTACAATAAATATTAATTTAATTTAAAAAAGTGTTTGTATAAAAAATTGTTATCTGTCTGAGAAAGTATAATGTTTTTCACGCCATCGGAGCAAACTTTCAAAATACATATAATTTCAAAAGACATCATGATAATAAATGATATGCAATGTTTCACAAAAATATAATTCGTGGATAAAAATAATATATATATATATTTATAGATAATAATAAACAATATATATATAGATAATAATAAATATTTATTTTGGAGATAATCATATTTAGTTAAATTCCCAAATACATCGCCGATTACTCTATTCAACATTATGAAACTTTGTTTAGTCCTTATTCCCTATATCCATTTACTGATACAGACTTTTTACGATAAAACTCCAAACGAAATTTTAAGAAATTTATGTCTCAATTTATGTCTCTTTTGTCTCAACAAATTTCTAAAAATTTATCAAGCACTGTTATACATATATACACTGCTCAACACAATTAGGGGAGCACATGGTTTTAACGAAATTACGCAAATATTTACACAGATAAGTAACATAAAATAAAACATCCATAATTTAAAGTGTTGTTGAAAACAGATAAAGAAAACTTCACATCTAAATTAAAGTTTATGAAGTCAAAAACTAGAAAAAGGAGATAAGTGCAGAAATCGGGATTTTGCAGAAACGTCTGTTTCACTGCCTCAGTTGTAAAATCCAATTGCTCAGCTTATGTTTTGAGAAAAGGTGGCTTGAAAATGTCACAGCAACATGATTTACCACAATCCACGGCTTGGCGTGTTATCGGGATAGTTGAATTTGAGGAAACACAACGAAGTGTAGTGGACGCTGTTGGAGTCGCAAAAGTGTCCATGAAAGGCTGTGGAATCGATTCCAAGACACATGGAATGGTAGTCATCGACAAATGCAAGGTCGAAAATGTGCTAACACAGAAACTGATAACCGATATATCCTGTTAACAGCTTGTCGAGACGGAACGGGTAATGCTACTCAGCTGCAAACACAGTTGTTCTTGGCCACCGGACGAAGGGTGTCCGGCCAAACAGTCCGAAATAGGCTTCATCAGGGTAATCTCTATGCATGTAAGCCAATGGTCTGTATTCCATTGACCTCAAGCCACTGTGCGGCCCAAAGAAGGTGGGGAACTGAACATCGAGTTTGGAGGCAACGTTGTTGGAGTCAAATTCTGTTTACAGACGAGTCCCTATTGAGTCTAGATGTGACATCTGATGTGTTTTGGCATGGAGAGAAAGAGGCACTCAAAATAACCCCACATTCGTTCGTGAAAGATCACATTACAGACGAGGTGGGTTGATGCTCATGGCTGGAATCAGCATAGGTGGACGTACAGGCCTGCATATCATTCGGAATGACACTTTGACGGTCCGAAGTTATACAGACGAAATACTGAGACCTCATGTCATATTTTATGTTGCAGGAATTAGTGATTTCTTTTTTTTCCATGCATGATAATGCCAGACTTCATACAGTTCGTCTTGTGGAAAACATGCTTGAAGCTAAAACAAGACAGCGTATAGAATGATCAGCATACTCTCCTGACCTAATTACGATCGAGCATGTTTGGGACATACTCAGACGACGCATTGCTGCGAGACCGAGGCCTCCTTTTACTGTCCCGGACTTGGAGATTGCAATTCTTGAGCAGTGGAACAGTATACCGCAAAGTCTTATCAATAACCTCGTCGCATCCATGGAAAACAGGTGTGCAGCAGTCTAAGCTGTTTGAGGGGACCACACGCCATATTAAAAATCTTTTATCATTTCTAAACAATACATTTTTTGTTATTTACATGAAACCAAATTGTTGCCCTAAACCATCTTTTCATGTTCTTTTCATCTTTTCAAAGAATAAAAGCTCCCTTACAATTTTTTTTTGCGTCTTTTTTTCTGTATTACGCATTGATACACGTGTACTTTCCATTTTATGCCCATACATGGCTGTCTTGTACTGTTCTCTTCACTTTTTTGCTTGCTCCCCTAATTTTTTGAGCAGTGTATATATATACATATATGTTATATAAAAATTTTTACTTTTACTATTCATTTAAATTATTCTAATTTGGCGGCCTATTCATTATTTCCTTTTTTTTAATACGCTCTATTATTTATTTCTAGTTAAATTCCTATAATTTTAAAACGCATATCTTAATAATAGATTTATTCCAAAACGTAATCTAAACTTTTAATCCCTTCATTAATTTTTATCGTCTACCAAACTGTAAAGTTCTGAAAGCAGTTATTTATTTTTCGAATGTTTATCAAAGCCATTTTTACATTTTTATTCTATTTCATCTCATTTTCTCGCCCGCGAGGCGTCAGCCTTTTCACATCGAAATCCCATTAGCGGCGCCGGGATTCTTTCCTGTGACGTTTCTTGATCGCTTTCCATTGGCTGAGTGTCGGATCCCAGTTTCACTTCGAGGCTGTTCATTATTTTGGTTGATTTAGCCTGAAGTTTCCATTTCAATCGGAATTCCTCCGCTCATTCTAATAAATAGCGAGAGCATGAGCTCAGAACGAGAGATTTTTGTGCTGTTTGCTTGTTTACATAACCTGTTACCCAGGGTCCTTAGCCATGTAGAATATTCATTTCGTGAATTAACATCTATTTAGCATGAGTAACTAGTTTATGCTCAAGTGGAATGCTCTGATTTCTCATCCTGCGGGAATTGTTTAGTGTTGGTATGTTCTGATGGAATAAACAGTTTTCCTATGACTACGTTTCCATGTGTTTAATTGGGAAAACCCCCGATTTCTTCATACGCCTGTTTTCACCACTCACGCAGCCTAACCTACCTTGTTTTCATAATGAAGTAATAAGTTTTTGATTGGACTCTACAATATTAACATCGCTCTACAGCTGCTAAATTTTCACAGAGTTGACACCTTCACGAGCAATGCTTGTGCTAAGTGGTAGGATTGCTTGCAACATCACCAACGGCTGATTAAAATGTGGTATGAATCCAGTAATATACAATTCATCATCTATTTCCAATTACTAAAATTAAATTAATAAATTTAGCTTCAATACATAACACTGACATTATACAAAATAAAGATGGAACATTTAACTTGTAATACAAAATCAAGCACAATACTACTAATTCACTAGCACATTGCGGACGATTAATCCATATGAAAATATATGAAAACCCAGCAAATTTTGATACAATAAACTATTAAGGACAAAAGATACAAATAACCAGCTAAATATCGTTGAACCATTAAAAGACGCATAGTAAACAAATAATAGGTCAATTGGATGGATGTAGCAGGAAGCTTATATAGTATTTCACTTCTTCAGGGGTACATGAAATACAAATATAAGCAAACAAACAGTCGATTTCTGTAATTGAATCCAGCAATAAGCTAAAAATTGAATTCCATTATGTACCCGATCGACTGTACACCAAAAAGTATAAATTTACCATGCCATGTAAATTGAATTAAATAAATCATTAATCAATGCAAGATCCGTAATAATGAACAATATGAAAAAAAAAATTGTAACATTTAAATTTAAGTCATACCCAACAATAGAATTGCTATGACCATATCACAATCACAAACAAGTATCCCATTTAAGCACGGCAAAAATCCCGCCTAATTAAATGGTACAGTTAAAAGCGAATCCTTACGGTTACAAATCATCACAGCTTGCAGTTAATATTATCATTCTTATAAATATAGTAACTATAATTAACTTAAATAGTCTATATAATAAAAATTATTATGTGCTATTTTAAGTATCATGGAATAAATTATTACTAAAAAGTACAAAAAAAATGTAGATGTTTACGATAATCAGGTAATAAATAAGATGTATGATATAATATAATAAGGTATGGCAACAAAATTATTTTAGAACTGAATAAATAATTATTTAATGCTGCCATTTACCGGAACTTTCACCATCACGGCTAAAAGAAGTAGAAATAAGTTGTAGTGGTGCCATCTATTGGAGATTACCAAAAATAACTGTAGAAAAATTGCAAATTGCAAATACTTGAACCTCATTAATTCACTATAAAATTGCACATAATATCATTCTAAAACAGCTCATATATATATATATGTTACATTATTAGATTTAATTCCGCGATTTCCTTATCTTATTCTACATTACTACTGTATTTTCATAAGGCCTTATCCTTAAATAATCTCTATCGTTAACTCTGTTAAATTCCCTTTAATTTAATGTCTCTCTTGTCTTAATCGCTTTAATATTACGCTTTTAGTATTCTTAAATTAAATGTTCCATTCCCGCGCTTTTTTCTTTCGAGATTATTCTTTTAGCTTCCATTTTTACTTTCCCGCGCATTTCTGATGTTATCCTTTTTTCCTTCAAATTCATCCGCTAGCTCTATTCGCATTCTTTATATGACGTGACATTCTTAATTACTCATTGTTTGAGAGCGTCATATTTGTATCCTTACACGTGAGGAACAAAAAGTTGATACTCGCTGTGTTTCAGAAAATTTGAGTCGTATTTCCAGTTTTTATCCATCCCCTGGTCACCGTCCTGTTATTCGATTATCTGGAACTTAGTTTAAACCTAATTACTACTACGGAGCGATGGCTAATTATCTTGGTGGAAACTGCCCTTTTTGCTAGATGTAATAGAGTGCAAGATTAATAAAGTGCTTAACTGATGTTATGAGTTGTTTCAATTTCTTCTGGGGAAACTTCACGGAACGATGCATTCCATTGTTTTCACTCGACAACTGCATTTCAGCAATTGGTTCTACTAACATAACAGATTCGAAGTATCTGTTCTGACTACTTCTTTTACGCCATTATCGCTGAATGTGTTCCACAACTACTATCGTGACAGCCAGTACGGCATTTTCAACAATAAAGCCAATCCAATGTTGCTAGAATGCAACATATATATATATATATATATATATATATATATACATATATATATATATATAGTCGCGCCAAGATGTAATCTAAAACGTTATCCATAAAAGGAAGAGATATCTCACGTGAGTGTCGTGTGAAAATCTATAATTAGTCATAATATGGTTATCAAAGGCTTTGGAGTGCGGTACAGTATATCAAAACAGCTTGACGAAATGCAGCATGTTTAGTGCATTGTAAAGCTATATAAATGCATGTTTTGCCGGTTATTCTTTTGTATGCTGGCTCTATTTAACTATAGTTTAAACTTCTCCATGAATATTCATAAAGTTGAGAAATGACAATATTTAATTATCCTCTTGTATAATAAATTTGTTTATTTTATACTTGTCATTATTTGCAAGAATATCTGTGAAATGCTTGGTATGCCTTTTGTGATTATAAAAATGAAAACAAAAAAGTTAAATTCAACATGTAGTTAAGTTGTAAGAAATTAATTTGTGATGAAGTATTAAATATATTATTGAAGATTTGTTTTAGAAATAACCGGGAATGCAATTTCGACAATGAGTACTTACGACAGTTACAATCGATTTTCAGTATCCTTTTACAGCGTTTTATGTTTATTTGCTGTTATACTTCATACAATTAATTTTAAAAGAATCCTTAAAATACATGATTATGACAATTTCTTTAAATCCATATCTAAATCTTTCTCGCACTGAACATGACAGCAGGTCGCAAATACGTTTTCATATACTGTATCACAATCCTAGGAATTTGCAACTCTATTCTTATTAGTGATAGACTTTCTAACGGTAGTCACGTGAGCTATCACTTATTTTTATAGGTGGCGTTTTAGGTGTATGGATTTGTTGGACTATTTACATCGCGTTGATTTTTTAATCAGATATCATTATTTTACAAAGATAATTTGGCTATGTACAGGATGTTCGGGATAAATTTGACAGCTTTGATGACAGACGAAAACATAAAATAAACGAGTCAAAAGGATTACAACAATTCAGATAGAGTTTGATCAATGAAAAATTCCTCAGCAGTTATAAAGATCTGAAGTTAATTCCGGAAACTGGTCTATGAATCTGACAAAAGCTACACCAATTCTATCGATCAGATCAGGCTTTGTGATACTGGCAGTGCCCTTGCTTACTTTCTAAATCATGTCAGACAATAATTTATACATTTGCAATCCAGGAGGTTAAGAAGCAAATGTTTCGATCAAGACATCCTTCCCTCCCAGGAAACACAATCACATCTTGCGTTGTTTGCGTTTCATAGTCTTCATTGAACCTCGTCTTTACACTTCGTATAATTTTTCCGGTGTTTAAAGAGCGTTGGTAGCCGCAGAATTCGATTACTGGCGCAAATCATGATAGCGATAACGTTTTTCTAACGTTCTGATGGCTTCCACCATCCCATTCATTTACTTTTCGGTATCATGGATGTATCTGGAACCAAAGAGAATAAATACGTGTAAGTTTTGTCATATTTTGCAAGACAACATAATTTTTTTTTTTGCTATGTCGAATTAAAAAAAAAAAAAAAAAAAACGAATTTTTCTTTTTTCTATGTCGAATTCTGAGAAGAGCTATTATAGCTGCGGGCAGTAAAAAATGAATTTTAATTTCGAAGCCATTCGTAAAAAAGAGCAGGCCAAACCATGTTTGTCATTAAGTTTCCTACGGTGTGTTTGTTCACGGAAAGATTAATAAACTGGGAAAGTTGCCATTCAGTAAATCTTTAACTGTTTTGGATCATTTTAATGACAAAAGACAAGGAAAAAATTGTAGAAATCCCATATAGTTGCATAATTAGAGAACTTAATAAAATCACATATCATGTATAACATTTTTTGAGAAAATCCAACATAAGATGTTCATGTTCCATTTTCTCACAGAGTGTTTTATTTTTTAGATGAAGGAGTTATGAGGTATTTTATCATATGGTAAGGCAAAAATAATAAGAATCTAATTAGTCATTATTAATATTTAATATTTTAATTAATATTAATAATGTGAAATACCTGAAAATTGATATCAATGAGTTTGTTTAGAGGGTTTAGCACCACATGTTAACGTATTAAACATATGCTTCCAAAATGGCAAAAATTAAAAATGCAACAAAATGCTCCAATTTACAACAAAAGCTTTACTTGTTTTGCTTTTTTTGTTTTTTGTTTTTTTACTGTTGTAAAGGCATACTATGATCAATCATTAGGTTCTTCAATTCCTAATATTTAAACTTATACAGGATAGGTGCAGCAGTAATAGATCAACCTGTGAAAAATAAAAATCCTTGCTGGCTCGGCGTACAGACGGAGGTGGATTTCGAAGTTAAGTACTATTTTCACCAACAAAAACTAAATCCAGTTTAGAGATAAAACCAGTTTAACCATTTTATCTGGCCGCTTTTGAGGAGTTTTTAATTTCATTTTTCTGTAAGAGCTGCTTTTATCAGAATCATGTGAATGCGATAATTTTTTCTTCATCCACTATTTTTGATAAATTTGTTCTTGCTGTAATAGTTAGTCCTATCAAAAACATGTCAATATAAAAGTTGTGGATAATATTAAGAATAATTATAATAAATTCAAGCCGATTCGATATCTTGTGAATTAATGAAGTTATGAATTCATATCTTAGTCACCCCCCACCTTTTTTTATTCGTTAATACATTATTTTATTTTATTTTATCTTTATTTTTATTTTTGTGTGGTAACAGCTGGTCTTTTCAAAAACTTGTCTACATAAAATTTGTAGATAGTATTAAGAAAATTTATAATAAGTTTAAGATAATTTGCTATCTTGAGAATTGACAAAGTTTTGAATTTTCTTCTCCCTAAAACCCTATTTTTTTCCAACCCTTGAGCCCATTTTTAATTTTATCAAAAATCTGTGATACATAATTTTTTTGCCTTTTCCTAGAAGTGATAATAACTTGAAGCAGATTTGATATGCATTATAATTAAGAAGTTATAGGCTTTTTTCAGTTTTCACATAACCCCTCCGTATTTTTACCCCCTTAGTCTGATTTTGCCCATTAACGAACTTAACCGACCGAGATTTTCTGCACCTTGATTTTATGTATCAGTTTGGAGGAGATTTTTGCAAAATTATAGAAGTTATCGTGTACTTAAAAAAAGTTATATATGGATAGATAAAGTTTTGAACTGAGGGTGGTTTGGGACTCTAGGGTTCATGATCGGCATAGATCTGAAAAAAAAAATTCAAAAATTTCAACATATGGCAGAATGTAATGGGTAGTACTTCTTACGAAATCTACCTAAAACTGCAGTAAGCAAGAACTAATGTATATGTAAATTAACCTTGGTTGTTAAAAAATATATCTAACATCCAAAAAATGCTTTTTTTACAAGTGAAAGATTAGTTTGGGAAAATGGGAAAATTCTTCAACTTTCTTATTTTTAATTACTTCTGAATATTTGTATTTAAAAAAAATTCCTCACTTTTTTAACATTGATACTAGGGGGCTCGGCCCCCTACGAGCTACGCTCGCCAACCCCCGTCCAGACACCGTAGACTCTAAATGCACGATAATTTGAGCGGCTTAAAAAAGATTTCGAAAGATTGAATTATAATTTAAAAAACAGTGGCGATCTCTCTATAAACGGATTTCTATTCATTTCTCTTTGATTGGGGAATTTTAGCGCCAAATCCGTTGCGGTACTACTTGATTATCCCGTCGACCAATTTCGCCAAATTATATAAATCGCCAAACCACTCGCCAAATTATACAAATTAACACAATTTTTATTTTAAATAACGAAAAAACAAATAAATTAGTACAACATTAATAAAAATACAAATAAAACGTCGAAATAAAAATAACTTGATGACGTAGACACATGTAACAACATTTCAAAATAAGCTAATATAAAAGGAATTAAGTAAACAGAGTCTTTGTCTCCTGGTACTTTTTAACAAAGTGAAAAGAAAGTTCTTTTAAATGAGACATTTTAAATTAATCGTTTTTAATCTGACGTAATTTTGACCAAACTATTCTTTCTCTTTTTAATATTCACGTGATAATACTTGTGTTAGAAATTAAATATTATTTGCGCTTTCCTAACAAAAATAGTTGAAAGTATCCTCTTAAAATATCAAATAAATGTCTAGCGCAATTTCTAAATTTAAACCGTTTTGCAATATTATTTTGTGTTCATTTTATGTAATAACTGTAATGTGACGTAAATATGACGTAATTTCTCCTATTTAAGACTTCTAACGCATGTTAATAAATTTATTGCTTTACAAATTCCTTTCTCTCTTAAAATTCACGTGTAATTATAGTTTTTATGACATAATTTTTAATAAGTTCCTGCTTTTTGTACATAATTATTTAATTCTAATTCCAAATGTTTTTTTCTGTTTATAATAGTCACGTGTAAATAATTTTTTAATTTATTTACACGTATAAATATTTTTTTTTTTTTGAAGCAAACATTATTGCTTCCGCTGTTTATACAGTTGGCAACAGTTTAAATTAATATCACTTTCTAAAATCTGTTAAAAATATCTCTAGAAATGCTGAAAATCTGAATTTAAAATAGAAATAAAACCTCAAAAATTAGTCAAAATAAAAAAATTAATGCAATCTGCACTCCGGCAAATTCTAACGCATAAAATGATCTAAAAATGATTAAATTCCTATGAACAGTTTTTGCTCCTATAAAACTTTTTTAGTGGAACAATTTTGTCCAACTTTAGCATTAAATATCTCTTAAAATAATTCTTCGATCTGAAAACTGTCTGCATCAGCGTGTTTATCAAACATTTCTGTATAATACTACCGATTTTCATATTTTTGTATGCATTATTTTTCTTAATATTAACGAAGAAAGACCTCCGGTCACAAAAAATTCAAAACCGGCGGCGGCGGCGGCGGTGACAGCGGTAGTTACTTTTTTTTAGAATAGAGAGATACGTGTTTTTCAGCAGCAGCTTATAACACAAATATTCACATTTTGATTGTTACATAGAAAAGGAAGTGACAAATTACTTGTTCAGTCGCATTGCCAGCCTGATTATATATATAGTTGAAAATTTAGAAAAGAAATTCTGAAAATATTTCCGGATTATGAATCCCCATACACTGATTACGATTGAAGGATCTCTGCAGAAGAAAGATAAGAGTATTTCTTTGCAAAGAAATGGGTATGCATAATAAGTGGAATACAGCTAAAAATAGAAAAGTGTAGTATGGAATTTTAGATGCACGAAATATACGTCAATTGGATTCAATTACTTTATCATATTTTAACATACGAAATTTTAAAATAAACATTTTTTGATAAATGGGGCGTTCTCCCAATCTTTTGACTTTTATGTCCCTGAATGATAAGTTTGATTTTAGTACATGTTCTTGTGTTTTTTTTTTTTTCATATACTGGGGAACACCCCCATTGCATGATTGCATAACAATATTAACGAGATAAATAAGTTTTGGACGATGTTGAAGGTCCAAATACCAAGAAAACTCCTATACCGTCCCGTGTCCCTGATGCTGATTTTTAAGTTTGGAGCTGTCTCTATAAAATTGTTTCAATAAAAACAATTCGGTGTATTTTATTCCAAAACTGGAACTACTGTTTTATATAAATATGTAGCAAAAAATTAACCTGCACACATTTTTAGGGTTGTTATTATTTTTTTAATTCAGGTCCCTGGGTTTTAGATTCCTTACCGTCCCTCTTCTAAAATTATACAGAAAATCACTTCAGATGCAGCCACAGAATTTTTTCCAAGTTTTTTTTTTTTTTTTTTTTTTTTTTTTTTTTTTTTTTTATGCAGGAGTATGCTAGATAAAGAATGTCTAAAATTCTTTGACAGGAAATTTATTGCAAAATTTAAATCAGCATTTAAATATCAATTTCAAGCATCGTGGCTTTATTGGTAGTCTTACCGTCCCCAAGGTTTATTCCTGCACTTTTTGAGGTAAATTAATTTTTTTTTTAATTTAATCCAATGTAAATAACTGTTTCTAAAAATCAATGAACATTGTGTCTACCACTTAGTCTTAACATAATTTTCCTAAAATAGGTGGTAATTTTCCTTACCGTTCCATCCTTACCGTCCCTTTTTTTGCCATTTCGTCCCTTTTTTCCTATACCGTCCCCCTTTTTTTACATTACCGTCCCTTCTTTAACACCCCTTTAAGACAATGTTATACCAAAATTTTGTATTAAAAATACTACATTCTTATTATTTCTTATTTGAATATCCTGTGAGTACTATGCAAATTCATTATAAGTAAAAATTTAAAAGAAAATAAAAAGTTTTAGTGGTAAAATGGTAAGGAAAATTAAACTCGTAGGTTTAACATAAACCTCAGTTAAGTAAAAATATTTTCGCTGCTGACAATTTTTTTCTTTATTTTGAATCATTAAGGCATTCGTCTATCAGATTAAAATGTTATTTTAGCAAGTTTAATTTCACCAGATTTTTATTCCGGAAAGTCAAAAGATTGTGAGAATGCCCCAAATATTGTTTTATCTACTTCTACAATTCCCTATTGGATTTAATGATCTATGCCAGGGGTAGCGAACCTTTTTTATTCCCGCGTGTCAAATAAAAGAAATTGTATGACTATGGCGTGCAAACTCAGGATCAAATTTAATGGATCAAAGAAAAATATAAATTATTTGGATTTTTTAAATTAAGATTTAAAAATTATGTTCGTAGCGTACATGTTTGTATTACACTATAATAGTTACAAAAGCAAATATATTGAAAAATTACTTTAATAAATAAATAAATAATATAAAAAAGACAAATAAAAGGATGAGATTCCTGTTATTATATCTTGGATGAAAATTAATATAGGGTTCATACTTAATTAATTTTAAAAGAATGGAAACTGAACAAGGGCTACTTTACAAATATTTTCTATTTGAATTTGTATGTTGTTCATTTGAGAAAATAATTATTTGCACTCACAGATAGACGAAAAGTTTCTTAAAATGGCAAAGACCACCTTCTTTAACCCTTTCGAGACGGCATCCCTTACACAAATTTTATTTGTTTGGCACCGATTTTTTAAAACAGTTCTCTTTACTGATGAAATACCAAAAATTGCTCTAAATAAAAAAGACAGACATTAAATTTATTTATTAATGGTGCCAAAAACAAATTCCACATGGAACTTTTGACGGTGCATATATGCATCACCCGTCCCAAAAGGGTTAAGCAGCTCTGAGGAATTAAATTCCGAGTTGACGAATTTTTTGCATCGGAATTTTTACTTATGATGTCTAATAATCTTCACTTTTCAATAGTTTCGAAATATTATATCTTTTTTTTTTCTTCTTTTTTTTTCTTTTTTTTCTTTTTTTTTTTTTTTTTTTTTTTTTTTTGATAAATTTCTAGGCCCATAATGAAGTAGATTAAAAGTTAATAAGCTGCAAATGAAACTGCCTAATTTAAAATCAATCTAATTTAGAGAAGATGAGATCATCTAAATTAGTATACATTAACCTTTAAATGCCCGATTTTTCAAAAATAATTGTAATAATGTTTTTCGGCTTTCATTTTTTAAATAAATAATAGGAAAAATACTTAAAAAAAATCTTATTTTGTTTTAAGTATGGTTTACGGCTAAAAAGCAGTTTGTTACTAATCGACAACACTGATCTTTAATTTAAAAAATAATTTTCCTTGATAAAATTCTATAATATTAAACACACAGGAATTGTAAGAACTAACAATAAAAATAAATTTTACTTGCTCACTGCAGAAAACAATAGGGTATTTCGCAAGCTTCCAAACAAAACAAAAAGGACAATTAGCAACAATTGAAAAAATAAATCTGTCTTTATTCTTAAATAGCACAATTGTTGCCATCTACATGTTGAAAATCGATTTAATAATATTTCAGAATGCATTTTATTGGCAACATTAGTCATTATAGCTTCAATATTATTCTAATAGTATTTTAGAGCCTAAATTGGGTATGTTGCCGAAAAGCAACACCAGGCATTTAAGGGTTAACTAATTTCACAATATTTCGATTTAGATCAACAATTAACGCCGTGCCAAAATTATTCTTTCGTGTGCCAAAAGCAGAACGAGTGCCGTATGATTGCCGCCCTTGATCTATGCTATTATTCAAAAGATATTTCATTCTTAAGGCACGTTTATTTTAAAGACTGATACCAGTCTATCCTCGGTGTATTAAAACTCAATTTCAATATCCCTCTAAATCCAGCTACGTCATCTTCATTCATAAAACTTTGCTCGAAGAACATCAATCAAAGAATACACAGGTGATTGATTTCTTACAGAATTTTTCCTTAGAAGATAGAAAATGTAGTTAGTGTTTGGATGATGGGTATTTTATATTTTATTTTCATGGCATTTTATATTTTTTTTAAATCTCTAATGTATTCCTTGAAGTATCTATCTGCGACAGGAAATGGAATTTTTGAAAGAAAAGAAGTTTTCTCTTATTATCTTTTTAATATTCATATATTAAGTAGTGCCGTGAATTTGAGTTGATACATTTAACATTATAGTAGGAGAGCTGTTGAACATTTTTGAGTAGGTATTTGAGTCACCCTGAAAATTTGTGCAACATTTCTTTTGTAATGGCTGAATACAAAATCGAATGTCTGGCTGAAGGATCGTGGCCCAAAAACTGTGCCAGACAAAAAATGGCACTTGACACGCGTCTGGCACAGTTTTTGTGCTGACTAAAGTGTCTGTCATTTTCAAAATATTTTTTTCTAAGCATAAATATTATTCTGTCTCAATCTCAGCGTGCCTCAAATACCTTTTTTGGGTAGTCAAAATTGGCACTTGACACGTGTCTGGCACAGTTTTTGAGCCGACTAAAGTGTCTGTCGTTTTCAAAATATTTTTTTCTAAGTATAAATATTATTCTGTCTCAATCTCAGCGTGCCTTAAATACCTTTTTTTGGGTAGTCAAAAAATGGCACTTGACACGTGTCTGGCACAGTTTTTGGGCCACGATCCTTCAGCCAGACATTCGATTTTGTATTCAGCAATTACAAAAGAAGTGTTGCACAAATTTTCAGGGTGCCTCAAATACCTTCCCTAAAATGTTTAACAGCTCTTGGACTATTATATACCATAAAAAAGAAAGGAAAACAAAAGAGCACATTTTAGAAATCTCGTTCATCATTATTTTATTATAACGTTAACTTATCCGATATAAATTAGTTTTTAATGTATGAAAATGTCATAAAGTAAAAATTACATACAAATTTACACTTAAAATTTTCTATTAAATAAGGATTCATGGACCGTATACAGGGTGTCCACTAAAGTCATGTCTACCCACATTAACTTCACAACAGCGTCAGGCATAATCATGAATGTGCTGTCTAGGTATAGCAAAGGGGTTATAAGACTACTTACTGTACCACCTAACGACAGATTACAGAGCTACCGTTCATATCTTGGAAATGATGCTACAAATTAGTAAAATGTCAATTATAGAGTTGTAGAGCATTCTCGATTTATTATAATGGGATGTCTTACAGGCCCATTGAGCCCCCATTTAAGCTGCATGCGTGCAGATTGTAAACACATTGAACATATTTAATTTGTTTTTATTAAAATAAGTTTTTCCTGACTTACTTGCGTTAATTTTATTATAAAATGTGTCTTGTAATGCCACACTTCTGCATGCAATTAGTTACGCGTGTAAACTGATGAATAGATAAAAAAAATTACATTTTAGAGTTTCTAATACGATTATTTTTTCAATTAAAAATTACTTATATGTTACTATAATACAACATAAAATTATTTAAATCATTAATCTATGCTAATTTCGGCTTCAGATTAGGACCCTCCCTAAATCTGGGATTCAAGGGCGTAAGCCCCATGTGCCTATTCATAAATTTGGTCTTAATAATTTCATTTCCAATATAAAACTTTCTTTTTCTGCTCTAACAAGAATGTAGTAAAGCTTTATGGCAAGAATCTGAATGATACATTCTGCACCATTTGAAACCTTTCCTTGAATTGAAGTACCAAGAAACTTTCAAATAGCCGAGTTGTTCTTCTAATCATCATATATTTCAAAAACATTTTATAGAAAAGCTAATAAAAGTGTCGAATTATTTTAATATTAAAAAACTACTCAAAAACTTGCACTAAAAAGCTGCATATATGTTTTCATTAACATGAAACGAAATGTCAACAAATATTGATTGATCAGAACAATAATATTTTAAAGCAATGTCAGAAGGGCGTATTTTTTGCTGCTTTTTGCTTAAGTATTATCAATTGCTTAAGTATTAACAATGCTGCAGCATTGTGAATGGATAATACTTAAGCAAAAAAGACGCCCGTCTGACATTGGTCTTAATCCTAAATTTAAACGTTAAGTAATATCAATCTTCGTTTAATTTGTTAAAATTATTCTTTCTTGAAACTAAATAAAACGTTACTGAGGGATAGGTAACATATTATGTTGATGTCGTCACAAATAATCTCAATTTACGCATTTATCAAGACGGTTCACATTACTTTGGCAAGTCGCTGTATGTCAAATGTTATTAATTATTAAAACACCCAAGTAAGTTTGAATAAGGCATGATAATACAACATAGTTCTTTAAATTTTAAATATTATATAAATTATGTGTCTACATTAAAAAAATAGTTTTTCTCTTCATCTTAGTTTGAAATTACCTACAATAACTTATTTTGATAATAATTTTTTTGGCACCTTTAAAATTTACATAATCTTTCCCAGGATCAAACTTTGAATTTTATTATACTTTCGACATCTTAAATATTTCATTTCATTAATTTTAGTCTAGAAAAGAATATTCTTCAAATACAGCGTTTTACATAACTAGTGCGAAAGTTTTCCTCTAAAGCAAGATATATTATTATTACTTATACAGTTCTGAAACATCGTACATCACTGGTGAGTACTAAAATAATGTTTTATGTTCTTCCTTTTTAAAAGTTTCTTCTCTATTTGATAGAAGAACCCGTATTTTACAGCCAATTTCGCTCATATTTCGTAGAATTAAAAAGTAGAAATGAAATGACAGAAAGAATGTGCTTTTTTAAAGACAGCTATATCATTTTCTCTTAACTTTTCAAAGTTGAAGAAAAGGCATTAGTTTTTTTTTTCTAACATTCTACTGCGTATATTGAACGTGTA
Source organism: Maratus speciosus (assembly GCA_963932465.1). Lineage (NCBI taxonomy): Eukaryota > Metazoa > Arthropoda > Arachnida > Araneae > Salticidae > Maratus > Maratus speciosus. The sequence continues at coordinate 430,415,133 of OZ010792.1, forward strand.
CAATTTTCATGATAATTTCAAAATACAGTTTACGAATATCATTTTATTAATTGTTACATTTCTACAATATAGCAAATAATTCGGATTTTCATTTAAATCTAAAAACAAGGAACTTTTATTTGTTTCCTGAAGTAAAGTTTGTTGTGTTTTCACTAAATGCATGCTCTGGTTACTGAATTCATCGTCAGCGTTCAGTTGAATTAAGAAATAAGGAAGCATTCAAAAAATGGTAATACAGTGGCAACCAAAGAAAACTGCATCACCTGTGAAAAAAATGGAAAAATGTTCAAAAATAATGTGTTAATGTTTGTGTTTTATGTAAAGGTGATGCTGCTATAATTTAAAATAAATCTGTGTGATTAATTTACAGTAAAAAAAATTTACTTAAGCACCTAGTAACTCTGAATAAGTTCTGAAATTTAAAAATGCAGTATTTAATGAAAACATAGAGCGAGTAATTAATACACAAAATACAGTAATAAATAATAAGTTTTTCATAACTGCAGCCATGTTACATGTTCATTCTGTGATTACACATAAAAGAATCATTTAAATACTTTATATATCATCCTTGGGCTGCGGTGACATTCTAGCAGGGTCATTCCATGCAAAATGAGAGAATCAGCTTTGGCAGACATGTCAGAGATTTAAAGAAAATCAGTATATAAGTAGATCATATCTATTTATGAGTAAATGTAAAATAATAGATTTCAGGATTGTTTATTTAAGTATTAAAATTTATATTAAAAGTGGATGCAAAATCGTGGTTTTGTCTAAATGCTTAAAATTTCAATTTTGATTATTAGCCTCAGGAACGGAAAGACTATATTAAAAATTATTTATAATTAGGAATGAATAATAAGTAACAGATTGGCGTAAGTTAGTAATTGTATTTTTATTCCGTAATGAGAAAAAAATATTTTTAAAAAATTTTGAGGGAAAAATGCAATATTTCTATTGCTCGTTTAAGCATGAAGGACAGCTCTGACAAGTTTAATTTTTTTTCACGTTATAGCTAAAAATATATCATTTAAATACAAAAATTTCATTCTTGCCTTTTTATTCCTTAATGAGCAAAAAAATTGTAAAAAATGTTGAGGGTAAAATGCAATACTTCGATCCCTTCGTCGAAAGTGAAGGGAAGCTTTTTAAGTTTTTTTAATTATTTGATATTATAAATAAAAGTGTATATTTTAAATATAGAAACTTTTGTTCTTGCTTTCAGTTTATTTTTACCTCAAGAATATATTTAATTAAAGCAGAGAAAAATTATTCAGTTTGGACAAAAAATTACATATTAATCCTAAATCCAGATACGAAAAATTGATGGCCGCACTCGTTTTTGTCACCTTGAAATCGTGCAATATTTTAAGAAACGAGCGCGAATTCAAAGAGGAATAGCTCATGGAATGTAACAGATATTACCTTTTTGAACCCATTTTTGCTATGTTAAGAATCAAAAGACAATCTTGAATTTTTTAGACCATATTATGAACTATTGATCATTATGTCTGTGCAATATTGTTAATGTCTGACCGCTCCTTTATTTATATTTTTGCTCATAGAAAAGAGGAAAAATTATTATTTTGTACTTTTTTTTAAGTTTCTAAGTTTTTTTTTTTTTTTTTTTTTTTTTTGAAGATGAAGGAAATAAATGACAATTTTCAAACTTGGGGAATTTGATTTTCATATGTAATACTACACCAGACATCAATTTCACAGATGTTTTTGAATTCCTTTGATTTTTATTACGTTTCTAATTTTCTCAAAATTCACAAATTTTCAATTTTTACAACCAATTAAGTATTAATCATCGTGTTACCAGATAATTATTACTCAATAAATAGGAAGATAATTTTTCAGAGGTTACACTATTGCAAAAAAAATCATTTCTGTTAAATAGTTTTCAAGATACAGAACTTCAAACTTGCAACTTTGGACGATTGCACACATGTCCTTCTTTATCACAAGTTTTTTAAATGTCGAAAACTGCTAAAATAATTTACTTTTCGTGAAGATATTTTGCATAGCTCTATTTTAATATGAATTGAACCTGTGTATCAAGCTTTATTAAAATCGGTTACTATGTGACCACGACTTTTTATAAATTTTTGCTCTTTTTACGTAGAATTACCCAGCAGCGGTCCAGCATGGAAGAAATTAACTTCTGAATGTAATCATATCAAAATTATGAACGATAGACGGTGTTGTGTGTTAACAAATTATTTGAACCTTGAAGCAAACGTTAAACTTGTAATCAAATTTCTCATAATCTTTACCCATCACAGCATAGTATCTATCAAAATTTGACGGTAAAGAACTTTAAAGTTCCGAAGAATAAAAGGCTTATAACATCATTAAAATATTCAGTACTATCAATTAGCATCATTACAGTTCAGAACCATTTATTGGTGATATTTGGAACTAAAAAGAGATGCACAGAAATTCCTACACAGTAGTACAGAAATTCCTGTCTTCACATGTTACTCTCCTGTAAGAATAACTTTAATAACTGCTATCGATTACTTGTTATAAGATGTCGGTGCATTTTAAACCTGTATATGTGTTGTTCATTTAGATTAAACCTAAATTATCTTTGTGCTGTTTCTGTATCTGATCTAATTCACAATTAATTTAGTCTAAATAATGCAAGTTTTTATAATGGTTAGCAACCACGAGTGTTTATTTAGTAAAATCGTATAGAGGAAGTAGAGGTTAGGGATGCACTGAATATTCGGTAATCGGCATATTCGGCCATACTACCGAATATTTGGTTAGACCAAATATCAAACTACTTGGTATGCCGAATATTCGTCTTGGCCGAATATCAAACTATTCTGTATCCCGAATATTCGGTTTGACCGAACATCGAAATATTCGCCAGGCCGAATACTTAAAAAACCTTTTTTTAAAATATTTTTAAAAACCCCTTATATTTTTAACTGTCAATTAATAAACGTATTTAGAATAATTAGAAATAGATTTATATTTAAATAAAAGAGAATGCTATTTGAAAAGTATAATGTAAGGAAATTAACGAGCAATGACGATTTTAAACCTTTCTGACAAATAAACAGTATATGGCTGTAACATTTTTCTTCCAATTCCTTCAGAATTTCCCTTTGATTTTTAAATATTTGTTTTAGAATATACCGCAAAAATTTTATTCATTTATTTTAATTCAGAGAGTAATCCATGAAATAAAAAATTTTATCAATTAAAGAAGCTTTAAAACTATCCTCTTCTTAAATAACAATTAAAAGCATAGTTTTTTGTGTGTGTGTGTAAAATTTACTTGTAAAAAGATCTTATTTATAGAAGTATGTGTGTTAAATGTTACATAAAATTGTTTTAAAATTTAACGTTTAATTACTTTCAAACTCTGAAATTTAAAAGTGTTCGGCCAAATATTCGGTATACGGCCAAAATCACTATTCGGTGCATTCCTAGTAGAGGTAGTATGCAGCAGTGAAAAGGTGTATTTAAGCGACTCTGACTGGATATGCATCTGAAGGGCCTAAAAACAAATTAAACAAGTGTGCCGCTCACTTCTGCTTATAGTGAAGTGGATAGTAAGATATTCTTGTTTTCATCATCTTGAAAAATTTTCCAACGAAAGTTATTTTGATACTCCTGTTGGTGAATCCACAATTTTTTTTTTTTTTTTTTTTTGAAATTTTGACAAGACACTTCTGACTGTAAAATTCCATAATCATAATGAACATTCATTCTTCAGTAGTTGGATCATAAACCAGATTTTTTTTAGATGGAATTGCTTTCAATATGGACTCTGACGATGTATGGACTTTTTTGACGATGGTAATACGGACTAGATATCCATATTATCAACAACCTGCTACCATATAGAAAAAAAAATGTATATATTACATTATGTTTTTAGATTTCATTCAAAAGTTTGTTATTTTCCAGATGTTACGGGCTACTCGCGACAAAAAACCAAAGGAGATGCGGAGCGTTTGGGATAAGGAGTAAATGGCAGAAACAGCAAAGATGCTTAAAAAAAAACAATGGGAGGCAAAAGAAATGTAAATCTGTGAAATGATGTGTTATACTGAGTGGTATGTGCAGAAGATTAAAAAAATACATTTGTGACTTATGTCGCTATGTTTCATTATCTCCTCTTTTTAAAACCTTTACAACACATGTTATTTTAAGTTTCGTAATAGTTTTGCAGACACTTATCAATCGTCCATCTACTGAATGGGTCCATATTACCCGCATGCTTCGACCAGAGAATTCTTTATCTTTTCATATAAAACACTTTATTATGTTTTATCGAATACCATCAAATAAACAATCACTTTAGACATTGTAAGAGACACATTACTAAATACATCCATGTCTAAAGTGGAAGGAAAACTTCGTAATTTTGAATGTTATTGGTTTAAAACTAAAAGAGTAATCCACATTACCAATCATTTCTCTAGTTGTTCATAAGAACATTAACTTTTCATTATAAGTCGTTTAACAATATTCCCCACATTTAATCTTTTTCTTTGGATTACGAAATATAAAAATGTTTCAAGTTTTTGGGGATGTAAGTTGTTTTTTAAATCTGTTTTTCTTCGGAAATTTTTATCTCAAGATCTAAAATAATTTATTATCTACAATACGTTATTTTTTAGTTTTAAAAATGGTGAAATATTTCTAATTTCTTTAAAAAGAAATCATTTTTTACAGAAATGTAAGAAACTGTTTATTATTCATCAATTCGTTTTTGTTATTTGACTATATAATAATGACAAAAAAATAAACCGTCAAGTGCGAGTATCACTCAAGCACAGGGAGGTCGTACAATAAATATATTAATTAGAAACTGTGTTATTGCAAAGAAAATCATTGCTAAAAGAATAATAATAATTTACAGTAAACCATACAACGTAGAGTGGGGTATAGCTGTATATACTAGAAAAGGATAGATGGATATACTCTGAAAGGTCAGAGAGATATGAAGCATAAATAGTATCAAATATTGCTATTCTGTATAACATTTTTTAAATATATCCTTATCTCTTTATGATGAACTTAATTTGGTGCTGGCACTAAAAGTAGCACATATTTAAACTTCATTTGGCCTTTTATAAACCCAAATTCAGCGTAGCAATAATCTTTTCTTTTAACAGTGTAGCTAAAACAAAACCCTTGTTCAAAGTTTAAATTTGACTTTGTGCGAAGTGCACTTCGAGAGAACGTCGCAAAGTTGCAACGCCACCTTGGTCCGTGCGCGTTTTCCCTGATAGGTTTTAATTAACCTTTAAAGACATGGGTGGTGTATTGAGAGAGCCACTCAATGCAAACTGGACTCGAATCCCATAGTAATTATGTGATTAATTTTAATTAAATTAGTCTGTTTTTAACACATTGACTATTATTGCTTCCATACTAGCACTGGGGATTGCATTACAAAAATAGGTACTTCATAGTTATCCCGTCGACCAATTTCGCCAAATTATATAAATCGCCAAACCACTCGCCAAATTATACATATTGACATACTTTTTATTTTAAATAACGGAAGGACAAATAAATTAGTAAAACATTAATAAAAATACAAATAAAACGGCGAAAAATGGTTTTATTGGCCATTATTGGCATTTAATCTTACAATTTGGCGACAATAATTTGGTCGACGGGATAACTAAGAAGTACCCAAAAATATATCATTAAAAGTTGTTATCTAGGCTTTAAAAGCCGATGGTACATAGAGTACGCCACCCCTGTCATTATGTATGTCCAAACGGCCCGTGTCTTTATGGGTTAATATCTCGGCTAATTACCGATAATTGTTTTTTCTAAAAACGTTATCAACAATTTTTTTATACTTCTGCGACGATACGTACCTCCATCGCTCCTCAATTCCTTTGCTGAACACCCGCAAATCGAAATTTGTATGCAACGGAAAAATGCAATTATCTCAAAAACTATGTGGCCTAGGTAATCGCTATAGTTTTCCTGCAAGTTTTAAATTAACTACTCTTATTTTTTCTAAATTTTAGTTTCAGTAGGTTCGGAAATAGAGGGAGAGGAGGACATATTTTTGCCTTTTTCCTAAATATATTTGTGAATGGCTAATAATCTATAAATATATGGGTCAATAGTCTTTATTACTTCAGCCAATTTGAAATTTCCACGTTCTACAGTTTACGAATAAAATGGCTATGACAGACGAATAGACAAATACAGAAGTGATCTTATAATGGTTCCGTTTCTACTTATAAGTACGGAACCCTAAAAGCGGTTAAAAAATACTTCAGGGGTACCCCGCTTTTTATTTTTATTATAATAGTATTTCTGTTTTGCAGATGGTGGTCAGAAAAAAATGAAATACCACTGCCTGTCACATTCTGAATATATTTTATTTTCTTATTATATAACAAATAAGGCATGCGAGGCATTTAATGTGAATAAAAAAAACGTCAAAAAATGACTTTTTATTAAATCATAACAAAAGAATCTTCTTTCTACAAAGGCGTAAAGACAGATTTCGTATGCATACATAAAAATTTACCAATTTTGATTGTTCAGAAGACATTGTAATCTTTTCCCGCCTAAATAACAACTTTTTTCCCATGAGTATGGCAGTTTCAAAATGTCTTAAACGATTGCCGCTCATTTTATTTTATTGATAAATTGTCAAAGTCCCAATTGTTCCAAGCTTAAAGAATAATTATCATAATTTTAATTCCCAAATGGGCAACATGAGTAAAAGTATCTTTAGCTATTCTGCACACTTAAACTGCATCCAGAATCATTTCAGCATGTTCAGATTCGAGGATCTCACACAGTGAAGGATCATGTCACACTCTGGATATGGAGTTTATGCGTGTACACTGAGCTCGGCATATAACAGGATATCTATCTTCCTATTTTCCAATATGATTTCCAGCGGCCAGCGCGAAAGGATACAGTGAGGATAATTTTAATTCGCATTCAGAGCAAAAAAATGCAGTCTATCGCATTCCCTTACATGATTAGAGAATCATTTATTAATTTCATAAGTATAACTCAATTAGAGAAACATGAAATAGGAAATATGTAAATAAGGATAATAGTAAATGACGCTAATATCTAACACTGATAACGCGAACTGCTTTTGACCTTTGCCTAGCCAGCTTCATTTGCCTTACAAGCTTATGACCGCCGACTAAGAGCTCCCGTTGTCTGGAATCCATCTGTCTGGCATGAAGTGAATCTCACGCTGATAAAACTCCTCTGTTTTAGAATAAAAAACTATCGTAACGCCGTTTTTATAGTCTCTACATTATTCAAGGCTCGACGAGCAAAGGCGATGTGTAACGATCGGAAAAGGTGACAGTACAAAGGTGCAAGATCGGTGGTATACTCCGAGTGCGGTAAAACTTCCCAACCAAGGTCCAGTAATTTTTACTGAGTCCGTAAAGAAACATCAGGCCTCGCGTTATGGTAATGAAAGAGAAACCTTTTGCGATTGATGAGCGCTAGCCGCTTAGACGTGAGTTGTGCTCGCAATCTGTCGAATTGTTGGCAATAGAGGTCTGCACTGATCGTTTGGTTCGGTGCGAGGACCTCCTAGTGGATTATTCCCTTAGAATCCCACCATACACTGAGCAAAACATTTTCGGGATGGAGTCCTCCATTTGAGGTCGATGGAGTTCCCTCTGCAACTCGGAACATGGTCCTTCGACGCTTCACATTACGGTTCAGTACCCACTTCTCATCACCCGTTATAATTCGGTTTCAAAAAGGGTTTCCTACTGCTACAAGAAGACAAAGAAACACAGGTGTTGACCCTCTCTTCTCGTTGCCTTGCTGTAAGCTGGTGTGGTATCCACTTATCGAACTTGGTGATGAAGCGAAGCGCATACATCCGTCTTACGACTGCTGTTATGTGTACCGAGAACGTTTCAACTAATTGTTCGGCGGTTTGATGTGAGAAATTTGTTATGGCTGTGTCCAGAATCTCTTCAAAAATCACTGATGGGCTTCCAGAACGGGCATGAATTTTACAACTCCTATCTCCGTCCCGGAATTTTCTAAACCAACGGCGGTAGTTGATATCGTCCACGTCTTCCACCCCATACACTGGACAAATGCGCCGGCAAGCTTGTAAGGCAAATAAAGCTAGTACTGCTGTAACGCTTTATCTAAATCCTACTGTAAACAATGTCTCATGTGGTCTTTCTCGCTTGCCATGTTGTTTCCCGTTCCTCATGAATTCTTCAAACAAATGTTGTGCCTATATATACTCTACTGCTCCACGCATTATTGGCCACTTTCCAGTCATTGAAATGTCAGCCGTGACATCCGCACTCAGCTTTATATTTGTAAATGCTCAAAACGGATAGAACTTTTGCACTCACACAATATATGGAGCTCAGTCTTCGTGTATGATAACGAAGGGCACTCACATTGTACGTTTGGAAATTAGTTTTACCATAATCATAGCCATCTTAAACATTGACTGTATATCTAAAATTATATTTATTTTGACATTTATTAAATGAAATATAATGAATTGAAATGATCTTGAAACGTGTTGTATTTAGATGTCATTGCATTCCTGCTGGACAAAACCTGAGATCTAATATTGCTGACGGCGCGCATGTTCGCAATACCTACTCTATAGCGCCTAGAATATATTGTGTGGAAATTGGCCATCCCTGTAATACTTAAAATAGTGCTAAAATATTGTATCCCTTGAATGTGCAACAATGCTGCTAAAATATACAGATCGCAGCGACATCTGCACGAATTTTTTTTACAGCTGCAAGATATTGCTAGTCTATACAATGTAATACGAAAATCCCGCAGATGTCGCTGCGATCGACACTTGGAATTTTAGCAATACCGTCGCACATTTAAGGGATACAATTTTTTGGCGTTGTTTGGATAGCATATTTCCACACTAGGTATTCTAGGCGCTGTACCTACTCTGTTCAGAACCTGGACCGTTCTCATTGGCTCCCCAGATTCGGAGATCCAGAACTAACTGACTTTGAACGGCTTGGAAGCAGTGCGGACAATTAAAATTTTGTTCTAAGTACTTTTTGAGTGAATTCGTAGTAGCTATGTGGTATTTCGTCTGTCTATAATACCGTAGATCCCCATGTCGAATGCAAGCAGCGGCGAGTATGAGAAAAAGATTTTTTCTTAATTATTTCAATAGTTAATTTATATAAAAATATTAATGTAAAAGTGAAAGTTTCTATTTTTTAATATTCAATTAAGTTATAAAAAATAATTTTAAAAAATACTAGCAATTTATAGAAAGAAACTTTTTTTAATATTCGCTATAGTGATTGTATTGCGTTTTTAACAAATTTAACTCATTTTTTATATTTCTACATTACATGATGGATGCAAAAAGTCTTTTTTTTTTTTTTTTTTTTTTTTTTTTTTTGTTATGTCTTCATGGCCGCGAAGTGATCATACATGACAAAAAATATATATGCTAATTTATAATTTTTACAAACCCCTGCACAAACAATACTAACATTATTAAAAGCGAGCGAGGAACGAGAGTTCATTTGTTGTGTTTGTAGAAATTGAAAGGAAAAAATGATAAATATAAGTATATTATTTATGTCCATATTTGCATAATTTTAAATTATTCACAATCACCATTAATTTGTGTTATAATTAAATTTTATACAATAAGAATACGCGCTGAACAATGCAGTCGATCACCACTTGCAAGACATTAAAAATCAGCATGGTCTGAATCTATCCAGCCAATCAGATACGGCTCAGAATCTGAATCGAGCAGGTATTGTGAATATGCTGGCTGCGCACATAGGGAAAAAATAGCAATTTAGGTAAACAAAAATCAAACATTAAATATGTTTTAATGCATAAGATAACTCGTATAACTGCTCTTTATTATTTATCGATATTAAAAAATAAAAATAGTTACGATTTAACATTCCACACTGCTTCAAATAACTAAATATATTACATTTGAATCAAAATTTAAGAATTTAAGAAAAGGTCATTTACTAATATTAGGAGGCGTTTAATAAACTGAAAACACATTAATATTACAAATAAAATAAATTACTTTAGTCCTTTCAAGCTTTATAAAAGTTCCTCATCAGTACAAAAGTCAATTGAAAACTAAAGCTGTTGTTTACACTTGTTCACGTTCACAAAATGCATTTGCATTTGAAATAATAAACCAGCATGGTGCATATAAATAATGAATCACTACGGTCCTATTGAGTGAGATGCATAGTGGCGTTTACTCTTTGCCTTAACCTTTGTGAAAGACTGTATAAAACCATTTACGCAACTGAAAATGTACTTGAGAATTGATAGCATCCAAAAATTGATATTCCGGTTTAAACCTTGGACTCTCAGTGGGACACTATATCCCAGTACAATTTAAAAAATTACCACTGGGCACAGCAGTTCATGAAACGCTTGGAAAACCATGTCTGCTTGTCCCACTGGTGTGTCACGTTCATTTGGGATTGTAGTTGACCGTTTGCTAGGTATTAAAACACTGTGCTAAAATTGCTTAAAAATATCCCACAAAAAATAATTGGTAGTCAAGGGGTTAAGAAAGCTGATTTACCACTTTAGACCAGAAATACACAAATGCGTACCTCTAATCTTTACCTGTTGAAGTGTGGCCAAGAAAGTAAATAATTTTCCTAATTATTTAACTTAAATTTTTACCAATAAAAATCTTTAAGAAGATGTAGTTCATTCACTTGTTTAAAGCCCTTAAATATGTTATTGTGGGAATTTAGGTTATTGATTAATTAATTGATATTTTAGGGGGTTATTAAGTTTAGATATATATTTGTGAACCGACATTACCAGCCCCCTAAAATTTCAATTTCAGAAAAATAGATCTTTCTGTCATCTATGATGTCATTTTGTTTGTGAAAAAGGAATGAATGTGTAATATTATTTTTGCTTCAGGTCTCAAGAGGTTAATACACAGTAGAAACTACTCAAAAACGTTTCTGAAAATTATGGGTAGCAAAAGAAACTTAGCTTTTAAAAATGCTTTATTAAATCTCGAAAATATATTGGTTTCTGAGGTTCATAATGATAAAGGAAACCTTTTTGGAATCGCGAGTAACTCGGGAGAGGGTATATTATATTAGATGTAAATTTCCAACTGGGCGAAAAATGTCCGGACCAGGATTCGAACCCGGGATCTCCTGGCTGAAGCCGCCAGTGCTCTGCCATCTGAGCTATCCCGGACGATTCTGGTCGAACTTTTTCACCCAGCTAGCCTTGAAGATTACAGCATCTGGTCTGAAACCTGGTTCAGCTCAACAGAATAAATCTCAGTTAATGGAACTCCAGAAATCGCTGGATACGAAATTACACTAGGTTAATTTTAACACAATTATTCAAATTGGTAAACAAATCATATTAGATGTAAATTTCCAACTGGGCGAAAAATGTCCGGACCAGGATTCGAACCCGGGATCTCCTGGCTGAAGCCGCCAGTGATGCAGCTCAGATGGCAGAGCACTGGCGGCTTCAGCCAGGAGATCCCGGGTTCGAATCCTGGTCCGGACATTTTTCGCCCAGTTGGAAATTTACATCTAATATGATTTGTTTACCAATTTGAATAATTGTGTTAAAATTAACCTAGAGGGTATATTACATTTATGTTCATGATTATATTATATTTTAGTAGATTAAGGAGATTTGTCCTTTTTTACAGTGTGTTTTACTTTCTTAGTAGGTAATTCATATCCCACTTGAGGTATTGAATAAGAGAAAAAACGATGACGGCTGTAAAAAAGAACTATTTTAAATTTTAAAAGAAAGAAATTCTTTCATTTCTCTCCACAAAAGTGTATAGAAAGGCGTTATAATTTTTTATGAATATTTGTGACCGTTTTGAAGATGTTATTTTTGTCAATCTAAGAATTTTTTCCATGTGTACGGCGTATCAAATGTAAATAGTAAAAAGTAAAGATTTTTGAAAATGTAGAACAGATGTTGGCAATACTAAATAAATTAATTGAAAAATATTATTTAATTGTAATATCTATTTGTAAAAATAATATTAAAAAAGGAGTTGACCATACTGACATTTCTAAAAGTCCATATAACTCACTTATACATATTGCTACTGCTACTTCTTCCTAGCATTTCTTCTAAATATGGAACTACATCACGAAAAATAATGTAATAGTTTCAGATATATATCGGAAAAGAATGTCAGAGCATCCCCTTTTTTACTCTAGGACTACGGTGATTTATTTATCAAAAGAAATTTTCCGAAATTTCTTCTTATTATCTATATGGATCGTAAAATATAATATGAATCATGCTCTGAACAATAAAGTTTTTAATAGAAGACCTAAAACAATATCTGCGGGTGAGTTCCTTCCTGCAGGGCTAGATACGGGACATGATAACAGTGACATAATACGACACGTTCGGTAATGAAAAGGAAGTATTATTAAATGTCTTGAATTGGTGTTAAATCTTATGTTTTATGAACTTTGGCTGGGAAACGGAGATTAGAAATCCTGATTAACCCTTTGTTACACAGCAACTCCGATATTTATAGGAACATTTATAAGAACAAAATTTATTTTGTTACCCGTTATTAGTTTTTTAAAACCAATAAATAGCTTTTGCGGATGCTACCAATTCTCCAAGTAATCATTTTAATGTTCAAAAAACATTTTGAAATAGAAAAGCATGCTAAATTAGCAACATTAACATTCACATTACAATTAATATTATTTTGTTACTCAAGCATGTATAAATTCAGTTACGAAACAGAAAATGCTCACTTAATAATTAATAGCATCCAAAATACAATATTCCGATTTGAAGAAACTGATAACACTAGTCAACAGCCATTTTGCCAGTGATTTGTAATAAACATTTTTTTAATGTATTTTTGCATGTAGAATCCAAATCTGCTATCACAAATTTTCTATCACGTAAAGGTTTTGCAAAAACATTTTATTTATTTTTTAGATACAGTGAAACCTTCCCGTGCGACCACCTCCCTGAACGACCATTTTTTTCATGGGACGAAATTTATTCCCATACGCTCAATACTAATTTTACCTTCATTCAGAGACCATCCTAGTTGGACACCCTCCATGAGCAACCAATTTCTTTGAAGAAAATGAAGCAAATTCCGTTTTTTCCTGGTCGCTTGAAGAAGGTTTTGTTATAAAAATAATTCCGGAAAGCGCATTATTCATCAACCTTCTAAACGAAGTTTAGAATTTTTTTTATTCCGGTAACTTTTATGTGTTTAAACCCCTTTGTGCCTTTTTGGCCAATGAATTTAACTCTGATGACAAATTAAAAATGACGGTCATTGAACTCCTCTGCCCTATCTGTCAGGAAACTCTCAAAGAAATAGATAAATTAATGAAATTGTCATTATTTGTTTCCGTCCAAAAAAAATTGCTTTTATTTACTGAATTTCGAAAGGATTTGGAAACTAAAGTTAAAAAAGATAAAACCGTAAAATCAAAGCAAACGTCAAAGTATTCATTTTTTAAAGTCTTCAGTGGTTAACTTATGTAATTAACTTTTGTTTTCATACTTAAATTTTCATATTTTTTCCTAATGTGAAGAATGAATTTTAGTAACATTAATTGTTACCTTCTTCCAACAATTAAAAATCTAGATTTAAACATGACCTCTATTAAGAGACCACTTCTTGGAACGACCAATTTTTATTGAAACGGAACGTGGTCACTTTAGGGAGGTTTTAGTGTAGGGTAATTCCGGGATTTATGCCGCACTTTTTTTTAACTTGTGTATAAAGTACCATGGTGGACATAAAATAAAAAAAAAAATCATGCTGTGCTATTTAATGTTAAATATACAACGCGTGTAGTGCGACAAAATAATTCAAAGCAAATTATTAATTATTTTTTAACAATTTTTTTCTAAAACATTACACTGCGGCGCGTCACCCGCACATTCAGGCTGAGACGCCGCACTTGTGCGGTAGTTATGCCGCGCTTATAATAAGAACAGAATGAAATTATAAATAGAACTATTAAAAAAATATTCATATCTGGACTATAATTAACGATGTAATAACAAAATGAAACTAAATGAGTACAATGAAACGTATTAGTAGATCCAAATCAATAATTGTTGCCTACTTTCACTATTAAAATTATCGACTTATTTTTTTTACATTAAATTTTAATTATTATTTTAGCAACAACGTAACATCAATGTCTTAGAAAGGAAAAAGAAAAAAGTAAAATTGTGTTTATATAATTTATTTGTTAACCCTTTCGGGACCGGTGGCTTTTACAAAAATTTCATTCGGCTGGTACCACTTTTTTAAAAGAAGTTATTTTTACTTAAATAATCATGAAAATGCTCTAATTAAACAAAGCAAATATTACTTTTCTTTTTTACTGGTGCCAGAAACAAATTTTGTAAGCTCTTTCTGAAGGTGCTTATATGCACCTATGGTCCCGAATGGGCTAAGAGACCTGTTTTTTCGACTACAATCTACAGAAAAAGTGTCGAAAAAGTACAGTCTTTATGTAACTACATTTAAACACATGATACAACGAAGCTAATTACACGTCCTCTTTTTTGGAGTAGTTTGCAAAGAACGTCTGCGTTACGCGTAATTCAATTTTTCATTATTATCATCGTGACTTGCATCTTTCTTGCCCTTTTTACTTTTTATTTTCACCTTTTACTCCTTTGGTTTTAGTAAACTTGATAACATGCCTAACATGGTTAATCTGTGCAAAAAGAAAAGGAAAAGTTAATAACACTTAATCATCCCGTACAAAAGAAACTGCGGCATGTATACCGGAATCGCAGTGCAGCATGTATCCCATTTTGCATGGTGCAGCGGTCGGCCATCACAGTTACCTGCCATCGCTAAGGGGAATGTCGTAACCATACACAAAGTACTCTATACAAAGGCTACACTCAGTATTGACTTCGAAATCATGCATGCATTTAGTAATTAGTGTTTGAAAAGCATTTAAACATAACGTGTTTAAAAGTTTGGACAGTGAAATCATGCACTTACGTCAAATTAAGGACTGTACCTCTACAAGTAAACATCGAAATGGGATTCACGCTATACACTGGTTAAAGTAATCTCAATGCGCACCTATACTGTGCGTTTGACGACAATCTATCGATATAAGAAATACAAGGGGTGCGGCATCTATCCCGTATGCGGCGACTCTCCCGGAGTTAACCTACATGAAGGGATAAGATTTCCGAATTTTTGTATACCAGTATAATCTGAGAGAAAAAGTAGTTCTCTTAAATCACAAAAATGTTCCAATTAAATAAAATTACATTTCCTCTAAGATTATACTGGTGTGCAAAAAGTCGGAAATCTCATCCCTGGATACATGGTGAAATATTATTTTAATTCAGACTTTAAAATGTACGTATATCTTAAGAATGGTAAAATGTGTAAATTATAATTTACCTTTTGTGGTCAAATAATAAGGAAATGAATAATTATAAAGGTTTAAAAAATTTATTTGTTTGCATTCTGCTGTAAAAGTAACTATCAAAGCATTCAGCACTCTCATCAAGAAATACATCATCCTAGTTTGAAAAATAGCATTGTTAATACTATTAATATTATGGGCTTTTGTGCAACAGTTTCAAGCTCGTATTAGTTCATAGTCTGTGCTAAGTAATCAAGACAACATTTTTACTGATGAATATTATGTTTTGTTTGTATTTCAAACCGTCAATTTTTGTTACGTACTTCACTTTTCCTTAACTTTCCTAACTGCCCTGTATCTAAATGTGACGTGATTGAGAGGATATGATTATAACACTGAATTCAGTACCCTAAAATTAGTTAATTGCACAGATTTACATGCCAGATACGGAAAAGAAATAAATTTGTTAACAAGTGTAAATATTTAAAAAACTACTCGGAAGCGTTTCCAAAAATTACGGACACCAGAAGAAGCTTAGTTTTTAAAAAAAATTCTTTTTAATCTCGAAAATCTATTGGTTTCTGGGGTTTCTTATGATAAAGGTAACCTTTTTCGGAATCGTGGTTAAGTTCGAATAGATTATATTACATTTTCGTTCGTGATTAAATTATATTTTTCTAGATTAAGGAGCATTTCTCTTCTTTTACATTATTTTACTTTCTTAGCAGGTAACATATAATCCATTTGAGGCATTGTATCAGAGAAAAAAAACCATGACTGAAAGAAAAGTACTTTTTTAAATTAAAAAAAAAAAATGAAATATTTTTAGTTTCTCTTTACAAAAGTGTAAAGATAGGCATTATAAACAGTATTTTTAAACGAGCATTCAAGATTTTGTTGAAGAGATGATTATTTTTGTCAATATAAATTAGCATTTTCTCCGTGGGTACAGCGTATCACATGTAGGATAGTATCAGGAAAATCGTTTTGAAAATGCAAAACAGGAGTTGGCAATACTAAATAAATTGATTGTAAAAATGCAAAGTTACTTTTGATTGTAACATTAAAGAGATGATAAAGATGGTATGTGATTTAAAAAATGGACTTTATAATCATGTGATTGAAGATAGTCAATGGCCCTCTACCATCTGTGAAGTTCCTATTTGAAAAAAGCTAATAGTAAAAATAAACGCAAATAGATACTTGGGACTTTAGAGCTCATTTTCTCTAAATGATGATTGTGTCGCTTACCACCTTTATCATCTTAGCTTTTTATTTTTTGTAATATTTATTTGTAATAATTTAAATAAAAGAGTTAACTCGATAATTCTAAAAGCGTATATAACTTACTTACACATATTACTACTGCAACTTCTTCCTAGCATTTCTTCTAAATATGAAATTATATCACGAAAAATAATATAATAGTTTCAGAAATATATCGGAAAAGAATGTCAGAGCATCTCTTTTTTCACTCTAGGGACTTCGGTGATTTATTTATCAAAAGAAATTTACCGAAATTTCTTCCTATTATCTATATGGGTCGTAAAATATAATATGAATCATGCTGTGAACAATGAAGTTTTTAATAGAAGACCTAAAACAATATCTGCGGTTCAGTTCCTTCAGGCAGTCTACATACGAGGCATGATAACAGTGACATAATATGACACGTTCGATAATGAAAAGGAAGTACTAGATACGACGCATGATAACAGTGACATAATATGAAACGTTCGGTAATGAAAAGGAAGTATTATTAAATGCCTACAATGAGTGTTAAATTTTATGTTTTATGAACTTTGACTGTGAAACGGATATTAGGAATCCTTATTAATTGCGTATAAAGTAAGAGTATTTAAAAGATTATTATTTGTTAGAAATATTTTTTTTAAACACTATGAAAATTAATCTTTTGTTATAGTTTATTATCGAATTCGCATAATTTAATTTTAGACATTTTGCAATAAGAATAAATAGATATTAGAAGACTACATCACGACTACTACTAGTAACTACATCACAAAAAATAATATAGTAGTTTCAGAAACATATCGGAAAAGAATGTCAGAGCATCCCCTTTTTCACTCGAGGGACTTCGGTGATTTATTAATCAAAGAAATTTTCCGAAGTTTCGTCCTATTATGTATATGGGTCGTAAAAAATAATATGAATCATGCTCTGAACAATGAAGATTTTAATAGAAGACCTAAAACAATATCTGCGGGTCAGTGTATTCCTGCAGGGCTAGATGCGGGGCATGATAACAGTGACATAATATGACACGTTCGGTAATGAAAAGAAAGTATTATTAAATGCCTACAATGAGTGTTAAATTTTATGTTTTATGAACTTTGACTGTGAAACGGAGATTAAGAATCCTTATTAACCCTTTGTGACACAGAAATCTGATTTTAAAGATATTTACTCAGATGATTTACTCAGATGATTACTCATTATTTTAAATATGTAAAAATTCATTTAAAAATTTTAGAACATAAAAATAAAAATATATTGGCTAAAAAGTACTTTTTTCAAATCTTCAAAAAGCAGAAAATTACATTTCTCATATATATTGTCAATTTCCTAAAACAAAATAGTAAAGCTTCTAAAAAATCTTGGATGTCTCCAGCTGTTTAATATGACGAAATTTACAAAGGTCATTTTAGCAGTATGTGAAACTGCGCCAATGATAAATAAAACTTTGAAATGGAAAGTTAAATCAGTATTACCGTCTGCTGAGAATTCTATAAAAATTCATATTATCTATGGTGCTAGACGACAGAAGCAATGAATAACATCGTCTTTTAATGCTGGCTGTATAAGTAACATTGATTTTTTTGTAAGTTGCAGATATACAACGTGGTGATAAAAACTGTTAATTACGTATAAAGTAAGAATATTTAAAAGATTATTATTTGTAAGAAATATTTTCTTTTCTAAACCGTAAGAAAATTAATGTTTTATTATATTTTATTATCGAATTCACATCTGTTTATATTAGACTTTTTGCAAGAAGATTAAATAGGTATTTATTTTTAGGACCTGAAGTTAAATTAGTGTAATCATTGGATTTGAATCATTTTGAAATCGCATAGGGCATTTTTAAATACTTATTATTCTGTCTTATTTTCTTTAAAAGAGACATTTTCCATACAGAAAGTTTACATATTTTATTTGAAAACATGCTATACAGGGTGTATCGGGAATGATCGTTCAAATTTGGTGGGGAGGTAGAAAATAGGAAAAGAAGACAATTTCACATATGAAAGTATTGGCGCAAATGAACACATGAAGTTGTAGAGGGTGCTGTGTATCTGTAGTGGGTGTGTGTTGTAAGTGAAACTGTTTGCTAATATTATTGTTTGGGCTTTTTTAATTTGACGTATATTTCTTTATTTATTGTGTTTAACATGTGGTGATTTAATTATTGTTTTAAAGTTTTCTTTCTGTTTTTAACAGTCACGTGTGCATACATTTTTTAATTGAAAGGAAATGTTATTGTTTGCACTGTTTTACAATTTGGCAAAGTTATAAAAAATTACTTTTTCGAAAAATCAAATCTCTGAATGATGAAAGTTTGAATAAAAAATTGAACAAAATTCCTCAAAAAATTAGTAAAATTAAAATAATATATTTGCACTCTTCCCACAGCAAGCTTCTGAAGAATGTCCCTGGAAAAGATGGTTAAACTGGTTTTGTTTTGTTCCTATAAAGTAGGGATGCACAACCTGTGGCCCGCGAGTTTCGTCAATTTATAACTGGAAAAAAATTTCAATTTTTGTCCATAGGTCGCAGGAACAAATCGTTAATTTGCCACGAGAAAAATTGAAAATTTCGTCAGCCAGCAAAGAATCGCAACTTTCATTGATCGGGTGCGAAAAAATCGCGAATTTGGTTGATCAAACACAAAAACATTCGAATTTTGTCGATCAGGCAACGAAAAATTGCAAATTACGTTGATCAAGCACGGAAAAATTGAGAATTTTGTTGATCAGGTGTGGAAAAATTGCGTTGATCGAGCACGAAAAAAATCGTCGATTTTGTTGATGATGCGCGAAAAAATTGCAAATTTTGTTGATCCGCTGCGGAAAAATCAATTAAAAATCATGAATTTCGTCGATCGGGTGCAGAAAAATCTCAAATTTCGTTGACTGGCTGCGGAAAAATCGTGCGTTTCGACTGTTTATCGCGAATTTCGTCAATTTGTCGCGTGGAAAAATTGCAAATTGCGCCAGTCAATTAAGAATCGGGAATTTGGTTGATCGGACGCAGAAAGATTGCAAATTTCGTCGATCAGGTACGGAAAAAAATCACAAATTTCGTCGATCCAGCACGGAAAAATCGCAAATTTCGTCGATAGTGTTGTCAATCGGGTTCCGGAAAAATCTCGAATTTAGTTGCTCGAGTACGAAAAAAGCGCTAATTTTAACAATTAGGCGCGGCAAAAATCGCAAATTTTGTTTATCAGGCAAGGAAAAATCACGAATTTTCTCTATGATGCGCATAAAAATTCAAAATTTCGCTGATCGGCTGCAGAAAAATCGCGCGTTTCATCAGTTTATAGCGGACAAAAATCGCGAATTTCATCAATTTGCCGTGGAAAGATATTGCAAATTTCATCAGTCAGTTAATAATCGCGAATTTCATTGATCGGGGGCGAAAAAATTGCGAATTTAGTTTAACGGACGCGAAAAAGTAGCAAATTTCGTCGATCGGACACGGAAAAATAGCGAGTTTTGTCAATCGGGCTCCAAAAAATCGCAAATTTCTTTGATCGGTCACGAAAAAATCGCGAATTTCGTCGATTAGGAGATGAAAAATTGCAAATTTCGTGAATTAGGCGCAGAAAAATAACGAATTTCATCATTCAGGTGCGCAAAGATAGGGATTTTATCTATCAAGCGCGGAAAAATCGCGAATTTTGTCGACCGGCGTTGGAAAAGTTATGAATTTTGTTGATGAGGAGCGGAAAAATTGCATATTTCGTTGATCGGCTCCTCTTTCCCACTTCATTCATAAAGTCGGCTGTAATTTTTTTCGGCACTAGCCACTTTCATGCCTATGTTTGTTTTTTAGCACTTTTAATAAAACAAAAGGCACTCCTTCGAATAAAGTCAAGGAATATTATCACTCCTTCGAAATAATCCTTCCTATATACAAACGTTGATATATCCTTGCCAACTGAATTAGATATGTTGACTGGGTAAGGGGAACAGAGAGGTGTAAAATTCCCCTCCCCTCTGAAACCATATTTTTTATCTGATTATAGGCCAAAGGTAACCTGCCCAAAATAGAACTCTCTCCTTGTTACTGACGTGGCCCCCGGCAACCCAGATATTTTTATAAGTGTCCCTTCTCTTAAAAAGGTTGTGCACCCCTACTATAAAGCTTTTTTAGTGGAATTATTTTGACAGACTTCAACATAAATTAAAACAGAAATCTTAATACGGCGTCAGAAGTATTAAATAAAATGACAAACCAAAGAATGGAAGCAACAGACATTATTAAAAGAAGTGGCTTTCCGGTAAATTTGAGACGAAAATAAATAAATTTTTTAATAATTTTGTCAGTTTTAGGCGCAGTTTTATAGTTAACAATACCTTTAACCCCTTCGGGACAGCGGCTCTTTCACAAATTTTATTCGGTTGGCACCACTCTTTTAGAAAGTATTACCTTTATTTAGGGAATCTCGAAAATGCACTAAGAAAGCAAATCTTTTTTTTTTTTACTGAAGCCAAAAACAAATTCCATATGCACTTTTTGAATGCACCCATGATCACGAATGGGTTAAATTTGCATTATTTTTTGTGATTTGATGTGCACATTTATTTATATTTTTAAACAAAAAAATTTAAATAAGTTCATTTTTTTTTTACTTCGTCGTCAAAAAAATACTGAATGAAAATAAAACCAATTCTTATGGCAGAGAATTTTTTTCTGTTACATTTAGCAGGAGATAGTATTGTAAAATCATATTTTCACTGTATTATTTTAGAGTCTAAATTTTTAACTTGAAGTTTTTATTATATCAAATAATCTGATTCAGAAAATCAACAGCTATAATAATATAAACACGAGTCTAAATTTTTAACTTGTTCTTTTTATTATTTCAAATAATCAGATTCAGAAAATCAACAGCTATAATAATATAAACACAACGTTAAGTTAAATCTCAAAGACAAATAAATATCTACAGATTTCTGTATTATTAATGTTATTATTGTTATTACTATTTTTACTGTTATTGCAATGACAATCAGAATCATTTTCAACATAGTGATTATTGTTTGAATATATAACTATTAAGGAAAGGTTACTGTTCATGAAAAGAAATCTATATTTTTACTACATTTTTCGAATCCCTATAGTGTTAGAACAAGCCTCTACAACGATTATATGAAATTCGAAAAGTTTTAGAAGTTACAGCCAACGTTGGACCGGCTGAAAAACGGGTATACTAAACCCGTGAGATATAGCTGCACAAAATGCTGAATTATTTGCTTCATGGGTATAGATCCAAAGTATGGAATAGCTAAAAGTTTCGAAATACAGGGTGTGTATAAAGTCCCGGACCCATTTTGATGTTTAATAACTCATAAAATAATGAAGATATAAACAAACTTATGGCATTTATTGATGGAATAACTCTCATATTTTCCTTTTCAGGTTTGAATATCTTTACTTTTGTAAATATCGTCTGCGCGTGGGGTTAATTTCAGATAATTTCATTTTCCAGTCTAAATATCTGTACTTTTCTAAATACTACTCGTCTGCTTATTAATTGCATTTTTCTCTCTTTTGTTTTTGGCAACTATTGCAATGTTATGTTTACTTTTGATGTGTTTGTTCTATGTTACTTTTGTATGTGATGTTTTATTCGAGCGGATATTAAGGAGAATGCATACACCACAAGAGAAAGCACAGATTTTACGGTGGTTCATAGAAACAAAATCGATAGTGCAAGCACAGAGAAATTGCAGAAGAATTTACCAAAAAGATCCTCCAGCCACATGTCATTTTGCAACAAGATGGTGCACCACCTCATTGGGGTACCATCGTTCGTACTTCTTTGAATGACCATTTTCCAGGAAGATGGATTGGGCGAGGAGGTCCAATTCCTTGGCCTGGAGAATGTCGAACATTAATGACTTAAAAGCCAGAATTACAACCGCAATAGCCTCTGTGGATGCCGACATGCTTGCCGCTACCTGGCGTGAAATTGACTGTCGACTTGATATTCTCCGTGCGACGAAAGGGACACACGCCGAAGTTCATTGACAAGGGTCAGGAAACTTTTTGAGTCTATCTAACCATTTATGTTATTAATTTTAATCTATCTTTATTATTTTATGAGTTATTAAACATCAAAATAGGTCCGAGACTTTATAAACACCCCGTGTAACGAATAACTAAAAATTTGTAAACCTACTCGTTTTTTCTTTAGTAAAGCATTAAACAAGGTTTTTCTTAAAATAGCATTTTTCAGCGGTCCACTTAAAGTAGCGCTTAAATGGAACAACTAATCAACTTTGTATTAAATAATAAGCAGAAGTTCTCTTATACGTCCATTAAAAATATTTCAAAAATATATATTCTAAAAACACTCAAAATATATATTAAACATTTAATTGCTAAAAAGGACGTCAAACGTTAATAAAATACATTAAAAGATCTTAATAATTTGACATGTTTCGATTGAATTTACTCAATCATCATCAGAAAAACAAATAAACACAAAGATGGAAAATGACAATAAACTATTACAAATGAAATTTAAAAATAAATAAATAAAAATCACGCGCGTAATATTTTAACATGTTTCACGTTGCCCTATTTTATTTTCAAATTATCTAACAATTCAATCCAAATATTTGGGATTTGAAATGACAAGGAATCATTGCAGACCATTGAGTTTCTGACGTAAATTTCAATAGATTCTCTAATAAAAAGTTGCAAATAAAAATCTGACCTATAAATTAATCTACTTTCATTAAACAAAATATTTATGTTTTCTGTTTTATTTAGCCTAGATAATGCGGTTTTACCTCTATTAAATTTTATGTCTGCAATGTGCTCTTTACATCTCACTTGGAATTTTCTCTGAGTCATGCCAATATAATAATTTCTATAACCACCTTCTTTAAGAAAAGGAATGATATAAACACCGGAAAGGTCAAATTTATCAATAGGGTCAATTCTAGTGGTTAAAATTGATTTTAATTTCGGAGGGGGTCTAGCAATTAAATTTACATCAAACTTTTTAAGTTGAGTTTTAGCGGATTCGAAGAAATTTGGATAATAATTTATAACCACCCTTTTCATGTTATTTTCTCTGTCGGTTTTATTCTCAAAAACAGCATCGCTCCTTTTGTTAATAAACTTTTTAATTAATTTATTAACTATTGTAACATGATATCCGTTGTTAATAGCTATTGTTTTAATTTTATCTAATTCATCATTTAAATATTCAGAGGAACAGATTCTAAAAGCTCTGTTAATAAGGAATCTAAAGGTAGATAATTTATAAGAATATGGAGTGCAAGCATCAAAAGGTATAACATTTAAGTTAGTTATTGGCTTACGATATATTGAACGAATTAGTTCATTATTTTCTCTTTTTAATTCAACATCTAAAAAAGGTAATTTCTTATCGGTTTCAAGTTCAAAAGTAAATTTAATCTTATTATCTAAATCATTTAACTGTTGAATAAAAACTAACAATTTATCAACTTCTCCCTGCCAAACAATAAAAATATCATCTACATAACGTAGCCATACTAAAGGTAATAATTTAAAAGTACTAAAAATTTTTGATTCAAGGGGGCGTAATTTGAATTCTGCTAGGAGGCCTGAAATTGGAGATCCCATTGGGGCACCGTCTGATTGTTGATAAATTATATTGTTAAAAATAAAATAATTACTATTAATTATTAGGTTTAGGCCACTTTTTAAAGTGTTTTTCATTGGTATGTCAAAATCTTCTCTATTGTCAATGAACTGTTCGATGGTTTGAGCTACCTCTGAAGTATCTATGGATGGATATAATGACACAATGTCCAAGCTTGCTAAAATGCAATCATCTGTAATGTCGATTCTCTCTAATCTTCCGATGAAGTCAATACTGGAATCAACCGTGAAAGTGGAGGGAGGCAATAACTGTTTCAGTAAAGGAACGAATGCACGCTCTAAGTAATAAGTTGGGCCTTGACATTTAGTGACAATCGGGCGAAGAGGATAATCTTGTTTATGGTCCTTCAATCTGCCAACTAATCTTGGAATAACTGCAACTTTATTTAACTTGAGGTTAACTTTCATAAAATCTGGCCATTTACCTTTCTCTATTATTTCTTTCGTTTTCGCGCATATTTTATTTAGTGGATTATGTTTTACTGCTATACATCCCATCTTATCAGTACAATCCTGCATTTTACTAATATAGTCTTCTCTATTGAGGACAGCAAGGCGATTAGATTTATCAGTCAAGATAATAGCAATATCATTATATGATTGTAATCGTTTAATGGTATCAGATTGTTTTTTATTTACAGATTTACTTATTCTATTGACAGAATTATTGGCTTGTTTATTGAATTTAGTGAATCTATTAAACAGCAAACTTCGTATTTCTTCTTTGTGATTTGTAGGTGCAGATTGTACAATATTTTCACATTCTGTAATCATTTCTTTAGCATCTGGGCGCCTTTCAAACATGAATTTCGGGCCAAGTTGTAAGATATTATCTTCATAGTTATTGAAACGATGCTCCGATAAATTAACGTATTCAACTCTTTCTTTATTTCGTTTCTTTGGTAATACCATACGTAATTTCTTAATCTTGTTGTTTTGCGTGTTTATTTTCTTTTTGTTCTGTATTTCTCTATAACATACAATTTTCTGGTGCAATCTGTCAAAAAGTAGAGGGGGGTATTTATCAACCATTTCCCAATATGAATCCATAGTCTTGAGCGTTAAGGAATTTATTAATGAATATTTCAATCTGATATAAGAATTCAAACATTTTAATTCAAAGTTCGTTACCATATGTGTGCAATTATGTTTCAAAAACCAACTTTTGACTTTCAAAAAATTTGGAACAATATTCATACGTTTGCAGATATTAAGAAAACGCAGGTTAAGAAGTTCTCTATCTAAACGTAGTCGTTCATATTTAAAATGATGAAATGCATCCAAATTCGTTATATTATCCAGAGTAAATGATGTATCAAACTTACATTCTTCCACCTTCGTGTCATCGTAGTCGAGATCATAAAAACCATAAGTAGACTTCATTTTATCCAGCATAGATCCAAAAGATATTAAATAATAAGCAGAAGTTCTCTTATACGTCCATTAAAAATATTTCAAAAATATATATTCTAAAAACACTCAAAATATATATTAAACATTTAATTGCTAAAAAGGACGTCAAACGTTAATAAAATACATTAAAAGATCTTAATAATTTGACATGTTTCGATTGAATTTACTCAATCATCATCAGAAAAACAAATAAACACAAAGATGGAAAATGACAATAAACTATTACAAATGAAATTTAAAAATAAATAAATAAAAATCACGCGCGTAATATTTTAACATGTTTCACGTTGCCCTATTTTATTTTCAAATTATCTAACAATTCAATCCAAATATTTGGGATTTGAAATGACAAGGAATCATTGCAGACCATTGAGTTTCTGACGTAAATTTCAATAGATTCTCTAATAAAAAGTTGCAAATAAAAATCTGACCTATAAATTAATCTACTTTCATTAAACAAAATATTTATGTTTTCTGTTTTATTTAGCCTAGATAATGCGGTTTTACCTCTATTAAATTTTATGTCTGCAATGTGCTCTTTACATCTCACTTGGAATTTTCTCTGAGTCATGCCAATATAATAATTTCTATAACCACCTTCTTTAAGAAAAGGAATGATATAAACACCGGAAAGGTCAAATTTATCAATAGGGTCAATTCTAGTGGTTAAAATTGATTTTAATTTCGGAGGGGGTCTAGCAATTAAATTTACATCAAACTTTTTAAGTTGAGTTTTAGCGGATTCGAAGAAATTTGGATAATAATTTATAACCACCCTTTTCATGTTATTTTCTCTGTCGGTTTTATTCTCAAAAACAGCATCGCTCCTTTTGTTAATAAACTTTTTAATTAATTTATTAACTATTGTAACATGATATCCGTTGTTAATAGCTATTGTTTTAATTTTATCTAATTCATCATTTAAATATTCAGAGGAACAGATTCTAAAAGCTCTGTTAATAAGGAATCTAAAGGTAGATAATTTATAAGAATATGGAGTGCAAGCATCAAAAGGTATAACATTTAAGTTAGTTATTGGCTTACGATATATTGAACGAATTAGTTCATTATTTTCTCTTTTTAATTCAACATCTAAAAAAGGTAATTTCTTATCGGTTTCAAGTTCAAAAGTAAATTTAATCTTATTATCTAAATCATTTAACTGTTGAATAAAAACTAACAATTTATCAACTTCTCCCTGCCAAACAATAAAAATATCATCTACATAACGTAGCCATACTAAAGGTAATAATTTAAAAGTACTAAAAATTTTTGATTCAAGGGGGCGTAATTTGAATTCTGCTAGGAGGCCTGAAATTGGAGATCCCATTGGGGCACCGTCTGATTGTTGATAAATTATATTGTTAAAAATAAAATAATTACTATTAATTATTAGGTTTAGGCCACTTTTTAAAGTGTTTTTCATTGGTATGTCAAAATCTTCTCTATTGTCAATGAACTGTTCGATGGTTTGAGCTACCTCTGAAGTATCTATGGATGGATATAATGACACAATGTCCAAGCTTGCTAAAATGCAATCATCTGTAATGTCGATTCTCTCTAATCTTCCGATGAAGTCAATACTGGAATCAACCGTGAAAGTGGAGGGAGGCAATAACTGTTTCAGTAAAGGAACGAATGCACGCTCTAAGTAATAAGTTGGGCCTTGACATTTAGTGACAATCGGGCGAAGAGGATAATCTTGTTTATGGTCCTTCAATCTGCCAACTAATCTTGGAATAACTGCAACTTTATTTAACTTGAGGTTAACTTTCATAAAATCTGGCCATTTACCTTTCTCTATTATTTCTTTCGTTTTCGCGCATATTTTATTTAGTGGATTATGTTTTACTGCTATACATCCCATCTTATCAGTACAATCCTGCATTTTACTAATATAGTCTTCTCTATTGAGGACAGCAAGGCGATTAGATTTATCAGTCAAGATAATAGCAATATCATTATATGATTGTAATCGTTTAATGGTATCAGATTGTTTTTTATTTACAGATTTACTTATTCTATTGACAGAATTATTGGCTTGTTTATTGAATTTAGTGAATCTATTAAACAGCAAACTTCGTATTTCTTCTTTGTGATTTGTAGGTGCAGATTGTACAATATTTTCACATTCTGTAATCATTTCTTTAGCATCTGGGCGCCTTTCAAACATGAATTTCGGGCCAAGTTGTAAGATATTATCTTCATAGTTATTGAAACGATGCTCCGATAAATTAACGTATTCAACTCTTTCTTTATTTCGTTTCTTTGGTAATACCATACGTAATTTCTTAATCTTGTTGTTTTGCGTGTTTATTTTCTTTTTGTTCTGTATTTCTCTATAACATACAATTTTCTGGTGCAATCTGTCAAAAAGTAGAGGGGGGTATTTATCAACCATTTCCCAATATGAATCCATAGTCTTGAGCGTTAAGGAATTTATTAATGAATATTTCAATCTGATATAAGAATTCAAACATTTTAATTCAAAGTTCGTTACCATATGTGTGCAATTATGTTTCAAAAACCAACTTTTGACTTTCAAAAAATTTGGAACAATATTCATACGTTTGCAGATATTAAGAAAACGCAGGTTAAGAAGTTCTCTATCTAAACGTAGTCGTTCATATTTAAAATGATGAAATGCATCCAAATTCGTTATATTATCCAGAGTAAATGATGTATCAAACTTACATTCTTCCACCTTCGTGTCATCGTAGTCGAGATCATAAAAACCATAAGTAGACTTCATTTTATCCAGCATAGATCCAAAAGATATTAAATAATAAGCAGAAGTTCTCTTATACGTCCATTAAAAATTTTTAGAAAAGCTTTTTTAGATGTTGAATTAAAAAGAGAAAATAATGAACTAATTCGTTCAATATATCGTAAGCCAATAACTAACTTAAATGTTATACCTTTTGATGCTTGCACTCCATATTCTTATAAATTATCTACCTTTAGATTCCTTATTAACAGAGCTTTTAGAATCTGTTCCTCTGAATATTTAAATGATGAATTAGATAAAATTAAAACAATAGCTATTAACAACGGATATCATGTTACAATAGTTAATAAATTAATTAAAAAGTTTATTAACAAAAGGAGCGATGCTGTTTTTGAGAATAAAACCGACAGAGAAAATAACATGAAAAGGGTGGTTATAAATTATTATCCAAATTTCTTCGAATCCGCTAAAACTCAACTTAAAAAGTTTGATGTAAATTTAATTGCTAGACCCCCTCCGAAATTAAAATCAATTTTAACCACTAGAATTGACCCTATTGATAAATTTGACCTTTCCGGTGTTTATATCATTCCTTTTCTTAAAGAAGGTGGTTATAGAAATTATTATATTGGCATGACTCAGAGAAAATTCCAAGTGAGATGTAAAGAGCACATTGCAGACATAAAATTTAATAGAGGTAAAACCGCATTATCTAGGCTAAATAAAACAGAAAACATAAATATTTTGTTTAATGAAAGTAGATTAATTTATAGGTCAGATTTTTATTTGCAACTTTTTATTAGAGAATCTATTGAAATTTACGTCAGAAACTCAATGGTCTGCAATGATTCCTTGTCATTTCAAATCCCAAATATTTGGATTGAATTGTTAGATAATTTGAAAATAAAATAGGGCAACGTGAAACATGTTAAAATATTACGCGCGTGATTTTTATTTATTTATTTTTAAATTTCATTTGTAATAGTTTATTGTCATTTTCCATCTTTGTGTTTATTTGTTTTTCTGATGATGATTGAGTAAATTCAATCGAAACATGTCAAATTATTAAGATCTTTTAATGTATTTTATTAACGTTTGACGTCCTTTTTAGCAATTAAATGTTTAATATATATTTTGAGTGTTTTTAGAATATATATTTTTGAAATAATCAACTTTGGCTTTTTAGAAATTAAAGATTTTTTTTTTTTCGTGGGGTCATGAATCTTTTAGTTGTGAATATATATATATATATATATATATATATATATATGGAGAGAGAGAGAGAGGAAGTTCGAATATTATGGATTGGTCGGGCAATACGGAACACTTCAATATCTGTCCCGTATGTTGCTGCAACCAAGCGTAAAACTGCCAAAAAACATACTATTACTCCCATGATGCAGAGTGGTGAGTTCTGTTTGGATACCTCTTGTTGGAGTGACACGGTGAAATTAAATCTTAATCTCGATTGCGGCAGTTTTTGCAGTAAGTTTTATAAAATTCGTATTAATTATTTAAGACTTCTTCGTCAGTGATGTTAGCAAAATTCAGTATTAAGTTGAACAGTTATATTTGTTGCTGTAATAGTCAATTTAACTCTACGCTAACTTATTGATGAACGAATGGGGTTATTTTTTCAAAACGGCGTGTCGGGTAATGTGGATTATCAGCTAAACAACGGCTTCGAGACTAGTCTAGGGAAAATGAACAATCATTTCACTCCAACGTTTCATCTGAGATTTAATTTGGATTGAGATTTAATTAATCATCTGATCATTTAATTTGGCTCTGAGGTAGTGAATTTTGAAGTATCGACATGTATGAGGCAGAAGAAAGTTTTGTGATGGCCACAACATACTAGTTTTATGTTCACTTACAAATCAAAATGTAAAAGGTATTCCATAATGCCCGAACTTTCTCTCTATATATATTAAGAAACGAGAGAAAAAAGTGCAAAAAATGACACTTTTTACATTCTTCTATCTTTACAAGAAAAGTTCGTGAAAATATTCGACTTCCGGTTTTCGATGGATTTATTCGTTTTAGAAGGTCCTGAACACGATTTGATGGTTTTTAGAAAATGTTTCTCTGTGAGTCTGTCTGTCACTCTGTGAGTCTGTATGTGACAAAAATTTTGTGACCACTTTATCTCAAGAACTAACGCATAGAATTTCGCAAAACTTCAGATTCAGTTAGATCTTGATATAAGCTCGTGCTGATTACTTTTTTGTGTAAATCGTCCAACAGGTGGCGCTGCTGTGCTGCATTTTCTCGATTTTCAAAACAGCTATACTTCAAGAACTAATGCACAGATTTTCAAAAAACTTCAGATTCAGTTCGTCCTTTATATAGTTTGGTGCTGATTACTTTTTGATGAAAATCGCTCAACAGGTGGCGCTGCTATCTAGAATTTTTTACGATTTCGACAATAGCTCTATCACAAGAACTAATGCACGAATTTTCATCAAACTTCAGATTAAGTTAGTACCTAATATAAATTAGTGCTGTTTAGTTTTTAATGTAAATCGCCCAACAGGTGGCTGTTCTATGGTATATTTTCCATGATTCCCGCAATAGCTGTGTCTCAAGAACAAATGCACGAATTTCCATCAAACTTCAGATTCAGTTAGTCTGGGATATGAATTGGAGCTGATAACGTTTTGGTGTAAATCGCCCAACAGATGGCGCTGTTATGCAGTATTTTTTACAATTTCCGCATTAGCTCCATCTCAAAAACTAATGCATGGATTTTCATCAAAATTCAGGTTCAGTTATAAGTTGTTGATGATTAGATTTTGGTGTAAATCACCTAATCGGTGGCGCTGATATGCTGCATTTTTCAGAAAGTAATAACATGTATGAGATAGAAGAAAGTTTTGGGATTGCCACATCCGACTAATTTCAGAAGGCTAGCATTTTACCAAATCTCCTTTAATTTCATTAAAATCAGTTCATAGACCGTAGGGGAGGTGGGGGATGAATGGGACATTTTCACAAAAATATTTTTTTATATTTTTTTTCATTTAAGTTACTATCAATATTATATATCACATTTCATACATTAGGTATTTGCCAACATATATGAACAATATTTATTCTAGATTATGATTTATTCATAAAAATATTATGAAATCAAAAAAACGTTCCTCCCTGTCCCAATCATCCCCACAGCAGGGATGAATGGGACACTAATACGGATGGATGGGACACAAAGATTTTCCTCCCTCTAGTCAATTTTACCAAATTAAAATTTATAATTATAACCTTATATGAAAATTATATTTGTAATATATGATTTTACAGCACGAATCGATATGTTTTTTTTTCAATAACTTCTTTTATTGCAGTTTTAACTTTTAATGCGGACGATGAATGGAACACTAATACGGATGGATGGGACACAAAGATTTTCCTCCCTGTAGTCAATTTTACCAAATTAAAATTTATAATTATAAACTTATATGAAAATTATATTTGTAATATATGATTTTACAGCACGAATCGATATGGGTTTTTTTTTTTTACAATAACTTCTTTTATTGCAGTTTTAACTTTTAATGCGGACTTCGGCTATCAACCTGTTCTTTTTTTCCACTTATGAGGCATTTTAGATTTGAAATGAAAGCGCAAAATGTCTTTTAAATATAGCATAGCTAATAATTTTCAATCATAACTTATTAATTAATATTAATTAAATGTATCGTAGAAACATGCAGAACGGAAATTATTGTGTCGATCGGAAAGTCATGTCGTGTTGGGAAAATCAATTCGTACCGGAAAATTCTGCCCGATAATTATTAGAAATTAGATATCGGAATCAATGTCTAATAATTAAATAATTGAATTTTCCGGTACGAATTGATTTTCCCAACACGACCCGACTTTCCGATTGACCCAATATGTTAGGGGTGGGGATTTATTTGTGCAACATTTCAAAATTCAATGTAATTTCCCCCATTTGATCAATACACATATACTATTTTTATCAATTTTATCTATTTTGATTAAGTTTTAGTACCAATTTTTTGATAATTCATTAATAATTATTACAATACAATAAGTAACACTTTTAAACAATAACAACTCATATAATACTATTTAATACTATTAATTGACGTAAATTATTGATTTATCATCCTATATAATACTATTTAATTAATAAATAAAATTTTCAACATCTCTAGGGAAGAGTGAGAATGTCCCATTCATCCCCATTTGAAATGTCCCAATCATCCCCATGATGCATAATATCCCTTCTCAGCCATTTTACCTCAAAAATTATTTTGTCACAATGGTTACTATTCATTCATTTTAATTACTGATATTGAACCTTAAAATAAATAACTACAACATAGCTTAATTTTTTATATTGTATAAGATATTTCACATCTTCAAATGTAAAAAAAACTTACTTTTAAGCAGAGATTTCAGAAAATGCAACTTTGAAGGAAAATGAAAACAACAATGTGGTCCTACTTTTAGTTCTGAAGCACACTGTGGTAGAGGTATATGGGGTTAGGAAGCAATTTAAAATAAATGTTTATTGCCTGAAATATTGAGAATGTCCCATCCATCCCTTGTCCCATACATCCCCTAGTTCCCCTAATGCTAGCTCCCCTATATATAATGTTTTCAGAAAAATCTGGTTATGTTTGTTTCAGATGAATTAGGAAAGCTGTGCAGTATACGGCGCAGGATAATGAGCAGACATTATACCCATGTGCAACTGACAATATCGCGATCAAGTTTAACACTTATTGTATCTCTCTATTCTAAAAATCGTAACTAACGCTGTCACCGCTGCAGTAAATGATTTTTTTTTTTTTTTTTTTTTTTTTTTGTGACCGAGGATCTTTTTTCGTTAATATTAAGTAAACTACTGCATACAAAAATATGAAAATTGGTAGTATTATAGAGAAATATTTGGTAAACACGCTGATGCGGACAGTTTTTAAATGGAATAATTATTTTAAGAGATATTTAATGTTGGTTGATCAAAATAGTTCGATTAAAAAAGTTTTATAGGAGAAAAGACTATAGAGAGGAACTTAATCATTTTTTCTCAGGATGTACATTATGAATTTGCGGTGTGCGGACTGCAATATTTTTTTTCAATTTGACTAAGTTTTTGAGGGTTTTATCAGTTTTAATCAAATTTTCATCATTTCGAGAGCTTTTTTTTCATATTTTAGACCAGGATATTATTTTAAATTGTTATCAGTTGTACAAACAGATCAATGAATAATATTTCATTTAAATTAAAAAAATATTTACACGTGTTTATAATATAAACACAAAAAACCTTTCAAATTAGAATTAAACGTTTACGTATTAAAAGCAGAAAAATGTTGAAAATTACGTCATAAAAACCATATTTACACGTGAATTATAAAAGAGAAAGAAAATTTTCAAATAATAAATTCATTAACATGCGTTAAAAGCTATAAATGGAGGAAATTACATCATATTTAAGATGGTCAAATAGTAATATTGGCAAACTGTTTAAATTTAAAAATATATTTACACGAGTTTACATATATTTAAACTATTGTTGCCAATTCTAAGGCAGCGAAAATAAAAATATTTCCTTTCTAGCAACAAAAGTATTTTCAGTAAATATTAAAACGAGAAAGGAAATTTTTAAATAATAAATTCATTAATATGCTTCAAAAGCAGTAAATCGTAGAAATTACGTCATATTCAAAATGACCGAATAATAATATTGCAAAACAGTTTAAATTTCAAAATATAATTACACGAGACATTTATTTCATATTTTGAGATGATCATTTTATCTATTGTTGTGAATTCTAAGACAGCGCAAATAATATTTACTTTCTAACAACAAAAGTATTTTCACGTGAATATTAAAAAGAGAAAGAAAATTTTCGTGAAAATTACGTCATATTTAAAACGATACACTTAAAATGTCTTATTTAAAATAACTTCTTTATAGCGTTGTTAAAAAATACCGGGAGACAAAAACACTGTTTACTTAATTTGTTTTATATTAGCTTATTTCCAAATGTTTAACTGATCTTATCTAATCATAGACGAAAACAGCCATTGGATTTCTTAACAGCATTTGATTCGGCCTTAAAGTTCCGCAATCAAAGGGAGAATGGAAACCCGTTTACAGGAAGATCGCAACTGGTTTTTTAATTATAATTCAATCTTCCGTAATCTTTTTAAATCCGGTCAAATAAGTGTGTTTTTAGAGTCTGCTCTGTCTGAATAGGGGTTGGCGAGCGTAGATAGTAGTGGACAGAACCTCCTAATATTTTTTTTAATTATTTAAGAAGTATATATAATAAGTGGCTGAATTCAGTTTTCGTGTTACTTTATTTTTACTGTGAAAGAGAAACTCTGAAGTTGATCTACTTATTGGACAGTAACCTCCCCTCTTAAAGGAAGAAAAAGTAGTTCCTCTTTCAAAGTTTGAAAAGGGCAGCATAGAAATTTGGAGCATCTTTTTAGTATTGATTTTATAAAAATACATCTGTCCCTGTAATTTTTTAAATAGAAATGTGAGATAAATATAAATTATATTTTGATTTCTTTGCACAACAAAAGTTCACTGTTATAATATTAGAT
This sequence comes from Maratus speciosus, assembly GCA_963932465.1. Classification (NCBI taxonomy): domain Eukaryota; kingdom Metazoa; phylum Arthropoda; class Arachnida; order Araneae; family Salticidae; genus Maratus; species Maratus speciosus. The sequence goes on from OZ010792.1 coordinate 430,450,173, forward strand.
AGAATACAGATTTATTTTACCGTTTATGAGAGATGAAATGTTCTTTCTTAAAATTTTTATATTGTCTACAAAGCCTTTTCTGAAAATCAAAATAAACATCTCCAGAAACATTATCGAAGCTTACGAACATAAGGCCTCGAAAAAACATTCTTATGATAGCTCAGTACTTATTGGTTTATCTGTCTTCTGCATTTTCTAGGCATTTCTGAAATCATTCTATCCCATTAATGGGACTTTAACAATATCTCACTTTTCTTCTTAAAACAGAGCTTTTCTTGAAAAATTCAACCACGCCACACCTGTGTCTCTGTCATGATTGAATGAATAATAATAATAAAAACAATAAATATATTTAATGATCTCACATACAATTTATTTGAGGTTATAACGTCTCATATTAAGTTATCAAGCATGAGAAGGTTATAAAAAAATCCCTCAAGGCTCGGCCTGCAGGCGGAGGTAGATTTCGAAGTTAAGTATCAATTTCACCAACAAAACTAAATCAAGCTTATAGATAAACCCAGTTTAACAATTTATCTGGCCGCTTGTAACGAATTTTTAATTTAATTTTTCTGTAAGAGCTCATTTTATCAAAATCATATTATGTCGGTATTAAAAAAAAATATTTTTTCCCGCTCAACAACTCGAAATTTTCTGGCACATTTTCAGACTCATTTCTAAAAGTAAAAAAATCCCTGCCGGCCCGGCCTACAGGCAGAGGTAGATTTCGAAGTTAAGTATACTAATTTCACCAACAAAAACTAAATCATTATTAGATATAAATCCACTTTAACAGTTTTGTCTGTCTGCTTTTGATGAGTTTTTATTTCCTTTTTATATAATATCTGGTTTTATCAGAATCATGTTAAGGCGGTATTAAAAAAAAAATACTTTTCCATGCTCAACAACTCGAAATTTTCTGGCACATTTTCAGATTCATTTTTAATAATATTAATGAAAAAAAAATATGAAACATGCTGACGTGATTTTTTAAAAGATTTATAAGCGACCTGTGTTTTTATTTTTCTTTCAATTAATTAAAACTTGATTAATAAACAATTATTTTCTCAGTAGGGCAATATTTTTCGTTTCTAACACAATTACTTCGGGAAATTCTGTTCAAAATGCCCACATTGACATCATTTTTTGAAATATATTCTGCTTTTATCAAAAAATCGATCATTACTGTACATTATATAGTTTCTGAATAAGAGAATCTAGCAATTGGATGCGTTTGAGAGCAAAAATGAATTTAAAAATGAGTAAGAAAATAGACAGGGATTTTAATGCACCCTTAACAAGATGATTTTTTTTCTTCAACCGCTATGTATTTTTAATTTGTTTTTGCTGTAAGAATTGGCCCTATCAAAAACTTGTCTATATAAACGTTGAAGGCAATATTAAGAAGATATATGATAAATTCATGGAGATTTTATATCTTGTGAATTGACGGAGTTATGAACATTTTTCTTCTTCAACCCCCCCCCCCTTTTTTTTTTTTTCGTTTTTAATTTTTCTTGCGGTACGAATTGGTCCTATCAAAAACTTGTGAATATAAAAGTTGTAGATAATATTAAGGAGATGTATAATAAAATTAATTGGATTTGATATCTTGAGAACTGACGAAGTAAGGAATTTTTTTTCCCAAAAACCCTATTTTTGCGCCCTTGAGCCAATTTTAAATTTTATCAAAAATCTGTGATGCATGAATTTTTGGCGCTATTTTTAGAAGTAATAAAAACTTTAAACTGATTTGATATGTACAAAAATTAAGAAGTTATGGGGTTTTTTCGGTTTTCACAAAACCCCTCCCTATTTCCATCCCCTTGGTCCGCTTTTGCCCATTAACGAACTTGACCGAGATTTTTTGTCCCTTGATTTTATGTATCAATTTGGAAGAGATATGTGCAAAATTACGGAAGTTATCGTGTCCAGAAGAAAGTAATAACACAATTGCTTCGGGAAATTCCGTTCAAAATGCTCACTTTGAGATCATTTTATGATATATATTCTGCCTCTATCAAAAAATCGGTCATTGCGGTGCATTATATAGTTTCTGAATAAGCGAATCTACCAATTAAATGCGTTTGAGAGCAAAAATGAATTTAAAAATGAGTCAGAAAATAAGCTGTTTGGATTTGAGTGCATCCTTAATGCAATGATTTTTCCAACACAATCCACTTCGAGAAATTCGGTTCAAAATGTCCAGTTTAACAGCATTTTTTAAAATATATTCTGCCTCTATCAGAAAATCGACCATTACGGTACATTATATAGTTTCTGAATAAGAAAACGTACCAATTGGAAGCCTTTGAGAGCAAAAATGAATTGTAAAATGAGTCATAAAATAAGCAGTTTGGATTTGAATACACCCTTATTTAGATGATTTTTTTTCTTCAACTGCTATGTATTTTTAATTTGTTTTTGCTGTAAGAATTGGTCCTATTCAAAACTTGTCTATATAGATGTTGTAGACAATATTAAGAAGATATATGATAAATTCATGGGGATTTTATATCTTTTGAATTGACGGAGTTGTGGATTTTTTACTTCTTCAAACCCTCTTTTTGTTTTCGTTTTTAATTTTTTTTTTGCGGTACGAATTGGTCCTATCAAAAACTTGTGAATATAAAAGTTGTAGATAATATTAAGGAAATTTATAATAAAATTAATTGGAATTGGTATCTTGAGAATTGACGAAGTTATGAATTTTTTTCTCCCAAATACCCTATTTTTGTGCCCCTTGAGCCCATTTTTAACTTTATCAAAAATTTGTGATACATAAAATTTTGGCACTATTTTTAGAAGTAATAAAAACTTTAAACTGATTTGATATGTACACAAATTAAGAAGTTATGGGGGGTTTTCTGTTTTCACAAAACCACTCCTTATTTCCCTTCCCTTGGTCTGATTTTGCCCATTAACGAACTTGTCCGAGATTTTATGCCCATTGATTTTATATATCAGTTTGGAAAAGATTGGTGCAGAATTACGAAAGTTATCGTGTCCAGAAGAAAGTGATATATATATATATATATAGATAGATAGATAGATAGATAGATAGATAGATAGATAGATAAAGTTTTTTACTGAGGGCGGTTTTGGGTTCTAGGGGTCATGATCGGTGTAGATCTTCAAAAATTTTTCAGAAATTCCAACATAGGAACGATCCCAATAGGTAGTATTTCATACGAAATCTACCTAAAACATGAAACTTGCTGACGTAATTTTTTGAAGAGATTTATAAGCGACCTGTGTTTTTATTTTTGTCCAATGAATCTAGAACTTGATTTAAAATTATTTTCTCAGTACGACCATTTTTTTCGTTTCCAGCACTATCGCTTCGGGAAATTCGGTTCAAAATGCCCACTTTGACAGCATTTTTTGAAATATATTCTGCTTTTATCAAAATATCGACCAATACAACACATAATATAGTTTCTGAATAATAGAATCTGCCAATTGGATACGTTTGAGAGCGAAAATGAATTTAAAAATGAGTGAGAAAATAAGCCGTTTGGATTTGAATACACCCTTAATACGATAATTTTTTCGTCAACCCCTATTTTTGTTTAATTTGTTTTTGTTGTAAGAGTTGATCGTATCAAAAATTTGTCAGTATAAAAGTTGTAGATTGATGACAAGAATATAGAAAGCAGCAATGTAAAGCCCATTTTAAACCTTTCGTGGACTTTCTTTTAAACAAAGCTATTTATGGATAATTCAACCACATTGCACCTGTGTCGGTCCTGGGTCTGTCCAGGAAGTAATGAGACTGATTTCATAAAACTCGTTTATTTTAAGATAATTTTACAGACACATAATATTCTTCAAAATAGCTTATTACTGCATTAATACATCGTTGCCGACAACTCTGCCACCCATTTATGACCGCCTAGAAGTCTTCAACTGGAATGCTGTTCTGAACGCGTGTTACGTTTTTCTGCAAGTTCTCCAGATTGTCAAAACGGTTTCCTTTTAAGCTGGATTTTAACCGAGGGAAGAGAGAAAAGCCCGGCAGTGACAGATTGTAGCAGTGCGGTGGTTGGGACAGCGTTGCAATGCTTTATTTTGCCAGTAATTGGGTCACTTTGAAGGATGTGTGGAATCAACTTGTCACAATTTTTCCGCATTGGAAGTTCTTCCGTGACAGTTTGATGCACAATCGATTTCGTAAGTCCCAATATCTCCGCAATCATTTGTACATTCATCCGACTATCAGAGATCAAAAGCACTTTCATTTTAGCCACATTGTCTGAAGTTCGGGAACTTGATGGACGCCCAGAGCGTTGTTCGTCATCGATGTCCTCTCTTCCATCTTTGAAGGCTTTGTGGCACCTAAACACTTGAGCATTGGACAAAACTTCATTCCCCTAGGCTTCTTGTTTAGTTTTACACAAAACTTTATGGCGTATCTCTGTTTAACAGTCCAAGTCATTCTGAAAACCTAACGCCTCATTCAAACACGTGTCTCCTTCACGAGCGAACTGTGAGCTGCAAAGGCTCAAAGCCAGCTGACTTCCGCTGGAATCTGTAGCTAACAGTCCCACCGCAAGTATCGCTTGCAGACTGCGTCCTTTTGGTTTTCTGCTTGGCGCGATAAATTCAATCTCATTACTTAATGGACAGACCATGTATGAACGCATGAATAATAAAAAAATAATAGATATAGTTAATCTTCTGATGCAGGACTTATTTGAGGTTATGTCTCATACGAGGTTATCATGCATTACAAAGGTATTGTAAATAGAAATATAAATCTCATTTTAACCCTCTCAAGGTTTTCTTTTAAGGAGATTGCCAAGTCCTCTTCTTAACAACGCGAAACTTTCTGACACTTTGCTGACTCATTTTTAAACGAAAAGGCATACAATTTACAGGCCTCGCTATTAAAGTGATTTGGAATCGAAATGAGTTTACCAAAATTATTCTCTTCTTTCTAAAGAAGAAAGTAATATTGTAATCAATTTTTTTTCGAATTTCGGTTTTCGACGGATTTACACGATTTTGGGGCCACAGATCCCGAAAGGCATGTTTTTACAAGTCTCTATCTGTCCATGTGTGTTTCCGTATGTCCGTGTGTATGTGTGTCTTCTTTTTAACATCGAAAAATGTATGAAGTTATGCATAGAATTGAACAATATATCAGATATACAAGGTGATTCCGAAAAACGTTTACAAAATGACATGGCAAATCAGGCACACAACAAGGATAAAAAATCACGCAGGAGCATAGGGTCGCAAACCACTTATTTATTCATAAATACAGGATATTTCATTCAAACTGAATCCGGGTTGACAATAATAATTTCGAGAAAAATAAAAATGTTGTAATGCAAATGCAACGATATGTACCTTGTTTAGTGTGAAATATGATAACATCACGAAATGATATGGAAAAACATGTTTCTCAAGCAGTCGATGATACAGTATGAATTGATAACCATAGTCCAAAATGTGGGGCGTCAAGTGCACACTACTGGCACGTATAATGCAAACTTTTACCACTTTTGTTTGGTGTAATCACAACAAAGGTGCAAATGCCTGTGAAATGTTTATTATAATATACTTCAGTTTTCTGAAAGTTATTACAGCCAACCTAAATGGAGTTACGATGAAACACCCTGTATTTGTGACCAAATAAGTGATTTGAAACCCTATGTCCCTATGTTTTTATCCTTGTTGTATGTCTGATTTGCGTCATTTTGTAAACTCTTTTAATCACCATGTATGTTTTTGGCTATGGCCAGTAGGTCCCACGTGAATCTAGGAACATCCCGTCGGAAGAGGGCGCTGTAATAGCGATTTTTTGTGCAAGTACGAAGTTATGCATAGACTAAACTTCATATATACTGAAAATTTACGTTTTGTTTCGGAAAGGATTATGGAGCATCGCAGGGAAATTAAACAACTTAAGCAGAATACGGCTCTTTCTAAGTTCTACTTAGCTAATGAAGTCTGCTATATTAACTTTGATGAAGCAAAACTTATAGTTCCCTGTAATAACCCTTTTGAGGGCAAAATTAGAGAATCAGTTGAAATCATTGCACGTGAGAATAAAGCTCGTAACGATAATTTATCCCTTTATATTCCACAAATCTGGCATAATAGCATAAAGTCCTAATTCTGTATCTAATTGCAATATTTAAATTTAAACTTGAATCATGTTGCCAAAAACTTGGATGAAAACTTTGTTGAATGTAGTTCTGGCCTTCATGCGTAGATGGCGACACTAGTGGTTTCTTCAATCGATCTTTTGATTTATTTGGACTCATTTCATTAATAAGTATTTATTTTCACTAGATGGCACCACTACATTTTTGTTTTCATATCTTTAGTCAATGTTCGACAAATTGTCTCTCGCACAGGAAGCCGTCATCTCTGAACTTTTATCCATTTAGCCATAATATTTTTCCTGAAGATGGCCATAGAAACAGCTCGAAACATTTAACTTATTAAAGTTAGTGTTTTGTGTACCATTAAACAAGGTTGTGTGTCTTTAATTATTATATTTTATGGTGCAGTTGTTCAGCATATGTTAATCTAATACATTCATTCAAATACTTTATACTTTTGAGCTTTTAAAGTGACATTCCGACATCTTTTGTTTGTTTGTTTTGTTTTTAACTGAAATGCCCACAATTTAATAAATTTTATTTATTTTGTTAGATTTTACATCAATTTATGTGAATGTAATCATATGAATGAGAATGTAATAAACGTGTATGTAAAATTTAGCCTTTATTCTGTTAGAAGATTTCTACTTATGCTGCTGGGAAATACGAAAATATATATCTTTAAAAAAATGTATTTAAACATTAAACTTCAAACAGAAATACACTCTAAAAAATAAATACGTAAATTTACACATTAAACGATTTGATGATATAAATTGATGATACATTTTGATTTGATGAGTATTGATGATACAAAACGATTTGTCTATTTATGTAAAGTGGCATGTTAATTGCCAAATATATGCCTCGTGTGTCAATTTCAAAATACACGTTGTTCTGTGAATTTTGATCATCACACATTAAGCTGCTTAAGTTTGCAAAAAGTTATCGGATAACTCTGAAATACACAGTTTAACGCGTAAATTGCACAAGAGTACACATATATCTGTGTAATATGCAAAACGATGGATTTTGTGTACATAGTACATAATACTTATAGTTTTGGAATAAATTTTCAACTAAATAATTTTATGTTCAAAAAATACATTTGCATGACGAACAAACTCATGTGCTTGGTGTGTTCGTTCTCTTTCCAACAGATTTGTTTCAAGACCACCAAATACTGTACCTTTTAATTTACAGGAAACAGGATCGTTTGAAATTATATTTACTGCATGCTATCTCACTGTTAGAGTTAATATGAAGTGCTAAAATCGTATGCACATTTTATACACAGAACCTGTATAATATAAATAAATGCTCTGAAAAATAAAATTTCGTTAAAATATGGAAATTGCGATGCCCGTACTATTTCCGCATTTTGTAGGATTTTTTTACTATCATATTCCGTCATAACTTTTCAAACATACATCTACAGTAAGCAGAGAAATTCTCTATTTAATTCAATCTACAGTAAAAAAGCATTACTTACCGGAACGGCATACGAACTAAGGAACTGCATCTTTCCAGAGCACCAGCTCGGCCTTTCAGCTACACAAGCCAAGTTTTCAAGCATTGTTATTTATTGAGTGCACATAAGTACACATATTTCTGTGCAATATTCTGTTCTTACACATCTTTCTATGTCATTTTCTTACACATAGTCATGTGTAATATTATGTTCTTTCACTTACAGGTGTGTACAATACGTACGCATATTTCTGTGTAATTTTCTGTTCATACGCATATATTTGTGTAATATTTTTACACATATTTCGGGGTAGTGTGTAAAATACAGATATTTGTGTATTATGCAGAATTTCGAAATTTTCATTAACACACCAATTCAGGTTAATCCGTACAATTTTCTACATTTACACTCTTTTTAAAGATTGCAAATTACACACTTCCATTAAGCCAATAAACACACATAAATACAGGTAAAAATTTGCGACAAGAGTGTAAATTTTATGACAAAAGTGTAATTTTACAAATTTACACATATACTTATCTAGCAGTGACTAATTTACACATTTATTTTTCAGAGTGTACAGTTAAAGGGTTTATAATTTTAACTCTGGAAATCTTAAACATTGTTATAATTATTATCGAACTTTCTACAAAATATTGAGAAAAAATGCTTCCAGTAGAATTAAAACACAAAGTTATTTTTATAGAAAATACAAGAAAAGGTTGAAATATCCTTTCCAGTGTTTCCATTGAATAAATGTATTACGTTTTAAAAATCTCATGACGAGAAAATACTATGTATTTTCAAACCGTACTTCCTTGTATCTGCAATACATGTATTAACTACAAAAGAAAATCAATTTTCGCTGAAAAATACGTTTATAAAGTAACAGAAATGTGAACTAAATTTCAAAAGGTTTTATAGCCTTATACATGTATATGAAAATTTCAGAATTGCAGTTACTCGTGTGAAAATGTACCATCTGTTGCAGTTTCCGAAAAATATGAAAACATGGATAAAAAAGAGGGAAAAATAATGTAATATAAAAAAAGCGAGAAATGTGAAAGAAAGCAAGATTTTTGAAAAAGTTGAGAAAGTTTTGAAGTTTTTCACAATTTGTTTGGTTAAATAGTTTTCAAAGTATATTTCAAAAATATGACTTTATAAAGAATTTCAAAATATGCGAAGTTGTTCACCTATTGCAAAATTGTCTTTTGAATAATAATGAAAAAGCGATTTTAAGAATTTAAAGTTTTATTTCTTCTTACTTATTAATTTATTTTATCTTGATTTAATGTAAATTAAAAATGGCATTCTATTATTAAACGATTTATAACAAAAGCAGTTATATAATACGTTTATATAGTTTTGTTTTTGTTTTTTTTACTTAGATCCACGCACAACTTTTGAACAGATACTCCGATTTTCAATTTTTTTTTTATTAGTAATATTTGGAAATGTCTCGTTTTGGTGGTGGTCCCATTGTAATTTTTATCGGGATCCAAAATCTTTATACATATCTGCTTGTCCATTTTCCGGTCTTTTTTAATTTTCAAATTTCTGAAACATTAACTAATCGCCTAGTAATTTCTTATATCTTAATTTAATGTAAATTAAAAATGGCATTCTATTATTAAACGAATTATAACAAAATCAGTCATATAATACGTTTACAAAGGGGGGGGGGGGGATTACGTAGATCCACGCACAATTTTTCAACAGATACTCCGATTTTCAATTTTTTTATTATTAGTATTTGGTAATGTCTCGTTTTGGTTGTGGTCCCATTATAATTTTTATCGGGATCCAAAAACATTATACTTAGCTGCTTGTCCATTTTCCTGTCTTTTTTAATTTTCAAATTTCTTAAAAATTAACCAAACGCCGATTAATTTCAATGTATTTTAAAAACACAGTGCTACTTCAAGGTTTTAGAATCATCGTGGTATCGTATCTTCTTTTTTAAGAAGGGTTGGAAGTCCCTATAACTATCATGTTAAATTAATGTATCTTTTCTCAGAAACTAACAAAGATATTCATTTGAAATTTATTATGTACATAATATAAAGAAATCCTAATAATGTGAAGTCAAATTTATAAATCCTTCAGTTATTTTTAAAAAGAGTCTGGGATAAAAACCACTTATTAATAACAAAAAACTTTTTAATAAAAATTTTGTACATATGTTAGTAACAAAAGATCACTTTAGATTGATCAGGGATATGTGTAAAATATTCTGCCAAAATTGTAGAGAATAATATGTAGTAGTTTCTATAAAATAAAAAGTACATGAACGTTGAAAAAACAGCATTTTGAGAAAATTAAGTCTATGTATGTACTATCCATGTTTAATGTAAACAAATTGAGTTACTTAAAAAAAATTAACTTCTGGTTGTCGTAGAAACGAAAGTAATGTACCATTCGAAAGGAAAAATATAGAAGATTCAAAAAATTAAAAAAAGCGATTTTTTTTTTCACGAATTTTCCTTCCAATTTCCCTAGGCACACATTAAAAAATGTAACACATAATCGTCCACAGCGGAATAAAATGTGCGATTTAACTACAATGGATGCTATTCAAAGTGAAAGTTATTTTAGGCATTATTCAGTTGTTCTGGCTAATTCCCTAAACAGCTACTTAGCCAGCGCATGCTCTGATTCAAATGTATACTTCCGAACTGAAATGAACTAATCATGTGTTGATATTAGAATTCTTTAGATGTAACTTGTCGAATGGCGCTTAATAGATATTTTACTTTCTTTTTGTTATTAAATGCATGTTTTGCTCCGTAAAAACTGTTGATTATTTGCCGAATTAGATACACTGAACCTATTCGATATTTGATTTGACTTGAAATGAACATTTAGGTAAATTCGATTAAAACACTTTAAAACATCCGTTTTGGAAAATTGTTACTTAAATGAATGATTTTATGTTAAATCAAATGCAGCATATGCGTAGAAACCACGAGTTTTTGATAATAATATCCGATTGGTAACAAAAGGACATTAACCCATTAAAGACGAACATTATTTAGACTAGCTCACACCAGTTTTTCAGTGTTGTAATTCTAACTCATTTAATCTCTCAAAGTTTAAGATTAGATAATATGAAAATTTCTTTACTAAAATACTGGTTTTCAAATTAAAAAATTTTGTACTTTTTTATTGGTACGTTTTCCTGCCAACCGGTATTAATGAGTTAAGGAAAAAAATATGAACCACGTATTTTTAAGAAAATGACAATTTTCTTTAGGGAAATTTATGACTTTCTTTAGAGAAATATATAAAATATTTATTGAAAGTTTTATCGAACATTTATTCTAGACGTTTTGCTTGTTTACAATTCTCACTTAAAATATCTACCCTATATATATAAAATCCTCATGAAACGAAATTACGAATCGATTTTATGAAACGACTGATTTAGTTTCAGAGCTATTTCTCCTAAAATATGACATATTATGCGATGAAATTACCGCCAAAAATCCGTATTGCTTGACAGGTTTCAAAAATGGTATCAGAATTTTAAAATTTGAATTAGTTTTCGAAATATTAATTTTTTTCTCATTTTAATTACATTTCTGTAGTGAAAATCTGTAATGGCAACAAAATTACTTCCCCCTTTTTTTTAAGGGGAAAACAGGGAAAAACTATAGGGATTATTAGATTCCTTCATTGTTAATTGAAATTAAATCTTTCGTTTCAACTGATAGTGAAACAATACTGAGATTAAATTAGGTTTTTTAGGAAAATAAAAAAAATCACATTTCGATCATCCGGAATCAATTTAATAAAAAGAAAACAAAAACCGTCTGTCAATTTCAAATTCGATAGACGGAAAAATGTTTCCTTTTCAATTGTAAAGGGAAAATGACATCAATAATCTTAAAAACAGAAAGAAAATTTTAAAATAAGAATTTAATCATCACATGTAAAAGCAGAAAATAAGGATAATAAAATGTGCGAAAACTTAAAAATAATAAAATTATCACACGCGAAACGCATTTAAAGGTGATATTTAGGTCATTTGTAAAAAGCCCAAACATTAAATATCGTAAGATTAAAGTGCCCCAGTTTAAAGTACCTAAAATAACTAAAGTGCTATACGTGAAAAACTTTTAATGGTGAATATTAGGTCATCATCTTTAAAAAGCTCAAATAATATGTCCAAATGCTTTTAAGTTAAATAATATATGTACCCGTGAATCTTAAAACAGAAAAAAATAAAATAAATAAATTATTACAAGAGACATGCATTTAATAAGGAAAATTACCGTTGTTTAAATTACCGACTATTAAAACGATACATTTAAAACGATTTTTATTCTGGAGACTTTTAACATAACGTAACATGGTATAGAATTAGTGCGGCAAGCAAATTTGTTTTTATACTAAACCACATGATGCAGCATAAATGCAGTTAAATGTATGTGAAAAATACTTTCGGTTTATTTCGGTTCTCCATAGGAAATCAACCGTTGCCCATAGGGATCGAATTAAAAAAAATCAATGTCCAATTCCTGCTTTGCCCTTAGGAATACACATATATTCCAAATTTCAAATCTCTTCTATGTCAACAAGAAGCGGGTGAAAAATGAATCACAAGATTTGACTGCCACACACAAACATAACTGTAAGTGAAAAGAAACAAGTAATATAAAAATTTTCTTTTTAAAGTCAAATTCCACTTAGGTCATCAAATAAAAAATTAATATAATCCCTTAAGCTAATATTAGTTTTTGTTGCATTAAAATATCTCAGTTTGTTGATTTTCTATAAGCAAGTAGGTTTACAATGGAACTCTAAGGGAATTTGGCGAAATATTAGAGATATCGCCAAGTTGGCGTCACTTTTGGTGACTCATTTTGGCCACCAAATTTGGCGATATATCACCAAGTTGGCGATAAACTTGGCGGTATTTGGCGACAGAACAGGGTCCCCCCTATGGTAACCCCTTATTGAAAATACTTTAATTGATCTTCAACAACCAATGGCCGCCATTTTGTTTCCCATGCAAAACTAAAATTAATTAATTAAAATTTAATTAATTAATTAATATTTGAAAAAACTGTATTAACATCAATTGTCATCCAGTACAAGTTTAAAAAATTTTATTTCAACTTGATAGGACGAATAAGGAGTATTTTATTAACTATTGAAAATTTGAGTAAGATAAATATATAAATAAATAAATAAATATTGGAAGAGTGTGAGCTAATAGTAAGAATTGAAAAATACATTAGCAAAACATTAATAGAAATACAAATTAAAAGTAGAATTAAAAATCTCTTGATGACGTAATAAATACGCTTATCATGTTTAACGTCAAGTGAATGCAACATTTTCGATCATCCATTATTGATATATAATCTTATAATTTGGCGATAGTTTTTTGGTTGGCCGGATAATCAAGTAGTACCATACAACCATATAAATTGTTAAATTAACTTCAAAACCTTCATGATGGTATATTAAAATCGAGAAAATAATTCATGAATGAGCTGTACCTGTTCTTTAAATATGTAAAGCTCGATCAAGACATAAAATACAAGCGTAAAATTTCAAAACACAATACCTTTCAATACGTGGATCTCAAAGCTATTCCCAAGCAGATTGAGTTTTTTAACTTCAAACCTAAAGGAAGAATATTGTCCGCTAGGGTGGGCCGAAAAAAACTTTTTTTTGATTTTCGATGATGGGTAGCGCGGAAAAGTGGCCACTAGTGGCACCAAGTTCACACAAAAAATTTGAGATTTTTAGGACAATTCCTATATTTGCCGCTTTTGGCTTGAAGTTTTGCTAAAAGGCTGATTTTTGAACTTTTTTAGCAAAAATTTTAAAAATGTTAAATTAAACTTATTTTAATCGTATTTACTTGAAAAGGCATATTTAATGTTCCAAATGTATAAATAAGCTCTGATAATGTATTATTTAATTACTATGTGCATTTTAAATTACACGATTTTTATAGCCTTTTCGCGTTTAAGTGAGCAAAAGTTGCATGTATTGTTTGAATCTTTCAACGGTTTCTCTCTTTTGTCTTTTTTATGTCCCTTGGTCTTCCTTATTTTTTTCGATGCTTTAAGGGTCATATATTTGGGTGACGGACAGCAGAATCCCTCAGAAACAGATCTGAACGGAGAAAAGGGGGTGAGGCGAGAACTTAAGCAAACGCAGTGACTCATCGCGATGTTGGGGGAGTGAAGGAGGAAATACAAGAGGGGAGAAAGTGCGATAAGGGATGCTTATTATTTTTCAGTGCTCGGTTTCCCTGTGACATTTGTTCAGTGCAAAAGTAAAACCTTTTTCTCGTGCAATACATTGCTTTTTGGATCGTTTAACGTGCCTTTACTGTGTTTTGTGCGTTTTATTACGACGAGTTTAGAAATAGCTAGTTCGAAAGTTCATGATCATGTAAAGACATGTGATAGCGTGAAATATAGCCATTTTGGGGCACCATGCAAATTGAAAGGCAATTTCCAACTATTGCTGACATCATGCGCCACTACTATTGGTTGGGAAGCGATATAGAAGAAAATCGAGATATTTATCTTCAACCAGTGGATGATATTATTAAAATGGTAGGTGAAAAGTTTCCGAAATCTGAATAAAATCTTCCATACCAGTGGTTTCCCAGCGAACAATTAAAAGAAAGATTAAAAACTATTACAATGAGTGTAAATCATTGGAGAAATCTTGTAATCATACGGGTGTTAAAGGCAAGGCTCCTGCGAAGATTTCGTACGAAATGCGGAAACCTCTCTCTTTGACATTGCAGCTTGTAAGTGTAGAGGCTTGAACAATTGTAACTGCGACATCAGACGTAAAGTTCACATCGGGAGGTGAACTTCTTGAAAGATCAAAAACTGTTCGAAAAATGTTTATCGGAAATATTGATTTAAAAACAAGCAAAACTCTTGCAAAGAAAATATCGCGGAAAATGCAAAGGGGTACAATTTGAACGTGGAATAGTGGTTCTGCGACCAAGCCTTCAACGAGTGGAATTAGATCCAGATGGAAGACAGTTATAATGTTGGAAGATTCAAGTAGTGGGAGCTTTCAAGCAAGCAGTTCGACTGAATCTGAATTTGAACCAGGCCCTTCAAAGCCAAACACTCCTAAATGCATATTCCTGTCTCACACAGCGTCCACCATGTCTCAGGGAAACTGAGCACTGAAATCAATAAGCATCCCTTATCGCACTTTCTCCCCTCTTGTATATTTCCTCCTTCACTCCCCCAACATCGCAATGAGTCACTGCGTTCGCTTAAGTTCTCGCCTCACCCCCTTCTCTCCTTTCAGATCTCTTTCTGAGGGATTCTGCTGTCCGTTACCCAAATATATGACCCTTAAAGCATCGAAAAAAATAAGGAAAACCAAGGGACATAAACAAGACAAAAGAGAGAAACCGTTAAAAGATTCAAACAATACATACTTTTGCTCACTTAAACGCAAAAAGGCTATAAAAATCGTCTAATTTAAAATACACATAGCAATTAAATAATACATTATCAGAGCTTATTTATACATTTGGAACATTAAATATGCCTTTTCAAGTAAATACGATTAAAATAAGTTTAATTTAACATTTTTAAAATTTTTGCTAAAAAAGTTCAAAAATCAGCCTTTTAGCAAAACTTCAAGCCAAAAGCGGCAAATATAGGAATTGTCCTAAAAATCTCAAATTTTTTGTGTGAACTTGGTGCTACTAGTGGCCACTTTTCCGCACTACCCATCATCGAAAATCAAAAAAAAGTTTTTTTCGGCCCACCCTATTGTCCGCGGCGTCGGCATAAAAGATAGCGTCTTTTTTAACCTAATCATTTTATATAAGCTAATTTTCAAAAGTGTAATTGATCTTACTTCTAAATCCGAAAACAGGCGTCAATTATTACTACAGCGATGAATGAGGCCATGGTAACCGAAAGAAGCCCATTCGAACGGAAAAGCATTGCAACGCGATTGCTGAAAAGATAGCCGCTTTTAAGCTGAAAATATCATCAAACTTCTATTATACGCAACTCGTTAGTCGCTTATTCTCGGATCTCTAATGCCAGATATTTAAGATCTAATTCTTTATACCCAAGAAATCCATTTTAAAAACTAATATTCATATATTATTTATTCTTTCCTTTAAATACTAAAACAACCAGAAATTTAATAAGTAAAAAAATAGCAAAATTAACAAATATCGTATTCATTTCATAACACCTAAAGAACAACCTTTTTTCCAGAAATATTCCTCTACGTTCATCTATTTATTTTATTCAGAATCAATAAATAAAAATTTAATCACAATACTCTCAAATCTATTTAAAATTATTTTCCTCCCCACGCCAATAACAACACCAACACACACACATGGAAAAAAAAGAAAAACAAGTAATATAAAAATTTTGTTTTTAAAGTCAATTCCTACTTAGGTCATCAAAGAAAAAATTAATATAATCCCTTAAGCTAATATTTGTTTTTGTTGCATTAAAATATCTCAATTTGTTGATTTTCTATAAACCAGTAAACCTTATTGGTTTACAATGGAAGTCTATGAGAATTTGACGAAATATTACAGATATTGCCAAGTTGGCGTCACTTTTGGCGACTCATTTTGGTCGTCAAATTTGACGATATATCGCCAAGTTGGCGGCAAACTTGGCGGTATTTGGCGACAGAACAGGGTTCCCCCTATGGTAACCCCTCTTATAGATATGAAGTTTCATTAAATGCTGTTCAATAACCAATGGCCGCCATTTTGTCTCCCATATAAAACTAAAATTAATTAATTAAAATTTAATTAATGAATTAATATTTGAAAATACTGTATTAACATCAATTGTCATCCAGTATAAGTTTTAAAAAAATTATTTCATCTTGATAGAATGAATAATAAGTATTTTATTAACGATTGAAAATTTGAACAAGATATACATATATATAGGGAGAGTGTGAACTAATAGTAGAAATTGTAAAAAGCATCTAAATTTAACTCATTTCCGCAGATAAAACAGAAAAACCATATTTTCCCTTTAAATAGGGAATTTCTCAGTAGCATAGGGAATTTCGCGGGTTCATTTGTGATAAGAGCCGTTGTGAGGGGCGCGGTTTAGACGCTAGTACCGAGCTATTTATAGATTCGCGATTTTGAACCGTTTGTAACGGGTTGTTACGTAATTCTTCATTCTGAAATTCCATTGGATTATTATAAACATCAAGAGTGATTAAAGAAGGAGTACTATTTTTTCCGAATGTCGTGATGGATTACTCAGCATAACGAACCATGCGATGCCTGATTAGAGGACGTTTTCTATAACACTGAGTTGTTTTTTTTTTTAGCACGCATCTTTTTCTTTTCTATTTTTAACGAAATTTTGGGTAATCCGAATTTTTCGTAATCCGAACAGGCACTGTTCCCAATTAGTTCAGATTAGCAGGGTTCTACTGTAATATTATTTTGTTATTCTTGCACCTATAAATTCAGTTATGCAACTGAAATTATCTGTTTAATTGGGCATAAAAAACAATACTCCGATTTGAGACAACTTAACTCTTATCGGTCGCTTGCTTTTCATACGTAATTTTATTTTTATATTCTATTTTCCCCACTATGTTTTAATAATAAATTTTGTAGTACATTTCTTTTGCACATGCTGTGAAAGCACAAGTAAAATATCCCTTAAAAAAAAGTGGTGCTAACAGAATAAAATTCATTTAACAGTTGCTAGTCCCGATATCACGTGGCAAGTGACATACGGTCGATAAGCGTTAATATACTATAAAAACTGGTCGGAAAAGTTTCCGAAAATCAGTAGCAGAAAAAAAAACTTAGTTTTTTTAAAGGCTCATTTAAATCACGAAATTATACTTGTTTCTGAAATATCTAATGATACAGAATGCATTTCGGAATTTGGGGTAACTCACAGAGGTTATTGTATATTTTCATTCCTAGTTATATATTATTTTCTAAGATTAACAAGCATGTGTCTTTCTTGCAGTGTTACACAATGTAAAATAGGGAAATGTATATCGATTAGCAGGAATTTTTTTAAAGCATTATAACGGGTGTTTCTAAATGAATATCGGGGTTTTAACGCTTTGTAGTATCTATTATATGAAACTTAAAATTATCCTTAATACATAAAATGAAAGAGAAACTCAACCAGTTTGTTGGTACCAGTGAATGAGCATGCGCACGCAATATTTCTTCCGTCATCCGTTAGAAAGCGCAAGTGGCGACTAGTGAACAGAAAGCATTTTGTAGTAAGAATCTGTAGTTACAGTGCAACATGCGTTCCGGATTAAGTTCAGATGTGATCCCCCACTTGATAATAAGATCCGTAGATGGTATCATCAGTTTGAAAATGCCGGCTGCCTTTGCAGTAATTACCCCACAAACACTAATCAACGTTTGGGAAGAACTGAGCTATCGACTTCATGTGTACTGTGTGACGAAAGGTGCCCATATTGAACACTTGTAAGCTTGTAGGTAAAACTGTTTGAGTTGCTCTTTAATTTTATGTATTAATTATAATTTTAAGTTTTATGTAATAAATACTACCAATCATTAAAACCCCGATATTCATTTAAAAACACCCTGTATAATTTCTTCCACATTACCAACGATTCCAAAAATTGTCCTCTTATCTTCAGAAACCCAAGAAAACGGCAGATTTTCGAAATTTGAAGCAGCTTTTTAAAATAAATGTTTTTTTTCTTCCCGTAATTTTCGAAAACTTTTCACTGTACTTTTTATAATGTATATACTAATCAGTTTTCTCAACTCGATATCAACAGAAAATATCGGCTTTTCGGATACTAGTAGTCCTCAAAGGTAATGGAAAAAAGAAATAGAACGGAGCAAAGGTACAATCTTTAACTATAATTTTGTATTATGTTGGGTCATAAACTGGTAAAATGATTGACTGCGAATTGGTAAAATGTTGAACAAAAACCAGTAAAGTTTTTAACTATAAACTAAGCTACGATTATCCTTTGCAATCAAGTGATAATTGGACCACTGGTGAAATAGGAATCCGACACGCTACGAACGCATAACGATAAATCGGGATTCGAACCTGACACGTAGACATTCTAATAACTAAACGGGATAACCTTCTGCTCTTTAACAGTACGCTGAGTGTGCATGGAGCTATTTTTTTTTCAGATTGGCTGTAAAATAGCTACATTTTTGGGTGTGGAATTTGATATCATTTTCTAAGTTGAGTCATGAAAAAGCTGTTTTTATATTTCAGTTACATGAATTTTTGTATTGTTAACTAAGCGTTTATCCAACAGAGTGAAAAGGTGTCCAAGCCCGGATTCGAACCCGTGTCATTGGTATGGCGCATCAATGTTCTACCAATGAACCACTTGGACAATACCCAATATGGCACTTCTCACTTTCATATGTTCGCAAGGCATGATGGAATATCTTTATGAGCCGCATTCTTCTGCGGCAAACCTAAGATAAAAACAAACCCAGCATCGGTGAAATGATGGTTTAGTTAGTAATAATCAATTTCATACAACTAAAATATTCAATATTTCGAGAGTAATTCATAACTATTATATAGATCAAGGTTGGCGAACAAATGGCATCCTTGCCAGAGTTGGCATGTAAGCTAATTTTTCTCGCACGCGAAAAATTTTAATTTGGTAATCGTTATACAGATAAAATCCGTTTGTTATTTGTTTTATAACCAATAATTTTTTTTACATACGGACAGTACACAAATAATGCAATTATTTTTTGCATGAACTAACACACCAGAATAATTTTCTTTCCCTGCCATGCTATGCAGAGTTTTCGCCAAGTATTTTGCCTTTCTATGCGGATTTAAAAACCTGTAATTTTCAAATGAATTTCGTTTGACAGTCACTGTAATAAAATGGCAAATGAATTCAATTTAGCTATGTATATTTGTAAAAATAACAAAATACGAACCAGATATAGAGCATTTTCCACCGAATGCACAACAGCAAAAATGTCACCTATACATTATTAGCACATTATTTAATGCAACTTGGAAAATTATAACCGAGATGTTGCATTAATAATAAGTTAAAAATTGATGACATAAAAAATGGTATTTTTTCGCCTTATTACAGTACATACGGCATAAATGAATCATATTTACGAATTAAAAATTCATTCATTTAAGGGCTGATAGAGAAAAATCGCATTTTAATTTTTAATATTTTTTAACTATTAATACATGAAAGCAACTGATTTTATAACCAATAATTCGTATAAACATCGTACTCTTCATAATTTTGGCACGTTGCATTGTTGATAGATATTGTTTGTGGAATTTTGGCACGCGCACGTGAACCGGTTCGCCGAACCTAATATAGATCATCTTTATATAGGGGTTTTTTTATGATAAGAAGAACGTTTTTGTGCTTCTAAGTAATTTATACCATTGAATGGTTTGACTTCGAAGTAAAATTTTGAACAACTCAAACTTATTAGCTAGCAGATGCGTATTTAATTTTAAAAAGTATTTTAAACATTCTTTAAATCCTATTTATTCTTTTTTGACCTATTTCGTAACCTTTAGTCATTGCGTATAAATTGTGATGTACACGCAACGAATTGGTGAAACTTCCTTTCACAGATCTCGTGTAGATAAGTCACGTGTCAGGTTCTTCATTTTTTGATATGATTGAAATCTCTCGTTTACCCGAAAAACTGATAAGGAAGAAGATAGTATTTGTATAGAAGTAATCATACCGTCGTCGCGTCGGTCGTGTTATTCTAAAAGCGCAGCTATGTTTTGGATCAATAAGAATTATAAAATGTGCATATTAGTTTAAGGATATAAAAAAAATACTAATATATTGTAAAGAAACTATGTAATTTTATAGTCAGCTGAGTGACAGTAAAAAGTTATTTATTTTAAATAAATACTCTGTTTTTAGCTCATAAAAGATACTTTCCCGACAACGTTTTGCGGTACTAAAAACACCCGTATTTTAATACCAAAAAGTTCTAAAAATTGATAAAATTCAACTTATCATAATTCGGTCATAAAAATGGGACTGATTTTGTTTCACTTGTTACAGCATAGAAACGACTTTTTGGTGCCAATTATAAGACCTAAAGAACGTATGAAAATTTTATTTTCATAATTTTTACAAAAATCGCTCTTTTGAAGTAAAAGGCTTTTCATGTGATAACATTGAAAAAAATGGGTTCTCAAAATTGAGTAAATACATAGTAAAAGTTAAATACGTCACATACTCAAAATAGGTCCGATCCAAATGTACTCAAAAGTGAAAAAAACATGTACTCATTTTTGACTGCATGATTGTGTTCAAATATCAATCATTATGTGCTGCACTCTGAACTTACAAATTAAAGTAAATATGTACCGACTTTTATTTCTCGTTCACAATTATTAACAAGACATGTTTAATTGATTATTTATTAAGAAAAATAGCAAAATTATTAGAAAGATACCCAAACCGAATATTTGTATGGGAATAACATTCTTTGCAAGCACTTTTAAATCATTTTAAAATACTGTGTATAATTTAATATTTACATTAATAAACATCTTTTATGCCGCCATAAATGAAATGTACCAATGCAGGGTACAAAATTAGCGTTTTGTTTGGGTTTGATAAAATGCGGTGGATCAAAATTGAGAAAGGTTAGGTTCACTTTTGATCTAAACATACTAAATTCGATATGAGTACATCGATTTATTCATTTATGAGCACTTCAATTTTTTCAGCGAAAGAACCAGATTTAAAGCATTTATGGAATCGGAACTCTACCTCTAAAACCAGTGATTGAAAAATTATCTATTAGACAAGTATCAAAGGAGATATCCTGTATATATTTAAATCGAATAATTTAAATCAAAATTATTCAAATTTGCCTCCGTTTGCTGCCGTATGATTATCATAAATTTTACACAAGGAATCTTTCAGTCTTGCCAAATTTTCAATTATCTTTAATCTTTGTTTAAAAAAAATTCTAAAGATCTGTTAGAATTTTTTTTTTAAGAATTTATGTGAAACTAATATAAAAATAAGAATACAAACTGTACGCCCAATATTCTGAAATAATACGAAACACTTAATGTTTTCCAAAAATGTAATCCTTGATTAAAGTTATTCAGATACGTCGTTTCATTGACTGCTTGTAATAAAAAAAAAACTACAAAATTATTCTCACCACTAATATTTTTAAGAAAATACTTTTAAGTAGTTACATAATACAATGTCCACATGTATATTTATCAGATTTCATACAGGGTACAAGGGAACTTTAATCTGAAAATACTTGCGAACGGAGGGAGCTACAGCTATGCAAGTGAGGTAACTGTATAGTAAAGCGACTACACCCGATTTAATGCAAACGACAGCAGCACCCCTAATGGCGCAATTTGGAAGATAGCCATTGCAAATGGAAAACAAAACGAGATATCGCAAAATTTCTAATTAGAAAGTTTCACAGCATCAATTAATTAGTCCGAAACGACATTTGATTTACATGGATAAGATAAATCTTCGCCTGTATACCCAAAAATGTCCGAAATCGATGTACTCAATTTTGTGTAAATGAATGGAATAGCCAAAAGTATGAAGAAATACGCACAGTTTGTGGTATAAATACATACTTATCCCAATACATTTTAATAACATCACACAAAAAAAACAAAAAAGACAAACTGTCTCACAGGGATAAAAAGTTAATATACAAGTATGTTCGAAAAGTTCGCCATTGCTCATGATACACGTTTGTATTCGTGAGAGTAATTCTGCATGCACATTTTTCAGCATGGAACGTCTATTGCAAGCCTCTACAATACGACGACATAGATTTAACCCTATCAGGGGCGGTGACTAGACAGTCTAGCCACCTAATTTTAATTCCAAAACTGACAAATGGCACCAAGAATATTTTAATAAAATTTTGCTTTTGTAATAAAAGTGCAAATTAGCGGATTTTTATTTTCTAAGAAATTATTTTGAGTATTCTAGTGTCAGCCAATTATTTCATCAGTTTACGAACAGAATTCTTCTGACAAAAGGGTTAATCTAAAATTTTAAATGCATTGGAAATTAAATTTTTACAGACACTACAGCACAGTACAACGTCACAATCTGCAATTGTGCATTGCTGCATTTCCGGAAGGTGAATATGCAAAGTAGAATCGTCGTTCATCGATTTCGGACATTTTTGTGTATACAGGCGACGATTTATCTTATCCGTGTGAACCAAATGTCGTTTCGCACTAAGTAATTGATACTCTAAAATTTTCTACCAGGAAATTTTGCTCTATCTCTTTTCGTTTTCGATTTGCAATGGCTATCTTTCAAATTTCGCCACTAGGGGCGCTGCTTTCGTTTGCATTAAGTCGGGCGTAATCGTTTTACTATACCGTTACCTTACTTGCATAGCTGTAGCTCTTTTTGTTCGCAACCATTTTCAAATTGAAGTTACTTTCTGTGTTGTTACGCGTGTTTAATTAACTTTACTAGTTAATATACCGAGCATTTTGGCGTGTTTGTGTATTTAAACACTATTGAATATAACGTAATATCGAACGACACATTTAATAAGCACACAGACAAATACAAGCGGTAAACATACTTCACAACTGCAGTTACAGTTAGCAACCAATTAAATAGTTCTAAAGGTTAAATGCAGAGTTCGGACTTAACACTATCGTTCATGATAATGCCACATCTCCCCCTTTTAGAGATTTAGTCGATTTGGAGGTTTAACAGTTATTCCACTTCGAGTTACAACAGATTCGTTGATTCTAGGGTTAAGCTGATCATTTTTCTTAGTTGAGTCTGAAGGGTTTGTTGTTACATTTTCAGGTACTTCACCTTTAAAAATTTCTGTAGAGAGAGCTTCCTCGATGTCATCATCTGTCGGAGGTGGTTGCAGTTTCGCACTCGGAATTAGATGTTTTCTGTTTCGTCTCAGGATATGATGTCCTTCTTTTACGAAATATGATCTTGGTGTATCCGCATGTTTCTGTACTGTACCAACAGCCTTTCTATCAGTTATCCACACT
The DNA here is from genome assembly GCA_963932465.1 of Maratus speciosus. NCBI lineage: Eukaryota > Metazoa > Arthropoda > Arachnida > Araneae > Salticidae > Maratus > Maratus speciosus. Next base: position 430,473,797 of record OZ010792.1, read on the forward strand.
TTCTCCCCTGGATTTATTGACTTGAGTTCATGGGAGTTGTGTCTTTGATTATAGTACCTTTCTTGTGTTTTTATTCGATTTTCCTCTATTTCTTCTAATTTCTCCTTCTGTATGAGTTTTGGTTGAAGTGCTGTTAGTGGTATGGGTAACGTTGTTTGTAATCTCCTACCCATCAATAACTCAGCTGAACTGTATCCATTCTTTAAAGGTGAAGCTCTGTAACTGAGCAGTGCTAAATAGGGATCTTTGGATTTTTTCAATCTGAGCTTGATAATTTTAACAACAGCTTCTACAAATCCATTGCTCTGTGGGTATCTTGGACTAGACGTGATATGTTTAAACCCATATGTTTTTGAAAATTGATAGAATTCAGCTGTTCTCGTTACTTCAAATTGTTTCCCATTGTCAGACCTAACAATATCTGGTATTCCATGTCTGGCGAAAATTTACTTGCAATGTAGAATCACTTCTCGCGATGTAAGCCTGTCTAATTTAGCAATTTCTGGATAACGTGAATAGTAATCAGTCACTAACAAATACCAGTCTGAACGAAGTTTGAACAGATCCATAGCTACTATTTCCCAAGGTCTTTAAGGAAATCCTGTGGGTTTCAATGGTTCCGAAGGATTTTTAGCTTCTTGTATACATGAAGTACACTCTCGCACCAACTTCTCTATGTCTTTACTGATACCTGGCCAATATACTGCAGATCTCGCCAGGTCTCTACATTTACCTATTCCCATATGGCCTTCATGTATTTTCTCTAAAATTTCATGTCTTAGATTGCGTGGAATGATTATTCGAGTTCCTCGCATAAGTAATCCATTCTGCAAGGATATTTCGTATCTCAAAGGCCAATAAGGTAGACATTCTGGTTCTAATTTATTTTTTTCCGGCCATCCTCGTAAAGCATATGCTGTTAATATTTTACATGTTGAATCTTGCTCTTGTTCCAATTTTACCTGTGTGAGTCTTTGCGGAGCTACAGGAATGGATTCTGTTAAAAGATTGACATAAGCTTCAACTTCGTCTTCTAATTCGAAATCTGGAACTTCCTCCTGGAGAGGTGATCTAGATAATGCATCTGCTGCACATAAATTTTTTCCTGGGGTGTGAAAAACATCAAAAGAATATCTCATCAATCGCATTTTTACTCTTTGAAGACGAGGAGTTAAATCATTTAAGGATTTTCTTGTCAATATAGGGACAAGAGGTTTGTGATCTGTCTCTAGAAGAAACCTGGTGCCTATCAAGTAATTACAAAATTTTTCACATGCCCATGTTAGCGCAAGTGCTTCCTTTTCTATTTGTGCGTAACGTCGCACAGTTGGCGTCAACGTGCGAGATGCGTATGCAATTACCTTCAATGTAGAGTCACTCTGTTTTTGACACAACGTCGCCCCCAGACCATAGGACGAGGCATCAGCTGTCACAATAGATTCTTTTCCAGGATCAAAAATTGCCAGCAACGGTTCGGACGACAAAATCTTTTTAAGTTTTTTCAGTGCTTCATCTTGCGGTGAATCCCAAATGAATTCGTTCTTCGTGGATAATAAAGAATTCAGAGGTGCTAAAGTTTCGGAAAATCTTGGGATGAATCGTGCAAGGTAATTAGCCATACCAAGAAGTTGTTTAAGCTCCGTCTTATTTGTTGGAATTTTGAAGTTGCGTATAGCTGCAATCTTTTCTTCGTCGGGATGTATTCCTAACTCGTCAATGACATGACCCAAAAATTTTATGGTCTTGACATTAAAAACGCATTTTTGTTTATTTAGGGTAATTCCCGTTTGTTGAAGCCGTTTTAGGGTCATTTTTAACCGTTCGTCGTGTTCTGCCTGACTAGACCCCCAAACAAGGATATCGTCCATGTTGCAGATAATGCCGTTAAGTCCTTCTAAGGCCTGTGACATTCTCCGCTGGAAATGCTCTGGAGCCGACGAAATTCCGAATGGCAGACGCAAAAAACGAAATCTGCCAAAAGGTGTTATGAACGTTGTCAGGTAGGGTGATTCTTCGTCAAGAGGTATTTGCCAGAACCCGGAATTTACATCCAATTTCGAAAATATTTTTGCCCCTGCCAAGAGAGATAAATTGTATTCGGTGGTTGGCAGTGGGTGCCATTCCCTACGAATGCTTCTATTCAGCATTGTCAAATCTACGCAAATCCTGACATTTCCATCCTTTTTTCTTACAACAACGGCAGGAGAACACCAATCAGTTGGTTTTTCCACTGGCTGAATTACATTAAATTCCTGCATTCTTTTAATTTCTAACTTTGTTTTTTCTAATAATGGCACAGGTATTCGCCGTGGAGAAGTAAGAGCATAAGGTTTAACGTCATCGATAAGTTCTATGTGGTAGTCTCCTTTCAGTAAACCAAGTCCTTGAAATAGAGAAGGAAATTCATTAACAGTATCGAAACTACTAATACTACGCACACAATGGCTTAGTATATTAGGACCTAGCCCAAATATTTTTATGGCTGGTTTCCCCAACAAACACGTCTGGAGACCTTCTATAACATATATTTCTTCCAAACAATTTTTTCCGTTATACTCTATATTTTCAACAATCTTCCCCTTAAGTTTTAAAGGTGATCTATCAGGACCCAAAATTACTTTATTTGTTCTTTTAATTTGAACATTTTTCAACACTGTTTGTGCAGCATGAGAAGGAATAACAGTGTGGTCAGCACCACTATCAATTTTAAATTTAACAGATTTTCCTAATATTTAATTGGTATAATCCAATCATCTTCATTTTCAACATTTCCCACTAAGCCTATAAAACTTGCTTCAAATTTAACTTCGTTAATTCTTTTAGTGGAGGATAAACAAACTTTATCCCAGTGCCCTTTCTTCTTACATTTTCAGCAAAAAGAGTCCTTGGCGAGACACTTCTTTTTATCGTGTGGCAAATATCCACACCATTTACACTTTGAAATGCTTACATTTACTTTATTATCATGAAAATTCTTTCTATTTGAAAATTGTACAGATTTCTTTTTATGAATTACTGCATTAACTGATGAATTATTTACTAAAACAGACTGTTGCTTTTTAATCGATTCGGATAAACGAACTTTGTCTATCGCTGTTTGCAAAGTAAGATTAGGATCTAGTTGTAACTTTTCACTTAAAGCCAGATCAGTAATTCCAACAACTATTCGATCCCTCAATAATTCATCATGTAATGCACCATAACTACATTTATCTGCAAGTGCATATAAATCAGTAATGAAATCATTAACGCACTCACCTTATCTCTGTAGCCGTCTATTGAACTGCGCGCGTTCGAAAATTACGTTTCTTTTTACAATAAAATGATCATCGAATTTACTTAATACAGCCTGGAAGTTTTTCTTCTCAGCATCTGTTAAAGTGAAAGCAAGAAAAATATCTTCGGCCTTTTCGCCCATGAAATATATCAGAGCATCAACTTGTTCCTCTTGTGTCTTCGTATTCAAACCAGAAGCAGTTCGGAATCGAAGAAACCTCTGTTTCCATTTGGGCCATTCCGTTGGAGTCGAAAATTGAAATAAATCCGGCGGTGTTATATGATATGCCGACGCAGTTGCCTTAACTGTTCGCAGAACGAAACTAGAAGTTGATTCTGAACTTCGAACAACGTAGAATATGCTAAGTTACTTCTTTACTTTTTAACCGCTGCCGCCATGTGTTGTTACGCGTGTTTAATTAACCGTACTAGTTAATATACCGAACATTTTGGCGTGTTTGTGTATTTAAACACTATTGAATGTAACGTAATATCGAACGACACATTTAAAAAGCACACAGACAAATACAAGCGGTAAACATACTTCACAACTGCAGTTACAGTTAGCAACCGGTTAAATAGTTCTAAAGGTTAAATGCAGAGTTCGGACTTAACACTATCGTTCATGATAATGCCACACTTTCCTTTGCAACCTGTATAATAATGTTCACCCTTCTTCGGTCAGTTTAATTACAGTTAGAGTACTACTGTATTTAGGATAGTTTCTCTTCATTTTTCTCTCTCTTTTTTAGGATTGAGTTAACTCTAATTGTTTTGCTGTGGTCGGTTTGATGAATTCTTAAAAGAAAGTCTAGAATACTATTTCAGATGAAAAACTACATATTTAAATATGAATGAATATAATGTGCATTCAGATTTTTTTCATAAAGACAAATTTATGTAAAATATATAACGGTATATTATATTTCCATAATTGCATTTAAACATTAATGTTCTTTTTGTTTCGGGTATGACTCAGGTTTAAGTGTGTCGGATTCAGATGGGATCGGGAGTGGAGGAATAATATTTTGTTCCGTTTCGACCGGATGAAAACTTTCTGTCGCGTTTCGAGTACAGGAAAAAAATTTGTCGGTTTTCGAGTGGAACATTTTCTGTCGAATTTCGAGTATATAAAATTTTTAGTCGCGTTTCGAGTCGAAGAAAATTTTCTGTCGCGTTTCGAGTCGAAGAAAATTTGCTGTCGCGTTTCGAGTCGATGAAAATTTTGCCAGGTTAAATTTTCTTCATACAGAATTTTTGCGTTCGCATTGTGTTATATCCAATCAATGCTGGAAAGGTTCCAATCAAAGAACAGGAAAATACAGTGTCCACTGTAATAATCTGTAAAAGGATTTTTGTTAACAGAAAAAATTACCAAGTATATGGAGGACTTATAAATAAAGTAAATTAGTCATTTATTTATGAGTAGTATAAATTGAATACACAGCATCGCACTCATCATTATAAGCAATCACTTTCAGATACGTATCTTTGGTTGCATTTTGCGCATTTCAGAGCCCACTGTCCTCTAAAATAAATGACAGTATATTCTATATAATATTATCAATAACATAAATTATTTTTTATGAGTAGTTTATAAACTGAATACTCAGCTTCGCAATCTTCATTGTAGGCATTCATCTTCAAATTTGTCTTTTTGGCTGAATTTTACTCATTTCAGAGTCCACCGTCCTTTTAATAAATGGCAGTGTATTCTGAATAATGTTAGCAATAATATAAATTAATCATTTATTAGTTAATAAATTGAATACTCTTCATCGCACTCATCATTTTAAGCATTCATCTTCAAATTTGTATTTTTGGTTGAATTTTGCTCATTTCAGAGTCCATTGTCCTCTTAAACAAGTGGCAATGTAATCTATATAATATTACCACTAACATAAATTAGTCATTTACTTATGAGTAGTTTATAAATTGAATACACATCTACAAAGCATTTTTGGTTGAATTTTGTCATTTCAAAATCCACCGTGACAACATGTTCAGTAAAATATTATTACTAATATAAATCAGACATTTATTTATGAGTAATTTATAAATCGATTGACTTTATTATAGAAAAAGTATTGAATCCATTTGTTTACAAAAATTAATAAATATCATTAATACCTTATAAAATGAATATAATAAAAAAAAGAAGACTGATAAATTGCGAAAACTGTTAAAATATCCTTTGAATATTTTATGTATTTTTGCATGAAAGTAATAAATAATAATATGATACGCTGTGAGAACAGATAATTGTTTCTTAATTTGGATCTGATCTTTCTTATGTTTTAAGAAAATATAATATAACCACTTCTGAATTGCCCATAATTCCGAAAAGCATTTTTTTTTATATAAACTACACACTATGAACTTTAAAATTTCTTCATTTACTTAAAAGGTGATAAATAATAAAACAGATTTTAATAGTTTAAAAAAATACATTTTATTTAAATTTCCGAGTACTTTTGGTCTGCATCCGCAGCCTTCGTCAGGGAATATTTTCATTAGCCGACATTTCATTCATTCAAATACGCCGCTGTGTTTGAAGTGGGAGAGTCTCTAATTCTTAGGGATATTATAGACTGTCCCATTTTACACTAAGTGACGTATTTGAACGAAGGGCTGTTAATGAAAATATTCCCTGAAGAAAGCTGCAGATGCAGACCGAAAGTACTCTGAAATTTAAGTAAATTATATTTAAACTTTTAACATCTGTATTTTCATTTGTCACCTTTCAAGTAAGTGCTTTTAAAGTTCATACTAGCTGTTTAACTCGTTTTACACAAGCCAGTTCATAAATTTAATTCTAAAACCATAATTAAACATAACTGTTCGATTTAGAAAAATATTTTTCTACTACTGCGCATTCTATTAATGAAATTTCATTTATTATGTTGCTATGGCAGCAGACGATAAAACGATATCTTTGGAATAAGGTAATAAATAGAATTAAAAGTTTTGTTGATATTTGTGATAAAATGTTTTTTCTTTATTTTTAAGAAAAGGTAGTAGTTAAGTACAATTAAATGATCTCTAATCATTTGAATTTAAAGTAAAGTAATTATCGTAATACCCGCTACAGCTTCTTAGTATTGCAGCATGGCGTACGTAATATGTATATCTCACATTGCATTAAACATTTAAAAATGATTAGAACTCGCGCGATTAGGGGTTAAACTTCAAAAAGGGCAAAAATTCGTCAAAAAAATGGATTTAAAATTTTCGAATTTTTTCCCCAATCGTTCATGGCCCCCCTGCCAGCAACCCGTGTGCCGAATTTCGTAGCCCTGCGTCCTGTGGTTTCCGAGTTTTTGAGGTTACATAGACGGATTTTAATAGGGTAAATTATGTAGTTTCTGACTGGATCAAGGTGAAATATTGCATTTGATCTTGTGATTTTATTAGCATTCTTTTATGTTTAGAAGTCTCTGAAAATTCTAGTTTGTTTTAGATATAAAGAAACATTTCCGAAACAAAAGTTTCTTTTGCTGCCCGAAATCTTCAGAATTTTTCTGAGTGGTTTAAGAGTATATTAACCAGTTTTTTTGACTGGGAGTATCGGTTTCTCGGATGCAAACAATTACCAAGTAAATAATTTTAGCTGCGTAACAGAATTTATACATGCAATAGTTGCAAAGTAATTTTAATGTTAATGTTAATGGTGTTTATTTTAATTTCTATGTTTGTTGAACATGAAAATATTTACTTCAGAATTATTAACATCCGAAAAATCGATATTTTGGGTTCAGTAAACAGATTAATACACGATAAAAGTTAGTCGGAAGACTTGTTTCAGAAATGCTTTTTTAAATCTGGGAAGTCTATCGGTTTCTAAAGCTTTTAAAGTGAGATTATTTTACAATGTAGCTTGAACAAACGTTTTATCCCTTTATCTACTAACGGTACTTACAAGTACCATTAAAATAACTTGTTAAAAAATTCATTTAATACATCTGTTAGTAAAATGTTGAAACTTGTGAGAATCAAAAATAACTAAAAGATCTTCTTAAAACATCAACAAAAGCTTTTAAATGCGCTAGACCTTTGGAAAGATCCGAGTCTTTCTTCGTCAGGCGCAAAGAAGACATGCTTCTACCATGAAAGCAGCAGAAAGATTAAAGTGAGAAATAAGGGAAGGGAAACAAGCTGAAGAAACAGCCAATAGCATCGTTTACTCTGTGTTTTTTTGTTTTGATAATACTCTTCCGTGATTGGCTGTTGTCTTCTGCTTTCCTATTGGCTTTTGATTTCTAATTTCTTATTGGCTATTTCTTCAGCCTGTTTCCCTTCCCTTATCTCTCATTTTAGTCTTGCTGCTGCTTTCATAGTAGAAGCATGTCTTCTTTGCGCCTGACGAAGAAAGACTCAGATCTTTCGAAAGACCTAGCGCAATGAAAAATTTTTGATGGTGTTTTAAGAAAATCTTTTAGTTCTTACATCGATTAGTAGTAATACGGTTTAGAATGAGTTATAGATGCATTACTTTATCTTATTCCAAAAGCATTATTGGTTACACAAAACAAAAATATTTTCAAAAGGATGATTTATTTTGCCTTTGCATCTTTTCAGCTTTCTTGCGTTGGGGAAGGGGAATTTTTCAATTCGGAAATATTTCTATTGTAAAAGCATTATATCTGTACATTTCCTAATTCTGCAAAATACTAAGAGAAATATTTAAAATAAAAGATTTGAGTGGGGTTATAAATATTGCACGAAATCCCTATAAATTCAAATTTAATTAATCCTTCTAAAATTTATTAAATGATTATGTAAATCTTCTAATGCAGTTTAAACAATTCACGAAAAATGCTTTAGAAGATAAAATTTTCATTAACTCATAATTCAGTACATAAAGGGTTAATTTAAACCTATTTATCTAAACCATTATTAAACCATTTTATCTAAACGTGATGAGTAATTTAGCAGTCTTCAGTCTGAAGAGTATTTATTCTTTTTTATAACCAAAAGGATTTAATACTTCTCTCTGTAACATATTCATTCTATTTATAAACTACTCATAAATGAATGACTAATTTATGTTATTGGTAATATTATACGAAACAGATTGCTATTTTTTAAAGTAGACGAAATGACCAAAATTCAACCAAAACACAATTTTTTGTTTTTGTGTCATTAACATTTTGTGTCATTGTGTTAAAATTAAAAATTAAAAAATACAAATATGCTTGGCAGAAATTGCCTTTTCGTACTTCTTTAAAATAAGAAATAAAAATAGAATATGAAGTACAGTAATACCTCGACTTACGTCAGTAATTCCTTACAAGATTAGCGACGTAAGTCGAAGTACAAATAAATAAGCAAAAAGGGATAAGTGATAAAAATTCTCCAAAATCTAAAAAAAAATATTCCAATGTATTTAGAGATTAAGTTACATTTACATTTAACATTAGCAAAAAAATGCGTTTGTAATACAAGAATTTGGAATAAATCACACTGTAAAAAAAATACGACCAATTTTCCTGTAGGAATCTGAAAAATAGTTCCCTTATCGTACCGGAAAAATTTCCGACCCAGCTCGGAATAAAATCTGTAAATTCGGAATAAAATCCGTAAAATACCGTTTTATTGACTATTTCCTTTTTTTTACGGATTTTATTCCGAGCTGGGTCGGAATTTTTTCTGGTACGATAAGGGCAACTATTTTTCCGATTCCTGCAGGAAAACTGGTCGGATTTTTTTTACAGTGCACACTGTAAAAAAATCCGAGGAGTTTTCCTGTAGGAATCGGAAAAATAGTTGCCCCTATCGTACCGGAAAATTTTCCGACCCAGCTCGGAATAAAATCCGTAAAAAAAAGGAAACATTCATTAAAACGGTATTTTTTGGATTTTATTCCGATTTAATGGATTTTATTCCGAGCTGGGTAGGAAAACTTTCCGGTACGATAAGGGCAACTATTTTTCCGATTCCTACAGGAAAGCTTGTCGGATTTTTTTTTTTTACAGTGCAGTAAGTTGTTAATTTACAATTTTTTGTTCTTCTAGCTGGCCCGTTCGACTCTTCGAGGAGGCAAAAAAAAAAAAAATCTTGCAATAATGTTGAAACGACATTTTTTTTTCTTTTTTACTTTTAGAAGCTGTTTGTATAGCAGAGTGCGTTTAAGCTTTTTGTAGTGACTGTTTTTATCTGTTTGTCACTATTACTTGACTGTCGCGGGAAAGTTTTCCTTCTTAGACCCAAAAGTCTTTTAAAAAGTACAAAGTGCGTCTTAATTATGGAATTTTTTTTTTCAGAGCAGAGGAAGTAAATGCGGGTGACGTAAGTCGAGGGGTCGTAAGTCAGGCTACTACACTGTAAAAAAAAATGCGACCAGTTTCCCTGTAGGAATCGGAAAAACAGTTCCCCTTATCGTACCGGGAAAATTTCCGACCCAGACTGGAATAAAATCCGTAAAATACCGTTTTATTGACTATTTCCTTTTTTTACGGATTTTATTCCGAGCTGGTTTGGAAATTTTTCCGGTACGATAAGGGCAACTATTTTTCCGATTCCTACAGGAAAACTGGTTGGATTTTTTTTACAGTGTACTGTGTTTAAAAAAAAAACTTCTCTAACACTTTTTTTGCTGTAGTCTATACATCTTTATAGATCATCGGTCCATCATTTTGATTTTTTGCTCAAAACTAGCAATATATCTTAGGAACAATCTTGATACATAAGGCAAAGAATATGCATCCATTTTGGTATATTGAAATATTGAAGTCTTAAATTTAATACGATAGCTTATTAACATGGGAATTGTGGATGAAAATTAAGTGTCTGGCTAAGTTTTTTTTTTTTTTTTTTTTCATTTCTGTCGAGTTAAAAAATGTCTTCATAATTTTTCTAAGTTTCTTTTACATGATAAAAGGAAAAAATAAAGGAAATATTAAGAAATATAGAATACACGAAGTATTTCAATTATTTTTAAAAACTAATAAATAGCTTTACTTTTTTCAGTGAATTGAACATATATGTTTAAATATTTATTGAGTTAAACATACAGAACAACTTTTTGAAAAACATCTTTGACCACTTGTCTTCTTCCTTCTGTTTTGTTGCTTTTAGAGCAAGAATTTCTTAGTTTATTATAAATTAGGGATGCACCGAATATTCGGTATCTATTCGGTACTAGGCCATGTTACCATTTATTCGGTTAGGCCGAATATCAAACTATTCGGCTTGCTTAATATTCGGTTTGGCCGAATATCGAAATATTTGGCCGAGCCGAATACTTAAAAAAACCCTTTTAAAATATATTTTTAAAAACCTCACACAACTTCTACTTTTAACTGTCAACTTATAAAGATATTCAGAATAATTAGAAACAGAACCATATTTAAATAAAAGAGAATCTTTTTACTTGTTTATTTGCTGCTTAAGTATCAAAATCATGAAAAATAACAATTAACTTATGAAAAATAATGATTAACTCATGAGGTTAATGAGCATTTTCGTAGGAATTAATGATGTACAAATGAAAGTTCCTGAACATTCTCTAGTAAATAATGTGTTTCTTGCATTTTTACAAAAAAGGGTGTTTCTAAACAAAATAAAAAAATCTTTCAGGGTTGATAATAGACATCAAGACAGACAATTTTTGTCCAGGAAACCATAATCGCGATTCTTTTATTCTGTCATATATAGAGTGTATATCATCTCACTCTAGGTAAAACTTGTTTTTCCGTTTGTTACTTCAACTTGCTTTGTTACTTCAGACTTGCTTTGATTTCTGTGAAATATGATATCATGATGAAAAGTACTGGAAATTGCCACCATTCTTATCTACAAAACTATGAGCTGGATATTCCTTTAATCAGAATATAGTTGACAGTATTTATACTGTGTCACTGGCCGAAATTCATTTCAAATGATATCACCACATTAATACAAGCAAAATTGACATGAAACAAATCTTGCTGAAATATACTCTTTACTGATAAAGGTGTGAACAAAAAATCAGTTTCGGTTTGTAATTACACACTCAGTATTTTTGATTGAATATATTGTAGTTTTGGCAGATCAAATGGACTGAGATGTTGTTTCTTGTCTGTCTTGATGTCGTCTTGACCATATTATCTCCATTGAAAGTTTGTTGGAAAATTTTAGGAACAACCCGAATGTTTACAATCTCTGACAAGAGTCGCCTACTCCAGACACTGATGTAAGATGCACTTAAAAACCTCCTTTTGAAATCAAAGGGAGTAGAAAAATTATTCTTGCCGAGTTCCTCACAAATAAATAGTACATGATCATGTAAATTGTTTCTTCCAATTTTTTCACAGTTTCTCTTTCATTTTAAAATATTTGTGTTAGAATTTAAGAAAATTTTATTAATTTCTTTTAATTCACAGAAGGAGCCATGAAATTTGAAATTTTATTAATTAAAAAAATTATAACTATCATATTCTTAAATAACTTAAAGCAAACTTTTTTCAGTATAAAGGTTACTAGTAAAAAGCCCTTGTTTATAAAAATGTTGTAACTTTCTGTTTTAAACATTACATAAAAGCTTTTTTAAATTTAACTCGTTAATGCCTTTAAAGTTTGAAATATAAAAGTATTCGTCCAGCGGAATATTCGGTATTCGGCCTAAGACTTACTATTCGGTTAGCCGAATATTCGGTATTCGGTTCACCTGTAGACCGAGTATTCGGCATTCGGTATATCACTATTCTGTGCATCCCTATTATAAATTATCAGAAACAAGTCCTCCGACCTCTTAATATTTTTCAATTCTTCTATCCTTCCTTGCTCTAAAAGTTATTAAATGGAAGAACAGACGCCTTAAAAGCAAATAATTTCTGAAAGATCATTCACATTTTATACGCTTTTCTCTCCATTCTCTTTATAGAATTGTCACTGTTCGCAGAAGCGACATCCAATCTGTCTTGTCTTGCTTCATGCTCAAAGAATGAAATAAAGCCAAGGGATTAGAAAAACTGCTCTTATTCTACGTTCAACAAACAGATTATTTCTGACGAGCAGAAAGGCAACAGCAGCAACTTAGATGGATAAGCTTTCCTTGTTGTGTCAGCAAAGTAGTTTTTCTCGTGCTTTTCCAAGAAGAAAAAACTACATTTGGAGCTCCGATTAGATATTTTCTTGAAATAAAACTTATTTTCTATTACGGAATTTATTAAAAACACACTATTATGATTAGCTTTTAAAATTATTAGATAAATGTTAAGAGGATGCTTTATTCAAGCTTGTCTAATCAATACATACATACAGGGTGCCCATAAATAATTAAACGACCCTAATTTAAAGTTGTCTGTAGACAAAATTATTGTTCATAAAGTTGTGAAATTTTGCGACAGACATAATAAAGGGATAGAAATTTGTTTAAGGGGTCTCAGGACTCTTAAAGCTTTAAAATGTTCGAAATTTTAATTTTTTTAGATGTTAAACTCCTATCTTTTCTGAACATTTTGATATAACTGTTTCCTTGAAATTCCTATTAGAACTGAAGTTATGGCTTTTACACGTTCAATAGCTGGCTTCAAAGTTTCCGAAAACTTTGAAGCCATTTTTCTCCAAATGACGTTTTTGGGCTTACGCGCACGATATCTCAAAAACTTATGAATATTTTTTCATGAAATTTTCAAAACATATGTTTCATGTTAGTTTGTATAAACTGAACCTAAAATTGCCTTTTTATTGTTCAAAACAATATTTTTTTAGGTGATTATACTGTTGAAATTTTCGTAATTTTGCATTAGCTAAATACAACTTTGTATTAAAAATATGAAAAAGCTTTAAATACAAATTTATTTAGGTTCAGGGTAATTATTACAATCTGAACTATAAGTAGGCACCAAAATTTCCCTTCTGGTTGAAATACTTTTTTTGTAATCGTGGGCGTAAGCTGTTATGCCGATTTTTTGCTCGTACAATGTCTAACAGTTTGAAGCCCCCTGTAAATACTAATTCTTCATCTTATAATTTTTTAAATACATGAAATGAAAGAACATACTCAACTCATATATTTTGTTCCAATTAAAATTGTATCTTAAAATCAAATACATTTTAAGATATTAAATGTTGAAAATGGTCCTTTTTTTTTCATTTTTTCCAATTTTAAGAGTCCTGAGACCCCTTAAGCCAAAAAAAGTTCAAAATTGTGATTTTTAATAAATTACACATTTAGCAATATGGTAGTTTAAAAATTTTATTTACAGTGTTTCCATAATCAAGCGACCCTATTTTAAAGTTGTCTACATACAAAACTATTGTTAAGAATGTTGTGAAATTTTGGGGAGGACATAAAAAAGGTATGGGAATTTGTTTGAGAGAAAAAAAATTAGGAGGACGTTTTTTAACAAATTACACATGTACACATTTACGTTTGTTTAACAAATTTTGTTATAACCAAACATGATCCGCATGACTGTCATCCTTTACACATACCATCTGGAATCATAAGATACCATGTTCCACAGTTGACCGCCGTGTGTTCTGGAAAAGGCTAAAAACATGTGAAATGTTGCCTTTAGAATCAGGTTAAGTTAACAAATGAAAATTCTAAACTATCATAATGCTAAAAATGTGTAATTTATTAAAAATCTCCCTCTGCTGGCGAAATTTTGAATTATTTTATTTTATTTTCTACTCAAACAAATTCCCATCCCTTTATTATGTCTTTCACAAAATTTCACAGCTTTATGAACTACTAGTTGCGTAGCAACCCGTTGTGTTGCTTTTGAATTGCATGAGACAATCGATATTTTTGCGAAAAATGAAATCTTAACTTTATTGTAAATTTAGAAAGCCATTACAATATTAATTTTATTAAACACAATATTTCAAATAATAAGTTATATTTACAATTTAACTCAAAAGCTTTTCCAATAAAAATGCACATATATTATAACTTTATTTGCCTAGAGCTTTTCGCTCTTCCAAGATTTTGCTTCGAATTTAGGAGTTGGTAGAAATGATGTCGTTTGGGTCATCTTATACAAAAATGAATTTGTTTGGACGAAGTAATTCAGAAGCATTTTATATTTATGAATTAAAATAAATATTTAGAGAATTATTTTTTTCTCGCTAAAACATTCCATTTTTAATGTCGGCTTCTGAAATGTTTTATTACCCATCTTTAAGGAATAGTTGAAAATCTACTTTTCGACTTTAAATTAAATGAAAATAACGTACGATGTTTTTTTTTTTTCTTTTGACGTCAACAGAATTTATCTCAATATTCCAGTCGAGTTTCGAATTTGTGTTTCTAAAATAAACGGATTCCTGAAGCTTGAATATGTGTCAGTTTGTATTTCGTGAAATTTTCTTGAAAACTACAATAATGTTTTCACTAATTAGTCAAATAAACGTTTATTTCAATTTAAAAATCATTTCAAAAAATGATACCTAATAATCCTTGTCATTTTCCCTTTTCTTTCTTTTATCCACAAAAATGGAGCAATTTTATTTTCCATCATTACAGAAATATCATTAAAAATAACGTAAAAATTTTTATCTCTAAAACTAATCAAATTTTTAAATTCTACGACCACTTTTCAAATCCTTGGACCCATGGGAATACCTGGCCTTAATTTGATCACCCAACATTCCATATTCTAGAAGGAACAGCTGTGAAATACAAACGGATAGTCACTTTTTAATATAATAGATTGATGAAGTTTTAATTTCGCTATAAAAATTAGTCAGGCACAAATGCTGAATTATTTATATTATTTTAACTGCAAATGGCTTATTTCGTAATGGAGCCTGTACGCAATGGATATAGATTAAAACACATTATACTTGAAAATTATTTAAAAAGACGTTATAAATAAATAAATTAAGATAAACTTTTCAAGCAAATTGCATTTGAAAGTAGATTTTTCCCTATATAACGGGTGTAGGAATTGAAGATGCGCGATGTTTAGAAATTCAAAAAATTGCAGTAGTAAAGATTGCAAAACCGACATTTAATCGTCAAGCGTTGCCATTCTCAAAATGACGTCAGCCTTACGCACAGACATATTTTCCCTTTATAATATAGATAGATTTTCAAACGTTAAGTATTCCGTTTGTCAGCTAAAACTTTGCATGTGAAAATGTATTCTTTTGGCTTGAGGTTCTAATTTCAGTACCTCGAAGTACAAATTCCAGAAACTGATGTCTTTTAGATGTATTCGTGTAAAAATATATAGTTTTATCAAAGAAAAGGGTTTTTTCTTTTAAATATGGCACTTACTGAAGCATTACGCCAAGTGTCTCAAATTCGGTATCAGCCGAATGAAAATATATTGTGACATTAGCTTTATGAGCGAAAATGTTTTTTAAACAGTGACGTCATTTTCTGTTCAGACTTAAAATAAAGTTATTTTTAAATGTAATGAGTAAATGGTATCATTAGGATAAAAAAAAAAACAATATTTCTTTTTTTTCTGCAACAGTGGAAATAATACGATTGCTACCATTTTGATGACATTTCAAAAAAAAAACTTTTGAAATTAAATTAAAAATATAAAAGTGGAAATATTTAGAAAAATAGCTAATGCGACGACATCTTACAAATGAACAGCTTTCATTAAAAAAAAAATAATTATTAGCAAAATTGGTACAGTAGAAAGTTCAGGGAAGATGTCTAAAAAAGCTTTTTTCTGTTTTCATTGTATAGATTATTTTTTCTCTTTTACTTTAACAGTTTCCTAGCAACTCTATTTCATACAAATTATATTTAAAAGCACATATTTTTCCCAATTCGGCTCTAAAAATTTAAATTGTTCGATTACATATATGTTAAATACGTGCTTTTTTATACATTTTCTTTTATTTATTTATTGATGAAGCTTTAATTTCATTGTAGAAAATTAGCGGGAGAGAAATTCTGAATTTTTTTTATGTGCAAATTTTTTATTAATATTTCGCAATGAAGCTGGCACGGCAAAATCATTTAATTGATAAATAAAAGCGAAATAAAGCCAAAACTCACTGGGTTTTATAACAGACTATATTCTTGACATAGAACGTATTTTAATTTCAATTTTTTTCGGTTTTTATGATAAAATGGCGACAAAAAGATACAGCAATCTATTATTTTCATTCCCCCCCCCCTTTAATTTCAACATGACTTTCAACAGAAATGGAGTACTTCAGCTGCCACAATTACAAAAAAAGTAATAAAAACTACAAAAAAATTAATATCTTAAAATTAAATTGAGATACAGATTTCAAACAAATTGCATTTAAAAGAGCATTTTTTTTCCTTATACGGCGGTGTAAAAATTAAAAATGTGCGATGTTTAGAAGTATAAAAATTTGCAGTAGAGAAAATTACAAAACCAAAATTTTATTTCAAATTTCAAAGTGTTGCCATTCGCAGAATGACGTATGCGTTACGCACAGATATGTTTGTCCTTTATAATATAGATAGTTTTGTCTGTAGACAACTTTAGGGTCGTTTAATTACAGACACCCTGTACATAAAATTGGAATGTCTGTCTGTGGTTTCCAGAAACAAAATCTACTGCTAATTTCATTTGACTATTTAGACGACGAAAAGTAAAAAAATAAGATTAAAAGCATTGTACGTATGTTTCTTTGTAGGAATAAACTCAGAAACTGCCGAATAACTATCAATAAAATTCTCAGAAGTAAAACAGAGAATGTTTCTGGCTTCAATCTACCTCATTTTGTCTCATTTTTATATCTAAAACAATTCATTATTTAATATATGATGCTCATATTCACCATCTACCTAAACTGTCGGTGAAGTGTGAAAACTTTGGTTGAACGCTCAAATGGTATTCATCATTAATATGATTGGACTTCGGCTCTATTAAGTCCAATCAAGTTAATGGTGACTTTCACTTGAGTGTTTGATTAAGGTTTAATAGAAGTTGAGGTAGATGGTGAATAAGAATGTATAAAAGTGCTATTACACTGGAAACTTTGAAGCGACAAAAATTGCCTGCGACTCGTCAGTTTTCCAAACATTTCACTGGCTTTTCCGGGCATCATTGCTCATCAAATACTTAAGTAGATATTGAAGTCGACAAAATTGGTCCAACAATAAAAATTGTTTGCTTTTCGAGCAACTCTTTAAAGCCATAAGTTTAAGATGGAGTCGCCCAAAAGTAGCGGCAACTTTGACGCCTCGTGTAATAGAACTCTAACAAGGAGTGGACACGACGCTGGGGACGCAGATTCCGGCGACAATTTGTGCAATGATAGAGTATAGTTAGTAAATAAACGTATCACAAGGATAAAGCGCAATATGCAAGAGGGTCTGAAAAAACAAGTCCCAAAGTCACCCAGTTTTGACGCTTTAGTACATAATCGGATAAATTACGCGCATTTCTAAGCGGCCGATCGGTACAGTTGGCAAAGCAATTCGGAACTTTGTGGGTTCCATACTCCGAACAGACTTTTCTTTTCGTTATGAATTGAGTCTTATGAAATACATTCTTCAATATTTGTAAATTTAAAAACTTCTTCACTAGAAATGTTTTTTCATTTTAATTACGACACTACACTAAAGAGCTAAGTCTAATCTCCGCAAAACTTAAAAAAAAAACAAAATGCCATTCTTATTCGACTTGCAGCAGATGGCTGTTACTTTAACACAAACAAGAGTAAACATTATAAACCCACCCTGTTTATTTCCAATAGCATAAAGTTTTGCTAAAAAAACACTTGCAAATCTACGTAATTAATAAATATTAATGCCCTTGAAAAGATTTTTTTATTGTTGAACACAGTTCTTTCAATTCCAAACATAATATCCCGAGATAAAGAAATATATATTTTTTTCAGAATGAAAAAAAAAATCGAAAATTTATAAAATTTTTAACTTGTTACGTATTAGAAAAGATGAAGTTAAAATACTATATTTCAATTTTATGCAGCACAATTTAATTGATTTCGTTGGAAAGATTAGGCGGGTTTATTTGTATAAAAAAAATGTAAATAAATGTGAATAAAATAAAATTTTTGCCGTTTGAGGAATTCAAATTATGTTTTCTTTTATTGTATTTTGCTATTCGTTAGGTCCATAAAACTGACATAAAATTGCAATTTCTCTGTGAATAAGTAAGTATATATATATATGTGCGCGCATATGCATGTTTTTATTTATATTTAGCTTAAATTTAAATAATAATAGTATATATTTAATATTAATCAATCATTACTTTGTCTGCAGGAAATTAATAAGAGAAAGAAAAACTCTTGTCGGTGTATCTAACCCACAAAGTTCCGAAAGTGGAAATTTAAAAGTCTGCTTTTCTGCCAACTATATCATTCGGCAACTCAGAAATGCGCGTAATTTATCTGATTATGTACTAATGCGTCAAAATTGTTTGACATTGGATCTAGATTTTTTTTTTTTAAACCTTGCATATTGCGGTTTATCATTATGATATGTTTATCTACAAACTATACACTATCATTGCACAAAGGGTCGCCAGATTCTGTGTCCCCAACCGCGTGTCTTCTCCTTGTAAGTAAATTCAAAGAATGGACGCTTTTGAAATTGAATGATCAACTTATCATATTCATAATTTTGTACAGAACACACTATCATTTATTTAACACTCCCAATTTTTTGACCATTTCTTTGGTTAAAACTATTCACTGGAAGAAGAGGCACTTTCAAAGCAAATATTTCCTGAATGATCATTTTATACGCTTTTCTCTCTTTTCTGTTTGAGATATTTCACAGTTCGCAGAAGCGACATCCAATCTATCTTGACTTTCTTCATGCTCAAAGAATGAAATAAAGCCTAGGGATTAGAATAACTTCTATTCTCTACATTCAACAAACAGATTAATATTGACGAGCAGAAAGGCAACAGCAACAACTGAGATGGATGGGCTTTCCTTGATGTGTCAGCAAAATAGTTTTTCTCTTGCTTTTCCAAGAGGAAAAAATTACATTTGGAGTTTCGATTAGATACTTTCTTAGAATATAACTTGTTTTTTATTAATAAAATTTATAAAAAAAAATACTACTATGATTACCTCCCATAATCATTAGTAAATGTTAAGGAGATGCTTTATTGAAGCTTGTTCAATCTATACAGGGTGTTCCTAAACTCATGGTACATACGTTAGGGTGATATAACATAACTAGACAAGCACAAATGACCATGGTCGGAACACAAGCCGTAAAGCGCTAGAAGGCGCCTCCCAGCAACTGCAATAAAAAAGCTGTTCTTCGCAGCTGTCTTCATTCGTTCTGTGGATCATCGATGAGATGGATGCGTACTCAAACCAGAAGAAGGCCGAGATGTATTATATGCACGGTGCAGCAGACGGCAATGCAAGGGAAGCCCACAGGTTGTACCAATCAACTGGCCGGCCCGCTCACCCGATTTGTCATGTCTAGGCTTTTCCTTCTGGGGTCACATGAATAACCTCATCTACGATGATGATCCCATAGATTCCGTTGAAGACCGTGTTGCCCGGATTCCGTAGCTGCTGATACCATACGAGAGATGCCTGGTATTTTCGCCAATGAACGGAGGCCACTCCATCGACAGTGTGAAGCCTGGGTTACTGTAGGTGGCCACAATTTTGAGCAGTTGCTGTTATGGCGGACGTATGTGTTGTTTACTTCCATTTTGTTGAATAAAATGTTTTTCTTCATATTATCGGTTTCCTTTCATTCCTTCGTTGTCTATCGTCTTTCTCCTCATTTTGTGCCACAATATGTTTCGCGCCCTAGATTTTTACGACTTGCGTTCCTACCATGGGTTGTATGGTGATTTGTGCTTGTCTGGTTGTGTTATATCACCACCTAACGTATGTACTATGAGTTTAGGGACGCCCTGTATGTGTGTGTGTGTATGTGTGTGTGTGTGACGGTAATGGCTGTCTGTGATTTTTAGAAAAACATCTATTACTAAGCTTATCGGGCTATTTAGATGACTCAAGTCTAAAATAGCATTAAAAATATCGCCTGCCTCTCTTTTTTGTCCGGAATAAACTCAGAAACGGTTAAATAAGTAACAATAAACTTCTCACCGTCAGGGGCAGACATAGAATGTTTACAGGATAGCTACGGATACAATTTCTAGCTCGTTTCATTTTTATAACTAAAACAATTCATTATGTATATGTAAGTAAATTCAAAGAATGCTCTTCTTTAAAATGAATAACTTATTTATAATAATGTTAATTTTGTACATAGCACACTATCAATTATTTAACACTCGCAGTTCTTTAGTGAAGTTAAAAAATATTCAGTGGAAGAACAGGCGTCTTCAAAGTAAACATTTCTCAGAAGATCATTCACATTTTATACGCTTCTCTCCCCTCTCTGTTTAGAGATTTGTCACGGTTCGTAGATGCGACATCCAATCGATCTTCTCGTGCTTCGTGGTCAAAGAATGAAATAAAGCCAAGGGATTATAATAACTGCTCTCTTCAACAATAAACATATTATTTCTGACGAGCAAAAAGGGAACAACAGAAACTTAGATGAATGCGGTTACATTGTTGTGCCAATAAAATTATATTTCTCGTGCTTTTACAAGATGAATAAAAAGCATAGGGAAGTCTGGAGAGGGTTGACCCATTTTTAACAAAATGATTTTTCATTTTTTAATTATTGAACGTAGAATAAAGTTTTATATATCATTTTATTAGTTGCATAATCAGTTATCAAAATAAAATTGCGACATAAGTGTAATATGTAAGAAACTTGAAAAATAATTGATTTTAATCATGAGAAAATAATGGATCAAGACTCCCCACATATGGGAGGCTTTACTCAGACCCACTTTTTTTATATTGAAATATTTGATAAGGAAATTAAAATCAGTTTATAATAAGGCGGAATAACTATATTCTACATGGTTTAATTGTTAGTATAAATTATTTGGGAAAATGTGATGTGTAAACAAACCTGCTTATATGGAATTCAAGGAACGGGCAAAAAATTACGTTTTAGACACCCCCTTTTTACGTCACTCGACCTGCAACACTAGTTACTAGATACTTTGGCTACATCTCATTGTGTTCATCTTGGTGGAATTGTCTACATACCTCTCCTAAAATGTTTTGATCAGTGGGGTTTTTTTTCAGAGGCATGAACACTTAACATTCCTTAGGGCTGCTGCTTTCATCCTTCCTAGTCTTTTCCATTCTTTCTATTTACCTACTATGGGTACTACGTAAATGAAATAAAAGTTGCTATCAACTTTCAAATTTACATTTCATTAGGTTTTTTCTTGCTTCTATAGCAATTTTTCACAATAACAGTTTTTCTCAATAACAGTTCCTTTAATTAGTTTTAAACATTATCCTTTCTATCACTCCATTTTACTGTAGCTTTACAGAATAAATTTATATTATTTTAGAAATGTAACCATTAACCCTTCATTATGTACAGTATATAATAAAAAGATCTCCAAAAACACTTAATCAAGGGATCTTTGAGCCTCTGGTCAACCCTACCTCGCATTGATTGGGTCAAGCCACCCCACATAGCCACTTTTTAAAGTATACAACATGGTTATGTTTAGTCTAATTTACTTACTCTTTATGCCTGGAATAAAAACTCAATATTTCTACATTACTTAAAGCCTATTTACTTAAATTTCTATAAACTATTTCATCGGAGAAAATCTTACAAAATATTTCTAAAAAAATACACTTTTTAAGCTGAAAACTCTTCGCAAATGATTTTTTCACACCTGTTTCATTTATTTGCATGAAACAAAGACTATTGTTTGAGCATTTCATTTGCTTTGGTTGCCACATATTGGCAAAAATTTCTTTTAAATATAAATTAAAGGATGGGTTAAGCTTCCCTATGGTCAACCCTGTTTCCCCTATTCAATCTTTAGATAAAATATTTTTAAAAAAATAGACTTTTATAAATGAAAATTAGTAAAAATGTAATATTATGATTAACTTTTGTGATTATTAGATAAATAAGAAGATGCTTTATTCAAGAACTAGCTGGCCCGCCCGGTGTTGCGGAAACCCGTGATAATATTCTTATGAAGCTAATTGCTTGGCGACACCTGAACAATAAATTTCGCTTGTACTGAAATTTAATTAATTTCTAAACATCGCACAATTTAGTACACTTAGAACCAGAAAATGTATTCAATAAACTTTTTTTAAATTCATCTTTTTCTTATGAGGTATTTATTTAATTTCATTTATTTATCAAAATTTCTGGTTGAAAGTATGTATATTTTATTTTCAAAGAAATTGATGGTTGATAAGTATGTTATGTTTCAAAAATATTTTTCGTCATAGAACGCAATTTTTTCTATAGTATAAATAAAGTCATATTGATGATGGCGACACCTGATCGATAAATTTCGCTTGCACATAAATTTAATTAACGTCTAAGCAGCGTACAATTCCAATTTATACAAAATCGAAAAGGGAAACAATAGCTATTTTAAATGAAATTTGCTTGAAAACTGTATTTCAATTTATTGATATTTTAAGGACTTAATTTTCAAGCATGATTTTAAAATGTATATATCTCTATCGCGCGCAACCTGATTGCGCAAGATTAGCCCATTTGAACTTAGAACAATATAAATAGTTCAGCATTTGTTTCCGGGAAATATACCGTAATAAAATTACTACTTTACCAATAAATAAATAAAATATTATAAATTTATAACATAAATTTAACAAAAATGCAATGGAACTGCGCGCTTAAACCACTGGAATTTTTAGAATCTAAAAGGCTCACAGTAAATGTCGAAATCTTTGGCTATTAACCCCTGACACGTGACTAGTACGGTAGTATCGCTTTTAAAAAATTTCAAAAAATTATTTGAATACATAATTAATATTTTTCATTAAAAAATGTTTTTTGGTGTTACTAGAGGGCAAATTAAGAAAACATATCAAATATAAAAATCTATTATATTTTTCAATAAACATAATTATTTTCATAAATGTTCTGTAATTCGGGAATCACAGGTAGGCTTTCCTAGCACTTTTAACCCTTTCAGGGTAAATAATTGTATTTCTATAATGTTGAATTCAAATCGGAACTTTCAAAAAATTTTATTTTAAAATAAGAAAATTCAATTTTGCAACTGTTAATCAAAGGTATAAAAGTAAAATTTAAGTAAAAGTTTCTGGTGCAAATCTTGATTAAAATTAAGTGGTATACAACATACCGTCCCTCAAAGGTTTAAACGGGCAATTTTTTTTATTTATTTATAACTCTTCGATTACTTGATATTAAAATACATGGAATGAAAATTTTAAGCTATGGGAAATTTGTGCATTTAAGGTCATTTATTGTAAGGTATTTTATTTAATTTATTTATGTAAAATTTTTTAAACATTTATTTAAAAATTTTCTTTAATCTTTATTTTTATTTATTTATTTTTATTTATTTATTTTTCTTTATTCTTTATTTATTTTTCTTTAATAAAATTTCTTTAAATTTTCTTCATTTTATTTAAAAATTTTCTAATTCTGCAAAATACTAAATAAACCACGAAAAATTGATTTGAGTAAAACCTGAAAAATAGCGAGTTTATTAATTTTAATATGCAAAATCAACCTTGAATTTATTTAATAACTGCACAAATCTTCTGACGTATTTTTAAAAGGACGAAAAGTGAAAAAATATGTGAATTTTTCATTGATTCGTCTTGTTTTATATAAAGGATTAAACGAAAAGAAAATTGTAATGCGCAAAAAGATAATATTTTGCTACATTGTCTAACCATTGAAAAAGAGGCTCAGTTTTAAATACAAACTTTCGAAGATTTTTTTTTTTTTTTTTTTTACGAAAATTTATTTACATTGTATATGTATTTCTCCTCAAGCTCTTCAAGGATTTGTCACTGTTCTCTGAAACGACATCCAATCTGTCTTGTCTTGCTTCTCGCTTGGAGAATGAAATAAAGCCAAGAGATTAGAATAGCTGTTTTCGTTTACATCCAGCTGACGGATGTTTTCTGATGAGCAGAATGGCAACAGCAAAAGGCTGAGATGGACGGGTTGCTTCTTGTGTCAGCAAAATATATCTTGTCCTTTTGCAAGAGAAAGAAAAATTACTTTTAGGCTTTGATACTTTCTTGAAATAAAATTTGCTTTCCACTGCTCAGAATAATAATAAAAATCTCGAAGTTGAATATTATAAACTATTTCTGTTATTTAATGCTAGAAATGATTAAATGACGAAGAACGCTAAGGAAAGTGAATTTTTCATTGATTCGTGATGTTTAGCATAAAGTATAAAACTAAAACAATATATTATTCACCAAAAGATAATATTTTGTTGCACTGTCAAACCATTTAAAAAGAAGCTCCGTGTTAAATACAAACTTTAAAAGAAGTTTTTCGTTACGAAGTTTTATTCACATTTTATGTGCATTTCTCTTCACAGATTTGTCGCTGTTCTCGGAAACGACATCCAGTCTGTCTTGTCTTGCTTCACGCTTGGAGAGTGAAATAAAGCCAATATATTAGAATAGCTGTTTTCGGTTACATCCAGCTGACGGGTGATTTCTGACGAGCAGAATGGCAACAGCAAAAAGCTGAGATGGATGGGTTGCTTGTGGTGTCAGCAAAATATTTCTTGTTCTTTTGCAACAGACAGAAAAATTACTTTTAGACTTTGATACTTACTTGAAATAAAATTTGCTTTCTACTGCTGAGAATAATAATAAAAATCTAGAAGGTGAATATTATAAACTATTTTCTGTTATTTAATGCTAGAAATTATTAAATGACGAAATTTTTAAATGACTAAAAATGCTAAGGAATGTGAATTTTTCATTGATTCGTGATGTTTAACATAAAGTATTAAACTGAAACATTGTATTATTCACCAAAAGATAATATTTTGTTACACTGTAAAACCACTCAAAAAGAAGCTCCGTGTTAAATACAAACTTTAAAAGAAGTTTTTTGTTACGAAGTTTTATTCACATTTTATGTGCATTTCACTTCACAGATTTGTCACTGTTCTCGGAAACGACATTCAATCTGTCTTGTCTTGCTTCACGCTTGGAGAATGAAATAAAGCAAAGATATTAGAATAGCTGTTTTCGTTTACATCCAGCTGACGGATAATTTCTGACGAGCAGAATGGCAACAGCAAAAGGCTGAGATGGATGGGTTGCTTGTTGTGTCAGCAAAATATTTCTTGTCCTTTGCAAGAGAAAGAAAAATTAATTTTAGGCTTTCATACTTACTTGAAATAAAATTTGCTTTCCACTGCTGAGAATAATAATAAAAATCTAGAAGTTGAATATTATAAACTATTTTCTGTTATTTAATGCTAGAATTATTAAATGACGAAATTTTTAAATGACTAAAAACGCTGAGGAATGTGAATTTTTCATTGATTCGTGATGTTTAACATAAAGTATTAAACTAAAACAATGTATTATTCACCAAAAGATAATATTTTGTTACACTGTAAAACCACTCAAATAGAAGCTCTGTGTTAAATACAAACTTTAAAAGAAGTTTTTTGTTTCGAAGGTTTATTCACATTTTATGTGCATTTCTCTTCACACATTTGTCACTGTTCTCGGAAACGACATCCAATCTGTCTTGTCTTGCTTCACGCTTGGAGAATGAAATAAAACCAAGAGATTAGAATAGCTGTTTTAGTTTACATCCAGCTGACGGATGATTTCTGACGAGCACAATGGCAATAGCAAAAAGCTGAGATGAATTAGTTGCTTGTTGTGTCAGCAAAATAATTCTTGTCCTTTTTGCAAGAGAAAAAAAATTACTTTTAGACTTTGATACTTACTTGAAATAAAATGCGCTTTACATTTCTGAGAATAATAATAAAAACCTCGAAGTGGAATATTGGAAACTATTTCTGTTATTTAATGCTATAAATAATTATTTTATAAATAAAACCTCTTTGGATATGCTGGTTGGCAAAAGTATTTAAAAATAAGTCAAACAAAGTTTTCCGATTATATTTTATGATAAAAACATATATAACAAAGATAATGAACGTTTTTTTACCTTTTTCTATCGTTACAAGAAGAAAGTATTGGATTCGTGAAAATTTCTGAATTCCGGTTCTAGACGGATTTTCAAGTTTTAGGGGTCAGAGATCCCGAAAAACATGTTTTTACAAAATGTCTTTCTGTCTGTCTGTGACACAAATTTTGTGGGCGCTCTATCTCAAGAACTAATGCGAGAATTTAATAAAACATCAGATTCAGTTAGTCCCTGATATAAATTGGTGCTGATCAGTTTTTGGTATAAATCGCCTGACACGTGGCACTGCTATGCTGCATATTTCATGATTTACGCAATAGCTCTATTTCAAGAACTAATCCACGAATTTTCATAAAATTTCAGTTTCACTTAGTCCCTGATATAAATTGGTGCTGATTACATTTTGGTGTAAATTGCCCAGTAGGGAGCGCTGTCGTAATGCATTATTCATAATTTCCATAATTGCTGTATTTCAAGAACCAATGTACATATATTTTCATCAAACTTCACATTCAGTTATACCTTAATATAATTTTGTGCTGACTACTTTTTGGTGTTAATTGCTCAATAGGGAGCGCTGTCATAATGCATTATACATGATTTCCACAATTGCTATATCTCAAGAACTAATGCACTGATTTTCATCAAACTTCACATTCGCTTATACATTAATATAATTTTGTGCTTATTAGGTTTGGTGCAAACTGCACGATAGGTCGCACTGCCATAATGCATTATTCATGATTACCACAATTGCTATATCTCAAGAACTAATACACAGATTTTCATCAAACTTCACATTCAGTTATACCTTAATATAATTTTGTGCTTATTACGATTTGGTGTAAATCGCCTAATAGGTGGCGCTGCTATGCTGCATATTTCATGATTTCCGCAATAGCTCTTTCTCAAGAACTAATCAACTGATTTTCATAAAACTTCAGTTTCACTTAGTCCCTGATATAAATTGGTGCTGATTACTTTTTGGTGTAAATTGCACAAGTGTATTATTAATGATTTCCACAATTGCTATATTTCAAGAACTAATGCACAGATTTTGATCAAACTTCACATTCAGTTACACCTTAGTACGTTTTGGTGTAAATAGTCCAACAGTTTGAGAGATATTCAAATCTGCTGCTAGGCTGAATTATTCATGACTTTCGCGATAGCTCTCTCCCAAAAACTAATGTACGGAAGTTAATCAAACGCCATATTATGTTTAGGTCTCTATCGGGATGTTTCACGGACAAGGTAAAGCAAGTTGCGTGTTCCTTACTCTCTTCAGATCAAAACACGTCTAGAATCAGTGTTCAGACTATATCTGGACTCGTCAGTAAACAATACCTCAGCCCAGTCTTCTTGGCTCCATTGAACATAACGAGAGCAACAGTTTAAACGGGCCCCTTTGGAAGCTAGAGTGAATAGGACACAAACTATTGGTTTTCTCGCATGCAGTTCACCCTTGTTAAGACTTCGTGCAGCAGTAGAGTAGCTAATTCGAATTCCTGTGGCAAGCCTGAATGTCTCAAACCAAATTTCTTGTAATCGCTTTGCGGTTTCTTCGAGCCACAGTGACAGAAAACGGTCTTCAGATGCAGTTGTTGCTCTTGGTCTCTCTTGACCAGGCTGTCTATCAGTGGATCCAGTGCTTAAAAAGCGTCTCGAAGCTCTTGATATGACACTTTGAGGAATATTCAAATCTTTGGCGATCTCCATTTGTGTTTGACCTTCCTCGATTCTACCAATTATTTGCCACTTTTGACCTTAACTTAAATGATGCTTTTGAGCCATAACTAATGAATACTGATCACACTCAGATACCGCATTCACTTTAAACAACACTACAGACCAGAATTCCAACATACGCCCATTGCGCACCACATAGTCAATCATCTAATTTGCATATTTCCGACACTAACATATGCGCGGAAGTGCAATTTTGAGTTCAATAGCATTTAATTAACATAAATAATTCCAGCATTGGGCATTGGTTGCAACATTAACTTAGTGAGCACATTTTTTCTCATTAATTTTTATAACTAGTGTAGTTATACGTTTATAAACACTATTTACATTTATAAGCACGGATATAGCAAGTCCTGCCTAACATTAAGTTACACGTTAAGATAACATATACGTGCTAGGTAATCTTATTAAATTACACTCTGCCCTTCTCAATTTCCCGTACACAGCCAGACTTCTTCAACGCAATAACCACGCAGGAATCTTACGCATCCTTATACATACAATACTTCAGACAGTAGTCAATACTTTTCCAAAAAAACCTATCGCCTACGATGCTCGACTCAAAGACTGACTACCGACTTCTCTCACTTCAGCTTCTGCCATCCCCAAAACACATGGGGTCATCCTCGGTAAAATCACGGTAAATTTTCACTTGTCAAATCAAAGACAATCCAACTGCACGTTTCTTTCCGCTTTCTCATTGACCATGCATCACAGGAGATTATAACTTCTTTCACCGGCTTGATTTTCATTATCTGGCTCGCTATTATATTCAAATTCCGAGGGAAGAAAAGGTAATGATTTCGTATTTCCGTTTTTACAATAGAGCTTTTCATGCAATAGAGATAGGAATATAATAATACTCATTCCAATCCCCAAGATAAGATAAAATATTTCCCTAACCCAAATACATAGATAGTGATATACAGATACATGCAATACTTAAAGAAATAATAAAATAAATTAACAGTAATTTTAATTAGATGTACAGTCGTGGAAAAAAAAGTAAACGCCCCTTATTAACTCAGTAAAAAATTATCGAAGACAAAAGTTACT
Source organism: Maratus speciosus (assembly GCA_963932465.1). Classification (NCBI taxonomy): domain Eukaryota; kingdom Metazoa; phylum Arthropoda; class Arachnida; order Araneae; family Salticidae; genus Maratus; species Maratus speciosus. The sequence goes on from OZ010792.1 coordinate 430,502,805, forward strand.
GGTACCACACGATTGGTAATAAAGTCTACTTTTAAATATTGTATATAAAATTTGCTTATGGGGCCATCTACATATTAAAACGAACCATAACTTTGTTTTTTTCAATAGCAGTACAAAATTTTTACAAGATATTTCAAATCTTTGGTTCAAACTATGCCTAGACACCAAATATTTATGCAATTCATACGATAAGTTTCCGAAAAATTAATTATTTTAAAACGAACATATTTTAGGGGCTGTATCCAAATTGAAATTCAGTACTCCATTGTTCACCAAGAGAGCACACTTCTTGATCAATGCATCTTAAGCGCTACTCAAGCAGTCATTGAAGACTGCTAGATTACAAGATAGCATAAGAAATTTCAAAATATCTAGTCACTTCTATCATAGACGTCCCCTTAAACCATCATTTTGCCGTTTTTTAAGAATAATTTGAAAACTACTTGGAAGAAAAAATGTGAAATTTTCGATTTCCATAAAGCAGGACTTAATAAATCTAAATCCATCAAAAAATTGTAGATTGCAATTCATAAGTTTTTCAAATATAAATTTCATAATTCATATTTCATATCATGAAATTATAAAAATTGCAAATTCAACGTATTTATGTTTGGGTATTTTAGTATTATTGTTACACAAATAGTTAGCGCATTAGGAGTATAATTTCGGGAGATATTAATAAAAGTATAAAAATGTAATTTAACATTAGAAACACTAAATTTTGAATATTTATAATTCAAAAATTTATCATGCAAATGAAATTTGGTGTCTAGGCATAGTTTGAACCGAAGATTTGAAATATCTTGTTAAAATTGGGCATTACTATTGGAAAAAATGAAGTTTAGGTTTGTTTTAATATATAGATGGCCCCTTAAGAAAAGTTTATATACATCATTTAAAAGTAAACTTTATTTCCAATCGTTTGGTACCAGTAACTTTCTTCTACAATAATTTGTTGAGGAGTTATTAGGGTGTTTACCTTTTTTTTCCACGACTGTACGTTCATTACAGCTAGAGACCTGACAAGGGTATTGTAAATTTTCGTTCGTGGTTATGTTATATTTTCATATAATAAAAGGGAATTCGTCTTTTTGGACTGTAATCTTTTTACTATTCATTTATTCAAAGGCATTTTATACATTAATATATTTAAAAAAATTTTGTATAGCTATCTAAAAGTATTAGTAGAAGGTACTATCTAAAATGGTACACATTTGAAAGAAACTTAAAATTTTCAAAATAACTCACTGAGAATTATTAAATAATCCTACAATATTTAAATAATAAACAGTCTTTATAGGGTGTAACTTGTCTGCAGTAAAAGTGACAGTCTCTCGAAATCCCAATGCATTTAAATCAGATAAAGATGTCAATTATTCTTTCATTCTGAACAAAATGGCGTATCACTCAGAAGATGCTGTCACTGAAAAATAAGGGAAATTGTCATTTAACAATTGACAATTTGTGGAATATATTTTTCTCTATTATGGAATACAAGAAAAGTCATGATAAGGTTATTCTCCCAGAAACTTATATTTCACTGCTAAATTTTCTAATGAAATATCAAATAACGATAACAAAAATATTTTATATTGCTTTGTATTTATTTAATATCATGCCAGTATTTCTGCAGATCATGAAATATATGTTACTATCTGAGCCGTCCGATGTTGTCTTAGCCTAGAATAAAGATGTGAAGTAAATAATCACATTAAAAAACAAAAAATAGCACATGGCAAAATGCGCTATAGTGTAGGGTTGCAAAAAAGCTGGCTAAAATATATAAAGCGACACCAATGGCTTTTATTGGTTTTGGCACTAACGATTGTTAATGTGAGTATTTTGCTTTCTTTGTACTGTCATGTTTTCGGACAATATTCAAGTTTCAAAAAAAGAAACTCTGGTAATACTATGTATACATCCTTTCAATAAAATTTTTATATTAAATCCTGTGTAACATTCTGATAATACTATTGTTTGCTTCTTGACCCACAATCTCACGTAAGTTCTCATTTACATGTACATTTCTTCTTGGCCCTTAAGTTTTGTCCACCAGTGCAACTGCAACCATTTCTGACGGTTTTACTCGGAGTCGTGTTATGTTTTCACGATGAATACTCGTGTTTACAAAATACTTTTTCTAATCAACTTCTTAGCTGCCCGCGGTGCTTAAATTGCACAGGGTCGCAGCTCCACTGCCCTCTTTATTTTTAGTGAATATTTAAATATTAGTCAGAAACGACGGAATTTATAAATACTGCGCGCTTAAACCCACCGGAACAGCCCTGTGTGTTGTATTTTGCTGCTGCATACAAAGAAAGAGTTGGGGAGTAGGATTTTTTGAAAATTCCCCGCTACTGATATTAATGTTTTTGCTCTGTTCATTTATTGGAGCTTATTATGTATAATGGCATATAGTAGATATAGTCAAAATTTAGTACATATTTTCTTTTGCTGAAAAGAAAATTGCTTTATATTTTGAAAATACTGTATGAAATACAAATATGCGGATGGAGGGGACGGGGTGGGCTGGTGATACACTGTGGTTGTTATTCCTCCAGAATATCAGAGCTTCGGTATTTTGTTGTTGTTGTTTTGTTGTTGTTAGAAATTAAGCCCTGCATAACTCGTATAACCCTATTTTTGTGATAGAATAGTTTTAGATTTTTCAGAAAACGCATTTAGTTTATTTATGCCTGACATTGTTTTAGAAATATTCACCTCATGATTTAAAATTTTCCAGATTTTCATTTTGTACATTCTTTTATACCATATAAGTTATTTTCTTCCTTGTGGTATTTTAATAAGTTCTTCTATATTACCTTATTATAAATTTGATATTTACGAGCTCTAACAAAAACAAACATAACTGTACTTCCAATGATTGTAAGTCGAAAACAAAAGTTGTTCTTGATAGCTAATAGTACAGTCGTTCAATTATAAAAATATTCTTTTTTATTGAAATACAATGTAAGACCTTAATGACAAGTAGATATAGAATCAAATATTTTCATTTAGTTTAAATCAATTATTTCTAAATCGAAAAAGAAAATTCCTCTATTCTTAATAAATCTTAAAATTTATTTGAATACTGCATGTTTAAAACTTCCCTCTTATCAAAAAACACATTTTAAATGTAATCAGGGCAAAATTTAAGCACATAACCCGATATTTTATTTAAATACATGCACAATCTTTTGCAGTTTTATCTTGTTTTCAATATTTCGGGAAACGCAATAATCGTAAATCTTGGAGGACAAGAAAATAAATTTATTTCTTTGAACTTCTGCATAATTTAAGCTTATCTACAGCTTATAAAAATAATGAAGTTATTAAAAAGTTTGTTTCTAGCTTTAACATGCATCCCTTATCTCCCTAGCTAATATTTATGGTATGAAAAATTTGAAATTTAGCGTAATCAGGGGACCATGTTATTTGGTAAAGAAAAACAAAAGTTTTTGGCTTCCGCTTTTTCTTTCTTTATGCAAAATGCGTTTGGAATTTACTGATAAAATTGATTAAATGTTTTAAAACATATTTTGACAAAATTTATTGTGAAAAAAAAAATATGTATATGCAAAGCATTATTTTTATTACTTTCCAGACAAATATAAAATTTTAAGGAAAGTGCTTTAATCATGATGGAAAACAGACTATGAAATTTTGGTATATTTTTACGGTTTTAAGATATCTTGAATCCGAATTTTCTACTTTTACAACGATTCTGTATCAACGTATGTATGCATATGTGTATGACGATATTTTCTGATATTATTCAGGTCGTCACGTTCATTGTTTTAAAGTTTTTATGATGTTTTCTGTGTGTATGTGTATATATGAGTGAACACGACAATGTCAAAACAGTATATACGTTTAAGGGGTAACACTAGTTGGTGGCAGCTTCACAAACCATCAACTCATCCAGTTCACGGTTGAAATTCCAGGATTAGTTACAACTTCATTAGCATACTATAATGGAACTGATCTGCCAAGTCATATCTTGGTGGGTCCCACCAGCAGACCCAATATTAGTGGTTTATTGGTAAGTTTCTCATCCCGTTTTCCTGCACCCAGTTGAGTCATGAAGGTATAAGGAAAGGGTATGTTTACAAACAAATACTTACTTCAACAAATCTACCAACTACATTTATGCTTTAGCGATCATTACAAGAATAATCATGACGGCACGGACAGATCTCAGCCATCACAGTTCATAACACAGATCTCTTAATCGTAGACCAATCAGATTATCTGATTTCTTGTGTACAGTAGGACTTGTAAATACGGTTTGGAAATTACTGTGGATCCACAATAATTTTTCCCAGAGTGACATCAGCTGCCCTTTCTTTTTAAAAGGAAGGAGGATTGGGTGCATGAAAACACAATGGGAAATCTACCAATGAAACACTAAAATTATGTTTTCAGATGTTTTCCCCCAAGATATATGTTGGCAGACCATTCCAGTTTAAGAGATTGCTTCAGTCAAGTGTAAAGACCAGTTCGCTAATGCTAATCCTATGGAAGAAATTTATAAAGATACCTCGGTTCCATTTCAATATTGTTAAATGATTGCTTTGTGCATTGGGTAGCTGAGATCGATCTGTACAAAGGCCGTTTACTTTTTCAATTTTATTTACAGATATTTTTAATAGGGCACTTTCATATTCGGAACCGCTTTCGAAACTGAAAGCATCCTCATAAAAAAAAAAAAATCTGCAATCAAAATCGAAAAAGTAAAAAAAGGTCTTTGTTCAGATCGACCTCAGTTATCGAATGCAAAAACAGTTATTTAAACATATTGAAATGCAACCGAGATATCTTTATAAATTTCTTTCACAAATATTAGCATCAGCGAAATGGTCTTTTCACTTGGCTGGAGTAGCCTCATAAGGGGGCTCCTTCACTCACTTGAAAATACCCGCTCCGTAATGTTAAATCAAAGGGCAGGTTGTATTCGAAATTTTCGTTTAAATTTTAATATTTTCAAAGGATATTTTTTTTTTGCATAGGATAGCTGAGGTCGATCTTTAATATGGCTATTTTTTACTTTTTCGATTTCGATGGCAGATTTTTTTTAATAAAGATACTTTCACTTTCAGAACCGGTTTCGAAACTGAAAGTACCTTTATTAAAAAAATCTGCAACCAAAATCGAAAAATTAAAAAATAATCACATTAAAGATCGAGCTCAGCTATCCTATGCAAAAAAACAAATCGTTTAAAAAAATTCAAATTTAAACGAGAAATTCGAAAACAACCTGCCCATTTGTTTAACGTTACGAAACGGGAATTTTCAAGTGAGTGAAGAGTCCCTTTAATACGCTACACTGTTAAAAATTTTGCAGCATTCTGGCAGGTCATTCGACCGTTTTATGAATAAACGGTTTCATAACCATAATTTAACTGTATTCTGACCAAAAATGGCCAATAATATGGTCAGAATAGTGTTAAAATTACGGTTGTGTAACCGTTTTCGGAAAAAACGGTCAAATGACCTGCCAGAATGCTGCAAATTTTTAACAGTGTAATGGCGTTTCAGCTAACTTTGGAATCTCAGCCGTAAACTCGATGAGGTGATAGTTTGTGCAGCCACCACCTGGTTAATTACCTCCAGTCATAAATTTTGGAAAACTCGATTTCATGCAAATGTAACAATTCAAAATTATAGTCCGTAGACTCCAAGAATTTAGAAGAATTCCAAAATTTAAAGCCTATCTGATAGCCAGAACTTACTTTTTCCACCCGTCGAAGCGAACGCTGTCTCCCATTGACCGGCGACAGTAGTCGGCGCAGGCGCATCAGCTTCTCCTTATAATACCTGTCTCTTTTTAGGTGTGTTCGTAATTATATAAACACGTAGCACCTATAGTCGTTGTTCGGTCCGTCTGTCTGTCCGTCCGTCCGCTTATAACATTAACAGATCAAAGACTGCTCAACCGAATGGTCTGAAATTTTAAATATATAATTGTTGAACAATTTTGTCCATCCATTTCAAATTTTATGAAAACCGGATGCATAGTTTAATTACAGGGACAATCAAAAGTTTTCAGTTACATTACGGCCAATGGGAAAAAATTATTTTAAGTGCATTTTAATAATGTAACAGAATGAAATTGATATGCACTTATGGAGTGTACTTAAATTTACATTCGGTGCAATATCCGGCGAAAAAATACTTATAAAACAAGTTATAATAAGAACGCACCTCATTTGCCACGTTTGACGTGCAATTTCCAACTTGTTTACTCATGCAAGCAAGCTGGCCTGTTTAAAACGTGCAACACGTGTTGCACAGCATCTTTTTTATTAATGTCATATACATTTTACTTCATTTCAAAACTTTAATGCGGTTTTTCTCAAAAAGACATTTTTTAAGTACGTGGACACATGATTACAAACAAAGTTCTCAACGGATTTCATTGAAACTTTGTAAAATTGTAGCTATTATCTTACACTTGGACGAAAGAATATAATTTCTGATCAAAATTAATATTTTTTATACATTTTAGAATAAGACAAATTTTTGGCGAAAAAATAGCCTTTTGCTTCAAAAAGTCAGCATTTATTTACAATCACCGTAAATTAACTTCCTTCGTTCAAGGCAAATATATTTAATATATTATTAAAATCGTTTGGTTTCGTTGACCAACGACAGTAGACCATCAGCTGCTCTTTGTGCAGCTCATATTCAAAATATTAGAATAAATGAGAATAAGTAATAAGGAAAAAATATTTTTCATTTATTTATTTTTGATACTAAGAAAATGCAATTAAATTTCTTATAAATTATATCTGGAATGTTTAGATAAGATTTTAACATTTACAAAATATAAAATACAGTACAATAAATTAGGTATACAGCTTTCTGAAACACATCAAAATGTTAGAATAAAATTTAGATTGTTTCAAAATATTAGAATATTTTATTTTACGCAAATATATTACCTTATGACTATAAAGTAAATGGTAGTTAATATTTTGTAGCATCCCCTTTAGCTTTCATAACAGCGTACAATCCATCTTGCACACTATATACAAAGTGTTCACAAACATTTCTATCAATATTAGCCCAAATAGACTGTATACGTGCCACTAACTCAGTTTTACTCGAAGGAGGATTTACTTGGAAGTTTTTCTTCATTATACACCATACGTTTTCGATGGGATTAAGGTCTGGTGAGTTTGGTAGCCAAGGAAGTACTTTAATGTTGCGTTGGCGGAATCATTTCTTAGTTGATACCAGGTATGCGGTGACGCTAAATCTTGTTGAAAGATGAAATCATCTTCAAATAAATCTTCTGATGATGGAATCATGTACAATTCCAAAATTTCTTGATATATTTGAGTGTTAACCTTTTCGTAGGCGATGCATAATTTTCCAGGTCCTTCTCCAATCATGCAACCCCAAACCATGACACTAGCGGCAAATTTTACGGAACATTTAAGGCATTCTTTATCAAATGCTTCTTGCTTCATTCTCCAAACTCGAATACCTTGATTACCATATGAAACTCAAAACATACTTTCATCACTAAATAATATATTTTTTCCAATCTTCTTCGCTCCATAAACGTCTTGATTCACACCAGTTCAATCTTATACGATTTGTTTTGCAGTTATGAGAGGTTTTGTTTTCGGTACACGAGATCCAAACTTAAATTTATGGAGACGTCCTAATGTTGTCAATGTAGAAACTTCAACTCCTTCTTCTTTCCATTTTCGGTGCAAAAATCGCACACTTCTAAAACGGTTTTTCTTAACTATACTCTTCAGTTTCCTGTCATCTGTAGCAGATGTTTTTGGTTTTCGGCCGCCATTTCGGCGATTGTTTTGAAAATTTCCATTTTTTTTTTAAATATTGTGTTAGTATTTTACTAACGCTTTATGGCGAACAATGTAAATAATTCGTCATATAACATTGATTTTTACCGTTCTGATACAAATCAACCATACGAAGTTTAATAGATTCAGGAATATCACTCACACGACCCATTTTCAGACGAAAAAGCAAACAAACTGCAAAAAGAATACTGATTTTAAATAAAATTGGCTGAATTTGATCAATGATGCCACCAATTATGAATTGGTGATAATGAAAGGAAAATTAATGTGAAATATTCTAATATTTTGAACTACTTGAATAAATATTCTAATATTTTGACTTTTCAAAATATTTTTTTTTTCAATTAATCTTTTCAAAAATGATATTAATTTTAAGATAATAAGTAAGTTTAATCAACAACAAGTTCTTAACAAAAATATCGTTTGCATATTTCCATTAAAAGACATTAAATTACCAAACGATATTTTCAATTTGTATTAAAATGTAATTATTTATTATATTTTGAATATGAGCTGTAATAGCTGTATCTTTTTTATTCATGCATGCAAACTGGCTTGTTTAAAATGTGCAACACGTGTTATATAACATCGGTTTTAGGTACGTTCGTAATTATATAAATACGTAACACCTATATTCGTCGTCTGGTCCGACTGTCTGACTGTTCATCTGTTCGCATATAACAGCGCAAAAACTACCCAACCGAAGGGTTTGAAATTTAATATATATAATCGTTGCAGAATTTTGTCGAGTCATTTCATATTTTATGAAAGTCGAATTAAAACTTTAAAATATGTTAATAAAAGTTTTCTTCATTTGATTAAATCCTATCATACGTAATTAATTCAATGATATCCCATGATAGATAATGGTTCTTAATTGCCATGGTAATTACGTCCTATTTAAAATGGAGTCCTATCATTTCTGTATTACTGAATTTTATAAATATAATCTTAATAAATTTTGTATTCATGCATTTTTGCATAAGACTGCAACAATTATTGCACCGAGATCTGAATATTTATAGAACTGGATATAGTACTAACGCACCTCATTTGACACATTTCACGTACAATTTCCGACTTGTTTATTAATGCTATGTGCATTTTATTTCATTTCAAAACTTCAGAGCTGTTTTTTCTCGAAAAGACATTTTTTAAGACAATGGACATGATTACAAAGTTCTTAACGGATTTCATTGAAATTGCGTCAATTTGTAGCTATTATAATTATAGCTATATATAATTGTAGCTATTATAATTCAAGCTGTTATCTTATCCTTGGACGAAGGAATGTTATTTCTGATCAAAATTAATATTTTTTATATACTTTAGAATAAGACAAATTTTAGGCGAAAAAATAGCCTTTTGCTTCCAAAAGTCAACATTTATTTACAATCACCATAAATTAACTTCCTTCGTTTAGGGCAAATTTATTTAACCCTTAAATGCCTGATTTTTCTAAAATTATTTTAATAATGTTTTTCGGCTTTAATTTTTTAAATAAATCATGGGAAAAATACTTTAAAAAATCATATTTTGTTTTAAGTATGGTTTACGGCTAAAAAACTGTCTGTTACTAGTCGGCTGTACTGGTCTTTAACTGAAAAAATAATTTTCCTCCATAAAATTCTACAATATTAAACACATAGGAATCTTAGAAACTATGATAAGAAATAAATTTTACTTGCTCACTGCAGAACAAAATAGGGTATTTCGCAAGCTTCCAAACAAAACAAAAAGAACATGTAACAACAATTGAAAAAATAAATCTATCTTTATTCTTAAACAGCACAAGTGTTGCCATCTACGTGTTGAAAATCGATTTAATAATATTTTCAGAATGTATTTTATTGGCAACATTATACATTATACCTTCAAAATTACTCTAATAGTATTTTAGGAACCTAAATTGGGTATGTTGCCGAAAAGCAGCACCCGGCATTTAAGGGCTAATATATAATTAAAATCGATTGATTTCGTTTGTTTCAGGTAAGCCCCAGTTATCCTGTCCACTGCACACCACTACCCCTCAGAAGTGCCCCGGGGCTATTAAATCCACCATTTTTCATTATTTTACCATACAAAAATTCGTGAATAAAGTTTAAGACGGAGATATTAAAAGGTACTAATTTTTTTTATGCGTCCATAATTATATACTACGTAGCACATATAGTCATCATCTGGTCCGTCCGTCTGTCTGTCTATCCGTCTGTCCGCATATAACAGCGCAAAAACAACACAACCGAATGGTTTGAAATTTAATATATATAATCACTGCAGAATTTTGTCACTTCGAATTTTATGCAAATCGAGTCAAAACTTAAAAAGATATTAATAAAAGTTTTCTTCAATCTATTAAATCATATCATACGTAAAAAAAAATCAACTATATCCTATGATAGGTAACAATTCTAGGTTGCTATAAATTTTGGTTGGTAATAAATTTTGTATTTATGCATTTTTGCATAAGAGTGCAATCAACTATTGCACCAAGAATATTTATAAAACTATTTATAGTATGAACGCACCACATTTGCCAGGTTTTACGTACAGTTTCCTAATTCTTTTAATCTATTGTATACTTTCGGAGAAACAAAATGCCAAAAATGATTTCTGATCGGAGGTCATGAATGGAGATCAGTGTTAAATTTAAGCTGATAAATTATTTTCAAATTACTAAGAACTATCAAAGTAATATTTCACTTGCCTATACATTGCATATTATTTTTAATTACTTACAAAAAATTTTAAATGTATATTATGAGAAAAACTATACTTTATTGCTCATAAAAATATGGGGTTGAAAGAACACACGTGATATACTAAAATTAATGTTTTTCGCTTATACTGCAGATTTAAAAATTCCGTATAAGCTTTCCAGCGTAAAATACCCCAAAAAACCAAAAAATACTCACTCTTTTCGTTCACATGGAACTTTTCTGGTTATGATGATGTCTTGAGTTTGAAAAAATAGTAATATTTACTATTTTAAAAAACTTATTTTCTAGACGTCCTTTCACGTATTCGCGAGAAATATTTTTTCTTCTATTTTTCCAGAGTTGGGTGAGAAAGCATCTAACAACTTTATCGTATTTGCGTTACAAAAAAGAGAGGGGAGAGAGCGTTTTATATTATTTTGGTTCTCAAAAATTTTTTTCTCAGAACTCAGTTTAATCTGTCAAAATGTCAGAAAATAAACGGTAATCACTGTAATGTGGGCCCCTAAATTCGTTTGGAAAGAAGTTCGTTTAAAAATGTGAAATCGTACAAATTCAAGATTCGCTTGAAAAAACAGACCGCAGGGTGCATAGAACTCCAGATGTTGCCAGTGGCAGTGGGGTCTCTCGTTCTAGGTTCGTTTAGATATGTTTTCGTTTAAAAATATAAAATCATACAAATTCGAGGGCGTTCGTTTTCGAAGCATAGCGAGAATCCCAACGTTAGATCTGTTTGGAAAGACTTTTGCTTAAAAATATAAAATCAAAACAGACCGGAGCTCGTGTAGCACATCCGGTCTGTTTTTAGCAGATCCAGTAAAGGGACCCCCAACTCTAAGTTCACTTGAATACATTTTCATTTAAAAATATAAAATGATACAAATTTGAGGGTGCACTGCAGATCTTTATACACTTTTTAGAGCACTTATTTTGTCACCTTTTTTAGAACATTTCGAAGCGCAACTTTTGGAACAATTTTTAGAGTACTTCTGAGAACACTCATTTTTTTTCAGCACACTTCCTAGAGCTCTTTTTGCACACTTTTGAGGTGATTTCAAAAGTGTTTACAAAAGTATTCTCAATCTGTTCTCAAATATTTTCCCAAGTTTAGATTTAACAAATATCCTGAGCAGAACACCTTTGGTACACTTTCAGAACACTTTCTTTATAGCTGAGCATATTCGGAACACATTTCTGTACACATTAAGGTAACTGGAACACTTTTTTATCCAAAATGTTCCAAGTGTGTTCTCAATATGTACAGTCGTGGGGAAAAAAAGGAAACACCCCTTACTAACTCTGAAAAAAAAATATCATAGAAGAAAGTTACTGGTACCACACGATTGGTAATAAAGTCTACTTTTAAATGATGTATATGAAATTGCCTTAGGGGTCCATCTACATATTAAAACGAACCATAACTTTGTTTTTTTCAATAGCATTACACAATTCTGACAGCATACATGAACTCTACACCCTTCAATTAGCCTACAAACAATATTTTATGAAATTCGTACGATAAGTTTCCGAGAAATTAATTATTTTAAAACGAGCGTATTTTAGGAGCTGTATCCAAATTGAAGTTCGGTACTAGACTGATGACCGAGAGAGCCCCCCCCCCCCCCGTTCTTGATCAAGGCACCTTAAGCGCTACTCAAGAAGTCAATGAAGACTGCTAGATTACAGGATTGCATAAGAAATTTCAAAATATCTAGTAGTCCAGGCAATAGAGACCGTATAGGGACTCTACCTAGCAAAATTAATGTTAGTACTGGAAATCGGCTTTCTCGATGTTTTTTGGGCCGCTGAATCCGAATTTGCAACTTCCCACCAAAATTTCCCCGGCAACACCCCCAAATTTTGGTAAAAAGCCCCCCAAAAAAGGTTTTTATTAAAAAATTCCATTTTTTTATTGTTTTAGTGGAAAAGTAGCTAGAAATTCAGAAAGTAGACAAAATTTGCAACAAATTAGATATATGACATTATGACTTAGGATGAAGGGGAAGGGGGGATCTGCCTCGGAACATGCGCCGCAGTGCTGCGTGGACTAAGTTGCGCAATTCCACTTAATCACTCACACGTTTACATTAGCTCTCCCATCTTCCATCCGAACTTTCTCTATAAAGTTTACTTTAAGTTTTTTGGGTCGCTGAATCCGAATTTTTAACTTACCCCCAAAATTTTTCCCCCCGAAATAGTTGTTTTTAACTTAAATTTCTTATTGTTTTAGGAGAAAAGCATTACAAAATTCAGAAACTAGACAAAATTTGCAACAAATAGGATATATGACATTATGACGTAGGATAAACATGGAGAGAGGGGGCTGCCCAAAGCCTTCTCAAGACTATCAAGCCAGACACGATATTATTCCCCCACATATGTGACGTAACGACCCGGGGCTGGCGCCAATGCCAAGCATTTGAAACTTGTATCTGGTTGTTTAGAATTAAAATGTAACGTATGCACGTGCTGTTTATTTAAAAGAATAGAACTTATTCTTTTGCAGGTAAGTTTTATTTTCAAATTAACTACTTATATTTTATTAGTACTAGCTCTATTCTTTGTGTTCAGAATATCTTTTATTTTTAACTTCTTTAAAATAAATTAACTATTAAAGCCCAGTATCGTATTGTAAATAATCCCGTGTGCGAGACTCAAAACAAAACGGTATGTTCATAACGAAAACTTCTGTTTCATTTCAAAAACAGCAGTAATTTAAAGTGGCAAAAACCACTAAATCGTATCGAGACTTATATCATTCCCTGTCTCTCGTAATTTTGCTAAAAATTGGTGCTTGAACCTTGAATGGTGTGAATCGGTGAATTATCTCAAAAGTTATTAATTAATAAAGTTTTCATTGTTTAATTATATTCTTTATAAATATGTAAAAATAGCTTCATTTTAATATGTGCTAGAGCTAGACAGTTCTGTTGGGGCCAACACATTTCTCCTTATAATTTGGAAGCTATACGGCCAATTCAGTTTGAAATTTTAATGTCCTATACGACATATTTTTCCACCTCAACTATTATATTTTCCAGTGGAAATTTTAATTAGTTCTTTTAATTTAAACAAATTAATAAAAAAAAACTTTAAGATCATTATTACTCGGTAATTTGTCACTGAAAACTGGTGAAATTTTGTCTATAGTATAGTACAAATATTATTTAAATTTTACATTTTGGTAATAGCTATTTGCAGCATTACCTTTCTTGCTATTCAAAAATTTCGGTTAAAACTTCTGAATTTTATTTACTCGGAAATATTGGCACCAGACAGCTGAAACTTATGTCAGACTGGGTTCTTTGGGTACTAATCATACTCAAAAATGTTCAGACAAAAGTCTTAGTTACAAGCCTAATTATTTAGTAATTTCTAACTTTTCACACCTTCCCTTTTTAATTTGTTCTGTTTTTTCACATTAAAGTGACTTTTAATAAACGTCTATTTATTAGAAAACGCTTGTCGTGTGAATAATAACTAATTATTTTGTAAGCAGAATTGATTGGGATTTAATATGATATAAACGTTATGTATTTTTATGGGTATTTTCATACTAAAAATTTAAATATACTAGAAATTTTCAGCAAAGTTGCTATGGACACATATTATATTGTTTACTTCTTTTAAAGTCCAGTCAATACACGCAGGGCTGCCACAGGCGACTATTTTTTTATTCTGACTTGCACCACTTTCTCGAAACAAAAATCTTTGACATACAGTTTGACAACATTTGCAAGAGAAATATACTACAAAATTTAATTTTTTTTTAAATATCGGTGCGAATAGAACAGAAAAATACTCGCCGGTGGCAGCCCTGTATACGTACCAATTTATTGTTGTGTTTTAATCTTAAACTCTTAATATCTTGATAAAAATTCCTTTTATAATATTTGTTACATAAACCATGCTTATACGTGAAAACTGGAGATATGGGGATAATGTGTTTGAATCTCTATTTTTGCAACCACTGTAAACAATTAATTCAAAAGACTTGGAAGGCAAAACAGATGTTGGTGAGCCCCCCCCCCCCCCCCCCCACCTTTTCGAAAAAATTGTGTGTGTTTTTATATACATTTTAATGTTTAATTAAAAATAACAATAAATAAAATAATTTTTCTATAATTATAAATTTGCTTTTCGATCTAGTTATGGCCCTTTATACTTTTCATCTCCTAAATATTGATTATTTTAAGCTTAAAACATGTGAACAATCATTTAAACAGCCCACACAACATTATTTTTGGAAATGAAATATTTTCGTGGAAGGATTTGGGTTTCTATGTTTTTTAGCAGTTAAATCTCAAATATCCGAGGAAAATGAACATAAGTTAGGAAAATTGTAATATGGATTGATGAAAGTGTTTTCTTTCTTCTTTTTCCCCCCTCTGTCATGTTTCAGTACAGTTTAAAAAAATCTATTGCTTGTACCTTGCATAATGTGTTAAACTAACACAAAATTAAAATAATAATAATAATTTTCTATTTCATAACTTTGTTTTGTTTTATTATGAGAGTTTTATGTTTCTCAATTCTAATGGATTTTATGGGAAAATAACCCATTTCTGATAAGTAAAGTTTGCAGTAGGTACGAAAAATTTATCTGTATGAATATTTAATTTTATATATGCTTTAATTTTACTATTTATTTATACTAAATTTGTTATATGAAGGTTTCAAATCACTAAACATTTAATAGAATATTTACTGTATAATTTCAGGCCACAATCAATAATAAAAATAGCACACAAATTGAATTTGTTTTTATTTGACATTCACTTTGCTTTCACTTTAACTTAATTTTAAATGTGGGTTTTGATTGGCACACTTATTAGTATTTATTTATTTTTGAAAGTGAAATAATTGAAAGCAAAATAATTCAATTGATATGTGTTAAACTGAAAATTTATATACGTATATATATATTAATGTCTTCTTTTTGAATATAAAGAAAGTAGATAATTGATATTGTTTCTAAATTTCAAAGTAGAATAAATATAATAAAAACTGTTCACTAAAATAATACTTTTTTTTCGTTATTAACGATCCAGTTTTCTTTCATGTACTCTTAACTTTAATACTAAGGCACATTTTCATTGACACAGTGATATTATTTCATAAATATTAGTATCTTTATTTTTACTGTTAAGGAGTAATCGAAATTGAATGAAAAGCGCTTGATTAGTGTCTTTAAACTACAAGTATGTATATAATTTTTTCCGTATGCTGTTATAATTAAGTTGGAATGTAGAGGGAAGTATTGATATGTTTTAAATAAGTCTGTGCTCTTCTCTGCTGGCTTAAGCCCCGCGAAGTGACCGTCACGAAACCTTGTGTTTGGCTTGTAGTCTTTAGGCGGCTTTGGGCTGCCTCGGAACATTCCAGCGCGCTTTTCTCAAAAACCAAATTTTTTCAAAAAATCAATTTTTTGTGGGGTTGCCGGGTGAAATTTTGGTGGGAAGTTACAAATTCGGATTCAGCGACCCAAAAAATATCTAGAAAGCCAATTTCCAGTATTACCATTAATTTTGCCAAATAAAATCCCCTATTGCCTGGACTTCATCATTTAGTACACGTAGCACCGCAGTGCATGTTCCGAGGCAGCCCTCACCCACCCCGTTCATCCTAATTCATAATGTCATATATCCTATTTGTTGAAAATTTTGTGTAGTTTCTGAATTTCGTAATGCTTTTCCCCTAAAACAATAAGAAATGTAAGTTAAAAACAAGTATTTGGTGGGGGTTTCGGGGGGGGGGGGGGGATTTTGGAGGGGAAAGTTAAAAATTCGGATTCAGCGATCCAAAAATCTTAAAGTAAACCTTATAGAGAAGGTTCGGAGGGGAGATGGGAGGGTGAATGTAAACGTGTGAGTGGTTAAGTGGAATTGCGCAACTTAGTTTACGCAGCACCGCGCGCATGTTCCGAGGCAGATCCCCCCTTCCCCTTCATCCTAAGTCATAATGTCATATATCTAATTTGTTGGAAATTTTGTCTACTTTCTGAATTTCTAGATACTTTTCCCCTAAAACAATAAAAAAGGGGAATTTTTATTAAAAACCTTTTTTGGGGGGCTTTTTACCAAAATTTGGGGGTGTTGCCGGGGGAAATTTTGGTGGGAAGTTGCAAATTCGGATTCAGCGACCCAAAAAACATCTAGAAAGCCGATTTCCAGTACTACCATTAATTTTGCTAGGTAAAATTCCCTATTGCCTGGACTATAGTCACTTCTATCATAGACTTAAACCATCATTTTGCCGTTTTTTAAGCATAATTTGAAAACTTCTTGGAAGAAAAATGTGAAATTTTGGATTTCCATAAAGCAAGACTTAATAAATATAAATCCATCAAAAAAATTGTAGGTTGCAATTCGTAATTTTTCCGAATATTAATTTCATAATTCATATCATAAAATTATAAAAATTGCAAATTCAACGTATTTATGTTTGGGTACTTCAGTATTATTGCTACAAAAAAAATAGCACAGCAGGGGTATAATTTCAGGAGATATTAATAAAATTATGAAAATGTAATTTAACATTAGAAGCACTAAATTTTGAATGTTTATAATTCAAAAACTTATCAATCAAATAACTTGAAATTTGGTGTCTAGGCATAGTTTGAACCGAAGATTTGAAATATCTTGTTAAAATTGGATATTTCCATTGAAAAAAAATGAAATTTGGGTTCGTTTTAATATGTAGACGGCCTCCTAAGCAATTTTATATATATCATTTAAAAGTAGACTTTATTTCCCAATCGTTCGGTACTAGTAACTTTCTTCTACGATAATTTGTTGAGGAGTTAGTAGGGGGTGTTTACTTTTTTTTCCACGACTATACCTCGAATTTGCAGTGTACTCTTCCAAAGCATAGTGATGGTCCTAACATTAGATCCGTCTGGAAAGACTTTTGTTTAAAAATATAAAATCAAAACAGACCGGATCTCACGTAAGCACTTGCGGTCTGTTTTGAGCAGATCCAGTAAAAGGACCCCGCCAACACTAAGTTCGTTTGAGTACATTTTCATTTATATATATAGAATCATACAAATTCGAGGGTGTACTCTTTCGAAGCATTGTGAGGCTCCAAACATTAGATCCGTTTCGAAAGATTTTCATTAAAATATAAAATCATTCAACACTCTTTGTAGATACTACTATATTTAAAGTTATTATCACTCGGTCGGGCAACGCCGTGTGGGTCATCTAGTTCAGAGATAATACAATAAACCTCTGCGAAAAGAAACACATTTTTGTAAGCAGTCCTTTTATTTATTTATCTATCTGTAACAATAAAAAAAAAAAACATGCTCTAAAGACGCAGCTCTTAAACTCTGGTTGCAGGCACCAGGGGACCATAGCATATCTTCAGTGGTTCCGTGAAGATCCACCGGTAAATATAAAATTCTTCTTTTACCTTGAATCTGAGAGTAATCTTCCAGGTAAAATGGAAAAACTATGAACACAGTAGAATAACACATTATAATTCTTTTACATAGTCCTATCAGTTTGTATATATTCTATTCGATATCTCGCCTAGCTCGGCCAGTTTGTTTTGAACAGATCCAGTAAAGTTCAACACTAAGTTCGTTTAGTGTAAACTAACACTAAGTTCGTTTGAATACATTTTCATTTAAAAATATAGAATCATACAAATTCGATGGTGTACTCTTCCGAAGCATTGTGTTGGCGCAGCATGTCCCTCATGGGACTTTGTGCCATAAAACCATATACAACCAACCAACCAACCGAAGCATTGTGAGGCTCCAAACATTAGATCCGTTTGGAAAGATTTTCGTTTAAAAACATAAAATCATTCAACACTCTTTGTAGATACTACTATATTTAAGGTTATTATCACTCGACCGGGCAACGCAGTGTGGGTCATCTAGTTTAAAGATAATACAATAAACCTCTGCGAAAAGAAACAATTTTTTGTAAGCAGTCCTTTTATTTATTTCTTTATCTCTCTGTAACAATAAAAAAAAAACGTGCTCTAAAGACGCAGCTCTTAAACTCTGGTTGCAGACACCATGGGACCATAGCATATCTTCAGTGGTTCCGCGAAGATCCACCGGTAAATATAAAATTCTTCTTTTACCTTGAATCTGAAAGCAATCTTGCGGGTAAAATGGGAAAACTATAAGCACAGCACAGTAACACATTATAATTCTTTTAC
Organism: Maratus speciosus; assembly: GCA_963932465.1. Classification (NCBI taxonomy): domain Eukaryota; kingdom Metazoa; phylum Arthropoda; class Arachnida; order Araneae; family Salticidae; genus Maratus; species Maratus speciosus. The sequence continues at coordinate 430,521,541 of OZ010792.1, forward strand.
ATAGTCCTATTAGTTTTTATATATTTTGTTCGATATCTAAAAATATATGAGTAATTTCAGTCTTAAATGCTGAAAAATCTGGAAGACAGAATGCAAAAAAAATGTTAGTGGTAACTAAAAATTTAAAAACGAATACAAAGTGTTAAAAAAATTATTCTGCATTAAAGATTTACATTTTTCTTACAGAAACTTCTAACAATTAATAATTAAGTAAGTGAAAAAAATCAAAATATTTATATTCCATTTCTTCCTTTAGTTTTTCTCCCATTTACATTTACTTAAAATTATTTTAATGATATTCATTTCTGGAAATTGATTCGAAACTATTCTTTATCTAACGTAAAAAGTGCACCGAAGATAGATGCTAAAACCATTCTTTCGCTGCAAACTCAAAGAATAAAAATAAAACCATTAGGGAAAGATAAGAGGGATAAAGGCCAAAGTACAATCCATTTTATACAGGCAATGTGAAATGTTTCTTTTATTCAAAAGTGAAATTTCCTTTTCGCTACCGATACGAAATTTTAGATTGATCGCACGGCTCATGGAATTTCGAGCAAGTAAGTAGTTTCCAGCGGATAAAAAGAATCAGTCTTTCTTGAAATAAACTGTGGCGCATGCATTATTTAAATAAAGATAGTTTGAGATAATTCTAGCCGAACTAAAGTTCGATCAGATTAATTTTAACGATTAGGGATATAGAGGCTTTATTTAGATATTATCAGAGATTTATTAATTCATTCTTTTTAATTCTAGCCTATTAAAATTTAAATTAACCAGTGGGTCATTTATCGTAGACTTATACGTAAAAGATAACGTACTGTCGAATTCGTCTAATACGTGCACGGATAAAACGAGCAAGTTGCGCGTTAAGAATATTTCATCAATTAATCTATATTAAGATTTTCACGGTTTTTACGAACTTCAAAAGCAGGATCACGGCTAATACGATCACGGCTAATAAAAATCTGTTCATTTCAATATGAGGTACTTTTCCAGTATAGGGGGCTTGGTGTGTGTGTGTTGTTTTTTTTTTTGTGTGTGTGTGTGTGTGTGTGTGTGTGTTTTTAAGTTTGGCGCAAATTGGGCTTCAGAAAGTGGTATTTTGTTCAAAATCTTAGTCTAAACTTTTAATCCCTTCATTAATTTTTATATTTTTATCAGCTACCAAAAACTATAATGTTCTGAGAGACGCTAATTTTATTTTCGAATGTTTTTAAAAGCCATTTTACTATTTCTACTTTTATCCCACGAATCAACTTTCCACGCATTTACCAGCGTCGGACATATTACAATGAAATCCTTCCGTTGGCAGGTATGGAACTCATACACTAATTACGCCGCTTCTCTCGCTCTATATTGGTTGAGTAGCCGAGAGCATTTCACTGTGTGGTTCGTTCCTGAATCTGATTGGTTCTTCTTGAAGTTTACATTTCAATCTGTCTTTCTACGTAAATGCTAACAAAACCGCCGTGCATGAGCTCTGAGGTCATATTTTGTCATATTTGTCTTGTTTTTCCAGTGCTTCAAAGAAGTTAACCAGTGGTCTGCACGTCCTGCAGTGTTCGATTTTACTTTACCTTAGCACGATGTAGCTATGTGGTGATTCTTTTTCATGTTTTTTTGTTTTGTTTTGTTTTTTTGTGAATAAAAGTCCTTTGAACATGTAAACTGACTATGTTTTTCCTTGGGGAAATTACAGGAATAATCGCCATTGCCTTGAGATATTTACCTCGAACCATCAAATCAATGATGCAACTGCAAAGGAGGAATCATTGTGTTTTCCCTTATATTAGATCTCAGCCACGATCAATAAATCTATGTCAGTTGACTGAATTGTGGACTTAAAAATACTACGACCTTACACCAGCTGGAAGTAAATTATGAATTCATTACATCGATCATAGCCTTCCACTATTTTGACGAGAAGTTTATTCGACTATTACATACATATATATACTGTAAATTTCACTTTGTAGCCCAATGCGGTCAATATCATATTAATATCTCGCGCATAGTAAATTCTATCAGAATATAACATTAAGTGTATGCAATGATTATAAGTTTTTATTCTATTTTCTATCCTTTCCCCCATAATTATGTATTTTAAATTTTATGCAAGATTGAGTGCACTTTAATTATTTATTATTTTCAACATTTTAAAATAATTTAGATTTAATAAGCAAGATAATTTATTTTATTTTATTTATTTAAGTGATGATGCACAGTTGTGACAGAGATTTAAATATATTATTCTAAAATAATTTTGTAGATTTATTTATAACGAATCATTATTAAATTAATCATCCATCTCATGATTTTACTTATTTAATTTTATATATTGGTATGAATTTACACACAAATTTTAATTCATCTATCATATTATGCTTAACCACTATTAGTTATTAATGTTTATCATTAGTTTTCACCACCCACACCTCCCCCCCTTCATGTTTTTTCCTAAAAATAAATTCTTGTGTAGTAAACTTAAATTGTATTATTTAAAATTTTAGAGCTGCACTAAATATGATCCATTAGTGCATACTTTGAAGTCGTTAATTGTATTATTCAACGATAGATGGCAGCACTATTTATGTTCCATTGGTGACAAAAATGTAACTTTACTATTTCAACCTGATTACACTATATATTTTTGCTCAATGGTTTATACTCATGGATAATTAGTTAGATTTCTATGGCAACATGTGCAAATCATTCCTTATATATTTTGTGCTGTTTCATTTATGACATGGATGGATCCTCAATTGGCGATATACTTATTTTTTAATCCATTTTAATACTATGTATTTTTATTTAGTTTTTTTATATTAGTGTTATTTCTGCTTTTTTCTGGATTTTTTGTGTAAGATAGCCCTTTTTTGCATTCTTTAGCTTGTTATGGCTAATGCAAATATGAAACCATACATGTTATTTGTGGTAATCAAGGTAATTAGGGCCTGATGATTTTGCCTTGGTTCCACAAATATTTCCGTTTTTCCAATATTTACAGTATTTTCAATTCCATGTTGCTCTTTGTTATAAGGATCTGTTTCAAAGAATTTTATAATGGATTATACATCATTTTTAATTTGAATAAATTTCTTTATTTTTTATACTTTCACATTTGTAGTTGATAATTTGTATTTGTTTATAATGGTTTTATATATTATTATTATTATTATTATTATTTACGTACAATTTACTTCGGTTTGAATTTAAAAATAGATAAATGGCTTCTTTATATTAAGTAAATTGTACAAATATTGAAAAAAAAAATGATTATGTATATGGAACAATGAATAGGTTGCCAGAAAACATGTTGCCAAATTTCCTTCTGTCGCCAAGGCTATTTTCTCTATTTCGCTAAGGCCCCTACAATGGAAAATTACCCAATATGATTTTCGGTGAAAAACAGAGAGAAATTAATGATGGAAAAATACCTTTCTAAAATGAAAAACATTCTTTCTCAGTGAAAATATTTCTACATTACAACTGTCTGTAAAAAGGCAGTAATTTGTGAGATTTACCAGACAGAATTTCAACTTTCAAGGACACCTCCCCCATCCCAAGAAAATACAAAAGAATATTCTAAAGTCTTGAAATAAAGAAAAAAAGAAGGGAGAGATAAATACCGCTCCTTTGTAAAACTTACAACGGAGCCATGAAAAAAAAGGAGCACAGAAGAAGCTTTTATTTATTTAATTCTTTAATTTCAGATCATGGGCCACATTAACCAGCCTTTTCATGTTTCTTATTGCACTGTTAAAATGAAAAGAATATGTGAAATCTGAAAATTGCAGTGGCTTTTGCAGTGTTAAACAAGAAAGAGGGAAGTGATCACTTGCATTACTTAGGGCTGCCACTGGCGACTATTTTTATATTCTATTCCCACCACTATTTTCAAAAAAGTAAGTTTTTTTGTATATTTCTCTTGCAGAAGTTGTCAAAATGCATGTAAAAGATTTCTGTTTTGAGAAAGTGATGCGAGATAGAATTAAAAAATAGTCGGCAGTGGCAGCCCTGATTACTGCACATCATTATTTTTTTTTGAATTACGAATAATTGAAGCAATTAGTAATAGTAATTAGTTTAATTTTGTATATATTTTTAAGGTATTTATTATCTTATTAGGAATACCGGTTAATATGAGGATTTATACAACTCCCTTGGTTCTCGTATTAACAGAGCTTGACTGTATGTGTACATAGCTGAAAAGTTATATAAAAGCAAAGTGACCATGCAAAAATCGCTAATGAATACATGTGTTATTTCAAATGAAAAGTAAATTTCAAATTAATTGCTTAAAAGGCGCAAAAGCCAACTTAGTGAAAATGATTCCATGCCGGGACTCGAACCCGGGCCATCAGTATACCGCACTGACAAAACCACATGGAACGATACCCAGCCTAGAACTTCTTATTATTACAGGTTGGCAAGACTACAAACGCAGCACAAGAGGGAGTATTTATCGTGAGCCACCGACATGGGGTAAACACGAAACCTAATTAAATCCAGCATCGATTGAAACTATATTAATACTTGTATACTTTTCCAGAGAGAAACGTTCGTCTTGTATGCAATATTTCAAATGAAAAGCAAATTTCAAAAGAAATTGCTTAAAAAGCGCAAAGGCCAACCTTTTGAAAAAGATTTAAAGCCGGAACTCGAACCCAGGCAATTAGTATAGCGCAGTGTAGACTTGCCAACCTGTATAATAGTGAGAAGTTCCATGCTGGGTATCGTTCCATGTGGTTCAGTCGGTAGATTGTCAGTGCGCTATACTGATGCCCCGGCATAGAATCTTTTTCACTAGGCTAGCCTTTGCGCATTTTAAGCAATTAATTTGAAATTTGCTTTTCATTTAAAATATTGTATACAAGGCAAATGTTTCTCTATAGAAAAATTTCCAAGCATGAATACGTGTGTTGTTAGAAATGGAGACGAAAAGCTTTTATAAGCCGCGAAAATACTCAAACATTGATGCCAAAATTAGTACATACTCACACGGTTTGCTTATTTTAAAGTACCGTATATTCTGACGTATAACGAGCACTTTTAATACAGGAAAATTGATCGAAATTTACAGGTGCGCGTTATACGCCGATTATTAATATAAAAGAGTAAAATTTAAGAAAAATGATTATAACGAATAAGATTTTTTACTTCTAAATAATGAACATGTTACTTCTAAAAAATAAATTTAGCTATCCAGCTGACATGAAAAGTACTAGTTATTTCACTTTTCGATGTTCTTTATTTTAATTTTTACTGCATATTTCATAAAGGTTTCATTGCAACAAAAAAGGTGTGTGTTATACGGCAAAATAAAAAGAGAGTCTGAAATTTTATGTGCGAGTTATACACCAGAGCTCGTTATACGCCGGAAAATGTGGTATCCATTTTTAACAGTGTAATTCTCTTATCGCTATCCAATAACTAATTCCCAAACCGTTAGTTTTAAAGGTATAGTTACAGTTACAAAAAAGTGTATATGTTGTTCTTCAATATATTAAAAACCATTTACGCCAAAATAGTTTTTGCTGTTAATTATGATGATAACCTATTAGATGGCAACTTATTGGATAACTTATTATTTTTAATGACAACTTATTAGATACAAAATTCAGCTGTTTATGTAATCAGCAAAAATTCCAATGCAATATTAATCACTGAAATTCTTTGGCAAATTAACGTAAATATTAAAATTAAATCTGTTAATAAGGAAACCCGTGATCTAAATCTGGTTTTATTCGAACACAACGTGAACTTCATCTGACCTTACAGGCTCAGGATTCTGGTTACGTCGTCTGAAGATGCTAAACATACCTTAACTGAACAAATACATGCCTTTTATACTGAAAATCAATTGACAACTCCAGTAAAGTTCTTGCTTAATTACAGGCAGTTAAGTATCTCTCGGCGAAACGTTCTCAGAGGAAAAATTAAAGAAGTTTTGAAAAGAATAATATTAATTTTAAGAAATTCTAAAGAATTCTCATCTCTGTTTTATTGTCTTTACAATAAAACAGAGATGAGAATTCTCCGTCCCAAATGACTATTTGCTACTACTAGATTTTGTGGTATTTCTCGCCTTGTTTAATGACAGAATTTCTGATATTCAATAAAACAAGGAATACTATTAAAATTTAGTGGTGAAAATCAATGATTTGGGACGGAGAATTCTCATTCCTGATAAAATTTAATAAATCACATTTGCAACTAACTAAAATTGCAGTTTCCACTCAAATCAGCTATTAATAAAATTTCGCAAGTCCACTATCGAAAACCACCTCCATCTTGCAGTTCCGCTCTCCACAGGTAAAGTGTGTTTATATGTCACAGTAATGTAGCAATGTAGAGTACCTTCATGTCAAATCAAACAACTCTACTATCGCCCATAAACAAAATTATAGCACTGTCGATAAATCCATAACTTTATAGCATCGATATTGGTGGAAAAAACGATTTCTAAAATTTAATGCAAGATTTCGTTACACGAGGGCGTTCGCATATTTATGTAGGGCTTTTGATTTTCTCCATGATTTAAATTTAAATACACTCATTGCCAAAAGTTAAGCACGCAGAGGAAAATTTTAATTTCCGTAAGCCAATCTGAATCGGAGGCGCTGCAATTTGCTGTGTTGTTATATGCAAGTATAAAAATATGTTATGTAACAGCCAATCACTGTTTCGTGTCGAAATATATCGAAACAAATGCAATCGCATACGAAGAAAACTTTTTGAAGGGCTACAGGAGTTGAATGTAAGTGCTGATAAAAAGTGTTTTAAACTTTCGTAGGTTTTGTTTTCTAGACTGGCGTGTTTCTATGGCTTCCAGAAGACGAATGGAAGATTATGAGCGTTGGCGTGCTGTCGAACACATTGAAGCGGGACGATCACAGATATTGGTCTTTTCTTCGGCGTTCATCATTCCGTAATTTCAAAATTATGTAAACAATTCCTAACCAGCCAAACAGTTGTCGAAAAACCTGTGGCCAGCCGTCCAAGGATTATATTACCTCGGATGATCAATGTATTGCTATTGTAGTCAAGCGGAATCGAAGAGCGAACTCCTCACATGTGACATCTATGGTTGCAGCGTGCATTGTAAGACGATATCTGCCACTACTGTGCACCGAAGTCTACACATAAATGGACTGTGCACCCGGGTACCCCGAGTTCGTGTTCCTCTATCTGTCCTATCCAGAGGGGCGCGCTTAAAGTATTGTCGACAACATATCAATTGGACTGTGTCTGGTTGGGGCAACGTTATGTTCACGGATGAGTTGAGATTTGCCCTACAACCTGGTGAGAAGCGTCTAAAGATCTAGAGAGAAGTAGAACACGCAATCGGCCCAGTAACATTATCGAACATGACGCATTCCGGGTGGATGCATCATGGTGTGGGCAGGGAGTTCGTTGGAATATCGCACCGACCTGCATATCTTTAGACGGAGTTCTGTGACAACCTTCCGGTATCGCGATGAAGTCCGACACCCCACACACACACCGCTGTGATATTGTACGCTGCAGTTGTTGGTCCTGCTTTCAAATTAATGGATGATAAGGCACGTTCACATAGAACAGTCCTCTTCGAAGACTACTTGGAGAGTGAGTTGATTGCTCGCATGGACTCTTCCGAACTTAATCCCATTGAAATTCTATGGGATGCCCTCGGCCGTACTGTGTGTGCACCTTTACCACCCTCAGCCACTCTCACAGAGTTTCAAGCTGCTCTACAGGAGGAATGGCGATTACTTGACTCTACGTTAGTTGATCACCTCAAAGAAAGCATGGTCACAAGCTGTAAACTTTCTATGCAAGTGACGGATGCTCACATACCCTATTATTATCCGTTTTGCTTGGTTTTTTTGGCTTCAAATATGTTTTTTGTTAATGTCTCTAATATAACTTCATCATATGAAAATTCAATATTGTTTTCATCTTTGTATGTAATTATTTGTTTTTGTTCCATGCATAAACATATTTAGTATTTTCCAGCCGCATTTCTGTCAATCCAAGCAGTACTCGTCGATTTTTCCGCATTTTACCGCTGCGTGCTTATCTTTTGGCAGTTACTGTAGAAGAAAACAAATACTATATGACATCAATTCAAAAAAATGTTTAAATTTCGTCTGCATCATTAAATTTTTTTTTTCTTTAAAATGCCGCCGGAAAATAAACAAAGGATTGAAATCTATATAGTTGCTCTTTACGAAGAGAAAAAATCTTATTCGAATATTTAAAAAAGGTGTGAAATTATAGTTTTAATATTTCTACATGCAAAATAAGTGACATCTATTTATATAAAATCCAAGTCTCTGTGTGTCCCTCACAATTCCGGTAGGACCGCCTCATTGAAATGAGTAATTGTTGAAAAATACTAATGCAGGTTTACCACAGTAGCACCAAATGTTAGCCAACTTCGTGATAGCTGGCTAATTTGGAGAAATTCCCATTTTAAACCATTAATCTTTCATAAAGGAGGTCACCGAAATTTAATTTAAACCCCGCTCTTTTAAGATCTTTTTTTCAAAATCTATGAATGAGAATTTCAAGTACATCTTTACATCCTCCTCCCGAAGCTACTAATAAAATAACCGCCAATAGACGACGTTGTACTGTGTGAGCTCCTAACTGCGCGATTTTAATGTGCTTTAGGCACTTTTCCAGTATAGTTGTCTCGGCGGAAAAGGAAATTTGGCAACATATATTCCGGGAACCTATCCACTGTTTCATTTTATATACACACGCATTTTTTTCGATATTTATACGATATATTTAACATAAAAAAGCTGTTTCTCTAATTTTATACAGAAACAGATGTAATTTGTACATAAAAAAATCAATAATATACGTATAAAATAAACATATAAAACAAACAAAAACGCTCATCAAGTTTGTTTTCATAGCTGTTTATATGATTTGACAACAAATCTCGATATTTTTCCGTTATACGGACACCATGCCAAAATGTATGCTAATGCGCCAATTATTTCAAAATGCTAAAAGATATTTGTAATTTTTGCCAGCAGTTTAATATGAGTTTTATTTTATTGCTTTATTTTATAACAGTTATTTGTTAACTTATTTTAAGTATATATTTGTGATTTAATGAAATAGTTCGTAAAAATCTGAAATTTTCAAATGTTTTATTTTTTAAATGCTCACTTTAGTACCGACAATGTTTTTTCTTTTATTTTTCAAATGCTTAATTCACGTGATTTTCATTTTGCGCCAACTATTACGCTTGGCGACAATAGTATCGTGTACCGAAAAAGTGCCCAAATCTCACTTTCTGATGCCCAAATTACACCAAGCTTTAAAAAAAAAAAAAAAAAAAAAAAAAAAAAAACGCCAAAGCCCCTACAGTGGAAAAGTACTAAACTGCGTATTATTTTGCGCTATCCGTGTTATCGTTTGTACTATATGCAAGAGGGGTGGAGCGAAGAGTTTAAACATTAAATATTAAAGATTCGGCACAGATATCATTATAAGTAAAATATTGGCTCGATTTTTTTTTACTATAATGTCAAATACACAACGGGTACTTAACTGGCGCCAAAGTGTTGTTATTTTGCTTGATATGGTAACCCGGATGTTGTTGTTTATGCTGTTCATGTTTTCGCCAAATTGTCGTTATTTTACTTGATATGGTAACCCGGATGTTGTTTATGCTGTTGATGTTTTCGCCAAATTGGCTATGACAATGACAACTGTGCCAAAGTTTCTATAAAGCAGTATAAGACTAAAAATTAAGAATAAAATAAATGCAAAATAAGACTAAAGAAGAAAGAAAAATCATGCGTTAAGCATAGAATATGAAACACTTTCCAACACATCCTGAATGCTTTAACAAAACTTCGTTAATTGGGGAAATAAGGTAAATAAGATAACTAAGTAAACATTTTAGAAGACGCATAAAAATTTTTAAAAATTGATTTCAGCAGTTACCGTCCATAGTCAATAGTATCGTTATTACATGCCACTATTTAGCTAAAATTTAATTTAAACTACTCTTAAAATTACTGAAATCACATTTCCAGATATTATCATCCATAGACGGTTATGTATCCAATTATTTGTGTGACCCTGTATATCATTTTATCTATATTCTACAAACATTTCTTAGTAAACTAAATGCAGTTCAGCGTAAAAATGCATAACTCTTTAAAAACCACCTTTAAGCAATTTACGGTACTTCTTATTTATCCCGTCGACCAAATAACTGTCGCCAAATTGTAAGATTAAATGCCAATAATGGTTGATCGTAAATGTCACATTCACTTGACAACACGTGCTTACGTCATCAAGTGATTTTTATTTCGACGTTTTATTTGTATTTTTATTAATGTTATACTAATTTATTTGTTCTTTCGTTATTTAAAATAAAAATTATGTCAATATGTATAGTGGCGATTTATATAATTTGGCGAAATTGGTCGACGGGATAACTAAGAAGTACCCAATTTACTCTCATACTCAGTAACCGTTACGAATTCTTTTGTGTAGCCCTGCATATGAACTGTAGCATTTATACAAGCAGTATAGTATGCATAAATGTAGTGAAACATAAAAGCGTATATCATAATTAAAAATGCATTTCTAGCAATAATTGCTTATGTACAATACTTCGGAGAAAAGTTTCTTGGCGAGAAAGAGGTTTGCCAACGCATTTTCTGACAACCTATTTACTGCTTCATACTCACAAGCAAATTTTTCCATATGTCTGCAATTTATTTAATATAAAAAATGCTATTTACCCATTTTTATAAAGAAACAGAAGTAATTTTTGCACAGATGTCATAGACGCATCGGGGTTGGCTTTATTTTTCCCTGACGCCAATTTGGCAGAAATCTCGCTTTCGAATACCAGTTACTTATATATTTTTAAATTATTTGCTATCATTTTGAAAAGGAAATAACTATAAATAAATAAAAGTTTGAATAATAACTATAGAACTAAACAGTTTATATAATTAAAAACAGAAAAAAATGTAAATAAACAATTTATTAATACATAAAAAACAATAGCCAGATTACCATAGCAGGCAAAATAACACCATTTTGGCGCCAGTTGGGTATCCCGGTTCATATCTGAAATCTGTGCCGTAATTTGTATATAAAAAATATTATATATATTTAGAAACTTTTTTTATGTATATAAGTGCATATACAAACAAAAATAAAAGTTCATTAGATTTGTTTTCATAGCTGTTTATATATTTTGGCAACATATCTCACTTACTGATGCACGAATTGCGCCAAGCTTTTTTTTAAAAATGCGCTATAATGGAAAAGTAGCTAAATAAATAATTAACAGAAATAACCAATTATACAAACTAAAACTTTTTATTTCGAGATCAAAGTATTGTTTTTAATTTCGATTAAAAATACAGATATCTTTGGATAACTTCATTTGAAATTAGGTTCACAGCTTAATATCTCATTCCATAAACCTAAACAAACACAAGTGATTCATTCATCGTGAACCGTAAAAAATATTAAATCATTGAGATAATCATTCACAAAGTGAAGTTCTCCAACAATCAATGGACAATATTCTAATGACGTCAGTGTAGGTAAAATGGTGGCGGTATCGTTTGTTTATGGTTTGAAATCACAAAGATTTAATTTTGCAATGTCTCTTAGTTACATTATTTTGTTGTCATATTTATGAGCTCAGAACAAAAGCATATTTTTTCATTATTTAGTTATTAAAGACGGAAAAAAATTATAAATGCATGATTTGAAAAATTTAAATAATTTTCTTTCTTAATAGTAAAAAATAACATTGGGAAGTAACAGCGGGTTTAAGTTAAATAAGTTTAACTGCTTAATTCTGTTGTAATATTCTAAATAACTGTGTTTATTAGATTTCCGTAAACAACATCAGGGCCCGATTAAACTTTGAAGTTAGAGGAATTGCAATGTCATTTCAGGACCTTTCTTTTGGAGAAGCTTTTCTAAATTCCACATACATAGAAACTCTTCAGTGTTAGAAATATTATTCCTAGGACTGACATAACATGAGAACGGTCTGCAATTTTACACAAGTATTTGAAAACTACTTTATATCAGAAATTTTACTAAAAACTGGTTACTTTTTTGTTATAGCGGCCCACACTATTAGGATTATGACAAGTTGCGGCCAATTTTGCCAACGTCGTAACCAAGATCATGAAGCACACACATATAATACCATATAATACCATTTCATGAAATCGTATACGATAATTTAATAGTTTTTGCCTTACTTCAAGTGCGCAATTTATTTATTTTTAAGGCTTAACAATTTAAATTGTCCAATATGTGAATTTAAAAAAATGTAAACAAAGTTTGAATAGACATGACCGCGAAAAGCCTCAAATCTGCATAACACTTGGAACCAAACTGTGCAGATTAGTGGTCTTCTACTGTACACAGATTTTCATAAATGTGTTTCGTTCTTAAAATGTGTTATTTTCATCTATCACTGCGGAACAAGCGAGTAAACTCATATTCTTGCACATGAGTTGTATATATCTTTATATCTAAATTTCCATCATTTTTGACGGGCTACCTTTCTAGTAATTAATAAAATGGAAATAAACGTCAACGTTTACAGTTGACAGGCATGTCAAGATAAATAATACATGCCCAGCAAAAGTATGTTCAATGTTTATTACATCTGAAGTCTGTTTTTTTAAAAATCCAACCGAACCCCCCCCCCCCTTCCCCCGAAGAACTTCCTCAAAATATTTCAACATCTCTATACGAGCTGTAAGCAAATTATAAAATCTGATTTAAGGCTAATTAAAACAAAAACAAAAATCGTGATGTTCACCACCTAATTGCTAAGATTTGTTTCTTAGCATAAGCCTAAGGGCAGATAGATTGCTGTATGAAGATTATTCAGCAAGAAAAAAAGGAAATATGTAGTTACAATTGATGCGGCTTGGATATATTTACCTGATTGCAATAGAAAAGGATCTATTTACTACGGAAAAGAAGAAAAAAATTTTGGTTCATAGAAAACAATGAAAGTTTTGCTAAAGGTTTTATGACTATATGACTATTACTGTATTCTCTTATGACAGAAAACTTATGACAAGGAAAGCAGAAAAAATGTCAAAATTTACTCGTATTACTATTAGAAATATGTTTTAATACCTGTTTTCAAAGGCATTTTATCACTATTCCTAAACACGCTTTATTGTGTTAAGTTCCCTCAGCATAAGGCTATCAGCCACACTTCCTAATTTACTGCCATCTTTTTTGAAAAAAATTGAAATAAAACCGGAATTGAGGTTATTATATTTAAATGCATCCCACCCAAGTCCTTCTACGTGTCTCCTATGGATTACTGTGCACTTGGACTTTTGAAACAAGCTTTTTATAAGAACAGTACAACTTAATAGGATTTGAACCTTTATCATATTTAACAATTAACACATTTACCGTATTTAAAGAATTTACCTGTTTTTGAGAATTTGTACTTCTATATACTTTATTTAAATGCCCTTTTTCCCTACAAAGGTTGCAAGTAAAATTAATAAATTGACATACATTTGCTAAATTCGAGGCATTTCCACATCGATAACACTTTAACTTATTTTTATTTATGTCAGAATGTGTATTATTTACAGGATTGTTGACACTCTGTTTTTGAGAACAATTTTGTAATTTCTTATTTTGTAGATTTTTCGTACTGGAAATTTTATTTACATTGAAATTTTTATGCTTAATTTCATCAACTTAAATATCTACATTGTAAAAAGCTAAAGCTTTCTCAACAGCTTTTTTCGAAATTTAAGTCATTAACTTGCATAATCAATTTATTCTGAATACTTTTATTTTTCAGTCCGCGCAGAAACTGCTCAAACAGGATTTCATTTAAAGTATCACCAGTATGAAACATGATAAAAGGTCGTACCCTTTTTTAATCCAGCAGCAAAATCTTCAATTGAATCAGTTTCATTTTGAAAACATTTTCTAAATTTAAAATACTTTCTATAAATTTGTTCGGGGCGGGGTTTAAGTGTTTAAGCAAAATATCAACAATCTCATTATATTTTAAGGTTTCACAATCCTTAGGTACGCATAAATCAGCAAGTAAACTGTATAATTTTGCTCCTGATTATGATAAAAGAGTAGAAACTTTTTTTTCTCTTCTTTAATATCGTGTAGAACGAAATTTTGATCCAGTCGTTTCATGTAAGTTGTGAAACTTTCCACTTTTTCATCAAGCTCCTTGAAATGAGCTTTATTGAACGCAGAAAAGAGAAATGTAAAATAAATGTAATGTAAGATATCACTTACCACCGCCTTAATGATGATGACTTTTTAATATCAAATTGAAGTATTTATTAGACAGAAGCGTAGATTATTGAAAACATAAGTAGAGCCATTTCCCCCGCACAATTATCATTTTCGGTAAACTTTTTCCGGTCAATTTACACCTAATGTTTTTCCATCGTCGCCATTTATTATATATTTAGTAAGTAATTAATAATAATTAACACAACTCTTAATTTATGAGACAGCTCGTAGACATATAAACATTTACTATTCATTTCACAAACAATCACATTACTTACAGTACGTCACATTCTTCATTGTGTTAAGTTCCATCAGCATAAGGTTACCAGCCACACTTCCTAATTTACTGCCATATTTTTTAGAAAAACATTGAAATAAAACCGGAATTGAGGCATAATGCATCTCCACCTAAGTCCCAATAGGTGTCTCCTATGGATTGCTGTGCACTTGGACTTTTGAAAGAAGCTTTTTATAAGAACAGGATCCCAAAACGTTGGATAGACTCTGGAAAAGAGGAAAAATCAGCCCTGATATTTTAAGAAAAGCTCTTTTATCTTGGAAATCAAGATATAATATGGTAGTTCAACTAAAGGGCTATCAGTTTCAACATATTCGAAAATAAAATTCTTATCTTTGTTTATATATTTCTTTTTCGAAAATCGTTACAAAAATGTGTGAACACCCTCTGTATAGCTGCCAACTCTTCCGCTTTTTGTACGACAAAAATTTCCGTATTTAATCGACAGATTACTTTAAAAGGTAAACTTTCCTGCAAAATTTTTGAGGTACAAAAACGAGTAAGATTTTGGCAGCTATGGTATAATGCTTTACAAAATGTATACCTCATAAAGCGTTATAGGCCGGGAGCCGCCAGCACAGACACATGGTTCGTACGGATACCGTTATTTCTCCAGGAAACTACCAGTGTCTCTTTAAAGAAAAGGAGCTCTAGGTTAAACACGCAAAATTTCGCCTTCTTTTAAGAAGAGATTTTCTATAAGATAATACTGGCACCGAAAACTTTTCTGATCTCCAAAATTCAAGGAGGCAAACGAGCCATGAGACATTCACCTCATCGAGTTGGAGGTTGAAATTCCAGAAGTAGCTACAACTCGATTCCCATATTAAACGCAATCGATCTGCCAAGCCATATCTTGGTCGAAAACACCAAAAAACCCGATTTTACCGGTTGACTCGTAGGTTTACTATTGTATTTTCCTGCTCCCAGTCCGACATGTTTTCATACCTTTGGGTGCAAGAGAACGCAATGGTAAACCTACGAGTCGACGCTAAAATCGGGTTTTTAGGTATTTTCCATCAAGATATGACTTCGCAGACAGATTGCGTTTTAATATGGGAATCGAGTTTTAGCTAATTCAGGAATTTCAGCCTCCAACTCGATGAGATTGTCTTTGCTGCCGGCTCATGGTCTATTATAAAAGGTATAATGGAAGTCCATGTTTTTTAAGTATTCTAATATTTTCTAAAGTAATTTTAATTAGTTTTCTACCATATTTTCTTTATTTACCTAATGCATTCTTATGTACTAAATTTCCATTATTTTTAAAGAAGCTTTTTAATAGCAATTTATTCGTGATAATATTCATTAATTCTAATATTATAAATGAAAACAAGTAGCAAAAATTGGAAGTAAAGTGTTTGAAATTGAAGAAATAATTAAAGAAAATATTTCTTTTTCATTAACATATTAAATCAATTTCCAGAATCTTTTACTAAAAATGTTATTAAGCTTCATTAAAGATACGATTTAAGCATCCTAGCTAAAATAAATGTTAATTTACATTTTTTATCGTAATTTTAATTAAAAATGCTTGAATTATGTATGCATGCTTTTTGATGAATAATTCATAAAGTAAAAAAAAAAGTACATCATGTGTTATGTTTCTATTAGATGAAATTATGCATGTGAAATATATTTATGGATTTTTTTATCTTATATATAGGAAATGCATTTTTAATCACTAAGTTAACTAGCAAAGGAAAACTTTTTATGATTAATTTGAATACATCTTTTTTTTTTTTTTTATCTTTTATAAAAAATAAAAAAAGCTTTTTTTAAAAATGTGCTCTATAAAAGAAATCTTATAAACATTTCAGTAAAAAATGTTCTAATTTTTTTCAAATCCTTGTTAGCGTATTTTAAATTGAAGCATTAATTAAAACACAATATATAGCTCATTATTATTTCAATATTTTTTGTTTTATTTTGTGTTAAAAATTTAGATATAATTTGTATACTATGTAAGCAAAATATGAAGATTAAAATATGCAATTATGGGGATTGATTACTCTAATAGTTACTACTGAAAATGTTTTGTTTTATGTATAATTTTAATTAATTTTACAGAAGTGAATCTACGCCCGAAATTATTGAATATTAAATACGTGAATTATCATATTACTAACTAAGCGTAAAACCAACAGAGTGAAAAATGTCCAAGTCGGGAATCGAACCCCGATCCTTGGGATAACGCTCCAATGCTCTAGTGTTTGAGCTACGAGATCGATACCTAACCTGACATCTCTCACTCACATGTCGGTAAGGCTGCGCTGCAACTGCAACAAAACATGGAAAAGTCTTCATGAGCAATAGTTCTGCAATAGTACTTTATGTGAAAATTTAGCACGTTACGATATTGGTAGATATTATTCATGAAAGTTTAACATGTGCGCGTAGAAAAGTTCTCCATACCAGAATTAAATTTATCACGGACTCTTGAATTTGAATCTTACTATTTACTAATAGTAACTTCCCTTATTTGAGGACATAAATTCTGAGATTAAATAAGGCGATTAGGCAATATGGTTGGTGAAATTTAAAGGACACATCAGAATCCTGTTACAGCAACTTACATTCTTAAAAGTCATTGATAAATCCGGTGCAATATTTACTAATGGCTATTTTATATTTTGATGCAATAAATATAAAAGTGTCAATTTTTCAGTTTAAAAAATGTTTAATTTACTTTTCAGTTTAATGCCTTAGTTCTTTTTTATTAATTATAAATAAAAAGGCGACTTCAAGCTCATGTTTCGTTTTAAATCTACAAAGTAAAAAACTATATTATTGGTTGAATTTCTCTTATACATAAAAAGACTATTTCAATTTCGAATCTTTACTGTTTCTTTAAAAAAAAATTAATTTAATATAGAAATACATGCTGAAAGTTTAACATGCTTCTTGCATAGTTAATAAAATATTGTGAAAAATATTGTACAAAACTTTTGAATTGAAATTGCTATTCATCTTTATTTATTTAAAACTTGTTTTTAACAAGAAAAAATTACATTTTGCTAAATAAGGATTTTCTACCTTATAAACGATGTATATAATTTAACAGGTTCGGGTCTGGCGTACGATTAATAGCACATGTCTTTTCATTGAGTATTATTTTATCAATTACTTTTATTGCTTTTTACAGGTAGTAATGGTAGAATATGTATACGCATTTTTTATTATGACTTTTTTTCATTTAGTAATAATAATAATATTAAAAATTTTCTTAATTCTCTTTGCACCGTTGGCGATTCTTTTATTTTAAATATATACACTGAAACCTCTCTAAGGAGACCACCCATTTGGCCATAAAAAATCGGTCTTTTAGAGAGCTTGTCTCTTAGTAGAGGTGATAGGTAAAGCAAATTTTCATGAAATACATCCTACAAAAAAAATATTATTGAATTAGTTTATTAAATTTCATGTCTATACAGCTTTAAAGAATGAATTAATAGTAGTTTACTTTGATTTTAACAATTTTTGTTTCGAAACATTCTTTGATCTCTTTAAACAAATTATTTCATCTTCTAAGGCATTGATATCATCAATGAATTTTTCTATGGATACATTGTTTAGTCCACAAGTACTGCAGCAACTGATAATTGTTAGTGTATTTACGTTATCTCATGCACATTTTATCCATCCAATAGCATCAGGTATATCAATGGATTTCACAATGTCGAACGCATTTTTGGTCTCATCTTTTAGTGAAATGAGCTTTCATAAAATAAAGCGTCTGTATTCGAGCTTGAAACAATGAATAATTCCGTGATCTAACGGGTGAATTTTGGATGTTGTGTTAGGAGGGAGAAGTTGAAGTTTTACACTTTTTAGCTGTGCCTCATGCAAGTGACATGGAGCATTATTCAAAATAAGGATAATGCTTCTACCCTCTTTGATCAAAGTCACTTAGCCAATTTTTAAAAATGATGGATGTTATCCGCGCCTTTCTGTTAGATTTCCAAATGACTCTAATTTTTGTTATATCAACATATTTTAAAGCAATGGGGCTTTTGAGCCTCCCATATTATGATTGGTTTTTCTTTCTCTCCAGCGGCATTCCCACAAAGGGCCACAGTAAATCACTGTTTGGCCTCTTTCCCTCCTTTTTCTTCACCTCTTTTCTCCATAAGAGTTTTAGTAGGCAAGGCACGGAAGTATAATCCATTCTCATCCAGATTATAAATGTCATGATCTGAATATCCTGTAAGAATCAATGGAAGACGAGATTTCCTCTCCCCTAACATCTCTTCATCTGCATCGGCCGAATATCTATAAATAGATTTGAAGATAATGTTGTTTCTGTGACAAAACTTCTCCACCACCCATTGCTTGCACAAAATCTTTCTTCCCTCATAGCTCTTGCAATTTAAATGGCCTTCTCTTTCAACAAAGTTCCACTCAATGAGATATTTTTTGACCTTGCACACTTAAACCACTGCAATACAGCTTCATTAAGCTCTCTAAATATTTCCGATCCTTTTTCTTTTTATTCCACAAGATTTGAATTCCTCATACTCTTTTAACAGAAAACCTTTGCTTTTTCTTTCAATGTATTGTTTATTTGAGTTTTGCTACAATTAAATTGTGCGGCCAATTTCCTTCCTGATGTTCCATTCTTGTGTGCTCTTAAAACTTGCACTTTGTTTTCCGAAGTTAACACAATTCTCTTAGACATCATCTAAATTGGTATACTAAGCACGCAACAAGAAAAACAGGATATGCACTTCGATATGGATATTAGGGTGGGTCGAAAAAAATAATTTTTTTATTTTCGGAACGCTTTAGTGCGGAAAAGTTGCCTATAGTAATAAGAAGAAAAAGGACATAAAATTTTTAAAATCGGTTAAAATCTTCCATTCGCGCATCGTACTTAAAGTTGAGGAAAAATTGTGAAAATTGCGTCTTTTCTCTAATTTTTTTAACTGAATTAAAACTTTAAAAATAAACACACTTTAGCTTTTATGCTTGTTTCATGGTTTACATAAGCTAAATAAATTAAATTCTAATCAATAATCTAATTTTTCCGTTCGCGCAACATCTTAGAAAAAAACATAAATTTAGCAATTTTTCGCAATTTTCACTCTGCAACTCTTCGCTCGTTTTGCTTGAACAAAACGACCCAGAACTCACCATGTGGAGGTGGTTGCACGTAGAGTTCCACCTCCATCCTACCCAACCAACCATCCAATTGTTTTGTGTGGCATTTACATTATATTTGCAACCATTTGCAAAGGTTTTCCATAGAGTAGCATTCTTTGGCTTACTATGTTTTTAAGTTTTCTTTTTATAGCCACTACACATTTAAAGTCAGATTTTTGGGGAAAATAAGGCATAACCGATTTAGAATTCAGCGTTGTTCGGATGTAGCCATCTCTAGCTTCATGTCCATATACTTTATTCGAGGTCTCTGTCACAAGTTTGACACGCATCTTAACAGTCTCGGTGTGACAGGGAAACAGTTGTGTTTCTCTGATGAGAGTAGTGTCAGAAGTGATGCATTTAACATCATCTTCACTTAGGTCCCGCGACATTTCGAAGGATACACCGCAAAAGAATTCCATTTAATAATTTCTATGTAATCAGAAGCTTGAAAGTTTCCATTCTGGTGGCATTACATTTATAAATTCTTCTTCTTTGGGAAGGTTTGTCTTGCTTTTACGATCCTTGTAACCAATATCCCGAATATGTTTTCTTTAATCGGCAATCATCGCCAACAGAACATTCTCTGGGTGCGCAAAAAACGCATTTCGTTCTATTACTGGATCGACAATTTGTAGTAATTCGTCGGATAAAAAGCGTGATGTTTGGAAGGCTTGAAATACATGGTCCATGGAAATATTTTGGTCCATCAGTAAAATATTTGATTATTTTATGGCAAATTACACAGGCATGTACTATTTTATGATGAAGCCAACTATTTCTTTTAAGTTTTCGGATGAATCTGATACAATCTAAGGACTCGGTTGGCCGCAGTTAGTAATCTGGAATCGGACAAAGTATCGGTGTCCCAATTTGCCTTCTGGACAATGTCCAAAGGTGATTGTATTCAAAATATCCCCAAAATACTGTTGTTCAGCGCTCAAAAAAGTCTTGTCTATATCAGGAATCGAACAATCTGCTGGTTCACAATCGACCATAGGAGTTTTTTCACAGCAAGAGAGCTGATGCCCGATTGACGCACTAAAAGATTTAGACCCTTCAGTTTGATCATGAATATGTTGGACAATTTGGCAATAAGAAAGCTTATTAAAATGCCGGATGCATATGCTCCACATTTTTCGATTTTCTAGTCGGCGAATAGTACCGTTATTTCATCCAGTGTTTGCTACAGTAGTATCATACCCTACTACTTCTAGTTTTTTAGTGATATTGACAGTTCAGACAAACAAGGAATAATGCTTTGACATATATCATTTGATGAACTCGAGGAAGGAGATACATGTCCAATATAAGTTGATCCAGATTCCTGGATAAGAGAATAGTGTTTTTATTTCACATTCCTATGAAATTGCTGGGCATTAAATGTTTCGACGAACAAAATATCTCATTTTTGTCGGTCAAAAAAGACCCGAACTTTCCTCAGGGGGTGTGAATCGGCATTTCAAATCCGTCCTAAAGCGACTCTTGTCTGTTTTTATTTTACACTTATCAACCACATCAAAAGAATCTGTGTTGGTTATCCAGAACAATTGACGCTATGACAGCTTTTGGCCAATCAGAAACTCCGAAACGATCGCTGTTTAGCGCTGTTGCGTTAATTTTAATTCTCATCTGCCATTTGGGCTTTTAGTCGATGTACTCGGTTTGTATTTATCTTCCTCATACTCCAAGTCTTCAAAAGAAGTGTGTTCGAGTTCATCATTTTCATAGTACACTGCCACTTTAGGAAATTTAAAACTATTTGAGGAACCACTCAGTGTTTGCTGAATATCACGAGCTTTCCGCCCGGCCTTCACATTTAACTTTTTGGTAACTGTTTTGTAAATACATCAGGTTTTCCCCCGAATTGTAATTACTTTGAAGAGTCATGAACCGCAACGCAAAGGCACAATTTTTTTTTTTTTTTTTTTTTTTTTTTTTTTTACATAAGCATTTATTTAGAATTACAAATTGACATGCATGTGGTCTTTTTAATATAACATAAATACCACACCCAACAATTGGATGGTTGTCTTTGTAAGATGTGGGTGGAATTCAACGTGCAACCACCTCCACGTGGTAAGTTTTGTGTCATTTTGTTTTAGCAAAACAAACTAAGAGTTGCACGGTGAAAATTGCGAAAAATTTATAAATTTATGTTTTTTCTAAGTTCTTGCGCGAGCAAAAAAAAAATTGGATTAATGATCGGAATTTAATTTATTAAGGTTGTGTAAACCATGAAACAATCATAAAAAGCTAAAGCGTGTTTATTTTTAAAGTTTTAATTAACTTAAAAAAATTAGAAAAAAGGCGCGATTTTTTCAATTTTTCATCAATTTTAAGTACGATGCGCGAATGGAAGATGTTAACCGATTTTTAAAATTTGTATGCCGTTTTTCTTTTTATTACAATAGGCAACTTTTCCGCACTAAATCGTTTCGAAAATAAAAAATTTCTTTTTTTCGACCCACCCTAATGGATATGCACTATGCTACAACTTCCACTGTTAAACAAAGCTAAGATGATAACAACAAGTGGCAATCTTTCCAAGAAAAGCAACAGAATTGGTATAAACTAGAATTTGGACCCCTTATTCTCCCTCTTGAAAAAGGCTCCTGCACTTTACAGGTATTTGTTACTCTGCCAATTTCAGGAAAGGGGATAACAGCCCTTCTCCGACCAATACCAACTATCCCTCCGTAACCGTAGCGATATTAAACACGGTAATGCACGATAACCAGCTTTTTCCTTCTAAATGGGTGATGTTGGTGGGAAGAGATTACCTTGAGTCGCCAGGCTTAAGGAAACACACTTAGCTGAGCATGTTTTCCAGAGAGAAGTGGAATTTCTAGATTTCCCCATGCAGAGAAA
Organism: Maratus speciosus; assembly: GCA_963932465.1. Taxonomy (NCBI): domain Eukaryota; kingdom Metazoa; phylum Arthropoda; class Arachnida; order Araneae; family Salticidae; genus Maratus; species Maratus speciosus. The sequence continues at coordinate 430,544,153 of OZ010792.1, forward strand.
CGTAATTTTACTCTTCGATTGAAAAGTTGAAAACGGTTCTTTCAAGAAGGGAGACCGGGGGGTGGGGGGGAGCTGACTTGATTTACCAGGTCTAAGGAAGTAGACTTAGCTGAGCGTGCTTTCCAAAGAGAAGTGGAATTTCGATATTTCCCACATGCAAAGGAAAGTAATCCTACTCTTCGACTGAAAAGTCGTAAAGTGGTCTTTCAGGGGGGGGGGGGTGAGATGGGAAATAGTGGTCCTTTAATGGAAGAGAATTAACATAGAGCCTATAGCCAAATATTTCTAGACTATAAATAAAAGGTCTTTACGAGAGGTTGTCTCCTTATAGAGGTGGTCTTTCAGGGCATTTCACTATATTTCACGCTTTAAATTTAAAATATAGGTGACTTTTCTGAACGAACAATGTGTGATAATACTCAAAAAGTATTAAAAAGTTGTAATTTCTACGTTAAATCCTGTTGTAATACAATCTTTTCCAAACGTACCCAATAACTCTTCCTAAGCCTATTGTCTTAGGAATATGAATTAAATAGTGCGCAAAATAAGTACATTCGTTAGATTTCTGAAAAAGACATATTCGTTAAACTTCAGTAAATATATTTGAATAGCTATTATTAACATTATTAACATAAAAGTATTTTTTTTTCTCAAAATTGAAAAAAAATCGGGTCCAAAAGGGTTCATTTTTAGGGCTACAGTTAGTAATAAATAACAAACATGGATTAAAAAAATATTTTCTAGCATTGTGACATTCTCAGACAAATAGAATATCTAGAATTATCGCGGCATAAAAAAAGAGTTAAAAGAACTTACAAAAGTGTTTGTTATTAGCATTAACTAGTTTTCTTTATTGCCGAAACCTCAATTGAGGTTTTGATATGGACGCGAGATATGACACTTTTGTCATGTCTACCTCAGTCTCATCTGCTACAAAAACATCGGATTATGTTGCCATTTGAAGGATATGGTTTTAAGGCGCACCAAATTAGCTGTATAGTGTTTGGTACAATTTGGACTATTTTTTTCAGTAATATTAAAAAGAATTCAGATTTATCGCAGACTAGAGAAAGTATTTGTTTGAAGTACGTTTTAGTGATGCTATACTATTTCAAATATAAAGAAAATTCTTTGCCTTGCTAATATGCACTACAACATATTTCGTATAGAAAATGGTGTGTGTACCATTTATTGTTCATTTACAGGTCTACACAAAAGGATTTGATATTGTTACTATCTGTAGGAGTAATTTTTAGAAGTAAGCTTTAACTATGATGCGTCATCTTTAACATAATGGAATTAATATAATTCAATGAGTTGCACGATAATATCTTCCCTAGAGAATTGAAAATGTAATATTTCATATTCTTTTACATGGTCACACAAAATAATTCACAAACTTTTAATTGTTTTATGCATTCTAAAATCTTCACAAAATATTAATTTAAAATGTTATGCGTATTTTATAGGTCATGATGTCCTCCCTCTATGGATCATATACAGGGCTGCCTAAAAAAATCGAATATATTAACGTCTGTGATAAGAACGGCTGAAAATGCGTTTTTAATTGAATCGGTCATTTCAAAAACCACATAAGTCAAGTTTTTTCCAAAAAGACTTTTTTGTCGCAAATGCTTCCTTAAAGGTAGATCCATGATCTGGGTAATGACCATATAACTCAGTGTATTCCTTCCTCTTTAAACTATACCTACTAATTTTCCTTCATTACTTAAACGACATAAGTCAGCGGCTTAAGTGTTTTTTGCATGCAATACCAGATGACGTTGCAGCCATAACATTCGATTTTATACAAAATCTACCACTACCACACATGCTAATACAAAGCATTTTTTATTTACGGCGACTATGGGATCTTTGTTTTGGTATAAAAAAATTTTAAAACAGGTAAATCTATATTTTACATTGTGTCACGGTGGCATTAAAGGGTGAACAAAATGAGGTTTGCTCTATGTTGTTGCATTTTATTAAAAATAATAATGGACCACTTATTAAGCATTTATAACTGATTTTCCATGGTTTGGCCTGGGCAAAATAAGAATACGCCATTGAGATTTATGTTGGCTTTGACTGACACCAGATGATTTGAAAAAAAAAACTTTTTTCGCATTTTCCTGTATGTGGTCATTCATTTTTACCCAAACACAGCGATTTTGGAGTCATAAAAAAAATGCAAAATCATGATCGTATCTATGTCCCAGAAAAATACACTGATTTGGTTTGGAACTCCAGTTCAACATTTACAGCCAAAGAACTGAAAACTGAAGATGTTTTAGTCTTCAAGAAACGGTGGCCGACTTTATATCAAAAATATATTTGTCGACACAATCGTACGAGGAAAAGTGTTCCAAAAGAAGAAAAGAAAAACATTTGGTCTTTCTATATACAAGAGTTTTCACTGTAATTCTAATAAAAGAGGCACTATCGTAGCGAGGAATGTATTGACGGATCCGTTTAAAGATTCATTTATCTTGATGAAAAACTTTCAACCCCTGTGTCACTTCCATCAGCCAAAGCCTGTGCATTGAATGTGTCAATTAATAGTAAAAAATTTGGCGATTAAAACAAATTCCGGATAGCATTCTGGAAGACCATATGCCATTTTATTTTAACATATTTAGCAGGCCAACTGCTAATATTGAAGAATTCTGAAAATTGAGAAATAATGATAATGAATAATATGAATGAGAAATAATAATAATGTCCTATTGAGAATGGTGAAGAATATGATTGCGCACCAAAATGATATTAAACAAAAAATGTTCCTATATAAGTGTTATCTTCATTTATTTTGATTAAAAATATGCTTAATATTACTGTTTTGTTCAAATTAAATACCACATAACCTTGTTTTTTGATAAAACAACATAAGTTAGGAACAGTTTTCCGTTCTTATTCTTTTTATTATTAATAAATTATGAAAATTATTCGCTATCTATAAACTTTGATATCCAAACACCATAATCAAAGCAAAAAAATCCATAAAAATTCATTTACTTGTGAATAAAAGTTTTTTTTCTGAAAAATTCTGATTCCGTGACTTATGTGGTTTTTGAAATGGATTTCTGCTTTTTCAGAATTTAGTGTCGCACCCGATAAAAATATATATATATATATATATATGTATATATAAATAGTACCAAACATATTTTAATTGTAAGACTTACAGCATACTCTTTTATTTTATGTAAAATGATGTCATTCGCATCCGATTAAGAATTCCGAATTTACAATCCAATCTTAAACATCTACAGTAAAGTACGCGTAGGACGTCACTCTCGCGAAATAATACACAAATGCAGCAAAAAGATGCCGTCATTAAAGAAATTCGACAAAAGAAATCGGATGTCTAATGATTCATAGGCCTTCATTTGTTCGTAACATTAATATAAATACTTAAAATTAAATAAAGTTTATAATTGCTCCATGTTTTAACAGAAATTATTTGTTTATATTTTTTTCAAAATAGCACGTATTTTAATTACATTTTTTTCGGTTGTTATGAAGAAATGGCAACAAAAATATATAATTAATATTTTACAACTATTTTTCCTTTACTTTCTACAGAAATGGAGTACTTCCGTTGCCAACATTAAGGAAATGGCTCCAAAAACTACAAAAAAAAAATTAATATTTCAAAAATAAATGAAGATGCAGTTTTCATTCAAATTGCATTTAAAACTACTTTTTTTCCAATACAACGGTATAAAAATGGAAAATGTGCGATGCTTAGAAGTTTAAATAATTGCTATAGAGTATTTAATCGTACTTCTTTGTTTTACGGCTGGCTTCTGTAAGGTAACGTTATTTTTTGGAGATGACACAAAATAAGCTGGGAGAAAGAAATAGCATACCGTACCGGGGGTTAACAATAATACAACTAGTTTTATCCTCTATATTTGGCAGTGCAAAATATTGGTTTACAAATAAAATTATAAGGCAAAACGCAATTTTTCATCTTGATTCAACATAAAATATATAAATTATACATATAAATATATATAAATAATACAAGAAAATTTAAAGAGTTAATTTATACGAAAATAGATCCAACACCGAAAGATGAATTAACTGGTGTATATACCATTCCTTTTAGAACTGATAGCAATAGACTAATGGAGTACATCGGAATGACCAAAAGAAAACTCAAAGAAAGAATAAAAGAACATAAAGCAGATATAAAATTTTGTCGTCAATCCACAGCTCTCTCGTTTAAATTTCAATCAGAATATCGCAATAGATTTTGATCATGCAAAAATCGTATTCCCAGCATCCAATTATTACACATCCACTATAATACAATCCATAGAAATCCTGTGTAAAAACAATCAAGTATGTAAGGACACCCTATCGTACAATATCCCCAGCTTATGGTTCAATACTCTGAATATAATCCTGAAAATTGGGTCTCTCATTTTCAAAACAAAGTGACATATTTGTATAAATAAACAACAATTAGTTATTAAAATATCTTCTGATGATGAGCTTGGAAAGTTTGAAAGTACGAAGAAGTTTTAAATAAAATGTATATTTTAAACTTGTAACATCTTTTTCAAGACTTTAGTTGCCTTTTAAGTAAAACTGTGGACTTTTTAAAGTTCACATTATACATTTTACATTGGTTCACAATAAAAACCAATCGACGCAGTTACAGGTTTTTCACGATTTTACAAAATTTGTTTTTCAGGATAAGGCGAGTTTTGAAACTCAAATCCTCAATTGTTTTATGCGCTTTTTGGCTGGACTAAATTTTACAATACTAAAAGGCGTGAGTATTATATAAGTAAATTCATATGCAGGGTTTCAAGGAAATATATTGATACAGTAATTTCTATGTACAACGGTAATTTGAGTAACAGCACTTTCAGTTGTGTTCTGTATTTTTAATCTGAATTAAATTTTAATTAAATGAGTGATATGAGTAAATAGCTATGGATAATATATAGGGCAGCACAAAAGATTGCGAAGATATTACCGTTTCGTCTGCGGTTAAGAATTGCTGCAAAATACTTTAACATTTAGTACGTGATTTATCACATTGCTAACTAAGCGTAGAACCAACAGAAGGAAATATGTCCAACCCAGGATTCCAACCCGGAACCCTTAGAATAGCGCTCCAAGTGCTCTACCAATTATGCTACGAGGACGATACCCAGCTTGGCATCAGCTTGTTGGTAAGGTGTCCTTACAAACACATGTGAGTGAGAGATGCCAAGCTGGGTATCGTACTCGTAGCTTAATTGGTAAAGCACTTGGAGTGCTATTCCAAGGGCTCCGGGTTCGATTCCCGGCTTGGACATTTTTTCACTCTGTTGGTTCTACGCTTTTTTAGCAATGTGATAAATCGCGTAATTTCACAGCTGAAAATTAATTGAAAAAGTAATTAAAATTATATACATGTTTAATTGCACGGTTGCATTTTTCTCCTGAACTAAAATTATATTCACAAAGGGCTGTGAGTACAACATAAATAAATTTATATACAGGATGTAGAATATAAGAATATGGATGTATTGCCTTCTATTGACAGTACTTTTTGAAAAAGCTCATTCAGTTAGGCGTTTTAAAGCTGAATTCAATTTCAATATATTACTTGATATGTATGAAAATTTATACAACATATACGGGGCTTTACTAAAGATTTTAAGTAAATTAACGTCTATGATCATACTTCTTATACGATATTTTATACAACTTCTGAAACATGTAGAAGTAGTAGATCAGCTTATTAAAAAGTCGCCTGTGGCAACTCTGTAAATTCATCGAAAAAGTAGAAATGGACAATTCTTATGAATATAGAAAAAACAAAAAAGAAATTATATGTCATGAAATAGGATTTAAAAAATAATAATTGATAAACAGAATACTTAGGAGAAGGGGCCATCCACAAATGATGTCACGCTTGGAGGGGGAGAGGGGGGTTCGTGAAATTGTGACAATTTGTGGCAAGGGGGTGGGAGGGGGGTAAGAAGAAGTGTGACATCACACATTTTGGTTAAAATAAAAGCATTAAAAATCAGCAGATTAAATTTTGAAATTATTTTAAAATTAAAGTATTTCGTATTCATAAAGTAAGGATAAGATTTAAAGCCAAATATATTAAATTCTGTTTCAAATTCCAAAATACTACACTTTTCAATTACTCTGTCATATTAATATTTTATTACTATTGTATATTAATTATGTTTTTTGTCGTAAACCTTAATCTTATTTCATGCAAAATAAGCACACGAATGATTTTTATAGTTATGCTCACAAATGTTATTAAAACACATAGTTAAAGTTTAAAAATAAAATTTTTAATATGATCTATAACGCAATGTCTTGTTTCTGAACTGCAAGTATATGTTTATGTAATATAGCGTGACGTATGACAAGAGAGGGGGGGGGGGGGAGGTAAGGTGAAGTGTGACACTTTGTGACACAGGGGGGAGGGAGGGGGACAAAAATATTGAAAAAAGTGTGACATCATTTATGGACCGCCCCTAAATAGAAAAATATACGAAAGAAAGTAATTAGTAAGATGTTTAAACAATTGGGAAAATACTTAAAATATATTATTACACTCACGCATATATATGTCGTTTTCATTCCCTCATTCGTCTCTTTCACAATCTGTAATTAGCTCAAGTTATCTGGCGAATTCATAACATTAGGTTCAATTATCATCTGACGTTTACTTCATGAGATTGCTGAGAATGATGAATTGCAAGTACATTAATTCTTAATGTTTCTGCAGGTGTGGCTCAGCTGAAGATCTCAGAAAAGTACTATTCTTAATTACATTTGCAGAATCTCTGGCATCATTCTGAAAATATATATGACATATAGGAATTATTAAAGTTCCAATGAACTAAGATTAACTAAGAATGCATTAACTAAGTGAAATAAATATTGTGTGAATACTGCTTATAACGAAGATGAAGGGCGCATAAAAATTATTCGTTATACGCAGACTTCGTTATAACAGATATCTTTATGACAGTAATAAATAAATCTATTAACCCTTTGCACTCAGTTTTCGAGGAAAACTGTTATCACTACCACTCCTGAACTAAATTCTCGCTACCACTAATTAAATAAAAACATCTTTGTAGTATATTTATAAAACATTTTCAATAGATATCGATCACAAGGATTATAGTATAAAAATAATGGTAGCAAAAGGCAATCGCTATTTCGAAACGATAATATTCAGTTAATTATATTTAAAGGGTAGAAAGGGTTAAGAGATTTAGATATAATCATAGTTAATGGACTGTTAGTAGTTCATATAATTTTTAGAATGATATTTGAAAATGAATGAATGAGAAATTTGAAAAGAACGCTCCGATTGGTTTCACATTGGCTTGCGAGTGCCTTAGTATTACTACAGTAGGTTCTCAACACTCGATTACTACCTTGTATCTGTAAGGTACACGATAACATTTTTTGCTAACTTCAAGGGCATCTTTAGAAATTCGGGAACGATCAACAAAAGTAACGGTAATAAAAACTGCGAAAACGTAACCTACCTATAACGTAACTCTGCCTTAAGGGGGTCCGGGACACAAAAAAATCTTCAAATTTTGTAAAAATATCTTATTTCATAAAAAATTTCTCTGTTTTTTTCCTACTTTTAAAATAACATTTAAATCAGGTTTCTATCTGGTTTCTAGAACAAAAAATATTATTTTTTTCGTTTTGGTTTGTTTTCAAAATCTAGCTTTCAAGAAATGGCTGTCATGGAAACGACTTCTTGTAAAAATGCCTTTTTCTTCATGATAGTTTTTTTCACCAATTCTCATATTTAAATTCTTATAACTCGAGAACCGTTAAATATACAGGGTTCAAACTTCGAGCATATCTTTTTCAATTGTTTTACTTTAATTTTGATTCAGCATATTTGAAAAAAAATATTTACTTTTGAAAAAATGATTTTTAAGTTGCACCACTTTTTTTGAAATTTTTTCGTTAAATATTTTTAATTTTTTTATAAATAAATATTTTTAAAAATGCTGAATCAAAATTAAAATTTGTATATTTCTGTTTATTTAAATGAAAAAAAATTTAAATTCTATAAATAATATTTCGAGTTATAACGATTTTAAATTACCCCACTTTTTTAATAAATTTTAAATTTAAATTAAAAAAAAATTCTGACAAGTTTTATCATGTGATTTTGTTTACAAATGATAAGGTTAACCATCACAAAAATATTCAGAATTTTAACTCAATAAATAAAAATTATTTTAAAATGTGTCCAGGACCCCCTCAAATGGAAATTTTCATGGGCCCGTCAAAAGGAGTGTCGTATAAATAAACTTGCTACGAATAAAATTTTTCTAAAGCTCAAAATATTTTCCGGTTTCTTGCCATTATTAGTTTTTCTACCTATGCATTAATTTTTTTAACTAAATTTTGTTGCTACAAGATCTATAAATATTAAAGAGATTTTTCACCGATACAGGTTTTCACCTCGCTGATCGCTTTGTTCTCGCCTATGGGGAAATTTAATTAGTTGATTATTTATTAACTAATATAATTATCGAAATATAGTTTTCTTTTCACTATCTGAAAGTAATCGTCAGATCCCAATGTAGTGATAGTGATGATAGTGAGTTTTAATAAAAAGGTTTCTTTCAAATTCAAGTGTATTTAAAAAAAAAAAAAAATCTTTAAAATTTGAAATTTCTACTCGTGGAAATTTTCAAATTCCGTCATCTTCTTAAAAATACTTAAAATCTAACGAAATAAAAAAAATTAGACTAGGTAGGTATCGGATGTCTGTGAAAATCATATTTCGACAATTGAATTAGGTTATCAGTATTCTCCTAATTAAATTTTTCTATAAGTTAACATGGGATTTCGCACTCGAGGAGGAAAGATGAAGTGGTCCCTTAAGAAACTACGCTAGAAAAACGAAGACATTTCAAGCTAATGTTAAACAATGAGAGCATTCTTTTCAAATTTCTTTGTCGCATTTGAGTATTTTTATTTGTTTTTTTTTATTATTTTTTTTGTTTTGGGGTATCTAAGATCGATGTCTTGCTGAATACTTCTTAACTTTTTCAATTCTCATTGCAGTATTTTTTTTTGTACACTTTTAGTTTCCACGCCGGTACCGAAAGTTACCGAAAGTCTCGAAAAACTGTAATTCAAATCGAAAAAGGAAAAAAGTACCTGGTAAGGCATATACCACAGATATTCCATACAAAAAATCATTTAAAAATATTGAAGTGCAACCGAGAAATTTGAAAAGAACGCTCCCATTGGTTTAACATTGGCTTGTGAGTGCCTTCGTATTACTACAGCAGGCTCTCAACAATCAATTACTACCTTGTATGTGTAAGGTACACTATAACTTTTTTTATTGACTATTTTTATTGACAACGGCATCTTTGGAATTCGGGAACGCTTTCCTGCCTTTCTTCCGAATGCACACATGCACAGTGGGCTTAACACCAGTCTAGCATTGGTGTTACGTCATGTACTACACCACACAGATACAACGACAGCAATAACGTAAATTTTTTTAAGGGTAGTAATCGAGTGTTACTTAGATTTAAAATAAGTATCTAGTTAATTTTCATTATTATTACTATTTATTATTATTATTATTATTATTATTATTAGAACTTGTTAGATGCAATTATTAACGCAGTTTTCAATAACAGATAATGCTGTGATTGAAAGATTTTTAAATGAAAGATTATTTTAAGTTTCTTTTAGGTTTCATTTGTAAAATCAGTCTAATTACTTTTTTATAATGTCTTCTTCAACGTCTCTTGATTCAATTACATATTTATTTCTTTAATGTATGTATTTTTTATACCGGTAACTTTATCTTAAGCGTATCTGAAAGCGTGTCATGTAAGCTGGGTGTAAAAAAATCATACTTTTTTTTTTAATTTTGCGGATATTGCAACTGTGTATACCTTGTATTTAAAGTTGCAATCTACACCAGCGTTTCTTAAACTTTGGGATCTCGTGGACCTCCTTTGATGTAATATGCATTTCGAGGACCCACAACAAAAATTTTTTCAATGTATGATAAAAAAAATATTTTGATGGTATCATAGAACTTATTTATTTTTTATGACACATATTCGGTCTTTAGATGTTGAAAAAATCAGTTGCATTGATAAGATAAATGGCACACATTTTAAGACAGTTAAAATGCGCATACTAGTATTTCCCATGACAAGGATGCTGTTTTTTTTCTACGAGATGTGCAATGTCTGGTTCAATGTTCGAAACATGCATTCGCAAGTCTGGTTTGATATTCAATAGATTTCTATAGTTGTTTTTCATATGCACAAGGCTGGAGAAAGTCTTTTCACACAAATATGTTGTAAATAAGGGAAGTAAATACTTGATAACTTTATCTGCGAGTTCTCCATACGTATTTCTCACGCACAATCAAAAATTAGGAAAGCTATTCACTTGGAAAGGAAATTTCATGGAACCATTGTATGATAATTCGGTAAGTTGTTCCTGCTTCTAGAATGTTAAAAATTGTATTTCACTAATGTCTTGAAAATAAAAGGGATACATCATCCACTCATTTTCTGACTTTGAGAGAGGAAAATAAAGTCGGAAAGATTCTTTTAACCACTTGAGCTCTGATGGTTGAATTTTCTACCACTTAATTTTAATTCAAAAATGTCAGAATGGCACCGGAACATTTCGACCAAATTTATTTGAAAAAAGTTTAATGCATTTTTTCATGTACTTCATAAACCGAATTTTTTCTTTGAAAGATACTGGTGCCAATGTGACATTTGGAATTTTGAAGAAATTTACACGCCAGAGCTCAAAGGGTTAAGTTCTCCAGGTGAACAACGAAATTTTCAACAGTATCAGGGGACTTTGTACCACCAGATGATTGCAAGCAATCTAATAATGTTGGAAATGATACAAAATTATTATTTTCAAGTCGATTTGCTCACAAATATTTTTTTTATTATTGCTTGTACTTTGTCCTGTAATTCGGAAAGATGTATCGATGTTCTTTGTAAGCTTAAATTCAGATCATTCAGAAAATTAAAAATATCTGTCAAATATGCCACCTTGACAAGTCAGGAGAAATCATTGAAACATTCTTTCAAATGACATTTGGAATCCAATAAAAATAGCCTTACTTCATCAAGCACTGCAAAAATGCGATTTAAAACTTTCCCTCGTGTCAGCCACCTAATTTCTATTTGCAAAAGTAACTGTTTGTGTTCACTCCCGATTTCTCCGCGCAGAATTTTAAAAAGTCTAGAACTCAATGGACGAGCCTTGATATAATTTACTACTGAAACAACTTCGTTGAATGTAGACTTCAAATCTTCAGGCATTTTTTTCGCGACCAATGATTCACGGGGATTACAACAGTGTGTCCAAACTGCATGTGGTGTTTTATCTTTAACAAAGCTGGTCATACCTCATAGGTCCACTCATAGCTCGAGCCCCCTCTATACTTATTCCGACACATTTTGCCCAGTTAATTTCTTTTTTCTGCTATGAAATTGTCTAAATAGGTGAATAGCGCATCACTTATTGTGTGAGATGGAATGGATTTACAAAACAAAAGATCTTCATATACCTTGCCACCAAATTCATAACGAACGAAAGCTAACAAATTCACATTATTTGAAACTTCTAAACTCTCATTCACCTATAATGCGAAATAAGGACTTATTTTTACACGTTCAATTAATTGGTTCTCAGTATTTTCACGTAAGTCGGTTATTCTCTAAACAGTATCATTAGATAATGAAATTAAATTTAGATCCTTTGCTGTTTTTTCTCCTAGCATTGTTGTGATCATTGCTTTAGCAGCAAGTAGAATGAAAGTCTTTGCAATCGTATTGCACACTTTGCTACCATCAAAGATACCTGATACGATGCAAAAATGACCTTTTCATTATTGGAACCAGCTGCGGTCTTTTCAATTAATTTCTGACTTTTTTTCAGTTATTTTAACTTCTTTAAAAAATCCAGTTGGGTTGTTTAAATACCCTTTATGTTTAGTTTGTAAATGCCTACGGAGGTTTGCTGGTTTCATAAATTCCTTTGGGAGTATATCGTGACAAATAAATCAAACAGGCTGTTCTTCATTATTAATACAGGTGCTCGTAAATCCCAATGTTAAATATTCTTCAGAGAACTTAAGTTTTTTCCTTTGCTGTAATTTATGCTTTGTTAAAATGTGAGGTATTAAATCATCCTCATCTGTATATGAGTCCATCTCTTCTTTACGTTTTATTTTACCGATCTTTAACCACTCATTCATATCTTAAATTAAAAAAATGTAAGTATGTAGCAAGGGAGACTAAAATACTAACAGTGCACTTAAAAATGGCAGTGGCTGTTATTCACTCGCTACCGTTTTTACCTTACTATCACGTTTCTTGATAAACTGACATATGCTTACGTGATTGCTACTATGACAACGTGAAACAGAATCCATTTTTAAAGGGCGCCGACGAGGAACAAAATATTTTGTAAAAATGTTTGGCTTACGCAGAGATGAATTTAGAGGGTTAAGCGCAAGGGAGGGGTGCGGTTCCCTTCCTCAGCATTGAAATGTCTCCCTCCAAAGATTTAGATTTAGCTATTTATTTTATGTTTAATAATAGTCCTAAATTAGACGTTCTAGTCCTGCATTTATCAATAACTACAACTACATAAACTCCTGCCAAAGAAAAAAGGTCTAAATTCAGCAATGGGCTTGAGGACCCCCGTCTGTAATCTCGTAGAACAAGTGGCAGCAATTGAAAAAATAAATCTATCTTTATTTTTAAACGCACAAGTGTTGCCATCTACAAGTTGAAAATTGATTTAATAATATTTTCAGAATGTATTTTATTGGCCACATTAGGCATTATAGCTTCAATATTATACTAACAGTATTTTAGATCCTAAAGTGGGTATGTTGCCGAAAGGCAACACCCGGCATTTAAGGGTTAAAATACTTTAAACTCTAAATAACGCCTTGCAGATACGTAAAAACCTCATAATCACATATGTGCATTCTATATTTTGACTTTTTAGTGGACAAATAGCGCCATCTAGCTTTGAAATAGTAAAAAAACAAAAAAGTTGACAAAAGTTTTAATTTTTTTGGACTTTAAGAAACAAGTCAGGGCCGAAAGGGTTTAAACTTAAATTAGGGACTGCTTTTCTGAATGAATAATTTGTGATAAACAATAAAAAAAATACTAATATGTTTTTATTTCTGTTAAGTCCTGTTGTAATACGACATTTTCCAAACGTCTTCAAAAACTCTTCCTTTGAATATTGTCATATGCAAAGAACGCGAAATAACTACATTCGTTAGGTTTCAAAAGCTACCATATTCGTTAAATTTAAGTAAAACCTAACTTCTGTTATTTGGTTAGTTACTTTTAATTTTACGAGCGTAAAAGGGATTTTTATACTAAACTGAAAAAAAAAATTCAGGGCCGAAAGGTTTAAACATGAAGAGTTATTTACTTGCCTTTTCTACACCTAATAGGTTTCGCAAGTCCCAAACTACAAGGTCTCTACAAGTCCAAATGTGGAAAACATCCTCTATATCCCTGCAGTTTCCTTATGCAGTACATAACAACTGTATTATATCAAGCTCTTTCTGATCTATGCCGTTCTTTAGATGTGCTATTGATATTTACCACTCCAAGGTATTTAAAGATTCTAGAAATTTTTTCTCTAGCAAAGTTCCATGACAGGGGTGTGTGCTGTTGCTTTTGTTATGTGGCAGTTCCATGTGCCTATATCATGGCTGGAGTCATAGGTAAATTGTTCAAACTATTAAGTTTTCAATAAACTAGTAAACAAGAAGTAGGATTTATTATGAATCAATAATAGTTTACAAGGTAGTGTAAGTATGCGATGACAGTGGCAAGATAAGACTAATACATAGAGTAATATACGCAATAAAAGATTTTCCAAGATAAAAGTAAATGATTTAGGAAGTAAAAATGTTAAATTATGTGAGTGATATCTGAGGAATATATAGAACAGTCTTCTTACTTTTCTGTTTATATTTGTATTTAATAACCTTAAGAAAATATACAAAATATGTTCAAACAATACACAAAATAGATTTTTTAAAATTAAAATAATAAAAAAAAATTAAAAATCATTTGATTTAAATTGTGATTTCAATCACTGATTTTTATCCTTTGATTAAAATAATTTACACCCTGCATATAAGTGCAAATAAATTTCCAAACAGATTTTTTGTGGTATAAATCTTTTAGATACAAATATTCGTTATACGCGATATTCAGAATTAGAAGTATGCCTTATATGCGGCTTAAGAAAGAGCGAAATATTGATATGTGCAAGGAATTTTAAAAAGTTCGATTTGCCCGATACTTCGATTTAACTGGACTCGTATTATCCGGTTTCTACTGAAAAATAGATGTGTTAAAACTATTATTAAAAATTAAGAACTAAAATATATAAATTGTGAAATTAAGATTAAAAAATACATCACTGTAAATTATAAAAAAAATGAACAGTAATCGATTTCTGGAAGCTGGGTCAAAAAATGTAATTTTTTGGGGACATGATAGTTAATTTTTGATAGACTATATTTATAAAAAATTATTTAGAAAGGTTATATAAAACATATTAAAAATATATATTTGAAGGAGATTGAATGATTTCTGATTTTATTTTCTCTCTTTTTTTAAATTAATGGAGGTATACTCGTGTACTTCCGTTGCATGTTACAACTATGTTCCTTTTTTACGCATTTTCACTTATTTTGTGAATGCGATAAATATATTATTAATTTAATCATGAATTTTTTTTCTCTAAAAATTACTTCATAATTAACTAAATTTTACTATTATAAGGAAATTCAAAAATTATGTTTAAGTTACTATTAAAAAGCTTTCGTGTAACCTCTGTTACAATAAAATTCTGCGCAATTATTTTCAAAATGTAGTAGCATTCGACAACTAATAAAAATATTCAGAGGCAGAAGGCGTCACTTCTTATAATTTCAATTATTAGCGGTGAATGTGCACGCCGTCATTTGATTTTAATTTTGAAATATTATCGCTGAACTTTAAATTGTCCTGAATTTTCTCTATCCCTTCCGATCTCCATTTAAAACGTAAGTATTATCTAATATATAAAAATGAAAATTTGTCTGTCTGTAATTCTATACATATCCACAATTTGAAAACGCCCGAGGTAACTAAAGTAATCCGGAATCGGAATAACTTATAGTTAATTTTTGATTAATAAAAAAACACAAATTAACAGCAATTTCCAATCAAATTTAACCATTTTTCGTTATAGCAGTTGCCAACTATTAAAAATCCACAATTAAATTCTTACCACAACAATTACTTTTCTATTGCAAGATTTCCACGTGAAAAAATGAAATAAATCGTTTGACGAATTTTAAAAAAAAAGGAATATTACGTCATAACTTTTCTACTGCAAGATTTCCACGTGGAAAATGAAAATAAAATAAATAGTTTGACGAATTTTAAAAAAAAGTTAATGTTACGTCATAGTTTTTTTTTTTTTTATGAACCCTCATTTTTTACCCATGTGAAAAATTATAATTATTTAATTAATTTAACGAATTAAAAAAATGGTATATTACGTCATATTGGAAATATAAAGGTCGTAGTGAATGTATAGCGTCATATAAGTGTGAAAAAATGTATTGAAGCATGATAAAAACTCGATTATGGAAATATTGGCGTATTTTAACATTATTGCTCCAATAATGTGGAAATACGTTCATTTATAGCTGTTTTATTTTGCGTGTGTTATATAAATTTATGCATTTTTATATTGGGTTTTCATTTGATTCATCTGTACAGCACTTCGAATGCTTTTTTTTTATTTTTTGTTTTAGAATGTATGTTAAATTTTGAAATTGGTTTTTCAAAACAACCATTCTTAAAACTCCGGGCAATGCCAGGTACTTTAACTAGTTTATTTGATATAAATAGGTTTTTAATTCATATACTTAAAGCTTTTTTGGGGATACTTACTCCAAGTTTCATATCTATTCTAAATAAACACGACATTATAAAACAAAATATAGTGCATTTGTATCTTCCATAGATTTATCCTCCTTTACAATATTATTAAGGAGATTACGCCCTAATTCTTTACAAAATAAATTAGGCAGCAAGTAATAAGAAGACTATATAATCACCTATTATAAATATTTAAAAAGGTGAAAAATGATCTATGAATATTGTTATTATTATTGGGTTTAAATGTTTTTATCGAAATTTCTACATACAGAATGTAAATGTTCACCGTAGCTTACCGTTTCCCCAGCTTCAAAAGTGCGAATCTAAAATCACAGCTCATTCCGCCAAGTAGTTTTTGAGTTATGATTAACCCATTTGCAACGGTTGAGCATAAATGCGTCCATTTCAGTAATTAAGGCTTTATTCAGAAGTTCAGATTGATTGGAAATTCCAAAAGAAGAATTTACAAAAGTAAGGTAAGTTAACCCTCTGTATCACATCGTTGCAGATCTTCAGCGTACCCAAAACTCAGTGTTACTTATATAGAAGGATTTGAAAGACAATTTTATTTATTGCTGCGATCTTTCAACACAACTGCAATATAAATTCTTCATAGAATTTTCAACAGATTGCGATATTTAGTAATTTTTCATGTCAAAGTTTTATTTATAACTTGACCAGTTTCGCATCGTAATTTATAAAATGAACTTCGTAAATTTTCTCAAATTAAAGAGTCTGGGAAAGCCCGAAGATAAATTTTTAACAAAGGTAAGTTTGTATACTTTACAATTTTGCATTGGATAACTGACAATATTTATGAGAAGTATGTCTTTTCTGTTTTTTACAGATATGCAAAAAGTTTTTATATTTATTAAATTTTTTAAAATATTTTTTACCTACTTAAAATGATGTATTGTAACATCTGAGACAATGTTTCCAAATCGGAGAGTCACAAATGGTAAAAGTAAAGAAGCATTTTTACATTACCGTCAACCGGCGTTACTTTGGTCCTTGCGGGGTTACTTTGGTCCATCCCATAAAAAAAGGTTTTATTCTTTGTATTGAACAAACAATACAAGATAATTTGGAGTTTTTGCTCTTGAAAAATATTTTATACCCTACTAAAGGGTATTTGAATAGTTTGGGGGTAATTTAATTTTTTTAGTGGCAACACTAGATGTGTTTGTAAACAACTGTTTTCGAGTGTAAATTTTAACTCTCCAAACTTTCTATCGTGAAACAATTTGGATAAGAGCTAAAATAAGATAAGTGTCAAAATATTACCTTTAGTAACATGTAACCCATGTGTGATCATAGTTTTTCCATTAACTTTTTATTTTGACAGAAAATTTTTACGTTTTCATAAAGCTAACATGAAAACTTGTATTTCGGGGCTCTTTGTGCCAGGACTTTTTTACTCCGAAAATAGCCCCATTACTTAGAAATGCCTTTTATACAACCAAATCTGTTAAAACATGTTTTAAGTAACTTTTTTTTCAAATATTATTGCAGCAAAATGTTACATTAATTCTTTTTGTTCCAGTTACTGAGGATAACATGACGAAAACTGTTTCTCGTTTCTTTAATATTAGCAATTGGTTTATTGTGTTTAAAAGTTTTGAAAAAAATTGTTTATCGAGTTTGCAGTGTTAATTTAATAGCAAATGCTATTGCAAAGGGGTTTTAATAAAAATGTATTCATTTACATATGAAATGTATTCATTTTATATGAAACTAACTGAATGGACCAAAGAAGCCCCTAGCAGAGGCTACTTTGTTCCAAAACTTTAACAATAGTTAAAAAAAATAATAAATAAAGAATTTCCTCTTTAAAATCACACAGTTTGCTTCATTGTTTCATGTTAATTATTTACAACTCCATTTCGACGTTGACAAATCACACATAATATTTTTTAATAATGGAAATGTGAGTGGAACCAGGAAAAAGTGACCCAAAGTAACCGGTTGACGGTATGTAATCACGAAACGACTGTCACTAAATAAGAAAAACATTACTAATCATAATTTCTGGTATAAATTCGGAATGTCGGAATATAAAAGAATTTCCTTAAATGAACGCTTCGTATGCAAATGGATTGAAAATCTACTGGTAACACAGCTTGCTTTGAAACTACTAAATGTGAATTTAACATTAGGAGCTTAAAATTGTCAATCGGCTTAATTCCTAAACTATTTCCCCGCATGTCTTTCCGTCAGATATCTGAAGGTAAAATTTACGGAAGAATTCCAATATGGAGTTCAAATTGTTTGTAATGAAAATTTCAAACTTTGTAACAATTTTAATATGAAGACGGTGCCCTAAAATTACTTTATAACAATCATTAAAAAAACACGTAATTAGCCAATAGAACGGTTATTTTTATTTTTCTCTTCACCTATTTGGCGATAAAATAGATTAAAGGGGGGAGGCATTGGGGTGAGTCTATTTCTCTCACTCTCTCCCTTTTTTTTTTTTTTTTTTTTTGATCGACTTTCCTACTTAAAAGCCAATTAAAATTCGAAAAAAAATAAAAAGATGAAGAAGGAAGTGTTCGTGAATTAACCAATAGTATGGCTATTTTCATTTTTCTCTTTACCTATTTGGCAATAAAATAGATTGGACGGGAGGGGAGGCATCGGGAAAACGACTCTTTTTTTTTTTTTTTTTTTTTTTTTTTTTTGACCGATTTTTTTACTTAAAAGAACAGCCAGTTATAATTCGAAAAAAAAAAGTTGAAGAAAGAAACTTATAGGAGTGTTATTGAATGAATGAAATTTTTTTCCAAGAAAATGCGTGAATAAATTTAAATACTTTTATAGGAATGAATGAGTAAATGTAGACTTACTAATTAATGTAGAAACTTATTGTTGCAAGTGAAAAAATGTACGCTATTGTGTACATAAAATATAAGACATCTCCTGGAAATAAGTCGCAATATGCCTTTTTGAGCAAAAATTGTGACAGATCACATTTTATTCATTACATTTTTTTGAAAGGGTTTGGGGATTGTATTAAGTTTTCTTGTATGAGAAAACACATACAGTTTTTTCATAGAGATGCATCTATCTCATTGAAGTTTTGGAAAATATATGAAGATTGCTAGAAAGTGCTTTGATTCTTTTCTTTCACTGGCTGAAACCCTACTCTCTATCATGTCAATGCCGTTATAAAAAGAAAGTACCCAAAATCAAAATACCAACCGCTATTCAGGTTCACAACTCTAGATTAGCAGCATATCACATAACTATTAGACACGTACTAAGTGAACGTAATTTGGATATCTTAAGTACAGTTCATCCATAACCCAGCTAAAGATTAATTATTTATGATTCAGTAATTAAGTAAAAATCAAATTATCCTACAAACATGGCTCGAAATGCTAAAATCCACGAACCGGAACGCTATTTCAAAATTATTGTTGACTAAACAATTTTTTGAAGGGTTAGACAAATTTGTTACTAACCATACAAAAACAATTTTAAAAATTCATTCAAGATCCTAAATAGTAAGGTACGGAGAGGGCACAATAAACTATATAACATTTACGTGGCGGAAAACGATTATTAATTTCTCTTTTACCGATAGCAACAAGCGTAGTGTAAACTAACTCCATGTCTCCGATAAGGCCTAATGTGGCTGGTAGGTTCTGCTCTCGAAGCTGGTAGACGGGAGGTGATGGGTTCGAACCCAATCGTGTCCGTCGGCCTAACCGTTCGAAGTGTTCGTGGATTTCTACGAACCTTGGGAAACCTTGTGTAAATACGGGTTAGGTTCCCTTAGAAAGACCTCCACGGAAGGCACCCTCCGTAGGGCTTATATCTCTCGAGTGGATAATCGACCGTCAAAAATCAACCCAACCCAACCCGATAAGGCCTGAATTCAACCTGCTTCCATCTTCATTATATGGGAACGTCCATTGTTACTCTTGTGACCTTTAGAGCAAATTTTCACAAATACTTTCAATCATTTTATTACAAAATATAATTAAAACAAAAATTGATATAACTAGTTAAATACAATTATGTTCCACTCGCATAAAATATATCTAATTTGTAACAAAAAGCAATTCTTTTGTCTATATAATCAATCAAAATTTTGTTACTCTTGTGGCCAGAGTGTCACAAGAGTCATTTAATATATACATAAGTAAAATGCTTTTTGTTACAAATTAGATATATGTTTGTGTGTGGAACACAGTGGTATTTAGCTGGTTATATCAATTTTTATCTTAATTATATTTTGTAATAAAATAATTGGAATTATATATGAAAATTTGCTCTAATTATCACAAGAATAACGAATGGACGTTCCCATATCTAAAGATTAAAATTAAAAATCTCCGATGGTTTAATCATTAAAGTTTAGAATTCGTGATGTAGAATCGTAGTCACTGTATGAAATGGGGGGGGGGGGGGGCTCACAAGCATAGTAGACCAGGTCCATTTTGAAAAAAAAAATGAGAGTCCATTTAGAAGATGCATTAAATCTGCTTTATTCCCTCCCACAGTGAACCAAGTATGTAAACAGATGCCATATAGTATGAGAAAGTATGCGAAAACAGGCTTGGTTCAGTGTGGAAGTAGCTAAAACAGATTTTATGCCTCCTCTAAATAGACTATCTCATTTTTAGGTGCGTTCGTAATTATATAAATACGTAGCACCTATAGTTGTCGTTCAGTCCGTCTGTCTGTCCGTCCGCCTGTCCGCATATAACAGAGCAAAACCTACCCAACCGAATGGTCTGAAATTTTAAATATATAATTGTTGCAATATTTTGTCGAGTCATTTCAAATTTTATGAAAATCGGATGTATGGTTTAATTACAGAGACAGTCAAAAGTTTTCCGTTACATTACGGCCAATGGGAATAAATTATTGCAAGTGCATTTTAATGATGTTACAGCCTTTCGAACAGAATGAAATTGATATGCACTTATGAAGTGCACTAAAATATACATTCAGTACAATATACGTGCAAAAAATTCTTATAGAATTAGTTATAGTACGAACGTACCTCATTTGCCACGTTTGACGAGCAATTTCCAATTTTTTTTTTTCAAAATAGACTTGGTATACTGTATTTGTGAGCACCTCAAATATGAGTGTCATCTGCCTCGTAAACGGTATAAGTGGAGGCTTATCACCGTGATGTAAGGGCATCACCGAAATTCTATGCATTTTTTCAGATGAACCTGAACCTGAATTGAAATATTAATCTTTTTCAGGAACTGTAAAAATTTGTTTTAATAACTGCACTATCCGAAACTATATTTACCATGATTCCACGAACGAGAACAATGTTTGACATAATTTGAGGAACCGTAATGTTTTTTGTTTTTTTTTTTTTTTTTTTTTTTTTCGGTTTGCTCCGGTACATTTCGAGGCCTGACTACAATTATTATGGAAACGATTAAAATAAAAATTGAAAGACTTTGAAGTATTAAAAAATTTGAATACATTACTTTAATAAAGTTTATATAAAATAGTAAATAAATAAATTTATCTTACAGAAAATAACATTTCCTTTATCAGAATTCCACTTAAACTAAATTATCTTTAGAAAACTAAGATTTCAATTACTTTAAGATCTTAAATATTTATTCAAATCTTATCATACAACCACTAATTTTGTTGACTTATTAGGTTTGTAATTACTTTAGATATTTTTAAAAGTTTAAATTAAATAGTTTGATATTTGGATAAATGGCGTTATCGCTTGGATAATCAATTTCATATTCTATACATCTATACAACATTTTGTAACGGGTCTTCAAATCAGGAAATTTCTCCTATATTTAATTATCTATACATCGGTTTTAGACGCCTGCATAAATAATTAAAATCGATTTCAAAACTTCGTTATATAAACTACAAATTTATTGTAGTATAGTAAAATGGAATTAAAAGAATCGATTAGTTTAATACTTAGCTTCATTTCGCTGGAAACAGAACGCCTAAAATTATACCTTTCCATTATTTTGGTCTTCAATATTTTTCTCACACTTATAATTTAGTCTATCATTTAACTATAAGATTAAATATTGATGTTTTCCAAGAAAGCTAAGTCTTTATAAAACTAGTCGTTGGGGGGCATCGTAATATTTACCCATCATGGATATACATAATATAAAATATGAAAGTAAAACATCTATAAACTATTTATAAAATGCATTGCAATTCCAAAATAAAATTTAAACGTATATTTAAGAATTTTTAATACATATTATGCCCTATTACTGAATTATGGGTACTACTTGATTATCCCGTTGACCCATTTCGACAAATTATATAAATCGCCGAACTACTCGCAGAATTATACAAACTGGCATAAGTTTTATTTTAAATAACGAAAGAACAAATAAATTAGTAAAAGATTAATAAAAAATATAAATAAAACGTTAAATTAAAAATCACTTGATGACGCAAAAAAAATCGTGTAACGTGTAAATGTGATATTTATGATAAGTTATTGTTGCATTTAATCTTGTAGTTTGACGATAGTTTTTTGGTTGACGGTATAATCAAGTAATTGGGTAATTGCGTTCCGAATTGCGTAAAAAAAAACATCCTAATAGCTCCAAAAATGATATAAACTAACAGTTTACTGCGTCGGATTAAGCGTCTGATTTCTAATTAAAATACATCTTTGAATTGAAATTTGAATAAAATACAGGATCACGAAAAATCGAAGAGTGTGAAAAATATTATTACAAATATCTCGGCAACTCATAATACGATTGACTTCCTTCTTTTTGCAAAACGTATGGTTTTTTTTTTCTTTTATATCCACTCATTAAAAGGAACAATTTAGAAAATTTTTATTTACCTTTTATCAGAACAAATATTTCGAGAATCCGAAAAAAATAGTTTCGAATAATCGAGGTTACTGATATTCAATAGGCTTTGTCCCATTATTACCTACTAAGTACACACCGAATTTCAAGTCTCTATCTCAATTTGTTCGGGAGATAGAGCGTTTACAGACACACAGACACACGCAGACACACACAGAGACAGGTAGACGGACGGCAAATTTTTTTCTCTAAAAATCTTTTTTTCGGAATCTCCGGTGTCTGAAACATGTAAATCCGTCAAAAATAATTCGTTTTTTAAAACGATTACGATTACAAGATTTACCCTATACTACGTATGATGGGTAAGTAGTATGAAAAATAAAAATAGTCAAGGGAAATTCTTGATTGAATCTCGTTTGTGTTTCGTATTTGAAGAATAAGAACAGTCGGGATGTTAAAAAATATATATTTTTTTTAATGTACTTGACAAATTCTTTATTTTATTTAAATATTGAAGGACTTTGATACTCTAACTAAGCTGATTTTATATTCTTGATTTAACTACAGACAGTGATCTTGGTATGTTTTAACGCCTTTATTTCTCATGGCATTTATCATGATCTTTATGAGCGATTGATTTCTCAACTAAAAAACTGAAAAACAAGTAAAAATTAAATTTAAAAAATCAAAAAATCCGACTGCGTAAAAAGCGAACTAATTAATTATTTCTCATCAATGTGAAACTAATTTTTATATTACTTACCTATATTTTTTATTTACTTATATTGCTGACTTTTAAGTTGTGTTTAATTGTCAGTTTCTGTCTATAAACACTGTTTTGAGGAGGCCTATAGATGTCTATGAATGTTAGAGTAGCAGTAAAGCTAGAGATCCTACCCACACAACTTCCAGGTTGTGTAATATTTAAACGGAGTTTCTGACTGTAAAGTATTCAATGAAACATCGTCTTCATTTTGAAAGACCTATCTAATGATATGCCACTCAATAGGGTGCGAAAAAAAATTTTTCGCCTCTACCGCCATTTTCTATTTTACGGCGGCCATTTTGAATTTATAAAAACAAAACCTTGCCTATAGCCGTCGGATTTTTAAGACGAATCGATAGAGACCTCATTCATTAAAATACATCCAGCCGTTCGGATGTTTCGAGGGTATAAAAAAATCCACATCAAGCAGGACGGTCGTTCTGCCAAGCCAAGCTGAAAAAAAAATTGCTAACCTCGCCAAACAAACAAACGCCAAGAATAAAACGCAAGACACCGTAACTGCTTATTATACTGAAGACAGTTTCTCCATGTTAAATCGACAAAACATGCCAGCGTAAAATTTCCCATATCAAAAGAACCAATCATCGCAGAAAAATAAAACCAAAACCAGAAGGACCTAATGGAAAAGATCTTCAATTTGAGACCAAATGCATCTTCAAAAATTAATTATAAACAGAGATATAGATTTTTTAAAATAACGTCGAGATACTGAAAATGACAAATTTATTTTCTTCGTCACACCTTATGCTTCAATTGAGGTAGAGACTTAAATAATGGACATAAAAAAGTAAGGATTGCATTTTTGGACAGATATTTACTCAAGCTACGTGCTTTTATAAAATTCAGCTTTAAAAACACAAATTTTCTATTCTTAATTAGCGAAAAACTGTTAATTAATTCTAAAGTTTATAAATTATGCCAAACAGCGATAAATCCGCCAAACCAATTTAGAAGTCTTATACTATTCTTTTATATTATCCTTTTGCATTGATTTCATTGAAGACAACTATGGTTGAGATCCAGATAGATTTTTCGCTGTTAGCGAAATGAGTTTGACCAATCAGAAGCCAGAATGTTTGAGAGTTTTTGCTGTTTCTGGATCCCGGCCTATGTCATAAAAGTTTTGAGTCATTTTCTTAGTGCCATGGATGAAGTGCAATGTTTACAGAAATCTAGGCTGGGATCCAGATAGATTTTTCGCTGTTAGCGAAACGAGATTTACCAATCAATAGCCTGCATTGCTGCAAACAGCGAAAAGTTCGCAAAAATGCAAGCTTCTGATTGATGAATCTCGTTTCGCTAACAGCGAAAAATCTATCTAGGTTGCGGCCAATTATGTTGTGAACACAATTTTGCATTTCCACATCCAGGAAGGGTATTGATGTCATAACAACAGTGCATATTCGAAACTATTTAAGGCATTGATTCTGAACTCCCTTGCTATACATTTCAATATTAAAGAAGTTGTTGTTTCAATAGTTTTAGTACTTTTCTCTATTGCTCACTCCAAAACACAAATATCGAAATTTAACCAGCAGCGATCAGAAACTATAGCGCCTAGAATGTATAGTGTTGAAATCGGCTAACCCTGTAATACTTAAAAAAGCGCTAAAATATTGTATCCCTTAAATGTGCAATGATACTGCTGCAATATGCAGATCGCAGCGACATCTGCAGGATATTTTCTACAACTGCAAGAAATTGCCAGTCTATACAATGTAATAATAGTAATACGAAAATCCCGCAGATGCCGCTGCGATCGACACTTGAAATTTTAGCAGTATCGTCGCACATTTAAGGGATACAAATTTTTAGAACTGTTTGGATAGCATATTTCCACACAAGGTATTCTAGGCGCTGTATCAGAAAGAACACCATAACAGAGAGCCTTTATACATAAGAGTGGTGATATATGCACAGGAGGCATGCTCATTTCAAGTTTTTGTCGAAAGTACGGCAATCCGCTTTCTTGAATAGAGGATATTCAATCTGCGTTATGATCACATGGTCAAGGCAAGAACGTCTAGCTTAAAGAAGGGAAGGCTCCGTCTACGTAATGTAAATCCCCGCTAGCCAATGAAACAGTTCATGGGGGAAAGCAGTAGCACACTGTTAAAAATGTCGTGAAAAATTACCTCTGTTTTTAAAGGCTATCTGTATTATGACCAATGAGAACGTTTCATAGGCGTTTATATAGCGTTCTCATTGGTCAGAAAATAGAGAACCTTTAAGAACAGAGGTAATTTTTCACGATATTTTTAACAGTGTAGTTTCCTGATTCCCTTCTTATCAGTTAGAAATTCTTTGGGTAAATGGAGGATATTCCAAATATGGGTTCGAGGCTGAAAAAAGTCACGTGATACCGGTAATTTACCCAAGGAACTTCTAACTGATAAGAAGGGAAGATGCTACCGCTTTGCCTGATGAACTGTTTCATTGGCTAGCGGAGATTTACATTACACGTCTACGGAGCCTCCCCTTCTTTACGCTAGATGTTTTTACCTTGATCACGTGATCAAAACGCAGATGGAATATCCTCCATTACCGGTACCACGTGACTTTTTCAGCCTCGAACCCATATTTGGAATATCCTCCATTAAGAGGTGATACGCGCATGGACGATCTCTATTAGACTAGGGAAATAATTCAACATGCATTAGCCTGACGATAATGGCATACTCACAAAGAACTATAACGATTTGTTTTTATCACTTTTATCAATAAACATTTATTGGCCGTATGTCGCTACTTCGTAATAGAGACACACTTGTTCCTAATTAGATCCCGGCCTTAATGTATCAAAATACGGAGTTTGCTTTCTGTACTATTCCTGAGCTCAGTTATAGCGGCTAGAAATATAGGCCGGGATCCAGGTACATTTTTGCAAACAGTGAAAAGTTAGAAAAAATCTGGCTTCTGATTGGTCAATCTCGTTACGATAACAGAGAAAAATCTACCTAGATCACGGTCATAGTGTGGAAACAGGCTGTTCCAGTAATGCTTTAAAAAGTGCTAAAAATTGAATCCCATAAATATTGAAAAATACTGAATGACAAATGTCGATAGGAGCAACATTTTCTAGATCTTCTCTGAGCGAAACGTTTTCTTTTGAAATAGTTACGTTGGAATTACCATACGTCGCTGTAATCGACATTCGTCGTTCAGCCTCGTTCAACATTTATGGGATACAATTTTTTAGCACCTTCTCAATAAGCCGATTTTTAAACTATATCTTCTAGAAACTATAGCTCCGTTATAGCGTCTAGATTATATGTTGTAGAAATCGACTATCGGAGCAATACTTAAAAAAGTGCGGAAGTATTGAATCCCTTAAATGTACAACCATGTCGAATTCCAAACAGTCATTTGCATCGACATCTGCAGGATATTTTTTAAAGAAGAAAGACACATGTGTAATGCACCGCTACAGCGTCTAGAATACGTAATGTGGAAATTTGCTATCCAAGAACCGCTAAGAAGTGTATCCCTTAAATGTGCACTGACGCTGAAATCCAGGGAGATGATCGCAGCGACATCTGCGATATATTTTCAAATTTCAAAGTAAACATGGTATTATTACAGCGGGTTTGACGCCAAGCACACAGGTCAGATGTATGTTAATAAAACGTAAAAAAAAAAGTTACAGCGTCTAGACCAAATTGTCTTGGAGTTTTGGGAAATATCCTGCAGATATCGCTGTGATCGACTGATTGGATTTCCACACTATATATTCTAGACGCTGTAGCACCGCTGTAGTCTGTCTTTTTCGTTTGCCTCGAAGTATATATAGATGACGTCATTTGAAGCTGTTCCTAAAGTGTGGCCAGCTCATCACGTCACACGGAGTTGATTATCTGCACGCGGCAATGGACACAAAAAAAATTGACGCACCGCTTTGTACTAATCATCGTGTAAAGATGATCCAACTCCGTGTGACTTTTAAACGTCATGAAATGGCCTATTATGTTATTGGTCACGCTAACACACTCCACCTTGCGTCCGCCATATATAGCGGCATCTTGCACTAGAGACTGCTAAATGGTCTGCTATCGGTCAAAATCAAGAGAGAAAAGGGCAGAAGGGGGGTGGGGGAGAACTCGTTTTTTTATGTATTTTTTCACACGGGAAGATTGACATGTCTGCTCCTCTCCTTTCATATCTTCATGATGGTGAAATAAACCAACGCCCCCTAGATATTTGAGAAAGTCTTGACACGCGTCACGAAAACATCAGACAAAGCAGGCAAAGCAAAGGAACAAAATCATTCATTGGCTCGTGGATATGAACGAGCCAATGAATGATTTTTCTTCTTTGTTTTGCCTGCTTTGTGTGATAGTTTCCTGACGCATGTCAAGGCTTTCTCGAATATTTAAAAGGCGTTGAATAGGCCGGGATCAAGATAGATTTTACGCTATTAGCGAGATGAGATTGATCAATCAGAAGCCTGGATTTTTGAAAACTTTTTTATGTTTGCAGTAAACACCGAAAAGCCTGCAAGGATGGAGGCTACTGATTGGTCAATCTAATTTTACTAACAGAGAAAAATTTATCTGGATCCCGGTCATTAACTTTGGTTGGTTGAGACGATTTTGAATAAAATCAAATCAGAAAGCCAATGTTTTTTAACTTTTCTGGTTAGTTTAATCGAAATCTTCCACGTCTATTACTGAAAACTGAGTTACTGTACTTTGGACAAAAACTTGAATATGAGTACACGACTTGTGCATATGTCACCACTCTTACATATAAATGTACTCTGTTATGAGCATAATTATAAGCGCAGCTGGTTAAATTTGAGTATCTGGGTATTAGAAAAAGCAATTGTGGCCCACCGTGGCTGAGTGGATAAGACACCACGGTGCTAATCGCTTGAGAGCGTAGGTGGGGGCGGGTTCAAATCCCGCCGTGATCCCCTCGTGATCTGATATATATGTGTTCAATAAAACAAACAAACAAGCAATAGTGAAAGGTACAGTTGCCATGGAAACAACGACTTCTTTAATTCGTATAGAAAATGAATGAATAGTTGTAAATGACTTAAGTTTAAAATGTAGGCAAATGCTCTGAAAATATCAATGGCTCCCATCTAGTATTTTACAAAAGTAATTTAATATATTCACATGATGTATAAGTTGATGCAACTCTTAGCTAATGAAAATTCTGCAACAAGACTTATGTAGGTAGATCTTTTCAATGATTAATTCAGAATTCTAAGAACAAAGCGAAGTTCTTAAGCGCTCTTCCTCCCCCCTCCCCCCCTCAAAAAAGAAATACGATAGAAAGATATAAGTATTTGGATAACTTCAGTATTTCTGTGATCTTTTGTCAGAGTTTAGAAAAGGTGTCTGGGTATTAAAAAAAACATAAAACAAATTTGACGAACTATAAGACTATAGATTTCAGGCAATTTTTAACTGGAAAAAATTTAATTCTAATGTTTATGCGGCTTTAATAATAGACTATTAAAGATAATCAATTTACGGGAATTTTTATACGAAATTATATTCTCACATTTATGCAAATAGGTAAGGATAAACAGACTTGAATAAAATTACATATTTATTCTTTTTTCTCTATAACACGATCTAAATGAAGATGTACAGTTTATATCTTTAAATTTTTTTTAATCAAAAATATTTCCTCATCATGTCTAGAATTGCTAGATTTGCTTCTTTAGACAGATTTTCGATTCTTTAGATGCCTGCGGGGCTTCATTCTCGGATTATCCGTAGGTATTTGTAAAGGTAAATTTATTTTGCAAAACCGTCAGCAAAAAAAAAGTTAGAACAAACAATTAACTGACAGACTAACTGTAAATATATATTTTATTTTGACTCCATTTGATTTTTACTAAATTTTCATCCTTCATAGAAAATTTTAAGGAGATATAAATTGAGAAAGACTGATACTTTGAAAGAAGAAATTGACTTTCCTTACTTTTAAATTATTAATTACTCTAAAAAATGAATGATAGGTAAACAAAATGTATACTATTGTGTTTGTTCCCTGCTGATAAAGGCTATACAAGGACTAATTTTAGTGAGTAGAATTATTTCAATTATATATAATCTATTTAAAAAAAAGGACTGATATCTACTAAAAAACAACTTTTCAAAAGTAAAAAAAAAAGCCAAGCAAAAAAAAAGAAAAGAAAAAGGGGGAAAGTTATGGCTAAAAAATAGTGTGATATCAATTTTCCAAGCTTATATTATGGTACTTATTTAACATTTTTTATTAAAAATTTACCATACGTAAGTCGAGTACCTAAGTATGCGTTGATAGAAAGCCTTTTCTCCTTTACTAAATGCATCATAACGTGTTTCTGAAAATTAATTTTTTTTAAATTATGCATGATGGGCTTGGCGGCCATCTTTCCATATTTTACACAAATTTCTAAGCAGACAAGCTCGTAATATGTTTGCATTATTAAGAATTTTGAACTTCTAGTTTTGGCTACAGACAGATAAATTAAGATTGTCTTTTACTTTGAAAAAAAACAAATTGATTTTTACTGCTTTAACTAATTAATTAACCCCCTCCGAAAAAAAAGAATCATAAGATGAAACCTGAAGTCACTTCAACTTTATTTTAAGACACAAATTTCTAGGCACTCATTTCCATAAATTAAAAGCATAAAATGTTTGCTTTAGCAACAATTTCGAATTTCCGATCTTAACAATGTACTTGTGTGCTTAGAAATTTGTGTAAAATATGGAAAGATGGCCGCCAAGCCCATCATGCATAATTTAAAAAAAATTAATTTTCAGAAACACGTTATGATGCATTTAGTAAAGGAGAAAAGGCTTTCTATCAACGCATACTTAGGTACTCGACTTACGTATGGTAAATTTTTAATAAAAAATGTTAAATAAGTACCATAATATAAGCTTGGAAAATTGATATCACACTATTTTTTAGCCATAACTTTCCCCCTTTTTCTTTTCTTTTTTTTTGCTTGGCTTTTTTTTTTACTTTTGAAAAGTTGTTTTTTAGTAGATACCCAGATACTCGTGAAACACACAGCCCTTCTTGGCAGTCGGGTAATAAAAGTGCTAGATATTTTGTTTCTTTTGAAAAAAGTTTTAATTTTATTTTTTCTTCATATTTATTTTTTCCTTTTACTTGCTCATCATACTTAGTATAGGGTGAGTCTTATAATCGTTTTAAAAATCGAAAAAAAGAATGACAGATTTATACGTTTCAGACACTGGTCTGTCTGTGTGTGTGTCAATAAACGCTCTAACTCCCGAACAAATTGAGATAGAGACTTGAAATTTGATGTATACTTAGTATGTAAGAATCAGAAGAAGCCTATTAAATTTCAATAACCTCGATTACCCGCAACTATTGCTTTCGAACTCTTGAAATCTTCGTTCTGATAAAAGGCGTATAAAATTTTTCGAATTTTTTTTATTTTAAGGAGTGAATATAAAAGACAATAATAAATATAAAAGACAGATAAAAGGAAAGAAAAATAGGAGTGAATATAAAAGAGAATAAATAAATAAATTTTACATAAAGAAGGAAGTCAGTCGAATAATGAGTTGTCGAGATATTTGTAATTCTATTTTCCACACTCTTCGATATTTCATAACCCTGTATTTCAATCAAATTTAATTCAAAGACATATTTTAATTGGAAATGAGACGCTTAATCCCAATCACTAAACTGTTAGTGAATGGGATTATCATTTTTGGAGTTAAAAGGATGTTTCTTTTACGCAATTTAGTAATAGAGCATTTAAAGCGAGGCTAACGAAAAAGACAGGCTACCGCGGTGGGTCCGATTATTCTTTTTTTACAGACCGCTGGAATCACGTGATGCTCGAATGCACCAATGAAGGTGTGCAAAAAGAGCATCACGTGACTCCAGCGGTCTGTAAAAAAAGAAGAATCGAACCCACCGCGGTAGCCTGTCTTTCTCGTTAGCCTCGATTTAAAGTTTATGACGTCATTAAACCACGATTTTAAACATTCTATCTACCGAACAAATTGAAATAGAGGAAACCAAATTGAAATTTGGTATGTACTTAAAATGTAATAGTGCGACAAAGCCTATTAAATTTCAGCAACCTTAGTTATCCCTGGATGTGCTTTTTATAAATAGCTTCCGCATGTTTTATTTTCATATTTTATATTATGCATATTCATTATGATGTGTAAGTATGACGGTGACCCCCAACGACTAGTTTGATTTTAATTTCAAAATACACGCACCATGAGAAAAAAAGGTATGCTTACGTTCAGCCCAATATTTTTTTTAACCCTTTCAGGGGCAAGGGACTTCTATTAGTAAAATATTAAAATGAATGAATGACACCGGAATTTACAAACAAAGTTAATTGAAATTAAGTAAAAGCTTTTCTTCAAGCACTTAATAATAAGATAATTTTCAAACCAAAATTCTGGTGTCAATGTCCCATTTAGGAATTAAAATTAGGTGGTTCAAATTTGAACCACCGCCCTTGAAGGGGTTAAGTTTGGCCCTGTGCTCTATAGTATTGCAAAGCATAGCCGAACCCGAAATTTCATTCGCAACGTTCAGGCAGATCCTGTTGATAATTTTTAAGGCCTTATGTTATGAAACTGTATGATAGATGGTTCAAGTTTAAGATTGTGTGATGGTATGTGCGATTGGTTTAATTGAATTGGAGAATTCGGTTGAGTAGTTCACTTCTTCGTATACGAGGGCATTTCGAAAAGTAAAGATACACCATACGCCGGAGGAAAAGAAAAGTTTTGGCAAGCATGTTGGCAATACAGGTGTTAACCTTGAACCGTTAGCTTTCTCCGCGCAGTCGTTCGGCATTTCAACGTTGATTCTGGTTGGAGTAGGTCGTGTTTAAAATGGTTCCGCCTATTCAGAATCCCGCCAAATGCGAAGTGCGCTCCGTCATACGTTTTCTTCATGCAAGAGGTCAGCGAACAGCGGATATTCACAAAGAAATTGTTTCTGTTTATGAGAACATTATGAATCGACAAAATGTAACGAAATGGTGTCGTCATTTCTCTGAAGGTAGGACCGATGTTCATGACGAACAAAGAACAGGTCGACCAACTGTGATCTCTGATGCCCTTCTTCAGAGAACGGAGGAAGCAATTCGTGCGAATAAACGTCTCCTGTTACCTGAAGTCACATCTTGGAGGATAATCATTCCACGACGATGATGAGATCAAAGATGAAGTTGAAATGTGGTTCCGATAACAGGCGGAAACCTTCTATGACTGTGGGATACAAACGCTTCTGCCCCGACTTAACAAATGTTTGGATAACGCGGGGGGATTATGTCGAAAAATAATACATAATCCAGTTAATAAGATGTAACTTACGTTTTCTAAATAAATGGTTTTTTTTAAGGAATGCGAGCCATTGTATCTTTACTTTTCGAAATGCCCTCGTATTATTATCAGCAGACACACGTAAGTACGTGACTTGACATTATATTATCTCAAAATCAAATCACTCCTACCTTCAACCACAGCACCGGAATACTAGGCCTACGCACTGACACAAAAAAGGGCGGCTGGCGAAGGTGCATTTTTGTTTTCAGCGTTTGTATGGCCCCTTGAATTTTAATACCAGTTTTTTTTTTTTTTTTTTTTTTTTTTTTTTTTTTTTTTACAATATTACCTTGACATACTAAATTTCATAAAAAGCAGAATATTTTTAGAAAATAATGGTATATCAGTTGAAGGGGGAAAATACAAACTCTAAAAAAATATGCCTACGATTGTCGCCGTTTTGGTGTCAGTGCGTAGGTCGATTCAGAGAGCGGGGCTTTCAACTGTCATTTGTTGCAGTTACGATCGTAGATAAAATAGGTTATGTCAGTATAAACACCTAACCAGATCCTGATGCCATTAACGCTTAAATATAAATCAGAATTGTGTTAGCCTTCATTTAAGTTAACCCTTAAATGACTGATTTTTCAAAAATCATTGTAATAATGTTTTTCGGCTTGCATTTTTTAAATAAATCATGGGAAAAATACTTTAAAAAATCATATTTTGTTTTAAGTATGGTTTAGGCTAAAAAACAGTTTGTTACTAATTGGCAATACTGGTCTTTAATTGCAAAAATAATTTTCGTTGATAAAATTCTATATTATTAAACACACAAGAATTTTAGGAACTATAATAAGAAATAAATTTTACTTGCTCACTGTAGAACAAAATAGGGTATTTCGCAAGCTCTCAAACAAAACAAAAAGAACAAATAGCAGCAATTGAAAAAAGAAATCAATCTTTATTCTTAAACAGCACAAGTGCTGCCATCTACATATTGAAAATCGATTTAATAATATTTTCAGAATGTATTTTATTGGCAGAATTAGGCATTATAGCTTCAATATTATTCTAATAGTATTTTAGAGCGTAAATTGTGTATGTTGCCGAAAAGCAACCCCCGGCATTTAAGGGTTAAATGGTTCGTATGCTAATTTGAGAAGCTGATTGTACAATAACAACGAAACGAAAAAAAACTATAAAATTGTTTGTGTTTTTCTTCTGTACCGACTAAATAACTAAATTTGAAGAAAAACTCAAGAAAGGTCAATCATAAATAAGGCATTGATTATGAAGCATTTTCCGACACTATCAATACATCATTAAAATAATTAATGTTTTCGTAAAATGAAAGGAGATATCTAAATAAGCAATTTAAACAAGAAAGAGAAATCATGCGTCAAACATGGATTATGAATCACTTTCCAACATAGTCAGAATACTGTAACAAAACTTCACCGTTTAATAAAGGAAAATATGATGATTAAGGAAATAATTTGGAAAACACATAACACATTTGAAAACCCAATTTCAGCAATTACCATCTTCAGTCGTAAATAATATCCGAATACTTTTAAATCCTGTATATGACCTACACATTTCTATGTATACTATATAGTACGCTGAAAGTTAGTTCAGTT
Source organism: Maratus speciosus (assembly GCA_963932465.1). Lineage (NCBI taxonomy): Eukaryota > Metazoa > Arthropoda > Arachnida > Araneae > Salticidae > Maratus > Maratus speciosus. The sequence continues at coordinate 430,578,659 of OZ010792.1, forward strand.
AAACACACAGCACAGTTGAAAATTATCCTTCAAAATTTTCCGTCAATAAACGAAAATGTACTTAAAAACTTTTGTGCAGCCCTGTATATGACCTATAGAACGTACATACACCAAGTAATATGCAAAATCTAGTTACATTTAAAAACTCGTACCACAACTATAAACGCAGTTCCAACAATCATTGTTCATAGGCAGTAGTGAAGCGAAATTCATTTGTGTGTCCCTGTAATTGAACGGTGAATTCTGTGCTGCCGATACTCTACAGTTAACACCTTTTAGTATACCTCAGTGATATATATAAATTTCAATCTGTTTAAAACAATGTAATATTAAAATACACACAAACTATTGTTCACATAGACCGTAATGTATCGAAATTCGTTTGATAACCCCTGTAACTGAACTGCAAATGCTACACACTTCGGTTTCAATAACGAAACATGCCACAGTAAAAGTCCATTTTCAGCAATTGCTACCCATAGCCGGTAATGCATGCAATTTCTTTCGCATAAATCGGTAGCACTTATACATACCACGTAATACACTAAACATGAGTTAAGTTTGATGTCCATACCGCAATTCAAAATAGATTTCCAGCAATTTTCGCTTATAGGCAGTCCTGTATCTGAATTATTTCGTGTATATCTGTAAATGCACGATAAATAATACACACTCCATATTCTATAGAAAGAATGTTTTAGTGCACCCGGTGACGCAAAACAATTTAATTATTTTTAAATAGGGTAACATCATTACAGATTCTGCAAACATTTTTCTCCATTGACATGACGTAAGGAATTTTTTGTACGTCCCTGTGCACAAACTAATAAGTGCTACGTACCTTGAACGCTACAGAAGGCATTATGTAGTCCACCTCAGTGATATATTTCAATTTCGTTATGTTTCATGTTTTGTAATGTCATTAAAATGCACCGCAAACGATTTCCCTCCTTGGATCATAATGTAACGGTATTCGTTTGAATGTCCCTGTAAATGAATTGTAAATCCTACACAATTCCTTTTCAATAGGGAACATGCTATAGTAAACCTGAATAACATATATCATTGCATGACAAAACGTGGTCTATTTATGAAAGTTAGAGCGTGGACAGATGGACTGACCGGAGATGGCATGCAGACAAATCGAAGTCAAACTCTTTTCAGCTATAAGATGCAAAGGATGACTGTCCAAAAGCTGCGTTTTTGGCCCTTGAAATAGACTAAAATTTGATTATGTTATACTGACTTAATTATTTCAATTTTTAATATTAGAAGGTATATATTGTACGATTTTAACAATAGTTTTTGTATTTTGTTCGGATTTATATGATTTACACAAGCTCAAATTTCGTATAATTCGTAGTTTTGATGAAAAGTACGCAATTTCTGTTATTTTCACCTCAACTATTTATATGAGTGCAATCGTGCAACACTTCCACCTTGACATATATTATAAAACACATCAAAATATACAAAATATGTTAAAATAAAAGTGTTGCAAAGCTGCGCTCTTAGTAAAATATTGAAAATAGTGAGTAAATTGAGGTTTGAGTAAAAATTGGTTTCCGTTAAGAAAATATATTCTTTTTCGTAATGTAATTTAAAGAAAATTTTCTTTGGTAGAACTTGTTTTGAAGTATACATTATGCTACTTTTTAAGTTAAGTTATTAAATAAATTGATTAAAGCGTTAAACTTTACACTTTTTACTTAAAAATGCGTTTAAAGGATCTAAAAAAGGGAAGAAATGTAGAAACTTCTAGATTTCAGTTTGCGCTAGAGTACTATGAAAAACTAAATGGGTTTTTTTTTTCAGTTATTCCGAGAAAGCATTTTGAAGACATGTTTGCACAAACGAATCTACTAACTGAAATAAGTATTTCTTTATATTTAAATTATTATAATAAGCAGGATTTTATTGTCCGACTGTGATTTGTCTTTGTAGCGCAACATGGTTAATACTTCGACTTAGAATGCTACTTATTGGCTGTCGAACGTATGCCATATATGAGCACGCAAAAAATGTGATATGGCATGTCTCCGGCTAGGATGTTATTTGGTGGAAGAAGGTTCCAGAGTCGAGATATTTTCCCACTTTCTGGTTATGGTTACAATTTAGGGTGAACTTCGTGGAGTAATCCAACCAGAAATCGTAAAAATAACTTACATAAAGCGCTCCCTACACCGTATGAGTCATATTAGTTTATATGTCCCTGAATCGTACCAAATGCTCCCAAAATGTGTCTTATCACATCCAAGATAAATTATGAAGAATATAAATTAAATTCAAATACCTATATTATAAAGAACCAGCATGTCCGTGTACACATCGCTGACATCATTTTGACGTAGGCAACACCAGACTCTTTAAATTTAACTTTTACTCCAATTGTTAGGTGCATTCGTATTTATATAAACATGTAGCACCTATAGTAACACCTATTGTCGTCGTCTTGTCCGTCCGTCTGTCTGTCCGTCTGTCCACATATAACCGCGCAAAAAATACCAAAACGAATCATTTGAAATTTAATATGTATAATTGCTGCAGAATTTTGTCGAGTCCTTTCAAATTCTATGAAAATCGAATCAAAACTTAAAAATATATTAATGCTTTCTGCATTCTATTAAATCCTATCATATGTAATTATTTCAGTGCTATCCCATGATAGGTAATGATTCTAGGTTGTAATCGTGATCACGTCCTATTTAAGATGGAGTCATATTATTTCCGTATTACTAAATTTAATGTATATAATCGTATAATAAATTTTGTATTCATGTATTTTTTCATAAGAATGCAACAGCTATTGTACAAAGATCTGAATATTTATAAAACTAGATATATCTCGAACGCACTTCATTTGCTACGTTTTACATACAGTTTTCGACTTCTTTTTAAGTACTATAATATCATTAAATATTCTGTGAACATTATTCCACATGATGTAATGGAATAGTTTGTGTGTATTTGTAAACGAACTGCGATAGCTGCGGTCTGTACACTGCAGAAAAAGCATTTTGTAGTCCATCTCAGTGATATGTTTCAAGTATTGTAACATACACTGGTTTCCAAAAATTAAGGAAAAACAAGAAAAATAGTGATTACGCAAAATGTTACACGTAGATTTTAATAAAACTGAACTACAATATACAACATATAGTAAGGTATAAAATAACATTATAAGAGACGATTATGGTGTTTAAGAAATTAACACAATTATAAAATAAACAAAATAAATGTGTCAGTTTGGTATAGGAAAAATACCTTTAATATGAAGTGTGATCACACCTAGAAGCAATACAACACATACAGAGATGTGTGATACTGTCAATTATGCGATGGAAAAGTTCGCAGGGAAATGCAAGCCATCGCTCTTCTAAAGCAGTTATAACCATGGTAAGGGTCTGAGGAGGGGGATTGAGAGCAGCAACACATCTTCCTAAAACATCCCAAACATGCTCGATGGGATTGAAGTCCGGTGATCGAGCTGGCCATCCCCTGCGCTGAATTGTTTGGTGTTGAAGATAATCTTCCACGATGCGAGCCCTGTGCGATCTAGCGTTGTTGTCCTGTAACAGGAAATCACTATCTATTGCGCCGTCATGAGGGTGCACATAGGTATAAAGAATGTCATTTCTACAGACGTCACCATTCATAGTTTCATGTGGAAAGACATAGCGGTCTGTACGTCCACCCAATAACATACCAACCCAAACACAGACAATGCCTCCACCGTGTGAATCTCTTACAGGAATCTTTTATAGATTCTTTAATCAATCATTTGTTCCCTATTTTCAATAAATCAAACAAAGCATACTATCGCTTTGGAGGCTAAACAGGGACTCATCCGTAAAGAGAACACGCCTCCATTGATCAGCCGCACATTGGAGTATTTGACCCGAAATTCTGGCCAAAAATATTTTCTATGTAAATATAGTCCAATTGCCTTGAAATTCTTAGATATTGTTGAGTATCACTATGGCATATTTGGTATTGTAAATGAAGTCTATAGCACTTACTGTTCATTTACAGAGACACTCAAAAGAATTCCCTTACATTATGGACTATGGGAAAAATCGTTTGCTCTGTATTTTAATGATATCACACTATTTTAAACGTACTGAAATTTATATACATCACAGAGGTGTACTGAGACACTTATTGTAGAATATGGTGTGTATAGAATGTATCGTTCATTTACAGGATCACACGAAAGAATTTGGCTGAAGAATAAATTTAGCTATTGAAGTCTATGACCAATAATTACTGGAAGTGCGTTTGTAGTTGAGATATTCGTTTTTAAATTGAATTATTTTTTTAAATATTACTTGGTGTGGATACATTCTATAGATGTTATACAGGGCTGCACAAAAATTCTCAAGTACATTTCCGTTTATTCACGGAAATGGCTGAATGGAAATTTTTAACTGTGCTATTCTTTTCGCTGAACTAACTTTTAGCATACTATGTTGTATACATACAAATCATAGCTTAGTTTAATATTTTATATCTTATAAGTTGTCGAAGTGTAAGTAAGATTTTAACACTTCACATAATAATAAGTATATATTTTATAAATATTTTGACAAGTACGAAAAAAAAGAGACATCATTTAAGAAGAGCAGAAAGAAAAAAGAAATTAAAATATTAATTTGCTAAGTAGATATTTTAAAATAAAATTTGTTAGTTACATTTAATATACTTTAATAATAATTATTATATTTATATTACATTTAATAAAGATCATTCACATTTGATAAAGTTACATTTAATAATACATTTAGTAAAATGGAATCTCTACAGTATATAGATGCTAGCTTTACAGTGTATTTAATAGATTATCAGCTTCAATCTGATTCTTCAGAACTCAGTTTTTGATCTTTTTCTTCACTCTCTTCTTGGCCTTTATCATGACTACCATCTGACCTAGCTGGAAGAAGAAGTTTTATGGTCTCGTTACTGTATGGCTTGCCCTTTGTCTAGAGCAGCTTTTAAAAGGATCACTGTTTAAAAGAAGCCAATTTCAAACATACCGGTTGCAAACTTCTCTAATGCACTTTCTTGAGTACTTTGTACTGTACAATCTAAAGTGTTTGTTTCTGGCACCGGCAGCTTCTTCTGATCGTTGCATTGGCCAATGGGTACGATGGCTTTCTTAATTACAGTGGTACCATGAATCAAAATCTTATGCATTGTTGGAATCAGAGGGTGCCAAATGTAAATGTTCACTTTTGGTTCACATACAGTCTTGCTGTTTCATCAGTGCATGTTTGGAAATTTTTTTCGTCAATGCGATGCCCACTTGTTATGAATTCCAATATTACCTGCAACCTTTTAATCATTTGTGTGTTTACTCCAGGCATCCTTAATTCCCTCCTTTATTCCCTTATTTTCCACCTATGAGCAGTCCGAAACTAATTAGGTTACACTTTTCAATAAATAACACAATTAATACAATTTGAAGGCGATCGATATTTCTATCAAGAGATATCGAGTTGCATGCGTATGTATATACCTACCTATCTACCTACATACATACACATAGGATCTGTAGTGCAAAAGCTCTCCGGTAATATCATGTGACTTAAAAACCTGCAATACGAGAGTAAATATATAGTTCTTATCTCTTCAATTCGGTGGCCGCAAAACGGAGCATTTAAATAGTCATCTCGAAAACAAATTATATATAAAAATGGCAACAATATGCGGAAGGTTTTTTCGCAGAAATTGACACTCAAGACTATAACTAATACGATTATAATTCAAAAATGGTCCGGCAAAGCCCGGAACATATTTAAAAAGCTTTCGATATGTTTAAATTAGAGCCAAAAACGTTTTAAAAATAATCCTTTTACAAATTTTATGTTTAAAACTAAACTATTTAAATTAACAGATAGTTTAACACTAAGCTCTGGCCTTTGTTGAACACGTAAGCCCTGTTTAGTTTCAATTCAACAATTCATTGAGCTATAAAAAAGTTATATTTAAACATAACAACAATGCCAAAAAGCAACAAAAATCCACGTCTTCTCACAAAGATACTTCCTCTTCAACTGAGGCCAGGAGTAGAGGTCTGCACGGACCCGGGCTTGGCCTGAGGCCCGTACCCGGCCCGGCCCGCGGGCCGGTCCGGCAGAATTAGGAAATTTTTTTAAACGGGCCGGGCCGACAGACAAAATAAACGGGCCGGGCCGGCAAAAAAATTAATTGGGCCTATCGGCCCGATATAAGAATTTAAGCGAAGCAGATAAAATACGAGCCATTTTCAATGAATATGATTTTCTCGAGAAGTATAAATGTGCGTCACGAGCCGATGCGAGTTTAACAATATCAAAACAGAAATTTAACATGTCCATCGTAGAAATCGGCATCGTACAGTTACAAGATGTCTGATTCCGAGTTTAATTTTTTTTTCAGCAGACTTGTGCCGGGACGGAACTGGTCTTAATCGATCTCAGATGTGTAGAACACTCATTGTGTTTTATAGTATTAATACGAGGGTAGTATGATAAGTACCTGGCCTCGGACAGAGAGGTCGCTACTAGAATTTTAAGAATGATGTATTTCGCAAAGGTGATCCTTCACAACAACAACTGACAAATTGCCAAGTCGCTATGTGGTTTAGGTTGTGAGTGGAAGCCATTTGAATAGAACAAGTTTGGTGATAGTTCAACAATGAAAAAAATTGAATATCGAGCAGTGATAAATTACCTGTTTTTGAAAAAGAAAACAAATGATGAGATTAAAGCGGAACTCAGAGAAGTTTATTTGGACTCTACACCTTCGTTATCAATCATAAAATATTGGACAACTGAATTCAAACACGGCCGTACAAGCATTTTTGATGAAGAACGTCCAAGTCGTCCAACTGAGGTTAAGACATGCGCGTGATTGCTAAGACTGTGGGTATCTCAATTGAATGGGTGCAAAATGTTTTAACAACTCTTTTGTATATGAAAAAGCTTTCCGTAAGATGGGTGCCGCAATTTCTCACTATTGACATTAAACACACTCGCGTGTCAATTTCAGAAGAATGTTTGGCGAAGTTAAAGCTCAATCCAAATGATTTTTGGCATAAATTCATAACTGTTGAGTAAACATGGATTCATCACAATACACCAGAAACTAAAGAACAGTCCAAACAGTTGATTTTTCGTGGCCACACTGTGTCAAAAAAGGCTATAGCAACTTTATCTGCGAACAAAGTCATCACTACAGTGTTTTGGGATGCATGCGGTGTAATTGTCGTCGATTACCTTCAAAGGGGCAAAACGATCAATGGAGAATATTATGCTAACTTATTGGATCGTTTCAACGATGTTGTGAAAGAAAAACATCCGCATTTGGCGAAGAAAATTTTTTTCTTTCAATCAAGAACTTTCAACCAACACTCGTGCACACCTGTGTCGTCTCCATGGCAAAATTCCACGAATTAGGATACGAACTGCCTCAACATCCACCATATTTGCCAGATTTATCCCCTAGCGCTTATTTTCTATTTCCAAATAAAATTTTTTGGCTCTAATGATGGGATAATTTCTGAAACAAACGCTTATTTTGAATGGTTGGTGAAATCGTATTTTTTATAGGGGATACAAAAAATAGAAAATCGTTAGACTAAGTGTATCGAACTAAAAGGAGATTATGTTGAAAAATAAAATACATTTTAGACATAATAATGTGTTTTTCTTGTCAAGGCCAGGTACTTATCATACAGCCCTCGTAGTGAGAATGAACTTCTCTTAACAGTATCTAACAGGTGGTTCTCATATTCACTGCTCAACAATGCGAAGCTTTCAGACACATTTTCTGACAAAATTTTTAACTATAAAGGCAAAAAATTGACAGGCCTGCCTATTGAAGGCATTTGGAAAGGAATAGCTTTTTCCATATTTGATAAATTTCTTACAGAGATAACAGAGATTCCTGTCACGTGACTGTACGTTTTTCTCCTTTCCTGTGCTATTGCTTCAGGAAATTCGATTCAAAACGCTAACTTTGAGAGTATTTTCAGAAAGATATATTGCTTTTATCTATAAAATAAACGACATTTACATAGCTTCTGAATAAGAATACCTGCCAAACTTACGCGTTTCCGAAAAGAAAAGAATTCATAAATGTGTCGAAATGTAGCTCCTTTGGATTTGAGAAAAGCCTTAAAAATGAGAGAAATATTTTCAAAATTCTACTTTTTATTATACAGCTTCAAAAGTTATTATGTTTTTAATCCTTTATTCTGAACTACATTAATCTTTTAATGAATCCTTATTTCCATTTTGAAATGTCTGTAGACACGATGACTAAAACACTGTAAGTAATCGTTAATGTTTACTATTGTGTGTTTTCTGTTTTGCGAACATCATAGTAATGTAAAATATACTGTAAAATGTTCCCATAAATATGTATGTAGTATTCATTAAAAGAATCTTAATTGTATGTTGGGAAAAAACGGATTTTTTTTTGTAGAAATTGTGTCGGGCCGGGCCGGGCCTGTTTTCACTGATTTTTGTAAGGGCCGGGCCAGGCCGAGAACTGTAAAAATGCAAACGGGCCGGGCTCAGGCCGAACTTCCAATTTTTACACCGGGCCGGACCGGGCCAAGATAGCTTTCGTTCGGGCCGGGCCCGGACCTGGAAATTCCGTCCCGTGCAGACCTCTAGCCAGGAGCCACCATATGTATCTCAGGTTCCTAAAATAGACATAGATTGACGCACCAAATAGTTAGCTATTAAAAAATATGATTTTTACAATTCTTGACGAAATTTTAATTTTTGCATTTTTGGCCAGGTTTTTGGGTCAAATAATCTACTGTGAGCCGTCCAGTGGACATGTTGGCGTGTCCACCTTAAACGTTCCCTCTGGAGACGTAAGGTGAGTGGCATACAAATGGCTAGTCTCCTCGCGTAAAGACCACCTTCGTGAAGCCTTCTGCGTACAGCAGACGTTGATACCAACCTTGCAGTCGCTGCAGCAAGGGAGGTTCTAAGATGAGAGAGGGTTGCTGCTCTGTACCTCCGTACACATAATCGCAAAAATATAGGTCATCGGTGCTTGTCGGTACGTCCTTGACTGAACCTTCTGGGGACCGAAACAGTGGTTTAAAATTGTTGCCAAAGCCTATGAACAACAGAAGGACTCACATTTAGTCATCTACCCACCTCTGTCTGACTTTAACCTGCTTCCATTCTTCCAATAGCTCTATATCACAGTTGTGTGGACAAATGATACCTCGAAGGCATACTAATGAATTGGCAATCTGAGTTTTTTTTTATCTCATAATCACAGCGACACCTGCAGCCGTACTCTCTAGCATGAATTTTTATGCTCTTCACAGATGATGCAATCCGATTGCAGCGCCACTAATTTGCATTTTGTAATTTTATTCAGCATCTTTTAATTAACAACATACGCAAATTTTATACGGATAGTTTTCTTTTTCAACGAGTTATTGCTCTTTTTGTGATTTTTCCTTAATTTTTGGAAATCAGTGTAATTAAAACGTACACCAAACGATTTTCCACACGGACCGTAATTTAACGGTATACTTTTGAGTGTCTCTGCGTAAACGAACCATAAATCGTGCATAATCAATTTATCAGTAGGGAGAATGCTATAGTGAACCTCAATAACACATATCAATTGCAGGACAACAGTGCTGTATTTACGAGAATCAGAACGTGGACAGACGGTCAGACAGGAGATGAGAGGCAGACAAATCGAAATCATAAACTCTTTTCAACTATTAGACGTAAATTTCCAACTGGGCGAAAAATGTCCGGACCAGGATTCTAACCAGGGATCTCCTGGCTGAAGTCGCCAGTGCTCTACCATCTGAGCTATCCCGAACGAATCTGGTGGAACTTTTCACCCATCTAACCTTAATGATTATAGCATCTGGTCTGAAACCTGGTTCAGCTCAACAGAATAAATCTCAGGTAATGGAACTCCAGAAAACGCTGGATACGTAATTAAAATGTACAGCAAAAGAAAACTTTAAACTTTTAGTTATTCAAACTATTCTAGGGCAAACTGAAATCTAGAAGATTCTAAATTTCTTTTCTGTTTTAACTTTTTCAAACGCATTTTTAAATAAATAAAAAAGAAAAGTGCCCAGCTAAGCTGATGGCATTGAGCTCACAGGCTCTTCGCACTAATTGTATAATATACTCTTATTTTAAAGAATAATGCCCCTCAAAAAATAAGTGAAGGGGGATTAGCCCCCTTTATCCTTAACCAATGAATCCCCCAAAACTAATCAGGGAAGCTCCTTAACATAATAAACCTGTATACCAAATTTGGAGCAAATCAAATAATCCTGCATGAAAAACCCATTTATCTAAATTTAGGGGGGGGGGGTGGACTAGCCCCCTTTCCCCCCCTTTATCCTTAACCAATGAACCCCCAAAACTAACCAGGGAAGTTTCTTAACATAATAAACCGGTATACCAAAATCGGTAATCAAGTAATTCTGCATGAAAAACCCATTTATCTGAATTAAAGGAGGTGGACTAACCCCCCTTTTTCCCCCTTTATCCTTAACCAATGAATCCTCAAAACTAATCAAGGAAGCTCCTTAACATAATAAGCCGGTTTACCAAATTTGGAGCAAATCGAATAATTCTGCATGAAAAACCCATTTATCTAAATTAAGGGGGTGGACTAACCCCCTTTTCCCCCTTTATCCTTAATCAATGAACCCCTAAAACTGATCAGGGAAGTTCCTTAACATAATAAACCGGTATACCAACTTCGGGGCAAGTCGAATAATTCTGCATGAAAAACCCATTTATCTGAATTAACAGGGGGGTGGACTAACCCCCCTTTTCCCCCTTTATCCTTAGCCAATGAACCCCCAAAACTAATCAGGGAAGTCCATTAACATAATAAACCGGTATACCAACTTCGGAGCAAATTGAATAATTCAGCATGAAAACCCCATTTATGTGAATTAAGGGAGGGTGGACTAACCCCCCTTTATCCTTAACCAATGAACCCCCAAAACTAATCAGGGAAGTTCCTTAACATAATAAGCCGGTATACCAACTTCGGAGCAAATCGAATAATTCTGCATGAAAAACCCATTTATCTGAATTAAGGGGGGTGGACTAACCCCCCCTTTTCCCCTTTTATCCTTAACCAATGAACCCCCAAAATTAATCAGGGAAGTTCATTAACATAATAAACCGGTATACCAACTTCGGGGCAAATTGAATAATTCAGCATGAAAAACCCATTTATGTGAATTAAGGGGTGGGGGGTGGACTAACCCCCCTTTCCCCCTTTATCCTTAACCAATGAACCCCCAAAACTAACCAGGGAAGTTTCTTAACATAATAAACCGGTATACCAAAATCGGTAATCGAATAATTCTGCATTAAAAACCCATTTATCTGAATTAAAGGAGGTGAACTAACCCCCCTTTTCCCGCTTTATCCTTAACCAATGAACCCTCAAAACTAATCAAGGAAGTTCCTTAACATAATAAACCGGTATACCAACTTCGGGGCAAGTCGAATAATTCTGCATGAAAAATCCATTTATCTGAATTAAGGGGGGTGGACTAACCCCCCTTTTTCCCCTTTATCCTTAACCAACGAACCCCCAAAATTAATCAAGGAAGTTCCTTAACATAATAAGCCGGTATACCAAATTCGGAGCAAATCGAATAATTCTGCATGAAAAACCCATTTATCTGAATTAATGGGGGGGGGGGTTGACGAACCCCCTTTCCCCCATTTATTCTTAACCAATGAACCGCCAAAACTAATCAGGGAAGCGACTTATCAGAACGAAACTAGAAAAAAAATTTGAACCAAATAGGATGTTTCTATCAAGAGTTATTGCGTTACGTACGTACATACAGAACCGGCGGGCACATAAGCTCTCAGGCTTTGATATCCTGTGAGCTAAAAATGTATAAAGTTTAAGACTTTAATCAATTTATTTAATAACTTAAAAAGTTGCAAAATGTGTTGCTAAGCAACGCTTCATGTTTTCAAACAAACTTTCTTTGTCACTATTAGATATATGAAATAGCAAGATATTTTCCTTAAATGCAATTTTTAAACTTAAAATGCAATTTTTAAACTTCCCAGCTTCAGCCAGGAGATCCCTGATTCGAATCATGGTCCGGACATTTTTCGCCCAGTTGGAAATTTACGTCTAATATGATTTATTTACCAATTAGAATAATTGTGTCAAAATTAATCTTTTCAACTATGTTGGAAAGCGTTAAAAATGTAAATTACTCAGTTATAATATGTAGGAACTGAAGGGTTAAAAAAATTTTTCAACTGTAATAAAGAAAGAAAACATTTTTATTGCTTACAAGACATTCCTTTCAGTATGTTTTACCTATTTTATTTTCCATTGTTTATGTTAAACAAGATAAATAAATTGAATTTTTAAGTTTAAAATTTGCATTTAAGGAAAATATCTTTTTATTTCAGATATCTAATATTGGTAAAGAAAGTTTGTGTGAAAACATAAAGCGTTACTTAGCAACTATTACAGCAAATTGTGTTTATTTATGTTTGCGAACATTAAAAAATTGGTTTCCGTTAAGAAAATACTCTTTTTCGTAATGTAATTTAAATGAAATTTTCTTTGTTAGAACTTGTTTTGAAGTGCATATTATGCTACTTTTTAAGGTATTAAATAAATTGATTAAAGTTTTAAACTTTATACATTTTTTATTTAAAAATGCATTTGAAAAAGTTAAAACGGGAAAGAAATTTAGAATCTTCTACATTTCAGTTTGCGCTAGAATAGTTTGAATAACTAAAAGTTTAAAGTTTTTTTTTTTTCCTTTTTTTTGAGTCATTTGAAAGAAACTTTTTGAAGATATGTTTGCATAATCGAACCTACAAATTGAAATAAGTATTTTCTTAGAGTAAATTATTATAATAAGCGGGATTTTACTGTTCGACGCAAATTTAAACTAATCCATTTATTGGTTAGGGTAACAACTAGAACTAAACACTAGTGAAACCTTGTTTTCCTTTAACCCTTTATCTACTGCATTATGATCTATTGCAGTTTTTTGAATGTAATTTTTTTTTTCAGTTACTGAAATGAAAATTAAAGGATTTACATAAAAAAAATTCTCATCCGTGAGAAATTTAATTCGTTAAAGGTGATACTTTAAAGTACCGTCAGTACACTTATGCCTAAGATATTCTCGTAACAGAAAACCCACATGATAGTTGAAATAAAATTTAAACTCTTAAAAATACTAAATAACAAGAGGACACTCGCGAGTTAACGATTTAAAAATGTTAAATTGACATAGTTTTATTTTGCACATGAAAAGTTAGTAAACATTCAAATTTGAAAATTAAAAATTATTGAATATCAAAATTAAATTTTATTAATTAAATTTTAATGTAAACTTAAAAAAAAACTTCAAAATTATTTAAAAAGAAATAGAAAAAAAACTTTTTTTTTGGTTTCGATCTTGTTAGCAGTTTACCTTTAGTTATGCGCCGCTAATACACTATGACGCAAAAGTTTAGACAATGACGTCATTCAGCTTTAAAATGTAGAATTATGACGTCAGAATTACAAAAACCAGTAAATATATTCAAAAACTGATTTAAAATGCTATGTACAAAAGACAGTCGTTTTATTTGCTATAATACTAATTTTTTTCATAAAAATTCAAATGTGCTTGTCGCAAAAGTTTAGACACTATTCTAAATTTCTTTGAATATTCGCTGGCATATGCAAATTTAGAATCGATGATGTCACAAATTTGGAGTACTTAAGTTCTGCAAACGATTGCGCTTCATAGTCGACATGCCGAGAGCTAAAGAAATTCAAGTGAATGAGGTTTCAAGGATTTGGCAGTTGAAAGGTGAAGGGAAGAGCGTTTCTGAAATTTCTGCTATTATTAATAGGTCAAAAAAATCTATTTATCGAGTTTTATCGAGTGGTTCCGAATATAAAGCAAAATGTCGGTCTGGGAGGCCACGTGTGACAAATGTACGAGAGGATCGCCTGATACAAAGACTAGCGAGTACTCAACAAATGAGCGTACGTGGAGTTCAAAGCTCATCGGGACTCTCTGTATCAAAGGATACGATTCGTAGACGAATTTTGGAAAAAGGAACAATCGTTTATAGCAAAATGCAGAAGAAACCAGCTCTGAAACCACATCATAAGTTACAAAGACTTATGTGGGCTCGAAAGCATATATCATATGGAGAGAAATGGCAGTCAGTCATATTTAGCGATGAAAAAAAGTGGAATCTGGATGGTCCAGATGGTTGTTTATCGTATTGGCATGACTTGCGGAAGGAACCTCGACGTTTTTTTAGTCGCAGACAAGGAGGGGGTTCGGTGATGGTTTGGGCAGCCTTTTGCTATAATGGACAAGTATCTCTGACCTTCACCAGTGGTCGTCAAACTTCACAGCATTATACACAGACATTAGAAGAAAACCTACTGCCATTGGCTGAGCTTCTAGGGGGTCCTCGGTGGGAATTTCAGCAAGACAATGCTTCAATTCACACTGCAAAACATTCAAAATCTTGGTTTAATTCCCATAATATAAGAGTTCTCGACTGGCCAGCATGTAGCCCAGATCTTAACCCTATAGAAAACCTTTGGAGCATCATGTGTCGCAAAGTTTATGGCAACGCTAGACAATACTCTTCTGAAAAGGAACTTAAGACATCTATTGAGAATGCATGGTACGATATCGATCCACAAACTATGCAAGATTTAGTTTCTTCCATGCAATCTCGTGTATATGACGTAATACATAAGCATGGATGCGCAACCAGGTTTTAAAAATTGTTTATTTCGATTTTATTTAATTTGTGTCTAAACTTTTGAGACAGCAGTTTATTTTTGTTACCATTTAATTTATTGCAATATGCACAATTCCACTTTTCTTTGTTATAAATATTGTTTATATGTACAGCACATTAATTTCAAGCAGTGATTTGAAAATTGAATAAATATTTTTCAAAGTATGTAAGAATTTCTTCATTGTCTAAACTTTTGCGTCATAGTGTATTTCAGGGAAATGTTCTCTAGCATCTCCACATATGCAATATATGTATATACATACAGTGTGTCCACGTATAACCTGACCGACCTTTATTTTAGCAACCGTTGGTCCTAGATGCATACTTCCAATTACAAAAATGGTTTAAATAAAGTAAAGAATTATTTTTAAAGCGATTTGGGTCAAGAAAAAAATTTATTAAAAATTACGAAATTTAATTTTTTATACGGTCCCCCGGTTCTATAAGTGATATTTAGTAAAACTTTACTGTGACACTAACAAGTAAGACCAAAAAGTCCCATTCACCTAACATTAAAATTGACCAAGTTATGAAACTTTGAAATGCACGATTTAAACCACTTTTATGCATCTCAAAACAGATGATTTCTGCCATGCTTTCAGGGATCGTATTTAAAGTACTTAAACTTATTTCAA
This sequence comes from Maratus speciosus, assembly GCA_963932465.1. NCBI lineage: Eukaryota > Metazoa > Arthropoda > Arachnida > Araneae > Salticidae > Maratus > Maratus speciosus. Next base: position 430,594,107 of record OZ010792.1, read on the forward strand.
GGTATCTGCGCTTTGAAAGAAATCGTACAAATATTACGATTAAGTTTTATTAGTTAAGTTTCATATTAGTTAAAATAATAATATTTTAACTAATATGTTTTATTTTGTAAGGATTTGAGGCTATGATTTCTTTTAACTAAAATTGTGTTATTTTCATAAGGTTTTATTTAACTTGCAATGATCTTCTTTCCAGTTTAAAATTTGTACTAGAACTGTAACTTACTTTTAAATGTCCGATGGAAGTTAAATTTTACACACTGACTTAAATCCGATGACAATGCAATATTAACTCTTACCATCTTATACATACTTTATTAGAGGATAACACAAAAAAACTCGGATAGATCACCGTCAAGAAGTTTAAGAAAGAGTTTTAGATTAGATAACATAAACCTGCGATGGTTGTGTTTTTTTTAATTTTATAATTACATTTTATGTATTTTTTAACGCTGAATAAAAAATTACCTTCACTTTTAACCATTATGTCAGGATCTTTCGCAAAGCGTAAATTTCAAGGTTAAAAAATAGCGAAAAATCTGATACTATAAAATAGATGTAAGACTTTTTTATTCGTTTTAATTTTATTTAATTCAATAATTTATTAGATTTTTTGGCTTATACTGGGTTTCTTACAGCTAAACAACTCGGGGATCCGATTAGATTGGGAAGGGAGGGGGGGATCAATTTTAACTTTTAGCTTTTTAACTTTGAAATTTGCGATTTGAGAAAATTCCTGACTTGATGGTTTAAAATGAAGGTCATTTTCGGATTCAGTGCTAAAAATTACATAAGAATCAATTTTCAAAAGCTAAAAAACATGCCACAACCCAAAATTTGAAAGACAGTGTAATCTAACAGCATTTTAAAATATGTATCATTTTGTAAAGAATTGAAGCTGTTGTTTTTCATCCTTTTATTTAACAAAAAATCTGTTATTTTTATCCTCTTATGATGTTCAGTACAAATTGTGCATTTTGCAGTAATATGTCAGAATGATTAAAGATTTCAAATTTATATTGCAATGCTAATTTTACTCTCAACCATTTCTTTAACATATCTGACGAAATTATATTTCTACTAAATTTGTGAATGACCCTTAATATGCAGCAAAAAGTATACTCCAACTTTAAACAGCTATTACTCGGTCAATTTTAATCGTAGAATAACGGGACTTTTCTTTCCCTTACTTGTCAGTGTAACAGGGAAATTTTACTAAATGTAACTTATAGGACCGGGGAACCGTATAAAAATTTAGATTCTGTAATTCTTCACTAAATTGTTTTTCCGCTTCAAACTTTTTTTATCTTAACCCTGCACCTAATTTTTACCATTTTTGTAATTGGAAGTATGCATCTAGGACCAACGGTTGCGAAAATAAAGGTCGGTCAGTTTATACGTGGATACACTGTATATAAATTCTAGCATAGTAAAAGAGAGCCGGTGTCAGTACTTTTCGATTTCTTATAAAAAAATAATAATGAGACTGAAAAGAAGTAGTTTGAAAAACATTACTGCACTACAATTTAGTTTACATTATAAAGCAGATAAAAACGATGGATAACTATACAGACGAAAAGTAAACAAGAAGTCTTTTTCCGGTACTTCTTAGTTATCCCGTCGACCAAATTCGCCAAATTATATAAATCGCCAAACCACTCGCCAAATCATACAAATTGACATAATTTATATTTTAAATAACGAAAGAACAAATAAATTAGTAAAATATTAATAAAAAAAGAAATAAAACGTCGAATTAATGGTTAAAACTTATTCATATTCAAAACTATCGTGAAACATCATTCGAAGTAATAAAATTATTTCGAGAAAAAAAAAACATATTTCGTTGAATCCAATTCTTGAAAAGTAATAAATCTTGAAAGTCTTTTTATGTTTTATTTTTGACAGCACACCAAGACGACACATTGCACATTTAAAATTTAACATTTAAAATAAGATAATAAATTCCGAGAATGCCATATAAATATGCATCTCAGCCAAGTATAAATATATTCTGATCATTTCGAGAAAATATATTCTAGCATCACTTCACTACATTAAATCACACTTGTTAATATAATTATTTACAATTCCGAGAAAACATTTTTTTTTTCCGACCAAACACAATTCGAGTTTTTTACTTACTAAACGAATTCTAGCATCAGTCAGATTACTGGCGTTCTTTCGCAAACACACGTACTGAGCCATGTGATCTTGGCTATTTTTAGATTTCTCCCAAAGCAAAACAGGTGCAATTTCGTAACAATGGTTTTATTAGCCATTATTGGCATTTAATCTTACAATTAATTAATTAATGGCAAACCATTATTGGCATTTAATCTTACAATTTGGCGACGGTAATTTGGTGGACGGGATAACTAAGAAGTACCCTTTTTCCACCACTCTGTGTACTAACGGTATTTATAAGTACCGCCTAGTAACTTAACTGTTAAGTCAAATACATACACCGTTCACTTAAAATAGCTAGTCAAATAGCATTGTAAGATCATAATGAACTCATAAAAAAAATCCAACGCTTATCTTATTTTCTTTATTATGTTTGGAGCAATAAAAAGACAAGCATGACAATATATTCAAAATGTCAGCATAAAACACATCGACTGTTTCAAAGATAACCTCCTTCCTCGCTAAAATAACAAACCTAGAATTACTACTGCCATGTATCTTCAAAAAGTGGAGTTAAAAGAATGTTTTTTTTTTTTTTCAAAGATTCATTAGTATATTAGTAATATTCACTATGATATGATAGTTTAAAGTGAGTGGTACTTATAAGTAACGTCAGTAGATAAAGGATTAAATAAATCGATGGGGACCAACAAGCAAGCCTTCCTGCAAAATGCTGGCTCTCGCCGTATCACAGAAGCGAAGCAGCAGGTAGCATGATTAATACTTATTATTAGTGTGATCAACTACGAATGCTGCTAGCTATTGGCTATTGCGTGTATGCCAATTATGAACACGCAAAATCCGTGATGTTGAAAGTCGTCCGGCTGGGATGTTATTAAGAGAAAAAGGGTAAAGAGCCAAGATATTCCTCACTTTCCGATCGTGGTTACGATTGAGGAAGAACTTCATGGAGTTAATTCAGCCAGAAATTGAAAAAAATAATTTACATAAAGCGCTCTCTTCACCGTGTCATATTAGTTTATACTTCCCTGAAGCGTGTCAAACGCTCCCAAAATGGTCTTATCACAGCCAAGATAAATTATCATGAATTTAATTTAATTCAAATATCTGTATTATAAAGAACTAGCATGTCCGTGACATCATTTTGACGTTCGCAACACCAGATCATTAAATTTAACTTTTAGTCCAATTTTTATGTTCCTTCGTAATTATGTACATACGTAGCACCTATATTCGTTGCCTGGTTTATCCGTCTGTCTGTCCAAATATAACAGCACAAATGCTACCCAACCGAATGGTTTGAAATTTAATATACATAATCGTAGCAAACTTTTGTCGAGTCATTTCAAATTTTACGAAAATCGAATCAAAACTTAAAAGGATATTAATAAAAGTTTCCTTCATTCTATTAAATCCTATCATACGTAATAAATTCAATGATATCCCATGATAGGTAATGATTCTAGGTTGTCATGGTCCTAATTCTAGGTTGCATGGTGGTGATCACGTCCTATTTAAGATGGAGTCATCTTATTTATGTATTACTGAATTTATTATATAGAATATCAATACATTTCATATTCATGTATTTTTGCATAAGAGTGCAACAGCTATTGCACCAAGACCTGAATATTTATAAAAGTAGTTTTATAGTACGATCGCACCTCATTTGCCACGTTTTACGTACAATTTCCGACTTATTAAAACTCCTAAACATCGCATATTTGTAATTTTTGCACCGACAATTAGGGAAGAAATGTAAAATGACAAGTTGTTTGAAAACATTATTGCAATTTGTTCGAAAGCTATATCCCAAGTTACTCATTCTTAACGGTTTTTAAAATAATTTTCAAGCACGATTTTTTTTTTTTTATATATAAATCTATCATCGCTATCATGTGCACATGATTACGAAAGATAAATCCGTTTGCATTTAAATTAATACAAACAGTTCTGCAATTATTTTCAGCTTATATTCCCTAAGGAAATTAAAACTTGATAAATGAATAAGAAAATAATAAAAATGTAAATAAAACACAAATATGAGACATGGAATCGAATTACGCGCTTAAGCCAATGAAATTATCAGAATCAAAAAGGCTGCTGCAAATTAACAATCTTTGGCGATTTATTTTGCTGTTAATTCCTGGCTCAAGACCAATACGAAAGTGTCGCTTTTAACAAATTTCAAAACGTTATCTGAATACATAATTGCTATTTTTCGTAGAAAAATAATTTTTAATATAGTTAGTGGGCAATCTACGAAAATATATTAAATATGAAACATCTAATAAAGTATCTCAATTTAAAAAAAAAAATCCCTGGCTGCTCGGCCGACAGGCGGAGGTAGATGTCGCAATTCAATACTAATATCACCAACAAAAACAAAATCAAGATTAAATAAACCCAGTTTAACAATTTTATCTGGCTCTTTTGATGAGTTTTTAATTTCATTTTTCTGTAAGAACCGGTTTTATCAGAATCATGTTAATACGATATTTTTTTCTTCAACCCATATTTTTGTTAAATTTGTATTTGCTGCAAGAGTTGGTCCTATCAAAAACTTGTCAATATAAAAGTTGTAGATAATATTAAGAAGATTTATAATAAATTGAAGCGGATTTGATATCTTGTGAATTGACGAAATTATGAACTTTTTTCTTCTTCATCCCCCCTCTTTTCATTTTTTATTATTTTTTCATCAATTTTTTTAAATACTTATTTATTTATTTATTTATTTATTTTTGTAAGAGTTGATCTTATCAAAAACTTGTCTATATAAAAGTTGTAAACAGTATTAAGAAGATTTATAATAAGTTTAAGTGAATTTTATATCTTGATAATTGAAGAAGTTACGAATTTTTTTTTCTCCCTAAAACCCTATTTTTTCGACATTTGAGCCCATTTTAAATTTTATCAAAAATATGTTATACACCGCTTGCCAAAAGTTTTGACAATCAACAAAATTTGGATTAACATAAAAAGTAATAAGGTACAATTAAAATTCGTGAGATAGGTAATAAATAAAAGCAGTTTGGCTGATATACACATATAAATTATGATCAAAGTTTTGAAATTATGAAATATACATTAAATTATATAAAAATGTGCTGTCCCAAAAGTATAGACAACTGTAATTTTTTTTTTTAGTTTTACATTTATAAAAGTAACTAAAAACTTACTTTTAATATTTAATTGTACTGCCACGACATCAAATACACGTTGTTTCATAGAATTAACTAAGTATTCCATCACAGAAGGAGGTATTTCATACCACGCTTTGTCAATTGCACTTTTTAAGTCATTTACACATGTATATTGCTTTCCATTTTCATATATTTTGCAAGATAATGTTCTCCATGGGATTCAAATCTGGACTAAGTGCTGGCCAGTCTAATAGTGTGATATTGTTTTGCCTAAACCATATTTTCGATGATGTGGAGGTATGGATGGATGCCCCATCTTGTTGGAAAACACAGTCCGGTTGTGCTGGCAAATCCATAATTGGCAGTACATAAGTACGTAATCCTGACAGTAAATAACAGTCAATAATCCTGATAATCCTCTGATTTCATTTTTCTGCCCATAAATCCTAGAAAAGTTTGGCCGTTGAAAGAAAACCCTTCCCAGGTCATTACGGAAACTCTGCTTTGTTGCTTGCTGAAACAGTTCTTAGGTTCTTTTCTTAGGTCACTCCAGTAAAATTTATGACCATCAGGGCCGTCTAAATTCCATTTATTTTCATCACTGAAGATGACAGAAATCCATTTTTCACCGTATGACCCGTGCTTTCTAGCCCACTTTAAACGTGCATCTTAATGTCTCTTCTTTAAGCAAGGTTTTGCTCTCATTCTGCTCTAAACAATATTTGTTGAAGCTTAATTCTTCTGTGTACAGTACTTTTTGAAATTATGGAAATTGGTGCAATTTCACGCACAGATAAATTACCAACTGAAGCCATTTTTAATAACGTTCTATCATCACGTAATTTGGATTTGCTAGCAGGACCGAACTGTGTTTTCCAACAAGATGGGGCATACCTTCACATCATCGAAAACACGGTTTAGGCAAAACAGTATCACACTATTAGACTGGCCATCACTCAGTCCAGATTTTAATCCCATGGAGAACATATGGGAGATCTTATCTCGTAAAATATATGAAAATGGAAAGTAATATACATGTGTAAATGACTTAAAGACTGCAATTGACAAAGCGTGGTATGAAATACCTCCTTCTGTAACGCAATGCTTAGTTAATTCTATGGAACAACATGTATTTGATATCATAAAGTGTCGTCGCAATACAATTAAATATTAAAAGTAAGTTTTTAGTCACTTTTATAAATGTAAAACCAAAAACAATTACGTCTATATTTTTGGGACAGTACATTTTCCTATAATTTAATGTATATTTTATAATTTCAGACTTTTGATCATAATTTATACGTGTATATCATCCAAACTGCTTTTATTTATTACCTATCTCAAGAATTTTAATTGTACCTTATTACTTTTTATGTTAATGAAAATTTTGTTGATTGTCTAAACTTTTGGGACGTGGTGTACATAAAGTTTTGGCCCTTTTCCTAGAAGTAATAACTAAAAATTGTTTTCACCTGTATTCTGTAACCGGGACGATCGAGTTGGATCCTACAAATATTTTTAAATGTAAATTGCTCCATAAATGTTTAATAAATATAACTAAGTAGTGTATCTGGTGAACGAAATGGAGCAGCCTACTGTGAACCTTTTAAACCACGTCTGAAGATCAATGACGTATGTTAGAAACAACAAGTAATTGATTTAACCCTTAAATGCCTGGTGTTGCTTTTCGGCAACATGCCCAATTTAGGCTCTAAAATACTATTAGAATAATATTGAAGCTATAATGCCTAATGTTGCCAATAAAATACATTCTGAAAATATTATTAAATCGATTTTCAACATTTAGATGGCAACACCTGTGCTGTTTAAGAGTAAAGATAAATTTATTTTTTAAATGTTGCTACTTGTCCTTTTTGTTTTGTTTGGAAGCTTGCGAAATACCGTATTTTGACCTACAGTGAGCAAGTAAAATTTATTTCTTATTATAGTTCCTAAAATTCTTGTGTGTTTAATATTATAGAATTTTGTCCAGGGAAATTATTTTTTCAATTAAACACCAGTATTGCCGATTAGTAACAAACCGTTTTTTAGCCGTAAACTATACTTAAAACAAAATATGATTTTTTAAAGTATTTTTCCCATGATTTATTTAAAAAATGAAAGCCGAAAAACATTATTACAATGATTTTTGAAAAGTCAGGCATTTAAGGGTTAAAAGACGATTGAAGTAAAAATGTCCAGAATAAAGCTTAAAGATAGGATTGTTTTCTAACATGGCAATGGTCACCCACAAATTAGAAGATTAGTCAATAGAACATTGATGAATACAGGGAGTGGCAAGAGGAGGGGGAACAAAGCAGGAGCATCGAAATTTACCCCCTTCCCCAAGCAAGGTTTGAGATTTTTTTCTTAACCCATTTATGCTAGCGTCCCATTTCCGGGACGTTTCGGATTTTAATTAATTTTCTTAATTTTCTTCTTTACGACATGCAAAGTGTATGAAAGTATTGTCTATAAATGTCTTGATCTACTACCGAGAGATGACAGCATAAGATTGATATTTAATTGCTTAAATGAAGGCCTTTTTTCTGTGTTTATAGATTTTTTATTTTTCAAGATAGCGAAAAGTAAAAAGTAAGTTTATTTGCATTTTTTGTATCAAGGATCCCAATAAATAAGTCATAACCTTAGCTTCTAGATTTTGAAATTTGAAATACTCATTTTTTTTTAATTGCGAAATTGTATGTTCAAACCTGCTTTTTATGCATGCGTGTAACGTACAAAATATAGGACATATTTCTATTAGCCATTTAAAGGACAGTTATTTATGTAAAATCCTTTTCAAGATGATTTTGAAAAAAATTGCTTTTTAGCCTCAAATACGATTATTCTTAATTTATTATTAATAGTACTTATAATGTTATTAGTATCTGTAAAAAAATAAATATATTCTTAATAGTTCATAAAAATACTGATTATAGTACATAATATACAATTTAAAAGCTTAATTTATATAAATTTAGACAAAAAATATAATTATGCATTTTTCCACATATGGATATTCCCATATTTAATATGTTTACATTTTATCAAATAGATACAAAAATATTTTAGCGTATTTTTTTTTCAGTTCATTTTGCAACATTTTAAAGTGATTTTACCAACAAATTTAAGAAAACAGAAATTCAGGCATAAATAGGTTAAGTAGGGTCTAAACGTGCAAAACGTGCAACATAATTTTATTTTTCATTTAATAATTACCCGACTGCTCAGAAGGGTTGTGTGTTTCACGTGTATCTGGGTATGTGGATTTCTTTATACCCTCGAAACATCCCAAAGGGTGAATGGATTTTAATGAATGAGGCCTCTATCAATTCGTCTTAACCGTCCGATGGTTATAGGCTCAATTTTGTTTTTATAAATTCAAAATGGCGGCCGTAAAATACGAAATGGCGGTGGAGACGAAAAAAAATTTTTTACGCACCCCATTGAGTGGCATGTCATTGGATAGGTCTTTGAAAATGAAGATGATATTCCATTGACTATTTTACAGTCAGAATCTCGGTTTAAATATTACACAACTTGGAAGATGCGTAGGTAGGATCTCTAGCTTTACTGCAACTCTAACCATCATAGACATCTATAGGCCTCATCAAAACAGTGTTTATAGATAGGAACTAACAATTAAACACAATTTAAAAGTCATCAGTACAAGTAAATAAAAAAATATATATGTAAGTAATATAAAAAAATTGTTTCACATTGATGAGAAATAATTAATTAGTTTGCTTCAGTCGGGTCTGATAGAACAATTCGGGGGTGATAGAACAATTAATTTCGTTTTTAGAGACAGAACTGAAAACAATGTAAAATTTGGTCATGAAGATTAAACAATTTTCAAGAAGTATACTTTTGAAGACTTATCCTATTATTCTTTTGTATTTTCGTTTCTTTCAAATATATATCAAATAGGTATACATGTAAGTGTCCTTTCGATGCTGTAAAAAGTAAAACATTGAATTATTTCATAAAGAAATTATTTATTATCTTTTTAAATTATTTCTGATAATTGGCACTAACTGGAACTGTCTTTAGATTAAGAGTCATTATATTAGACATCAAGTCACTCTTTAAGCGGTGACATGTGGCAAGCGTTATTAAACTTCCAGTGATGCTATTTTTCGATAATTACTATGGAATGATTTATTGTTACTTATATTAAATACCAAACTAAAGCTTTACGAAAACGTCTTACGTCTTATTAGTTGTCTATTCGTTCGTTTTTTTTTTTCATTTTATAAGGAAGAATTAAAGAAAAAAAGAATTCTTCCCTGAAAACAGATAAAATAATTTTGCAGATGCCTTATTAAAAAAATAATTGACGTTTGCAAAGCAGTTATTTGGAACTTATCTAGAATAGCAATAACAAGTAATATAAAATTTTTGTTTTTAAAGTCAATTCCTACTTAGGTCATCAAAGAGAAATTTAATTTAATCCCTTAAGCTAATATTAGTTTTTGTTGCATTAAAATATCTCAATTTGTTGATTTTCTATAAGCAGTAGGTTTACAATGAAAGTCTATGGGAATTTGGCGAAATATTAGAGATATCGCCAAGTTGGCGACAAACTTGGCGGTATTTGGCGGCAGAACAGGGTTCTCCCCTATGGTAACCCTTTATTGAAAATACTTTCATTGATCTTCAATAACCAATGGCCGCCATTTTGTTTCCCATGCAAAACTAAAATTAATTAATTAAAATTTAATTAATGAATTAATATTTGAAAAAACTGTATTAACATCAATTGTCATCCAGTACAAGTTTAAAAAAAATTATTTCAACTTGATAGGATGAATAATAAGTATTTTATTAACGATTGAAAATTTGAACAAGATATATAAATAAATATAGGGAGAGTGTGAACTAATAGTAGGAATTTAAAAATAGCTTTTATTTTAAAAGATACAGCTCAATTGAGGTATTTCTGTTTTGATTGTGCACACACGTATATTTATATTTTATGCATTTATGTTAGGAAATATGATCAATCTATCTGATATCGTCGTCATTGGTGTGAAACATATTATTATACTATCTCTCTATTCTAAAAAAAAGTAACTACCGCTGTCACCGCCGCCGCCGCCGCCGCCGCCGGTTTTGAATTTTTTGTGACCGGAGGTCTTTCTTCGTTAATATTAAGAAAAATAATGCATACAAAAATATGAAAATCGGTAGTGTTATACAGAAATGTTTGATAAATACGCTGATGCAGACAGTTTTCAAATCGAAGAATTATTTTAAGAGATATTTAATGCTAAAGTTGGACAAAATCGTTCCACTAAAAAAGTTTTATAGTAGCAAAAACTATACATCGGAATTTAATAATTTTTAGTTCATTTTATACGTTATAATTTCCCGGTGTGCAGAATTGATTTATTTTTTTAATTTGACTCATTTTTCGAGGTTTTATATCTATTTTAAATTCCAATTTTCAGCATTTCGAGAGATATTTTTTACAGATTTTAGAAAGTGATATTAATTTAAACTGTTGCCAACTGTATAAACAGCGGAAACAATAATGTTTGCTTAAAAAATATATATATATTTATTTATACGTGTAATAAATTAAAAATTTATTTACACGTGACTATTATAAACAGAAAATACATTTGGAATTAGAATTAAATAATTATGTACAAAAAGCAGCAACTTATTAAAAATTACGTCATAAAAACTATAATTACACGTGAATTTTACGAGAGGAAGGAATTTGTAAAATAATAAATTTATTAACATGCGTTAGAAGTCTTAAATAGGAGAAATTACGTCATATTTACGTCACATTACAGTTATTACATAAAATGAACACAAAATAATATTGCAAAACGGTTTAAATTTACAAATTGCGCTAGACATTTATTTGATATTTTGAGAGGATACTTTTCAACTATTTTTCTTAGGGAAGCGCAAATAATATTTTATTTCTAACACAACAATTTTCTATTTTCACGTGAATATTAAAAAGAGAAAGAATAGTTTGGTCAAAATTACGTCAGATTAAAAACGATTAATTTAAAATGTCTCATTTAAAAGAACTTTCTTTTTGCTTTGTTAAAAAATACCGGGAGACAAAGATTCTGTTTACTTAATTACTTTTATATTAGCTTATTTTGAAATGTTGTTACACGTGTCTACGTCATCAAGTTATTTTTATTTCGACGTTTTATTTGTATTTTTATTAATGTTGTACTAATTTATTTGTTCTTTCGTTATTTAAAATAAAAATTATGTCAATTTGTATAATTTGGCGAGTGGTTTGGCGATTTATATAATTTGGCGAAATTAGTCGACGGGATAATCAAGTAGTACCGCAGCGGATTTGGTGTTAAAATTTCCCCAATCAAAGAGAAATGAATAGAAATCCGTTTATAGGGAGATCGCCACTGTTTTTTTAATTATGCAATCTTTCGAAATCTTTTTAAAGCCGATCACATTAGTGTGCATTTAGAGTCTGCGGTGTCTGGACGGGGGTTGGCGAGCGTAGCTCGTAGGGGGCCGACCCCCCTAGTATTTAATATAATAATATAATCCAATTATATTACAACATATAATATGCTTGTTATTCACAATGTGGGAAGCACGCCTCACTGGGACCAATTTGACTTTTAGAACGGGAGAGGGGGGGGGGGGGGGTGCAGTTCAAGTATGCCTATGAATAACGAATTTTTTATGGTTCTGCTGTGAAACTTATGACCAATATGTATACGCACATGTGAAAATAATGGGAATATATATCTTTAGAAAAATCATTAATGAAAAGTTTGACATTCAACAAAAACAGCTCTACGAGAACATTTCTATTGCAACTATGTATATACAATTTTACCCTCAAAGAAATTGTACAAAATTGCTGCTAGACATTCTAATTTTGTGCGATCTGTGTAAGGCAAGGACTCAGAACGGTCAATTTTAACTACGGGAATCCTTAGTGCACAACGGTATGGTTAGCCCTCATGTGGAAAAAATGACCGTAGCGCCGCAACCAAAAAACCAACTTACAGTGAGCAAAAAAAGTATTTCCGCAAACATAATTTTTTGTATAAGTAAACCTAGAAAGCAAGTGTGACAAAATGGTTTTAACTGTTACTTCATTTAAATAATAAAAAAATACAAATAACCACTATTACGCCGTAAAAAATAATAAAATCATTTAAAAAAATAACAGCATTTTCTCATTGCCAAAAAAACATTTGCACGCGAAATATTGACATTTTAAAAAGAGATAAAACGTGATCATTATGCAAATTTTTAGCACATCATTCCCGCATCACACTAATTCCGTACTTTGAAGTCACATAATATAATAACTGGATCGGGGATTCTGACAGTTTCTGTTAGCATGGCGCCGAAAACAGGTGAACTTTCTGTAGCTATCCGTGAGAAGAATATAACTCTTCGCGATTCTGGATTAAGCAGGATTAAGTTACCTGGATATAGGTAAACAGTTAAATTTAAACTTTTATAATGTTCGTTATGTAATAAAGAATAAAAACGAGACTGGTACGACAACAAATAAGCTGCGAATTGGACGTTCAAAGAGCAAATGCCAAGTAAAGGAGGCCCAGGAATCTACAGAAAAACCCTTTCTAAGTGCTCGAGAATTGGCTGTTGATGTCGTTTCAACTTCGGAAACAATAATTACACCACAAACTATTAGAAATATCCTTCATGGTGCAAATTTTCTGGAAGAGCACCTCGAAAAAAATATTTATCATTGAAACAAATAGGCTGAAAAACGTTTCTCAAAGCTTATGCCGGCAAACCACCGGAGTTTAGGAAAAATTGTATTTTTTCGATGAAAGAAAGTTTAATATTTTTGGCTCGGATTTCTAGAAAACTATGCAACGAAAGTCAAATACGTTACTGCAGATAAAAACTTGTAACCAACTGCAAAACATGGAGGTTGTCATACAATGATTTTGTCATACGGTCTTTATTGAATGCAATAGGAATGCCAAACGACATATTTGTATATTGCGAGATGATTGATTTAATAGTGCTCTGAAATTCGGAATTGCTTATTTATATTATTTTCAACAAGATAATGATCCCAAATGCACGGCCAGCGTTGCGAGGTTATGGTTGCTGTATAATGTAAAATATCGATTTCAAACGCCATTACAATCACCAGACCTCAATCCTATTGAAAATTTGAGACATAAATTGGATATGCAAGTACGAAAAAAAGAAAATTTTTAACAAAGTTGATCCTAAGCAAGCTCATAAGGAAGAATGTCTAAAAGTCAGCAGTGAAACATGCCGCAAATTGATAGAATCAATGACCAGACGATTACACTCTGTAATTGAAGCAAAGGGCATGCATACTAAGTACTATTACTATTTTTTACTTCAAAATATTTAATGTATTTTAATGTATGCTAGTATACAAATACTTTTTGGCATCACAAATGTTACTTTTTAGGGTTTCGCTCATCTCACGAAACTCTAATAGTCTCGCTCCGTTGTCTGTCCGTCACAGTGCTCGTACTCGGAAACAATTTAAAGTACAGACTTTTATTTATTTATTTATTTATTTATTTTTTTACATAGAGCTGAATACCCTCTGTCATAACCAAGATCATAAGATTTGGATAAAGTTATGTTATTTAAAAAAATGAATTTGTTCTTTTTCGATTCAAAACAATCTTAATTCCATTTTTTTTTGACAAAGGATCCATAGCACAATGGTAAAGTATTCGTCTCCCACGCGGAAGATTGTGGGTTCAAATCTGTCAAGCGGAAATTTAAAATTTTGATTTTTATTATTATTTCACTTCATTTTCAGATGGCAAATTTAAAGTCTTTGTTTTGCGCAGCGTTCATTTTTAAAATCTCTTTTTTACAGACAGAGAAAATCTGGAATTTCTGGAAATGTCAAATATTAAATATGATTATTTATTTTGTAAATATTTTTTTATTTTAAATTCGAAATTCATTTTTCTTTATTTATATGTGATACAACAAATTTATCTGGTGTGCAAATGTTTCTTTTGCTCACCGTACGTGCACCTTCATTATGAGTTTCGGTCGCTGCAACCAATGGGTATTTGATGTCTCTTGAGCTACTGTCTCCAAAACCTTGATGGCATTTCAATTAACAGAGAAATTCTGATCACTGAAAAATAAATTTCTTCTATCTTCGACGATGAATAAAAATGAATGAAAGCACAAGCGGAGTGAAAAACGCCATCAGACATTGAAGAGAATTATGGCATCGAAAAAGAAGATAACCGCTGCTAAAGTGATTTGCAGAGCAATTTCACTGCAAGTAGCATCAGCAGGATATAGAAGCCACGATTACAGTTAAAAGAGAACTGTATAAATACAATAATAAATAATAATAATAACAGAAAAATAAAAGCAGAGTTTTTAATCCAAAGCAATTGTTTCTGATGTCAAAGCAAAATGTCGATTTTAGTGTTGAGACGAGTGTAAAATGTGTTATTTTCAGACAAATCCTCAATGACATTGTTCCCCGCCACTAAATGTTTGTCTTATTGGGTAGCATCATGAGATCCATGTGGATCGGGATTGCCTTCTGCCAACTGGCAAACATGCAGGCAGAACTCTGATGATTGGAGCAGCCATCTTGTGGTTGGTTTTCTGTGGGACGGTAATTATTCTCCAAGAGGGTGTAACTGGAAATGGCTGTATCCGAAATTTAGACAATTAAAGTCATCTTATGTTCCGAACATTATTTTCTATGAATATGCCTTTCTTGACGATAAATTTCCAAGTGATTTACTTAGACCAGTCGAATCGTGGTTAGAAGAGCATAACGATGAATTCCAAAATCTCTCTTGGCTCTCAGTCATCTAATCTCAATGTAATTGAGGCACTGTGGTCCGTTTTAAATAAGTCACGCGTCAATATTCTCCACCAATATCTTAAAGGTAACTTTCACAATATGTGCCTGAAAATTGGTATAATGTACTACTCGTATTAGCCATCACCTACAATCTATACAATTCATAAATCAATTCAGGGCGAATATTAAGTACTAAAGATTATCTTACATGTTTTATTTAGGGTGTATGTTTTACTTCTGTGTGTTTCTATTAATATGGTCTCCACCTTTAAATATAGATTACAATGTACAGGTTTTATAAGCTATAGATAGAGGTCCATTCATGACAATAGCGAAGGAAAAAGCAGTAAGTTTATTTGAAATGACACGTTTAGATAACATTTAGTCTTTACATCCGAATTGAGGCATTTTAAACAAGGGTTGTGTTTAAATCACTAATTTTGAAAACTTGAGTAAAATGAATAGAGATAAGATAGATATGCCAATCTATACATCGAGATATAAGCGATAGTTCCACATAGTACACAGATGTATTTTATCCAATAGGAAATCGCTATACCATGTTCTTGTTTTTGAGCATTTAAAAAAATGTGACTAACGGCACTCTTTTAAACTTTCCAGTTGTCACCAGTCAATTGTCGGATATTTTTACCAATTTAACTTAATTAAATATTATTTTTATGTTCAACGTAACATGAAGATCTGTCTTCTGGTTGATAGATTTCAGTTTGGCTCTAAAATGTGGTACCTTATGGTTAATCTCGCTTACAATAAAAGAGACAGGCTGCAGCATTCTACGGATCTCGAAAGCTGTTTTTTACCTAGCTTAATCACATGGAAGTACGATAATTGGTGGAAACCAGCCTATCCTGATCACATGACAGTCAAATTGATTTTGAGTACCGCTTCCTGTTACTTTTTTTGGCAAAGTTAATCTGATCGTATGTTTAGTAAGCCTTTCATTCTTTCTGACTTACTCTGGTCAATCAGTTGCGAATTGCACTAACACTGCCAATTGCTACTTTACATTATTGTAAACTGTTCATTGTTGAGATAGATTTAAAAAATATATCGATAAAATTATCTTCAAAAGTTTGCCACAAAATTGCGTTACAAATTTTAAATATATTTGAACAAAATTGAAACTATTCGATACTTAGAAGTCATGTATGTGTAGTAAAAGATAGACAACGATTTCTGGTATCTGTTCAAAAGTTGTCTAAACATTTCTGAACGAAATATTCATAGGAAAACAGAAATAAGTATTGTTCTTTAAATAATTTGGGATAAAAATTGTAATATAATTTTGACTTTAACATTTCGTTTCCTTTAACTTTATTCTTAATAAGTCTACATGTAAATGTCAGTTCAATGCTTTAAAAATAAAACACTCCTTAAATTGTTTCTGATAATTACACTAAACACAGAAGATTTATCTTAAATTACTCTCAGTATTTTCCATGTCATATCCCTTCTTAAGCAGTGACATTTGGCAAGCGTTATTAAACTTCCAACAATGTTACTTTTTGATTACAGTGGAATGACTTATTATTGCTTGTACCTAATTATCAAGCTAAACTTTTTCGAAAACTTCTTATTAGTAATTTTGCTGTTATTGCATAACGTAAAAATACAAGAAATGATTGAAGCTCCTCAGCCCTTGAAACAGTTAAAGTAAAGATACTAATTAAAAAATAGTCGCCATTTATAAAGCCGTTATTAGAATTGTCTAGGAAAATAAATAAGATAAATATAAAGATAATAAGATAGCTTTTATAATAATGTTTACTGTAATTGTACTGTATTAGCAATGTTAGCATTATCACTCTTGAAAATGAAATGGTTAGCATTTATAGTTCATTGAGATAGTCAAAATTATTCAGTTACATTATGGTCATTAGAATAAAACATTTCAAGTGCATTTTGATGATGTTACACCATTTCAAACATAATGAAATTCATATACATTTATTAAGTGCACTAAAACATGCTTTCTGTGGAATATGGGGTGCACAGCATTTATTATTCATTTAAAGGGTCATACAAAATAATTCTATTACATTATGGTGTACAGGGAAAAATCTTTTGCAGTATATTTTAATAACGTTAAACTATTTAACACATAATAAAAATTATATTCATTATTCGCTACACGCTGCTTACTGCAAAGCATAATGTGCATTGCGTTTATCGTTTATTTATACGGACACCCAAATGAATTCGGTTGAGTAAACTGTCTATGTGTAATAATTACTGGAAGTACGTTTTTAACTTTGGTCCAAAGATCCAAAGAGGACTACTTCTTGAATGCCTAAGTGAAGCGTAATGCCCGCGTTTACATTGTATGTAAATGGGTACAGTCTATGCAGGAAGCATCAAGAGACTCAGTGATACAAAAAACAAGTAAAATAAGAAACAAAAAAGTTTTTTTTCTAACAGTATTAAAAGAGAAGCTAAGTAGAGAAGTTAACGGAACCTGGTAGAAAAGCAAGGCGGGAAGACATCATAAGATAAAGTAAGTGGGAGAAAGCAAATGAAAAACTAGAAAACAGGAATTCTGCTTTTTCAGAATTTAGTGTCGCCCCCGTTGAAAAAAATATATGTATATATAAATAGTACAAAACATATTTCAATTTTAATACTTAAATCACACGCTTTTATTTTATGTAAAATGGCGTCATTCGCATCCGCTTAAGAATTCCACAATTACGATCTACTCTTAAACATCTACAGTAAAGCCTGCATAGGATGTCACTATCGCAAAATAATACACAAATGCAGCAAAAAGATGCCATCATTAAAGAAACTCGACAAAAAACGGCTATCTAATGATTCATAGGCTTTCATTTGTTTGGAACATTAATATAGATAACTGAAAATTAAATATAAGGTCGATGTGCCAGTAATGGACACCCTTAAGGAATTTCTTTTAAAATTATTTTTTTATTAATAGTTATAATTATTATATTCCTGTTTTTTCAATATTATATTAACCTATCAACAATATTTAACCATTCCTATAGTCTCATTTCCCAATATGAATCGAAATTTAATTTTAAATAACAGAAATATATCAAAACACCAAAAAGCCCAGTAATGGACACCCTCTAGCCCAGTAATGGACACCCCATAAAAAGTAATAAATATAATTATTTTTATGACTGTATTTACAACCAGAATTTATTGAATACATACTAATGAAACAAAATAGTTATTTTCAAATAAATTTAACAATTAGGATACCAGTAATTTTTAAAATATTTGTGATAATCAATTGTTTTCAATATTTCAATCAATTTGTGAAATCAATCTCTTTGCATGAATTGTTGTAATTATCAGAAGATCGATGTTTTAATTTTTTTTATGCATAGTTTAAAATACTAAATATCAGGCAATTACAGCTATCAAATTATTGAAATAGTGGGCGATTTAAAGAGTAATTTAAAAAATAGTTTTTGAGTATTAGTGTTTAGTTTTGTCTCACTATTTTTAACAATTAGTCTTCCAGAGACTACTTGATATATCATTTATAGCAATTAATATTACAAGTATGAAAGAAATGATATTGCGAGTTGAATATTTTAAACTGATGAGTATATATAGAACTGATGTTTGAGGCCATCGATCTGCAGATTTACTAGTTTCATGAATATTACCTGTAATTTTCATTAATATTACTTTTTTTTTTTTTTTTTTTTTTTTTTTTTTTTTTTTTTTTTTTTTTTAATGGTGATTAAGGAAACATTTAAGACAGAAAATAGATTTTTAATAGCTTCTGTAACTCAATTGTTTTTACTTCTATCTTTACAAGAAGTCTAGTATCTTTACAAGTATTGGATTCATGAAAATTTTCGACTTTCGGTTTTCGACGGATTTACATGTTTTTGGGGTCAGAGATTCAGAAAAACCTGTTTTTAGAAAATGTCTGTCTGTGCATCTGTGAGTCTGTCTGTCTGTCTGTCTGTCTGTCTGTCTGTATGTGACACAAATTTTGTGGGCGCTCTATCTCAAGAACTAATGCACATAATTTAATAAAAATTTATATTCAATTAGTCCCTGATATAAATTGGTGCTAATTAGTTTTTGGTGTAAATCGCTCAACAGGTAGCGCTGCTATGCAGCCTTTTTCACGATTTCCCAATAGCTCAATCTCCAGAATTAATGCACCAATTTTCATCAAACTTCAGATTCAGTTAGTCCTTAACATGAATTGAAGTTTTGTACATTTTGGTGTAAATCGCTCAACAGGTGGCGCTGCTATACTGCATTTTTTACGATTTCCGCAATAGCTCTATCTCGACAACTAATACTTGGATTTTCATCAAACTTCAGATTCAAGTATACTTTGATATGAATTAGTGTTGTTTGTGTTTTGGTGCAAATCGCTCAACAGGTGGCGCTGCTATGCTGCATTTTTCAGAATTTCCATTATAGCTGTATCTCAAGAACTAATGCAATAATTTTCACCAAACTTCAGAATCAATTAATCCTTGACATGAATTGACATTTTGGTGTAAATCGCTCAACAGGTGGTGCTGCTATGCTGTATTTTTCAGAATTTCCACTATAGGCGTATCTCAAGAACTAATGGATGAATTTTCATCAAACTTTAGAATCAGTTAGTCCTTGACATGAATTGACATTTTAAACAGTTTGGCGTAAATCGCTCAATAGGTGGCGCTGCTTTGCTGTGTTTTGTGATTTCCTCAATAGCTCTATCTCGACAACTAATGCTTGGATTTTCATCAAACTTCAGATTCAAGTATACTTTGATATGAATCAGTGCTGTTTGTGTTTTGGTGCAAATCGCTGAACAGGTGGCGCTGCTATGCTGCATTTTTCAGAATTTCCATTATAGCTGTATCTCAAGAACTAATGCAATAATTTTCACCAAACTTCAGAATCAATTAATCCTTGACATGAATTGACATTTTGGTGTAAATCGCTCAACAGGTGGTGCTGCTATGCTGTATTTTTCAGAATTTCCACTATAGGCGTATCTCAAGAACTAATGGATGAATTTTCATCAAACTTTACAATCAGTTAGTCCTTGACATGAATTGACATTTTAAACAGTTTGGCGTAAATCTCTCAATAGGTGGCGCTGCTTTGCTGTTTTTTGTGATTTCCTCAATAGCTCTATCTCAAGAACTAATGCTTGGATTTTCAACGGACTTCAGATCCATGTATACCTGGATATCAAATATTGATGTTTGTGTATTGGTGTAAATCACTCAACAGGTGGGCGCTGCTATGCTACATTTTTCAGAATTTCCGCTATAGTTGTATTTCAAGAATTAAGGCATGAATTTTTAGCAAACTTCAAATTCAGATACACTTTGATATGAATTGGTGCTAAATTGATGTAATTTCTTGTACTATTTAAATGATTTAATTGATGTGATTTATATAGAAGAAAGTTTTGTGATGGCCACAACATACTAGTTTATTTTTATTTAAACGGAGAGGGATTAAGCCCTATGAGCCCCTCTTTGACTGTGCTCTTAAACAAAAAGTTTTGGTGTTATTACATTTTGGTAAGTGTAATTTAACCCTCCGAATGTCTTGGAAAAGGGCAAAATTGTAATGTTGTTTTCTCTGCATTTTGTTTTAAATGCTAAAAAAATGATGCTTTGAACATTTTATAGAAAAAAACTTGATAACGAATACGAATGCAATCCTTGGAAGTATTAATCATTGTTCAGTGTATTAAAAGTACATTAAATCAATAGAATTATATTACTTTAAATATTGCTTGTATTGCAGTGAAACCTGGAGCTTAGTGAACGTATTAACACGGGCTTGTCAGTGGGGGGGTTAAAAATTAAATTTGATTATTTAGGTTTATTTAAGTTTGCAGTTAAGTCAAAATATTTTATGCACTATAAACATTACTGAAATTGCATTTTTAGCAATGTCTATATGGGTGTCCATTATTGGAAAATGACTAATTGACCGTCCCAGTAATGGACACCCTCTCTTAAAACCTTAAAAATAAATTAAATTTTGTAAATGGCCGTTAGTATATAAAATTCTAAGTTTTCCATTGCTACTCAAACAAAAACATTCAAATTTTGCAAGAAAATAAATAATATATAAATTAATTAAATGAAGCCAGTTCTTAGCCTCTTCATTAAGATTTTCACAGAAAAACAGCGTAACCTTGAAACAGTATTTTCTGCTTCCTGATTGGTTTGATTAAAAGTTTCAACAATAACCCAGTTTTATAAAACATGCAAGGGAGAATTATAAAAAAAAAAAATAATTAAAACTAAATATTTATTAGTTATTTTTTTTATGAACCAAAAACATCAAGGGGTGTTCATTACTGGAAGGGTGTCCATTACTGGCACATCTACCCTAGTTTATAATAGTTCCATGTTTTAACAGAAATTATTCATTTATATTTTTTCAAAATAGCACGTATTTTAATTACATTTTCTTTCAGTTGTTGTTATGAGAAAATGGCAACAAAAAGATATAATTGCTATTTTTCAACTATTTTCCCTTTACTTTCTACAAAAAATGGGGTACTTGAGTTGCCAAATTAAACAAATGGTGCTAAAAACTAAAAAAAAAATTAATACTTCAAAAATCAATGGAGATAGAGTTTTCAAACAAATTGCATTTAAAAGTACTTTTTTTTTTCAATACGACAGTATTAAAATTGAAAATGCGCGATGCTTAGAATTTTTTAAAAAATGCTATAGAGTATTTAATTGTACAATGATACATCTGCTTTGTTTATTGCTGGCATCTGTAAAGTAACGTTATTTTTTGGACACAAAATAAGCTGGGAGAAAGAAATAGCATACCGTACCGGGGGCTAATACAATGCAATGAAATTAAAATTTGTATTTGGAATTCCTCAACATTGCGTTTAAGGTGACTCTCTACATCTTTTGGAAGGCGGAGCTAAGACGTCATCTCTGCTCTAGATGGTAAGTGGTCTTTTTTTACCTCGAGTGCTATTTACACTGTAAGGTTGGATAGACCGCAATGCTTCCTAAGGCATAAGAATTCGATCTCTGTGGAAATTTTTTGCATTTTTTTTATAACTTGCGTGATAAGCCTAATATTGCGATCAGCATGAATGACGTCATTTCGGATAAACGTTGTCTCCTTACAAATCCTACACAATAAAGAGTTTTGAAAGATTTGAAGTTTCTGCATCTGAGTTTCACCGACTGAACCCCAGACAATTGACACATAGGTCATGGTTGAACTGATGAAGTATTTATAATAGTAATGATTTATTCAAAAGTGTTAACTTTGGTTTGCTCTTTTAAGTTTCATTAAATTTTTGCATGGTACGTATTGTGCATAAATTCTGCTGATCATATATACAGGACTGTACAAAGGAATTTGTATGTATTAAAACTATTAAAGTGAATTACTTAAGGATAATTTTAATTGTGTTATGCATTTCTCAACTGAACTATATTTAGTATACTATTAGAAGTTTGTGGAATGTAAATACATTCATATACAGGGCTACACAAAGAACAAGATACATTGTCATATATGATTTCAGGGATACGCAAGGAACAAGATACACTGCCGTACTGGACTGATAATTTTTAGAAGTTTGTTTTAAATTGCGTCACGTATTTTTTAATTGAATTAAATTTTTGCTTAATATGTGGTGTGTACA
Organism: Maratus speciosus; assembly: GCA_963932465.1. Lineage (NCBI taxonomy): Eukaryota > Metazoa > Arthropoda > Arachnida > Araneae > Salticidae > Maratus > Maratus speciosus. The sequence goes on from OZ010792.1 coordinate 430,616,881, forward strand.
AAAGCGTTTAGGTACTATACGAAGCTGTAGAAACAAATTTGAGTGCATCTCCATCTATCGGCGAAAATTTCTAAAAAGGAATTTTCTAACTGAACTAAACTTTAGAACTCTATGTAATATATATGCAAATCTGCGAATCATATACAGGACTGTACAAAAAACCTACACTATCTTTTTCACTCTCTAAGATAATCGCTAAAACTGGATTTTTTAATGTGTTATATTACATGTTTTCTAAACAATTTGTTTCCATGTCTTCTTTCCCATACTTTAACGGTGAAGTTTTATTAAAAGTTTCTGGGAGTGTTGGAAAGTGTTTCATAATCTATGCTTGACGCATGATTTTCCGTTCTTGTTTTTAGGGATACAGAAGTGAATTGTTTAGTTTTAATTGCGCACATATGAAAAATTTAAAGACATAGTGATGATTGTTAATAAATTTCGTAAATACCCAGTCCATTTTTGAATGCCCATCAAAAGTTTATAAAAAGAATATATGTAGAACTATCATCTAAATAAAGACTAAAAGCACTAATTCACATTTTGTTAAGCAACACGCATAACGTGGAGTATTTATTTTTATTTTTACAATTTCTGTTCACATTAAAAGAAATACAAACGTTGTAAAATGGTATAGTTATTTTCCCCTTTTTAACACTTTCCAACAAGGTGAAAAATGTTTAGGAATATCGGATTGTCTGTTTGCCGTCTGTCCGGGCTTTAACTAGCGTAAATACACTCGATTTTCTATGCAATCGATTATGTTAGTGATGTTTTTCTGCAGCATGTTCGGTATTGATAACGAAGCGTGTAGCGTTAATAGTTCATTTACAATGACACTGAAAAAAATCCGTTACATTAAGGTCTATGGGGAAAAAATCGTTTTCGGCGTACTTTAATAATATTACACTATTTCAAACATATTAAAACTGATATATATCACTGAAGTGTACTGCAAGATGTTTACTGTCGAGTAAGGCGCTCATAGCATTCATCGTTCATTTACAGGGACACACAAAATAATTCGGTTACAATACTGTCTATCAATAACAATTGAATAATAATTACTGGAAGTGCATTTTCAGTTATGGCACGCATTCTTTTGCATATGAAGTGGTGTATGTAAATGCTATACTACATCCTATATAGGGCAGCACAAAAGATCTCGAGTAAATTTCCGTATATTGGCGCTATGCGTTTCTTAACTGAAGTACATTTTAGAATACCATATAAACATCCTATACAGGGCTGCACAAAAGAATTCGGATACTTTTCCGCCCACTGACGGCGATTGCTGGCATTTGGTTTTGAAATGTGTTATGCGTTTTCCAAAATGTTTACTTAAGCTGCTATCAGATTCATCAACTTTTCGAGCAATTTTTGAGCCAACTCTTGATTTCCTCCAACTTTTCGCGAAATATTGTCTCAACACTCAGTGTGATAACAAACAGCAATATCCCCAACTCTTTATCCACTGCTTAAAAAAGTCTGCGCGACTTTCCGCCCCCAAAAGACGCCGCGACTGCCCCACCCCCTACTTTCAACCTTTCAGCCAATCAGAGATAAGCGATTGATAAGAATAGACGATAAATATTAACGGCTGGTACTAGTAGTACTGGTTTTCCTCCAACTTTAGCAACGAAATCGTAACCTTTTTTTCCCTTTGAACGCGAAAAAGTTGGGGTTAAAATTGGCTGAAAAGTTGGTTGCTCGAAAAGTTGGTGAATCTGATAGCAGCTTTAGACATTATCTTTCACCATAGGGCAATTCCATTGTAACAGATTAACAGTGATACTGGAAAACAATAAAGAAAAATCATGCTTCAAGCATAGATTATTAAACACTTTCCAACACATTCAGAATAATGTAATAAAACTGCGCCGTTTAATAATATTATGCCTAATTCAACCATATGGTGACCCATAACACATTTTAAAACCCAATTTCAACTGTTCCCATCTACAATAGGAAAATTATACGAATTCTTTGAGCAGCCCTGTATATGATATATAGGTTTGTATCTATTAACTGCATACTTTCCTAAATTTAGTTCACTTAAGAAATATACATATACTTCAGTTGAAAATTCCTCTTCAGTAATTTCCTTTAATAAGGAGAATGGTACGTGAATACTTTTGTGCAGCACTGTATATGAGGTATAGAATTTATATATAACGAGTAACAAGCAAAAAATTAGTTAAATTTAAAAGCTCATACCAAATTTTAAAACGTACACTCCAGCAATTATTACTCAAAGACAGTACTGTAATCGATTTCTTTTGTGTGTCCCTGTAAATGACTAAAAAATTCAGTGATTTATATCAGTTTCAATACATTTGAAATAGCATAATCTCATTAAAATATTCTGCAAACGATTTTTCTCCATATACCATAATGTAATGGAATTATTTTGAGTGCCCCTGTAAATGAACTATTAATCCTCTATACTTCATATACAATACCAAACATGCTTTGGTGACCCTAAGTAACCTCTATCAGTTGCATGAAAATCGGAGTATATTTACGGGAGTTAGAGCGTGGATGGACAGCCAGACGGACAGACAAACTGAATGCATAAACACTTTTCAACTTTGTTGGAAAGTGTTAAAAATGACTTTACCCTATTTTAAAAATAATAATCAGGTAATTAAAAGATGGCTTCAAATATTATATGGTATTATAAGATGAATTAATGTAGCTATTATGAATAAATTATTTAATGTGAATAATTATTATTAAAAAAGTGGTATTGCAACAGATAAACAGGAATTAACTTGCTTTTCGGACACCTTAATGTTTATCTATATTATTTATAAAATTACATGCAATTTACTATAACAAAAATGTATTTTCATTCAGAGGTAGTTCAAAAACATTCGACTTCACAAAATTTGACTGTTGCCACAACATAGTTATGAAAAATATATAATCTTACCTGTAACAGACAAAAATCCAATATGTAACAGACAAACAAATAAGCACATAAAAAGAAGCTATGCTGATTACAATGGATTTTGTTGATTTTGACTACTCAACCTTTTATAAAATACATTGCAAATATAAAAAATGTAGGTATAATACTTCAAATGAAAATCAAATTTCAAAGTAATTGCTTAAGAGGCACAAAGGCCAATATAGTGAAAAAGATTCCATGCCGGGACACGAACCCGGGCCATCAGTATAGCGCACTGACTTTCTACCAACAAAACCACATGAACGATACCCAGCCTGGAAAATTTCTCACTATTATATGTTGGAAAGGCTACAAACGCAGCTCAAGATGAAATATTTATTGTGAGCCACCGACCTGGGGCGAAAACGAAACTTAATTAAATCCAGCATAGAAATATTGTATGCAAGGAAAATGTTTCTCTCTGGAATAATCTCCAGGTATAATACTATCAGAAAATATGTGTATTACCTATTTGATATAAAAAATAAAATACTAAAAATGGTAACATTGGCTTGGAATTGCCCCCATATTATACTGCCAAGTTTTGTTACAATACTCTGAATGTGTTGAAAAAAATTTCATAATATATCTTTGACGCATGAATTTTTTTGTTTTAAAATAAGTTGCACCCATTTTATGCTAAAAAAAATGCTTCTTTCCAAAGGGAAAAAAAGGTTCACAGGAAAAGGGAATGAATAATCCATGCAAAAGATAAATGATAAAAATTCAGGGGAGATAATTAAAGAAACTGATTTCTTTGTATACTTAATTTCAAAAAATTCTTACTCTCTTTTTTATTATATTTGCATATTTAAATGAAACCATAATGGCTTAATAAAAAGGAGAATAATTATATGATAAGTTACTTCAATAACAAAAATTAATATTTAGGAAAAAAACCAAAAATATTAAATATTCTATTTTTTTTTAACTGCTTAAATGGTATGCATATACTATTTCTGTCACTGAATAATTTAAGAATATGTAATTTTTATTATCATTAAGAAATGAATTATTCATAAAATATTACTCAAGCAATTTTCTAAAAAGTGCATTTATGGTAAATAGATAGATATAGAAAGAGAGAGAGAATTATTCATTTTTTATGTATGGTGTTTATGAGTTCATTCAATTTTATACACTTCAAAAATTAAAAAAAAAAAAAGTTGTATCGATTAGTTTTAGGAATTTTTAATGCTAGACTTACATAGAATTAATTTTCTAATCGAGGAATCCTAATAAATAGATGGATTGTCTCCAAATCATTAATATAAGCATTTGGGATTATAATACATATCAAAGGAAATAATTTTTGAATGGAGAACGAGGTTAGATTCTCCATGGAACCATTTATACCCGTCTCAAACCCGAAAATTCTATTCAAGTCAACCCGAATCCGACAAAATTATTTCCGTCTACACGAAACATGTTTTGAACACGACACACGTCAACCAGAAAGTATAAAATAAATGAAAGAAATTGAATTCATATTTTATTTCAATCATGAGAAAAAATAGCCGATAATTATATCTCTAATGTGAAATTTTACTTTTTATTTTAAAAGATAAGTATATATATATATATATATATATAACCTTTAATTAAACATTACTGACCACCAAAAAAATTTGTGATAGTATGAATAAATTTACAACAATACAGTGTCCCCAAACACACTGAATGGATACCAAAAACAACTAAAGTAAAAAATACCAAAACTATTAGTTTACATTATCGCAAATAGCCAGCATTTAGCTTCATCATGTGTTAAAAATTGATATTATTACGCTAATCGAAGCATCAGACAGAATCCAATTTAAATTTTGGTGCTGCCATCTATGATATTAACTTGAAACGATTAAGCTATTATAAGCTAATACTATCATAATATACCAACTGCTATATCCCAGCAAATTCTAATATAAAAATACCATATTATATTTCATTATTCAAATAAATATTAAATAAATACAAATGTTAATAGAATGATTACAATATATTCTACTACCATACCCAATTAATCTATACTGAAAATTTAAATAATTTTAAAATAATAATAATGTAATATAGCAATATGCTATAACACTAAATAAATTATATATAATAAATTATATATAATAATATATATATATAAGAAATACTTTTAAATATAAAAAACAATTAACTAATAAAATAAACAGGAAGGAAAAAAATGGATGTTGATATAATTATGTCAGAATTTACATTTCCCAATTGCCTAATGATAACAAGTAAATTGTGTGGTTTACTTTCATATTAACCATAAAAAACTAAAGAATATGAATTTAGGATTAACATTCACGTATAACCGATAATTAATCATTTAATACTAAGTTCAAAATTAAACAATATTAAAAAGTATAGAGGAATAATAAAAAACTAATAACCCAATTTTAATACAAACTGTAATAACATTAGTTATATCAAATAAACTTATTATGCATATTATTCTCCATAAAGATGGTATACTATTAGAAATTAATATGATATTGTCTCGAGAAGACTAAAAATTAAAAACAAGTTAATTGTAACTTGATTAAATATTAATTAAGCTAAATAAATTCAACATGAATGGAAATAAAAATTTAACGTCACCAGATATATATAAAATATCGAATCAACCTCCATATAAAAAAGTATTAGCAATATAGTTATAATTCAAATGCCCCATCAGTTTTTTTAAATAAATTAACCATTGCGTATTATCCAGACAACACCACCCTCCTCCGTACTCTAACATCTACCCACCCAACCGTCCTATAATAATTTTTTATTATTTTACATTTTTTTATTTTTTTTTATAAATATTTTTTTATTTTATACGCTTTTTTTGTAATTTTGTTTACGCATGTGTTAATTTGTTTTTGTTTTTTAAAAAGATCATGTAAGTACTAATTGTATATTAAAGAATATATGAATTTTTTTGGAAAACGTTGATTTAATGCATCATAAATTAGTTTTTTAATATTATTATTAATTAGATGAGAAGAACATAAACATTTTATTCTACATAAATGATTAAGTATTATATTTCGATATACAGAATTATGAAGACAAGATTTAAAATTTGTAAATGTATTAACTTTGAATTTAAATTCTTTATGTTTATTATATAGATCCGCTATTCTTTTGTTGTCTTTTATTGTAATTGTAAGATCTAAGAAGTTGATTGTATTATCAGATAAGAGGTTTTCCAATATATATATATATATATACAGTCTGACCTCGAAATCTCGAACCTCCTTATCTCGAAACCCTTGATATCTCGAAAAAAGAAATTTCCCCTGCATTTCCATCAAAATTCGTATGTATTTTCCATAGTTATCTCGAAATATATTTTCCAAAACCCTTGATATGTCGAAATTTTTTTGACTTTTTTAGTTTGTTAGTTTGACTTTTTACTTTTGGCTATATTCTCAGCTGTAGAACCAGTTTGATCTGGATGCTGGTTTTACATTCTTTATCCCTTTGTAGATACAAAGAACTTAAAGGGTAAGAAAGGAAGCTTTTGAAACCGAAAAAAGGTACAGCATCGTTTTTTGGAAACTTTGCGGTGAAAGTGCATCAGGTGATGCAGCTACCTGTGAAGAGTGGCTTTCGAAACTTCCTTCTCTTTTAAAGGACTATAAAGCAGATGATGTATTTAACGCAGATGAAAATGGATTATTCTATCAATGTTTTCCCAACAAAAAGGCTGCAGTTAAAGGTGAAGAAATCCGATGTGGCAAACAAAGCAATCTTCGTGTAACTGTGCTTTTGGCAGCAAATCAAAGTGGTATAGAAAAGATTCCTCGTCTTATGATAGGACGATCTAAAAAGCCGAGGTGCTTTGTTAAAATTAAGTCATTACTAATGCTGTACAGGTGAAATATAAAAGCTTGGATAACAAACGCAATGTTTGCTGATTGGCTCATAGGAATCGGTAAAACAATGACGAAAAGTAAAATACGCATTCTCCTCTTCATAGACAATTGTAAACCACACTCTACTCTTCAAACGCTAAAAAATATCACTGTTAAATTTTTGTCGTCAAACACGACTACGAAGTCTCGACCAGGACAACCATCAACAATCATTCAACCAGGAGATAATTCGTAATTTCAAAGTTGTCTATCGAGACCAAATTGGAAGAGACACTTCTGAATAATATAGGTGATGGTAAACTTTCCAGTACACCTATTAACACCTTACAGTCAATGTGAATGGCTGACTATGCATGGAAAAATATTACAGAAACAACAATAAGGAATTGTTTCATAAAAGCAGGATTTTAACAATATGTAACTTACAGTGAAACAGAAGAAGTTGTTTCGATTAAGTAAGCAACTGAAGAAGGAGAACTAAATCCAGAACAGTGGGAATCGATACAAAAGGCGTGTCACACTAAGATTTTATTCGAAGAATTCTTGAATGTAGAAAATGAGTTGAAACGTGCGGCACTATGACAGATAAAGAGTTTGTTTCGAGCATTAATGCAAAAATTTCTGATGAAGAAATTAAAGACCTACAAGAGCATAAAAAATTACAGTGAAATAAGTTGAGAAGGCAGTTGACATGTTTCGGAAATTTCTTGAATCAAATGAAAATATTAGAATTGAAGCATTTGGTACCATTGCTATGTTAGAGAAAACTGTCCAATTGCAAAAACATTCTTTGAGATGGCAGACTTCAATTAAGAACTTTTACTTCCGAAACAACTGGATGCATTTCTTAATGACGAATTGGACATTATTTAATCAAAACAAGTATATGTGTAACACAATTTTGCAATTATAAATCTTTGAGAAGTGTAATTGTTAATTATTAATAGATTATCAGTAATTTGATGAATCTTTTTTTTTTTTTTTTTTTTTTTTTTTTTTTTCAGAAAAAAGCAACTTGTGAGATTAGATTTTTTTAATTTTGTCAAAACCTTGATATCTCGAAACCTCTATATCTCGAATTTTTTTCTCTTCCCCACAGATTCGAGATATCGAGGTTGTACTGTATATATATATATGTATGTTACATTATTAGATCTATATATTCATTCATATTCAAACATGTGTTTTTTTTATCTCAAAAAATATTCTGGACGTTCCTTAAAATTATGCTAATCCGAACTCGAAGTAATTAGACTCGACTCAACCCAACCCGTATTATTCAAATATAAAAAAAATACAGAGTGTCCGACTCCAAACGAAGCCCGAATTTTCTTTCATACTTTAATAATGATAAAGATATTTTAGTGACATTTTTTACAGACTTACTTTCTATTCTGTTGAAATATGATGAAATCATGAAACGGGACAGAAATACCCCACATCAGCGACCGAACAACAATGACCTAGGGTTGGGTTGGGTTGATTGTTGACGGCCGATTATTTACTCGAGGGATATGGGCCCTAGGGGGAGTGCCCTTCGTGGGGGTCTTTCTAAGGGAACCTAACCCGTATTTATGCATGGAAAATCCAAGGCTTCGAAGAAAACCACGAAAACTCCGAAACGGTTAGGCCGACGGGCGCGATTGGGTTCGAACCCAGCACCTCCCATCTACCAGCTTCGAGAGCAGAACCTCTCAGCCACTGGTGGAGCCACTGACCTAGGAGATCAGTCATTTAGAATGCAGTTCACAGTACATACAGTATGACTGACTTACTAGGGTGTGAGATCGCTTACAGAACTTTACTTACAGAGCGATCTCATCTCACTTGATCAGTATAAAGCGAGTTACTAGCTCAGAATAACTGGCTTAGTCTTTTGTACGACGCTAACGTTCTCACCCTCTGATCATGAAATCCCTGATTCAACTCCCGTTGGAGCAAATCCAATCTCTCATCATTGGTAACTCGGATGAACGAAACATTCAGCAACGACAATCATCTCCTCTCATAACCAACAGGGTGCAGCATCGAGCAACTCATCCCCAGCACCCAACAAAGCCTGTGAAATGCTCACTGCACAAAGCCAGTCCCGCACGCCGGGCATTGCCCATGTGCACAGCAACACCACAGCACCACTCATGCACGCGCATCGCTCGTCGTCAACATGATTTACTCACTAGGGATGGAGTGTGTAGCAATATCATCCGGCTTGATCAGTATAAAGCTAGTTACTTGCTTAGAGTAACTGACTTGGGTTTTTGCTCGACGCTAAAGCTCTTGCCTACTAATCATGCGATCTCCTGTTCAACTCCCACCGGCACCAAATCGAACTCTAAAATATCCTCAATTCACAGATAACAAAGTTATTCTTGAAAATTGTGCTAAAATATCTTTATTAATGCTAAAATTAATAACGAGTATTTTTTTTTTTTTTAAACTAAAACTTAAAGCTTCTGCAAGTACTTCTTTTATCACGACTTGCCTGCAGCTCCATAAAAATACTCATGTTATTAATATTGCTTCTTTTATTTAGTTACGTATTCAAGGCCTTTTGACGTATTTTAGAGAGAGTAGCTTAGCACAATAAAGTGTTTTTTGTGATACCCTTTATTTGCAGTAAAATTTTAATTTAATATACATTATTGAATTATATCAGAAAAAATCACTTATCCGTAAAATAAACTATACATTATGTTACGGATATGCAACCCGTCGATATAAAGGATTAAGGTGATTGCTGATCCTCAATTCATTAATTCCCTTCATAATAAAATCAGTTCCTCCGGTTTCCAATTCAGCTTATCCAATGCAGTGAATTTCAGAAAATTTGAATCACATCCCGCTCTGCCAAGTAAATATATTAATTAAATACGTATTTCGCATTTAATGATTTCATTCTGTAATAATTTAAGGGGTATTTGTTACGTTGAGTCATTAGAGTTTTGAGTTTTATTTTAGATAATCAAAAAAATATATATTTAGAAGAATTTTTTACATTATCTCTAAAAACTTCATAAATTGTAAGATATCCAATATAATTTGATGAAGACTAAGGTTGAAGTTCCAGAAGAATAAGTTGAAAATAAAATTTTTATATTTGTAAAGGGCGTAAAACAGAAAATGCCAAGAGGTCGAAAATGAAATAGTTGTTCATTGTGAAAGTTCTTTCTGGCATAGAAAAAATTTCTGAAAACAATAGACCTCTTTTTTTATATAAAAAATAATAGAACTTTGATGAAAATAATATATTTTCTTACCTTCTTCTCGCAATAAGTTATGCTTGATGCGATTTTTTATGAAATAATCTTATGGTTTCATCATTAGTAGTTTGCATTGATCTTCTTTAAACGTATATTTCTGGTTATTATTTTCTACATGCGCATACTTTAAAAAATATTTTTTTTCTATTAATATGCATAATTATTTATCTAACTATAGTATAATGAAATATATTCTATGTTAATAGCTTAACAAAACGAAATATATGATAAAATGTACGGCGCACGCCAATTCATAACATATTTGGTAGTGCGCCTGCTGAAAGGTTAAATCAAGTAGCAGATATTTTCAAAACTTCATCCTATATAATCTCATTTAATAAAAATGTTACAACTGAAATTTTTATACTAAGTTAATTTTAATCACTTACACAGTCTCACAAAAGAAAAGTCATTGTTTTAGCAAACGGTTCTTTTTTATTAAAACTTTATTATTAAAGATTACTGAGACTGTAAAACATAAAGAGAAAATTATAAGATGTAAAAAAAAAAAAAAAAAAAAAAAAAAAAAAAATCACTTTATGCTTAACTTAAGAAAAATTAATGAACCATTTCAAAGACTTAAGAAAGTAGTTATATTATTTTCCTAACATAAATTACTTGTTAAAACAGCTTTTATAAAGCATTAAAAAGTATGTAAAAAAGGATTTCTGTTAATGCGAAAAAAAAGTTAAATAGAATACATAGATTTTGTAAAAAGAAAAAACCCCATGCTCCAGTGTGAAATTAAATAGTTTATTTAAAAAAAAATAAAGAAATGACTCCAGGTTTTTTTTATTCATACTTCTTTTCTATGTTCAGAAAATAAGAAAAGAAATAAAATTCTGCATTGAAATCTATACTGATTTTATATTGATAAATATAAGAAAAATAATTAAAATGCGATTGTGATCATATTCTGATGTAAGGTTTCCTGAAATCAGTTTAACTTAATTTCATACTAATTTTGTGTTTAATATAAAATAAAAATCTGTTTCTTTGCTGGCCATTTTTTGACACAATTTACATCACTGTAGCAAACAAATTCTCATTGTTGAAATAGACTTTTAAAAATCATGCTTGGAGATTATTTAAAACTAGTGTAAATGCCCACCCTAGGAGACGGTGGGTAGAAATAGTGGTTTTTCTCTTAAAATTTGAAATGATTGATAAAATATTCATATACTACTCATTATTTTTACCATTCCATTTCAGAAATTAATATGCAAAAAATCGAGCTGAGCAGCCTAAACCTTTACTTCTAAAACGAAAACTAATTTCATTGGTTCATAGGCGAATGATGTCAAAGGATTTTTTATAACATTATTTTTATTTACATTAACAAAATTAAACACGATGATTTGGATATAAACTATTAAAATATACGAAATTTAAACATTAATAATACAGGAGTTAAAATATTCACTGCACGAAAGTTTTTTCAAATTTTTGTCAATGAATCTGAAAAAGGAATGAATCACTACGCAGCTCATTGTTTACATTAGCAAAATTAAACGCGATTTCTAAAATGGTTTGTCAAATTCGCACATCGTTGAAAATTTTGTTAGTTTTGAATGTTTTATAGAAAAATATGCTGAACAGAGATGATTTGGGGGTAGAACAGATGTGTATTTAGGCATATAAGTTTTCTCATACAAATCTCAAATCGAAATTAAGGCTAACATAGCTCAATCTTTTCACCGACTGGTAAGATCTATGGGTTCGCACCGGAACTGTAACACTATGTTTTAGCCCCCGGTATGCTATTTCTTTCTTCCAGCTTATTTTGTGTCGTCTCCAAAAAATAACGTTACGTTGTATAAGCTAGCCGTAAAACACATTGTACGATTAAATACTCCACAGCGATTTTTTAAACTTCTAAGAATCGCACATTTTCAATTTTTATGCTATTGTATTGGGAAAAGAAAGTTATTTTAAATGCAATTTGTTTGAAAACTGTTCTCTCCATTTATTTTTGAAATATTAATTTTTTTGTAGTTTTTAGAGCCATTTTTTTTAATTTTGGCAACGAAAGTACTCCATTTCTGTAGAAAGTAAAGGAAAAATAGTTCTAAAATAGTAATTATATATTTTTGTTGCCATTTTCTCATAACAATCGAAAGAAAATGTAATTAAAATACGTGCTAGTCTGAAAAAATATAAATGAATGATTTCTGATAAAACAGGGAGCTATTATAAATTATATTTAATTTTAAGTGTCTATAGTAATGTTACAAACAAATGAAGGCCTATGAAGCATTAGATAGCCGTTTTTTCTTTGTCAAATTTCTTGAATGACGGCATCTTTTTGCTGCATTTGTGCATTATTTTGCGATAATGCCTATAATAAAGTCCTATGCATGCTTTACTTTAGACGTTTAAGAGTAGATCGTAAACGTGGAATTCTTAAGCAGATGCGAATGACGTCATTTTACATAAAATAAAAGCGTGTGCTTTAAGTCTTAAAATTGAAATATATTTTGTACTACAGTAGAGTCCCGATTATCCGAGTCCTGCTTAACCGAGTTATTTTCTTCTGATGGACTGGTGGCTTCTATTATTATGAAACAGCCATTGTAAATGAAGTGTTAGGTGAAGATGAAAGAGCAACCGTAAAAAGATAGAACTCTGATTTTCTGGTCAGAATGGCAAAAAAATGGCCATAATTTTGTTTTCCAAAAAAAATTATGGCCATTTTGTTTACCGTTTTTTTTTTTTTTTTTGTACCGAATTTCGTTACACTAATGTGGTTATAATAACATGTACTTACCAAGGTCCAAATGAATTAATGTACAGCTTGGCAGACAAAAGTGTTAAAAGCTAAATTGTAGGTTAATTTTAGTTGTTATAATTCTTGTTTATGAAACCCTTCCAGAAATCAAGCGATAATTTCTCGTCACTGAAACGATTCATTATCGTTTCGTCACCCAGAAAACAAGAGACTAAAAATTCTAGATCATTTCGTCTATTCAGATTAGTTGTTTACCCTATTCGCATAGCTCGGAAATCTATATTTCTAGTTTAGGGATTCTCAGAAAATGACTATCTATTCATTCTAGGTGAAGGCGATTTTTTTTCTCAGTGTAGAATCAAAAATTATGCGTAGAAGTTTAACCATATTTTACAGACAAATACTTCATTGGATTGCGATGCGCAGTATGTAATATTTATTTTTAATTTTTCTTATTTTCTTAGTTGTCTTTCTAAGCCTTTATTTAAAATTCCATTATCGCAATAGATATTTAAATCATAGTTTGAAATAGCCGTTTTTAACTACAGCTTCCAAATTTCATAAAGTCTAAATAATAATATTTACAAACTCTTTTTAGTTGAAAATTTTCACGTGACTAGTAAAAAAGGAAGAAAACATTAAAAAAATTAAATTTATACGTTCTAAAAGCATTTAATGATAAAACTAAACATACTGCATATATAAAATGACACATTTACAAAGTCATATTTAAAACGATTGTCTTATAGCGTCGTTATAAAAGTCCAGGAGGCAGCGACATTCTTAAGGGGACAATTTACCTTTTCAACAATTTTGTTTATTTTTGAAAATATGGTTTAAAGGATGAACTCACTGCATTTCAATGTTGATTAAACAGTAAATTAAAAAAAATTAAACCGCATATTTAATTACAATTTTAAAAAAGTTTAAAAAATGCATATTTTAAAATCCTTTCTACTTTTTTAAATATTGATACTTTTGCGCAATATTTGTTTTAGATTTTCAAATGTGTATTACACAAGACTGTGTATGGATTTTTTTTGCTGATACATATAGTGAAAAACGTGGAAATCTAGCACATCTCCATATACTTCTATTTTTTTTAAAGAACAAAAACCTGACGGCTAATTCCATACGCAGATTTACCACTTATATAATAAAGAGCATTCACAAAAATGTTCAAATCTCTATCTCAAATACAAAAAAAAGCCTTAGCATTTTTAAAACAGGAAAGTGACGAAAATATGAACATGGAGAAAAAGCCATTTAAAATTTTATTTTGTATGAGTAATTGTGCAAGATGTATTAACAGAATTTACAGTATCCCGGGATATAATTGCGTATGGGTAAAAATGAGGTGTCAAAATGTTCACAGTTAAACAGACTTTCATTTAATATTTAAAAAAGAAAATCGACATTTTGAGGTAAACTATCTCTTAAAATAACCATTTCATATAAGTTTGTTTTCAATTGTGTAATTGACTTTGCTCAATCACAAAAATAGTCCTCAGCTGTAGTGACAGCGTGGAAGTAGCCTTGGGGACAGAAAAATTCCTAGTTAAAGGGAAATGAATGATAACACGATTACAGAAGTTCGTCAGTGGTCGTGGTAACATCATTCAATCTTTCGTAATCGGGTAATATTTTTAAAACAGAGCAAATTAGCGTGTTTTATAGAGCTTGCAGGACTAAACTTAAATTTGCGAGTTCAGCTCGTAGTAGGCCAAGACCTCTAGTATTAAACAAATTTAACAAAATTTTTAATTCAAATTTCTCCTGTATTCTTAAACTTACTTTTAAAAAAAGTCATACTTTTCTTGCATGTAATTGTAAGGATTAGATTTATTGGAAGTTAAGAAGTTAGAAAAAATTAATACAGCGTCATGACATGTGAAAAATACACTAAAAATGACCATTTATTTCACTATTATTTTTTAAAGACAATTATTCTGGTTCAGTCAAAAAAGTGTATTAAAAAAAATTCAAATATTTATCTTCATGAGCAAATTTCCGATCAAAAGTCCCTCTGATTCAGTATCTGTTGAGTACTCTGAAGACTGCATTATACCCCTTGCAATTTTTTCATCTGTGAAGTTCTGGTAGATATACTGCTTCATCAGCACAAATTACCGAACTTAGAATTCACTATTCAAAACATCTAAAACTGTCTTTGTTCACATTGCAAATACTGTGTGGATTTTAAGCGTTTGTGGATTTCATAGTAGCTGATCTTCGAGAGTTGACTATATATATACTGTTACGAAAAAAAATTATGATAAAATGATCCAGTGATTTTTTTATTTACTATTTTTTTGGTTTTAACCAGTGTTTCGAATAAACATCATAATTTCTTTGTCTGCTAAAGACTTTATCTAAATAAAAATTTCAAAATATTAATTAAAACAATTATTGATTTTTCATTAATGCTTTGAAGAGTTTGTCTTATAATCTGAAAAAAGATTCATCATTCGAATAAGTTGTCTTTCGTGCTCTTTGTTTCAATAATTCTGTCTCGTTTTAATAATTTTTCGCCACTTAACTTCCCACAGGTTTTGAAATTATTATCTTCTTCTGCATATTCGGATAGCATTACGTTTTCATAGATGATTTTTTTTTTCAAATTGGTAAGTTTTTACACTATGTCCATATTCTTATACGCTTCTGTTGTTAATTTCAGACTCTAGTCCTTAATCAAAAATTACCCTGAGAATACCAATCACTAAAAGTTGTTTGGATCATGGGATAATTTTAATATTTTACAATATCTTCTTATATGAGCAGTTTATTTTAAAAGTGACGCAACTCCATTTTTTGTTAATGCTAGATATTTAATGGTTTGCATTTGAATAGTTTTAAAAATATTCATAAGCAGTATTAGACATATTTTATATTTTTGTGGTCTTATTTCGTATAAATTTAATATACACTAATGGTTATCCACTTTAGCTGAAAAAAATCATGGTTCTCATGGTTAATGGCAATGGACTTTTCACCCTTTTCAAAATCAGCGGCTCGAATAGTTTTGCACAATTTTCTTTTAACTAAATTCTTTTGTCCATTAATTTAATGCAACTGGAAGAACTCTATGAATATAGAACATGCGAATATCTTAACAACATTGTGAAAAGAATATTTTCTTTTTTACTTTATAGATTTCCAGTGCCAATTTTTATAAGAAAACTCGTCTTATCTTGATAATAAGCGTATAACGTTTTCTCAAGTTTCGATATTTATTGCGACCTAAACGATAATAGCACTGAACCCCATCACGTATTGTCCTTTTCAGTAAACTAAATTTTAGGTTCAGATTTTTTTGCAAGCTATGAAGGCGGTGCTTTTCATTAACTGATCTACGGTAGATAAGACACGCTTCCTGCAACTTATCGTTGCATATTAATATCAAAAACTGAATAACACAAAAAGGAAAGGAACGTTGTTGATAGTTATCAAAAAGAAACGCCAGCACATACTGGGTAGAATACTTGTGGACCCCTTGAAAAATGTTAAGCAATGCGACTTTAAATATTATTACAGATTTTTAAAAAAAAGTTTCAAAATATGTATATTTTTGCTCTTCCTTTACAGTGTGTCCTTTTTTATTCATATTTCAGCTAGAAATGTATTTTTTTTTCTTTTCATTAATGTAACTCTCATTTTATATTTATTTAAAGTTTATAGATAATTATTTCAATCATTATGTATTTGTAATAAATACTATATATCTAACATTATTATATTTTTTACGTAAAATTATTGTAATTTTTATTATTACAATTATGATATTATATTACGTTTTTTGAATTATATAAAGACAGTTATATTATATTTAATAGTTACTAGCTACCACACACGAGGTTACCCTGGCCTGGGATAATAACCTTAAATAACCTTAAATTTGTACGACTTAAGGGTGTCCGGGACACATTTTAAAATAATTTTTATTTATTGAATTAAAATTTTGAATTTTTTGTGGATGGTTAACCATAGCATTTGTAAACAAAATCACATGATGAAACTTCTCATATTTTTTTTTTTAATTTAAAATCGTTATAACTCAAAATATTATTTGTATAATTTCAATTATTTTTCCTTTAAATAAACAGAAATATATAAGTTTTAATTTTGATTCAGCATTTTTACAAATATTAATTAAAAAAATTTAAATATTAAATGTAATTTTTTTTTAATGATGTAACTTTTTTAGAAAAAACCATATTTTCAAAAGTAAATAAATTTTTAATTTGGTCAATAAAAATTAAAGTACAACAATTGAAAAAGACATGTTCCAAATTTGAACCTTTTATCTTTAGTGGTTCTTGATTTATAACAATTTAAATACGAGAAATAGTGAAAAAACCCATCATGAAGAAAAAAGCGTTTTCATAAGAAGCTGTTTCCATGACAACCATTGCTTGAAAGCTAGATTTTGAAAACAAACCAAAACGAAAAAAAATATATATGTCATGTTCTAATTAAGATCGAAACACGATTTAAATGTCAGTTTAAGCAGAAAAAAACAGAGAAATTTTTAATGCAATATTTTTTTTTTTTTTTTTGAAAATGTGAAGATTTTTTTTGACCCGGACCCCTTTAATCCCATTTTGTAACAATTTATAAATTTAAACGAAACTCTTTCCAAACCAGCCTCGTGTTGGGCCGCAATATTTATATTTTTTACAACCGAATGCGTCATTTTAAAACAAAACGTACGCTCCTTAAGTGAGTGTTATATGTTTTTCCGGATTCCGACAAAAAATATCAGACTCAGAATGTTAAAGTAAGCAGATTTTTTTTTATTTATCATTTAATATTAAAAAGTTAGCTATTACTAGCTGACCTGACCGGCATTGCCCAGGCCCGTGATAATAACCAACCTCAAATGTGTATTATTTTATAACTTTAACTCAATTTTGTCTGAATTTATATTTTTAAATGAAAAATTGCGAAAAAATATTGATTTTTTAAAAGCGCTCATTAGAAAACATTATCTTGTTTTTTCATGTTTGGTCGTTTCATAAATTTAAAAAATAAATAAATGGTTCTTGTTGTTCGAAATCTTTGAAATTTTTATCGGTTATAAATATAATGTTTTTGCAATCCGTGTAAAATTTTCGTGAAAAAAGATTGAAAATTTTAGCAAAAGAGTTTAATGAAGTTGTTCTTAATAAATGTTTGGTTCGAATTTGAGTTACGGGATTCCACCTTTCGTTCCAATTTTTTTTCTTTTTGTTACAAAAATATAATAAATTTCACAATGTAGAATTGTCCAAATGCTTAAAGACTTATTTACGTTTTATAAAATTCGTGTCCGCTGACGGTGTGAAAAATCGATTAAAAAAAACAACAACTTATATTCAGCGGTAAAAGGAGTCGAAATAACTTCAACGGGAAAAGGAGGGGGGTTCAATGTTTTAAAAAAGTGCATGTCTTGCTGTCAAAAGCCTGTGTATAATTTTCATGCTAAGATATTGATATTGAGTTTTAAAAAGCAGTGTCTTTTTCTGTTATTTTTTCATTTTTTCTCTTCTGGTGGATGGAATATGTAACAAAAATTTTGAAATTGAAACTCATTATTTCCTTCCAATATGTTATATTTTCTGAACCAAATTTCTGAATCATAAATATGTTTCGTACGGCTGTGTGTATAATTTTTATGCTAAAATATTGATATTTAGCTGTAAAAATCGTTGTTTTACGCATGACTATTTTTTTAACCTCTTTTTACTTTCTTCTATCTTTACAAGAAGAAAGTATTGGTTTCATGAAAATTTTCGAATTCCAGTTTTCGACGGATTTACACGTTTTATGAGTCAGAGATTCCAAAAAACATGTTTTTACAAAATGTCTGTCTGTGACTCTGTCTGTCTGTCTGTCTGTCCGTCTGTCTGTCTGTCTGTCCGTCTGTCTGTCCGTCTGTCTGTCCGTCTGTCTGTCTGTATGTGACACAAATTTTGTGGGCGCTCTATCTCAAGAACTAATGCACGAAATTTCACAAAACTTCATATTTAGTTATACCTTGATATAAACTAGAACAGATTAGTTTTTGGTGAAAATCGCCCAACAGGTGGCGCTGCTATGCGGCATTTTTAACGATTTCTGCAATAGCTGTATCTCAAGAACTACTGCACGGATTTTCATAAAACTTCAGATTCAGTTAGTCCAGGATATAGTTTGGTGCTGATTACTTTTTTGTGAAAATTGCCCATCAGGTGGCGCTGGTATGCTGCATTGTTCATGATTATCGCAATAGCTCTAACTCAAGAAAAAATGCACGAATTTTCATCAAACTTCAGATTCAGTTAGTCCCTGATATAAATTAGTGCTGCTTAATTTTTGGTGCAAATCGCCCAACAGGTGGCGCTGCTGTGCTGCATTTTTCACGATTTCCACAAGAGGTGTATCTCAAGAACTATTGCACGGATTTTCATCAAACTTCAGATTTAGTTAGTCCTTGACATGAATTGATGTATAAATTAGTGCTGTTTAATTTTTGGTGTAAATCGCTCAACAGGTGGCGCTGCTGTGCTGCATTTTTCACGATTTCCACAAGAGCTGTATCTCAAGAACTATTGCACGGATTTTCATCAAACTTCAGATTTAGTTAGTCCTTGACATGAATTGATGTATAAATTAGTGCTGTTTAATTTTTGGTGTAAATCGCTCAACAGGTGGCGCTGCTATGCTGTATTTTTGCGATTTCCGCAATAGCTTTATCTCAAGAACTAATGCTTGGATTTTCAACAAACTTCAGATTCAGGTATACCTTGATATCGTTTAGTGCTGTTTACTTTTGGTGTAAATCGCTCAACAGGTGGCGCTGCTATGCTACATTTTTTTCAGAATTTCCGCTATAGCTCTATCTCAAGAACTAATGCACGAATTTTCATCCAACTTCAAATTCAGATACACTTTGATATGAATTAGTGCTAAATCGTTGTCATTTCTTGTACTATTTAAATGATTTAATTGACGTGATTTATATAGAAGAAAGTTTTGTGATGGCCACAACATACTAGTTTCACGTTGAAATCCTGAGTGATTTTTTTTTCCAACTAATGTATTCATCCTGAAATTCCATTACATACCTGAACCAAATCGATACTCGATCATTAGTTAAATGATGAGTACTATTACAACTATATAGTATTAAAATTTCAAAGTTATTCTATAAAAATTAAGATTTTTTTTTTTTAAATCAAAATGTGCGTAATGATAATTCTATGGCAAAATGTGGAAAAAACGAAAAGCGGGGCCGAAAGTTTACTGTATACCTGAACCAAATCGATACTCGATCATTAGCTAAAAGATGAGTACTATTACAACTATATAGTATTAAAATTTTAAAGCTATTCTATGAAAATTAAGATTTTTTTCAATCAAAATGTGCGTAATGATAATCCTATGACAAAATGCGGAAAAAACGAAAAGTAACTTCGGGGAATGAATTTTTTTCAGAGGGTTAATTCTCGTATTTTTTAAATGGTTTACAGTATTTTAAAGAGGATTGAAAATATATGCTTTTTGGTTTGTTTTTTTATATTTTTTTGCGTTTTTTTATTTTTGGAGTCTATGCGTAATATTGAAAGAAGCCGGAAAAGAGAGTTAGGGCGTGTGTATTCCAGTATTTTAAATGCTTAAAAAATTGTCGTTATCGTCCAAAGTCTGAAATTTTTAGGAATTAAAACATAATTTTTTCGTAGCTGGGTCGAAAAATCTTTAAAATTTTTATATTTACTGGTAAAAGGGTTCGTAAGATTTTTATTTCACTTGGTCTGTTTCAGTAGTTAAAGAAAAAAGTTCATGATGTTCAAATTCTTTGAGATTTTCAGTGGTTATAAATATGACGGTTGTGAACCTCCTGATAAAAATTCATGAAAAAAAAATTATATCTAGCTGAAAAAGAAATGTTTTCTTCTCGTTGTTTTTTCTTGTTTTCGCATCGGTTCCGCTAACATACCAAAATAAATAATTCTTATCTTCCGAATTCTCTGAAATTTTAATAGATAACTGTACCCAAGCCTTCTCTATAATTTCGTGAAAAGTATATGCCTATTTAATAGTGAAAATTTTGCCGAAGTCGAGAGAAACCGCGCCGAAATCTCTCGGTTTTTATTGTTTTTGTCGAAGTTTTCAAAAATTTTATTTTGTAAAAGATATTTCTACCGGGCCGAATGTTTCGAATTCTTTGTGGAGGATGTAAATCTGGTCTATTGAGATGCTCTAAAAAGATTGTGTTAAAGTACGGACTTTTAGTTACATTTTGCGTAGAAAAAATATTGTCTCCGTGAGGCGCGATGGGAACTTGTATCAGTGTTGCCAGATTGGGAGATTTTTTAATTCAGATTATTTGACTGTCCCCACTTTTTTAAAATAGTATAATTCGCCTTATTTTTCCAAAATTTTAATCTATTTCTAAATAGGCCGAATATTTCCATTTCAAAAAAGTGGTGACAATGAACAATCTGGGGACAAAAAAGTCCCCAATCTGGCAACATTGCCTTGTATTTGAAAGGGTTGAAATTCGTATTTTTTAAAACCGATTGCACCATCGATTAGAAGAAGATTTCAGATTTAAGAGCATATTTTTGGCTTGTCGGTACCTCTACAATTGCATCCTGGAAGACCGTTGACATAAGGAGGAAAACATTTTTCGGAAAATTATCCTGTTTGAATTTTTTTTTTTCAAGGGGTAACCTGCGGCATTTTTTCAGATTGATTGCGGCAGTTGAGGCATAAAAGTACGGACTTTTGGACTATGTCTTCCAATTTTAAGTGTACCGAGTGGTTTGGTCAATTTTGGTTTAAACAAAACTATTAAATACACAAATAAAATCTAAAAGTGGGTTCTTCGCCTGCTTCCGATTCGTAAGCGGGTTTGGTGGGTATGCGCAAAAAAAAAGTGAATTTTTGATGAGAATTCTTTGTCGTTTTTAATTAATTGCTTGATTAATTAACAAAATATTAAAATTATGAGTCGCAGGTACATCAGAAGAGGCTTGGGACTACCTCACACAAATTTTGAGCCTCGCACGTACCGTACATTTTTTTAACCATCGGGAAAAAGCAGACATACACACAGAGCTAAACATTCTTTTATTAGTTGTTCAAACTCTTTGAAATTTTTATGCGACATAAAAATAAATGGTTTTGAAGCCTGTGTAAAAAAATTTTGAAAAAATATTGATATTTAATTTTAAAACGGCTGTGTTTTCTTCTCACATTTTCTTTTTCGAGTCGCATTGTTCAGCATTAAAAACAAAACAGCTAACTCTCGTCGTCCTAACTCTTTGAAATTTTTATGAGTTTTAATATAATGTTTCGGAAGCCTGCCTATAACTTTCGTGGGAAAATATGAATATTTAGTTGCAATAACAAGAGTGAAAATCACCTGTGAGGGATTTCAGAGAACAAACGGTAAAATATATATTCTTCGAATCAGGAGATAATCACACAATTCAGTAAAATATGCAGAACGATTTTTATCCATTCAAAGTAAATCAGAACTCTAATAATTAAAAGCTCAAAAAATTCGAATATGAATATATTTATTATTACCAAGAAAAGCCTTGGTTCAAATGAGATATAGCGCTCATCACTCGCTTCAGAATTAATTACATCTACTTCAAACAAAACTGAAAAATAGTAAAGTAAAATAGGGTTGCAATAATTCTTGGCGATGACTAATTTTCGCAAAGTCAAACAGAAAAAAGGGGTTTTAAAACATACCCCCCCGGATGAAAAATTACTATTGTTCATCATTCAAACTAAATTTTTATCAAAATTTTCAAACTACATTAATAAGACAATTAAAAGTTAGAACATACTTACAATAATGGGACATACAAATAACTCTATTTTCACAGGAACAACTACTGAAACTAAAATATACAAAAATATTGGATTAGAAAAAGTTAAAAAATGAAAATGCAGACAAAATATTCATTATAAGTGAAAAGTCAATTTCAGTCAATAATGTCGAGTTCCAGTTTATGTAACAGTTGCACTGGTCTTTTTACCATGCCGGATTCAGTTTGAATTGCACAAGATCTAACTTTCGAATCTCTTCCTAAAAAAAGCTCTGCAATTCTACCGTATTTCCACATGTGCCTTGGAGTTTTATCTTCATTAATCAATACCACATCACCAATTTCGAATTTAGTCGGAGCTTTGACAGGAACAGAAAAACTGGCAGAACGAAGTTCTAGCAAATATTCCTGCCTCCAACGTTTCCAGAAATTATTTAAAACTTGATCTCGATATTTCAATATTTTTATTAACGTTACTTTATTCGATTTAGGTTCGGTAACACAGTGAAACTCTGGTAGGGAATTTTTCGCTTGCCGATCAGGAAATGTGAAGGAGTAAGTGGAAGCGGTTCACGGTTTTCTTCATAAACATATGTTAGTGGACGACCATTAATCATAGCTTCAATTTCAGTTAAAGTGGTTTGTATTTCTTCATATGAGAGACAAGATCTTCCGAGAACTTTCTTCAAAGGAGTTTTCACCGAACGTAACATGCGTTCCCGAAAACCGCCCCACCAACTGGCTCTTGGGATCATGAATTTCCAAACAATGCTATTTTTATTAAAATATCGTAAAACTTCCTCTTTCGATATTCGGCTCCAAACTTCTCTAAGTAAATTATCAGTTTTGATAAATGTTTTCGCATTATCACTATAAATTGTTCGACAAATTCCTCTACGAGATATAAACCTTTTAAAAGATAAAAGGAAAGTTTCTGTAGTTAAATTGGTACACAGTTCAAGGTGCACAGCTCTAGTGACTGCGCACGTGAAAAGAACTATACATGCCTTTTCTTGGCCAGTTTTTGCTTTGACAGAAATAGGTCCTGCAAAATCCACAGCACAGGTATAAAAGGGTGGTGTTTCTGTGATACGATCTTTGGGTAATGATGTAATTTCTTGCTTCCCAGGAGAAGCTTTAGATTTTGTACAAATAAGGCAATGTTTCAGTACAGATTTTATCAATTTTTGACCTCTAATTATAAAATATTTTTCTCGTAAATGAGCTAAAGTTGTTGCAATTCCATAATGGAAAACCTTTTCGTGGGCATTCCGAACCAACCATTTGGTATAAGCACTCCCATATGAAAGTATAAAAGGGTTCTTTTCCCTTTGAGATAATTCTGAAAATTGTAAACTTCCAGATAAAATTAACAAATCATTCTCATCCAATTTTGGATTCAGACTATACAAGGTTGATTCTTTATCGATGGGCTTTCCCTTTTTCAATAAATCAATTTCACGATTGAAGACAGACAGTTTGTTTTAACCAATAAAATTCTGCCTTTTCAATTTCTGGAGCTGTGAGGTCACCTGAAATTTTAATTTTTGATTTATTGATATTATTTAGAAATCTTAAGATCCAGGCTGTGATGTTAAGTAATTTGGAAAGAGAACTAAAATTTTCTAATTTTAACAACGATTCTGGAGGTACAAGATAATTGAGCAGAACTCAAATTTGATGATTT
Source organism: Maratus speciosus (assembly GCA_963932465.1). Lineage (NCBI taxonomy): Eukaryota > Metazoa > Arthropoda > Arachnida > Araneae > Salticidae > Maratus > Maratus speciosus. The sequence continues at coordinate 430,641,196 of OZ010792.1, forward strand.
TCTTTCTTTCAATATATTTTCATTAAATGGTATCTTTTCAGGTTTTGGCCAACTGTCCTTTGGTAATGACAACCATTCAGGACCGTAATACCATAATTTATTTTCCAGGAGGTTATATAAATTCTCGCCTCTAGTAAGAAGATCATTTGAATAATCCTTACCCGGAATATACTTCCATATTTTAGGATCCGTCAAAGATTGTATTTCTATAACCCTATTAGCCACAAAGGGCTTCCAATCCATGGCTGATCCCTTAATCCAATGTAACGTAATTGTGGAATCTGACCAGATATGAATTTCCAAATTTTGAAAATTAAATGCATTTTTCAGATATTTAGACATCCTTGCAGCTATTAATGCCCCCATTAATTCAAGACGAGGAATGGACAAGCATTTAATCGTTGCGACTCTACATTTTGCCCAAATAAGACTAGGCATAATTTTATTATCACTTGTGATACATCGAAAATAAGCTACGTCCCCATAAGCCTTAGGACTAGCATCGGAAAAAATATGAATTTCGATTGGGTCTGAAAATTCTAAACCCTGTAGAAAATATTTGCGGGGTACCTCAAATTTATGTAAATGTTCGATTTCTGCACACCAATTTTCCCATTCAATTTTTAAATCATTAGGGAATTTTTCATTCCATTCCAAACCCCTTTTCCATGTTCCCTGTAGCAAACTTTTCATACGAACAGAAAATGGTGCAATGAATTCAATAGGATCAAATAATTTTAACATGGCTTTAAGAACAACGCGTTTCGATGGATTAAATTTCCAATCATCAGGAAAGGATTGTACGTCAAAACGTAAAATATCCCAATTAGTATCCCATAATTATCCTAAAATGTTTAAAGAATTATTCAAATTTTCTTCTAAGTCACATAATTTATTTTCCTTCCATAATTTTCTAAGTTGAACAGAATTAGTATTGAATTTTCGCAAATTCATGCTAGGTTCCTTAAAAATATGCGAAGCTGTTGAGGATAGATAATAAGCGTCTTCATCAGATTTTGACCCCGTTATCAAATCATCTACATAAAAAGAAGAGTCCAAAATCTTAACAATTTCAGGGTGATCAACATATTTACGTATATGGGATTTAATCGTTGCAGCCAAAAGAAAGGGGCTGCAAGTTACCCCAAAAGCAGATCGTGTAAATCTCAAAAATTTTATATCATCCTTTTCGTCACCAAACCACAAGAATTTTAAATAATCCCGATCTTCTTCTGTTATCCCAATTTGCAAAAACACTTTCTCTAAGTCAGCGCTAAATGCAACATTAAACTTTCTCAAATTAAATATTACATTAAGTATGTTTGGGTTAAGATTAGGACCTTGATATAAACAATCGTTTAGAGAATTTAAATGTTTTTCTTTAGAAGAAGCATCGAAAACCATCCTTACTTTGGTAGTTAATTTATCCTCTCTTAAAACGGACCTGTGCGGCATAAAATAGCCACTTTCGATTATTTTATCAGGATATTCTACAATTCCATCAGTTATTTGTTCTAATATAATAGCTTTATAATTTTTACATAAGTCATTATCCTTCTCTAGTTTACGATTTAATTCCTCAAAGCGACTTCTATCTATTCTAAAATTATTCGCGACTTTAATTTTCTCATCTTTCCACAATAAACCCGTTTCATACCTATTATTTACGAATTTTAAGTTATTCTCAAATTTATTCACAATTTCCTTATCTGCATCAGATATATTATCATTTGATTGAGTAATACCCAAAGATTCAATTTCCCATAAAAAATTCAAATCTTCCCCAACTGGACTTGAAACACACAGATTTAAAACAGAAGAACATTCCATTTTTCTTTTTTCACCCTCATAAAATCCACAAAGTGAATAAGCGAATAACCGAATAAACTACTGCATAAAAAGAGAGATTTAGTTGTTGTTTTTTCCCCATCGTAACAGATTTGATAAAAATAATCCGCCCCAATAAGAACATTTATTTTAGAATGGCATGATGCAACAGCATTCGATAATTTATAAGGCGTCAGTTTATTTTCTACCTGTCTGGAGAGAAGGAGGGGTCGAATCGTACAGTTAGAAATTACATCCGTGACTAATGCCTCAATAAATATGAAACGCGATTTGTTTTCAGCATGGGATAATTTTAATTGCACAACGTCAAATGTTTTTATTTGTGGTTTAACAGCTGCAAAGGAATTAAATTTAAAGTTTTTCTTGACGAGTAATTCGAGGATTTAATTTTTAAACTAATTGCTTTGCAACAAACGACCTTTGACTTCCCAAGTCATATAAGCATAATGAAAGCTCAGAATTTATTTCAGATTCCACATTTACGCAAGCTGTTTGTAATATAACCTCCTTAAAGGAATTTTCATTTTCGGTTTTACAGTGAGATATCGAACTAATAACTGAGTCAGCTGGTTTGATTTCATGGGGAACTGTTTGATGAAAATTTTTTAAACAAATCGAAGTATGATGAAAATTTCCATTGCAAATTTTACAAGGTTCTGAATTAAATTTATATTTGGCCGATACGTGGAATTTTCTGAAACAGGTGAAACAACGTCCCTGAATACGTAATTTTTCCCGTTTTTGAGGAATAGTACACTCTTTACACAATTTTGAATCATGTTCATTAGCACAAAATAAACAAACATTTTTTACATTAGTAGTCAATGAAGAGGCTGAAGGAATGTCTCGTTTATAATTGCTAAAATGTTTATAACTGTTATTATATTCTTTTCCTTTCTAGCACTAAAACTATTTTCAGGGCTCTGGAGTGCCATCGTATATTCTCGCGATTGAACTTCGTTTTTAATGAAGGTAAGAAGCTCTTCGACCTCCATTTTTTACCATCGGTTCTTTTACGATTAAAATCTAACACAATTTCAGCAGGTAGCAACTTTAGCAAAATAGGGCGTAGGAGATGACCATAACTTCCTGCTGTAACTCCGAGAGAATTTAAATTTCTAATTTGTATTTCACAGCTATCATACAATTCCTGAAGTTCTTTAACATTAGATGTATTCTTTACCTGTCTTAAATTTAATAATTTACTCATATGTGCATTGATGACTAGGTCGTCACGACGTTAGCGAGCTTTTAACAAATCAACTGCATCTTTAAAGTTTTCCTCCAAAAGCGAAAAACCTGAAACAGCATTATATGCACTACCTCCAAGAAGAGATTTCAAATAGACAAATTTGTCAACAGGAGTTAAATTAGAAATCTTTTCGATTGCATTAGAATATTGCCCCCAAAATTCTAACCAGGAACTGCTGTCCCCAAAAAATTTGTTTATAGTGAGCTTCGGCAATTTCACAGATCTCTCTAAATTTCCGTTTTGAGAACCGGATTCATTTTTCATAAAATTATGAAAAGCGTTATTCTGTTTTTGGGAGTTATGTTCATTTAAGAACTTCGTTATCTTATAATGCGATTCAATTATTTTCTCACTATAGGTTTCAGAACTTTTGATTTCTTTCTCAAAATCGTCGTCAGCAATAACATCTTGTATATCAGAGTTTAATTTTTTTAATGATTCATATTTGTCATTCAATTGATCTTTACATATATTTAATACATCAAATTTATTTTCTAATTGCATAGAATGATCTTTAAGAGTTGTGCATATTTTTGTACACAACTTTGTCGTTTGTGAGCGTAAGCCAGCTCTTTTCTTTTTTAATGTTTCGATATTAGTCGACAGATTTATTTTTCAATCAATCAACAATAAAAATAGCTTACCTCAAGCCTTCAGAATCAGAAATAATAACTTTCAAACTTCAGTCCAGACATCCTGGCGCGGGACTACAGCATGAGGGATTTCAGAGAACAAACGGTAAAATATATATTCTTCGAATCAGGAGATAATCACACAATTCAGTAAAATATGCAGAACGATTTTTTTCCATTCAAAGTAAATCAGAACTCTAATAATTAAAAGCTCGAAAAAATCGAATATGAATATATTTATTATTACCAAGAAAAGCCTTTGTTCAGATGAGATATAGCGCTCATCACTCGCTTCAGAATTAATTACATCTACTTTAAACAAAACTGAAAAATAGTAAAGTAAAATAGGGTTGCAATAATTCTTGGCGATGACTAATTTTCGCCAAGTCAAACAGAAAAAAAGGGGGGTTTAACAACCTGCGCTTTGACGTTCTGAGTGAAAATTTTGCAAATTTTATTTAATAGCCCCGGTATGTTATTTCTTTCTCCCAGCATATTTTGTGTCGTCTCCAATAAATAACGTTACCTTGTATAAGCCAGCCGTAAAACAAAAGCCGATGTTTCATAGTGCGATTAAATACTCTACAGCATTTTTTTTTTTTTTAACTTCTAAGCATCGCCCATTTTCAATGTTTATACCGTCGTATTGGGGGAAAAAGTACTTTTTAATGCAATTTGTTTGAAAACTGCATCTCTATTTATTTTTGAAGTATTAATTTTTTCTGTAGTTTTTAGCGACATTTGTTTCATTTTGGTAACTCAAGTACTCCGTTTCTGTAGAAAGCAAAGAAAAAGTAGTTGAAAAATAACAATTATATCTTCTTGTTGTCATTTCCCCATAAAAACTGAAAAAATGTAATGAAAATATGTGCTATTTTGAGAAAAATATAAATGAATGATTTGTGATAAAACAAGGAGCTATTATAAACTATATTTAATTTTAAGTTCCTATATTAATGCAAATGACATCATTTTACATAAAATAAAAGCTTAAAATGCTTTAAGTCTTAAAATTGAAATATGTTTTGCACTACAGTAGAGTCCCGCTTAACCGAGTTATTTTCTTCTGATGGACTGGTGGCTTCTATTATTATGAAACAGGCATTATAAATGAAGCGTTAGGTGAAGATGAAAGAGCAGTCGTAAAAAGTTAGAACTCTGATTTTCTGGCCAGAATGGGAAAAAAATGGCCATATTTTTTTCTTTTTTTTAATTATGGCCATTTTTTTCGCGGAGAGGAGCGGTCGAGGGATGATAAGGTATTATATCGTAAGAAGGGAGGGGGTCGAAAATCAAAACATTGATAGCGTTATTTATGTATATCCCCGTATCCGAGAAACCTACATTTCGGGTTGAGAAAACTGATTAATACACTATAAAAACTACTCGAAAACGTTTCTGAAAATCAGTGGCCAAAAAAAGAAACATTGCTTTTATATTAAAAAAATTTTTAAATCTCAAAAATATATTGCTTTCCGAGGTTTCTTAAGCTAAAGAAAGCTTTTAGAATTTATTGATACCTAGGGAGAGGTTATTATATATTTTCGCTCGTGGTCAAATTATATTTTACTTTATTAAGACAGTGTACTCCTTGGATTTTTCTTCAAATTTTTAAAGAGCTATTTTTGCAATGAATTAACTTCTTTTGTTATTACTGCTAAACTAGTTTATTTGCATTCAAACATTAATTAATTTTAAATCACTAAAAAACCAACATTTAAACACACAAAATACAAATTAAGTACTATGAAAACGAACAGACGAACGTTTCTTGAGTAACTTGGACTCAGATCATCACTGTCAATAAAATAAAATCAACATCCACCCCCCCCCCCCAACACCCCACAAAGACTTGAAATTGAAAGGCAAAATCCCAAATGATAGTAAACAACACAAAGAAAGACCATCATGTTCCAGTTTTGATGTGTTGTTTGCGGTTATTTCTGTTTTCATCTTTCAGTTTCAAGTCTGTCGGGAGATGTTGACTTTATTTTATTGCCACTGATGATGCGGGTCCAAGGTACTCAAGAAACGTACGTCTGATATTTTTTATAGTTCTTAATTTGTGTATTGTGCGTTTAAGCGTCGGTTTTTTAGTGATTTAGTTTTCCCACACAAATTTTTTAATTCATTAATTTTATAGAATAAGTATATAACTAAAAGTTCACAAAAACCAAATATGATCCGTAGCTTTTGTTATATTATTTAAACCATAAACTGGAAGAATATATTCTACCAAAATACTTCATCTACATGTTTTATTTTATTCTCAATCAATTAAATTTTAATGATTGAATATGTCATAAGTAGAGTCTCGAAATTGCATTCTTGAGACCGTTCTTAAAATTAAACCATGAAATTCACCTAAATTACGTGAGCATGTAAAAGGCTTCGGTTTGAAAGCTACCTCAATAAAAGCACTGGCCCTATCAAACAAATACAGTTGAGCGCCGATTATCGGAACTCCAATTAACCGAACTTCTAATTATCCGACCAGCCTATTTCTCTCAATTTTTTTTTTTTTTTTTTTTTACCGAACTTTCATTTATCCGAACAGCTTATTTCTCTGAAAAAATTTTTAATGATGATGAGATTGTGGATGAGATTGTGGATGAGATTTAAGATGAAAAAGAAATGAAAACGATTGCTCTGAAAATGACCCAGGTCATTCACATAACGAAGCCATTGAATGTTTGGAAACAGCTATGAAATGGCTCGAACGGGAGAAGAACTCTGATCCTATTCAACTAACGTATTTAACAAGAATTCGAGATATGACAGCATTAGAAAGAACGTCTTCTCTGAAGCAAGCAACAATCGAATGCTTTTTGCTTAAATTATAATCTCTGGAGTTCAGAAAATGATAAAAAGAGAAAAAGAAAATTTTAAATGATAAAAAAGTAAACAAAAAAAAAACAGTTTTTAAACAAGAATGAAAATGATAAAAAGAGAAAAAGAAAATTTTAAATGATAAAAAAGTAACAAAAAAAACAGTTTTTAAACACGCTAGCACTGACTGGTTCTGCCAGTCCTAAACCTGGATAAGGGGTGAAAGTTTTAGTATAGTCAGGAACATCTCTTAGCTTGTCTGTCCATTTATCCGAACTTTTGCTTATCCGATCTAGGGTCGATCCCAACTTGTTCGGATAATCGGCGCTCTACTGTACCTTTACTAAATCTCGTTATATTTTATATTTTCGACCTCCGTAGGATTGAAAATAAACATATGTGATGTATTGATGATAATTTTAAAAGAATATTTTGCGCGTTTCATTGTAAATTTTGTAACATTGTTTCCAGTTTAAATTTTTACTTCTTTATTTAGGTATGTTTTTCTTCAAATTTATTAATAATTAATTTCTGCTATTAATTTACTTTTTTTCTTATTGTTGCTAAATAAATGAAGTTTATACAGAAACAAACATGAATTAATTCTATTAAATAAGTATATCAGCGAAAGTTTACAAAAACCAAATTTGGTCCGTACGTTATGCTATATATATATATATATATATATATAAATGGGGAGTTTTGTGTTATTACTATATTTTTGATACGTATTTTATATGGATGTTTATTTGATATTTTATATGTAATTGGAGAATTTCATTAATATTATAATTAGCTTAAGTATTGATTAATCTTATTTACAATCATTTGTTATTAAATTATAATTTACTAAGGACAATATCATATTAATTACTAATAGTATGCCATTTTTATAGTGATTAATATACATATAAGTATGTTTAATATAAATATAGTTATACTGTATGTATTAAAATTGGGTAATTATTTTTATTATTATTCCTCTATTCTTTTTAATATTTATCTATTTTCAATTTATTATCGGTTTAATGTTTTTGAATGTCCCACATTCATACTTTTTGGATTTTTATGGATGTATGAAAATAATCCACACTCTATATTTGTGTTTTTTAAGTAATGGGAATTTAAGTATCATTTAACCTTCTATATACTTCCATATGTTTTTTATTTCCTGTTCATTTTATAATTATCTTCTATATAATTGATTTAAAAAAGCAAAAAAAAAATAATAATTTTTATATTATTTTTAATAATTATTTATATTAATTATTACTGAATTTATTTTGTTTTATAGCATATAGCTATATGCTATATATTATCAATGTTCTAGAATTATTTAAATTCTTAGTTTAGTTTAAATAAGTTAGCTAATAGAATATTTTGTATGCTTTTAAATTTTATTAACAATAGTTTTTTAAATACATTGGGTGGTTTATATTAGGTTTATAATTATCTATATATAAGGATATGTTTGGTTTTGCTGTTAAAAAAATTATTTACATTCAAATGCTTACAAATATTTATCTTGTGATAGTTGAATAATAAAAGTAATACTAGATGGCAGCACCAGAATTTGTCTTTTGAAAGTAGCTCTAAATTTTAATTTTTCTAGCTCCATTTCAGTTATAATTTACTACACCAGGGGGTATTTTTAGCTAAATTTTAACGATATTGTTAAACAGTTATTAATTAATGTAATAGTGCATTTTAAATAATGTAATTACTATCTATTTATTTTATATTATATTAAATGTATTTAACAAGGTATTTCAAAATTTATTTCAATATGTATTAACTGCATCCTTTGGTATCAATTACTGTGATTTCTTAACTGTTTTATTCACCTTAATCTTTATGATATTCTGGTAGACATGTGCGCGTGGATATTTGTAAAATACTGAAATATTAATCGGTATGATGTTTATTATTTATATTTTATATCCTATAAATATTTAAAGTGGTTTTATTGATTCTTCCATTTCATATTATATTTTTCTATCCTGTTTTCATTTCTAATCAATTCACTTGATTTTAATGGTTGTTTGGGCACAGGGGAAAATAATTTTTAGCTTTAGCTTATTTTTCTCACAGAAAACAACCATTTTGCTTATATCATTGAATTCTGTGCCTTTGAAACGTAATTCAATATATAAGCTTTTCCATTTTTTGTCGGTGTCCACTTTTTTTCTTTTTCTTCCATAATAATTCTTATAATAAATTATTTTTTTTTAATACTTACAGCTTTAATTCATAATATTTGATGGTGGTAGGTTATGTTTAATTAATGGTTATATATATATATATATATATATATTATGCTATCGAACGTGGTACAGAAATCGTGATTACTTGTTAATTGTTTAATGCCAACGCCCAGATGAAACGCATCTCATTGGTTACTGTGAAAAGTCCTTTAGAAGGATTTAGGCCGAGGGTTTATTTACGTTTTGCTCTTTCGCTGCAATCATGAATCTTCAAAATATCATTAGAAATGCCCGTAAAAGATCTCGGCGAATGCTTGAAAGTGAAGAAGAAGCCGAATTAAGAAGATAAAATCGTAATTCAGTCTCCCATATCAGAAACTCCCGATTTGATAAAAGATTTGTTGTGCCAAAATTCACTTGAAGCCAAAAACTATAAATATATATATATAGATATAACAATATATATATAGATATTACTATAATATATATAGATAGATATTACGCTATCGTACGTGGCATAGAAATCGCGATTATTTGTTAATTTTTTAATGGCAACGCCCGGATGAAACGCATCTCATTGGTTATTGTGTAAAAGTCCTTTGCAGGATTTAGGCCGAGGGTTTATTTACGTTTCGCTCTTTCGCTGCAATATATATATATAGCTGCAATATATATATAACTTATGTATTTTCAAAATATCATTAAAAATGCCGGTAAACGATCTCGGCGGATGCTTGAAAGTGGAGAAGAAACCGAATTAAAAAGATAAAATCGCAATTCTGTCTCCCTTATCAGAAACACCCGATTTGATAAAAGATTTGTTGTGTCAAAATTCACTTGAAGTCAAAAACTATAGAGAGCATATCCGATAGTATAACCCAGCTTTATTTTTTGTCTCAATGGGTGCAGAAATCAAATTGCCTTCTGGAGCAGGGCCATATAGCTTCCGGATGCACTGTCAGATATATCACAGGATTTCTCCTTTGTACGCTAATGATAGCAGAAATCCCGGTTACGGACAGCTTTTTCCCTGACCGTTTAATTTTTTAAATGTAACCGTTATACTTTTGAAATTTTAGCTCTTATTTAATTTTTTACAAGTCTTTAGTATAAATAAATATTATTCAGTCTTTTTTTCTCTACCATTTCACTGTTATATTACCATTCACTATTATGTTATGTCTACTTCAATGTTATATTTTTCAATGACAGTCTGTCCGGCAACGCCGGGCGTGTCAGCTAGTATTATTTAAATCATTGATCCTAAGAATATATTCTACCAAAATACTTCAACTACACATTTTATTCTGTTCTCAAGAAATTAAATTTTAACGCTTGAATATGTCATAAGCACAGTCCCAAAATTGCATGCTTCAGAAAGTTCTTAAAATTAAGCCAGGAAATTCACCTAAATTACGTGAGCATGCAAAATGTTTACATTCATTATTGTTTGAAGGTTATCTTGATAAAAGCACTGATCCTATCAAAAAAAAACTTTACTAATTCTCCTTATACTTTATATTATCGACCTCAGTAGGATTAGAAATAAATATATGTGATGTATTGACGACAATTTTAAAAGGATATTTTTCCATTTCATTATACATTTTGTAGCATTGTTTTTAGTCTTAGAAAAATTTTTGGAACATAGTTATCTTCAAATTTATGAATAATTAATGTCTGCGAAGAAATTACTTTCTTTGCTTATGTTGCTAAAATAGTTTATCGTTTTACAAACACGAATCAATTTTATTAAATAAGTATATCAGAAAAATTTACAGAAACCAAATTCATTCAGTAAGTTTGATTATGTGATTTAAACCATAGGCTGGAAGAATATGTCCCACCAAAATACTCTAACCACATATTTTACCCTCTTCTCAAACAATTAAATTTTAAAGGCTGAACATGTCTTGTGCAGCATTTCATAATTGCATGCTTGAGAAAGTTCTTAAAATTAAGCCAGAATATTAACCTAACTTACACGAGCATGGGTAATTATTGTTTAATTATTGTTGCATTACACCCTTAATTGTTTAAAAGTTATTTTGATAAAATTTCTGGCCGTATCAAATATCTTTGTTAAACATTGATACTTTACGAATCGATCCTTTTTCTGTTACATAACATTGTTTTAAGTACCATTTTATAATTATTAAATACATTATATTATTAAATATCATATAAATATCATTTATAATAAATTATCATAATTCTTTCAAAAAAAATTTTTTTGGATTATTATTGAATACTTCCATTTTTTTTATTAATTTTTTTTTTTTTTTACTTTGAAACAAATGGTAAAAAATTTTCTTTCGACATTGTATCATTTTAAACTGCATAAAAGAAGAAGCACCAAAACATTGTTTACTTGATTTGTCAAAAGTCCTGAATTATGATAAAATTTCGGAAAATTTTCAACTCTTCACTATTATATGGCATTGTGTAGCAACCAATCAAAAGAAAAACATTCTGTGTATTTTCGATATACTGATTTAGAGCACGCTTATCTTATGGTTAGAATGCTGACAACCTGTCAAGAGTGTCAAGTACAAATTCAGGAGAGGAATTAGATTCACTGGATTAAACAGACTGGTATATCTAAATATACCAACACTGGTATTAAACAGAATCCTTGATCCGATTATGTCCCTTCTTTGCAAAAAATAACTGTTAGACCGTGCGGCGGTGATAAAAAGGACATTGAGTTATGAGACACCGCTCCCTGAATAGTAGGTCTGAGCGCTGACACAAAAATGGTGGCTGCCGAAGGCTGATTTTTTTTAACGCACGTAAGATCCCTTAAATTTAGACACCAGTATTTTATAAAAGATTTCTTTGACTTGTTTAATCTCAGAAAAATGAATCCGAAAAAACTTTAAAAAAATTATTGGTATCAAAGTTCGAGGTACCGTTCACACACTGAAAAAAATCCGCCTTCGACAGGCGCCATTTTTATGTTTCCACTCAGGTCTAGTATTCAGGGTCGATGTACGAGATGAAATTATGATGTAGAATAAGAGTATTAGGAGTAGATGAAGGAATGACTGGTCTGCTTCGGCATATCTTGCTACGATATGAGCAGCACCGGCCGCAGTGTTGAATTCAGGGGGTGGCCCGGAGGGACATCCCCCCACTCCGGAACAATGAGATATCCCCCCGGAAGATTTGAGATTTTGTGTTTTCAATGTTCAAAAAGTAGATCTCCACTCCCACCCCCCCGGAGCCACAGAAATCCCTCCCGAAAAAAAGTGTCTGAATTTAACACTGAGCGGCCGACAACTAGTTATTTTGACGTCCCTAAACGTCACAAAATTACGAGATGAAATTGGGACCAAATTAATGGTTAAATACAGTATTTAAAAAATATTTTGGTCCGCCTGAGTATATCTTACTAGAAACCTCCGGCAGACTAATATTTATTACAAAACAAGGACGCCATATGTTACTAATGAGATCCAATAAACATAATAGTTTACATTATTTTGCTTATATTACTACGTTATCGACTTTCAAGGTGAACTAATAGTATAGAAAAAGTTTATTAATGCTACGTGAAACAATGACTGATCTAACTCGACAGATCTTGGTACGAGATGAGCAGCAAGGGCCAATTCACCAATTTGATGGTACTATCACGTCATCGTGTTACGGCATGAAATTTTAACACAATAAAAATATCAATTAGGATAATACAAATATTCCGGTCTGATTTGTGATACCTTGGTACGAGGACATCATTGTACCGCCTAAATATAGAATTGGCGCCCCGTTCTGCTCATCTCGTACCAAGATATCCGAGTCAGATCAGTCATTGTTTCACGTAGCATTAATAAATTTTTTCTACGCCATTAGTTCATCTTGAAAGTCGATAACATAGTGATATATAGGGCAAAATAATATAAAATATTATGTTTATTGAATCTCAGTACTAATATATGATGTCTTTTTTTTTTTTTTTTTTTTTGTCATAAATATTAGTCTTCCGGAGGTTTCTAGACAAACAGGCAAATGAAACGACTTTTAAAATACTGTATGTAGCTTTTAATTTGGCAACAATTGCATCTCCTAATTCTGTGACGTGTTAGTGATGCAAAAATGAAGAGTTGTCGGCAGCTGCTGCTAATATCAAGGTATGCCGTGGCAGATCAGTCATTCCTTCATCTACTCCTAATACTCTTGTTCTACTTCATGATTTCATCTCGTAACTCGATGATGTAGTCATTTTTATGGCCGCTCTATGTAGCCATTTTATAGTTTAACATATTACCAGTTCATAGTAATACCTGCACAAGTTTATACTTCAACATTAGCACCAAATGTTGGAACCACTGAATTGCATAATAGAACGGAACACCGATTTACTAGCCACCTTTCTGCATCGACTGGATCATCCTTTTAACACGCACAAGTAATACACTTGCACTTTTCTTAATATTAGTGACATTATTTTCAAATTTCTCTCGATATTGTTTACCACTTTTGGTTATTTCTGTAACTTTTCCATACTTTTACGAGCAATACATAACGTTTTTTTCTTGTTTTTAATGAGCTAAGATAAAATTTTATTTTTAAATAGGATGAAATTAATTATTTGTGATGAAATTAAAATCTATTTCATAAGTAAACAAGATAAAGTGTGAGTTAAAAGAAAAAGCATTTTGCTTTGAAACAATCTTAGTTTTTGATTTTTAAAAAAATCTGCTAAGTATTATATCATTTTCTCCTGCAGTAAACTTTTGTATTTCCAATAATTAATCTTCATGCATCACTTCAAAAATATTTTACTGTAAAATAAACCAGTTTCCGCTGACGTCAACTCTATTCTATAACAGCTGTTACGTACGTCTACGATGACGTATCTGCAGGGACACAAAGGTATCTTTATAACTCTTAAAATTTCTAAATTTAAAATATTAAATAAACAAATTAAATTTAAAAAAGCAAAAAAACCGACTGCAAAAAAGCGAATTAATTGTTTCTCATCAATGTTAAACTACTTTTTATATTACTTAGCTATTTTTTTTTAATTTACTTGTATTAATGACTTTTAAGTTGTGTATAATTGTTAGTCCTATCTATAAACACTGTTTTGATGAGGCCTATAGATGTTTATGATGGTTAGAGTTGCAGTAAAGCTAGAGATCCTACCTATACAACTTCCAGGTTGTATAATATTTAAACGGAGCTTCTAACTGTAAAATAGTCAATGGAACATCGTCTTCATTTTCAAAGACCTATCCAATGATATGCCACTCAATAGGGTGCATAAAATTTTTTGTCGTCTCTACCGCCATTTTTTATTTTACGGCAGCCATTTTGAATTTATAAAAACAAAAGCTAGCCTATAACCATCGGACGGTTACGACGAATCGTTAGAGACCTCATTTATTAAAATCCATCCAGCCATTGGGATGTTTCGAGGGTATAAAGAAATCCAGATACGCGTGAAACACATAAAACAATTTTTTTCATCGTTGTGGATGAGAGAGAAATCTCAGTTTTTCATTACTGATGTCATTTTCTCATTGAAATTGAAAAGAAAACCAAGGAGGAAATTTCAACCTCTTTGCATTCAGTTGGACAATTATTATTTCCTATATCCTTTTCACATATCCGAATTAGTCGTTTCATAAATTCGTTTTATTAATTAGTTTAATTAAGATTTTATACATAAGGTAGAAATATAAAACAGTGACGATTGTGAACATTTCGTTATAGTTTTAAAAAAAGTCGAATTTGGAAATATTTACTCTACTAGGGGGCTCGGCCCCCTACGAGCTACGCTCGCCAACCCCCGTTCAGACACCGCAGTCTCTAAAAGCACGCTAATTTGATCGGCTTTAAAAAGATTTTGAAAGATTGACTTATAATTTAAAAAACAGTGGCGATCTCCTTATAAACGGGTTTGTATTCATTTCTCTTCGATTGGGGAATTTTAAGGAAAATCAGCTGCTGTTAAAAGATACAATGGCTGTTTTTGTCTTTGATTTAAATAAAATCAGTTAAACATTTCAAAATAAGCTAATATAATAAGCTAATTTGCATCAAAATGCAAATATGTTTTACAAATACCAGTGCCCTCTTTTGACGGAAACGACACAGAAGGTTAACAAATGTTAACTAAACCATTTAAGTAATTTCTTTATTTTCTGCTTCACAGATTTTTCTCTTTCAAATCATATTTTTTGTTGATGACACTTCATTTTCAGCTTGTAATCTTTTTTATTTTTATTAAATTACTAAATAGTCGCTCGACAGCAGTCTAAACGTTTTCAATAAAATTAATATTAATCTTATTAATATAATCTCAAAATATCAAATTAATGTCTCGCGCATTTTTTAAATTTAAACTGTTTTGTAACATTACTTTTTGTTTATTTTACGTAATAAGTGTAATGTGACGTAAATGTGACGTAATTTCCCCTATTTAAGACTTCAAACGCATGTTAATGAATTTATTATTTTATAATATCCTATCTCTTTTAAAATTCACGTGTAAATATAATTTTTATGAAGTAATGTTCAATGAGTTCTTGCTTTTCATACGTAATTATTTAATTCTAATTTGAAAGTTTTGTTCTGTTAATAATAGTCACGTGTAAATAAATTTTTAATTTGAAGCAAACATTATTATTTGCGCTGTTCATACAGTTGGCAACAGTTTAAATTAATACCATTTTCTAAAATAAGTAGAAAATATCTCTCGAAATGCTGAAAATTTGAATTTAAAATAAAAATAAAATCTCAAAAAATGAGTCAAATTAAAAAAGTGAATGCAGTGTGCACACCGGGAAATTCTAACGTATAAAATGATCTAAAAATGAATTAATTCCCATATATAGTTTTTGCTCCTATAAAACCTTTTTAATGGAACGATTTTGTCCAAATCTAGCATTAAATATCTCTTAAAATAATTATTCGATTTGAAAACTGTCTGCATCAGTGTGTTTATCAAACATTTCTCTATAATACCGCCGATTTTCATATTTTTGTATGCAGTATTTTTCTTAATATTAACGGAGAAAGACCTCTGGTCACAAAAAATTCAAAACCGGCGGCGGCGGTGGCGACGGTGACAGCGTAAGTTACTTTTTTTAGAATAGAGAGATACTATCCAATATTTTTTATTTATATGATAAATATCTTGCATTATTGCATTCCCAGTAGTATTTTTAAGAATGACGTCAACAATATTTATAATAATGAAAAAATATTTTTAGTATATTCTGTCACTTTTAGGTGCGTTCTTAATTATATAAGTACTTAGCACCTATAGCCGTCGTTCCGACCGTCCGTCTATCTGTCTGTACGTCCGCATATAACAGAGCAAAAAATACCCAACCGAATGGTCTGAAGTTTTAAATATATAATTGTTGCAAAATTTTGACGAGTCATTTCAAATTTTATGAAAATAGTTTAATTACAGGGGCAGTCAAAAGTTTTCCGTAACATTACAAAAATATTTCTAGTGCATTTTAATGATGTTACAGCCTTTCGAACAGAATGAAATTGATATGCACTTATGAAGTGTACTAAAATATACATTCAGTGCAATATGCGGTGCAAAAAATATTTATAAAACTAATTATAGTACCCGAACGCACCTCATTTGCCACGTTTGACGTGTAATTTCCAACTTGTTTATCTGTGCATATAAAAAATAACGTTGAATTCAAACTTTACAGATAAAGGGATTTAGAGGACATTAAAAATTTATACAACTGGTAAAAACTTACATACTACTTTAACATTTTATTACTATTTTCTAAATATGGTTCTAATATCTAATCGTAAATACGTTTATGAGATTTTACATAAAAAATATTTCGTATAAATTATGGAAAAAAAATAAATTTCCATTTAAAATTCCATAAAATAAAAAAATATACATATATTATTAATAAAATCTGCGCTTAAAGTATAAAAATATACTTAATAATAAATTAAAAAAAAAATTTAACCAAAAAAACTCTAGACATAAATTAGTTTAATTTTCGTCAGCAGATGTATTAGCTTAAAAATTGCAGAAAAATATAAATTTTCATAAAAATTTCGAAAATGTATATGTAATTTATTAGGAAATATCAAAAAGTTCAAAACAACCTAATACCTAATTCAGCATAAAACTCGTAACATATCAAAAATATTAATTGAAAAAAAAGGGTACAAGCTGGGTTTGAAACCGCCATCTGCGGTATCACGTACTTGCATTTTACTTCCACGCTACCAAGTACTCGCTGCGAGTAGCAATAAATAGGTATTTGAAAAGTATGCTGAACTTTGACTCCCAATTTCCTAGCAAATAAGGCCCACTTGAAAAAAACCTTTCACGGAAATAATTAGGGGTGTGACCTCTACAACATACTTTAAAATCTTCAAAAACTGAGCGCATCATGTTTGGTGGTCCCCTTGTTAGCTGAAAAATGTTTATGAATTTGGGTTGCATGTCTTTTTGACGTCTTTCCGTGCTCTAAATCGCGTAAATATTGTCAGATTGACATAAAATTGATATATGTTATTGGTGTTTAATATGGCATGTTCGATATCGAAAATGAAATGTGTAGTATTTACGGTTCGTTTACAGGGTCGCTCAAGAGAATTCCGTTACATTATGCTCTAAAGAGAAAAGGCGTTTGCGGTGTATTTGAAATAATATCACACTATTTTAAACAAACTGAAATTTATATATATCACTGGAGTGTGCTACAAGAAGTCTAACTGTAGCATACGGTGTGCATAGGATTTATGCTTCATTTACAGGGGGGGATAAAAAATTTGGCAACAGTACTTCCTATAAATAATTATTGTTGAAGTTTCTTTTCAGTTGTCGTACACACTTTTAAATTTAACAATTTTTTTCTTCGTTACTGGGTGTGTATAAATTCTATAGATCATACGCAGGGCTGCACATAGGCTTCAAGTGCATTTCCGTTGATTGAGGGAAATTTCTGAAAGGCAAAGTTCCCCTCCACTATGCGTTTAACTGAACTACATTTAGGCATACTGCGTAGTACACATACAAATCTATAGATCATATACAGTGGCGGTCAAAAGTTTACAGCTAGCATAAAACGTTTGGTTAATTTGTAAGTATACCCATATGAAGAGGAGTCTCAAAGTGATACTTATACACTTTATTGACTTAACAGTTAGGAACTTATTTGTGGAATAACAAATAAATATCAATAAATTTAACTGACAAAATTAATTGCAAAGGAAAACGCATGTTCTCAAAAGTTTCCGGCCATCTTGGAAAGTTTGGAAAAAATTGGTGTTATAACAGAAAATAACAGTGATCAACAACATTTACAATTCGTATTTTGTCGTTATACCTTTAGCAATAAGTACTGCGGCGCAGCGACGTGGCATCGATTCAATGAACGGTTGAAGATTGTCTATGGTAAGTTTTCCCACTCTTCTTGCAATTTTGGGGAAAATTCTGTTGAATTGGAAAATTTATAATTCCGCGCACGTTTGTCGAGTTCGTTCCAAAGATTTGCTATTGGGTTCAGATCGAGTGACTGAGTTGGCCATTTCAAAAGCGGAATTTTTTTGTACGAAAGCCACTGCTTGACGAGCTTGCATGTATGCTTTAGGTCGTTATCTTGCTGAAATAAATAGTTGCGACCACAATTTTTCCTCCAATAAAGCAGCAAATGATCTTGCAACATATCCATATACATTGCACCATTCATCTTGCCATGGATTTCAAGTCACGGACCGACATCTTTTCCAGAAAATGCTCCCCGCAGCATAACGTGTCCTCTGTCAGGCTTCATTGTAGTAATAACGTATCTGAAATCATATCTTTTGTTTTAGGTAGTCTGACGTAGTGTCTTCCATCACTCCCAAAAAGGTTGAAGTTCGATTCTTCGGAAAATAGTATTTTTTCCCTGTTTTCACTTGACCAGTCTTTGTGTTCTTTGGCAAACGTCAGTCGGACTCTCTGATTTTTTTTTTTACTCATGGAAAGTTTTTTAACACCGACTCTCCCATAAAGTCCGACTTCGCGTAAGCGTCTTGACACGGTAGATCGACTTATTTCAGCAAAATTTTCATTCCGAAAATCACGGAATATTGAAGCGGTATTTTTATGAGGATCATCAACAGTTTTTCTCCTGATAATTCTATCCACACGAATAGCCGTTTTCCGCTGTCTTCCAGACCGTGGCAAGTTCTGAAGGCCATGGCCATCTTTATATTTTTCTAAAATATCGTTCACAGTAAATTTTCAGATCGAGAACTTTGCCGTAATCTCACGGGAGGATTGGCCCTTTAGCAACAAACAAATCACTCGTTTACGAACAATAATTTTTGAACTTTTCATTTTTGAATTTCAACTACGTTATTCACGCTGATCAATTAAAAAACATAGCCAAAAAGACACTTTACCGATATTAAAACTAACGAATGACGAATGGCCGGAAACTTTTGCACACGCGAATTTTGAATCCCTCCCCTTTGCACCAAGTGTCTCTAGTATCCAATCAAAATGATCACGTGGTCATAGATCATTTGCATATTCCTAACTTTTGGAGCGATTGCGCTTCTTCTTCACTGAAACGTTCTGGGAAACAAATAAAAAAAACTGGCCGGAAACTTTGATCGCCACTGTATACAGAGCTGCACAAAACAATTCAGGTATTTTTCGGATCATTGATGGTACAGTAGAACCTCGATTATCTGAAGTAATTGGGACCGACCCTCTTTCGGAAAATCGAAATTTTCGGATAATCGTGAATGCTTCGATTTTAAGGTTAAGGAGAAATATATGCAATATTGCTTATTATGGTAACAAGTGCTTAATAAAAATAAAGCAATAACAAAATAAAAACAAGAATAAATGACCTGAATTTTAATTTTCAAATTAAGTACCTTTTACATACATCACAAGGGTTTGAAAAAATGCTTTGTTTGTCGCAGTTTCGATTGGCATTGCTTTGAAGTTCTATCACGGAGTTTTTTAATATTATTAGTTCCCCAGTTTCACAGTCTTTCTGCTGCTCCAGCCATGCCAAACCTTTTGGAAAAGCATTCAAAGGAATTGCTAATTCGTTTGTTTTCTTCGTTCCACTCAGCAGCTTACAGGAGCTCAAGTTAAATTCAAAGGAACATTAAGAAAGGGGATCGAAAATATTTATATGTACTCGTAGTTCGGAAACGATTGCTTGCACAGAAGGAATATGATAGTTAAAAAAATCTTTCAAAATGGATTTTGCACACAAGGAATGTGATCGTAGAAAAAAAAAAAGCTTTAAAAATGGACTTCGGTTAACCGAGAGTTTCGGATAGAAGAGGTTCTACTCTAATTGCAGAAATTGGGTTTTCAAGTGCGGTATGCGTTTTACAAATTGTTTATTTTGACATCATCTTTCACTTTAATAAAACATGAAAGATTTTATACAGTATTTTCAATAAGTTTGAAAGTGTTTCATAATCTGAGCAAAATTTTTGAACCAATGAACCAATGCAGTTGACAATGAAGTGCCTACTAGAGTCGCATTGCTCTAGTTTACCTTCGTTCGACAGTGATCAATCGGATATTCTTGATGCATAGATGTTGAGCATAGAGTGGAACTTGCATACAAATTTCTGTGCATTGGGATGGTCGAAACCAAGTCAGGGTAAGGATGGAAAAGAGGCCCCAAAACCATATAATTTTGTTTATATAAATTAAGTAAAACAATAATAAAATAGAAAAAATAAAATAGGATTAATAAAAACAACAATAATAGAGATTTACTGGGAAAAAATTAAATTTGGAAGGGAAAAAAAATCCAAAATTATTAAAAAACATAAGATTTTTATAGAAAGTGGATGAATTCCAGTGCCGAATGCGTAGGAAGGAACAACGTCAATGAAATTACGCGAAACTTTTCATTCTTTTTTAGGTGCGTTCGTAATTATAAAAAATACGTAGCACACTATAGTCGTCGTTCAATCCGTCCGTCCGCATATAACAGAGCAAAAACTACCCAACCGAATAGTCTGAAATTTTAAATATATAATTGTTGCTAAATTTTGTCGCGTCATTTCAAATTTTATGAAAATCGGATGTATAGTTTAATTACAGGGACAGTCAAAAGTTTTTCGTTACATTACGGCCAATGGGAAAAAATTATTGCAAGTGCATTTTAATGATGTTACAGCCTTCCGAATGGTCTGAAATTTTAAGTATATAATTGTTGTAAAATTTTGTGGAGTTATTTCAAATTTTATGAAAATCGGATGTATAGTTTAATTACAGTGAAAAGTTTTCCGCTACATTAAGGCAAATGGGAAAAAATTATTTCAAGTGCATTTTAATGATGTTACAACCTTTCGAACAGAATGAAATGGATATGCACGTATGAAGTGCATTGAAATATACACTCATTACAATATGCGGTGCAAAAAATATTTATAAAACTAGTTATAGTACGAACGCACCTCATTTTCCACATTTGACGAGGAATTTCCAACTTGTTTTTCTTGTAGTTTTTATTTTTTTTTTCCTTGGTAGGAATTTTATTTTACTTTCTTAATTAATATTCTTACTTTATATCTGAAATATGAATATTATTTCTTTGAATAACTATATCAGTAAAAATGTATAGAAATCAAATTTGCTTGCTAAGATTTATTAAGTTATTCAAACCGAAAGATATATTTTATCAACATACTTTCAACCGTGCATTTTACCCTGTTCACGGGCAATTAAATTTCAAAGGCTAAGTGTGTCTCATGCAGCCAGTCATAAATGCACGCTTTAGAAATTTCTTAAAATTAAACCAAGAAAATCACTTAACTTACGCGAGCGTGTGTAATGTTTACACCCATTATTGTTTGAAAGTTATCTTGGTAAAAGCATTGGCCGTATCGAACACTTTTATTAAATCTTGGTGATGCTATAGATTTTCTACTTTCATGGGAGTGTAATTATGTATATTTCAAGTAAGGATAATATTTTTTAAGGCGTTTTGCTATTATGTTGCAATTTATTCGCTATACAGGTATCCCCAGACTTACGTAAGTAATGCGTTCCGCAAACTTTTACGTGACTTGAATTTTACGTAAGTCGAATTTGTAAATTGATTGTGGAAAATTGCGTAAGAAACTGCAATGTTTATTATATATTATATAAATATTAACAATAAGAAAGGGCGATAATTTTTAACAACTTAGAATTTAGTATACAGTACAGGACCTCAAATCCGGAATCCTAAAATCCGGAAGACCCAAAATCCGGAATGAATAAAGAAATCTGAAATTAAGCGATGAGATGGAATAAATAATTCCGGAAAATGCCCATAGATGGCGCTATGCGCACAGTTCCAACTAAGCAAGACTAAAGAACTGCACTCAACTGAATAAGTTTGTTGCAATGTTTTTATATTATAGTTTTAATATAAAAACTATTTGCTAACAGAGTTAGAAAAGTTAGTGTGTGCACACATTTTAAATTTATTTTAAAAAGAAATCTTGTTCTTCCTTTAATAGAAAATACAAAAAGAACAAATAAATAACCAGAAGGAAGAACTATTTTTAAAAGATGCATAGAATATATTTACAATATTTATGTGTAATGATGTTTTGCTCTCCCCCCCCCCCTCCTTCAAATGTTCAACAAATTTCATTTTTCGAAAAAATTCTGTTTGTAAGCACCGTAATTTTCCCATAAGATCGCGGAAAAAAACGTGAATTTTCCCATAAGATCGCGAAACACACACGAATTTCGTCAAAAGATCACGAAACACACACGAATTTCGACAAAAGATCACGAAACACACACGAATTTCCTCAAAAGATCTCGAAAAACACGAGATTTCCTCGAAAGATCGCGAAAAACACGAGAATTTCTTCAAAGGATCGCGGAAAACACATTAATTTCATTAAAGGATCGCGAGAAACACGCGGTTTCCATCAAAAGATCGCGAAAAAAACGTCAATTTCGTCAAACGATAGAAATAAAACACGAATTCCATTAAAAGATCGCGTAAAAACGCGAATTTCTCCCAGAAGATCGCGAAAAACACGCGAATTTCATATGATCGCGAAAAAAAATGCGAAGTTCGTCAAAGTTTCAACTTCAAAGAAATCGATTACCGCTGTTCTAAAAGAATAAATTCAAAACGTTATATTTTTCCTTGTATGTTGAAATTAGCATTTTTTTTTTTTTTTTACCTTTTAAAATTTTCTTTAAGATGTATCATGTATGTATATACATAATAAGTGTTTGGGGTTGGACTAATCCTTGTTTATCTGCATACAAAAGTTGATTGTCTATTTTGTATATAATCTTACAAAATCAGTAAGCAATATGTGAATACTGTGCAATTTCATCACTAACAATTAGATTCTAATAGAATAAAATTTGTTTTTGTCTCCAAATTGGACATTAAAAATTGGAATGTGCATACCACATAACGATGCAGCAGATAAAAGCAACAACAATAACAAAAAATGGCAAATCCTTAAAATTTTTTAGACTCCTTGGATTTTTTCTTCCCAACTCTGTATGAACCCTGATATAAAATTTTGCCACGGCCATCTACTGTATCAGTTTATTTATGGTTTTGGTTAAGGACCTGAAATCCGGAAAATTCCGAAATCCGGAACGATCGCGGTCCCGGCCAGTCCGGATTTGAGGTCCCATACTGTAGTATGTTATTTATAAATACAATATATGTATATGGGGCATTCTCACAATCTTTTCACTTTCATGTCCTTGAATAATAATTTTTATATTAATACACTTGTTTGTGTTTTTTTTATTTCATATACTGGGGAATACCCCCATTGCATGATTGCACAACAACATTAACGAGATAAATAAGTTTTGGACGATGTTGGATGTCCAAACACCTGGAAAACTCCTATACCGTTCCGTGTCCCTAAAGCTGATTTTTAAGTTTGGAGCTGTCTGGATAAAATTGTTTCAATAAAAATAATTCGATGTAATTTTTTTCTGAAACTGGAATTATTGTTTTATATAAATAAGTTGCTAAAAATTAACCAGCATACATTTTTAGGGTCGTTATTATTTTTTAAACTCTGTCCCTAGGTTTTGGATTTTTTACCATCCCTCTTCTAATATTATACAGAAAATCACTTCAGATGCAGCCACAGAATTTTTTTCAAGTTTTTTTTCTCATTCAGAAGTACGCTAGAGATATAATGTATAAAATTCTTTGTCAGGAAATTGACTGTAGAATTTAAATCAGCATTTAAATATCAATTTCAAGCGTCGTGGCTTTATTGGTAGTCTCACCGTCCGCAAGGTTTATTCCTGCACTTTTCAAGGTAATTTTTTTTTAATTTAATCCAATGTAAATAACTGTTTCTAAAAATCAATGAACATTTTGGCTACCACTTAGTCTTATCATGATCTGCCTAAAATAGGTGGTAATTTTCCTCGCTATTCCATCCTTACCGTCCCTTTTTTCCCCCATTTCGTCCCTTTTTTTAACACCCCTTTAAGACAATGTTATATAAAAATTTTGTACTGAAAATACTACATTGTCATTATTTCTTATTTGAATGTCCTGTGAGTACTGTGCAAATTCATTATAAGTAAAAATTTAGAAGAAAATAAAAAGTTATAGTGGTAAAATGATAAGGAAAATTAAACTCGCGAGTTTAACTTGAACTTCAGTTAAATAAATTTTTTTTCGCTGCTGACCATTTTTTCTTTATTTTGAATCATTAATGCATTCGTCTATCAGATTGAAATGTTATTTTAGCAAGATTAATTTCACAAGATTTTTTTTAGTAAAAGTCAAAAGACTGTGAGAATGCCCCATATATATACACATATTATTTACACAGTATTATTTTATAAATAAAGCATCATGCAGCAATATTTATTCGGATATTAAAGTATGCAAAAATAAAAACAATCTGAAAATTGATTTAAATAATTTTCAATGTGCATCAAACGAACAGGTGAAGCTAGAAGAAAAAATACACTTATTCCTCTTCATCTATACTTTAAAATTAGCTTTCGTTCTGGTTTCAATTCAGCTAGCATAATTGTTACGGTTGAACCCAGATTTTTGTCTCATTTTAATTAGATTTGAGTTTGTTTTGTTAAAGATTTTATTGTATATTCCAATAAAAATATAACTCGCACTAATATATAAAACTATATTATGGTTGTGGTTTTTATCTGCATGTTTTATTTATAAAATAATTATCAAAAGTTTGCAAATGCATATCTAACGCGCTAGTGTATTCATAAATGTAATTTTCGAGATTTATTACGTAACTGCGAATTTATGTAAGTCGCATAATATGTAAGTAGAGGGTTACCTGTATATTGATTTAAGTGGTCGGATAATCGTGAAAAGTGAAAATTAGAGAAGATTATAAAGCTTGTTATATAAAAAATTGTTTGATCCACTTCTACAAACCACTATGGATCATTTAAAAAAAAACAGTAATATTGAATTTGAATTTTTTGGAAGTAAACTATATTAGTATATAACATGCGAGCATTAGAAAAAATAATGCGCAATAATTACAAAAAAAAAAAAAATACTTATTAACAAACTTCGCATTCCTACGCATTATAGTTATTTTAAAGATGCCGCTTTCAGGCAACTGCATTTTCATTTTATATCTGCTGCTGACCTTGACAAAGGCAACTATAGTACTTTTACAAGAGAGTAATGACTTATGCTCAATGTCCATGCTAAGATTGCAAGTAGCTAAATAAAGCAATTTTAAAGATGCCACTTTGAGGCAACTGCATTTTCATCTTATATTTTCTTCCAACCTTCATAATGGCAACTATAGTTACTGTTATAAGACAGTAGCAACATATGCACAACGTGCATGCTCAGATTGGAAGTTTTCGTCCAAACTCTAAATTATGGCAACACGTATTACAGAATTTGTCTATACTCGTTTAGTGTAGTGCACTTAGATTAGTTAAAAATAAGTAAACTAACACTAATTTGGTAATAATGGGTCTCTTCCGGTCTTTTTGTCCAAAATTCTCTTAACCAATTAAATTTTACTATCCCGCTGACGTTAATCTGATATATAAAGGTACTCTAATGGAGGATATTCCATCTGCGTTTTGATCTCGTGGTCAAGGTAAAAACTTCTAGCGTAAAGAAGGGAAGGCTCTGTAGACATAATGAAAAACCCTCGCCAGCCAGCGAAACAGTTCATGCGGAAAGCAGTAGAAGCCTCCCTTCTTATCAGTTTGGGGTTCTTTGGGTAAATTACCGGTATCACATGACTTTTTTCAGCCTCGAACCCAGATTTGGAATAAAGTCCATTGTGACCACTTCCAATGGACTTTATTCCAAATCTGGGTTCGAGGCTGAAAAAATTCACGTGATACCGGTAATTTACCCAAAGAACATCTAACTGATAAGAAGGTAGGCTACTGCTGCTTTCCGCATGAACTGTTTCATTGGCTGGCGAGGGTTTTTCATTACGTCTACGGAGCCTTCCCTTCTTACGCTAGAAGTTTTTACCTTGACCACGTGATCAAAATGTAGATGGAATATCCTCCATGGAACGACCGCAGCCAGCAAAAGAGATATGTGGCGATACTTCCACGCCTCTTGGGTATCACGTGATAAATATTAGCTAATTTCCACCAATTGTGGAACTGGCCACCGTCCTCTGAGTACTAGCCCTACGCGCTGGCATAAAAATGGCTGCTGTCGTAGGCGGATTTTAGTACGCCCCCTGGAGTTTTAATACCAGTAAATTCCAAAAAATTTCCTCGCCTTATTTTTAAAAATTTAATAAAGGCGAAGAAATGTTTAATAAAATAGCTGTGTTCAAATTTTAGGAACCATACAAACAGTGAAAAAACCCCGACTTCGACACCCGCCATTTTTGTGTCAGCGCCTAAGCATTGTATTCAGAGGGCGGTGAACTATGAACATATGAAAAGCAACTGACGTCGGTGGAGTGCCGCGGCCTGTCTCTTTCGCTGGCTGCGATAAAGACAGCGCCACACATCACTCATCGTTAATGTAAAATTCCTTTTAAATAACGTTAAATATGTGAGAAGTAAATATTAAATTATGATAGTAGTTTTATTTTTATAATCATAAAGGGAGCGAAAAATCTCTGAAAAACAACGTTTAACTTTTCATTATTCTCTATTAATATCTCGTATAAAGCATCTTACTTATAAAATAAAACTATTTTCTATATGAGATAATATAATTAGAAAATAATTGTTAATTAAAACCATTTCACTCCTTTTTAACATGACTAACTAAATTTTATTGTCTAGAACAATTTTGTCTGCTTAATAAAATCAGAAGACATAAAAAAATCATTGTTTAACGTTTAATTAAAACAGAAACCCTTTTATTCTGTGTTCCGTATATTTGTATAATCACCTTGCAATTAATGTCCAATAAGATTTTATTTTGTAGTCACCACAGACATTAATTGACTAATGTAATCTGCTTAATTTCTCTTATTGTTCTAAATTTTCTCATTGTTGTGTAATCAGCTTTTTCTATCCTCAATGAGAATTCATGGTCTTTTTTTTAAGCACACGCTGTATGTATAGTGCGTCTGTGCATTTAATTAATAAATCAATGAATATATATTTGAAAAAAAGAGAAAATTAAGATTTTATTTTTTTTCCTTCATTTACTATTGAATCGTGTATTTTATTTAAAAGAAATACATGAAAAGTAATTTCTCACAACCCTTTTAAATAAGGAAAATTGAAATAGTACTTTCTTAACTTCTCCAAGAAGTCATTTCCCCCATGAACCCCCAGTTTAAGATAAATTTTAACCCTTTGAAGGTCGGTGGGATATTATGTATCCCACTTAATTTTAATTACCAAATGCCACAATGGCACCAGAGTTTTTGAAAAAAAATATTCTTTTATAATGTACGTAAAATAAGCTTTTACTTATTGTTAAATAAATTTGTTTGTTTGTATATCCTGATATCATTCAATCATTTCAAATTTTAGCAATAGAAGTCGTTTGCGTCTGAAATGGGTGAACACATGAACGTAAAAAGAAAAACAGAAGATAAAATTCACTTTCCTAACCCCCCCCCCCCCTCGTCTCATAGCAAAAAAATTCTTAGTATCATTTTCTCTTAATGTTTAATTATTCCAAGTTACTAGTGTAGAACATTTGTTTAGAAAGAAAATTTAGTTTATTACATTTAAAAGTCCAGAAGATGCAAGAGCTTTCCCCTCCCCCATCTTTTTACGCATCTATGTTTATAATTAAATAAAACTATGCTCCATATGAGATAATGTAATTAAGAAACCAGTTGCTAATTAAAAGCACATCGCACCGATTAATTGAGCCTTTTTAATAGGAATATCTAATTCTTATTATCTAGGGCTATTTTTATCTGCTTAATAAAATCAGATGAACTAAAAACAAATCTTTGTTTAACGACGTATAATTAAAACAGAATCCATTTTTTGTTCTTTCCACGTTCTTGTATAATCACTTTCCAATTAATGTCCAATAGCATTTTATTTTGTAGTCGCTACAGACAGTAATTGGCTAAAACAATCTATTTAATTTCTCTTATTGTTCTAAATAACTTCATTGTTATTCAAAGAGATTTTTCTATGTTCAATGATAATTTAAGGTCGTATTTTTTATGCACATATTGTATGTATATGCTGTGCATTTTATTAATAAATCAAAGAATACATATTAAAAAAAACAAAATTAATATTATGGTTGTTTTCTTCATTTATTATTTAATCATATATTTTATTTGAAATAAATACAGGATACAATGGGAGTGATTTTAATTACCTTTTTTTTATTATTTCATGTGGAGCATAGTTGTATTTAATTACAGCTAATATGCTTTATAAGAGACATTAATAAAAGACAATGAAAAGTTAGAAGTCATGCTTTGGAGCATGAGCGCTGGTAGAATGAAAGTCAGGGAGGAGCAAGATTCTGCTACAGATAAAATAATGTAAGGTTAGTTGGGGTAACTGGGCCATAATTTTACAATGTAACTCTGGAGCTTCTGACAATTCAGCTTCAAAAAAATAATGTTCATTTGAATTAAAGTCTGAACTTCTGTAAATGTGTTCAGTTAGGTTCCCTCTATCAGACAGAAATGCTCAAAGTTACATTTTAATATTTAAAAATATAAAAATATGCATATTTCATCTTTCTTTCTTCATGGGTCCAGTTGCCCCATAAAAGGGGAGTAAGTGGACCAGTAGGGTTTATGTTCCACACGCGTTTATTTTTTTTTTCATATGGGATGTCAGGTCCTGTTTGAAAAAGTGTAAACAACTTGAAAAAATTTAAACCAGACAGATCATGTAAATTATACATCAACTAAAGAGCGTTGGAAGGGAAACATTTGCTGTCAGTGTGTCTAAAAAAAGCACTAAAAGTGAAAATATTACATTTATTTATACCAAAAACATAAAAATTAACTAAGTACGTATGTACTTTAGTATAGGTAATAAGTATAAAAGTCACATGGGTATTTTAAGGAAAAAAATAGCAAGGTAAATCTATGAACAAACGGCTACGTAAGTACTTAAGTACTTTATCTGTATCCAGCAGGGGTCGCATTATATAGGGAACATTTTATTGTTCCTACCAGAACTCTTAATAAGTTACCTTCATGATCATTTTATTTAACATATTCTAAAGAAAGTTGAGATGGAGATATTATTTTCAAAATAGTGGTAGGAACAATAAAAGTTCACCTATAAGAATGCGACCCCTGAGTATCGTACAATTTCAAGGTTTGGCTATCTGGCTTTCAGGGCAAGGTACTTGCATTCGTAAAATTTTGAAATAATTTAATGACACCAGTATTTACAATAGAATATACTATTTGTAAGCAAGTAAAAGTATATTTTCGCGTCTTAATAAAGGTGAAATTTTCATTATAAAATTATGTGGCTATTAGGGATTAAAATTATGTGGACATCACCGCCTCTCAAGGGGCCAAGAAATTTGGTTCGATACCACCCAATATGCTTTTTTTTTAAATTTTATTATGTAATTTGAATAAGGTAGTCTATAATTTTCTTTATTGTGAGCAAAAAACAATGGAGATATTTATTTCCCGTAGTAAGAGAATCTCAAAAAAATTATTTATAACTATTGGTGTAACTGGATCCAGCATGGTCCAGTTACTCCGGATACATGTCCCAGTTACCCTATTCTTGAAATATTTATGGGGTAACTGGGACACCGGGCTTACATTTGAAACATGAAGTAAATATGTATAGACACCTAATAATATTAATGTAGTTATATGCCTAATCTTTAAAAAAAAAGATTGATTGAAGAAAGATTTACAGTATTTTAATAAAAAGCCGAGGAAGTTCAATTATATTGACATTGTTTTTTTAAAAAAGAAACGTACATTTTTGACAACCTATCACAGGAAAGTGATTGATTATGATTGAGTTGACACATGTTGTTTTAGGAAGTAGAGATTAAGGTGCATTGTTCACAAAAGCTAAAACTGAAAAAACATCAACAGTTTTTTATAAAATAGCCTATGGCCCAGTTACCTCGTGGACCCAGTTGCCCCAACTAACCTTACTTGAAATTTCCTTCACCTCTGATAATTTTGAAAAAATAGTAAATGTTTTTCTTAATTAAACATTAAGGCTGTTCTCAAATCCAAAGGGTCAGCTTTCTGACACACGTTTTAATTCATTTTTGTTCGGAAACGCATGAAACTAGAAGGTTTTGTTATTCAGAAACTATGTCAACGAGCTGTTTTATTCGTTTTCTTGTAAACGCAATAGATCTTTCAGAAAATACTGTCAATGTTGGCATTTTGAACCGAACTTCTGAACGAAAGAAGAATATCCAGTCAATAATGGGAGAAAAATGCCGTGTCACGTGATCAAAATCGCTTATAACTCAATAGGTAATTTATTGATCAAAAAATGGTAAAAACAGCTCAATTCCAAATCGCTTCCATGACCAGGCTTTCCAATTTTGTACCTTTCCGTTAAAAAATGAATTTGTGAATGTGTCAAAACTTTCTGCGCTTGTTGAGCAGAGCAGTTGAGAACAGCCTTAAGAGAAAGTAGAACTAAGTAATATAAGAGTTCGGACTATAGGCATCTGCATTGTTTGGCTATATTTTCTATAAATGCACATAAACAGCACCGCAGTAACTCTGTTTGGCACCTGGTTCAAAATACGATTCAAAATACAATGTTATTTTTTTTCAGCCAATTTGTTGGTGCATCAGTTTTGATAAGTGTCGGTGTCGATTAAGCCTGTCAGTGTATATGTATATTCTAACCGATGGCGCTTGTTGTGGAGACATCGCACAGTAAGGCGATATGGCTAAAATCCCCGGCATTGACCAAATTAAAAAATATAAATATGACTTAAAAACTAGATGAATGTTTTCTCTGCATTACAGAGTTTGTGAGAAATCAATGATCGGGATAACATTACAAAATTTGCCTTCAATAAACCTGCCCATTTTATGAAATTTTACATAATTTTGAGATTTTCCAAATTGTTTAGATGGATAATGGTAAACGTTACGGATAGTAAACGTTATTGTTGAATTCATAATAAAACACAATTGATAGTTTAGTAATAGTACAGTTAATAGTTTCAAGAATTATCAAGTCTTTTTGTCATTTTACATCATTTAATCAAATACAATGTAGTAATAAAAAGGGTTTTTTCTAGCGATTTTCTTTCTTTTTTTATATATAAAAATACGTGTTTTTAAATATAATTTTATCAAAACAGATATTTTTTTTTAAAAAAAAGGTTCGTATTGTTCTGGAAAATGGACTTTGTTCTAATTTTCTTTAAGTATTGGGTGAAAGAAATTCATAATAATTGCATGAACCACCCGGGATCGGTAAGGTCCACGAAACTACTAATTTAGATCTTTTTAATACGTTCGAAATTGATTTTGATGTCGAATTTTTAAAATACCAGTTTAAGCATAAGATTCTTGATTTGCTCCATTTTGTTATAGAAATTTCCCAATTCAGATTCGCATCACCCACCTTTAACGACATTGCAGTTACCAAATACAGGGCTTCCAACACATTTTAGTCTCCTAAAAGGGGGAAAGGGGACCATTTTTATTTTAAAAGGGGACTTTGGGGGACCATGTCTAAAAATAATGCACCAAGATTTTCTAAATATGCAAGCAAATTTTTAAAAATTACCCCCAAAAATATGTTAATTGTTTATCTTTATAAAGTTGGGTCACTAAAAAGTACGCTCAGCTAAATATTCTACTGCAAGAAGATAGGAAGTATTCCAATATTCAGTACTCACATTGATAATTCTCCTCAAAGGAGCTTTTAATTTAAATTGATGCCTTATTAAGGGAAGACAAGACTGGGTGCAATCCTATGGAAAATATGCGAGCTTTAAGTCCTGTCTTCTCGGAAACTACCTGGCTGATTTTGATGAAACTTGGAATCCATATTCACTGGATTATTCTCAAGACTTATGGCGGACAGTTTTTTTCTGCGACTAAAACTTTTTATTTTAGAGCATTGACAATTTTTCAGAAATTTTATTAATTTTTTAAAAAACTGTCTGTCACATATGTATGCTGTTATCTTATATTTATACTCTACCACAAAAAAAATTATATATATATATCAAAATCGCTCGAGTACTTTATGCGATAATGGGATTTTTACTTGAAAAATAAGATTTTTCAGGAGATCCAAAAAGCATAAATATTCACAATTCTCGCTCTTTGCGAATGACAAATTGAATTTTCTGATTACGTATCGACAGAACAGATAAGTATTTTAATAAAATAACGTTTGGAAGCCTGCCCACTAAACGGGGTTTCAACATTGCCTTAATTCTTTTCAATAGGAACCTATCGCATTCCTGATTGGTTACTGAAGTCATATTACTTTACTTTGAGAACATGTTGTGTTTTTTCATGTCTGAGGGACATATTGTTTCTAAGCTGAAATAATAAGGTAAGTGCTATGTCATTTCATATGTTTGAAAAGAATTTATTGTTTATATTTGCATTATGCACTAATTTTGTTGTAGATATATTGAATATACATATTATAGCTACATTTCTAATTGTTTTAATCATTGTGGAATATGTATAATTTGAGAATAGGGGTTTTTAATAAATGGATAGGCAAATGTTAAAAATCCAATGAATGAACAGCTGTTTAATCACTGGAATTTGTCCGTGTTGCAAAAAATCAAAGTAAAATACTTATTTCCTTATTGTTTTTTTTTCATTATACAGTCGGACCTCGTTTTCCCGACACCCGGTTTTCACGTCACTCCGCATATCACGTCAGTTTTTCAAAGTCCCGATTTTCTGTATATGATTTTAATTTATATAAACTCCGGGTTTTACGTCGTTGAATAATTTTCAACGCCGGATATCCCGACGGTTTAGGAAAATTGTCCATTTTTTATAATTCATCTTATAAGCACGGCGATTAAGCAATAAGAAATGTCTTAGACAAACTTTTCACAAAAGTATTTAATTTACCTATTGAGATAAATGAGAAATTTTACTTCAATCTTTTATCTGAATAAATAAACCCACATACTATGAATGACCAACTTAAACTCCAGATAGACGTACTAGTCTACTCGTGGTCTCTTTGTTCTGGTCAGGCGGCGCTTTCTGGCTTGCGTGTCTATACGGCGTTTTTGATCCGACTAAAACCGAAGCATTGCATTGCATTGAAACGATCAGAAATTATGTAACATCCATTTCTGAAACAACGAATAATGATTGCAATTCGTTGCATAATATTGAAAAAATAATTATAGAAAGTACATCTAGGGATAACCAAACCTTAATTAATCAATGTAACAATAAAAAAACCAGTCATCATAAATCTGATTTACATTCTTTTCAATTTTGTTTTTGTGTTTATTTTGTATAATAATAATGTTTTATTGCTTAAAACTGCAAGAACAGTAATGAATTTAAAATTGTCTTAAATTAATGAAATTACATCTTTTTATAAACATATTTTTCTCCAGCTCCGGTTACCGCGACACTCCGCTTATGACGACACTTTTTTCTGGACATTAGAGTGTCGGGATAGCAAGGTTCGACTGTATATGCAATACATTCACTGAATGATCAGAAAACAGTCTCTAACAAATGACTGAACTCAAGTGTTCATTCACTGGAAGGAATAAATTAGACTACTTTTCCTAGTGAATGAACTGTCTGGGTTTTATGTTTTTGTGGCTTCTTTTATCCTCTTCGTTCCCAAAGCTAAAATAATACTACAAATACTCATTCATTGGTTTTAAACAAACAAAATGACATCATAGCGACAGTAAAGAGAATTTCTGGGAAATTTATACTTTAGGGGACTAGTAATTTAGGTTTACAAATAGGGATCTAAAAATACAAATTCCGTTAAAATATGAATTTAATTATCACTAACCCAATTCGCACAATGACAAATTTAAGGCCTTTAATCAAGTGAATGATATACAAATCCTCAAAACATTTTATTGTAAAAGATTTAAGTTAAATAAGTATGAAAGTTTCTCAATTTCTTGGCCATACCCTCTTGAATGTGTTTTGCAATATTGGTTTGCTTTTAAAGCTGAAAACATTCAGCTATTAAGAAATGAAGTCAAAACGTAAAAATGTCAAACAGTTTAGTTTTTATGGGGAAAAGAATAGAGGTCCACATATGAGGACCCAGGTAGCGAAGAGGTTATAGCCTATATTTTGAATTAAGTGATCTTTCAACAATGGTAACAAATGAAAAGTCAAAAGATATAAAAGCATAACAAAAGAACATATACACACACATTTTTAAAGGTAATAATTATTGATGTGTTTCATATCTTATTTTTTCTATGTTTTAGATGACTAATAGAAATATTCTTGCTAATGACCAAGAAGATTCCTCAAAAAGAAATATGGAACGTTCAATTACTTTACAGATGACCTTCAAAATGCTGTATAAGATATGAGGTCAGGTCAACTCAATTTGAAGAAGGCATCTCTTCATTTTAATATTCCAAAAGCAGCGTTGTGTATGAAATTGCGAGGAAAAATAATTGAAAGCAAGCGTATGGGACACTGTCTGTATTATCCTTTGAAGAAGAAAAATTCCTTGAACATTGGATATTTGGGAAAAAGAAAATTGGATTTGCAATGCATAAGGATGAAATAAAAGGTGACGCAAACATCAAAAGGGAGAAATGGGTGACTCTTTTTCTGAAATAGCATCCAAGGTTGGACGTATGAAGTAAACCCCATTACAATATATGGACCACAGGTCCATATGTGGTGGAATTTGAAGCAGCCTGCAGTAAAAGATAAGATCTGATATTTTAAGGATCATATGAAAGGCATAATAAAAACACCTGAACTTATTTCTGCAACATCCTTCCGTTCATCTGGAGTTTATTACTGAAATAGAGAAGTACAGGGCCAAAGACTTCAGGAAATATAATCAGTTTTTTTTTTTTTTTTTATGTCAATTATGATTAATTTCAAGACTTAAAAGTGACAATTTTTTAAGCTAATTAATTATTGTTCTGAGTTTTAAAAACCCGTAATTCTGAAAAACATGTTATAAGTTATATGCACAAGTTGTAAAATAAATAAAGAAGTATGAAATTTAATTGTTTTGAAATTGCTGCATGTTCATTCATTGGAAAATGTGTTCATTCACTGGTAAAAACTGTTAATTTACTTGGTTTTTGTATTGATTTCAATTAAGACACTTGCATACCAAACAAATAAAATATAAATTTCCTTTTCTTAATTTTTAATAATTTGTAAACAAACAAATGTATTTGCACTGTCAAACACCCATAAGTGCTGTTTATTAAATTATAATGAATCATTTTCTTTTTAAATGTGCTTAAGTGTTCGTTTACTGGTCGGACTACATTATATAAGTGCATAAAAGTACATAAACATTTATAAAATTTATCAAAAATGCATATTTCGTATATTTCTTATTCGGTAAAAGGAAAACATTATACATAAATTTGCTTTATAGCAATTCATTATCGATTCCCAGACGTAAAGTCGTTTAACCGGTAATTGTGAAATTGGGGGTCAAGAGATAATGGAAGAGTTCGTGTGATAAAGGTGATAAGTGGCACAATTATCATGTTGAGAAAACACATTTTCAACATCTTTTTTCAACTAAAATTACATTTTTTTTATTTTCAAATACCTCCTTTATCAATTAAAATATCTGTTAGATTAGGTTTTTTTCAAATAGCAATTTAACAGGTGGTAGAGGGCCGTTGATTATCTTCAATCATATGATTATAACTCTCTTTTTTTGCCACATGTCACCTTTATCATCTGAGTTCTTCAATTGCTATATTAGAAGGTATTTAGCGCCGCTCTCTCTTAAGTTTAAATGCTTTTGATTTGAAAATATAGAGGGGGTAGAGAATAGGGGATCTATTTTATGCTTGAAAGATTTTCATTTATTATCTTGCTTTAAATAGTGTTCCATTTAATGCAACAGAACTATTTTCACAAATAAAAAAATCCCGCCGTACGGGCTACAGGCGGATGTATATTTCGAAGTTATTACTAATTTCACCAACAAACTACAAAGTACTAATTTCACCAGACTGGGTTTAACTAAATCAAGATTAGAGGTAAACCCAGTTAAGAGGCTACTTCAGTCAAATGGAAAGACGCATTCGCTAATGCTAATCATATGGAAGAAATTTATAAAGATATCTCGGTCGCATTTCAATATTTTTAAATAATTTCTTTTGCATTGTATAGCTGAGATTGATCTGTATGCAGGCCGTTTTTTACTTTTTCGATTTTGATTACAGATATTTTTTATGAGGATGCTTTTACTTTTGAAACCGGTTCCGAAAATGAAAGTGTCCCCATAAGAAATACCTGTAAACAAAATCGAAAAAGTAAACAACGGCCTTTGTACAGATCGATCTCAGCTATACGATGCAAAAGAAATCATTTAAAAATATTGAAATGCGACCGAGATATCTTTATAAATTTCTTCCATAGGATTAGCATTAGCGAATGCGTCTTTCCATTTGACTGAAGTAGCCTCTTAAACAACTTTATCTAGACACTTTTGACAAATTTTTAATTTTATTTTTCTCTAAGAACTGGTTTTATGAGAACCATGTTAATAGGATAGTTTTTTCCTCAACCTCAATTTTTTTTTAATTGTTTTTGCTGTAAAAGTTGGATTTATCAAAAAATCGTCAATATAAAAGTTGTAGATATTATTGAAAAAATTTATAATAAATTTAAGCGGATTTGATATCTTGTGAATTGACGAAGTTAGGATTTTTTTTCCTCTTCAACACCTTTTTTTTTCGGGGGTTTTTTTCCGATAAGAGTTGGTCCTATCAAAAACTTATCAATATAAAAGTTGTAGATGGTATTAAGAAGATTTATAACAAGTTTAAGTGAATTTTATAATCTGAGAATTGATGACTGAGAATTGACCTGAGAATCAGTTTTCCAGGAACAGGGCAAGACTTACCTTTTGCCCCTCCATTTTTAGGTGTATTCGTTAATAGCACCTATAATCGTCGTTCGGTCCGTCTGTCTGTCAGTCCGTCCGCATATAACAGAGCAAAAACTACCCGACCGAATGGTCTGAAATTTTAAATATATAATTGTTGCAAATTTTGTCGGGTCATTTCAAATTTTATGAAAATCGGATGCATAGTTTAATTACAGGGACACGGACAGTCAAAAGTTTTCCGTTACAGTACGGCCTAGTATAAAAAATTATTGCAAGTCTATTT
The DNA here is from genome assembly GCA_963932465.1 of Maratus speciosus. Lineage (NCBI taxonomy): Eukaryota > Metazoa > Arthropoda > Arachnida > Araneae > Salticidae > Maratus > Maratus speciosus. The sequence goes on from OZ010792.1 coordinate 430,678,685, forward strand.
TAATGATGTTACAGCCTTTCGAACAGAATGAAATTTATATACACTTATGAAGTGCACTAAAATATACATTCAGTACAATATGCGGCGCAAAATATATATATAAAACTAGTTATAGTACGAACGCACCACATTTGCCACGTTTGACGTGCAATTTCCAATTTGTTTGTATTGTTTGATGGTTAAGGCCCAGTTTTGCATTTTTATTTTCTTCGAGTCTATTTCTTTATTTCTTTATTTTTTTTTTTTTTTTTTTGTGCTATCTTATGAGCGAACTATTGGATAATTCAAAATTACACAGTTTTCATGTGTATAGTAGTAATTTCTGTCTTACATCTTCAAGATCTTCAATGGTTCAAATATTTCCCCTGCCTTTTTCTTTTCAGGAAAGAAGGACCTATCTTTTCTTTCCCATTATAGAGCCGTGTGGAACAGATCTCTTGATAAACTGTCTTATGACTTCGACCATTGTCACTATCTTTATGAAGGATAAAGTAACCTTGGGAAACATGAATACAAACTTCCTGATCCTTCTTGTTGCATCGACCCCTAATTCCGCGGTACCAGTCAAACATAAAACGGTGCCTAAAATTCACCGAGGTTCACTGTCGGAATTTATCAAATACAGTCATATAAATCATACGTTCCGCTTATAGAACAAATCCTTGTTTGATTAGTTTTTTTATGTATTGAGCAGAAAAACTGCAATTCGTGCAATGATTCTTAAATTTTTCACTGATTTATTTAGTGATTTGCAGAATTTTTTTTTTTTCACATTTCCCGGTGAGTGTTTCACACTGGCAAAAGGAATTCGGTTTCAAACTTTTAGCATAATATAGTAATTTTTGTCCTCTGCTATTCTTGAATTTTAGTATAGTTTAACGCGATTTTCAATGCAATTTTTCAAGTTTTTTCCCGCTTCGAGGCAATTTTTCTACATTAATAAAAAGAACCCGGTTTCATTATTTTAGCCCAATACAGTAAAGTTTGACCTCTGTTCAATAAAGTTAATTCTGAATTCGTACAACGATTTTTGAATTGTCCACGAATTCTTCTACAGATTTTTAGAGTTTTTTCTCATTTCTGAGGGATTCTTTGACATTGCCAAAAGGAATGGGATTTCAAACTTATATCATATATATAGTAAATTTTGTTTTCCGGCATTTTTAAAATTTAGCAATTTTTCGCGTTCTTCTGTGATTTTCTAACATTCATGAGCGAATTCTGGCCCACTATATTAATTTTTGTCCCCTGAGAATCCCTTTTGGCCCACATTTTTGAATTTTTAGTAATTTCCAATGCGATTTTTTTCCATTTGTTCGCATTCCGAGTGGCAATTTTTTACTTTCTTCTATCTTTACAAGAAGAAAGTATTGGATTCGTGAAAATTTTCGACGGATTTACGCGTTTTAGAGGTCAGAGACACCGAAAAACACGTTTTTACAAAATGTCTGTGACATATATTTTGTGGGCGCTCTATCTCAAGAACTAATGCATAGAATTTAATCAAAATTTATATTCAGTTAGTTCCTGTTATAAAATGGTGCTGATTAGTTTTTGTTGCAATTCGCCCGACAGGTGGCGTTGCTATGCTGCTTTTTTAAATATTTTCGCAATATCTCTATCTCAAGAACTAATGCACGAACTTTCCTCAAACTTCAGATTCAGTTAGTCCTCGATATGAAATGGTGCTGATTACATTTTGGTGTAAATCACCCACAGGTAGCGCTGCTATACTGAATTTTTCAGGATTTCCGCAATAGCTGTATCTCAAAAATTAATGCATGGATTTTCATCTAACTTCAGATTCATTTAGACGTTAACACACACGAAGTACATAGATTGCCATTTATTTTTGCACTGTGATAGCGAATTTTGAAATATAGTTTACTTTCAGAAAGGAATTTGGTTTTAACCCTTAAATGCATGATTTATTATTTTGTTTCGAAAAAATTATGTATGATTCTCAGAAAAGTTTATAACACAAGAAAAATAATGAAAAAAATCAGAGATACATTTTTCGTATAATACGTCAACTTTTTCTTATGTTGCACATCTGCAATAAAAGTAAAAAGTAAAATATTGCAAATTAGTAAATATTTTAAGAAATATGAATCTAAATATCTTATTTTATATATTTTTTTATTTTGTAAAACTTAACCCTTAAATGAATGAATTATTCTTTTAGAATTGTGTTTTTTATTCTTATATTGAAGATTAGACACCAGAAATTTTATGATAGATTTTTAACTTTATTTAGCAGATATTTTTGTAATATTTATAGGATTAATATTTCTATATAAATATAGTGGTTGCTAAGTTGTTTTTAATGGATGTTTTCCCTTCCCACTTTTTTTACTTTCTTCTATCTTTACAAGAAGAAAGTATTGGTTTCATGAAAATTTTCGAATTCCAGTTTTCGACGGATTTACACATTTTATGGGTCAGAGATTCCAAAAAATATGTTTTTACAAAATGTCTGTCTGTGAGTCTGTCTGTCTGTCTGTCTGTCTGTCTGTCCGTCTGTCTGTCTGTCTGTCTGTCTGTCCGTCTGTCTGTCTGTATGTGACACAAATTTTGTGGGCGCTCTATCTCAAGAACTAATGCACGGAATTTAATAAAAATTTATATCCAGTTAGTCCCTGATATAAATTGGTTCTGATTAGTTTTTGGTGAAAATCTCTCAACAGGTGGCGCTGCTATGCAGCCTTTTTCACGATTTCCGCAGTAGCTCAATCTCCAGAACTGATGCACGGATTTTCATCAAACTTCAGATTCAGTTAGTCCTTGACATGAGTTGAAGTTTTGAACATTTTGGTGTAAATCGCTCAACAGGTGGCGCTGCTATACTGCATTTTTTATAATTTCCGCAATAGCTCTATCTCAACAACTAATGCTTGGAAAATCAACAAACTTCAGATTCAAGTATACTTTGATATAAATTAGTGCTGTTTGTGTTTTGGTGAAAATCGCTCAACAGGTGGCGCTGCTATGCTGCACTTTTCAGAATTTCCATTATAGCTGTTTCTCAAGAACTAATGCAACAATTTTCACCAAACTTCAGAATCAGTTAATCCTTGATATGAGTTGACATTTTGTACAGTTTGGTGTAAATTGCTCAACAGGTGGCGCTGCTATACAGCATTTTTCCCGATTTCTGCAATAGCTCTATCTCAAGAACTAATGGACACATTTTCATCAAACTTCAGATTCAGTTACTCTTTGATATGAAATGATGCTGACCACGTGATTGTGAATATCGTCCAATAGGTGGCGCTGCTGTGCTGAATTTTGCACTATTTCCTCAATAGCTCTATCTCAAGAACTAATGCACGAATTTTCATCAAACTTAAGATTTAAGTACACCTTGATAAATGTTGATGCTGATTATGTGGTTGTGTAAATCGCTCAACAGGTAGCGCTGTTATGCTGCATTTGTCATCATTTGCGTAATAACTCTATCTCAAGAACTAATGCACAGGTTTTCCCCAAACTTCATATTCAGTTAGACATTGACATAAGTTGATGATAATTAGGTTCTGGTGTAAATCACCCAATAGGTGGCGCTGCTATGCTGTATTTTGATGGATTTATACGATTTAAGGGACAGTAATATCTCAAGAACTAATGCACGGAATTTCATCTTTTTTTAATCCTCATGATGAGAATAGATGCACTGTGATAATGAATTTTGAAGTATTGACAAGTATGAGATAGAAGAAAGTTTTGTGATGGCCACAACATACTAGTTTCTTTTCATTTTTAGTTACAGTCGAACCCGGTTAAGACGCGTTTCAAGGGAGTGGACAAAATTCGCGTATTAAGCGGGAACGCGTATTAAACGTGATTTGGACGTGAACATTGCAGGAACTGGGCTTATTTACACTTTTAATAGTCTAAATGAACTTGAGAGCTTTATTTACATTTTTAAGCTATAAAAATGCGTCTTTTACGTATATTTAGATTAAAATTTAATTTTATTCCACTCTAACTCATTGCTTTTTTTTATAGGCCCGACTGAGGAAATATACATTGGGAAAATAAATATGGATTCCGACATGGCTCTATTGTATAGCAGTACATTGCAACCCAAAATAAAACAACGAAATAACTTACCTACTAGACTAATTTTTTTAACAGAAAGAAAAATATCTTAAATCTTTGAAGCGCAACGCAGTTTTTAATATCATATTTAGCGCTTGTAATAATGAGTACCATTATAGTATGTCCTTCTTTTTAAAACAAGTAAAAACTATCCTTATTTAATCATTGTGTAAAAAATATTGTTAGCATAGCAAAAAGCAAAGAAAACATAAAAGAATTATCCAGCCGAAGTGGTATTTGTTTAATCTTTAGCAATTTCATTTTCTGTTGCCTATAATATGCATTATAAAACATAGTAATGATGTAACGTACTTTTAAAACCTCACTAGCAACAGATATGATAATCTCTAATCATACTAATTTTTATGACTCATCTGAGTAACCTGAATTCGTCTATATCTCTATACTACAGTAAAAACACACTTGAAGCGAAAGAGAAAGAATGTTAGGAGGCGAGATTAAAGAAAAATTGCAGTTTTGCTAATTTAGATTGTTTTTGTTGTATTCAAAGTATCTACCACTATTTCCGATTAATAATTTTCGCCTTAATTAATCTGTTATTAAATAAAGTAAATAATACAATTTGGAACTAGTGTTTTTTATCTGAATAAAAAAAATCCGCTAAATTGGCAACACTCGAGAAGAGAGAAGGAATTGATATCATGATCAAAGAATTTGATTCTTAAGAGTGATTTTGTTCCTCAAAGGACCGAAAATTTATCGTGTATTAAGCGGAATCGCGTAATAAACGTTCGCGTATTAAACGTGATATTTTTACATTAACCTTATGGGCGATGTTCAAGGGATTAGAAAAAATCCGCGTATTAAGCGGAATCGCGTATTAACCGTGAGCGTCTTAACCGGGTTCCACTGTATTTTCAATGCAATTATTAACATTAGTCCACGTTCCGCGATGTTTATTTGATAGTCGAAAAAGGAATTCTGCTTTAAGTTGCATCATAATATAGTGAATATTATCCACCGTGATTTTCAATGCTGTTTTTAGCTATTGTTAGCATTTGTTCACGTCCCACGCCGATTTTTTAACATTTGAAAAAATATTCTGGCTCCAAACTTTTAACCTTATAAAGTATGTTTTGTCCTCTACGATTTTTGAATTTTTACCGATTTTCAGTGCCATTTTCAAGGCTATTTTTAGCATTTTTTCGCATCACGCAGCGATTTTTTAAAATTCGTTAAAGGGATTCTGTTTTAAGCTTTTAGCCTAATATAGTAAATTTTGTCTTGCCCATTTTTTTATTTTTTAGCTTTTTGTTGTTGTTGTTGTTGTTGTTATTGTTGTTGTTGTTTTTGCGTGCCGTAGCGATATTTGACATTCTTATGACATTCTTAAAAAAATTTGGTTTCAAACTTTTAGCCCAATACAGTAAATTTTGTCTCCCGCGCTATTCAAATATTGAGCAATTATTAATGCGATTTATAGCATCTTTTCGCGTTTTGCGGCATTTTCTTTATACTTGAAAACGAAATTTGGTTTCAAACTTTAAACCTTATACAGTAAATTTTGTCCTCCGCGATTTTTAATACATTTTTCAGTGCTCTTTTCCGTTTCGCGACGACTTTTGGGCATTCGTGAACGAATTTCGATTAGCAATGTTTTAACCTACTGTAGAAAATTTTGCTCTTTGCTGTTTTTGAATTCTTAGCTCTTTTTTTAATGCGATAATTTTGGGGGGTTTCTTTACAATTCGCGATATTTTTTTTTTTTTTTTAACATTAGTAAAAGAAATCCGAATTTAAGTCTTTTAGTCCAATATAATAAATTCTTCCCTCTTTTCAATAGCGTTTGTTCGGAATTCGTACAGCAATTTAAAAAAATTGTGCTATTTTTACAGATATTTCGGGTTCCACGGAGATTTTTTTAACATTCGTAAAAGAAATTCTGTTTTAATCTTTTAGCCCAATATGGCAAATGTTTTCACAATCTTTGAAATTTCAGTATTTTTTCATAGTTTGCTGCGATTTATCACATCAGTAAGATTAAACAGGTTTCAATCTTCTAGCACAATATAGTATACATTGTTCTCATTTCAATAAATGTTATTTGGAATTGGTGCCGCGATTTTTTTTGTGTTTTTTAGAGTTTTCTCGCGTTTTATGCTATTTTTTACGGGCCCAGGCAAGGCCGGCCAAATTAGAAGTATAAAATAAAACTGAATATTTGGGTCTTTAAGGGAAGTCCACTTTGAAAAGATGTAAAAGAAAAAACATTTATTCCTTTAAATACATGAAATGTGTAATTTATTATCTTACTCTACATTTTCGTTGAACACTTAAAATTTGCTTAAATATTAAAGTTTTTAAGTATTTAATTTAAATGTGTGTAATGAGTAAAATAGGGGATATAAATATGTACAAAAGGGCCTCCAGACTTTTGCCCCCGCAGTTTTAGAGACCAAGTTACGCATATGAGTGCGATAGAAAACAATACAGAATTTATACTTTCACTTTGCTTCATTATGTATAATTCAGGTCAATTCGCTATTGCAGGCACAGCTTTCATAGTCGTCATTTTGATAATAACATCGAGAAAAACGAAAAATTAACTACGAGTATAAAAAGTGACCCAACATTTTCGAGACACATTTTCAGCACCGAACATAAAAGATTCATTCTCTATTCCTCGATATTCTAGCGCCATCTATGGTCGAGAAAGTGAAAAATAAACTAATTTGTGAAAAAATAATTGTCATGGCAATTCCTTTGAAGCAATCCAAGTGAAAATAAGATTTTATTAAAAATATACATTTAAGGTTTTCTCTCTTAACATAAAAGAGTTGAATGAAAAAGAAAAAAAAATGTTTTAAAAACGGAACATCTATGTTGCATATTTTCATTCAAGAACAATTTCTAAGAATTGTTTTTAATCAATTCAAAAAGAGTGAACTTACTGAAGTTAATGTTCTTTCTGAGATCCAATTTTAAATTTCTGGGCAACACAATTTCTCCCGGAGCCCTCTTAATCTTTGAATTTTTTTTCACAGAGGCGTTTATTAATCCGAAAAGATATATATTAATTTTATAGATTTACTTCTATTTTCTAATTTTATTCACATGGCAAATGTCTGCAGAGCTGAAAATCGATGAAATTGTCAAAGAAATTTTACACTTGAAAGAATTAATCCAAACTACAGCTTACAAAACGTAACTTGCAGGTTGCAGCCCACACATAAGAACCTTATTAGGAAACATATTTAGCAAAACTAATATATATATTTAGATAAAAAAAAATGTTAACAGTCCGAAAAATTATATTTTAAGTTTTTATCATGCATCACAATTTAAAAAATTTTTCAAATTTAACTATTAAAATGTAAATTTAAATCATACGAATTGAGATCTTCTAAGTGAGTGAAAAATTGTCCATGTCAGGAGTCTGAAAAGGGTTTACAGTTTTACAATGTGCCTGATTTCATTTTATAAAAATAATTCAAATTTAACTATTAAAATGCAAATTTAAATCGTATGAATAGAGATTTTCTAAATGAGTGAAAAATTGTCCATGTCAGGAGTCGGAGAAAATTTTACTGTTTTATAAGGTACTTGCTTTAATTTTATAAAAATAATTCGAGTATTAATTTAATCCATAAATCACAGAGGATTTTAACATTAAAGTTCCTCGCATCCACGCTCTTTGCGTAATAGGATTAAACGATACTTTATGCGAATTATCTTCATGAAAAGTTTCAGGAGACCGTGGTACTTGTGTTTATTTTCGTTAAAATTTCAAAGTCAATGAAACTTTAGAAAACCCTCAGATAAGACTATCTTCAATAAACTTAAAACTAATTAAATTTTCTAATTAGAAATTATGAAGCGGAAGAAAAATATTGATGGAAACATTAAGCGTAGTAAAAATAGTTGAAATCAGTCGAAATCTTTTAATATCAGCACGGCTAAAACGAGAGTAAGGTTTAGATGCGACTTTATTCACGTGAAAACACCCGCTCGCTAATGTTAACCCTATGGGAGAATTTCCATAAATACCTCGTTTTTCGATAGTGAAAATATCCTCATTAAAAAAAAACCTGCAAACAAAATCGAAAAAGTAAAAAACGGCATTTGTAGAGGTTGACTTCAGCTATCCAATGCAAAAAAAAAGGTCATTTTAATTTATGGAAATGCAAACGAGATATTTTAAATTTTTTCTCCCATAGGAATAAAATTAGCGAGTGGGTATTTTCGCGTGAGTGAAGTAAAACCCTGAAAACGATCAATCAGCACCTTAAAAATGGTTCATTATTTAAGGCTTAAGGAGCTACTTTCTGACACATTTTTTAATTCATTTTTCTTTGAAAACTCATGAAATTGGAAAGTGTTTCTATTCAAAAACTACGTAAAAGACATTTTCCTTTTTTTTCCAGGAAAAGGCAGAAGATCTTTCAGAAAATAGTGTCAAAGTTGGGATTTTGAACCGAATTTCTGCACGCAGAACTGCAAGAGGAGAAAAATCAGTCGTCATGTGACCGAAATTGCTTATAAATCAATAAGTAATTTGTTTTCAAAAAATTAAAAACTCATTTCTATTCCAAATCACTTCAGTAGTCAGACCTACCATAGTTAGACCTTGAGTTTAAAAATGAGTCGATGAGTGAATAAAAATTTCGTGTTGTTGAGCAAGGTATTTTGGAACAGTTGAAATCTCGCCGGATCTGAGTACTATAGAAAATTTGAAAAAATTAAAAGAAATTAACATTTTCCACATTAATATCTTAAAATGTATATGATTTTAAAACTCAATTTATGGAGGTATGGAAGATATAAGTATGTTCTTTCATTTCATATATTTAAAAAATTACTAGATGCAGAATTAATATTTATAGAGGGCTTCAAACTTTCAGACATTTGTCGAGCAGAAAATTGGCATGGCTTACACGCAGGATTACAAAATGAATTTTGCATAAAAATTTTGGTGACTAATTTTACTTCAGATTGTAATACTTTACCCTGTACCTAAATAAATTTGTAGTTAAAGCATTTTTAATTCAAAGTTGTATTTATAGCTAATACAATATTTTGAGAATCTAAACACTATAACCACCTAAAAAATATTTTTTTTTGAACAACAGACAGAAAATTTTAGGTTCAGTTTATGCAGTAAAACATAAAACACATTTGAAAAATTAATGAAACAATATTGAGAAGTTTTTGAGATATCCTGTGCGATATGCCCAAAAACGTCATTTTGAGAGAAAATACTTCAAGGTTTCGGAAACGCATATTTTAGCTCTGAGTGAGCTTTGATCTCTATTATAAATGATAAATGTTGTCTGTGAATAACACTGACGTCATTTGGCGAATAACTACAGCAGATGATGAAATCTCGCTTTTACTGCATTTTTTTTTTTTTTTTTTTTTTTTTTTTGAAACTTCTAAACATCGCACATTTTCAATTTTGGCACTGTCTAATGGGGGGGGGGGGAGGGGATGTACTTTCAAATGCAATTTGTTTGAGAACTACATCGCAATTTGTTTGAAAAATGTATCGCAATTTACACAATTTTTTATTGTTTTTTAAATAATTTTAAAGTTGGCGATTTCCTCGGCTGTTAAATCCTGACGCGTGAACAATGTGGAAATATCGCTTTTAATACATATCAAAACTTTATTTGAATGCATAATTACAGTTCTTCATACATGAGTGTTTTTTTTTTTTTGTTTTTTTTTGTTAATGGGGAAATATATTAAATGTAAAAAATCCATTGGATTTATTGGACTTATCATTAAAAAATAAAAACTGTAGATCCATGCGAAGCTTTTTTCTCCCAACAATTTTTGAGATTATTTGTTGATACATTTTTTTCATGAACTGAAAAATACCTCATTCATCTGTGTGCCTTTAGTATGTGCAGCGAAAAGAGGATGTTAACATCAGAAATAATATATATTATGGTTTTCACATATATTCTATAACCCGGGAAGACTAGGTTTATCCCCTATTAATTTTAAAAGCCATAACTTCTGTTCCAATGGGAATTTCAAGGAAACAATTACATCAAAATGTTTAGAAAAAACAGGAGTTTAAAATATAAATAATAATAATAATATTTAATTGTCATGACACCATCTTAAGGGATATATTATATGCTACCTACGATTAATGAAGATTTGCACCAGAAAAACTTTATTAAATTTTGCTTTTCTAACTTTGGTGGAAAAAAGTCAATTTGCTTTTTTTTGTTTTGCAATAAAAAATTTTTTACATTCCGGTGCGAATTCGACATTACAGAAACACAATTACTTGCCCCTGAAAGGGTTAAAATATTAAGAATTTCACGCCTTTTTGCGAAATAAAAAAGCGGGTTCCCAGCTAACACGAGCAAAGGATCTGTTCATTTCAATGGGATTTTTCTGTGCAAAGGGTAGAATTAGAAAAGAAATGCTTTTGTTATCGAACATTGTTTTCTCTCAGCGATAATACTTATAAATTACAATTGTCTGCCAAAAAGAAATTTAATCATCAGTTTTACCAAATCGAATTTCAAATTTCAAGAAGACTCCCACCCAAGAAAAGGCAAAGGAAGTCCTGGAGTCTTGACAGTAAGAAAGAGAGAAAGGGGATGTAAGGACTTTTCAAGTACTGCCGACTGATCCATGGAAAGAAACAAGCATAGAAGGAAAGCTTTATTTATGTCTTTCTGTAAATTCGGTCACATTGACCAGCCTTTTCTAATCTCTTTTTATACTGTTAAAACAGAAAACGATGTGTGAAAGCAATAGATTGAAAATTGCAGCGAGTATTACAATATTAGCCGAATCTTTCCGGAAAGATATAATTAGGTTACATTTAGAATTGAGATAATTAGAGTAATTAGAAATTGCAATAATTTTATGTATGTGCGTGTGTGTGTATAAGATAATATGTATCACGAAACCAGTTAATATGAGAACTTTTATAATTTCCTTGCTTCTTATATTAAGGAGGCACAGGACCTTTGAGTTTGCCGAGATGATCAAAAACATCACATTTTTCAAAGAGCCAAAAAACAAATTATATGCAATTAAGATCTTTTTTTTTCATGCTAAAGTATGTATTCTCGGCTATATTATCCAGAAAAATACATGTTCTACATACAAAATTAATATTTAAATTTTTAATTTAAAAATTCATGTTACTAATGCGGAAATTAAAATCATTAAGTGCTGCGCGCATGATAAAACCCATCATCTGGAAATAAAGATTTCCATAATATTCTGGATATTCCAGCTTCTTTGCAATACATGATTTTGCTTTCTCCGATTATCTCGATATGTATCTTTGAAAATCGAATTGATTGTCAAGGTCGATCATATCATACTTTAGCTTTGTTCGCTTTAATTCTCCTATTCACACATAGATACATGAAAGGATAAGAAAGAAAAGCCTTTGAAAATTCAAAATTTAAATTAAATTTCAAATTTAAATTAAAATCCTGAAGTTATTTTCCTAGCTTTAAATCTTATCTTCAAAATCCGTGTCTCACTTGGTAACTTTGTTTCCTAGTTCCACGTTTATTGCTTTCTGAGTTCATGTTCGGACGATCTTTAAGACAAAAATTGCTGAGTTTGTGCTTCTTGTAGTTGTTTTAGGTTAGTGATGCAGCCGGGTCATAGCCGGGGTTATCTTCGCCACAAAGCCCTAAACATCAGTCAAAGGCTAATTAAACTATAAAGTGAAATTATCGTTCCAGATAGACAGCTTCGCCCTCTGCTGGAAAATATCCCAAATTCTTAACAAAACTCATCTGCTCCCGCCATATGGTCACTTTTTTTTATAAATGTTTTATATATATATATATATATATATATATATATATATATATATATATTTATATATAAATTTATAAATGAGGCTGCTCTAAAAATCCAAGAATGTGATTTAGTGAAAAATATGATTTTCGGACGGACTCGCGACTGCCGTATACCATCAAACTGTAAAATGAATTAAGTTTTAGTTCAAAGAGTGAGGTTCCGAGTCAAATTATTTTGTGAATTCTATAAAATTTGGATTCACAAAATACACTTTTATTTGTAACAGAAGAGAACCTCGTGAATTAGTAATATTTCAGTTGCATACATAATTAAATCTAGGATTAATATCGTTTAGAAATCGATTAGAATTTATATCGGTACCGAATATTTAGATTGCGAAATGAAGTTTAACCCGAGAATGCTCGCGCATATCCAGAATATGTAAGATTTATACTTTGCCACCAATTAATTCAAAGAAAAATCTTCAGTTTATTTTATCATTGACATTGCTCACAAATTCTCCTTAATTCTAAACCAGTAAGGTTTATTACTATTTTACTTTTATAATACCACTTTTCTTTAAAATTAATTTTTCATTTTTAAATTTTTATTTTTATTAAAATTATATCGCAGTATTTATACTACAGTTAGACTTTCTATCCCAATGGCTCATTCATTTTAGACATTCATCAATAGGCTGGGCGTAAAGTTGAAGAAAACTCGAAAGCCCCTCAAAGCGACAACACTGTTAAGCCACCGTCACAATTTCTGCGATAAAAAAAGATGAAGATTACTTTTCGAAAATTAGTGGTAAGAAATGTAATAACTGTGCCCATCCCGGGTATGTCGTACCCTGCGCGTGTATCCCGGGATAATAGACTGTCATAACTAACATATTCGTTCTGCTCCATAACAAGAAGGGATTTATGATTCGCTATTTCCTTTTTGTAGCTTTTTTCCGCAAACACCTTAATATTGTTTCATATTTAGTGCAACATCGTTTAAATAAGGTTTGCATTAAGGTATACTCGATACTTTTTCATTTCTGCCAAAACATGCTGTGTCAGTTAATCCTCTCACTTAATTTCAATGAACATAAATGGGGTGCTTGCAGGAAATTGCGAGACGCGTTGATGTGGGAAATAAATTGTAACATATATAATATGCATATGGCTTGCAGGATATAATTTCCTATGAGTTGTGCTTTATGTATATACGACAGCTGTTGTACATTTATATTTAACTTTTAATAAAGTACTAGCTGATAGGCAGTCCGAGAAGTTAGATTCTCATCGCATGAGATTTTATTTATTTATTTATTTAATTATTTAGAATGTAGGTTAAAAGAAAATTACGAAGATCTCATTTTGGAAATTACAGATTTTGATGAAATTATAGGGAAGAGCAGCAGTCTACACAATGAAATGCACGTCTCCAATGCCGTCATGTTCTCATGTGAACGTATTCCGTCCTTAAGGCGATTCTCAAATCCCTGCTCAACAACGTGAAACTTTCTGACACTTTCTGATTCATTTTGAAACGGAAAGGCATAAAATTGGAAGGCCTGACTATTAAAGCGATTTGGAATCGAAATGAATTATCCATTTTTTTTATAAATGACTTATCGAGGTATGAGCAATTTTGGTCACGTGACAACCAGTTTTTCTCTTTTCTTACGGTGTGGCATTCGGAAATTCGGTTCAAAACACTGACTTTGACAGTATTTTCTGAAAAATATTCTGCCTTTCCAAAAAAAAAAAAAAAAATGGAAAATGTCTTTTGATCATATAATTTTTCAATAAGAACACCTGCCAATTTCATGCGATTCCGAACAAAAGTTTTGGACTCGTATTTCTGAGATAGTGAAATTAAAAAATCTCTGAAATAAGCATAATTATGACTCAATTATAGAAAAAGATTTCAATTTATAAAATAAAATGCATACTTCCTTTTAGAAGAGATATGATTTTAAACCGATAAAACATTCCACATTTGCAGCTCTTAAAGAACACCATTTTTTCAAATTAAAAAAAAAAAAAAATCTTTTCCTTTTAAATTTATTGGGTCGTTCAGAAAGTCGTGTCCGTTTGGGAAAATCAATTCGTTCCGGAAAATTCTATCATTTAATTATTTTTCCCAAATGGACACGACTTTCCGAACGACCCTCACAACATCACCACTGCTTTTTCGTAGGCGATTACAATGCCAAAAGCAGACGCTGGAATTGCCATGGCAATTCTCGGCGGGGTACCTCTCTTCACAACTTAGTCCAAAACTTAAAATTAAATCTTCATGCACCACCCAGACCAACGCACATTTCCAAATTGCCTGGCGCCCGGGACTCTATCATTGATCTTGCTCTTTCCAAAAATCTTCCTTACCCTATCTACTCTACAGTTATTAACGACCTCTCCTCTGATCACCTGCCTGTCTGCTTTAAAATAGATATTATTAATCCTCTTTCTCCCCCCCCCTTCCGTGGCTATTGACTGGAATAAATTTACTAACTACCTTAACTCTCAGGACATCACCTTCCCTGATATTAATAATACCGATGACATTGATGCGGCTGTTGAACATCTAAACTCCCATATCACTAATGCTCAAAATTTTTCTACATTTAACACCTTCAAAAATAACTTTGCCTTTGTCCCACCCCGTTATATTTACAACCTTATCAAACAGCGTAATCGGCTCCGGCGACAATTTCAAAGTTCAAGAGACCCCTCCATTAAACCTCTTCTCAATAGGTTAAACAATAAAATCAAAAACAGTCTTTATAAAGAAAAACAGAAAAGTTGGAACAACTATCTCAAAACTTTATCATACGAGGACAACTCTCTTTGGATTCTTAAACGCAAACTGAATAAACACTACACTTCCATCCCCCCCCTCACATCTAATAACGTTACCGCTTATACTGACCAAGAAAAAGCTAACATGCTTGCTAATTCTTATGCCACCCAATTTTCTCCTAATCCTACCCTTGCAAACCAAGCTCACCTTGATCATGTTAACGAGACAGTTCGGAATTTTTTGGCTAACCCCCCTCAAGATCCTCCCCCTAAAATTCAACCTATTGTTATCCACAATATTATCAAAAAACTCAAAAAGCGTAAAACCCCAGGATACGATAAAATTACTAACTCTGCTCTTAAAAACCTTCCTCCTAATTGCATTATCTATATCACTGACCTCACTAATGCTATCTTAAAACATAACTACTTCCCTAAACCCTGGAAACTTTCTATAATCTCTCCTATTCCAAAACCTGGAACTAACCTGTCTGACCCCACTAATTACAGACCTATCTCCTTGCTACCTTCTATCAGTAAAGTGGTGGAACGTGTCATTCGTGCCCAGTTGCAGGAGTTCATTCAGCAGCACAACATTCTCATGCCCGAGCAGTTCGGCTTTCGCCCAAAACACTCAACACAACACCAGCTTCTTAGGGTTGTTGAGTTTCTCAGCGAGAAACTCAATGCAAAAATTCCCGCAGCTGCCATCTTTCTTGATGTCGCAAAGGCATTTGACAAGGTCTGGCATATGGGCCTCATTTACAAATTAATTCAGCTCGGTTTTCATCCCAGACTTATACATTTAATATATTCGTACCTTTGCGACCGCTCTTTTCAAGTCCGCATAAACAACATTCTATCTATTATTCTCCTTATCCTAGCGGGCATCCTTCAGGGGAGCGTGTTGGGCCCATTTTTATTTAACATTTTCTTTAACGACATCCCACGCTCCTTGCACACTCATCTCGCTCTTTATGCGGACGACACCTGTATTTACGCTTCGGCACACCACCCGTATACTCTTTACAGGTACCTACAGACTCATGTTGATGACTTCATGGACTGGTGCATGCTTTGGCGCGTTGTCATAAATGAAACTAAAACTACTGCAGTATATTTCTCTCGCAAAATAATTTTCCCTAACAGAATCATTATTAACAACACTGTTATCCCTTGGTCAGACCAAGCTAAGTATCTTGGGGTCATTCTGGACCGCCGCCTAACCTGGAAAAAGCACACTTTCTCCATCAGAGGTAAAGTCGCCGGAGCCTTTAACTCTATAAAACCTCTCCTTAACAGTAAAACCTTGTCTGTTCACAATAAATTAATCCTCTATAATTCATGCATCCTTCCCATCATCACCTATGCCAGTCCGGTCTGGGGCTTCACTTGTAAGACCACTATGGACAACCTTAGTCGCTTGCACAATTCCAACCTGCGTACTGTCCGTAACGCATCTCGTTACCTTCGCAACTCCACGGTCCGTAGAGACCTTAAAACTACTACATTACGTAAACGCATAAACGACTTAGCCAAAAAATTTTATGAAAAAATTTTTGACCTCCCTAATGAAATTGTAGCGGAGCTACCGGATTATGACGCTTTTGAGCCCCACCATCGGAAACGGCCCAGGTTTTCAATAATTATGGACACTCAGTAACATCTGAGTTCTCCTCGCTAATTTTGCCTTCTCTTTTTTTTTTTTTTTTTTTCTTTTTATTTACTTTTCTTAAAAAAAAAAAAAAAAAAAAAAAAAAAAAAAAAAAAAAAAATTCTTTATATACATAGAGACCATAAAAACAGAAAAACTTAAAAAATAAAATGTATGGCCCTGAATTGTCCCTTTTTTTTTTTGGTTGGATGTTGTGGTCTTGCCACCCTAGCTTTTCTTGCCCTTGCTTGGTGAGTGTTTCACTGAACAGTACTAACTTTAACTTTCAAATATCCATATAGTAGTTCTACAACTACAGTTAGACTTTAATTACTTTAAGACCCATGTAAATTTTCTTAAGATTTATTGTTAACTTACTTTCTTCTTAAGTTTTTACTTAAATTTATTTTTATTCCTTAATTTTCTTTTTTTTTTTTCTCTCTTGTAAACTTCTATATTCTTATAGTAGCATTGCTACAGTTTAACTTTATCCCAATGGCTCATTAAAACATAAGACATTCTAATTTCCTAGTCTGGGTGTTAAGCTGATAACAGCTAGGAAACCCCTCAATGCTGATTACCTGTTCAGTACCTGTTCAGTCCGAACGACCCAATAGATGAGAAAATGACATTAATAAAGATGCAATAATGCCTATTATTACATTTTTCCACCCTTTTTTTTAACAATAGCATAACTCGAATGCCGTCATTTGAATTCATTCAAAAAAATTTATTTAAAAGTAAAATAAGTTCATATGAGAATTAATTTAAATTTCAAAAGCTATTATAAGGTCATCACTTCCTCAACAAGAATTATTCGTTTTAGTTCGTAATTTTGGAATATCCGAATTAAAAAATCTAACTAAATTCGAAATACTGTTGTTTTCATGTATATGCAAACATGCGCATTAAAGGGTTAAGTATGAAAAAATATTTAAAAAATATATATTAATTTTAACCTGTAATTTTTTTTATATTGCATTGATTGACATTAATAAATGGTATGCATACACACATTTTTAACTTTTTCCATTGTTTCACCATCCACGAGTGTTTTTTTCTCAAATCCAAAGGGGCAACTTTATGACATAAGTTTTATTTCATTTTTGTTCCGAAACCCATGAAACTGGCAGATGTTGTTATTCAGAAATTATGTAATCGAAAGACTTTTCCGTTTGTTTTTGCTTTTTTGTTGTTGTTAACACAATAGATCTTTCAAAAAACACCGTCAAAGTTGACGTTTTGAACCGAATTTTCCGACGAAAGCTGAAAAACCAGTCAACGACGGGAGAAAAACGTCTTGTCACGTGATCAAAAATACTTATAACTCGATAGGTAATTTAATTATCAAGAAATGGAAAAACCATTTCGATTCCAAATCGCTTCCATAGTCAGGTTTGTCAATTTTATAACTTTACGTTTAAAAATGTGTCCATCATTGTGTCAGAAAATTTCGCGCTTGTTGAGCAGTGAACTTAAGAACAGCTTTAACCCCTTAAGGATCGCTTAATATTTGAGAAAATCATGAAAAAAGTACCTATTTTTTTAATACAGAAAGAGAATAATTATAAGGTTTCTAAATCGAATACGCAATTATGTTTTTTTTTTTTTTTTTAAGGCGAAAACAAAAACTGTTATAGAGCAAATTCACATTTATAGAAAAGTTATCATGCAAGAATTCTGCGTCTTAATGTTTGTTTTACATCATACAAATTAATGCGAATAAAGCCTTTATTTTCCACATCTTAGATCTTTATTTATCATCATCGCACACATTTTTACAAATAATATTTGAAATAACATTTAATTTTAATTAACATTAGCATTTAATTAACATTAATTTTTAATTATTAATATTTTTTGAGTATGGTATTTCGAAACATGCAATACAAAGTCTAACATCACAATCAGCGTCAAAAACCAAACCCAAATGGAACAATGGAACAATGTGAGCAGTGTTCTTGAATTCCCTAGTTGCGTTGCAACTTTACATCCAGGCTATAAATGTTGCGTGTTTCAATGCATTGGGAGCCATAGAAAAAATAAGTTTAAACGCGGCTGGTGGCCACAAGTAAAAAATAAAAGTAGAGAAGAAAAAACAATTAAAAATTGTTAGTATAGCAATAAGAGAGAAAAAAAAAAGTTCTATATGATCCAAATAAAATGTCCATGACAGTCGAAAAAGCTACCAAAGGAAGCCCCAGCATAAAAAAGACCCTATTCAGAGACCATACATGTTTAACACAATAAATGCAAAGCAAAGTTCGACAGTATAGAAAAAATTGAAATATTTACATATTTACAGAAAAAAGTGATAAAAGTCTATAAGTTTATAAGTTAATGCACAATAGAGAATAAAAAACGATAATAAAAAACATCATTGAGGAGAGTTCAGACTAACAGGACTGAAAAAAGCACAAAAAGCACAGGGGAACAAGGAGAAAAGAGGAAGGCGCCCGCCCAGTCTGGTAACTCGATGAAAATAGGTGATAAAAGGAGACCATGTTAATGAAATTAAAGTAAAATAAGGTAAGACATAATAAAAACATGAAAAACATTAGAAAAAACAGTTTAAAACTTTTTTTTTTTTTTTACACAAAAAGGACAGAAAGACAAGGAAAAAGAAAAAGTTTAGCAGGGAATGAAGTTATTCTTCATTTAAGTTGAGAAGGTTAGCGAGTTTGTCGAATTCGTTAAGGATAACCATTACTTTTTGCATGGGGTTATCAACGTTTTTGGTATTTTCAAACCCAAATGGAAAAAATTCAAAGATTTCATACGGAAATGCCAGTTAAATTTTTCTGGCTCGAGAAGTTTTTTCCAGTAACTAAATCTCCAGCCAGGAAATACACTATATGTCCAAAGGTGACCGGTGTCACTTGCGATTTTAGACGTTTTGTTAAATATCTAGAAAAATACACGAGGAATTAACCTGAAATTGCAGGTGTGTAAACAGTATAGTATAGGTCATATATTTCCGCGAAGATTTTTTCCCGAAACCCCATAGGAGACCGTCAACAAATTGAAAAAAAAACGAATATCTTTTGGATAACCCTGTAAAAACTAATGTAGCAAAAGCGTTCAAACTCGAGATTATTAATAAATGGCTTATTGTAATATACTGTGTTCATCTTTATGAGGATAGCATAGTACTCGTATGAGGATATACTCGTAGAGAAATTAAGGTTTTTATGAAAGCAGTCCCAAATTTCGCCAAGTTTTTTGCTTATAATTTCCAGAGTTCTCAATATACAAAAAAGTTCTTTTCCGAAAATATGACAAACAACATTTTCCACAATACTCTGTAATTAGAATTAAAAAATAATAAAACTTGGATGAAAAATGAGCAGGTTACTAAAAAATATTTTACTGCGCATGCGCGAATGCAATCAAAATATAATGTGCATAATGTATTAGCTAAGTATATAGAGAAACTTTTGTGACCAAAGTTACAAGCAGAGAAACTTTTGTGACTTTTGTGAAAGTCTCAAAATCATAGCTTAAAAATTCTGAAAATTATCGTCGATAGAATAAGCTCGAAATCCATTGTTCCCAAAAAGAAGCAAAATGATGAGGGGTTGTATCAAATATCTGTTGATTAGTGCCAAGTTAGCGTACACATTATTGCACGTACTACTATACTGCTACTCTTGCATGCATAAATTCAATTATGCAGCTGAAAATGCTTGATTGAGAACTGAAAGCCTCCATAGAAACCATTATTCTGGTATGAGAAATCTGATCAGTGCACTTTAAAAACGCCTCGGAAACGTTTCCGGCAGCAAAGGGAACTTTGCTTTTTTTTATAAAAACTTTTTTAAATCTTGAAATATATTGGTTTTTGAGGTTTCTAACGATAAAGAATGCTTTTCGGAATTATGAGTAACTCAGAAAAGAGGTTATTGTATATTTTTCTGCTTGGCTATATTGTATTTTCGTATATTAAAAAATATTTTTGTCTTTCTGCTTGTAAGGAGATAACCCTCTGGCAAAGAAAGACATACGTTTTTCACAATCGACTGTTACCGGCATCATTTCTGAATTATTATTATTGCGGAATATGTATGGAATGTTTTAAATCTTGAAATATATTGTTTTCTGTGGTTTCTAACAATAAAAAACACTTTTCCGAATCATTGGGAACTCGGAAAAGAGGTTACTGTATAAATTATCCTTCTTGGTTTTATTGTATTTTCGTATATTAAAAAACATTTGTCTTTCTTTAGCGTGTTAAGTAGATAATTCCTGACAAAGAAAGACAGGCGTTTTTCTCAATCGACTGTTACCGGCATCTTTTCTGGGTTATTATTTTTGCGGAATTAGTATGGAATGTTTACTTTTTCTTTGTAAGTTATAGTAATCTGGACTGCATTCGCAAGATTCACCATATTCACTAATTCTATCCTAAAATTACGTTATTTTCCTAAACCTTGGAAAGCAATCCCCATTCCTAAACGAGCTTTTGATCATAATAGTAGTAATTTCCGACCCATTAATTTTCTTTCCTCGTTAAGGCTGTTCTCAAATCCAAAAGGGCAACTTTATGACATATGTTTTAATTTATTTTTGTTCGAAAATGCATAAAACTAGCAGGTGTTGTTGTTCAGAAACTATGTAATCGAACTGGGTTTTTTTTTTTTTTTCGTTTTTATGGAAACGCAATAAGATCTTTCAGAAAATAGTTTCAAAGTGGGCGTTTTGAACCGAATTTCCGCGCGAAAGAAGAATAACCACTCAAGAAAGGTTGAAAAAAGTCTTTGTCACGTAATCCAAATCGCTTTTAACTCAATAGGTAATTTATTGATAAAAAATGGAAAACACAGTTCGATTCCAAATCGCTTCCACAGTCAAGCTTTCCAATTTTATATCTTTCCGTTGAAGATGACTTTGTAAATGTGTCAAAACGTGTTGCGCTTGTTGAGCAGAACAGTTAAGAACAGGCTTAAGTACAGATTTGCCTCTCGAATGCGAAAAAAGGTGTGTTTCAGCATTTTTTTTTTTCTGGAATAGGAATAAAGATTTTAGTTCCGGTGTTTTTGCATGTTATTTATTATCATTTGAAGAACATTTCAAAAAAATTTTAATAAAAAAATGATGATATGACTCCAATTGCGTGGGTGGACGTAGTAACATGCACGCTGTGAACTTGTCATCGGGCGCGATCTAGCAGATCGCCAGAGTCATTTGCAATCAATATTTCTTGAGAAATGTGAAAGTAGCTACAATTGTCTGGAGCTTGAAGCACTTTGAGCTCAAAAAGTTTAAAAACAACAAAGTGGTAGCTATTTGAAAAAAGGATTTATTTCTGACCGCTTCTTTAGCTATTTAGCATGCTTCTAAAAATATTATTTTTTATAAAAATGGCTGAAGGGGGTTCAAGCTCCATATTACTTTTAATTAAAAAAATAGCAACATCGGTTTAATAGTTTTGTATTCCGATTATGCCCAGTTTTAAAAAACCCATTTCGCGTAAAATGCTTTTATTGTGCAACAACACAGTGTATGCCTCAGGCGCATTGCGCTAAAGCACTCATGTTAAAGCAAATCGTGTTACAGGAGTAATCTACATACTATAGGGAATAGAAAATGTAGAAATAAAATCGATTTTTTCAACCGAAAAAACAAATCCCCCTTAGGTAAACTTGTTACACATGTCATGCAGTCCCAACATCACGACTTCCGGCACAATAACAACATTTAAATGTCTGAACAATTTGGCTTCAGAGCTGAACACTCTAAACAGTACCCAGCTTCTTCGTGTTATGGAATTCTTAGCGGAAAATTTAAATATGAAGAAATCAGTTGTCTCTATTTTCTTAGACTTTGGCAAATTCTGTTACTAAGACCTTACTTTCAAATTAATTCGGCTAAAAAACCGCTCGACACTTAAACATTTCATACACTCATACCTTGGCGATCGTACTTTTTATATCCGAATTAATAAGAAATATTTTACACTCCATTTTATCATTTCAGGCGTCCTTCAAAGTTTGGTTCTTGGACCGAAGCGTTTCAACTTATTTTTTAATGATATTTTTTAACGATACATTTTTAAATTACCTTGCTTTATATGCGGACGTTACAACAATTTACGCATCAGTATACCACTCTTATTTTTTAAAGCATATAAAAACACATTTAAAACATGCAGTAACATGCAAAGGCATATTTTTTCATTTGATTATATTTCTCATTCTTAATCCTATCCTAAGCACTTTTCTTTATTTATTTACATTTCATATTCTACTCACTCTTAAGTAGTTTAAACTGCAATCAGACTTTTTCTCTCTTATGCCTCCTTAAGTTTATAAAATACAGCTACTTCTCGACAGGTCGTAAAGTTGGAGTCAATTAAGAACCCCATAAAATGCCTAACCTGTTAAACTTTTCAGTTCACCAGAACAAAATCTTTTTTTTATATTAATTAAGGAAATAACAGTAAATTACTAAATGAATAACATCCTATGCTATTAGGTAAGGTGTGTTTATATACATTGTTATTTTGAGAAAATATGTATATATCGCTCACCCAGAAGAAAAATGACACATCTCGACAAAAGTAAATTTCACAGGAGAGGCAAAACAAAATTTGCACGATTTTACTTTATAACAATTATAACACTAGAGAAATTATAACACTTAACTCGGCATGCAGGAATAAATGCGTGCATAAAAGCATAAAACCCTTAAGAATGAAAACTTAGGATGAGGTTTGGAGAGTTGAGTAATTTTACCTCCCCGCATAATCCACCCTTCTTCTGTGATCACAAATGGCCACACAGCATAATAAAGTGATTTTCCGTATAACTACACTTATGAAACTGTTTGTGTAGCAAGGCGAACCTATAGTTGACCTATTAGTGAAATAACACGCAAAATGACTTTTGCGAGATGTGTTACTTTTCTCGAGGGTGAGAAATATTATGATTCTCTGATGCTTCTTTAATGAATGAACTCAAATATTACGTAAGAAAAAGTTATTCGAAAATTTAACTATTTCTTGCTATACAGGTTGTATCTGAAAAAGTGGGCTAAACTTTACGGGTTGATAGAACGCAGCTATACGAGCAAATTTCGTCACAGAATGTACGGTCGGAACACAAGCGGTGAGAAGTTAAAGGGTAGTTTTCCACTATCCCAGGGCGATGTATTGATCGAGGTGGTCCCATAGCTTGGTCACCAAGATCGCCGAATCTCTCGTGTTTGGAATTTATCCTGTGGGGCCATATGAAAAGACTAATCTACGAGTGCCCCGTTGAAACACCGATATGGATCTAGTCGCCAGGATTACCGTTGTTGCCGGCGATATTCGGTAAATGCCTGGTGTCTTCGCAAATGTGCGTCAGTCCCAATCCCGCAGGTGTGAAGCGTGCATTACAGCTGGCGAAATATCTTTTGAGCATGTTTTCTGAAGTATCTCCTCTCAATCTTGCGTTAATTCTTTAACTGCGGCACTGGAAAACTACCTTTTAACTTCTCACCGCTTGCGATCCGACCATACATTCTATGACAAAATTTGATCGTATAGCTGTGTTCTATCACTCCGTAAAGTTTAGCCCACTTTTTCAAATACACCCTGTATATGAAAAATGAACTATTGTGCTACATTCAATAAAATTTACATAAACCCATTTTTGAACAAATTGTATTATTTATGTGATGTCCACATGCCTTTTAAGCTCCCTTAATTTGCTGAATGTATATTTCTGCTTGTTATTATAAAATAAAAACAAACCTAAAAGAACTAACCTCATAGGATATTCAAAAAATATTTTTAATACCCCCTGTCCTATTTCACACATTTATCAATGAATAATACTGTTAAGTCTCTTAGTTCAGATTTTAATATCCTCTAAACAGGTTAGTAGGATGTCAGGTAAAAGTTTCACATTACTAAAGAACTCTTTCACGTTATAAATCACGTGTAGATAAAATTACTCTTTTGTGGTGCAATTTGGATTAACTAACTGTAGCGTTATTTATTTCAGAAATAATGGACATCATTCTTCATTTACGTGATCACCAAGCATTACTGGGAGTGATAGGTTATACAAAAAAGGTTTGGTGTGGATTAGAGGGAATGGCTAATATTTTTGTAACGTGGTTGACAAGTTAATTAATGTTTTATATATTATGAAAATATATAGAAAGAGAAATAATAAAGAAAGTTTCGATATATTATTCAGGTTAATTTTTTTATTCTTATTTATATATACCGGGTGTCCTAAAAAGGACTGACTGATTTTAAAATTCAATAACTTGCAAACGGTGACAGATATTTAAAAAATACTCGCAAGAGGGTTATGCATATGGTCAAAAGTTTTTTACAGTGATTTTCGATTTCAGTTCGAATTACAAACAATATATGGCGCTGTGAGCAATAGGCGCTAAATACAGGCTCCATTTTTTGGCCGATTTCTTCTTCCATGCGGAAAAAGGAGATTAAAATGTATTGAGTTGGTCCCGAAAGACCAAAAATCGAGCCTCAATTTAGCGTCTATTGATCGCAGCGCCATCTACTGTTTGTAATTCGAACTAAAATCGAATATCAGTGTAAAAAAAACTTTTGACCTCATGCACAATCCTCTTGCAAGAATTTTTTAAATATCTGTCACCGTTTGCAAGTTATTGAATTTTAAAATCAGTCAGTCCTTTTTAGGACACCCGCTATATATATATATATATATATATATATATATATATATATATATATATATATATATATATAGATAGATATATATATATATATATATATGTATGTATGTATGTACAGAGTGGTCATAAAAAAAAACTCCTGATATATGAAGCCCTAGCAGCTTAACCGCTTAACCAATCGAAAAGAAATTTTATATACAGTTATTTGAAGGCGTGTGCTCTAGATCGTGATGATTTAAAACAATAGAACTCTCGCGTTTACGGTTACAGTGAAAAATTTTCGAAATTTTCGAATGGCAACACCCATTTTTTTGTCATGCTCAAACTCATCAGCGCATTGAAAAAACATAAATGGCGTTGGAATGATACACGTACGTAGAAAATTGCCGGCATAAGACACATGCAAAATAGACCACTGTAAAGGACCAATGACAGCAGAACTCATAAGAGAGAAAAAAACTTATTTGATTTAGCAGTTTTCAACATGCCCACCTTCGCAAACAAAACGCATTGCATGCATGAGGCTGTTGACAACAATACCGAACGTAACATCGAAGAAGGAATCTGTAGAACTTCACGTTTTATGGCATCTTTCGACAAATTTTTTGGATTTAGTGTGTACATCTTTGATTTCAGATAACTCCAGAACCAGAAATCCATTGGAGTGAGGTCGGAGAATCGTAGTGGCCACGAAACTGCAACGTTACGAGAGATGATTCTATCATCAAAGTGCTGGTGCACCACCTGCCGAACAGATGTGGCGACGTGTGGAGGAGCAACATCTTGCATCCATACAATATCATTAATGCCATTTCGCTGCTGCAATTGTGGAATTACGTTATTGTGCAACATTGTTGTATACCGAGCACTTGTGACGGAGCACGTTTTCATACTTGTGGAGTGACCTTCTTGAAAAAGTACGGACCGAGAACGAATGTGTTTGCAATGTCGCACCACACAGTCACTTTAGCTTCGTGTAGAGGCTTTGGTGTCAGATCGTGAGGATTTTCATCAACCGAGTGAAGGCAGTTCTTGCAGTTTATGTTCCCAGTTAAAGAGAAATGTGCCTCATCCGTCCATAATATTCTCAATTTCCAGCTGTTATCTTCATCATATCTGATGAGAAAACAATTTGCAAAGTTCAAACGCTGTTGCTCGTCTCCAGGTTGCAACATCTGGACACTCTAGAATCGATAGGAAAACATCCGCAGAACAGTGCGCAGAATGTTGAGGACTGTTGTTTTCGATACATTCAAACTGCGTGCAACTTGCAATATGCAATGGATCTGCAGCAATCCTGTTATGCACTTCCGCAACAGCTTCAACAGGAACAGACGGTCATCCGGATCGTGGTCGATCACATGTGCATTCAGTTTCTTCAAATTTTTTCACCAAATCACGTACAATTTACGAAGCATGGGCCTCGTCGTAACTTATGATTTCGGCGATAAACTTGCACTGCTTCCGCAGGATTTTTCCCGTTCAGATAAAACAGCTT
This sequence comes from Maratus speciosus, assembly GCA_963932465.1. Lineage (NCBI taxonomy): Eukaryota > Metazoa > Arthropoda > Arachnida > Araneae > Salticidae > Maratus > Maratus speciosus. Next base: position 430,705,140 of record OZ010792.1, read on the forward strand.
TATCAATCACCTCGTAAGTGCCATTTTGTTGGCACGTACGTACAACTGATTGAAGAAACAATTTTCCCAAATTGTTTATTAAAAATTTTTTAGACGCAATGATTTGCATATGGTGTTCTGTGATTGGTGCTTCTACTACATATTCCTGTGCAAAGCGCGTCAGTTCACCTCGTCTTTGAATTGTCATCGGTCTTTTACAATGCTTTTTTTTTTTTTTTTTTTTGCAAATGTTTTATGCAGGTGTAACGATCCTAAATATCACTTGGAATGCGTGATTTTTCGTAAGATTCTAAACCCAAAATAATCTCTGGATACACCATGAGATACGAAAGCTCTCAGAGGACTTGCTCCTGAATTAGAGTCATTTTAACTTGTGCCTGGCTGACTTCACTATCTATCGAAGGAACACGTTTTCGATATGCGAGGAACGAAGGAGTAGCTACAAGACATGTTTTTCAGTAGCCAATTTTTTTTTCACTTCTGAACTGAGTAATGTTGTAAGATTTGTTTTAAAATGTGTTTTTGAGTTGTGTTTCTGTACACATAGTGAAAATGAAAATGTAATCATTTGTTTTTGAGTGCTGAATATTACGTTACATAGGAACTGATTAGGATTCAGTGCCACGATATTACACAAGCAATTTTAGTCATAAGTGTATCGTTCAAATGCCATTTAGGGTTTTTTAATGCGCTGATGAATTTGCTCAGGAAAAAAAAAAGGCATTCGAAAACTTTGAAAATTTTTCACTGTAACCGTAACCGTAAAAACTCTATTGTTTTACATCATCAAGATCTCGAGCGCGTATCTTCAAATAACTAAATCCAAAATTCCCTTTCGATTGGTTTAGCGGTTAAGTAGCTAGGGGTAAATATATCGGGGAAGTTTTTTTATTACCACCCTGTATATATATATATATATATATATATATGAGATAATTAAGGGACGAAAACAATTGAGAAATCACATGTAAAACACCTGATTACTGATGTATCTTTTTTTAGAGAAATTCTGAAGGTAATTTCTTAATACATGTACAATACAATTTTTTTAATAGTTTTGTCAGTAGTTGAGAAATTCTGAAGGTAATTTCTTAATACATGTACAATTTTTTAATAGTTTTGTCAGTAGTTGAACTAGATTGAAACTAGTTGAACTAGTAGTTGAACTAGAAATACTATAATTTTGCGATTTCGCAAACAAACAAATTCTATCGAAGAAGAATTTTTAAATTATTGCAACTATTGTATTTTTCATGTTAACACTTTCCAACATAGCTGAAAAGTGTTTATGAATCCGGTTTGCCTTGCTGTCTGCCTACCTATCCGCCTGTCCGTGCTCTAACTCGCGTAAATATAGTCGGATACCCATGTAAATTATATATGTTATTGATGTTAACTATTGCATGTTCTACATTGAAGATGAAGTGTGTAATATTTATAGTTTAACTACAGGGCACTCAAGAGCATACCGTTGCATTATGATCTATGGATGAGAACTAGTCTGCAGTGTATTTTTTAGAATGTTACACTATTTCAAATAATTGAACTTGATATGCATCCATAATGACGTACATGAGGTAAACTTCGAGATGCTTACTATCGAATATGGTTTGCAAAACATTTATTGTTCATTCCTAAGGACACACAAAATAATTTGGTTACAGTATTGTCTATGAGCAATAATTTCTGAAAGTGTGCTTTCAATTGTGTTAAGAGCTTTTAAGCTTAAGTTAATTTTAGAACATTACTAAATTTTGGTATGTTACTTAGTGTGTATATATACTATAGATCATATACAGGGCTGCACAACAGGATTCGCGTACACTTCCGCTTTTTGACGGAAATTGCTCAAACAAATTGCATTTGAAAGTACATATTTTTTTTTTATTCGACTTTGTAAAAATTAAAAATGTGCGGTATTTAGGAGTTCAAAAAATTACGATAAAATTAATAAAAGTTAAATTTAATTGTCTGCTGTTGCCACCATCAAAATGACGTCAGTGTTAGGCAGGGACATGTTTGTCCTTTAAAATATAGATAGTACACCTAAAATAGACCAAAAATTGAGTAAAATACAACAAAGGATGGTCATTCACGAAAATGTGGCAAAAACTTCGTTTTGGCACTAGAAATGAAAATCTGATGAGTCCCCAGAATATAAAGATGTTTTATCTTGTTTTTGGGGAGACGTAAGGAGGGAATATTACCTCCAGGAGGGAGGGGGGAGGATCAAATTTTGTTTAGGTAAGTCAAATGGGTTATCCTTTATTATGTATTTTTTATTTCTGAATCGAATGACACCATCCGAAAGTCGATACGATCATTTTTTACAAAGTTACGGTAGGTTTTATGAATACAACGTCGACAATTATACTTTATGCAAGTAAAATAGATTTTTACAGGAACAACTGATGGCCATTCACGAAAATTTTGGAAGAACATTGTTTTGGCACTAGAAAGGAAGATCTGATGAGTTTTAATATTTTTGAGAAAATAATGTTTTACCGCGTTTTGGGAGGTCATTTTATATCGAGCTGGGTGCGGGGGAGAATTCAACTTTTTTTTTAATTAGGTCAAGTATGGTATCGTTTATTATATTTTTTTCGATTCTCAATCGAATGACACCATTCGCAAGTATGTACGGTAATTTTTCGACTTTGTATTCAAAAAACCTACCATAACTTTGCAATGAATGATCATATCGAGTTGCAGATGGTGTCAATCGATTTAGAATTAAAAAAAATACATAACAAACAATACCCCATTTGACATATTTAAAATTTTTTGAATTTCCTTTTCGCTGAGTTAAAAATGCGTCCCCCTCCCTTTTTTTCCCCAAAACATGGTAAAACAACTGTATTTTGGGGGTACTCATCGTATCTTTATTTCTGGTGCCAGAAGGAACTTCTTCTCAAATTTTGGTGAATGGCCATCAGTTGTTTAAAAAAAAACCCTATTTTACCTGTACTAATATCATTCTTCATTTACTACTACAAAGTGGTACTACTGGGAGTGATGTGTTTATCAAAAGAGTGTGATGTGAATTAGACGAAAAATTAAACAACAAAAAATCATGCATCAGGCATAGATTATGAAGCACCACTTCCGATCACTAATAGAATAATATTAAGAAATTTCATTCTTTCAATACAGTGAAATGAGATATCTAAATAAACAACTTTAAAAAACACATAAGGGTCATTACCTGAAAATCGGACAATTTCATTTCAAAATTTTGATTTTTTTTTAGTTAATGTACCAACTACAACATACAGTTATATACTATGATACATGTTTTGTCATTTAAATGCTGTAGTTTTTTGAGATCAAGGATGTATTTTTTATGCGTAGGTTAAACTTTAATGGAAGAAAGTGTCTGTTAACATCATAATCAGCGTCTAATAATTGGGACTTATGTGATGCTTTTGTCTTAAGAGCTACACAGCCATTTGGTTGAATCATTTTGCATACATGTAAACCATTAAATATGCCATGTTACATTTGTATGTTACATAAATAAAGTTGCAATAAGCTTTCCTTTTATAAAAAAAAAAGTTAAACAGTTAAACATGGGGACATGAATGATGTTATAAAAAAATACTCATTCCTATTCAGAACAAAAACTAAGCATTTCTAAATATGAAACAAAGAGAAGAACAACTTACCTTCATCCATGGTGGCTAGTTGAACTTTATTAATGTAGCAATGGAAATAATTCAGCCAGCGCCACCTAGTATCTGTTAACATAAATGTGTGTTTAGAGGGACTGAGATGATGCTCAACATCAGGAACAAGTATATTTTCTACAATAGTTTACCATACAATCTATACTAGTAAAGGAGAATTATATTTTCTCATACTGTATATATATAGGTATAAATATATAACAGCAAAAGTCAATAATATTTACAGAAATGTTTACAGCATGCATTTAATATTGAATATTTGTACCTGAGGATAGGGACTGAAATGGTAATTTACTTTATTTAAAGCCTAAAATTAATTAATTTATACATCATTGCATTATATGTCTATTTATCATTCGTAATTGATACAACAAATGTTACAATATAACGCGTTTTTCAGTTTTTGGCTTTAGTACAATTAATGGAATATTATTGACAATGGACGCAAATTGTCCAATTTTCAGACATTGACCCATAACTCAGTAAAAAACCATTTTCAGCTATTGCTGTGTATATCCGATAACGTATGCGAATTCATTCGCTTAGCCTTGCATGCGATCTGTACATATTATATACACCATCTAATATACTCGAAATTAGATAAGTTTTAAAAAAACGTACCACAGCATAAAACGCACTTACAGCAATCATTCATCTTAGTCAGTCCTCTAACCGAATTCTTTTGTGTGTCACTGTAAATGAACGATAAATGTTGTGCATTCCATAATCTACAAAAAAAACTGGTTGTAGTGCATTTCACTTCGTTTGAAGTATCAAAACATTATTAAAATGCACCGCAAACTATTTTTCGCCATAAATCATGCTGTAATAAAATTCTTTTGTGCGTCCCTGTAAGCGAGACATAAATGCTACTTATTCCTGAGAAAGGATGTTGTAGTCCATCACAGTAATGCACATCAATCTCATTATGTTTGAAATATCATAACAATAAAATATACTACTGTTCATTTTCGAAAGCCACGTCTAGCACGTTGGGACGATTCTACTGGGGCTGTGCATATATAACGTTATCACTTGAGAGGGGGGGGGGGTCTGGCACTTGATATCGTAAGATATCTCTGGGGGGAAGGGGGATTGCTTTTTGATATCATTATCATTTTTGATCCAACCAAACTGTTCGTTTTTCAATAACTTTTCTTTACATCCAAATAGTCTGTTACCTTTTTATTATTACTATTTTTATATTTTTTTATGGAAATACTTTATTGATTTCTTGAGCCCATAATGTATGCGACTAATAAATGTATAATCATATCTGTGTATCACTGCAAGAGTATAAAAAAGAAAAAAAAATCTAAAAATAAAGGAATTTTTAGACATTGATAACGATATCATCGGTTGGGGGAGGGGAATTCCAAAATTAGCAAAATGTTGATAACGTTATATATGCATAGCCCCTATCCAAAGGTGTGTTACGACGAGATGGACATTTTCTGAAGTTCTACTTCGGCATTCTGGTCTGCGTTGTCGCTAAGATTGGCGCTTACTTGTTTGTTATTTTACTGCCGATCAAAGTTTAAAATTCTATTAATATCTCGTTTTAATTCAAATTAAAACTTCTATATTTCGTGTTCAAATGTTCAAGTATAAATAAATCTTTCAGGATTGGTAGTAAGAAAATTATATACGAGTATAATGTCATTCTGTTTTGTGATCATGAAACAGACAAAAAGAGAATTAATTATTCCGATAGCTCATTCTACAAAACGAGCCAGTCAAATTGCCGGAGTTTCTAGTAGTACTAATAGAAATATTCGCCGAGAGGCAGGAGATGAGTGTAATCCTGTTTTTTTTTTGTTCACCTAAAAAAAGAGATTAAAAGAATGTCTTTGAAAAACAGGTATAGATGAATTCGATTGCAGCGCTATTAGATAAACTGTACATGATTTTTATGTCGAGGAGAAAAGAAACCCGTCTTTGAATAAATTGCTTCCTGTTTTAAAAGAAAAGATGAATTTTAATTGGAATAAAGGAACTTTGCGTCAATTACTCCATAAAATTGGATTTAAGTGGAAAAAATGCCAAAGCAAAAGAAAAAGACTATTGGAACTTTTTTTAATTTTTAAGCGTTTTCGTTTTTTATAAATGTTGACTACAAAAATGTTTTTACATAAATCGATATTATTTCCCCAAAAGCGCATTCTTAAAAAATGCTGCTAAACAAACTCCGCTCACCTCTATTTTGATAAAATCAAAGCTGACCTGACGCATGCGTAATAGCGTGGAGGGTTTTGCTATCCGAAAACAAACAGTATTAACGATTTTTCGCCATATTCCATAATGTAACAGAATTATTTTTTGTGAGCCTGTAAACAAACTATACGTACTACACAGTTAATTTTCAATACCGAACATTTTATAGTAAACCTTAATAACATAAGAAATTCATAGCAATCCGAGTATACTTACGAGAGTTAAACCACGGACAGACAGACAGAGTTTATAAGCACTTTTCAACTATGTTGGAAAGTGTAAAAAAAAGATGGAACTTGGGATACGAATACGAATGCATTATAAAATATTAATGGCGTTAAAGTTGCGAAAAAAGGTACAATATCAAATTTGCCAGTTAAAAAAAGAAAGAAAGAAAGAAAAGAAAAACTGAATTTTATAAAGTTTGTTTTTACAAATGGCATAAAACTATGAACTTTTGATAAAGTAACTGCGAACCCTAACAAACCAGAAGTCACTATGACTGTCATTAATGTTGAAAAGATCTTAGTATAATGTGGATGATGTCTGCTTGACATAAACAAACAGAATTAATGGGCATTGTTTAAATAATTTATGGTCGGAAGTGTGATTAAACCTCTTTAAATGTTCCGTTCAAAATACCAACTTAAAATATGTTAAATAACTTTAGTTACAAATGTAATTTTTTTTTTATTATTATCCTCGGATGCATATCCAACTCTCAGATCAACACATTAAAGTAGAACGTAAAATAGAAATTAAGGCAGAATGCCAAACCGTAGAACATAAATGTTGTTAATGGATTTCGCTACACAGATTAAACCAGAGTCGTATTGAATAAATATTTACTTTTGGTTTTAACTTGAATACTCTACAGAGAGTGTTATGCACGCTGCTATGAACACAGTAAATCCCCGAATAGGGGTAATTATCCTTAAGTTACTCGAGTTCCTCCCAGAGATGCAACATGCGTATGGCTAATTTAACAACACTCATCTTCCACTCAAAACTACATCCAAGTGAATCATCCATGATCGAGAGCGAGAGTGGAAGGCAAGTTATATCTAAGTGCTCTTCTATGACTGTAAATGAAATACACATTAATGCCGTTGTCATGTAGCGAATAAATGCAGTTTTAAAGATTAAGTATGAAATGTTGCCTTTGACTTAATGAATACCAAAGAAAAAAGAGCTCATTTAATATTTTACTCTTCTTTCATAACGAAATTCTCTTTAAAATATGGTAAACACATATAATTTACAAAAACAATGAAAATAATCTTAATAATTTGTTTTATTACCCAGAAATTATTTCATTTTTAGCGTAATTAAAGGTGGCGTACAGCCTGAAATTATTTAAATTATCGATTATTATTATTATTATTATTACTTTATCATGTTAAAATATTTTCAGTAAATAAATTCATTCTCAAATCTGATGACGTAAAGAAATTTTTTATCTTAAAATTTTCAAAAATTTATGTCTTATTTTGCTTCAATCTAATTTCTATAATCATTACATTAACTCTTCGACACCCAGATCGCTTTTTAGGTGCGTTCGTAATTACATAAATACGTAGCATCTATAGTCGTCTTTCTGTCTGTTCATCCGTCCGCGTTATAACAGCGCAAAAACTACCCAACCGAATCGTTTGAAATTTAAAACATATAATTGTTGCATAATTTTGACGAGTCATTTCAAATTTTATGAAAATCAGATGCATAGTTTAATTACAAGGATAGTCAAAAGTTTTCCGTTACATTACGGCCAATGGGGAAATATATTTCAAGTGTATTTTAATGACGTTACAACCTTTCGAACAGAATGAAATTGATATGCACTTATGAAGTGCGCTAAAATATACATTCAGTACAGTATGCGGTGCAAAAAATATTTATAAAACTAGTTATAGTACGAACGCACCTCATTTGCCCCGTTTGACGTGCAATTTCCAACATATTTCAAATGGTTGTCTATACCAGCGTTTCGTGTAAATTTGTATTTTCATATTCCCCATGGACAAATGTCTAACAAATACTAAAGAAAAGATAACAGTTACAAATTAGTGCTATCCAAAAGCTAAACCAAAAAGTAATGAAGCAAACAAAGCCTTCTTGCCTGAACGCAGTTCGAGCAAAGTTAAGGGGTTAAGCATGGTTGCCTACATCTTTAAAAAATTTAGCGGTGGCAAAAAAAGATGCCGCTTTGAGGCCTGGATACACCTGATATGCATATCTCATTGTACGTGCTTTACACTGTCAGAAAAATTCGTCAATATACACTAAATTATTCCTCATTTTTTAACAAATAATTTCCATGCTCCTAGAAAACATGTTTTATAAGTGAATCCTCCCCGAATGTCTAAAAAAGAATAAGAAACTCCGTTCATTCCTAGCACACATGCGCTCTATTAATACTAAAATTCGAATTTATTTTAAAGGGAAAAACCAAAAATTATACAAAATTACGATTTATAATTTAATAAAAAAAAAAAAAGAGAAAATGTTTTCGAATTTAAAAACTAGTTGGAAATTACTTGTCAAACGTGGCAAATAAGGTGCGTTCGTGCTATAACTAGTTTTATAAATATTTTTTGCACAGCATATTGTACTGAATGTATATTTTAGTGCACTTCATAAGTGCCTATCGATTTCATTCTGTTCGAAAGGCTGTAACATCATTAAAATGCACTTGAAATGATTTTTTCCCATTGGCCGTAATGTAACGGAAAATTTTTGACTCTCCCTGCAATTAAACTATACATCTGATTTTCATGAAATTTGAAAAGTCTCGACAAAATTTTGCAACAATTATATATTTAAAATTTCAGGCCATTCGGAAGGCTGTAACATCATTAAAATGCACTTGCAATAATTTATTCCCATTGGCCGTAATGTAACGGAAAACTTTTGACTGTCCCTGTCATTAAACTATGCATCCGATTTTCATAAAATTTGAAATGACTCGACAAAATTTTGCAACAATTATATATTTAAAATTTCAGACCATTCGGTTGGGTAATTTTTGCTCTGTTATATGCGGACAGACGGACAAACAGACGGACTGAACGACGACTATAGGTGCTACGTGTTTATATAATTACGAATGCACCTAATAAATAACAAGTACTTTACCCATTCATTAAAAAGAACTCACAATTTATTTTCTTAAAGTTCAATAAGGTGAAAAAAGTTTAAAAAAATTAATTTATAATGTTGCTTATGAAATAAAAAAATATTCGTATTTAAAATATATTTTAAATGAACACATTTAATTTAAATATTAAATGGGAAAACAATCGGTTTTACTTTTTAAAAAAAATCTTATCGAATAAAAATATAATATTCATATTTTACATTTAGCAATCTACTTAAAAATATCTTTACAATATAATTCATATTTTTATCCTATTGTAATACTAAAGCATTAAAATCCTAGCCACAGTCTCATTAAAGACGAAATCTTCCACAAATTAACTTCACAATTCAAAGCTTTTTACCCGGCTGCCAAGAAGGGTTATGTGTTTCACGCGTATCTGTGTATGTGGATTTCTTTATACCCTCGAAACATCCCAACGGCTGGATGGATTTTAATGAATGGGGTCTCTATCAATTCGTCTTAACGGCCAGATGGTCAGGTTTTGTTTTTATAAATTCAAAATGGCGACCGTAAACTACAAAATGGTGGTAGAGACGAAAAAAATGTGCGATCCTATTGAGTGGCATATCACTGGATAGATCTTTGAAAATGGAGACGATGTTTCATTGACTATTTTACAGTCAGAAGCTCCGTTAAAATATTATACAACCTGGAAGTTGTGTACGTAGGATCTCTGACTTTGCTGCAACTCTAACCATCATAGACATCTATAGACCTCATCAACAGTGTTTATAGATAGGAACTAACAATTAAACACAACTTAAAATGAATCAATACAAGTAAATAAAAAAATAGGTAAGTAATATAAGCAAGTAATATAAAAAAAATATTTTGAGTCAATTCCTACTTACATCAATAAGAGAATTTTTTTCTTCTCCCATTCTTCTTTCCTCTTGAGTGGCGCTTAAAATGCCTTGATCAAGAAGAGGGCTCTCGGTCTTAAAATACCCTAATCAAGAAGAGGGCTCTCTCGATTATTGAAAATTAAGTAATTTAATTTACTTAATGAATTAATATTTGAAAAAAACTGGATTAACATCAAGTGTCACCGCTACAAGTTTTGAAAAATGTTTTTGAACTTGATTGGATGAATAATAAGTATTTTATTAAAGATTGAAAATTTGAACAAGATATATATAGCGAGAGTGTGAGCTAATAGTAGGAATTGAAAAAAAAAATAGTTTCACATTGATGAGAAATAATTAATTAGTTCGCTTTTTACGCAGTCGGGTTCTTGATTTTTTAAATTTAATTGTTTATTAAAGAAATTAATCAAACCATGCCCATTTGAAGCAATCGTATTTACTTCAAAGGGTTTCACTTCTGTCCTGTAGCGCGATCGTTAGCGTACTCGTCTCGAAACACTGTGACGGCTTGTTCGATTCCAACGTCGGCAATGTTTTTTCCCGACCTTCTTCAATTGACGGATATTTTACTTCCTTAACGTAGAAAAATTAACGGATATCCATCAATTAAAGGGAAAATCCTGGCAGCAGAGCTGTCAGTACAATTTCCGTGAATTGAAGAAAGTATTTATGGGAGTGTACATTTGGTAGTCTCCTACTATAAAATCAGGACGTACGCATAGTATTGATTTCGGTTGATTTTTGACAAAATGGCTGACATTTGTACAAAAAGTTCGTTTTATCTGTTTATTTTGCGATACTGAAAAAATAGTTAATCAATGCAAATTATACTTTTAGGTGGTATAAGCTTCAGAAAAAAACGATTAGCTTTATTTCAAATAGCAAATTAAGGAAATCGATCGAATAGTTCTTAAGCAAAATGTTTGCCCAATTTGAAAAACGCGGTTTTGAAAAAAACACGTTTAAAATTTTACAATAGCGTTACATTCAACAAGCTGCGTTACATTCAATGAGCATAAAATATTATAATGAATTGTACTATCTCGGTACCGCTTTAAGGCGAAATCTACACACTTTACTGATGCAAAAAACGCAAAATTAAAAAAATAGAAAAATTTGACCCAAAGAAGTGGAACTTCTTCTTAAATGAGAGACAAATGTTACGCAAATGCACATGAAGGATGTCCTAAATATATTCAAACAAACATAAAAAATGTATTACCTTATTTTTTACTCAATCGTACTTATTAGTAAAGATATCATACGAAATCATTGAAAGATATCATTGAAAATTTTCCAACTGATTGAAAAAGTGTCCAGTGCGAGAGTTGAACCCAGCACCTTTGGTTTAAAATGCCAGCGGTCTGCCTATTGAGCTACCTGAACCGACAGTCGGCAAACACATTTCACTCAGATAATTTTATTGGGAATAACATCTGATCCACCATATAGAGAGCTGAGCAGAATATACTAAAAGTAATGGCAGGGCTGCCAGAGGCGACCACTTTTTCTAAACAAAAATCTTTTGCATACACTTTGACAACATTTGCAAGAGAAATATACTATAAAATATGTATTTTTTAAAAGTAGTGGTGTGTACATAATATAAAAATAGTCACCTGTGGCAGCCGTATAATGGAAATCCATTAAACTATGATTGAACAACTTTATCAATTAAATACTATAAAGACAGAGGTCCGGTAAATGCACACGAAGGAACTCATGTATTCAACAAGCATCTAAAGATTGAACAACTTTACTAATTAAACATCGGATGTTCTTTTGAAGTACTTTATATAGCGTTTTTAAGTGCAGCTGTCCTTCACAAAAAAATAATAATAATAATTATAAACATAGAAATCTGTATAGGAGTGGTGTGTTGCAGAACAACGGTGTGCAGTTAAAGGATCTCAACTGTGTAAATTTTAAAACTCATTAGTTAAACTGCCACCTTATGGTTATTTCTTTATAATAATTTCCCAAAATAGCCTAAAAATGTTATTCGAAAGAAAAAATAATGCATCAAGCATAGATTATGAAACACTTTCCAACACATTGGGAATACTGTAACAAAACTTCCCCGTTTAATAAGGTGAAAGATGATGTTCAAGTAAACAATTCTGAAAAACCATAACACATTTGCCAGTTAAGCAATTACTATCCGTTGTCACAAAACTATGCGAATTATTTTGTGCAGACCTGTATATGATCGATAGATTTGCAGAAAAACTACAAAAATCTTGTGTGTGCAAAAATCTTGTTCGTTTAGGAAACGCATAACAAAGTTGAAAATTACCCTTCAGAACTTTCGTCAATAAGTGGAAATGTACTGGAATTCGTTTGAGCAGCTCTGTATATGGTCCATGGCATTCGTACAGTCGTACACACCAAGTAATATGAAAAAAAAATAGTTAAATTCTAAAAACGCATACCGCACCTGACAACCCACTTCCAGGATTTATTGCTCGTAGACAATACTATAACCTGTTCTTTTGTGAGTCCCTGTACATGAACGATAAATATTATGCATACCATATCTTATAGTAATCATCTTATAGTACCTCTCAGCGCTGTATATTAATTTCAATATGCTTGAAATAGAGTAAGATCATTCAAATATACTGCAAACGATTTTTCCCATAGACCATAATGTAGCGGCATTCTTTTGAGTGCCCCTGTAAACGAACTATAAATGCCATACGCTACATTTTCACAACTGATCATACCATAGTAAACCTCAGTTATATGGCAATCAGATTATATTTACTCCATTTAGAGCAGGGTAAGACAGGCAAATGACATTCAAAAACACTTTTCAATTATATGGAAAAAATAAAAAAGAGTGATGACGACAACAATAGGATAGAGATGTAGAAGAATAAAATATATACAGGGTGGTTATAATTAAACTTCGCCTATAAACAGCATCCTACAGCGCAAACGGGTGAGCAGAATGCAATAAAATTTGGTATATAGACTATACACGAGATGCGCTCACGGAATTTCGAAAAAGAAAATTAGTTCCAAAATGTCCACCAGATGGCGCTTTTTCAAGAAAAAAACATTAAATTTAACACAATAAACGACCAAAACAGAATACAAAAACAATATTAACAATCCAGAACAAGAATTATGAGTAATAAAATGTAAAACCGGCTGTTTTGGCCGTTCATTGTGTCAAAATTCATGTTTTTTCCGTAAAAAGCGCCATCTGGTGGACAATTTATAACAAGCAGAGTTGATTGTGAATGTCTGAAAGTTCGTAAGGAGTAAGCAAATTAATGGACAACATGATATAAATGATTTTCTGTAAAGTAGAAGCCACGCCCTTAGTCAATAATATTTTTTTAATGAAAACGAGAATTCTCGTTTCTCATCGTGAATGTATTAAGTTTATAATAATGAATTGTTTTTACTACTGAATTTTCGAATACTCAAGTGTGACCCACCTATAGTGCACGCCGTCTATGGAACAATCAAGTGTGACCCGCCTGTAGTACACGCCTTCTATAGAACAGTCGAGTGCGATCCACCAGTGATGCACGCCGCCCGATGTGACAGTCGAACGTGACCCACCGGTGCTGCACGCCCGCGTGAACGTGTTAATGTTAGTCAGTCAGCTTCCCAATTCGCTCTGCTAATGTTAACTCATTAAAGCCGGTTGGCAAGCAAACTTGCCATGCAAGACGAACAAAATTTTTAAATTTAAGTACCAGTATTTTAGTTTGGAAATTTTCACACTATCTAATCTCAGATTTTGAGCGATTAAATAATTCAAAATTACAAAGTCGCAAAAACTGGTGTCGAAGAATTAAAAGAAGTGTACAGGAGCCTCGTTGTTAATGGGTTAAACTTACGGGCATTTAATGCATTCATGTTTTTAAAGTATCTCACTGGGAAATTGCTTTGTTTAGCTTCTTTTTTCTTTGCACTCTTTTTGAAGGATGTTTCTTTTTTAATTAGATGTCGAAATATTTCTAAAGTATGTAGGATTGTAAATATTCTCAACAGTCAACAGTGCATCTTGAGTAACTCAAGGGTTTATTTAATGAACATGCAATCTTATATGAAATAAAAAGTACAATACGAGGAGCGTGGAAAAAAGCTAAAAATGTGTGGCAATGGTTTGATGAAAAATAAGAAAATTCAAGAGATGTTTATGTTTTTAGAAGTTCTATAGTTTTTATCTGAACATGAAGGTTGAAGATTCGTTAAATGTCGAATAAAAGATTTGGGCAAGAATTCTAAGTGAATTCCAGTATTTATGTATACAAATGTATTATATTATTGATGTGGATAAACTGATGTGATCTTCTAAGCATATTATTTGTTCGAGTGAATAATAAATACCGTATAAAATTGATAAACTAATAGATGCATTTATTTGTAGTTATAAGCCAAGTGAATCTTTTAGTAATTTTCAGACTAAATCCTACAAGTATAAACTAAATTTTATTTTAAGTGTTTAAATTTTACTCACAACTCGTCAACTTTTAACACATAAAACATTAAATTCAACATGTTTTTTTAGAAATATTTTGACAACTAAAAAAAAAAGAAGACAGATCCTTTAAAAATAGTACAAAGAAAAAAAGAAGTTTAAAATATTAATTTTCTGATGAGATATTTTAAATCTACAAGTCCTTTTCACGCCCATAACTGTAACGTTTTCAAGGGGAATCGGGAAGTTGACAAACTAACAGCCTTGGCATAAAATCTAAAACAGGGAAATCTTATTTTTTTTTTTTTTTTTTTTTTTTTTTTTTTGGCACTGAAGGTATTGAATTTTTAATCCTAACTTCTTTTATTTTCTCTATGCAATAAACATAAAAAAAAAACTTTCATTAAGAGGAGCAACATTGAACACGATGGGCAGTGAAATACACTAGACTAGCAGGAGAAAAAAAGTAAAAAATAATAAAACATCTTCCCCTGCCTTATACGGCCTTCACAAACACCCCTTAGTTTCGGAATCGTTGAAGCACTACAGTCACCGCCAGATGGCGCGAATACCTACTGTGTAAATAATGCTTATTAAGTGTTTGTGTCATACATAAAAATATGAAAAACGTCACTGTATACGCGTTATATAAAAGGTATAGATAATATACGTATATTTTGCCTCGGCATTTTTTATACTGCAAACAGGAAAACTGAAAGATTTGAAGATAAAATAAATAAATACAATGCTTTAAGCATAAGCAACTAAAAATATACTAAATAACACGCTACTATAACACGGAAAATAAAGGTTATACGTAAATTTAATTACATTTAAATTATTAATTGCTTAAAACATTGAGAATTCTGATCGTAAAATATACAGTAAAAAATTTTTAAAATAATATTTACAAGTTTCAAAATATTAAGAAAATTAACCAAAACTTTTTCAAAAAACCAAATTCTTCTCAAATCAGGATAACTTTTTAAACCGTTTAATTATTTTTTGCACTAGACTTCTGATGTAAAATATAGGTATATAAAGTTGATTGCGGACAACTTTGGATAATAGTAAACATTAGAGGTACTGAAAATGAAGTGTACAGGGAAATAGAAAATTAATAATAATTATAGATTTCTACCATTTTTAGAAAAAATAAAAAACAGGGGAAATGATAAAACCAAATATTTGAATTTTCGGCAGTCATAGCATAAAAAATAATAATAAATATTTAATCAATATTAAGAGAATAAGCAAGTTCGCCAGTACCCGGTAATCAACTCATAACGAAATATTTTTTTTTTCAGAACATTGATTATTTTTGCATGATTCTTAATTAATTAAAAAATATAGATATATGTACATTGCAAACAATTTTCAATAAATTGGGCCATTATATCTGTCGATCTGAAATATTCAAGCATGTAGAAAAATAAAAAAATTACATATAAAATTAAATATTCTAACTCTGGACACCTCATGGTATAAAATTAATGTGATATAATTAAAAGGATATTTGCATATTTCATAATATCAATAAAATAAGCAAGCCTTTTTACAAATAACCGGCAATCTACTCATATCGATTTTTTTTTTTTTTTCAAAACATGGAATTCTTAATTATTAAGAAAGTAAGTACTACTGTGATATAAATAAGTGAGTAGATAACCAAAGAAAAAGGATCATTTATTGGTGAAAAAAGTACAAATGAACGGGAATTTTAGTACTCTGTTGGACCCCCTCTAGCGCGAATGCACGATTCGATACGAGCGAGCATTGAGGCATATAAGTTCCGTATGATGTCCTGAGAATTCTCGTTCCAGAGTTGCTGTAAACGCGCCTCGAGTTCAACCAAAATCGTAGGGTGTCCAACTTGCCGTCCCAAATGATCCCAGATATGCTTGATTGGTGACAAATCTGGGTATCGAGCAGGCCAGGGAAGGGTGGTAATGTGGCGGAGGCAGGCTTGTGACATCCTTGCTGCGTGTGGCCGAGCATTGTCCTGCTGAAAAATGGCTCCTGGGAGCCCTACCACGAGTGACAACACATGTGGCTGAAGGATGTCCTGGACGTACCGCTGGGCTGTCATTGTGCCACGGATCAATATTAGGGGTGACCGTGTATCATAAGCAATGGCCCCTCATACCATCACATCAGCTGTGGGAGCGGTGTGTCGCTGTAAAGCGAAGGCAGGATTGAGACGTTCATCAAGGGGCCTCCACACACGAACACGATTGTCATCGCTTCTCAAATTGAATCTAGACTCGTCGTTGAAGACGACCTGGTTACATTCCGATGCAGTCCAATCCCGTCGTGCGCGACACCACTCCAAACGGAGGCGTCGGTGTGTGGGTGTCATTGGCAGCACACGAAATGGGCGCCGCGATACCAGATGTCCTTCAGCCAGGCCCCTTGCGATGGTTCGAGAAGACACAGGGGTCCGTGGTGAAGGTGCTGCCTGTGTCTGGATAGCGGCCAATGAGGCAGTTGGCTCTACGCGTGCGTTTCGTATGATGTGACGCTCTTCTCGACGACTGGTCTGTCGAGGGAGTCCCGAGCCTGGTCGCCGTGTAATTGACGTCTCTTCAGTTCACTGGTCCCAACACCTCCTCACAGAAAAATCAGAACGACATACTTGACGAGCTACTCGCCGAGCTGGCCACCCAGCTTCCATCATCCCGATGATTCTTCCCCTCTCGAACTCTGACAGCCGGTCATATTGTCTTCGATGGCTGCGTAACGGCATGTCTACCTCAGCGTTTCCTTTGCAAAAGAAAAGGTACACTCCAAAGCGATATAAGTAAGCGTCCTATCTTAAATGGGAGAGGTAATCGCAAGATTAAAGGCGAGGTCACGTCAATCAAGGTCATACGCCACCCAGCGGATGGAGTGAAATACAAGAGGATTATTAACTTCTTTCCCCTTTGTGGATGATCTATAAATTCGATATCTATGAAATAACTATGCGCACGCGCAGCCGTGATTTTATTCGTTTGTCGTCTGCAGTACTTGGAAGTATAGATATAATTCGATTTATTTATTCGCCATTATTTAATTTATTAATTCAAGTTAGTTATTTAAACAAAATCAGTTCTTTTAAGAACTTATATTATTTGGGAAAATGCCACGTTGGCGTTCTAATTATTGCAGTTTTCAAAACTGCAAATATAACTCTCTATCTGAGAGAACTCATTTTTTTCGCTTCCCAAAAGAGAAAAACAGGTTAGTTTTGTGTTTTATTATAATTTATAAAAAAGTTAAAATATTATTTAATATATATTATTAAATGTCAGTGATTTTAATACGTTCTATTTGAATTATGTTTTTGTTATGCAATGAACAAGGACATATAAAAATTAGTTAATGTATGTTAAGATAGATTTTTACAGCAGCGTTTTTAATTCAATTCCCGATAAGATAAAGTTATAAAAATTACATAAACATGTGTATTTCCAATGAGAATTAAACGTTTTATTACGCTTAGAGTTTAAGTATAAATTATTTAATTAATTTTAAGGCATATTTTTTATTTAACGGGCGCAGGCGATAAATTGCCAAATATTCTCTTGATCGAATTGTATTTATAATATTTAAAATAGAAACATTTCATTCATTCCATTTAAAACTCATTTAATTTTACATTAGGATCCACTTTGATTTAAAATGCAAGCAGTAATTCTTGTACTATTAAACCAGCAATAATTGATTATTTATAGTTTTAAATATTTTGAGAATTTTAGACAACAGCTTTAAAAAAATTCCTAAAATCGACAAATTACTTTTTTTTTTTTTAAATCTAGAAATATGTCGGTCATTGTGTCATATCGGGGAAAAATAGTTTTCATGGGATACCTGCACTTCGCACAGGTGAATAACATTGCAGAAAGCATACAAAGTATAGAAGAAACTTCAAAAATTGGAATAAAATATAAAATATTTACAAATAGTGCGTGGTATGCTCAATTAAACATTTACTATCTTACACCGGTTCTTCGCAGGAATAAAATGGATAACTTTCCGTAATCGGGCCGATAGCCATGATTGGCGTCAAATGAGAAAACAGTATACAATCATAACTGTATAAAAGTTAAATAATGGTTAGAAAATGAAAGTAACTTTTATCGAAATAACCCAATTGCGGAACATTCTCCAAATTTGAAAAAGGCTTATGAAACACACAACAATTGCCAATAATAAGCTCGACGTAGCAGTATTTGGTCGGCAGCTAATAATTTCAAATTTCCTTTTTAATTTTGTTCGGTTTCAATTTTTGATCCAGAACAAGAATTATGAGTAATAAAATGTAAAACCGGCTGTTTTGGCCGTTCATTGTGTCAAAATTCATGTTTTTTCCGTAAAAAGCGCCATCTGGTGGACAATTTATAACAAGCAGAGTTGATTGTGAATGTCTGAAAGTTCGTAAGGAGTAAGCAAATTAATGGACAACATGATATAAATGATTTTCTGTAAAGTAGAAGCCACGCCCTTAGTCAATAATATTTTTTTAATGAAAACGAGAATTCTCGTTTCTCATCGTGAATGTATTAAGTTTATAATAATGAATTGTTTTTACTACTGAATTTTCGAATACTCAAGTGTGACCCACCTATAGTGCACGCCGTCTATGGAACAATCAAGTGTGACCCGCCTGTAGTACACGCCTTCTATAGAACAGTCGAGTGCGATCCACCAGTGATGCACGCCGCCCGATGTGACAGTCGAACGTGACCCACCGGTGCTGCACGCCCGCGTGAACGTGTTAATGTTAGTCAGTCAGCTTCCCAATTCGCTCTGCTAATGTTAACTCATTAAAGCCGGTTGGCAAGCAAACTTGCCATGCAAGACGAACAAAATTTTTAAATTTAAGTACCAGTATTTTAGTTTGGAAATTTTCACATTATCTAATCTCAGATTTTGAGCGATTAAATAATTCAAAATTACAAAGTCGCAAAAACTGGTGTCGAAGAATTAAAAGAAGTGTACAGGAGCCTCGTTGTTAATGGGTTAAACTTACGGGCATTTAATGCATTCATGTTTTTAACCCTAGATCTACCGGGAATTTTATTCAAGTTTTAATAAAACGTTCTACACCAGAATTTTTATTTAAAACTATTTAACTTATTTATTTACCTTATTTTTGTCTGGTTTATATACTTAGTTTATTTTAAAGAAATTTCTGGTTTGAATGAATATTTTGTATGTACCTGTCGGGTCCAATGGACCCGTCTGGTAGACGGAGGGTTAAAGTATCTCACTGGGAAATTGCTTTGTTTAGCTTCTTTTTTCTTTGCACTCTTTTTGAAGGATGTTTCTTTTTTAATTAGATATCAAAATATTTCTAAAGTATGTAGGATTGTAAATATTCTCAACAGTCAACAGTGCATCTTGAGTAACTCAAGGGTTTATTTAATGAACATGCAATCTTATATGAAATAAAAAGTACAATACGAGGAGCGTGGAAAAAAGCTAAAAATGTGTGGCAATGGTTTGATGAAAAATAAGAAAATTCAAGAGATGTTTATGTTTTTAGAAGTTCTATAGTTTTTATCTGAACATGAAGGTTGAAGATTCGTTAAATGTCGAATAAAAGATTTGGGCAAGAATTCTAAGTGAATTCCAGTATTTATGTATACAAATGTATTATATTATTGATGTGGATAAACTGATGTGATCTTCTAAGCATATTATTTGTTCGAGTGAATAATAAATACCGTATAAAATTGATAAACTAATAGATGCATTTATTTGTAGTTATAAGCCAAGTGAATCTTTTAGTAATTTTCAGACTAAATCCTACAAGTATAAACTAAATTTTATTTTAAGTGTTTAAATTTTACTCACAACTCGTCAACTTTTAACACATAAAACATTAAATTCAACATGTTTTTTTAGAAATATTTTGACAACTAAAAAAAAAAGAAGACAGATCCTTTAAAAATAGTACAAAGAAAAAAAGAAGTTTAAAATATTAATTTTCTGATGAGATATTTTAAATCTACAAGTCCTTTTCACGCCCATAACTGTAACGTTTTCAAGGGGAATCGGGAAGTTGACAAACTAACAGCCTTGGCATAAAATCTAAAACAGGGAAATCTTATTTTTTTTTTTGGCACTGAAGGTATTGAATTTTTAATCCTAACTTCTTTTATTTTCTCTATGCAATAAACATAAAAAAAAACTTTCATTAAGAGGAGCAGCATTGAACACGATGGGCAGTGAAATACACTAGACTAGCAGGAGAAAAAAAGTAAAAAATAATAAAACATCTTCCCCTGCCTTATACGGCCTTCACAAACACCCCTTAGTTTCGGAATCGTTGAAGCACTACAGTCACCGCCAGATGGCGCGAATACCTACTGTGTAAATAATGCTTATTAAGTGTTTGTGTCATACATAAAAATATGAAAAACGTCACTGTATACGCGTTATATAAAAGGTATAGATAATATACGTATATTTTGCCTCGGCATTTTTTATACTGCAAACAGGAAAACTGAAAGATTTGAAGATAAAATAAATAAATACAATGCTTTAAGCATAAGCAACTAAAAATATACTAAATAACACGCTACTATAACACGGAAAATAAAGGTTATACGTAAATTTAATTACATTTAAATTATTAATTGCTTAAAACATTGAGAATTCTGATCGTAAAATATACAGTAAAAAATTTTTAAAATAATATTTACAAGTTTCAAAATATTAAGAAAATTAACCAAAACTTTTTCAAAAAACCAAATTCTTCTCAAATCAGGATAACTTTTTAAACCGTTTAATTATTTTTTGCACTAGACTTCTGATGTAAAATACAGGTATATAAAGTTGATTGCGGACAACTTTGGATAATAGTAAACATTAGAGGTACTGAAAATGAAGTGTACAGGGAAATAGAAAATTAATAATAATTATAGATTTCTACCATTTTTAGAAAAAATAAAAAACAGGGGAAATGATAAAACCAAATATTTGAATTTTCGGCAGTCATAGCATAAAAAATAATAATAAATATTTAATCAATATTAAGAGAATAAGCAAGTTCGCCAGTACCCGGTAATCAACTCATAACGAAATATTTTTTTTTCAGAACATTGATTATTTTTGCATGATTCTTAATTAATTAAAAAATATAGATATATGTACATTGCAAACAATTTTCAATAAATTGGGCCATTATATCTGTCGATCTGAAATATTCAAGCATGTAGAAAAATAAAAAAATTACATATAAAATTAAATATTCTAACTCTGGACACCTCATGGTATAAAATTAATGTGATATAATTAAAAGGATATTTGCATGTTTCATAATATCAATAAAATAAGCAAGCCTTTTTACAAATAACCGGCAATCTACTCATATCGATTTTTTTTTTTTTTTCAAAACATGGAATTCTTAATTATTAAGAAAGTAAGTACTACTGTGATATAAATAAGTGAGTAGATAACCAAAGAAAAAGGATCATTTATTGGTGAAAAATGTACAAATGAACGGGAATTTTAGTACTCTGTTGGACCCCCTCTAGCGCGAATGCACGATTCGATGCGAGCGAGCATTGAGGCATATAAGTTCCGTATGATGTCCTGAGAATTCTCGTTCCAGAGTTGCTGTAAACGCGCCTCGAGTTCAACCAAAATCGTAGGGTGTCCAACTTGCCGTCCCAAATGATCCCAGATATGCTTGATTGGTGACAAATCTGGGTATCGAGCAGGCCAGGGAAGGGTGGTAATGTGGCGGAGGCAGGCTTGTGACATCCTTGCTGCGTGTGGCCGAGCATTGTCCTGCTGAAAAATGGCTCCTGGGAGCCCTACCACGAGTGACAACACATGTGGCTGAAGGATGTCCTGGACGTACCGCTGGGCTGTCATTGTGCCACGGATCAATATTAGGGGTGACCGTGTATCATAAGCAATGGCCCCTCATACCATCACATCAGCTGTGGGAGCGGTGTGTCGCTGTAAAGCGAAGGCAGGATTGAGGCGTTCATCAAGGGGCCTCCACACACGAACACGATTGTCATCGCTTCTCAAATTGAATCTAGACTCGTCGTTGAAGACGACCTGGTTACATTCCGATGCAGTCCAATCCCGTCGTGCGCGACACCACTCCAAACGGAGGCGTCGGTGTGTGGGTGTCATTGGCAGCACACGAAATGGGCGCCGCGATACCAGATGTCCTTCAGCCAGGCCCCTTGCGATGGTTCGAGAAGACACAGGGGTCCGTGGTGAAGGTGCTGCCTGTGTCTGGATAGCGGCCAATGAGGCAGTTGGCTCTACGCGTGCGTTTCGTATGATGTGACGCTCTTCTCGACGACTGGTCTGTCGAGGGAGTCCCGAGCCTGGTCGCCGTGTAATTGACGTCTCTTCAGTTCACTGGTCCCAACACCTCCTCACAGAAAAATCAGAACGACATACTTGACGAGCTACTCGCCGAGCTGGCCACCCAGCTTCCATCATCCCGATGATTCTTCCCCTCTCGAACTCTGACAGCCGGTCATATTGTCTTCGATGGCTGCGTAACGGCATGTCTACTTCAGCGTTTCCTTTGCAAAAGAAAAGGTACACTCCAAAGCGATATAAGTAAGCGTCCTATCTTAAATGGGAGAGGTAATCGCAAGATTAAAGGCGAGGTCACGTCAATCAAGGTCATACGCCACCCAGCGGATGGAGTGAAATACAAGAGGATTATTAACTTCTTTCCCCTTTGTGGATGATCTATAAATTCGATATCTATGAAATAACTATGCGCACGCGCAGCCGTGATTTTATTCGTTTGTCGTCTGCAGTACTTGGAAGTATAGATATAATTCGATTTATTTATTCGCCATTATTTAATTTATTAATTCAAGTTAGTTATTTAAACAAAATCAGTTCTTTTAAGAACTTATATTATTTGGGAAAATGCCACGTTGGCGTTCTAATTATTGCAGTTTTCAAAACTGCAAATATAACTCTCTATCTGAGAGAACTCATTTTTTTCGCTTCCCAAAAGAGAAAAACAGGTTAGTTTTGTGTTTTATTATAATTTATAAAAAAGTTAAAATATTATTTAATATATATTATTAAATGTCAGTGATTTTAATACGTTCTATTTGAATTATGTTTTTGTTATGCAATGAACAAGGACATATAAAAATTAGTTAATGTATGTTAAGATAGATTTTTACAGCAGCGTTTTTAATTCAATTCCCGATAAGATAAAGTTATAAAAATTACATAAACATGTGTATTTCCAATGAGAATTAAACGTTTTATTACGCTTAGAGTTTAAGTATAAATTATTTAATTAATTTTAAGGCATATTTTTTATTTAACGGGCGCAGGCGATAAATTGCCAAATATTCTCTTGATCGAATTGTATTTATAATATTTAAAATAGAAACATTTCATTCATTCCATTTAAAACTCATTTAATTTTACATTAGGATCCACTTTGATTTAAAATGCAAGCAGTAATTCTTGTACTATTAAACCAGCAATAATTGATTATTTATAGTTTTAAATATTTTGAGAATTTTAGACAACAGCTTTAAAAAAATTCCTAAAATCGACAAATTACTTTTTTTTTTTTTTAAATCTAGAAATATGTCGGTCATTGTGTCATATCGGGGAAAAATAGTTTTCATGGGATACCTGCACTTCGCACAGGTGAATAACATTGCAGAAAGCATACAAAGTATAGAAGAAACTTCAAAAATTGGAATAAAATATAAAATATTTACAAATAGTACGTGGTATGCTCAATTAAACATTTACTATCTTACACCGGTTCTTCGCAGGAATAAAATGGATAACTTTCCGTAATCGGGCCGATAGCCATGATTGACGTCAAATGAGAAAACAGTATACAATCGTAACTGTATAAAAGTTAAATAATGGTTAGAAAATGAAAGTAACTTTTATCGAAATAACCCAATTGCGGAACATTCTCCAAATTTGAAAAAGGCTTATGAAACACACAACAATTGCCAATAACTGAAAACTATAGACTAATAATAAGCTCGACGTAGCAGTATTTGGTCGGCAGCTAATAATTTCAAATTTCCTTTTTAATTTTGTTCGGTTTCAATTTTTGATTTTTTTTTTTTTTTTTTTTTTTTTTTTTTCAATCTGGCTTCCGCAAAAGAGTCGGAATAAGTAGTAGAAAAAAGGGCTGCGGACGGGGATGGGCCAATTGAACGTATTAAAATCACTGACATTTAATAATATATATTAAAAAATATTTTAACTTTTTTATAAAAATTATAGGGCTGAAAATCACGTTTAAGATGCTGAAAGGTTTTAAATAATTCTCTTTTGCAATTTCCCAACCAGCTGGTATATTTTAGAAATCGTAGTTTGTTACATAACTTACTCAATTGTTGTACTTGTATATAGAGTTGTAACAACCATAAAGAATGTTTAAGGATTTATCAGCTACGTTTAGATAACGTAAAATTAATTTGTTAATTTATAATCAAGTTGTAAAAATACTAAAATGTTGTATTATTACTAGAAACACATCCATGTACATAATTTTTATTTTTCTAGCATATCTGGGAGGGAAAAATCGATTAAAATTTTTTATCTTTACATATATATGAACAGGGTTAGATTAAATAAACAGTGTAAAAAAGTACTTTTATGTTAGCCGGCAGCAGTTCATAAACCGTCAAATATTTTCTCCATCACCAGCGTTTATGTTGCATTCATTTCATTCAAAATATAAAATCATCATTTTAAAAATATACTCGTCATTTGAAAAACATAACTTTATTTCAAATACATACATACTGGTATATTACATCAATTTAAACACATGCTTTTCGCTCATTATATTTAAAATACATTTTCTTTTCTAATAAATTATAACATAAACGCAAGGTGGGCAAGTTTCTTCCAATGTGGAAAAAAAACCTGAATAGCTTGCATAAAATTCAGGTCTATTTGAAGATATTTACAATTTAAGAGTTATAGGCGGAAAAGCAGACAAAGCCATTTTAGAGAATACCTGTTAAAATTGTAATCGTGAATTTCAAATATTTACTCACTCATGGAAGATTAACCTTGTTTACCAGATTTATTGCAAAATATTTTTGTTACAATTGTTTTGATAAAAATATGTGTATTTAAAAAAATAGCTGCAATGTCAGTTTAGTTTCGGGGCAAAAGGCAATACTGTTTACGTAGCATTAGTGCTTTTTCCACCGAAATTAAAATGACATTGCGATTTTTTTTTAAATACACATATTTTCATCAAAACAAACTGTAACAAAAATATTTTGCAATAAATCTGGTAAACAAGGTTCATCTTCCATGAGTGAGTAAATATTTGAAATTCATGATTAAAATTTTAACAGGTATTCTCTAAAATAGCTTTGTTTGCTTTTCCGCCTATAACTCTTACATTGTAAATATCTTCAAATAGACCTGCGCACGAGATGCGCAGATGGTAGATATTCTGTCATATATGACGTCATACAAAAAACCCGCGTATTTGCGTTATTCACTTTATCCACAAGATGGCGCAGCTGTGTCAATTTACGGCAGATTCCAGCATTAACTTTGTACGCTTACTTATAGCGCTTTGGTACACTCAGACAAGTTCTGCTTACCAGTTTTATACTCCAAGGAGGACGAATTTCAACGCCCTCTAGTGGCATTATGCAATGCGAAATCACGCTGCATTTCTAATCATTTGCATATCTGCCTGATAAGTGCCTTCATACCAAGTTTCGTTATGATCCCACAATTATTTCTTGGTGCGCAAATTTTTATGGCAATGTGTGTATATATGTCTGTACATTGCAAACAATTTTCAATAAATTTGGCCGTTATATGCGTTGATCTGAAATATTCAAGCATACAGAAAAATTACAAAATTACATATAAAATTAAATATCCTAATTCTGGACAGTCATGTTATAAAAGTGTACGATTAAAATAAAAATATATTTATATGTTGCATAATGTAAAAAAATAAGCAGGTCTTTTCGCAATCTGGCAATCAAATCATACCATTTTTTTTTTCTTTAAAAAAAAAATGGAGTTTTACACGATTTTTAATTTAGAAAAATATAAATATATGTACATTGTGAAAATGTTTCAGTAGATTTAAATATTATAGGTGCTGATCATGAAATACGAGGAAACAATCATGTTTCATTATTTTAAAGGATCAACAAGTCTTTTTTATTTCTTTCTTTCAACCGTTTATACTCCAAGTTTGAAGGAAATTCATGAAAATAAATTTCTGGAATTTTTTTTAGTTAATCGTAAGTGCAGTATGGAACACGGCAATGAGCCTGTTTTCACTAAAAAAAAAAAATCAAAAATCGCAATTTCAGCTAAGTTATACCTAAGGAAACACAAATGTACAAGGCAAATTCTTCATTAGGCACAGTAGGTAAAAGCGCCCCCTACAATTCTCCAGAGGGAAACACTGATTCCCCGAAAACAAAGGGATTTCGACTTTTTGTTACGACCGTATAAGGGGAATCGAGTTTGGCCGTGAGCAGTCTTAACCCTTAAATGCTTGAGTTTTCAAAAATCATTTAAAACATGTTTTTCGGCTTTCTTTTTTTAAATAAATCATGGGAAAAATACTTTAAAAAATTATATTTTGCTTTAAGTATGGTTTACGGCTAAAAAACTGCTTGTTACTAATCAGCAATACTGGTGTTTAATTGAATAAATAATTTTCCTGGATAAAATTCTATACTATTAAACACACAAGAATTTTATGAGCTATGGTAAGAAATAAATTTTACTTGCTCACTGCAGAACAAAATAGGGTATATCGCAAGCTTCTAAACAAAACAAAAAGAACATGTATCAACAATTGAAAAAATAAACCTATCTTTATTCTTAAGAAGCACAAGTGTTGCCATCTACATGTTGAAAATCGATTTAATAATATTTTCAGAATGTATTTTATTGGCAACATTAGGCATTATAGCTTCAATATTAGTCTAACAGTATTTTAGAAGCCTAAATTGGGTATGTTGCCGAAAGGCAACACCCGGCATTTAAGGGTTAAATTAGGTTGTTAGGTTTGCGTTTGCCTTTTGCAGCATGCGCTACTTTTTGTGGAATACGAATGACTCTTTATCAATTAAATAATAAAAAACGCTTTTAACTGCATAGTTTTTTGTCAACAAGGGTGGTTGTTTAAATTTAAACTCACTCAGAACATTATTTGTTTGTTTTTTCGCTTTTTTTTTTAAGAATGAATTGTCTTTGTTAACTGAATATGCCACTGAGATAAACAGCAAAATCTGTTGTCGTATGAAAGCTGACATTTAAAAATAAACTTTCAGTATGCTGAAATTGCTGATAGATATCTCTAAAAACGCAGATTTTGATCATTCTTGTGTGAAACTGAGTACACGTAAATATTTTTCTAAAGGGTAATAAGAAATAAAAATGAATTTTATAGAAAAAAGCAAAGGGATTTATACATACAAATAAAGGAAGGCTGTTTCATTGTTTTTTCTTTCTTCAAAATATTGCAAATAAATAAACTTATAAAAATTGAAATATCTTCAAGATGTCTTTGAAAACGATTACACTGTTCTTTTATGCCCGAGTTTCACAATAATTAATTCACATTCATGTGTCAATTAATATGCACGAAGTTAATATATTCGAATTTCAAAGGACAATTGCGATAATTCGTATTTAATTGCGATAATTGAGATTTGTATTGAAAAATAAATAAATATTATTTTCTGACAAATGATATGTAAACGATAATAATATAAAAATAGCTGGCTCAAACTACGTTAATTTTAAGTAAATTCTTTCCAAAATGTTAAATAAATGTTTGGTACTTTTTACCCCTTGAAACACTTCAGGCTGTTCAAATCACAGTGGAGTAATATAGCAATTTTGAATGTTAACTTTAATTTCTTTCAAGTTGGTTATAGATACAGTGAAACCTCCCTGTGCGACCATCTCCCTGAACGACCACTTTTTCATGGAACGAAATTCATTCCCATAGGCTCGATACTAATTTTACCTCCATTCAGAGACCATCCCAGTGGAACTCCCTCCATGAGCGACCCATTTCTTTGAAGAAAATGAAACAAATTCCTTTTTTTCCTGTCGCTTGAAGAAGGTTTTATTAGAAAAATAATTCCGGAGAGCGCATTGTTCATCAAACTTCTAAACTCAGTTTAGAATTTTTTTATTCCGGTAAATTTTAAGTGTTTAAACCCCTTTTGTGCCTTTTTAGGCAACGAATTTAACTCTGATGACAAATTAAGAATGACGGCCAATAAACTCCCCTGCCCTATTCTGTCAGGGAAACTCTCAAAGAAATAGATAAATTAATGAAATCGACATTATTTGTTCCCTACCAAAAAAATTTGCATTTATTTACTGAACTTCGAAAAGACTTGGAAATAAAAGCTATAAAAGATAAAACCGTAAAATCAAGGCAAACGTGAATGTATTCATTTTTTAAACTCTGTAGTGATTAACTTTTGGTTTTGATACTTAAATTTTCATATTTTTTCATATTGTGAGAAATAAATTTTAGTAACATTAATTGTTACCTTTTTTCAACAATAAAAATCTAGATTTAAACATGACCTCCATTGGGAGACCACCTCTCGCTGCGAACAATTTTTATTGGAACGGAACGTGGTCGCTTTAGAGAGGTTTTACTGTATATCAATTTCTAACGAGAATTATTCATTATTCTTTAAAAAACGATTAAATATATTTGAAGAAACAAAATTGTTTTAGGAATCTGACAAAATGAAATAAACCATATTAATAATACATGGAGATTATTCCAGAGAGAAACGTTCGCCTTGCATACAATATTTCAAATGAAAATGAAATTTCAAAGTTTTTGCTTAAGAGGTGCAAAGGATGATTTTCATTTGAAATATTGTATGCAAGGCGAATGTTTCTCTCTGGAATAATTTCCATGTATTAATATGGTTTCTATCGCTGCTGGATTTAATTATGTTTCGTGTTTGCCACATGTCGGTGGCTCACGATAAATATTCCATCTTGTGCTGCTTTTATAGCCTTGCCGACATATAATAGTGAGAAAATTTGCAGGCTGGGTATCGTTCCATGTGGTTTAGTCGGTAGAACGTCAGTGCGCTATACTGATGGCCCGGGTTCGAGTCCCGGCATGGAATCTTATTCACTATGTTGGCCTTTGCGCCTATTAAGCAATTACTTTTTAATTTGAAATAAACAATGGAAATAAACAAAATGAAACTACGCCTCCTTATTGTAAAACAGCTCCTATCTCACTTAACGCACAAATATCAATTTAATCTTTATACATTTTTTCCCTAAAAATTTTTGTGGCTTTCTTAAAACAAATATTAAACATCTCTGTTCTTATCAGGGTTGTAGAGATTTAAATCAGGATTTAAATAAACCTTTTTTTTTTTTTTTTTTTTTTATCACTGATTTAAATCAATTTCTTTCGCGTATGGAAAATTATCTGTTTTAAACTAAAATAATTATTTATGCAGCTTTAAAAAGTTATTTAATTTTTCTAATTCACATTTAAAGATATAAGGTAATTTATAGACCAATAAATTTCATTGAATTGATGCAGGATATATATCTTATATCTTTAGTTCTGCGAATACATTGAAACTGAAAGCAAATTAAATTTTAGATGAATCTCTCATGAGCAAAACAGTAAATAAAATGTGATTCGGTCTCCATCCCCCCCCCCCCCCTAAAGTCATTTCCTAAAATCTTGTAAGTGATTTTTTAAAAAATCTTAAGTAGCTCTCCGTATATTACTTTTATGAAAAACAATGTAATTTGACTGCACAGAAATACTTTTGACAGAATTATGATTTAGTATATAATATGGGGAGACAAAGGCGTAACTTAGCATTTTTGACTGGGCGGAGCAAAACTCTGGCTAACTTATTTGATGAATTACATCTTCACCTCCGCGCCAGTTTGCGTGGGCTTAATGGATCATATATTTCGTGGTCAAGCAGTAAAAAAAAAGAAAAATGGCTGAATTAATCAGGGCCCGACTTATGCAGGGGCATGCGGGCAGCTGCCCCATGGCCCCCTTTTTAAGGGGGCCATGGGGCCGTTTTAAGGGGGCCCATGAGAGTAATCAGGATTTTCATTAAAAGGTGCCAAATGATAAAAATTAGCCAAAAGTGACCAAATTTCATATAAATTCAAACATTTAGGAAGGGAGTATGGTCCCCCTTCCCCTCTCTTCTTCCAGTACCCCATGCAAAAAACAAGCTATATCATTAGAAAACTAATGATTAAAATTTTATTATAACAACTTAGTATTCTATTGTTTTCAAAAGCAATTCTTTTTTAACGTTTTCCTCGTAACGTGGCAAGTTAAAACCATTAATTATGACCAATTTGTGGCATTCTCTTTTGGACATCGTCTAACCTACGTAGATAAGCAAAGTAAAAGTTTGCAAAGAAATATTCGCGTCAAACCAATCTATCATTTTTTCTACTATTATCCTACTAATATTTTTTCTTAAAGTTGTGACCATCTTTTTGTGATAGCGTTGCATATAGATATGAGCAGTACCGGGTACAAAATTTATGCGTACATACAATATGTATGAAGTTTAATACTAGCCACATCCACATTATTCACAAGAAAATTCTATAGATAGATAGAAGGGGGCCTCCCAGAATGATTCTTGCCCCGCGGCCCTCCATAGCCTAAGTCGGGTCCTGGAATTAATTACTTTTAAGCTTTCTACATAATTGGATTATAAACGAAAAAAAACGACGCAGGATGCTTTTTACCCATTTAAACGTTTAGATTTGAATTAAATTCAAATTTTCGTTAGTTAAATGCGGAGTAAATAATAAATATATTTCATATACAGTAGAACCTCAATTATCCGAAGAAATTGGGACCGACGCTCTTTCGGAAAATCAAAATTTTCGGATAATTGAGAATGCTTTAATTTTAAGATTAAGGAGAAATATATGCAATATTTCTTATTATGGTAACATGTGCTTAATAAAAATAAAGCAATAACAAAATAGAAACAAGAATAAATTACTTGAATTTTAAGTTTGAAATTAACTACCTTTTACAGATATCATAAGAGCTTGAAAAAAGGTTTTTTGTCGCAGTTTCGATTGCCTTTGCTTTGAAGCTCTATCACTAACCTTTTTAATATTATTAGTTCACCAGTATCACAGTCTTTCTGCTGCTCGAGCCATGCCAAACCAGTCAAAAGCTTCAGAATTGCTAATTTGTTCGTTTTCTTCGTTCCACTCCGCAGCTTACGGGAGATCAAGTTAAATTCAAAGGAACTCTAAGAAAGGGGATCGAAAATATTTATATGTACTCGTAGTTCGGAAAGGACCGCTTGCACACAAGGAATATGATAGTTAAAAAAAAGCTTTAAAGATGGATTTCGGTTAACCGAGAGTTTCGTTTAAAAGAGTTTCGGATAAAAGAGGTTATACTGTATTTATTATTATTATTATTTAATATGGTGTTGCCAAGTATGAGAAAGAAAGTAAGAAAATAAAAAAAGTTTTGATATTTTGAGCTCCTAATAAATGATTTTTAAATGCAAAAGGGACGTCATATTTATAAAACAGTAAAAGGTTAATAGTTTGTTTTTTTTTAATCTTAAAACGAAATATGAATTTAAATTAATAAAACTTAATAATGTTCTTCTGCACTGTCGTAATTCCCACACATTTTCTCTTTCAAATGTACCTAAATTCTCTCCTGTATATTAAACATATTATTCGTCTGAAAATATACAGTAGCGCTCAAAAGTATTTTGACAAAGATAATAATTCACTTAATTGAAAAGAATAATAAAATACAGAAATCAATCATTTATTTTATTTAACCATATTCAATGTTTTAATTTTAATAAATTAACAATAAATATTAATAATAATAATAAAATTATATATATACTATATAGATAGATATATATAGATATATATCCATGTATACATATTATTTATATCTGAATTTTGTCATGCTGTAACTCTCGAATTTTTGAACCGATTTGGATGAAATTTTTCATATACATTGCACATACTAATGTCTCGACCAAGTTCGTTGGCCAGCTTCATCCGCCATCTTGTTTCAAAATGGCGGCCATTGGAATTTTTGAAATTTTTTTATGTTTTCTAACATTGTATACTTATAGAAAATGTTACGTTTCACAAAATGCAAACTCTTATGTATAATTTTAAACAGAATGTTAGAAACATTAAAAGATATTTTAAAGAGTCACACTGTGTAATTTAACAACATAGGTCATTTTAAAGAGAAAGTTAGGAAACCTAAAAATTTCCAAACGTGTTCACAAAATTCAAATGGCCGCCATTTTGAAACAAGATGGCGGATGAAGCTGGCCAACGAACGCGGTCGAATCATTAGTATGTACTGTGCATATGAAAAATTTCATCCAAATCGGTTAAAAAATTCGAGAGTTACAGCATGATATATATATATATATATGGATATCTATATCTATCTATCTATCTATCTATCGATACATATATATATAGTATATATATAATTTTATTAATATTATTAATATTTATTGTTAATTTATTAAAATTAAAACACTGAATATGGTTAAATAAAATAAATGATTGATTTTTGTATTTTATTATTCTTTTCAATTAAGTGATTTATTATCTTTGTCAAAATACTTTTGAGCGCTACTGTATTTTGCCTGTTACTGAAATCTTCGTTAAAATTAACTAAAAAAAAAACTTTATCTTAGAACGCACAAAATGTAAGTTGGTGACGTACGAGTTCATTGAACGCAATCATCATATATGTTAGTTTTGATGTCAACACCTCCTTTTCTATGCCCATACTAAACGCAGTAGATAAATGAAATACAGTAAAATCTCGTTACAACGAATGTAACTTTTACGAATATTTCAGTTTAAGTAATGTTTTTGGTGTGGTGTTGTTTATGACGGCCAATTATCTGTACGAGGGATATGGGCCCGAAGGGGGGGGGGTGCCCTCCGTGGGGGTCTTTCTAAGGGAACCTAACCCGTATTTACGCAAGGAAATCCAAGGTTTGAAGAAAACCACTTAATGGTTTTGGATTACTAACGAAAGTCTTATGCTTTCTCATTGCAAAAATATTCCCTTTAATGAATTTCATATTTATGGATTTCTCAAATTAACGAATTTATTGACGGGTTAACAAGAAGTCTCATTTCAGTTTTATGAATTTTGAGTTGAAAAAAAAAAAAAAAAGAAAGAAAAAAGAAAAAGACAAAACCGCAACCGAAAAAGTTTCGACATAGTATTCGGAAGAAAACATTTTCACCCCATGATCTTCGAAATGTCAGCATATTTTGAATCTGCTTTTCGAGAGAAGGGTTAAACTTTACGTTAACCACGTTAGTCGCATAAAAGATAAAACCCGCCATTTTCCTCTTGAAAGTCTTGAAAAAGTAGATTCGATTGATAAAAGTATTTTATATCCTTTCAGGCTCGGACTGGCCCGCCGGCCCATCGGCTTGAGGGCCGGTGCGCCCTCGTCCACGGAAAACTTCGCGCCCCTAAGTGCCTTAAGCCGCTCCAATATTTTCCCCCAAGTTGTGCAGATACATTCGGACTAGTGTACTAAATTTCGAGGATTCGTTTAGAAATAATCATCAGAATAATCATTAGGCAAACAGCACGAGAGGTAATTTTTATCACAAAGAAATTAAAAATACATCGAAGCAATTTCAGGATTGGAAACGAATCGTGGCATCTTTGCATACTATTGAGAGGGAAAGCACGCACGCAGGAAAAGCTTAGTAGCCACAGCGCCCTGAGCGAGATTTATTTCATCACTTCTTTGAATGATACGTTTTAGATTTTAACCAAATATTTTGCATATTTTCAGGCCTTTAGCTTTTAGTACTGTAGCCGTCTGCTATTTCTCTCTCTCTCGCACGCGAGGAGCCAGCCAATAGCAATGAGGCGCATTTCCTCCCCCCGCGTTTTCTGCGGAGAGCTTTTGAAGTCACGTGACGCAGTAACATTCGAACTCTGCAGAGAGCGGCAGATATTCTGTCAGTGACGATGGCGAATATTTGACTATGTGTTGTTGTGTTAATAAAGTTTATTTTTCTACAAAACCTTCTGATTATTTGAGTCACCGAGATATTTTTATCATCTCCCTTCAATGCATTCTCTAAAATGGTGACCGCGGATTTTTGAACCTTCAACTATTTCATAGAACGTCGAACTATTCAACTGTTTAATGGAACGTTTTGTTTAACTAGCAAAATGGCAACTGCTGAAACATCTGCCGTAGTCATTCCACCCTATATCTCTGTGGACCCTACATTATGGTTTCATATGCTGGAAAAAACATTCGAATTAGCTACTCCTAAAGCTATTAGTGAGTCGAAAACAAAATATAATTATGTTGTAGCGCATCTACCGCCTGCTACTGCTACTATGGTTCGAGATATAATTATGAGTCCTGATCCTACTGATCCTTATCAGATTTTGAAAGCAAAAGTTATCGAACGTTGCGGAGAAAGTCGTACTTTAGAAATTCGGAAACTGCTAGCTGGAGAAAGCCTGGGTGACAGAAAACCAACTGAATTACTTCGATTAATGAAAAGACGGGCTGAAAGCCATAATATTAGTAACGATCTTCTTCTAGAACTGTTTACTCAACAAATGCCAACCACTGTGCAAACGATTCTAGCTTCCATTGAAAAAATTACTCCAGATAAAGCGGCGGATATTGCTGATAGAATAATTGAATTAACGCCTTCCAACATTAGTTCTGTTTCGATTCGAACACCAACAACTGAATCTCAGACACCACCAGCCATTGATATGCTCGTAAAAGAAATCCAAGCATTACGCCAAGAGGTCGCTCATCTTCGTCGTTCAAGAAGTGTATCTAGAAGTGATAACCATCAGCGTAATCGTTCTCAGTCCCGCCATAGGGATGCAACATTGTGTTGGTATCACCAAAAATATCAGGAAAAAGCAAAAAAGTGCCTAGCGCCTTGTTCTTATTCGGAAAACCAGAAGCGGGAAGAGTAGCGGCGACGGACTTCTCCCCAGCACCTTCTCGTCGCCTTTTCGTTAGAGACAGAAATACAGGTATGTGTTTTCTAGTCGATTCTGGATCTGATGCCTCACTTGTGGCCGCGAATAAAAATGACAAAACTAAGCCTGTTCTTCAAA
The DNA here is from genome assembly GCA_963932465.1 of Maratus speciosus. Lineage (NCBI taxonomy): Eukaryota > Metazoa > Arthropoda > Arachnida > Araneae > Salticidae > Maratus > Maratus speciosus. The sequence continues at coordinate 430,740,673 of OZ010792.1, forward strand.
CCTTTCGTGCTGCTAATGGCACAAAAATTAATGTGTATGGTCGTAAATGTATTAATATCAACTTAGGCCTACGCCGAAATTTTACATATTCTTTTTATATTTGTGATGTTTCATGTGCTATTTTAGGAGCTGATTTTTTGCATAATTTTAATTTAAAACTTGATTTACGGAATCGTCGTCTTATTGATTCCACTACTAATTTAAAAGCTCCTGCTATATTAAGTACTTGTAATATATTTTCTGTGAAACCCAATGTTGTAAATGATATATATGGTAAATTATTATTTAAATTTCCTGAAATCACGAAATTACCGGATCCTAACCAACCGGTTAAGCATAATACTGTGCATTATATAAACACTAAGGGGCCTCCAGTCGCTGCTAAGCCTAGACGGCTAGCTCCAGATCGGTTAAAAATTGCCAAAGCTGAATTTCAGCACATGTTACAACTCGGTCATATGAGACCTTCTAAAAGTAATTACTCTTCGCCTTTGCACCTGGTGCCGAAGAAAGGATCTGTCGATTGGAGACCTGTTGGTGATTATCGTGCTCTAAATGCACAAACTGTTAAAGAAAAATATCCTATCCCTTGTATCGCAGATTTCACTGCTGAATTACATGGTAAACAAATCTTCAGTCACATTGATCTTGTAAAAGCCTACCATCAAATTCCCATAAATCCTGATGATGTACATAAAACTGCGATTTGCACTCCATTTGGACTTTTCGAAAGCACTCGTATGCAATTCGGCCTTTGTAACGCTTCCTCAACTTTTCAACGATTTATTGATGACGTAATTCGTGACTTAGGATTTGTTTACGCATTTCTTGATGATTTTCTAATTGCATCAAATAATGAAACTGAACATTTAGAACACCTTGAGTTGTTGTTTTCTAGACTTAAAGAGTATGGCCTGTGTATTAATGTTGATAAATGTAAATTTGGCCAATCCACTATCGATTTTTTAGGATTCAAACTTTCAGCTGAAGGAATTGAACCCTTACCTGATCGTGTAAAATGCATCCTAGATTTCCCCCAGCCCTCTACCTTAACTCAACTAAGACGCTACTTAGGTCTTTTCAATTTTTATCGACGGTGCATTCCCAAAGCTGCCGATATTTTAGCTCCACTCGTTAAATTCTTAGAAGGACACAAAAATACGAAAAAACATCCCAGTTCCAATGCTAACAAAACTGAGCAATTACAATGGAACGATGAAGCCATTCTTTCCTTCACTGCTTCAAAAGAAGCTATAGCTCGAGCTACATTATTACGACATCCAATTCCTGGCGCCCAGCTAAGCTTATGGGTCGATGCCAGCAATGTCGCAATTGGTGGATCTTTAATGCAACTCTCCGAAAACCAATGGGAACCAATAGCATTTTATTCCTGTAAATTAAACAAATCTCAAAGAAATTGGTCTACTTATGATCGTGAATTATTTGCTATTTATTGTTCTATAAAAAAATTCAGACACATGCTAGAAGGTCGAAATTTCATTATTTATACAGACCAAAAACCCCTTACATTCGCATTTCAACAAAACCCTGATAAATGTAGCCCACGTCAATTGAGACATTTAGACTATATTTCACAGTTTTCTACTGATATTAGATATACTAAAGGCTCTGACAACATTGTGGCCGATGCATTATCTCGAATTGAGATAGATTCAATTTCTCCTAATGTGTTAGATTTTAAAGAGTTTGCCACTGCTCAGACAAATGATGAAGAGCTAAAACAACTTCTCGAATTTGACACCACTTCATTAAAATTAGAAAAACATTATTTTCCACTCGAAGATGTACATTTATATTGCGATATGTCACAAAAACATCCTCGACCATTTGTTCCTAAAAGTATGCGACAATCAGTTTTTTCAACCTTACATTATTTCTCGCATCCTGGTATCTCAGCTTCATTAGATTTAATTTCTAAACGATTTGTATGGCCTTGCATGCGTAAGGACATAAAATCTATGGTTCGCAGCTGTACGAAATGTCAAAAAGCTAAAATCTTTCAACACACCAAATCACCAATTGGTACATTCTCTGAACCTGATGCTCGTTTTGCCCATATTCATATTGATTTTATCGGACCCTTACCATCATCCGATGGCAATCAGTATTGCATGACCATCATTGATAGGTTCACGAGATGGCCCGAAGTTATACCCACATCTGATATGACTGCAGAAACAACTGCTCGTACATTGATACACAGTTGGATCTCCAGATTTGGAACCCCTGTTACCATCACTACTGATCAGGGTAGAAATTTTGAGTCCACTCTTTTCAAAGAGCTTACAGATAGATTAGGATGTAAACGCATCAGAACTACAGCATACCATCCACAGTCTAACGGTTTTATTGAAAGATTCCATCGCCATCTTAAGAGCTCTCTTAAAGCTCACAATCAAATTCAATGGACTGAAATCCTCCCCATTGTCTTACTTGGTTTACGCACTGCTCTTAAAAATGATATCCAAGCGACCTGTGCTCAACTTGTTTATGGCACAAATATCAGACTACCCTCTGATCTCATAAACACTGAAACTATAAATCAACCACCTACTTTTACATACGTCACTGAGTTAACTGAAAAAATGAGAAAGTTAAATCCCATTGCCACTGCAATGCACGGCAATCCTAAAATTTATGTCAATCCCTCATTAAAAACCTGTTCACACGTGTTTCTTAGATCAGATAAAGTCAATCCTCCCTTATCACCCCCTTATACAGGACCTCATCGAGTGATTGACAGGTCTGAGAAAACGTTTGACTTGGAATTAAACGGGAAGCGCTGTACTGTATCTATTGATCGCATTAAACCTGCGTATCAATTAGCAGATTCTATTTCACCTTCCCAACCTCAAAAACAAAATGAGCCCATAAATATTCCAACTACTCCTGTCGAACACCCTACCACCAAATCTGGTCGTAAAGTTCGTTTTCCGAAACATCTCGTTACGGATTATATTGTTTAAAACATTTGATGTATATAGTGTGCATACTATTTCCTTCTCAAAAGTATTGTTTTTCATGTAATGCATAATATATTCTCTATTTTTTTTTTTGCATCATATGTACTTTAATTTTACTCAAGACCCTTCTTATGTATCTTATTAATTGCTACCTTTTTGTAATCGCGACTTCGTCACTGGGGGCATACTCTGTAGCCGTCTGCTATTTCTCTCTCTCTCGCACGCGAGGAGCCAGCCAATAGCAATGAGGCGCATTTCCTCCCCCCGCGTTTTCTGCGGAGAGCTTTTGAAGTCACGTGACGCAGTAACATTCGAACTCTGCAGAGAGCGGCAGATATTCTGTCAGTGACGATGGCGAATATTTGACTATGTGTTGTTGTGTTAATAAAGTTTATTTTTCTACAAAACCTTCTGATTATTTGAGTCACCGAGATATTTTTATCATCTCCCTTCAATGCATTCTCTAAAGTACCTTGTCCCTACACTTTTAATGACGGCCATGAATGAGCCTACAATTGAAACCGTGCTTTTTGAAAACAACTTGCGAAAAAAAAAAAGCGATAAATATCAGAAGACAAAAAAACTATTTGTGCGGATTTCGTTTTTGGTTGAAAACATGACCTTTCTTTTCGCGGAATACAAACTTGATAAGACTTCTGGATTACAATCCCGCAAACTGTGGAATCCCGCGGCTAGCGTTTTTTCATTCACAAAATCTACACCATAATTTTCAGTTAGTAATCTTTGTTTTATTGAATGATAGATTTTCCGTGGCTAAATAAATATTAGGAAATTCTAGTGTGTATTTTAAATAAAAAGTTGTTTTAATTTAATCACGGAAAAATTATCATTAAATAAAGCGATGATTACTATTCAGAAATTAGGATAGGTTTTTCGAATAAAAAAAACGCTGCCACGGGATCTTGCAGCTTGTATGAATACAATTCCTGGGGCATTTCTCTCAATTGTGTAAACTTAAATATTTCCCTTGATCTCTAATTAGGATAAGAACTTTGCAAATCATAGGAAGAGGGTGCTGAAAAGAGTAAATTTACTCAATTATTTTGGTGATTTTTAGGCTAACAAAGTGGCATTTTTGGTGTACTTTCTGTGTATAATTGTTTTTAGTAGTGCAACATTAATGCAGCATTTTACGGATACATAGTCATTTTTTTAAGGACACAAACGCAAAGTGCCTCTTCCTACAAAATACATAATTCGCCTTATATAAATGTTGCAAGTGTAATAAGCATTATTTTCACAAGCAAGTGTTGTTTTCAAATTCCTTAATGGGATGTTGATTTGAATGTTTAAATATTCTTATGTTTCAACATTTAAATACCTTATAATATGTGGTACTTTTTATAAAAGAACAAAAGAAGCACAAGCTTTAGTTTTCAAAATTTCTACTTTTATATGAAAAGTTTTATACATTTTTGTTTTAGATACAAATAAATTGTAAGCGAAGTTTACATACTGAATTTTTTTGTGTATCATGAGGGAGATACCGATAGATACCATATTTAAAAATTCTACTTTAAAAAAAAACTGTAGTAAATAAAAGGTAATTGTTGTCGGATTGTAACAGAAATTGAATCTATCTCATTAGAAACTGACTGATAACTAATTCATTTTATAAAAAAGTATACTTAAAAAATGGGTTGAAACCCTTAGCAGCACCGCAACAACTCTAGTTGGTGCCTGGTGCGAAAAATCTTGTTAGTTTTCGTACAGATTTTCAGTGCGCCAATGGGAATAAATGGAATAAAAGGGGTTACCATTGCTAATTCAGCAGAAAATCTTCGTAAAAAAGTCTATAGATACAACTGTCTGTAAATAATGTCTACTAATTATTGTTATACATAAATTATGTTTCCGAACTCGTCTACATATTAAAAATTGCACCAACTCTGAATTTACAAACAATAACGCCCATTCTTGACACCTTATTTTGGTTACTTTAATTTATTAATTTTTGCATACAACACAGAACAATCGTTTAAAACATCAATGTGTAAGTTTATAGCTAATTTGAATAATTAGTGTTCGAGATACGGAAAAAATTTGCCTTTCCACAATATAAGGGTACCGTCTTCTTTTATCAAAAGAGCCACTGAAAACAATCGTAGAAACTTAACAGAAATACTTTGTAAGATTTTTCTTAATATAAAGTTTATAATAAATTTAAAATTTCAGTATCATTTGACTGTTGAGTAATTGAGTGTTTTCGGTTGTAAGATATTTCATTTTATTTTTCGAAACTTATGGATAAACACCTAACACTTTTTGTTTTATAACTGTATTCAGATTTAAGAAAATTATATAAACTCTATCTCTTTATTTGCTGGCAAAGAATTCAAATAGGGTATTAAAAGTGGATGTTACCATTTGAAAAATCAACGTTCACCATTTGAAAAATTAACGTTCGTGCATTTTTTAATACCTAGACAATCTCCAAATTGGTACCTATGTCATTTTTATACAGTCACTTGCAAGAGAATTGGTAGGGGTGATCACTTTTTTTTTCCCCGTGAGTCTTATAAGGTACCTATTAACAAAATAATAAAGCCCTAGCCTTGATATCGGTCATCTACTACAAAGTAATCTGTGTTCAACTCTGAACTTTTAGATATTACTAGATTCGTTTTAAAAAATTGCGTAGCATTGTGTAGATTTGATTTAACTTTAAAATTGCACGGGTGATATATCGAAGTCTTCTATCTAGACTCAGAGATGTAATATTAAGCCACTTTCATTCTTGGTGCTGTGTGAATGTGTTAAACCTTCTCAAGCCAGGAACAACACAAACAAGAAAAATTTACATGAGTTCGCTAAAATTTCTGCGCCCTCTGAAAAGCCAAGGTCTGCGCCCTTTTCCTTGGCCCAGTCCGACCCTGTATCCTTTTCGAAATATTTTTTTTTCTTTTTTTTTTTTTTAAGTATGCAGTTTTTACCAAATATGTTTTTTATGTGTTCCCATGTATAGAACCTATATAAAATCAGTTCCAGCATAGAAAAATTCATAGTTGGGATAAAAATACAGTCACTTTAAAATGGCTTAAAGGTAAATATTGCAACTTCTGTTTTTGGAAAACATCCACTCAATTTACAGCATTTATATTCTTATCAAAATATTATTTCTAGTGTATTATATCATCATTAGTGTACTGGACTTCAATATGTAATTTTACATTCAAAAGAAAACAGTAATAGGGATTAATATATATATAACTATATGTAACCTCTGTTACTTGTTTTCAACATGACAGCTAAACTTTTCAGTCCCCTGTAGTAAATATACTTTTAAATGGTCAAATAATTTTAGTATATTGAAAGAACAGATGCCTTTTGATATTTTGAGAATATTTTTTAACAGCTACTCATATACATCAAGAAAAATATAGAGAAAAAGAGCGAGAACAGAAATTATTTATAGTAACATGGGTTACAGTTTTTGTAACAGAAGTTACATTGAGCAACGCAAATTAGACAGTAGAAGTGTATTTACATTAATCTAAAAGCAATGACACCGCAGAAGCACTTTGATGGATTTTTATTATGCATATGAATTTTAAACAACATTTTTGCTAATTTATCCTCATCTGTTTCAAATATGTAGTAACAGAAGTTACAGCTGACAAATGTTACGTTTAACATAGAAAAGATATGTATTTTCGATAGTTTTATAAAAATATGTAAATACTGCATTTATTTAAATTAAATTAACTTAATTTCATATATTAGAAACAAAGCTTTAATTAAAAATGACAATATTTAAATTTAAAATTTATTAACAGAGGTTACAAACAGAAAACACATTAACATGGAATTCAGATGTTTCAGCTTACTGACCACAAGTGCGCAGAACAAATTCAAAATGCCAGTAGCATATTTTTTTGTAATACTTTTACCTACAAGTAGACTCAGTAGTATCCTTTGTTGGGGACAATGGAAGTAATTTCTTTAGTAAGAAAAGTTACAGTAACATTTTCAGCGTACAAAATTTAATCTTTAAATATAACGATAAAAAATAAAGATTTTAGTGTTTTGGGCCTAACGAGTTGAAATACTAGGTTTTATAGTTGCATAAAACCAGTTAAAAATATGATTTTAAATGTTATTAGTTAAAACTTTAAATTGAAAACTATGCCCACGGTTATCTGGACAGACTGTTTTGTTAGTCAAAATGAATAATAATGGATGATTTAAATAAAAAAAATAAATTTTTAAGTATTTTAATTTCTAATGAAGTCCTTATTGATCATTTTTATGGAAACAAAAAAAAAAATAAAAAGAGTACTTCCCGTTTTACGCAGACAACATATATATATATACAGTCGAGTCTCTCTATAACGAAACCCCATACATCGAATTTCTCTATATAGCGAATTTTTAGTAGGAACGGTCCCCTTTTCCCAAGATCTCATTAAAAACAGTCTCCATATAGCGAAATATCTATCTCCATATAACGATTTTTTTCATAAAATGCTCTCTATTTATTCAGTTTTAAAGATGCTTCCAAATCACATGGAATCAATTTTCCATCACTTATTCCTGATTTATCGTTCAGTGCTGAGTTTTTTTTATCTTACTTTTCTACCTTGAAACTTCTTGTTCTTTGTGCCCAACGAATTCATCCCCCCCCCCCTCCAACACACCTTCCAACGTCCTTCTTAAAACAGTGGCAATTGGATTGTTACACATATTTGAGTGGGATCAGAGAGGTAATTGAAGGTGAATGAAATCGAAGATCATTCAGAAGGTTAAATTAGAAAAATAAACTATCTTTTAATCAAGCACAACAAGTCGATATTCGTAATATTCCCTGCCAGAAAGCTCCCGAGAATGATGAGTTCTTTTGATCTTATAAGGAGAGGACTTTAAATGGAGGAAAATGTTCCCGATACAATTTTTCAGTCCTTGCTACAGTGTGAACATTTTTGAAATCAAAACAGCAAAAAATTTACTGATTTCTTCGTCTAAAATTAATGTAAGTTTTCCTTATGTGATTTTTATTATGCTTTCAAATAAATGTCTGTTCTCTTTTTGAAACTGTTTAAATAATTAAAAAATACGATATTAGGTTAATATTTATAGTTAAACATTTCAAATTCTTAATAAACACCTCAAAAATAATTTTTGTTCAAAATTTACACATTAAATAGGAATTTTTACTCATTCTCTATATAACAAATTTCTCTATATAACGAATTTTTTACTGGAACAATGGATTTCGTTATATAGAGACTCGACTATATATATATATATATATATATATATTAACTGTGGATATGAAAAGGACATAAGTTTTTTGTTTTACCCATTCGGAACCTGAGGTTCCTCTTATTCTCCTCCCCCTGTATTTTTCACATGCAGCAATAGTTCTCGAACCGACTAATGCATTTAGAACTGAATAGAGGAAAATGGCAGCTTGTGTTACAGAGATGTACATGCGACTAACGCCGCAACTTAATAAATATCTTATTTCTAACTAGTAAATTTAATTTCCAATAATGTACTGCATATTTATTGTTTACTGGCTTGTTTGCATATTAAACAAAAATTAATACACATGTAGTAATAATGCATATTTTTTTCATTCAATGTAAGTGCAAGTTTAATTAGTCTTTTTGTTTATTTTTTTTTAGGGGGGGGGGGGGAGCTTTTTTTGAGATATTGAAATTTCACATTAATGAATTTTTCATTATAACGAATTTAATTAGTGGTATCTAGAAATTCACTATAACGAGATTTTACTGTATCATTAAAAAGTCTTTTTATCACGTTTTTGACATAACACAAAAAAAATTTCATTAAAAAGTGCAGTTCAATAAATGTTAATGAAAAAACGCATCAGCAAATAAACTGAAAAACTGCATTGCGAAAGTCTCATAGGGCTCTACTAGTATTTACATGAAAAAAATGTAAATGAGGTTTAATAATGTGAAACAAAACGATAAGTTGTTATCCAACATACACTTTATTCAGAGATTTTAAACAAAGATGTAAAAATTAAAATCACAAAAATAAAAATTATTCTCGACGTTTTGTTTTATCGTTAAAACCATCCTCAGTAGTTGATTTCCTTAAATACAAAACGGCAAAAAATTATCTACATGTTACATTATGCTATATTCAAAACAAATCAAGATTAAGAATTTCAAATATAAAATGAAATTAGTTCAAAATAAAAATAGGGCTTGCAGCGCTGATGTTGTAGACTCACATCTGAATATTTTATACGTTAGAAAATACTCCCTTCGTCCCAAATTAGTTGTGACATTTAGTTAAAAAATTTTGTCCCAAATTAGTTGCTACATTTCAAGTGGGTGGAGTCATAAATAACTTCCGATGCAGTTTAGTAGATCGACGCCATTTTGTAAGGGCTCTATCACCAGTGTACCATAGAGATCATTTTCTTAGTAAAGAATTGACGATTCATTAGCTAGAAGGTAGTTTTATGCCATTACTGGCGGAAGAATCCTTACAAAATGGGGCGTGGCTTATGAGCGTGTGAACGCTGGATTTTTTAAAATAATTTGGTACTTATTTAGAGAGAAACGGAGGGAATGCTTGGTAAGTAAATGTAGTTGATTGATAGCATAGCACCCTGAAATCTCTGAAAAATGTTCAAACAAAATCATAAAATCATCAGTATCAATAATCAGTACAAAAGCAATCAAATGTAGCAACTAATTGGGGACAGAGGGAGTAATAAATATTCAAAATGCATCTTTACGTAGAGAATTGTTATTTCAGAAATTAATTGTCAAACACTAAAAGCAGAAGAAAATAACAATATTCGGAGGAAACAGATCACGCGATTTTAAAAAATGGTTTAATGAATGGGGAGAGATTGAGTCTTGTAAGCTAATTTCTTTTAGATAAATCAATTACGTTACTGGTTGTTGATATTTGAACTAATATTCTTTTCCTTCAAACCTTAGCGCACTAACGTAAGTAAATCTGATCATTTCATGAAAACATATTTCAGATTAAAATTTTAACAGAAATAAATTTTTTTTCAAAAATGTGAAATAGGTATACTAAAATCTTAAATCTCACACCACTATTTCTTTCGGATATAAACCTAAAATCATTTTACATGTAATTGGAGTTTATCGTTTCACTTATAACGGGTTTTATTGAAAATTGAAAAATTCAGAGAATTGTTTAATGCGTTCTCTGTCTTGTCGATATGATTATGATAGAATATCAATATATATACATGTATGTAGATTTAGAGAGAGCATACGAGTTTAGATTATTTAGGGAAAGCAATTTGTGATATTATTGTAGATGTGCGCTTTCGAGTTATGACATATGAATGTAAGTTGGCAGGACATGGAAAATTTTAGAACTTTGTAAGTAGTTCCTCCAAAAACATTTTTAAAATACAGTCAAACTTCCCTTTAACGAAGTTCCTCCAAAACATTTTTAAAATACAGTCATACTTCCCTTTAACGAAGTTTTCCACTTAACGAAATTTTCTGCTGAACCTTGACTTTGAGCACTACTATTAGCATGCAAATTAATCTCCATATTACGAAAAATATATTCTATATAACGAAGTTTATTTCAGTTCCGTGCGTGTACAACATTTAAACGGAGAGGTTGCTGTTACAATGGATGTATGAATTTATTTCAGTTGATTGTGTGAAAATGAAACTATTTATATATTTAATCATTTCTATTTTTAAAAAAAATGCTAAAAGCCTTCGATACAATAAGAAGGGAATTCCAGCTAACAGTATATTTTTTATAAGAAACTTGTACAAAGTAATATTAAAGACTTTTTTAAAGTTAAGAATCTGAAATACTGAGAAAAAATACGTTACGCTTCAGTTTTTGTTTACCTCTGTTTATTACGTGCACGGGGTAAAAGAGATGGAGAAGTAACTATTGTTAAAATTTTGATATGCGGTTTTTCCCCGTAAGATGGCGACACCGTAGATGGTAGGCTATCGGTCGATTGTTCTACAATGTTTTTTAATGGGAAAAACACTGATTTTTAGAAAAAATTTTATGGAACATCTGAATTTTAAGAAAGTTGTACAAGTAGAAATTTGATTAATTACAGTTTTCTTCATAAGATATATATATATATTTTAAAGGCATTTGGCTTTTCGATTGCTTCTTAAGACATTTAAAATCAGAGATCATTCTGACAGAAAACCGAAGGCAGGCCATTTAAAAACAATGAATACCGCCGATTATTCTACTGCGAAGATGGACTTTTAGGAATTAAAAGTATTATTCAATATTTTCTGGAGTAAATTTTAATCTTGCGTATATTTTATAACCTATAATTTAATAATTCATAATTTTTTATATTTATGCAATTAATAAATGTAGAATTACAACAAATTTTTATCTTAATTATTCGGGAAAGAAAACTTATGTAAATTATAGGTCATTGTCCAGGAACTAATTTTTGAAAACGTCGTAAGGTATGATTTTAATATAATCTTATTTATAGGGGGTGGAGGACCAGAATTTTCAGACCCGGGCCCGTCCCGTCGCGAAAGAGGAATAATTAGGCTCGGCCCGGACCGGGCGTATGAAAAATCTCAAAGTTTTGCCCGGCCCGTTTGTATTTTAGCGGTTCATGCCCCGCCCCGGCCTTGAAAAAAAAATCAGACCCGACTTAATTTCTACAAAAAATTCAGATTTTTCTTAATATACAGTTAAGGTTATTTTCTAGAATACTGCATAAATATTTATGGAAAAAAATTTAACAGTATAGTTTAAATTACTATATGTTTCCAAGTCACAGCATACAGAATAACAACATTAATAATCATTTAGACTCACTCTTATGCAAAAATGCATGAATACAAAATTTATTACGATTATATAAATAAAATTCAGTAATACTAAAATAATAGGACTCCATCTTAAATAGGACATCATCATCATGGCAAGACAGAATCATTACCTATCTTGGAATATGAAATAATTTATAACGTATGATAGGATTTAATTGAATAATCGCCATGGCAACCTAGAATCATTACATATCATGGGATATCATTGAATTTATTACGTATCATAGGATTTAATAGAATGGAGAAAACTTTTATTAATATCTTTTTAAGTTTTGATTCGATTTTCATCAAATTTGAAATGATAAAATTCTGCAACGATTATATATATTAAATTTCAAACCATTCGGTTGGATAGTTTTTGCGCTGTTATATTCTGACAGACGGACGACGGGCCAGACGACGACTATACAGGCTATATAATTACGAACGCACCCAAAAAAGGAGATTTCTGTGTAATTTATTAAGCTATATTTCGAAATTTCCCTCTACCAAAAGTTCATTAATACTACCATTATTTTCACAAAATAAATTGCTTGCAAGACGAGGCTACTTCAGTCAGGCGAAAGACTAATGTAAATCAAATGTGATAATTTTTTTAAGATATCTTGTTTGCATTTCAATACTATTTTTAAATGTTTTCTTTTCTTTTTTTTTTTTTCATGAATAGCTGAGGTCGACTCTATAACGACTGTTTTTTGGGTGTCGTACTTAAAAAGTAAAAACGGAACCATTATATAATGGTTCTTTAATTATATAATGGTGATCTTATATAAGATCACTCCTGCGTTTGTCTGTCTGTCACAGCCATTTTACTCGTAAACTATGGAACCTGGAAAGATTAAATTGGGGGAAGTAACAAAGACTATTGACCTACATATTTACAGATTATTAAACATTCACAATTATATTTAGGAGAAATGTAGAGGGGTAATTAAGTTACTTGAAAAAAAAATCTTTTCTTTGTGTCATATATTCATATAGTATTTTTCCTTTATCCTGTAATTATTAATTGTAGTCAGCAGACTACAACTCAACTCAACCCATTCTTGCACTCAACGACGTCGTAGCACGTTTGCCCTAATGCACGCTTAAATAAATATACTTAATTTCAGAGTATTCTGAGTAGCTTTTTAATTATGAGCAGGGCTTCATTTCTAACAAAAAAAGTACCGGAGCCCTAATATTTTGCCCTAATACTAATAACCGTAGCGCCCCTCCCCCTCTCCACCGTCACTCTAATCCGCATATTTATATTTCATACATTATAATGTAAATAATTATTGCAAATAATAATTTTCAAAATTTAAAGCATTTTTTTTTTTAGCAAAACAAAATTTTAAAATATTTCTGCATATACTTAGCTGTCAATTATTCCACTTTTTAGTTATCACTCCTTCCGAAGAGAAATCTTTGCCTAATTTTAATGTAAATTAATCGCAGTATTCTGCGAGTAAATAAAATAAGGATTATAATTCGAAAATAGTGTTAAAACAAAAAAGGGATATTTCGCAGCTATACATTTTTATGAAAAATGAATGAAACTTACAGAAATTAATACTGATATGCTAAAGAATAAAACAACGTTTATCAATTTCCTATAAAAGCTGCATATCTTAAACTATAATCGATTCCTTCCGAAGAACAGTCTTTTGTGATGAGTCTCTGAAAATCAGATTAAATTAAACATTTGACACATTGATCGGGAAGATTCGATGCTTTTATAGAAAAAGGGGAAACACTGGTCTATTGCTTACTATAAAAATAACAATGCATGACAATTATATCTACTTACAAATGACTACTACTTACAACTTTGTAAATCTCCAGAGCAGAGCCGCATTCATGATGAAAAATAAATAGAAAAACCACTAACGTTATTTTTGTACTCGTACGCAATGGAAGACTAAAAACCTAAAAAGAAAACAATATCTCAAACTGACGCTCATTGACTAAAAAAAGAAAATATTCTTTTCCGGTTAGACATCTAATTTTCTAAAAAAAATGATCCAATTAAAAAATATCCTAGTGTCAGAAAAGAAAATCAAACTGAAAGCAATTCATTGTGTGCGCTCTTGAATAGCGCCAATATGCATGTCGTCGAAATCAATGTCAGACATAAATCTGCAAATATCAGTAGGATAAACAAAACACGATTTCTGTTTCTCCTTTTCTGATCAGAAATAGCATTAAAAAGAGGGAAGAATTATTTTATTTTTTCTATACTTGAGTAAATAAAATTACAGAAAATTGAGTAAATTAATTTACAAACAGATTGAGTTCGAGCGCTTTGGTTTTTCGCATTGCACTAGGCTCCGGAGCCCAGTATTTATGGACTCCGGTGAATTCCGACTAATATTTAAATATTTACTAAAAACAGAGAAGTGCCGGAGCCGGGCTCCGGTGGGCTCCGGCGCAATTTAAGCCCTGATTATGAGTAGTAAATATTAATATGGCGACGAGGTTTTAAATATTATGAACTCATCGTATAGTAAGTTATATTTAGTTACATATTTGTTTTAAAAAAAGTAAACGAATTATTTAGCGTTATAACACAGTTAGGCCTAGTGGGTCAACTCTCAGTATTCGATGAATCGAACGAGGACTTTTCCCTATACATGGAAAGGTTAGAGCAATATTTTATTGCAAATGAAATGGATGATAAGAAAAAACTCCCTATTTTAATATCGGATTTAGGACCGAGAACGTATAAACTCTTACGTAATCTTTTGACTCCTAAATTGCCGAAGGACTTCACGTACGCTGAAGTAAACAAATGTTTAGAAGATCATTTTCGTCCATCCCCGATTTTGATTGCCGAAAGATTTCGTTTCCATAGAAGAAATCAAGAAAGCAATGAAACTATTGCTGCATACATTGTGGAGTTAAAACACTTATCTGCCACCTGTGAGTTTGGTTTATTTTGTAGACGAAGCGCTGCATGACCGTTTTGTATGTGGTCTGCGTTGTGAACATGGGCGTAATCTGGCGGGGGCAAGGGGGGGCATATGCCCCCCCCCCAGTTTTTTAAGAGCAGGGACAAGACATGTACTTTGCCCCTCCAGTTTTTTGTCTTGTTTTCAAATTTCTGTATTTCCTTTTTCGCTTTTTTTTACCCCTTTAGTTTAATAATTTATATTACTATCTTGGGTTTGAACTAGAATTGGATACAGCAAAATCAAAACAGCCAGAATTAATGTTTTCACGTTGACATAAGTAATTTTTCTTATGTCTTGACAAAACCTTCTGCTACAATAACAGTTCAAGAGAATTTTTTTCCGTCTCCTTTTTTTCCTTTTTGTACAAAGTACAAAACTTATTTTCCTCTTCATTTCCAGGGATGTTTTTTTTTTTTTTTGGGGGGGGGGGGGGTGCACGTGTGGGAAGAGGTGGGAATAGATATCACGATTACTGTGTCTTGACTCTGACCATTGTCCTTTTTCGTAAGATAATATAAGCATAAAACAAGAACTTCCTGGCCCTCAGGGCTCTCGACTATAGTGACGCTCCTTGAATATACTCGTAGCGTCAGTCCAGTACTGGTGAGCTGAGGAAATTCTCATGGCGTCTGGATATACAGATGCACACACATTCCGTTCTCTCGCGTACATTAGGGACTAGAGTCTTGCACATGTCGAGTTGTACCCGGTTGTACCGTTGGGCGTAATCTGTTGAGGGCAAGTGGGGATCACATACCGCCTAGTTTCTCAGGAACAGAGCAAATACCTTTTGCCCCTACAGTTTTTGTATCGCTTTGTAGTTAAAGCCCAGCTTTGTATTTCAATTTTTTTTTAATTTAACCATTTATATGCTATTTTGCGCACGAACTGGCATAAGCATTGGATAATTCAAAATAACCAGAATTAACGTCTTCACGTTCATAGAAGTAATTTCTGATGCAGTAGTCAAAGCTCAAGTAAGAATATTTCCTCTGCTCTATTTTTCAGAAAAGCGGAACCATTTTTCCTTTTTTATTTTCATAGAACTATTTAAATGCACATGTGGGACAGATTTCTTGATTACTATCTTTTGATTCTGACTATTGTCATTAGCGTTTCCTTCATCTGACGAAACCCTATTCGTCTCACTCGTCTGTCTGTCCGTCTGTCAGAGTGCTCGTAACTATATATGTTGGAGACTTGAAATTTCGCATACTTATAGCTGAAGACCTCACATCAAACGACAAATCGTAAAAATTTGAAAAACTAGTAATTAATGGACGTTGTTAATTAAAAAAAACCCAATTACAAGATCTGAAAGGCATTCATGATTCAACAAAAGCATAGATTTTTTTTATCAAATTATAAAAACTATCTCTTCCATCGATTAAACCCAGGTGTCATTTTAACGACAGATAAGGACTACACTGTAAAAAAAATACTGCCAGTTTTCCGGTAGGAATCGGAAAAATAATTGCCCTTATCGTACCGGAATAATTTCCAACCCAGCTCGGAATAAAATCCGTAAAATACCGTTTTACTGACTATTTCCTTATTTTTACGGATTTTATTCCGAGCTGGGTCGGAAATTATTCCGGTACGATGAGGGCAACTATTTTTCCGATTCCTACCGGAAAACTGGCAGTATATTTTTATTACAGTGTAGCGATTGCTTTAAGGCGCTTTTATTTCTTTTCTACTCATCCCAGAAATTTGAAATTAGTACCACAAGACGGGGAAAAAAAACAGTTTTCAGAAATTCTAAAAATTATCTTGATCGTACCATAAAAACTTTGAAATTCTTTAAAAATCGAGAAAAAAATCTTTTATTTTCCTTCATTTGTGAAGGCGACAGATGTCTGATGCATTGAATTTTCGGCGATAACCAGATAATATAAAACAGGTGCGGTCTTGCGGTCAGAAACAGACTCAGAATTTTTATATAAGACCAAATTTAAATATCGAGCTATGATTTTTATGCCATCCGACGTAAAATTTCATTCTCTTTCAGAATATGTCTTTATTTTTTAATTTCGACAATCAGAAGCGAAGATAATTAATTTTTTGGTAATTAAAAGCAGAATTGAATTTTTTTCACGGCAGGCCAAGTGACAAGGAAAGAAAAAGAGTTACATTTTTACCCGGTAGCAGAAAGTGCGTGACGTGCGTCGCAGATTTATTTTGGACCTTGCAGATAAATTTGCCAACTTGAAAAAAAAAAGGATTTCCTTAAAGAGAAAAAAAAAATAAGTATGAAAATTCTGACAAAAAATATCGTGAATTCGATAAATGGTCGCATAAAAATCGGTAATTTATAGCCAAAGGGTCGCTGCAAAAACGCAGATTTCGCCAAAAGATCCTGGACATAAACATGAATTCCGTCCTAGGGTTGTGGAAAAAATACAAATTCCTGTTACAGGATCGCGGAAAAACGCGAATTTAGTCAAAGGATCGCGGAAAGAACCTGAATTTAGTCAAACGATTTTGGGGGAAATGCACATTTAGTCAAACGATCGCAAAAAAAAATGCAAATTTATGTCAAATGATCGTGAAAAAATGCAAATTTATGTCAAAAGGATTGCGGAAGAAAACGCGGAATTTCGTTAAAAGATACCAAAAACCGTAAATTTCTGCCAAAAGATCGCTGTTTAAACTTGAATTTTATCCAAAAATGCCAGAAAAACATGAATTTCGTTCCATGGGCGCGGGAAAAGAAGCAAATTTCTATCACAAAATCGCAGAAAAGGCTTGAATTTCGTCAAAGGATCGAGGAAAAAACACGAATATAGTCAAACGATCGCGATAAAGAAAAGCAAATTTTGTCAAACAATCGCGAAAAAAACGCAAATTTCTCTAAAAGGATTGCGGGAAAAAGCGGAATTTCGTCATACGATCGCGAAAAACGCAAATTTCTGCCAAAGGATCGCTGTAAAAGCGCGAATTTCGTCAAAAGATCTCGGGAAAAACGTGAATTTCGTTCAGGGGTGCCGCAAAAAACGCAAATTTCTGTCACAGGTTCGAGGAAAAAACACGAATTCCGTCAAAGGATCGTGGAAAACGCGAAATTTCATCATAAGATCGCGAAAAATGCAATTTTCTGCCAAAGGATCGCGGTAAAAACTCAAATTTCGTCAAAAGGACGCCTGATGGATGTACAGAATTCCAAAATTTTAACTTAGTTTATTCCTGACTCCTGCTTTTGTAATGATAAATTCTTATCATTAAATTAAATATCTTTTTTTTTTCTTTCAGTTAAAGAAAAAAATAAAGCTCTGTTCTCTTAATATATCTCTTATTATATATGAAAGATCTGACAAGATTTCTGTGAAATAGATAATCAATGTGGTCACTATTTTCCTTATGTGTTTATTCTATGCCATTTTTATGTACGTATCTAAAAGTGTGCTGGAATAGTATTTGTTCTCGAGTATATGAACCATGTTACATATTCATTATTATTTAATTCTTCATAAAATATTAATTTTTGCTATTTACTTATTTAGGTTAATATTATAGTTGGAATATAGTTCTATTTATTTTTTAGTATTAATCAGTAAGAACCCTATTTATTTTAACACTTATAATGTTTGTACATGATCGCAGACTATTGATTTTACAAATTTGGTTCTTTCGCATCCGGATGTTATTTCGTACGCTGATTCGTAAAATCTAAATTAAAAAGAAATCGGACCACAACTTTACGGTTTATGAAAAAATCGATTTTTAAACATAAAAGGGATGCTTTTTCGTACAGACAATTGACGGGAATTTGTTAAAATTAGGAAAACTAAAGAACCGATCGATTTTAAACTTTGACGTAGTTCATAACACATAATAAGAATTTAAAATTTAAGGTGAATTTGTGTGTGTGTGTGGGGGGGGGGGAACAAGGGTTCCGTGAAAAAAATGGCTAATCTGATTTTTAAAAAAACTTTACGCATTTGGTTACGTTTATTTATTAATTACATGCATTATCATTTAGCTTTTATTACCGTTTATTTGTTAGCTCCCAGACTATCAAAGCTTGATAGCTAATGTGCTCGCATGTTCTGTATATACGTATGTATATACGTAACGCGATAATTTTTGATAGAAATGTCCGTTTTGTTTTAAACTTTGTATAATATATAAAAAACTGAAATATGGGAGTGGATAATTTTCAGGGGGACGCATTCCTAAATATAATAGTGCTGCCATTTATGCAAGGAATTATTAATTTTCTATTAACAATTTTGGTTTGTTAATTTAAGGATAAAGTGTTTTGAAAGAGATATTAAACGAAATCCTCTGCATATCACACTTGCCCACTTGTTTTCTTTAGGATAAAATAATACATAATTGATTTTTTTTATGGTTTTCTGGCTAGTTTTCTCCTTACGTTCGGAAATTCGGTTCAAAATTCCAATTGATGGTATTCTCTGAAAGATCATTTACGTTTACCAAAGAATGGAAAACGTATTTCAATTACATAGTTTCTGAATAACAACACCTGCCTATTCCATGCTTTTCCGAACAAAAATAAATGATAACTTGTGTCATAAAGTTGACCCTTCGGATTTGAGACCAGCCTTAAGTACAATTGAAGAATATGGTAAAAAAGGAAATATGCTTTAGATAAATCGAAGCAGAAAACGACATTTTTTTCTTCATTCTTCCATCAAAATACTATAAATTACATAAAATTTTTTATTGAATATTTTTATTTCGGTTTTTAAGGGGAGCCCACTTAGAAAATGTGAAAAATTGAAAATACTCGAATTAAAATAAACATTAAAATCAGTGTTTAATTTAAATTTTTGTATAGCTAAATTATCTGGATTCATCTTAAACCAGAATGAATGGGATCGTATCAAAAGTGTTTTTCGCTAAGAATGGCGGTTGACTTTCAGAATGTTTCTCTGATAACGGGTTCTGAACTCCCCAATTAATTACTTTTTTCACACTACATTTGAGGTTGTTTCAGAGCTTTGATAGTCAAGAACGAAAAGAGTGGGAAAAACGAGTTATCTGGAATTTCCCTGGAAATTAGTGGACTATAACAGTTTACCGCCAGTTGAAAAAAAATGAACTATTAATGTTACTAGATTTAAACAGCTCTAAAATATAACCGATGATTAAGATGTCGCATACGAATTATTTTTTCAATCAATCCCTTTCAAATTTCTCCTGTATGCTAATTTTGTTTTTTTCCCCTTAATAAATGGGTATCAGTATGAAAAAGAAGAAATAATTATCAAATGAATTATTAAGGGGAAATGTCAAAAAAGCTCGCCCAATTTGAGGACAACCTATAGTAATAAACAAAAGTTTCGCTTTGTGTGTGTGTGTGTGCGTGTGTCTGTCTGTCTGTGTATGCGATGGCTAGCAAAATCTAGCGTAAGTACGAAGCTGACAATTTTTATGAAAGTAGCCCAAAGTCTCTTCTGAGACTTCAGAATTTTAAAATTCTAATAATTAGTTGAGTTATTAATTAAAATTCGCAAATCACTCTCATTAATAACTCATCTCGGCGCTTGCGAAAGGGAAAAAGTGGTGGCGCCCGCGCAGAAGCCTTATTTATGCATAGGGAGAAAATGAAGTTCGAAAAGAAGGAATTTCGGGAGTATTTTGTCATTATTTATTAACTTACATCAGTCAAACTGCTTAGTTAAGTTAAAAACGGATGACATGTTTTATAAGATCGTACTCTTATGTCTCAAATGCCGCAATCAGTTGAAAAAAATATCACAGTTAATCCTTCGAATTTTTTTTTTCCAAAAAGGCTCGTTTTTTCCGTGAAGCGTTTTTCTGTCCTGTTGCAGCGCCCCTCGAGGACGCAATTTTATAGGTACCGACAAATTAAAAATGTACTCTCAAAGCTAAAACCTTCTAATCGATGGTTTTAAAAAATATGAATTTTAACCTTTTCAAATACACTGGCGAACTCAGGTCACTTCGCGTTTTATGGAGACGATATTTTTTTAACCCTAAAAGTAAAAAAAGTCCATACTTTAACACACTTTACTTTTTACTTTACACACCATACTTTTTTTCTGTTTAGAGCATAGGACAGATTTACATAACCTAAAAAATTTTTGAAACGTTCGGACGGGTATAAAATATTTTTTACAAGATAAAATATGTGAAAAATTCGATGGAAATAAAAAATCTGAGTGTTTCGTCGCGGTGTCGCCCTTTCAGGGCACAATTTTAGAGGTACCGACAAAACCAAAAATATGTTCTTAAAGGTGAAACATTCTTCTAATCGATGTTATAATCGGATTTTAAAAATAAGGATTTTAACCCTTTCAAATATACCGGCACGGAGGTTACTTCGCGCCTCACGGTGACGATATTTTTTCTATGCTAAAAGTAACTATACGTGCGTATTTTAACAGAAACTTTTTAGAGCATTTCGATAGACCAGACTTACGTCACCTGCAAAAATTTCGAAATGTTCAGACGAGTATAAATATTTTTATAAACTAAAATATATGAAAATATCTACGGAATCAGTAAAAACCTGGGTGTTTTTGCGCGGTAAAAAAATGACGTCTTAATTTAAGTATATGTGTATGGTGATAGGGAGGGAGGGTATAAATATTTTTTTTTAAATGGCCTTAAAATTTTTGCCCCCCCAGTCTTAGAGTCCAAGTTACGCCTATGGTTGTGAAGCCACACAAAATTGCCTACTGGCTAAAAAAGAGTTGAAGCTTGCTGAGGCATATGATATAGTGTTAGCAATGGAGCTGGAAAGTCTTGATGCATCAGTTTTGAAGATTCCGGCTCCTAATGTAAACAAAGTGCACCTCGCGACCAAAAACAACGTCAGTCATCAAAATGCAAACAAAAAATTCGGCGAAAACAAGATAAAATGTTTTCGTTGTGGTGCCATGCATTCTCCCAAAACTTGTAAATATATTAATGCTAAGTGCCAAGCGGATGGGAAAATTGGACATATTTCTCCAGAGTGCAGAATCAAAGGTCAGAAATTTACCTCTCAGAAATTTTCCTCTGCCAAATTTGTTTCTGCAGATATGAATAGTGATGCAACTGGTGCATGTGATTTATTTTATATTCAGTCAGTCAATCAAGTATCTCGTAAATATATGGTTCCAGTAAAAGTATGTGGAAAGCATTCAGAAATGGAGGTGGACATCGGTGCTGATGTGAACATAATTTCTGAGAAGTTTGTCATGGACAACCATCCCTCTCTAGAGGTAAGAAAATCAAACCTTATTCTTAAAGATTATAATCAGAAATGCATTGATCTGATTGGTGAAGCTAGCATTGTCCTTTCGTATGAAAATCAGGCTGTAAATTGTGCAAGCAATAATTGTTAAAGGAAATCAACCATCATTGTTTGGGCGAGACTGAATGTCACAGGTGAAATTAGATTGGAAGAGAATATTTGATGTGCATAAAATAAGTAAAGTTGGAAATTATGTAGTTTGCGAGTTAAAAACAAAATTCAGTAATTTATTCTCCAATAGCATCGAACCAATCAAACATTTGAAAGCAACATTAAAATTTAAAGAAGGTTCAGTACCAAATTTTGTAAAGCACGTCCTGTGCCTTATTCACTAAAAGTTAAAGTTATGGAGGAAATTTTAAAAGCTAAAAGTAATGGAATATGGGATTTTGTGCAGCATTCAAGCTGGGCAACTCCTGTTGTCGTTGTTCCAAAGAAAAACGGTGACATTAGACTGTGTGGTGATTTTAAAGTCACAGTTAACAGATGTTTAGACAAAACCCAGTATCCCCTTCCTTCACAACAAGACTTATTATCAACTTTAAGTGGTGGAAAATACTTTACGAAGCTATATTTGAGTCATGCATGCCAACAGGTGGAGCTAGATGAAAATTCACAGGAATAACTTTGAACACTCATCTAGGATTAGTACGTCCACGTAGGCTGCTATATGGCGTTAATAGTGCTTCTGCAATATTTCAATCTATAACAGAGCAAATATTGCAAGGTCTGCTGGGGTTAGTGTGCTTTCAAGACGACATATTGGTCACGGGTGCCAATGAAGCTGGACATTATCTAAACCTCGAGAGTGTATTTACTAGACTTTCTGAATATAATGTGAAGCTAAACTTGGAAAAGTGCGCATTTCTTCAACCCAGTGTAGAGTTTTTAGGTCATAGAATAGATGAACATGGAATTCCCCCAACGGATGAAAAAATTAAAAGTATAAAAGAAATAACGGCACCCACTAATATGGCGGAACTCAAATAGTTTCTGGGCATAATAAATTATTATGCGAAATTTATTCCGAATAGTGCCACACTCTTTGCACCTCTGTATGGTTTACTGCACAAGGAAACACCATGGAAGTGGTCGCCTGAATGTGAAGAAGCATTTGAATCCAGTAAGGACATGTTATCTTCAAAGTTAGTATTGATTCACTATAATGAGAAATTGCCATTGAAATTAGCATGTGATGCCTCTCCTTTTGGAGTTGGTGTCGTTTTATCGCATGTAATCAACAGTAATAAACGTCCCATTGCTTTTGCCTCAAGGACATTAACTAAAACAGAACAGAGATATGCACAAGTAGAAAAAGAGGGTTTGGCAATAATCTACGGAATTAAAAAGTTCCATCAGTATCTATATGGCAGAAGTTTTGTATTAGTAACTGACCATAAGCCATTGATCTCAATTTTTGCTCCAGATAAAGCTATACCTCCCATTGCAGCTGCACGTCTACAGAGATGGGCTGTTCTTCTGTCTAGTTTTGACTATTCAATTGAATACAAAAAGGGAAGTGAGCACACAAATGCTGATGCACTGTCAAGATCACCTCTTGAAAGTCAATGCGAAGAAAATCTTGAGGTTTACAAAATATCCTATTGTGAGGACCTTCCGGTAACAAGCTGTGATATTGCTGCTGCAACCAGAACTGGCGCTGTTTTAGGATCAGTTCTTAAATTTGTGCAAAATGGCTGGCCTAATAAAATGGACAATGACGACATCAAACCATATTTTGATCGTAAAAGTCAATTATTAGTCGAGAACAATTGTGTATTATGCGGTATGAGAGTCGTGATACCTGAAAGATTTGGAAACCAATTGTTAGAAATAATCCATGGCACTCATCCTGGCATGTGCAAAATGAAAGCTGTGGCACGTAGTCATATTTGGTGACCTCATATGGATGAGCACATTGAACAGATGGTACGCAAGTGTCTAGCATGTCAACAAAATGCTCGAACACCTCCTGCAGCCCCATTACACCCTTGGACTTGGGCAAAATCTCCCTGGGAGAGAGCCCATATTGACTTTGCACTGAAGAATGGCAAGTTAAATAGTAGTAGATAGCCATTGTAAACGGCTAGAGGTAATGTCGATGCCATATATTACTTCTGAGCATACGATAGATGCTCTACAACGTCTAGTTTCTAGATATGGTTTACCATTGGAACTAGTCTCAGACAATGGACCCCAGCTGAGATCTGATGAATTCGAATCATTTCTGAAAGCATATGCAATGGAGCATACATTAACTCCAACATAAAAACCTCAAGCGAATGGTCTGGCTGAGCGATCAGTGCAAACATTTAAAAATGCACTGAACAAGATGAACGCTGACAAGCCTTAAAAATCAACATTAAGTCAGAAAATTGCTAGATTTTTGATGCAGTACAGGTCAACGCCACATGCAACCACAAATTGTACACCAGCCGAGCTATTTTTAAAACGTCAAATACGCACACCCTTTTCTTTCGTTCACCCTAGCACTGCAGTTTATGTTCAAGGTAGGCAAGAAGCTCGAAAGCACTATCATGACAGATCCCACAAAACAGTTCGTAACTTCTTCCCAAATCAGAAAGTGTTTGTGAGATCTCATAGGAACCAACAATGGTGTAAGGGTGTGTTGCTAAGTCTTAAAGGTAACGCAACATGGTATGTCAATGTAAATAGCAAAAAATATCTTGCTCACATTGGCCAGTTAAGACCTGACTACACAGATGATGCACCTGTAAAAGTAGCCACCCATCTGGATGAACCTGATGCTGGCACAAGTAACAAATTGCTGTGCACAAATGATACTGGAACAGACCTGCAACCAGCTTTTTCAGTGGACTGCGAACCATCCATTAGCCCTCAGCCGATAGGGTCTCCCGATCCTGGCATACCTGAGCCTGTTATGTCTTCAGATCCCAACAGTGCTCCTCTTGTGGACTCTGAAATTGTCCGTCGGTACCCTTCACGCATTAGCTGAGGTTTACATACTATAAATTATTTCATGTATAATACGAATAATACGTATATAGAATTTACAGGGACACACAAAATATTTCAGATACTATATTGTATCCGAAGTACTGTTCATTAGCGATGGTTGCTGGAAATGTATTTTTAATTATGATATGCGCATTTATGATTCACTATATTTATGCATACTATATGGTGTATATAAATGCTATAATTCCTATACAGGGCTACACAAAAGTATTCGTAAGGATTACTGGGTATGGGCGCAAATTGCTTAAAGGTGGTTTTTAAATGAGTTATGCTTTTTTTCGCTGAACTGCATTTAATTTATTAAGAAATGTTTGTAGAATATAGATAAAATGATATACAGGGTCACGTAAAGAATTGGATACAGGGCGTCTATATATTATAATTTCTGGAAATGTGATTTCAGCAGTTTTAAGAGTGTCTTAGTTTGAATTAAATTTTAACTAAATAGTGGCGTGTAACAAAGATTCTAGGTAAACTACAGGGTTGTAGAAATGTATTCAAGTATGTTTCCATACATTAGTATAAATTGCTGAAAAAGAATTTCAACCTGTTAGGCGTTTTCTTGCTAAACTAAATTTTCCCATTATATAGTATATATACACTTAAAAAAATGGGTAATCAAAATTGAGTAAAAAGTACTCAATTTTAAATGCGTCACATACTCAAAATAGCTCCGATCCAAATGTACTCAAAGTTGAGAAACACATGTACTCATTTTTTATTACATGGTTGTGATCAAATATGAATCGTTATGTATTGCCCTCCCCTCCAATAAAACCCCTAAAATTTAAAGTAAAAATGTACTGACATTTATTTCTCGTTCAAAGTTATTAACAAGAAATGTTTACTTGATTATTTATTAAGGAAAATAGCAAAATTCTTAACAAGATACTCAAATTGAATATTTTTATGACAAGAGCATTATTTCCAAGCACTTTTAAATTATTTTTAAAATACTGTGCATAATTTAATATTTACATTAATAAACATCATTTATGCCGCCATAAATGAAATGAACCATTACAGGGTACAAAATTATTCGTTTGCTTGGGTTTGATAACATGTGATGTTTAAAAAAAAATCCCTACCGGCTCGGGCCTACAGGCGGAGGTAGATTTCGATGTTAAGTACTAAATTCTCTAACAAAACTTAAATCAAGATTAGAGATATAACCCATTTTCTTCACAAAGAGCGAGCTGTAGGGAGCTAAACTTTTTGTGAAAATTGTAATATACACGAATACACACACACATATATATGGAATAGGTTTAAAAAATGGCTACAAAAAATTCAGAGAACCTTAAAGTGTTAAAATATGTTAATATTTCCATAGTCGGGTTTTTATCATGTTTTAATACGTTTCTTCAAACTCACATGACGTTACATATTCACCTGCTGAGGTCCATTATATTTCCAATATGACGCAATATACATATTTTTTTAATTCGTCAAACTATTTATTTTGAGTTTTCATGCTGAAATCTTGCTCTAGGAAACTTATGACGTAATATTCAATTTGTTTTCAATTTGTCAAACTATTTAATTTTACACGTGAAAATTTTGCAAAAGAAAAGTAATTGTTGTGGTGAGAATTTTATTATTTGTTTTTTTTTTAATTGTTGACAACTGCTATAACGAAAAACTTTTATTTTTTTCCTGCCATTGTTGTGTAAGAGCTGGTTTTATCAGAATCATGTTAAGACAGTATTCAAAATTTTGAACCCTCCCCATTTCCACCCTCTTGGGCCGATTTCGCCCATTTCCAATCCCCGCCGAGATATTAGCCATCTCAAAGTTGTTGGCGAGTTTGAAGATGATTCTTGCATAATTGCGACTTTTATCGTGCGGACAAAATTTAGTACATACATACATACATATATATATATATATATATATATATATATATATATATATATATATATATATATATATAAACTTTTTAGGTAGGTGTGGTTTTGGGTTCCTGGGGTCCTATAATGAAAAGTTATGAAGGAATTTTTCAAAAGTCGCACCATGGTAACGACTGCAATAGGTAGTATTTCTTACGAAATCTACCTAATAGAGAAAGCATAGGTTCATTTTTGATCCAAAAATATTCAGTTCGATGTGAGTACGTCGGTTTACTCATTTTTGAGTACTTCATTTTTTTCAGTGTATCAACCTACAGATCAAATACAGGGCTGTTCAAAAGAATTGGAAAACATATTTGGCTATAGACGGTAACTGCTGAAATTAGTTTTTCAAATGTTTTATGCGTTTTCTAAAATGTTTACTTAGTTATCTTATTTACGTATTTGCCTATATTACGATGTCTTGTTAAAGCATTCAGAAAGTGTTGGAAAGTATTTTATAATCTATGCTCAACGCATGATTTTTCTTACTCGTTTTTTTCTATTTCCCAGATCAGTCTTTTCCTATAAAACATGCCAAATCTATTTAGCTCATATTCACAAAATACAATATACACGGGAATAAAAAATTTAAATAAATATGGCTTATTATGCCGTTCTATAAATAATAGTTGTATTAATATCCGTTAGTCTCCATGTTCGTATTTAACAAAGCAATGACAAATCATAACAAATTAAAAAACTTACACATTCTAAATATCAAGCATAGAACTTAATAAAAAATGTGTCAGTTGATAAGCATTGTTTTTTAAGTGAAAAAATTTTAAATGTTTCAGAAGAAAAGGGCTCCAAAATAGCGATATTTTGCTAAAAAGTACGGTAAAAAGATAAGATTTTATATATACAAGAAAAGTTTATTTTAAAATTCATGGCTGTATTAATACTTAGAACTTTTTCCAGAGAGAATCATTCGCCTTATATACAATATTTCAAATGAAAATCAAATTTCAAATTAATTGCTTAAAAGGCGTAAAGGCCAAAATAGTGAAAAAGATCCCATGCCGGGACTCGAACCCGGGGCATCAGTATAGCACACTGACATTCTACCGACTAAACCGCCAGGAACGACACCCAGCCTGTAAAATTTCTCACTATTACATGTTGGCAAGGCTACAAACGCAGCACAAGATGGAATATTTATCGTGAGCCGCCGACGTGGGGTAAACACGAAACTTAATTAAATCCAGCATCGACTGAAACTATATTAATACTTAGAAATTTTTCCAGGGTGAAACATTCGCCTTGTATACAACATTTCAAATTAAAATTGCCTTTTAAGAAATTAATTTGAAATTTGATTTTCATTTGAAATATTGTATCCAAGGCGAATGGTTCTCTCTGGAAAAATTTCCAAGTATTAATATAATTTCAATCGATGCTGGATTTAATTAAGTTTCGTGTTTGCATCATGTTGGTGGCTCACGCTAAATATTCCATCTTGTGCTGCGTTTGTAGGCTTGCCAACATGTAATAGTGAGAAATTTTTCAGCCTGGGTATCGTTCCATGTGATTTAAACGGTAGAATGTCAGTGCGCTGTACTGATGGCCCGGGTTCGAGTCCTAGCATGGAATCTTTTTCACTTATTTGCGCCTTTTAAGCAATTAATTTGAAATTTGATTTTCATTTGAAATCATCACAGTGTTTATGACAAGTTCGTCACAAATGACACATATTTTACAAATTGGTCACAGTGTGACTTCAAAGCATTGTCGCTTTCGTCACAGGTTCGTCACAAAGATAATGCCAAAATAGTCACAAATGACACACTTTTCACAAATTTGTCACACCGTGACTTCACAGAGTGGTCACATTTTGACGTCACAAACGACCTCTAAAACGGCCATAAGGGCTTCGCATTCTAGTCACTATGATGTCACATCGACGTTCACAAAATCACAGTGTGACTTCACAACTACGTCGCCGTGACGTCACTATGCCTTACGGATGTAACCACTGTTACTTGTTTTCAGCATTACAACCAACATTTGCAGTGCCCTGTAGTAAATAAACTTCTAAATGGTGAAATAGTTTTAGTATATTGAAAGAACAGATGTCTTTTGGTGTTTTGAGAACATTTTTAACAGCTACTCATATACAACAAGAAAAATACAGATTTATAAAAATATGTAAATATTGCATCTATTTAAATTGAATTAACTTAATTTCATATCTCTCTATTCTAAAAAAAAGTAACTACCGCTGTCACCGCCGCCGCCGATTTTGAATTTTTCGCGACCGGAGGTCTTTCTTCGTTAATATTAAGAAAAATAATGCATACAAAAATATGAAAATCGGTAGTATTATACAGAAATGTTTGATAAACACGCTGATGCGGACAGTTTTCAAATCGAAGAATTATTTTAAGAAATATTTAATGCTAAAGTTGGACAAAATCGTTCCACTAAAAAAGTTTTATAGGAGCAAAAACTATTCTTGGGAATTTAATCATTTTTAGATCATTTTATATGTTTGAAGTTCCCGGTGTGCAGATTGTATTTCTTTTTTTAATTTGGCTAATTTTTTGAGGTTTTATTTCTATTTTAAATTCAAATTTTCAGCATTCCTAGAGATACTTTTTACAGATTTTAGAAAGTGATATTAATTTAAACTGTTGCCAACTGTATAAACAGCGGAAACAATAATGTTTGCTAAAAAAAAAAAAAAAAAAAAAAAAAAAAAATTATACGTGTAATAAATTAAAAATTTATTTACACGTGACTGTTATAAACAGAAAAAAACATTTGGAATTAGAATTAAATAATTATGTACAAAAAGCAGGAACTTATTAAAAATTACGTCATAAAAACTATAATTACACGTGAATTTTAAGAGAGAAAGGAATTTGTAAAATAATAAATTTATTAACATGCGTTAGAAGTCTTAAATAGGAGAAATTACGTCATATTTACGTCACATTACAGTTATTACATAAAATGAACACAAAATAATATTGCAAAACGGTTTAAATTTACAAATTGCGCTAGACATTTATTTGATATTTTGAGGGGATACTTTTCAACTATTTTTCTTAGGAAAGCGCAAATAATATTTTATTTCTAACACAAGTATTTTCACATGAATATTAAAAAGAGAAAAAATAGTTTGGTCAAAATTACGTCAGATTAGAAACGATTAATTTAAAATAACTCACTTAAAAGAACTTTCTTTTCGCTTTGTTAAAAAATACCGAGAGACAAAGATCCTTTTTACTTAATTCCTTTTATATTAGCTTATTTTGAAATGTTGTTACACGTGTCTACGTCATCAAGTTATTTTTATTTCGACGTTTTATTTGTATTTTTATTAATGTTGTACTAATTTATTTGTTCTTTCGCTATTTAAAATAAAAGTTATGTCAATTTGTATAATTTGGCGAGTGGTTTGGCGATTTATATAATTTGGCGAAATTAGTCGACGGGATAATCAAGTAGTACCGCAGCGGATTTGGCGTTAAAATTTCCCCAATCAAAGAGAAATGAATAGAAATCCGTTTATACGGAGATCGCCACTGTTATTTAAATTATAATTCAATCTTTCGAAATCTTTTGAAAGCCGATCCCATTAGCGTGCATTTAGAGTCTGCGGTGTCTGGACGGGGGTTGGCGAGCGTAGTTCGTAGGGGGCCGAACCCCCTAGTAATAGAAATAAAACTTTAATTAAAATGACAATATTTAAATTTGAAATTTATTAATAGAGGTTGCAAACAGAAAACACATTAACATGGAATTCAGATGTTTCAGCTTACTGGCCACATGTGCGCAGAACAAATTCAAAATGCCAGTAGCATATTTTTTTGTAATACTTTTACCTACAAGTAGGCTCAGTAGTATCCTTTGTCGGGGATAATGGAAGTCATTTCTTTAGTAAGAGAATTAACAGTAACACAGATTACATTTTCAGCGTACAAAATTTAATCGTTAAATATAACAATAAAAAATAAATATTTTAGTGTTTTGGGCCTAACTAGTTAAATTACTAGGTTTTATAATTGCATAAAACCAGTTAAAAATATGATTTTAAATATTATTAGTTAAAACTTTAAATTGAAAACTATGTCTAAAGTTATCTGGACCGGTTTTGTTAATCAAGATGAATAAAAATGGATAATTAAAAAATAATAATGACTTTTTAAGCATTTTAATTTCTAGTGAAGTCCTTACTGATCCTTTTTATGGAAAGAAAAAATTAAAAAGAATTCTTTCCCGTTTTACGCAGACAAATATATATATATATATATATATTCTAACTGTAGACATGAAAAGGACATAATTTTTTTGATTTAGCTATTCGGAACCTGAGGTTCCTCCTATTCTCCTCTCCCTGTATAAATTTTTCACATGCGGCAATAGTTCTCGAACCGACTAATGCATTTAGAACTTAATAGAGGAAAATGGCAGCTTGGATTACAAATATGCATATGCGACTAATGCCGCAACTTAATAAATATCTTATTTCTAACTAGTAAATGTACAATAATGTGTACTGCATATTTATTGTTTACTGACTTCTTTGCATATTAACCAAACATAAATACACATGTTGTAATAATACATATTTTTTTTATTCAATGTACATGCAAGTTTAATACTTTTTTCTTTTTTATCTTTTTTTTTTGGAGGGGGCGGGGGGGGGGGTGTGTTAAGGGGAGCTTATTTTGAGATATTGAAATTTCACATTAACAAATTTTTCATTATAACGAATTTGATCAGTGTTATCTAGAAATTCACTGTAACGAGATTTTATCATTAAAAAGTCTTTTGTAACAGAACACAGCACACACAAATTTCATTAAAATACCTTATTTCCTTAAAAAGTACAGTTCAATAAATGTTAATGAAAAAACGCATCGGCAAATAAACTAAAAAACTGCATTGCGAAAGTCTCATAGGGTCTCAGGGCTCTACTGGTATTTATATGAAAAAAATGTAAATGAGGTTTAATAGTACGAAAACAAAAAGATAAGTTGTTATCCAACATACACTTTATTCAGAGATTTTAAACAAAGATGTAAAAATTAAAATCACAAAAATAAAAATTATTCTCGACGTTTTGTTTTATCTTTAAAACCATCCTCAGTAGTTGATATCCTTAAATACAAAACGGTAAAAAATTATCTACATGTTACATTATGAAAGCTATATTCAAAACAAATCAAGATTAAGAATTTCAAATATAAAATAAAATTAGTTCAAAATAAAAATAGGGCTTGCAGCGCTGATGTTGTAGACTCACATCTGAATATTTTATACGTTAGAAAATACTCCCTTCGGCCCAAATTAGTTGTGACATTTACTTAAAAAATTTTGTCCCAAATTAGTTGCTACATTTCAAGTGGGTGGAGTCATAAATAACTTCCGATGCAGTTCAGTAGATCGACGCAATTTTGTAAGGACTCTATCACCAGTGTACCATAAAGATCATTTTCTTAGTAAAGAATTGACGATTCATTAGCTAGAAGGTAGTTTTATGCGATTACTGGCGGCAGAATCCTTACAAAATGGGGCGTGGCTTATGAGTGTGCGAACGCTGGATTTTTTAAAATAATTTGGTACTTATTTAGGGAGAGACGGAGGGAATGCTTGGTAAGTAAATGTAGTTGATTGATAGCATAGCACCCTGAAATCTCTGAAAAATGTTCAAACAAAATCAAAAAATCATCAGTATCAATAATCAGTACAAAAGCAATCAAATGTAGCAACTAATTGGGGACAGAGGGAGTAATAAATATTCAAAATGCTTCTTTACGTAGAGAATTGTTATTTCAGAAATTAATTGTCAAACACTAAAAGCAGAAGAAAATAACAACATTCGGAGGAAACAGATCACGTGATTTTAAAAAATGGTTTAATGAATGGCGAGAGATAGAGTCTTGTAAGCTAATTTCTTTTAGACAAATCAAATACGTTACTTGTTGTTGACATTTGAACTAATATTCTTTTCCTTCAAACCTTAGCGCACTAACGTAAGTAAATCTGATCATTTCACGGAACCATATTTCAGATTAAAATTTTAACAGAAATAAATTTTAAAAAAAATTGTGAAATAGGTATACTAAAATGTTAAATCTCACACCACTATTTCTTTTAGATGAAACGTAAAGATATTTTACATGTGATTGAACAATGGTGTTTGATTTTTAACAGTCAATGTTGAAAAATTCAGAGAATCCCTTAATGCGTTCTCTGTCAATATGATTATGATAGAATATATAATATAATACATGATGGGGAAATGGGGGCGCATGTGAACAGTTCGCATTAATATAGCTTTTTCTCAAATCTGGATTAATTTCTATAAACAAAAACTACTGAATATAGTAAACAGAACTTTCTTTTACCCATGGTAATTTTTTTTAAATCACCTTTATAGTTAGTTCTTCTTATATTTTTTAATAGTTTTATAAATTCACAAAATTGTTCACATGGGCCCCATCAGCGGGGTAGTTGTGAACACAAGGAAAAAATATCCTTTGATATGCTTTTTATTCTGTTATTCATTTGTCATCGTAATCATTACTTATATTACCTTTTAAATTCACAATAAAGAAAAAAAATATATATATATTTCTCTAGTTTCTGAGCGATATGTTTATGCAAAAGATTATAAAATGAAAACCAGTAGATTTGGGGTTGGGCTTAGATGATTCATTAAGTATTGTTGCAATAAAATAAATGAATAAGAAAGCAATTTTAAAAAGAAATTAAAACTTTTAAATTTTGCTTAAGGGTTTTTGTTAGGGGGAAATTTTAGGGAGGGGCATTTACATACTATTTATCGGAAATCTGCCGAAATACGAAAATTCTCACTTTGTATTTGCCTTATTTACTTGTAAATTATAGATAAAGAAGGGTTTTTTAATGATTAAAAAAATCTCGACTATCACCCAACCCCGCCCCCTAACTTCTTTTGTTTGATAAAAGGAGGGGGGTGGGGGGGGGGTACAATCGGGATTTTACGGTAGTTATCAGTTTTAAAATTTTACTTTCTTAAAATGTTACTAATATCTTTCTCCATTCATAGCATCATCTACATAACTGTTTTAGAGATGGAAGTAAGCCATCATGGCAAGTTTAGAACAGGGTTGGGTTTTTGACATGACAAGCGTCAAAAACTGGTTTAAACTGTCATAAACTGGTTTAAACCGTCGAAAACTGTCATAAACTGGTTTAAACCGTCGAAAACTGTCATAAACTGGTTTAAACGGTCGAAAACTGCCAAATACATGTAACACACTAAAACATTTTAACAATAGGTAAACATTAAATAAGTCAATGATTTATGTGATCTTTTATTGAAATTTAATAATTTAAAAAATAATATTTGCAATAAAATATTTTTTTTTTTTTTTGGACTTTTCAAACAGAAGAAAATAATTTTGTACAATTAAATAATCCGAAGCAATTTTACCCTGCAGCATGCTACAGCACACCACGTGTTTCACACATCTATTTACACCCAAAAGATTTTTGAGTTTAGAGTGTATGAAGTGTTAGAAAATAATTTGTCTCTTAATTGATGCTGAGCTAGTAGGACTTGATAGCAAGAGCATTGCTAGATGAGCAAGTTTTGAAGCAGACTCAAAAAGCTGTTGCATTTAATGATACTTTTCCACCAAGCAATGGAGTCCTCTCTATAGCACTGAAATAAGAAGACGGGAAAGGGGATTCTTTAGCTTCATACACAATCAGTATGGGTAAGGATCCATAAATTTTCTCTGTAGCTCAAGTGCGAGCTGAATCAACTGATACAGCAGTCAACCCTTGCTCCTGATGGTTGGGATGCAAAGTATAAGCCAAACAATGGTATGGTTTCATGATTTGATCCCTTCTATTATGCATTTTTTCCATATGGGCTTAAAGGAATTTCCTTTTAGATGATTGGCCAATTTTGTTCAGTTTTAAAATCGAAAACATTTTTATATATTGAAAGAAAGCATGTTTTAAAAAGATTTTGACTTTCAGCTTTTTTTTTTTTTAATTTCTTCTCTTATTTTGTAAATGTTTAAAATTAATAATCCAATTTCAATTTTGAATGGAATGGTTATTGCCTAGACTAGAATAACATCGATGCATATTACCTTGTTATATATACAAAAAAATCTGCACTTTTCTAAGTTTTTTTTTTCCCATAAAAAAAGCTAGCTAATGCTTTAAGCTCTCAAAAGTAAGAGAAATTAAAATGATTTTAAGAGAAAAAATGTACAGCTCAGGTGAGCTTAATGTCTACTTTTTAGAAAAACACAATTTTACAAAAAAAATTTAAAAATTTTCCCTGTTAAAAAGTTGTACTTAACAATAATACTTTACTATGTACTAATTACTAATGTACAGTAAGAGTGAACCCAGGTAGCACAGCAATATTGGCCCGATACTGCCCAATATCGGCCAATCTTTGTGTGCATCGGCAAAGACCGGTCATGTTTACCGACATTGGCCAATATTGATCGATGTTGTCCGATGTTGGATTTGTAACATTAAAACTTCTGGAATCATGAATATTTTAATTTTTTATTCACAAATTGCACTTTTTGTGGGAAGGTAGAAAACAGGAAACAATTATAATAACATTTTAAGTTCTGTAAATCCATGTAGAAAAACTCACATTGGCCATATCGGGCAACATCGGTCGACGCCGACACAAGCAATGATCACAAGGATGTGCCAGCCAACCAACCAATCAGATACAAGACAATTACCCAACATGGCCGCCGCCGTCTTTCTGGTATGCTGTTGCAGATTTGTTGTCCCATTTTATAGAAGAAAAAAACGAGAATATTTATATGTTGATGGTAGTATGGAAAAATGAGGTGTGTCATTCTTGAAATCCGAAAGTTACATCTTTATGTGAAACGGGTAAGTGCTCTTTATATTTCATATAATGTTTGTTTATTGAATACATATAATCAGACTCATTTCATATATTCAAACTTATTTTTGAAATATTGTTTTTTGTTCACATTGGTATTATTACTTGATTAGTTATCCATATTCTTGTGTAGTGTGCATTTACTGTTCATATCATATTTATACTTGTCTCGGAATGTATATTATGCCTAAAGATTTTCGTCACTAATGATTGTAAACAAATGCATATGAATTTTTGCTAGTGGTTGAGTCAGTATATTATTTAACCGTGTAAGTAACACCAAAACACTTTTTCATTGTTTATTTATTAATTAAATTGTCCGTTTACTTTATTCTTAAAGTAATTATTTATATTAAAACGTGATTTTTATTGTACGTAACTGAAACGATTTACTTACTTAAATGGCAAAGTACAATTAAAGTTGTGAGCAATTTATATAACCTTGTGGTCCTTTTTATGAGAATTTGGAATAAACATTTCAGATATCCTAATTTAAAAATGCGAGAATTTTTTTTTCTTCTTCCCTTATAAGGGGGAGGGGAAGGGAGAGTATAGAATTTTTTTTTTTTTTTGTCATATTTGCTACTTTGAACATAATTTTCAAAATATAAAAATCGTTAAAAGACTCAAAATCAGTCATCAAACAATTACAATCAAAGGTTATTTATTCTTTTTATATTCACATTGTTATTTATTTATTGGTTTATTTTTTACTCCATCCAAAAATAAAAATTTGATACATTGTTAAAGCTGATTCCTCTTATTTAAGTTTAATCATTTGAGATTTTTTTAAAAGATTTCTACTGATAAATTATCTGGTGGGGAGGGGGGGGGGGAGATTTCAAGATTCTGTATAATGCTTCTTCCTACCACCAATACAGTTAAAAATCTTTAAACTCCTTATTTTGTTTAATTTGCATAATGTGTTCTTAATTAAGTCATATACAGAAATTTAATCATTTGGGAAGAGTTCCCTATCTTGTGCCACTTGGCACGACTGACAAAAAAGTAAGCAATGTTGTCAAAAGGGCACAGATGTCCTATTCGCCCCATATTGGCATGATTTTTTTCTGTCGCCAATATCATATGGGCAACAGGTACTTAACCTGCGCCAAAGTGTCGTTATTTTGCTTGATGTGGTAACCCGGATTATGTTGTTTATGCTGTTGATGTTTTCGCCAAATTGGCAACCGAAAAAATTGTGCCAATATGGGGCGAATATGACATCTGTACTGCCAAAAGTTGTCTGTTTTAGCTTCTTACCAAATTTTTATTTTAATTATATTTTATTAATATTATATTTATATTATTTGTAATATTTTATTTTTAAATTTACCAAATCATCTTACCAAGCGCCAAAAGATTGCAACAACAACATCCGAAGCATTTATCGCCCAAGTTAACTTTCCAAGTTTTCTGGCACATCACACATGCTATGGAATTCTTGTCATGAATTTTATAATGGCTATGTTAAAGCACTATTATTTATCTGATGTCTATTAAGAAACCATTAATAAATGCAAATTTCCCAAAAATTTAAGGGTACTTTTCGGTTAGGCGGGCACCAGTGTTAAATATACGTATATATACATATATTTATGTGTGTATATATATATAATATATGTATATATATATATATATTTACATATATGTATGTATATATAACACTGGCACCTGGCTACCCGAAAAGTACCAATTTAAGTTTTATGAATAAGCAGTTTCTACCTGTTAAATTCTTCTTGGGCAAGATTTCAAGATTCTGTATAATGCTAAACCTTGCATTTTAAAAATCATCTATTTTTTCAACCTCCAATTTTAGTGATTAAGTAATATTTACAAGGAGAAAAAATTTGTCGACTGGTATTGAAGAATTAAAAGTGTATAAGATGCTTTTTGTGTAAAAATAAAGTTTGTTAATACAGTAGACTCCCTCAAATTGAATAATTGAAGGAAAATGATCTCATTTTTTTTTGTGCATATTCAAATATGCATTATTAATTATTTACTTGAACTTTGCTTTTAATATTTTAATCAGTTTTTAAATTATCTTACTTTTTATCCTTTTAGTTCATTACTTTACACAATTATTTTAATATTTTACAATATCACAATCATTCATTATAATTTTGATTGCATTAAAATTACTGTTTAAAAAATGTAAACAAAGCAATGGCCAGAAATCCGCACAACATCTGGTCCCAAGCTGTGCGGATCCGAAGGAGTCTACTGTATTATATTGAAACATGTCAGTTTTTTAATCAATCATACATATATTTCCTGGCTTGTGTGGGCCCATAGGGACAGGGGGGCTTCTGCCTCTGTGCTGTGTGCTGGAGATGCCCTCAAAAATGATGTAAGATTGAGTTTAACACACACAGCATGGGTCTCTATATTGCAGTCAATGTTGTATTTTTACACTCTTTTATTTAACTTAGTTTTTATATGTAAAGAAAGAATTTTGTAATTGATTTTTCACTCTTTTCTTGATATTCTAGAATGATTAAAATTATGCTTGTGTATTTCCAATGACAATATGCCATTTTAATATTTTTAGAACTTCATTATAAATTGATTCTAAGGCATTTTTGTTCTACCTAGCCGCAGGTGATAAATCTCCAAATAATCTTTGTTATTACAACTATTTATGAATTACAAAAATAATGCAGTTAATATGCACCAAGCCATTTACGTCAAAATATGTTTAGTGGCTGTGAAACTGCAACAATGAAATATTTGGAACAATAAAAAAATATATATATGAATAGAAAATAATTTTTTATTTTTTAAGTTTCCTAATTTTTATTGATTATTTTTTAATTATTAATGATAATTTATTTTATTTAATTTTAATATGTCTTTAAAAAAAAATCATTGTTTATAATTTATTACCGTATATACTCTCATTAGTCAACCCCAAAATTTGAGAGATATAACATGTCCATCCATTTGAATAACAATATTTAATAATAGATATAACAGTAGTAATCTTGGTCTTAATTTAATTTTAATCAAGGAAGATTAATATGAATTCTGCAATCAAATAGGGCTGAAAAAAAATGTTTTTTCTTTTAAAAAGCCCAATCCGTGTGGGTTTTTCGGGTTTTATTGGGGGGTTTTTGGTTTCTTTCGGGTTTTTGTAGTTTTTTGCTGCACGTTTCTTTGAACAATGCCAACTATGTTTAATTACTTACTTGTTATGATTCTATTATATATGTAACATAAAATTTGAATTAAATTTAGATTTTCAGGCATCTTTGCATAAAAATTAAAAATGATTTGAAAGAACTGCAAGACCCAACCCTCATCAAATTAATATAATCCAAAGAACTTGCATTTTTAATTTTTTATGACTACGTAGGAAAAATGATTATAGTGTATAGGTTATAATTCATTTTTTTAATAGTACATAGAAAATGTGTTCATAATGTATTATGTATTTTTGCAGTTGTGGTTATATTTAATATTTCAATTTTACTTATGATTTGTATAGAATTACAGACAGACAAATTTTCATTTTTACATATTAGATGATAATGAATGATAAAAAATAGTCATTTTTCCTTTTGGATAATTTTAATTTGCTGAGGTTTGGGTTTTGCGGTTCCTTCAAATCATTTTTATCTTATACAAAGATGTCTGAAAACCTAAATTTAATTAAATTTTTATCTTACATGTATAACAGAATCATAACAAGTAGTAATTGAAAATAAATGATACTGTGCAGCAAAAAACTCGTATAAACCAATAAAACCCACTTTTATGTGGGTTTTTTTTTTTTTGGGGGGGGGGGTTATTATTAGGGGTTTTTTTAAAAAGCCCACCCAGGTTTTTTTGGGCGGGTAGGTGGGCAGACAGCCCTGATGAAAACTATTCCAAAATACTGATAATAAAATGGAATTATTTTCATTCCTTTAAAATTTTGGTGTTTATTTACACGTGAGTACATATAGTAATTAATTTATGATTATATGTTATAAAAAATAGTTTAGAAATCCTGTATAACAGTTTAAATAATATTTTCCCCTGTTACTATATTTTAAAAGATAAGTAGAACAAATATTATATATATTTTAAATAAATTCACATATTCATGCTATTTATCAAGTAATACATCAAAGCAGTGATTTTTCAATAGTTGGGGTTTTTGTAAAATTAATTCATTGTAACAGATTTTTTTTTTTTTTTAAGACATAAATTGTAGTCGTGAAATTAGGTGTGATTCTAAAGATAAACATTGAATGCTTATAAAAGTGTACTTTTTTAGAAACTATTTTTACTTTTATTATTTTCATAAAGAATTTTAGTTTTGAAAATTCACTTTAATTTGAAAATGCCTTTTTGAATATTATGTTCAAATTTTGTAAGAGGAAA
Organism: Maratus speciosus; assembly: GCA_963932465.1. Taxonomy (NCBI): domain Eukaryota; kingdom Metazoa; phylum Arthropoda; class Arachnida; order Araneae; family Salticidae; genus Maratus; species Maratus speciosus. Next base: position 430,780,799 of record OZ010792.1, read on the forward strand.
AAAAAAACTGAAGTGAAATTTTAAAATTGTAAGTTTTCAGTTTGTAAGTTAAGTAGTTGGTTTGCAATTTTGTTTTCTGATTTATAAAACCATTAAACAATAAAGTTGTGAGTACTGTGTGATTTTAGCACTAACTATTAGATACAGTAGACTTCTTCAAATCCGCAAATCAACGAATATGTAAACAATAGAACTTTCAGTTCAGATGTAGGGACAAAATTAGACTTTTTTATTTTTATATAATTCCATTTGTATTTTAATATGTAACTCTTGTTAATGTGACTGAACTCTTCCTTGTTCATGAAGGAAATAGTATAAATTTATTTCTGAAAAATTCTAGATATTGGTGATATCACTGGTAATTGCAATCTTCTTACCAAATATATTTATGTATTAATCAAGCTTTTTTGGTTATTAAGTCTGGCTAAACCTGAAATAAAACTTTTTTATTTTATGATTTTGATATGCATTAGTAGGGTACCTTTATGAGGCAAGTTTGGTTGAATAATTCAAGAAAAATGTATTATAATCTTTATTATGTATATTTAATTATGCATTATTATTTACTTGACGTTTACTTTTAATAATATAATTATTTTTTAAATTATCTTAATTTATATTATTTCAATTTATTATTTTACTTAATTATTTTAATATTTTACTATAAGTAAGCATTCATTATAATTTCAATTGCATTATTACATTCAAATTACTGTTTAAAAAATATAAACAAAGAAAGCAATGACCAAAAATCCGCTCAAATTCTGGTCCCAAGCTGTGCAGATTTGAGGGAGTCTATTGTATTAATATAATAAAGTAAAAATATTTCATTTTCAAGCTGAAATTTTGGTGAATAAATTCAAATCTCCCATTTAAAATTTGTTTGTGAAATAAAAAAAAAAAAAAAAAAGCTATAGCAAATTATAAATTGTTATAGCAAAAATGTACTTGGTCTGATTGTGATTTGTTCATTGTACTTTTCTAGCTAGTGTGGAAATGAAGTTTGAAGGAGCAGAAACCACTGCTATCTCTAGCTGCATTGGAAAGGTGCTTGCAGAATTTGACGACAGGGATAGAAACACTTTTCAAATGAGAAGAAGATGACTAACAAGAAATAGATGATTTGTCGAAAAAATTTTTGTTAAATAATAAATATGATTAATAATAGTTTGTAAATAAAAAAAACATTTAATTCTTTTTTGTGATTAATAAATTTTATTTGTTATACATGGTAAGTTTTTATTTAAATTCTAAGAATTGACTTCTAATTTTTGTATTATCATTTTTAAAACTAGTATCCAATGTTTAAGATATTTCAATAAAATGGAATTTATAAAATAAATTTACAAACTTTTAAAATCACCTTGTAAATTTTATCTTAGAGAAAAACAGTTGATAAAAATTGACTCATATAAAATCTATCTAAAATTAGAATTTTTAACGAAATGTAAATTATGATGATATTTAAATGCTAAGTTTTTAGATTTCTAATTATTTCAAATGCCTTACTTATGTATGCAATGTGCAATTGAGAGAATCTATCAATTTGAATTTCTAAAATGTATTTTATATCTTCACCCCCCCCCCCCCCTCCCTGACTCAAAAGAGAAAACATATAAAGAAAATAGCTATTTTGTCCTTTGTATAATTTCTGATATTTTCAAAGTATTTTTTATCTATTAATTTTTTTGAGGGCTGAAGAAATGACCTGAAATATATTTTAAAAAATTTCTACCTTCTATCAGTCACAATTTCTTTCTGCTTACATAAACTTAAGTAGGTATTGTAAATTCTGAAATGGAATTTAGATAGCCTTAATGTCATGTTAGTCTACTTTTTGTAGGGATGTATAATTTTTAGAAAGATATAAACAAAAAGTGTTGGGGAAAAAAAAAAAAAAAACTTTCTGTTAAAATTGATTTTTTTTTTCTTTTTACAAATAAGAGCTTTTTTGTTGCTAAATTTTCTTTGAAAATATAAAATATAAATTTTTTGAATATACGTATGTACATTAAAATTAGAAAGATTTTATTTTTACTGCATATGAATACATTACAAATAGAAATAATAAACTTACTATTAAAAATTTTAGTTCCAGAATAGATTTTCTCGCTTAGATTGACATTGTTTGTAACATATTTTTTTAAATGGTCATTTCAGTTGCACTTTCAATTTTACACTGCCATTAAAACTTATAATATAAATATTTGCCTCAGTATTTGCTGGCAGTTGTGTTTATTTAATACAAAAATCCCATCGAAGTGTTTATCCCCCAGTAGTATAGTCAGACTTTCATTCAGAATGAAGGGAGTATAAAGATAAAATATAAATTAATGTTTTACTAATTTTTAATGTAGGAGTAACTAAAATAAAGTTGGTTAAATAAATAAAAAAAACAACAGGTGGATTGCTTTTTTCAACCAAATTTTGCTTGCATTTTTCGGTTAGCCGGGCACCAGTGTTATATTTACATACATATATATGTACACACGCATACACATATATGTACAGATATGTGTATGTAAATATAACACTGGCGCCCAGCTAACCAAAAGGTACCAATTTTTTTTTCAGGTGTGGTGGAGAGAGGGGGTAACATTTCATTTATACAGTAGAAGATCTTTATAATCCTATATAATGCACAGCTTTTGAGATGTGAGCAATGAATTTTGTACTTAAGAAGCACCTGTAATCCGTATTGCAAAAATATTGTATGCAGAGGATTAAATTTCAAACATTATTTCATCTTTATCTCCTTAATTCAGAATTTTTTTAAATGAAAATATTGCTGTTATTAAATGTAAAAATTTTGGGATTAAGCAATGTGTTGATTTTGTCCCAGCATGTTTCTATAATTTTTATAGGCGATTTAACAATATGTGAAATAATCAATATTATGCAAAAAATTTTTAACCTGCAAAACTTTTGGTCCTAAGGAATGCAATGTAAATATCTACTACGATTGTTTTGTATATTGCCATATTTACAAGGTAAGCTTTAATGTTGTGTGAAATGACCTATATAACGCAAAATGTTGCATGTTTTGGTTTGCATTATAAAGATCTTCTACTGCATATAAATACTATGTTAACGTTTATTGTAAAGACATAAAAAAAAATCATTTCAGCTACGTTATTTTTATTATTATTTTTTTTTTTTATAATGGTTGAGTGTTTATTGATTATGTGAAAATAAAATATGGAAATCTGCTTATGATAATTGGTTTTTTAGGTAGCTTTCATTACAAAAAGCTACCTATTGCAGCCGTTCGGAGGAAAGCGATTTCAAAAAATTTTGGTATATTTTCATCGATCATGACCCCCAGACCCCGAAACCACCCTCCGTTCAAAAGTTGATATATATATATATATATATATATATATATATATATATATCCATATATATATCCATATATATATATATATATATCTGACCTTTGTCATACTGTAACTCTCGAATTTATGAACCGATTTGGATGTAATTCGGTATGTACATAGTACATACCAATGTCTCGACCGAGTTCGTTGGCCAGCTTCATCCGCCATTTTGTTTCAAAATGGCGGCCATTTAAAATTTTCTTTAAAATTTTAAATTTGGTACCAAAGAATTGAAAATGGAAAAATATTTTTTTCTTGTGTATTTTACCTTTATACAAAGATTCCGGAGCAGTTTTTGTTTCGTCTATATCTTAAAAAATGGCTGAGTTATAGCATTTTGAATTTCTAGCGTGGCTGACATTTTGAAACATCCTGAATTTTGTCACGCGATAAAAGGCGTATTTATGAACCGATTTGGATGTAACTTCGTTTGTACATAGTGCATACCAATGTCTCGACCGAGTTCGTTGGCCAGCTTCATCCGCCCTCTTGTTTTAAAATGGCAGCCATTTAAATTTTTAAGAAAAATTTAAATTTGAAATGTGGTACCAAAAAATTGAAGATTGAAAAAATATTATTTTCTTATGTATTTGATCTTGATACAAAGATTCGGGAGCAGTTTTTGTTTCGTCTATATCTTAAAAAATGTCTGAGTTATAGCATTTAATTTCTAGCGTGGCTGACATTTTGAAACGTCCTGATATTTGTCACGTGATAACAGGCGTATTTATGAACCGATTTGGATGTACCGTGGTGTGTGCATAGTACATACCAATGTCTCGACCGAGTTCGTTAGCCAGCTTCATCCGCCATCTTGTTTCAAAATGGCGGCCATTTAAAAAAATTTTAAAAAATTAAAATTTAAAATGAGATACCAAAAAATTGGAAAATGAAAAAGATTTTTTTCGTATGTGTTTGACCTTAATACAAAGATTCCGGAACAGTTTTTGTTTCGTCTATATCTAAAAAAATGGCTGAGTTATAGCATTTTGAATTTCTATTGTGGCTGACATTTTAAAACGACCTGATTTTTGTCACGTGATAACAAGCGTATTTATGAACCGATTTGGATGTTACTTGGTCTGTACATAGTACATACCAATGTCTCGACCGAGTTCGTTGGCCAGCTTCATTCGCTATCTTGTTTCAAAAGGGTTGCCATTTAAATAAAATTAAATTTAAAATTTAAAATGAGGTATTAAAAAACTGGAAAATGAAAAAGATTTTTTTATGTGTTTGTCCTTGATACAAAGATTCCGGAGCAGATTTTGTTTCTGAAAATTTGTTCTTTTGTTTATATCTTAAAAAATGGTTGAATTATAGCACTTTGAATTTCGGGTATGGCTAACATTTTGAAACGATCTTGTATTTGTCACGCGATAACACACGTATTCGCCTAGTTCCATGTAAGAAGGCATGTAGATAGTATACATCAACATCTCAGCCAAATATAAGTTACTTTAAATAAAAGCAGCTTCGATAAAGCTGACTAATTTCGCGAAATTCTCATTCATAATGATTTACTATCGATAAAAATTAGTATTGAATCTCCTATATTCGGTTTCCAATAATTGAGCTTCGTGTGTTTGAATAATATAATTTGGCTTTTTTAAAATAAGGAATTTGAAAGCTACCTCTTCCTCCCGGCACTGGCCGGAAGGACTTTTTAAATATTCAATTTTTCAACCTCACTATAACCACAAATTGGTATTACGGACATAATTTTACATATGAATTTTTAATGAGGAAAGTAGCATTTACTTATGAGTTTTTCAAAAAGTTAATGTTTCAATGTAGAACGTTGAACATTGATAAGAAAAAAAAAGAGAAACCACCAGAATGTAGAGTGAACATAAGAAAGAGAGTATTCATCTTCCAACACTATAAAATCGGTAAGTCTCTGATTCAGGATGATGGCCATACAGATAAAATATAAATTTTCTTCTGAGTTAATTGGGTTGGAATAATAAATAAAAGTTAAGTTCAGTGGTGTAGTCGTAAAAAAAACAGTGGGTATACGTTCTAAGCAGAGGGTATACGCTCAAGGCAGAGAGTATACCCTCATGCATATATACTATAGCTTTCTTGAGAAACAGAGGGTATACGGTGTTCCTTAAAAAAATCCAGAGGGTATACGACGTATACCCCCGTATACCCTCCACTACATCCCTGGTTAAGTTTGAAAAAACAACAAAGGTAGAATTTTGCATATGTAACTTAAGAGGACACAGTACCTTTTAAACTATTTTTTAGTTTTCAATACTATTGTAATATCTGTGGTGGCATTATGTTTAATACTATAATGGAAATATATATATATTTAATCTTACAGAAATGCCTATTTAATTAAAATTAAAATTTTTTGAATAATTTTTAACTTTTTAAAAATCTCTACTACTTTTTTAAATATGAATATTTTTTGCTTCAGAAATTTCTGTAATTTCAATGATGAGTTTGTTGAATTTCCTTGATTTTTTATTATACAAAAGAGAAAATGATTTATATTAAATGTAATATCCCATACATCTAAAAATCCATGGCACAGTTTTATGTAGTATAATCTAAGGAATGTGGGGAAAACAATTTGAAACGAAAAATATTGATATTTAAAAAATCAGTTGGGATTAAAAAAAAAATTTTTTTTTAATTTAAATTTTAGTTAAATAGAAATAAGTAAGATTTTTCTTTTTTTTTTTAAATTATATGAAATTTAATTTGCTTTATAGTATTAAATATAATGTCACTACAGATATTACGGTATTATTCAAAATTGAAAAAGTATAAAGGGTACTGTGTCCCCTTAACATAGTTTTTGACTAACTTTTACTAGTTTTTTTTTCCTTGCAAAGTTTATACATCAGTACAGTTAAACAAATTTGAACATCTATATTTATGGTAAAGGCAGAAAAGAATAAATCATTTCAGTTAAATATTTTTTTTTATTGTAATATGTTGAATATTTTTATTGATTATATGGAAAAAAATTATCAAAATTGCTTATATGGTAATAAAAGTTATTTTATTCAAATAATACAATATAACACTTTTCAACTTTACCATTTACATAAATTTTTATTATAGATATAATTTTGCATATGACACTTATAATGAGAGAAGTATAATTATTAATTTTACACAATATTTTTACGTACAATACTGAACATGAAAAGAAAAAATTAAAAAAACATCAGAATGTATAAAATATTTGAATAAATTATTTTATTAATGGTATTTGAATTTTCGTAAAAAGCTACCTTTAATAAAAGAAAAAAAAATTCCCCACAATTTTTGGGTTATTTCAGAGCAATCACTTTCAACATAATCATGAAAAATTTCCCTTTTAAATATTTTTTACATTATCATGGCAGTGAACTTAGCTATGATTTTCCATATAAACAATATATAAATATATATTTCTATCATAGCCAAAAAAAAAAAAAATGAAATAGTTAAAAAATATATATTTATATGCATATGTTTTCAAACCTGGATTCATCAATATAAAATGGCAAACTTTTTTTCACTAATATAAAGAGATATTTATTACCAATACTCTGTCAAGACAGGTAATCAATATCTCTCTATATTGAAAAAAGAAAGCTTTGCTATTTTATAGTGTCGAATCCAGTTTTAACCAATATGGACCGGTCCGGCGTTCCCCGATATTGGCCGGTCCGGCGCTCACCGATATTGGCCGGTCCGGCGCTCACCGATATTGGCCGATCCGGCGTCCGCCGATATCGGCCGGTATTGGGTCCCGATATCGGTCGGTATTGGGTGCCAATATAGGCCAATATTGGAAAAAAAGTTTGCCATGCAATATCGGCCAATATCGGTATACCGATATTGTAATAAATGTTGTCATGTATTGTAATAAATGTTGTCATGTGTGACATTTAATTTGAATTTTTACAGATCAATTTAGTATTTGAGGTTTTTGACATGAAGGTTTAAACTATGGTTTAAACCCGACATAAACTGACACATGTCAAAAACCTGCCAACCCTGTAATTATTACTAATACTATATACTAATTACAGTAATAGGGAATTTTAAATATTACATCTAATGTGTGACATTTAATGTGAAATTTTACAGATCACTGTAGTATTTGAGGTTTTTGACGAGGTTTTTGACAAGGGGTTTTTGACATGACGGTTTAAACCACAGTTTAAACCGTCAAAAACTGACACGTGTCAAAAACCTGCCAACCCTGGTTTAGAACAAATGTAATAGAAAAATTTGCAAAGTTGTTCAAGGTAATACTTTTGTATTAACAATACATAAAAAAAAATATCGTTGTAAACCGTTTAGTAAAATAATACATAACACTTATTGCATTTTAGAAAGCATTAACTTTATTTAAAGTACAATTGAAGTAAACGAGCTTGTTGCTCTTTTTGTATTTGCTGTGGAAGTTTCAACACAAAATCAACTTTGTGTGAGGAAAATATCTTCTATTTCAGAAAAATTGTAGATAATGGAACTGATATTATTTCTCATTAAGTTAACGGAAAGGAACAGAATCACCGAATGATTATTGGGGCACTTATGAACTGTTCATATCTGCCCCAACTAGTCTGTTCACAAGTGCCCCACATTGCTGCTTCTGTTAAATTGATAAATCATTAATATTTCTGAATTTTAGAAGAAAAAGATCTGTATCAAAAATGTTTATTAGTATTCATATTATATGTTAAAACACTCAAATTCAAATAAACGAATAAATAAATAAAGCTACTCGCTTATCAACTTGGAACAAAGATTTTACTTTTGAGATCTAAAAACAGTGTTTTGGCTACAGAAGACAAACAAAATGTCATAGAGCTTCAAAAAATTTTTACCATATGCCTACATGTGCTATGATCTTTAGTAATTTTTTTGTAATAAAAAAAATTATAATAACTATCGAAAAATTGCGATGTTCACATCTGACCCGTGTTCACATGTGCCCCCATCTCCCCTATATAGATTTAGAGAGAGAGCATATGAGCTTAGATTTAGAAGAAGCAATTTGAGATATTTTTGTAGATATGCGCTTTGAAGTTATGACATATGAATGTGAGTTGGCAGGACATGGAAAATTTTAGAACTTTGTAAGTAGTTCCTCCAAAACATTTTTAAAATACAGTCAAACTTCCCTTTAACGAAGTTCCTCGAAAACATTTTTAAAATTTTAGAACTTTGTAAGTAGTTCCTCCAAAACATTTTTAAAATACAGTCAAACTTCCCTTTAACAAAGTTCCTCCAAAACATTTTTAAAATACAGTCAAACTTCCCTTTAACGAAGTTATTCCAAAACATTTTTTAAAATACAATCAAACTTCCCTTTAACGAAGTTTTCCACTTAACGAAATTTTCTGCTGAACCTTGACTTTGAGCACTACTATTAGCATGCAAATTAATCTCCATATTACGAAATATATATTCTATATAACGAAGTTTATTTCACTTTCGTGCGTGTACAATATTTAAACGGAGAGGTTGCTGTTACAATGGATGTATGAATTTATTTCAGTTGATTGTGTGAAAATGAAATTATTTATATATTTAATCATTTCTATTTAAATAAAGAAATGCTAAAAGCCTTCGATGCAATAAGAAGGGAATTCCAGTTAACAGTATATTTTTTATAAGAAACTTGTACAAAGTAATATTAAAGACTTTTTTAAAATTAAGAATCTGAAATACTGAGAAAAAATACGTTACGCTTCAGTTTTTGTTTACCTCTGTTTATTATGTGCACGGAGTAAAAGAGGTGGAGAAGTAACAAGAGTTAAAATTTTGATATGCGGTTTTTCCCCGATAGATGGCGAAACCGTAGATTGTAGGCTATAGGTCGATTGTTCTACAATGCTTTTTAATGGGTAAAGCACTGATTTAAAAAAAAAATTTAATGGAAAATCTGAATTTTAAGAAAGTTGTACAATTAGAAATTTGATTAATTACGGTTTTCTTCATACGATATATATATATTAAAGGCATTAGGCGTTTCGATTGCTTCTTAAAACACTTAAAATCAGAGATCATTCTGACAGAAAACCGAAGGCAAGCCATTTAAAAACACTGAATATCGCGGATTATTCTACTGCGAAGATGGACTTTTAGGAAATAAAAGTATTATTCAATATTTTCTGGAGTAAATTTTAATCTTGCGTATATTTTATAACCTATAATTTAATAATTCATAATTTTTTATATCTATGCAATTAATAAATGTAGAATTAAAACAAATTTTTATGGGCCAGACGACGACTATACATGCTATATAATTACGAACGCACCTAAAAAAAGGAGATTTCTGTGTAATTTATTAAGCTATATTTCGAAATTTTCCTCTACCAAAAGTTCATTAATACTACCATTATTTTCCCAAAATAAATTACTTGCAAGACGAGGCTACTTCAGTAATGCGAAAGACCTGCTCACTAATGTAAATCAAATGTGATAATTTTTTTAAGATATCTCGTTTGCATTTCAATACTATTTTTAAATGTTTTCTTTTCTTTTTTTTTTTTTTTTTTTTTTTCATTGAATAGCTGAGGTCGACTCGATAAAGACTCTTTTTAGGGTGTCGTACTTAGAAAGTAAAAACGGAACCATTATATAATGGTTCTCTAATTATATAACGGTGATCTTATATAAGTTCACTCCTGCGTCTGTCTGTCTGTCACAGCCATTTTACTCGTAAACTATGGAACCTGGAAAGTTTAAATTGGGGGAAGTAACAAAGACTATTGACCTACATATTTACAGATTATTAAACATTCACAAATATATTTAGGAGAAATGTAGAGGGGCTAATTAACTTACTTGAAAAAAAAAATCTTTTCTTTGTGTCATATATTCACATAGCATTTTTCCTTTATCCTGTAATTATTAATTGTAGTCAGCAGACTACAACTCAACTCAACACATTCTTGTACTCAACAACGCTATAGCACGTTTGCCCTAATGCACGCTTAAATAAATATACTTAATTTCAGAGTATTCTGAGTAGCTTTTTAATTATTAGTAGTAAATATTAAAATGGCGACGAGGATTTAGATATTACGAACTCATAGTAAGTTACATTTAGTTACATATTTGTTAAAAAAAAAAAAAAAAAAAAAAGTTGACGCATTATTTAGCGTTATAATACGGTTAGGCCTAGTCTCTCTATTCTAAAAAAAATTAACTACCGCTGTCACCGCCGCCGCCGGTTTTGAATTTTTTGCGACCGGAGGTCTTTCTTCGTTAATATTAAAAAAAATAATGCATTCAAAAATATGAAAATCGGTAGTATTATACAGAAATGTTTGATAAACACGCTGATGCGGACAGTTTTCAAATCGAAGAATTATTTTAAGAAATATTTAATGCTAAATTTGGACAAAATCGTTCCACTAAAAAAGTTTTATAGGAGCAAAAACTATTCATGGGAATTTAATCATTTTTAGATCATTTTATACGTTTGAAGTTCCCCAGTGTGCAGATTGTGTTTCTTTTTTTAATTTGGCTAATTTTTTGAGGTTTTATTTCTATTTTAAATTCAAATTTTCAGCATTTCTAGAGATATTTTTTACAGATTTTAGAAAGTGATATTAATTTAAACTGTTGCCAACTGTATAAACAGCGGAAACAATAATGTTTGCTTTAAAAAGAAAAAAAAAATATTTCTACGTGTAATAAATTAAAAATTTATTTACACGTGACTATTATAAACAGAAAAAACATTTGGAATTAGAATTAAATAATTATGTACAAAAAGCAGGAACTTATTAAAAATTACGTCATAAAAACTATAATTACACGTGAATTTTAAGAGAGAAAGGAATTTGTAAAATAATAAATTTATTAACATGCGTTAGAAGTCTTAAATAGGAGAAATTACGTCATATTTACGTCACATTACAGTTATTACATAAAATGAACACAAAATAATATTGCAAAACGCTTTAAATTTACAAATTGCGCTAGACATTTATTTGATATTTTGAGGGGATACTTTTCAACTATTTTTCTTAGGAAAGCGCAAATAATATTTTATTTCTAACACAAGTATTTTCACATGAATATTAAAAAGAGAAAAAATAGTTTGGTCAAAATTACGTCAGATTAGAAACGATTAATTTAAAATAACTCACTTAAAAGAACTTTCTTTTCGCTTTGTTAAAATATACCGGGAGACAAAGATCCTTTTTACTTAATTCCTTTTATATTAGCTTATTTTGAAATGTTGTTACACGTGTCTACGTCATCAAGTTATTTTTATTTCGACGTTTTATTTGTACTTTTATTAATGTTGTACTAATTTATTTGTTCTTTCGCTATTTAAAATGAAAATTATGTCAATTTGTATAATTTGGCGAGTGGTTTGGAGATTTATATGATTTGGCGTTAAAATTTCCCCAATCAAAGAGAAATGAATAGAAATCCGTTTATAGGGAGATCGCCACTGTTATTTAAATTATAATTCAATCTTTCGAAATCTTTTTAAAGCCGATCCCATTAGCGTGCATTTAGAGTCTGCGGTGTCTGGACGGGGGTTCTGGAGCGTAGTTCGTAGGGGGCGGAGCCCCCTAGTAATAGAAATAAAACTTTAATTAAAATGACAATATTTAAATTTGAAATTTATTAATAGAGGTTGCAAACAGAAAACACATTAACATGGAATTCAGTTGTTTCAGCTTACTCACCATATGTGCGCAGAACAAATTCAAAATGCCAGTAGCATATATTTTTGTAATACTTTTACCTACAAGTAGGCTCAGTAGTATCCTTTGTCGGGGATAAGGGAAGTCATTTCTTTAGTAAGAAAATTAACAGTAACACGGATTACATTTTCAGTGTACAAAATTTAATCGTTAAATATAACAATAAAAAATAAATATTTTAGTGTTTTGGGCCTAACTAGTTAAATTACTAGGTTTTATAATTGCATAAAACCAGTTAAAAATATGATTTTAAATATTATTAGTTAAAACTTTAAATTGAAAACTATGTCTAAAGTTATCTGGACAGACGGTTTTGTTAATCAAGATGAATAAAAATGGATAATTAAAAAATAATAATGACTTTTTAAGCATTTTAATTTCTAGTGAAGTCCTTACTGATCCTTTTTATGGAAACAAAAAAATAAAAAGAATTCTTTCCCGTTTTACGCAGACAAAAAAATATATATATATATTCTAACTGTGGACATGAAAAGGACATAATTTTTTTGATTTAGCCATTCGGAACCTGAGGTTCCTCCTATTCTCCTCTCCCTGTATAAATTTTTCACATGGGGCAATAGTTCTCGAACCGACTAATGCATTTAGAGCTTAATAGAGGAAAATGGCAGCTTGTATTACAAATATGCATATGCGACTAATGCCGCAACTTAATAAATATCTTATTTCTAACTAGTAAATGTACAATAATGTACTGCATATTTATTGTTTACTGACTTCTTTGCATATTAACCAAATATTAATACACATGTTGTAATAATACATGTTTTTTTTATTCAATGTACATGCAAGTTTAATACTTTTTTCTTTTTTATCTTTTTTTTTGGGGGGGGGCGGGGGGATGTGTTGGGGGGAGCTTTTTTTGATATATAGAAATTTCACATTAACGAATTTTTCATTATAACGAATTTGATCAGTGTTATCTAGAAATTCACTGTAACGAGATTTTACCATTAAAAAGTTTTTTGTAACAGAACACAGCACACACAAATTTCATTAAAATACCTTATTTCCTTAAAAAGTACAGTTCAATAAATGTTAATGAAAAAACGCATCGGCAAATAAACTAAAAAACTGCATTGCGAAAGTCTCATAGGGTCTCAGGGCTCTACTGGTATTTATATGAAAAAAATGTAAATGAGGTTTAATAGTGCGAAAACAAAAAGATAAGTTGTTATCCAACATACACTTTATTCAGAGATTTTAAACAAAGATGTAAAAATTAAAATCACAAAAATAAAAATTATTCTCGACGTTTTGTTTTATCTATAAAACCATCCTCAGTAGTTGATATCCTTAAATACAAAACGGTAAAAAATTATCTACATGTTACATTATGAAAGCTATATTCAAAACAAATCAAGATTAAGAATTTCAAATATAAAATGAAATTAGTTCAAAATAAAAATAGGGCTTGCAGCGCTGATGTTGTAGACTCACATCTGAATATTTTATACGTTAGAAAATACTTCCTTCGTCCCAAATTAGTTGTGACATTTAGTTAAAAAATTTTGTCCCAAATTAGTTGCTACATTTCAAGTTGGTGGAGTCATAAATAACTTCCGATGCAGTTCAGTAGATCGACGCAATTTTGTAAGGACTCTATCACCAGTGTACCATAAAGATCATTTTCTTAGTAAAGAATTGACGATTCATTAGCTAGAAGGTAGTTTTATGCGATTAGTGGCGGAAGAATCCTTACAAAATGGGGCGTGGCTTATGAGTGTGCGAACACTGGATTTTTTAAAATAATTTGGTACTTATTTAGGGAGAGACGGAGGGAATGCTCGGTAAGTAAATGTAGTTGATTGATAGCATAGCACCCTGAAAAATGTTAAAAAAAAATCAAAAAATCATCAGTATCAATAATCAGTACAAAAGCAATCAAATGTAGCAACTAATTGGGGACAGAGGGAGTAATAAATATTCAAAATGCTTCTTTAAGTAGAGAATTGTTATTTCAGAAATTAATTGTCAAACACTAAAAGCAGAAGAAAATAACAACATTCGGAGGAAACAGATCACGTGATTTTAAAAAATGGTTTAATGAATGGCGAGAGATAGAGTCTTGTAAGCTAATTTCTTTTAGACAAATCAAATACGTTACTGGTTGTTGACATTTGAACTAATATTCTTTTCCTTCAAACCTTAGCGCACTAACGTAAGTAAATCTGATCATTTCACGGAACCATATTTCAGATTAAAATTTTAACAGAAATAAATTTTAAAAAAAATTGTGAAATAGGTATACTAAAATGTTAAATCTCACACCACTATTACTTTTAGATGAAACATAAAGTAATTTTACATGTGATTGAACTATGTCGTTTGATATCTAACAGTCAATGTTGAAAAATTCAGAGAATTCGTTAATGCGTTCTCTGTCGATATGATTATGATAGAATATATAATATAAATATAATACATGAAGGGGAGATGGGGGCACATGTGAACAGTTCGCATTAATATAGCTTTTTCTCAAATCTGGATTAATTTCTATAAACAAAAACTACTGAATATAGTAAACAGAACTTTCTTTTACCCATGGTAATTTTTTTTAAATCACCTTTATAGTTCTTATATTTTTTAATAGTTTTATAATTTCACAAAATTGTTCACATGGTCCCCATCAGCGGGGTAGTTGTGAACACATGTGGGGCACATGTGAACACAAGGAAAAAATATCCTTTGATATGCTTTTTATTCTGTTATTCATTTGTCATCGTAATCATTACTTATATTACCTTTTAAATTCACAATAAAGAAAAATATATATATATATATATTTCTCTAGTTTCTGAGCGATATGTTTATGCAAAAGATTATACAATGAAAACCTGTAGATTTGGGGTTGGGCTTAAATGATTCATTAAGTATTGTTGCAATAAAATAAATGAATAAGAAAGCAATTTTAAAAAAGAAATTAAAACTTTTAAATTTTGCTTAAGGGTTTTTGTTAGGAGGAAATTTTAGGGAGGGGCATTTACATACTATTTATCGGAAATCTGCCGAAATACGAAAATTCTCACTTTGTATTTGCCTTATTTACTTGTAAATTATAGATAAAGAAGGGTTTTTTAATGATTAAAAAAATATCGACTTTCACCCACCCCCCGCCCCCTAACTTCTTTTGTTATATAAAAGGGGGGGTGTACAATCGGGATTTTACGGTGGTTATCAGTTTTAAAATTTTACTTTCTTAAAATGTTACTAATATCTTTCTCCATTCATAGCATCATCTACATAACTGTTTTAGAGATGGAAGTAAGCCATCATGGCAAGTTTAGAACAAATGTAATAGAAAAATTTGCAAAGTTGTTCAAGGTAATACTTTTGTATTAACAATACATAAAAAAAATATCGTTGAAAACCGTTTAGTAAAATAATACATGACACTTATTGCATTTTAGAAAGCATTAACTTTATTTAAAGTACAATTGAAGTAAACGAGCTTGTTGCTCTTTTTGTATTTGCTGTGGAAGTTTCAATACAAAATCAACTTTGTGTGAGGAAAATATCTTCTATTTCAGGAAAATTGTAGATAATGGAACTGATATTATTTCTCATTAAGTTAACGGAAAAGAACAGAATCACCGAATAATTATTGGGGCACTTATGAACTGTCATATCTGCCCCAACTAGTCCGTTCACAAGTGCCCCACATTGCTGCTTCTGCTAAATTGATAAATCATTAATATTTCTGTATTTTAGAAGAAAAAGAACTGTATCAAAAATGTTTATTAGTATTCATAGTATATGTTAAAACACTCAAATTCAAATAAACGAATAAATAAATAAAGCTATTCGCTTATCAACTTGGAACAAAGATTTTACTTTTGAGATCTAAAAACAGTGTTTTGGCCACAGAAGACAAACAAAATGTCATAGACCTTCAAAAAATTTTTACCATATGCCTACATGTGCTATGATCTTTAGTAATTTTTTTGTAATAAAAAAAATTATAATAACTATTGAAAAATTGCCATGTTCACATCTGCCCCGTGTTCACATGTGCCCCCATCTCCCCTATATAGATTTAGAGAGAGAGCATATGAGCTTAGATTTAGGGGAAGCAATTTGTGATATTTTTGTAGATATGCGCTTTGAAGTTATGACATATGAATCTGAGTTGGCAGGACATGGAAAATTTTAGAACTTTGTAAGTAGTTCCTCCAAAACATTTTTAAAATACAGTCAAACTTCCCTTTAACCAAAGAAGTTGGAAATTGATAGAAGGATAATAACAAGCTCGACAAGCTCCGAAGAAAGCTGAGGATTCTGGGATACGGTGGACCCTCAAACTGCCTTGCAACCCTGCTGACATTGGCGATTGGCGATAACTTGGCATTTCCTTTATCTCTCGCTCTGATTCTGCCATTGCACCTGCCAAATATTTTTGCGGTCAACAAGATCTCCTTTTTCTTTATTTTTAAATTATAATTTTTGAAAGGTGTCTTGCGCATTTAAAGAATGCGGCAGTTATAAAAAAAAGAAGGAAAAAGGAATAACATTTCATAAGTAAGTTTGTTTATTTATTAGATTTTATCAGACTGATCTTTCGTAAAATTTTCTTTCTAATCTATCATGTTTTTGAAATGAATGTAATACTGAATGAGTAGAATACTTATTTAGATTTATTTTTTTATCTTTCAAAGTTTTTTTTTTTTTAATTAAACAGCATAGTTTAAAAATTATTAGGTGTAACTGTAATTGTTTTTTCTCTATATCACTTTTTAAAGAATTTTTTAGCTAATACGCTTGTTGATGGAACTTTACACGAACGTTTGCGGTGATATAATGTAGCAATGTATTTTTTAAAACTTAACAATAGAGTTTAATTGAGAAGAAAAACTCTAATTTGAAGCAATTGTAATTTGATTTATTATATTTTGTAGTTAAAAAGATATAGAGTAAATATGCCAGCAATGGACATCTTCCAAAGTTTTTGGCATATTAAACGGATAATAAATATCCAACTTTCATTATTTTTTTGTAATTCTCCCTTTCAGATTTCATAACCTGGATTATTAAAGAAAAAGGAAAGAGTCATATGGCTCAAGCTTTCTCCATTCAAATAATGACAATTTTTTTAGTTAGGGTAGATGTACCAGTTTTGGCCACATTTATAGAAAATTTGAAATAGAAATTTTACATTTCTTGATCGATTGAAGCATATTAAATCATAATAACATCATTCTTTAATAAATTTAATTGTCTTTCTGTTAACTATAATGACTTTCTACAGAATATTTTAGGTTGTTAGTAATAACTCATCAAGTAATTTATTCCAATTTGTACCAGTTTTGGCCACCCCTACACCAGTTTTGGCCATCTCTATGCACCAGTTTTGGCCATTCCAATATCATGTAGTTTAACAAACATTTTAATTGATAATAAGTAAAAATAAAGCATTTTTATGCAACATCTATTTTACCACACCTATATTTGTTTGCTGTATTATGAGAATTTTGCAAATTTCTTTATGAATTGATAAAAACATAAAATAAAATATACTTATGTTGATTTTAACTGAAAATTTCAATTAAAAAACAAAAAATATATTTAAATTTGATTAATATAAGGGACAACAGTGCCTATAGGACATAAAGATTAACCATTTAATCAGTTTTATAATGGATATTATTCATGGATTGTGGCTTGTTTAGAACACTTGAATTTTCATCAAAGAGTTATATTTCTTGAAAGCATTTTCTGATTTTTGTTTCATTTTCTTCAAAAAGTTATGAAATCATCTTTTGATTTATATTAGCTTGTGCCTTATTTAAATACCTTGCTTCTTTGCAAGTTATTTTAGGGTGTGATTTCAGAAGCAAATCATACCTGGTCTTCCATCTTGAAATGGAGTTTCTATCTTGCCGACTACAATTTTCTGGGCAGAATCTTAAAAGTTATTCCATTTTTATAGGAAATAGTATTCTGACAATATCTAAAATTCAATTTTCTAATTGATTTTTAACTTCAACTCCTAGTACCTAGATAGTAGTACTACTTGAGATTCAACATTATTAGAGAAAAGTGGTGTCCGTCCTGCAAACTTGTGATGTAAGGCAAGAACGGGTTACTCTAAAACTTTGCTAGCTTGTAGTGCTGGCATTACATTTTGAATGGCCTTAATTTTACTTCCTATCTTAGAGCAGTGTTCCCTCTAGGCCATTTGTTAATAGCACAGAATCTCTTTTAAACTTGGTAAAAGGAATCCTGTTTTTTTTTTTTAAATAATGTGAAATACATTCTTACTTGTATTTAGATATCTCTAGCAGTGGCGTGGCGTCCGGTCATCGCTGGATGCGGCGATGACCAAGCAATATTTTATAACTTTTAATAAGCTTTTAAAACTCTACGATCCAGTTTTAGCAGAACATTTGGAGTTCATGTATAAGTGAAGGTAAGATTTAAAGTTTCTTTTTTGAACATTCAACCATTGAATTTTAGAGTTAATAATTTTTCACCACAAACTTAAATAATTGCGATGACCACCGAAAATTTTCACGCCACGCCACTGATCTCTAGTAAAGATTTTCACAATATTTAGTATTTCTAAATCCGTGTGCCTGAAATATTGCAAAAATTATGGAACTTCTCCATTTCTTTAGGAAAAATACAAGCAATTAAATCATGCTATAATTTTATTGAACTTTTTAATTTATAAGTTGTAAAATCTTTCAAAATTTATGTTTTAGTTTATTTATCATATCTAAACATTACATATCGCCTCCCGTTTTGTTTTATCAATACTAAACACAATATACTATATTTTCTTTAGCAATATCATTCTTTAGTGACTAGCACAATATCCTTCTTTCTAAAGTGAATTATCTATTGGACAGAGAATAACAAAATCTCTTTTATAAGAACTGCCATTAGCCTTGCTTTTATTATTATTATTATTGAAGCCATTACTTATATAAAACAAAATTAAATTGATTTTTCCAGATGTTCTTAAATTTATTAAATGGCTAAAATTCCCCCTATAATGAATCATGTGGCCAAAAGTGGAACATAATGTTGTACCCTTTTTGGCCACCTCCATGGCCATAACTGGTACATATAGCAAATTTAATGCACCAGTTTTGGCCACCCCCCATTAAACTGTTAAAATAATTAAATTAAATGTAAAATTGCAGTAGAGAGAAAGCTTACCTCATAAAACCTAATAGCAATTTGTTTCAGAACAAATAGAACCCAATAAGTGCCTAATGTTGAAAGATTCTGAAAACTTGTCAGCTAAGTAAAAATCTTAATACATGTAAGAACACACTACAGTTTCACACATTTATTTTTTTTTGCAAGTCATATTTTATCAAAAAATAAACAAATGATATTGTAAATGATAAAAGAGAGTTTGCTTAAAATGTAAGAATGCCTATTATTTGTTAGCATTAATTCACAGGCTAAATATTGGACAAATTGATCCAATGTGGCCAAAACTGGTGCATCTACCCTACCATAAAGTATCGAAAGTAAGCCACTCTCTGAATATACACCCCCCCCCCCCCTCATATATGTAAAACTTTCCTTTTTTGAAAAAATGGCATGTATAAGCCCTCCCCTTCAAGTTTTATTTTCTGACGCTTTAAATCCTTCTGTTTTTCTGAAAATTCATTAAGTTTTTTGTTTACATATCTCCTAAGTGAATATATCTTATGCAATTTATTTTTATCTAATCTCTTTACATATAATTGTATCAGAATGGCTTACTTTGCTATGTGCACTGCCAGAGTTTTTAAAGGAATGTTCCTTTCGAAGGAGGCTATTAATGTTTTCCTTTATTTAAAATGGTATTTAATTGTGATTTTAAAGTAATATATAATTGTATAGGTGTAATTAAATTCTTATAAGTGCATGTGTAGTATCTTGATGAATATCTATGAATATTTCTTTAGCATGTGTTCATAATCTTTTATTCTAAACATGTTTAAAACTTTGCATGGTTAGTTTTAAGTATTTATTATTTCTTTTCAGAATCTTATTCCTATAATCTTAACAAGTCTTCTACCACTTCTTCTGGCCAAAATTGTGTCATTGAGTGCATGTTGAGTGTTTTTTACATTTTGCATTCCTCAGTGACATTGTTCTGGCCAAATTTTCTTGTCTCTTGCTGCCTGTTGACTCTACTTACTAAAGTATAATTTATAATGACTGATGATACTAAAATTTTTGTAAGTATATGCATGTCTTTACATCTTTTGATTTTCATTACAATGACACTAGCTCCTCAGGTATGTCTTGAAGTATTACTTTCTGTTACTATATTTTGATATAATTTTTTTTTTCATTCTATTATTTTTAATTAATAAGTTAAATATTGTAAAGAATTAAACATGCTTGTTTAACTCTGTAATACTAATTGACTCCTACCCTACCAGACTATAAATATACTATGTAAAGTATATTGGATTCCAAAATATACTAGTTTTCAGTATTTTCCATGGGAAAAATCCTTTTGAATTTACCTGTCTGGTAAGCGGAGAATTAACATTCTGTCAAACAAAAAAAGAATATTTTAGCTAATACGCTTGTTGATATAGAACTTTACACGAACGTTTTCGGTGATATAATGTAGCAATGTATTTTTTTAAAGCTTAACAATAGAGTTTAAATAGTGTTCACTCTAGAAACTAAAAAGGCAGAGTGCTAGCCACTAATAAAGGCACAACTAAAGCAGAAAAAGGGCATTATTTCGACTGAAATAAATTATTTTGTTAAGTAACGGTAAAAATTATACGATATTTAATAATATCTTCTATTATTTGTAAAGAAATAAGGAAGGTCTATGACTTTTGCAAGCTGTTGGCTGCATTAATTTAAAAAGACTCTGTTAGTAGGGAAGATTTTTTTCACAAGAGATCACTAGATACAACTAAGAGTGCATTTCACTATTATAAAAAGGGCAGGGTGCATTTTTCCAATTTTAAAATAGGCATGGTGCTGCGCCCTTAAATAATGGCCTAGAGCAGGGTTGGCGAACCTTTTTATAACCGCGTGCCAATTGGTTTCCAAAAAGATTTTACAGGGCCTTGACGTGCCAACAAATTTAGTGAATTGAAAAAAATCATGAAAAAAAAAATCTTTAAATAATAACATTAAGTTAAACAAAACAAAAACAAATGTGTAACATACAGGTGAGGTATTGCACTATAATAATCATAAAAAAATTAAATTCTAGAAATTATTAAAAATATATATGTGATCAATTACGTTGTTGCATCTTAGAAGGAAAGTAATTAATATCAGGTTCAATTAATTTCAACAGAATGCAAACTGAACTGGATTTATATGACAACTGCTTTTTATTTGATTTTTTGTATTATACATTTTAGAAACTAATGACCTTGCCGACAAAGATAGATGGAAAAAATATTAAAAGATCAAACACCAGTTTCTTTAAATAGCTCTGAAATTAATTTCTAAATTGAAATAATCTTATCATTGGTACATTTACTAATGTGGTGATTTATGGTATTTAAAAAAGCCACAATTAAAATTCTTCAATTTCCAATAAATCAAATTTAGTCAAGATAAGATAATCTAGAGTTTGTGTATTTTGTGTAGTATCACTCTATATTGATTGAGAGTCACAATTAACAACGTGCCAAAATTATTCTTTCGCGTGCCACTTTTGGCACGCGTGCCATAGGTTCGCCGTCCCTGGCCTAGAGGGAAATTACAGAATTTTTCAGTTTTATATCATTCCGTATGTAGTATTTTAATATGTAATTCTCGATAATGATTGAACTAGTAGTTTTTCATGAAAGAAGTATAAATTTATTTTTGAAAAATAAATCAAGATATTGGTGATATCACTACTTATTGCTAGTTTTTAATCAAATATATTTATGTGTTTTAATCAAATATATTTATGTATTTTAATCAAGCATTTTTCGTTATTAAGACTTACTAAACCTGAAATAAAACTTCCTTACTTTATAATTTTGTTGTGAATCAATAGGGTATCTTTATGGGGCATGTTTCATTGAATAATTCCAGGAAAATGTTTATTTTCCTGGAATTATTCAATGAATGATTTTCATATTCATTTTTCCTGTCAAATTTTTAGTAAAATCATTAAGAGATAATGTTTCTATGTCAGCTTCTGAAAATAAGCTTTCGTATGCATCTCCATTAACTGCATTTGTTCAATGCTGAAATAATGAATTTAAAAATTTTAATTTGTGTAAAAAAAAAAAAAAAAAAAAATGTCATCCAGAAATTCTATTGTGAATATAATGCCTTTCTGTATGTAAAAATTATTTTTATGGCAAGTAATATCATAATTCAATTGGAAAATACTAACCTAAAGTTAAAATTTTCATCCCCCTTCCCTTCAAAATATTTATTTATACACATGATACAAATTTTCTCTTCAAATTCCATTTAAATGGCTTAAATTTGTATGTTTTTTTTGTTTATGTTTAAAATGACATTTGTTATACAAGCATATCATTTATGAAATTATAGTTGTAACATAAAAGGTTAGATCTTATGGTTAGTAGGTATACTTTATTTATATCTAATGTAATTAAATGCTGCTAAGTAAATAGATATGAATAAAAAAAGCTCTTAAATCTCTGAGCTTTCTAGCATCATTTTCAGTAAATAGTTGCTTTAAAAGAAATTTAACCTTTTCACCACTGAAAAAGTTCTTTGTAAATTTTGATATTTTAAGGAATGTTACTCTTAAACAACTATTGATTAAATGTTTAAGTAATAACTAGCAATATAATTAAGATAAATAATTTGGTAACTTTTTAATAAATTATTTTATTTTTATTAATATATTATTTTATTTCTATTGGAGAAATTTTTCATAATATTTTTTTTATTAACAATTACTTCATAAAGATATATGGCATTTTAAAATGCAAAACAGAAAGTTAAAAATATGAAAAATTCAAAAATCTGTGACGTTCTTAATCACGAGCTGTGCATATTTTGAGTGTATTGTATATTCCAGTAATGTATTTTAATAAACATACTGATTTAAAAATTATTTTGGAAACATTCAAATTGTATAATTTAAGTATTAAGTTATTGATATTTACATTTTTCTTATCTGAGATATGAAAACACTCTGAAACAAAAATTTTATGTATCCACTGTGGTCAAAAGGTTAACTGCTTTTTAATTAAGTAATAAAATATTTTTAACATTTTTTTTCCCTTAAGGTCTTGATTTAAGAATTAGATTAAAAAAACTAAACCTCTTGAATTATCTATCAAAGTTCCTGGCTTACAGTGCCCAACCCTGTTTTCTTGAGCATGGGTGCTGAGGTATACAGCATATATCCCAGTCAGGTGGCCAGCCTAGTGCAGAGCTCCCAGTATTTAGTTCACAGGCACGCTTGGTACTCATGCTATCGACCCTGAAAGACTGAGTGAACCCAGAGTCAAACCTGTTGCATGGCAGTCAGATGCGCTGACCACTACGCTTCTAAGAATTTGGATATCTGGAGTACACTGAACTTTTGCTATCAAATTCTGATTTGTCTTTTTTTATAGTTCGAAAAGAAACGAAAGTTGTTTATGTAATTTTTAAGAAAATGTTTTAAATCGTCTAATAATTTGTTTAATTTTATTGTTGCTGTGAAAATGCAAAACTCAATTTTTCTGTGCAAAGTTACATTTCTTTTATAATTATATATCCAATAAAGTATTTTGTATTATTATTTTGTTTTCTTTTATTTATTTCATGTAATTCTTTAAAAATACATATATATATATTTCTAATGTTTCCTAATTTCATTGAATTAATTAGGATATTTTTAAATGAATTTTCTAAATAATTGCTCAACATGCAAACATTAAAGTGTACTCTTTTAATTCATCTATCTGATCTGTTTCTTAAGTGGTTCTCAAACTATTTTTTTTCTCTACTCAACAATATCAAACAGTCTCACGCAGTTACATAGGTGCAAGAAGTTCATCCAAGCAAAGACTATTAGGTGTTGCTGAAAGAGGATAGTCCAGCAGATTTAAATTTGTTAAAAATTGATCTTTTAAAATAAAAGAATGTGGAATGTTTTTGCTAATAATATTGCTATTATTTCGCTATTAAAGTATAATTTACCATTGGTCAAAAATCTCCAAGGCTGAAGACTTGCTCTCGTGCACATTGGTAAACATAATGGTGTGGCACTTTTATGCATGATTATTAAATGAATTTATTATTGAATAGTTTAATTGATTTTTTGATAAATAAATTGCATCTTTCTTTTTCTGTGCTATTGCACCTGGATATTTGGTACAAAAATATCTATTTTGACAGCATTTTCTCACCATCTCCAAAAAAAAAAGGGAAAAATAGTTTGATTGCATAATTCCTCAGTAAGAACACTACCAAAATTCATGAGATTAAGAACAAAAAATTAATTTCCAAATAACAAAAAATGTAATAATTTATTAGTTTCTTGAAAAATTGAATGTATATTAAAGTTTCTCTTTTGAAAGAAAAGTATCTTAATATAATATAACTGTATAACGTTTAAATAAATGTGTAATATATATTAAAATATCTTTAACTGCCTCTAAGATTTTGTAAAATGTAATATTCCTTAAGTTATCCGAAATTTTACTACTCTCCATGAATTAAAACTAAACACATTATGTACATACACTACAAGCTAGTACTAACTGCAGGGCTGCCACAGGCTTGCACCAGTATTTTTCTAATATAAATTTTGAAGTATACTTCTCTTGCAAATGTTGTCAAAGTGTGTGTTAATGATTTTTGTTTAGAGAAAGTGGTGCCAGTTAGAATTAAAAACTAGTCGCATGTGGCAGCCCTGTAGCTGTAGCATTATGATTTAATTAAAACCTAATTTAATTGCATATTTACTGAATACATTTTTTTTCATAACTACGTAAACTCAGTAGCTGTTCTTATTTGAAAACAATGAAATCTAGTTGCACTTGTTATTTTGAATTGGATTTCCAGATGCAAAAATGAAGAAAGCTCTTTATAAGGCAGCAATGAGTAATAATTTGAGATATCTAAAAATAATAAAAATCTATTTGATCACAAATCATTTATATTGAACATACTAGTTTCATGCTATTTTGTTTTTGAGTCTATGAATGTATCAGAAAGTTTTAAACTGCATTAACATAAGTAAATAAATGCAGTCAGGAAAGTGATTCTGGACATCAAGGCTGCAGAACGGAATTGAGAAATAACCAATTTTTGGAACAGATGTGCTTGTGCAGCCTATATCAGGTTTAATAAAAATGGTCTACAAAAAAAAAAAAAAAAAAAAAAAAAAAAGTTAAACTAAGATTTTTTTTTTCAGAATTTCCCTTAAAAAAAATTTTTAAAACAGAAATTTAACAGTAAAAATCATTAAATGCTTATTAAAATTACCTAACACAGGCATGAAAGAGTTGAAGAAATTTTAGACATTCTCTGAATTAAAAGACTAAATAAATCAATTCTCTGAATTGATTTTCAAAAATACTGGAAGCATGTAAGAGAGAGAGAGAGGGGGGGGGGGGGGGAGATCTGGAAAATTTAATAACTGGATATTTGTCTATTCAAGTCCTTCTTTCTAAATTGCTGTGCCCCCACCCCCTCCCCACAGAAAAAGGGGATGAGCTTATAAGCATCTGAAAGTCATCTAAATGGATTCATTTAAAAGCTCTTTCCAGAGTGAAGTTTTTTAGACTTTAAAAATGAAAGGATGTTTTCATAAGGTTAATGATACATATAGTTATATTTCATTTTAATGTATAAATAACTTTTAAAATGTGTCTAATTTCCTGTCCTAGTATAGATGGAAAAAAAATTCTGCCTTTTTAAATATTTCCCAATTTCATGCCTACTATCAGAAATTTTGAAAAAGAACCGAAACAATATCTTTTTTATGAAGCCACTTGTGAAGAATAAATTTCCTTCACCCCCCCCCCCCCCCTATAAAAAAAATCAAGGGAGATGATATATGCAAATCTTGTAACAGAATATTCATTCAAATTAAAGTACTTATTACATCTTTGAAATTGTTTTTTTAGTTATTTCGAATAAATGTTATAGAAGCACAATCTAAGGTGACCTATTTATAACTTGGGTTCAATGTACAACTGAATATAATATTTAAAAATTTCGTAAATAAATTCGGTAAAATTTATTTAAACGGGGGTGGGGGGGGGAGACGTATGCGTTTATTTTTATAAGTTGCTGTATTTTGTATATAAGCTTTTTAATAATAAAGTTAAAAAATATATGTCAAATTTAAACTGATTCTCCGATTTAAAATAAATTAGATCTATTGGAAATATCTAGTATAAATATAAAAGCAGCCGATTAATATTATTTTAAAAAAGTCTTAATTCTCTATAGTTAATTTCAAGATACATAGCTGTTAAAATAGATTTGAAACGATTGTTATCAAACGTTCGTTTCCACCGCTACGTCAAATAATCTAATCTACAGTAAACAAACACAATATCACGTTCTTTTCAACTCTGTGATGAAACGTTAAAAAGAACAAAATGTCGAGTGTAAGAAGGGCCAAATAAGCGATAAGCGCGCCAAACTATTGCCATTCTCTCAGGGAATTCTGGGAAATGGGGGACCCTCAAAGAAATCCGGCGGCATCGAGTCCTCTCCCTGCTTTTAATGTGATAGGGGTTTGTTGCCCTTCCATGTATTCCCTCTTCCACGCCTTTAACGAAGTTCCTCCAAAACATTTTTTAAAATACAATCAAACTTCCCTTTAACGAAGTTTTCAACTTAACGAAATTTTCTGCTGAACCTTGACTTTAAGCACTACTATTAGCATGCAAATTAATCTCCATATTACGAAAAATATATTCTATATAACGAAGTTTATTTCACATTCGTGCGTGTACAATATTTAAACGGAGAGGTTGCTGTTACAATGGATGTATGAATTTATTTCAGTTGATTGTGTGAAAATGAAATTATTTATATATTTAATCATTTCTATTTAAATAAAGAAATGCTAAAAGCCTTCGATGCAATAAGAAGGGAATTCCAGTTAACAGTATATTTTTTTTATAAGAAACTTGTACAAAGTAATATTAAAGACCTTTTTAAAGTTAAGAATCTGAAATACTGAGAAAAAATACGTTACGCTTCAGTTTTTGTTTACCTCTGTTTATTATGTGCACGGAGTAAAAGAGGTGGAGAAGTAACTAGAGTTAAAATTTTGATATGCGGTTTTTCCCCGTTAGATGGTGACACCGTAGAATGTAGGCTATAGGTCAATTGTTCTAAAATGCTTTTTAATGGGTAAAGCAATCATTTTTTAAAAAAAAAAATTATGGAAAATCTGAATTTTAAGAAAGTTGTACAAGTAGAAATTTGATTAATTACAGTTTTCTTCATACGATATATATATATTTTAAAGGGATTAGGCGTTTCGATTGCTTCTTAAAACACTTAAAATCAGAGATCATTCTGACAGAAAACCGAAGGCAAGCCATTTAAAAATATTGAATATCGCGGATTATTCTACTGCGAAGATGGACTTTTAGGAATTAAAAGTATTATTCAATATTTTCTGGAGTAAATTTTAATCTTGCGTATATTTTATAACCTATAATTTAATAACTCATAATTTTTTATATCTATGCAATTAATAAATGTTGAATTAAAACAAATTTTTATCTTAATTATTCGGGAAAGAAAACTTATGTAAATTATAGGTCATTGTCCAGGAACAAATTTTTGAAAACGTCGTAAGGTATGATTTTAATATAATTTTACTTATAGGGGGTGGGGTGTGGAGGACCAGAATTTCCAGACCCGGGCCCGTCCCGTCGCGAAAGAGGAATAATTAGGCTCGGCCCGGACCGGGCGTATGGAAAATCTATACGTTTTGCCCGGCCCGTTTGTATTTCAGCGGTTCATGCCCCGCCCCGGCCCGGAAAAAAAAAATCAGACCCGACTTAATTTCTACAAAAAATTCAGATTTTTCTTAATATACAGTTAAGATTATTTTCTAGAATACTGCATAAATATTTATGGAAAAATTTAACAGTATAGTTTAAATTACTATATGTTTCCAAGTCAGAGCATACAGAATAACAACATTAATAATCATTTAGACTCACTCTTATGCAAAAATGCATGAATACAAAATTTAGTACGATTATATAATTAAAATTCAGTAATACGAAAATAATAGGACTCCATCTTAAATAGGACATCATCACCATGGCAAGACAGAATCATTACCTATCTTGGAAAATGAAATAATTAATAACGTATGATAAGATTTAATAGAATAATCGCCATGGCAACCTAGAATCATTACATATCATGTGATATCGTTGAATTTATTACGTATGATAGGATTTAATAGAATGAAGAAAACTTTTATTAATATCTTTTTAAGTTTTGATTCGATTTTCATAAAATTTGAAATGATAAAATTCTGCAACGATTATATATATTAAATTTCAAACCATTCGGTTGGATAGTTTTTGCGCTATTATATTCTGACAGACGGACGATGGGCCAGAAGACGACTATACATGCTATATAATTACGAACGCACCTAAAAAAGGAGATTTCTGTGTAATTTATTAAGCTATATTTCGAAATTATCCTCTACCAAAAGTTCATTAATACTACCATTATTTTCCCAAAATAAATTACTTGCAAGACGAGGCTACTTCAGTAATGCGAAAGACCTGCTCACTAATGTAAATCAAATGTGATAATTTTTTTAAGATATCTCGTTTGCATTTCAATACTATTTTTAAATGTTTTCTTTTCTTTTTTTTTTTTTTTTCATTGAATATCTGAGGTCGACTCTATAAAGACTGTTTTTAGGGTGTCGTACTTAGAAAGTAAAAACGGAACCATTATATAATGGTTCTCTAATTCTATAACGGTGATCTTATATAAGATCACTCCTGCGTCTGTCTGTCTGTCACAGCCATTTTACTCGTAAACTATGGAACCTGGAAAGTTTAAATTGGGGGAAGTAACAAAGACTATTGACCTACATATTTACAGATTATTAAACATTCACAAATATATTTAGGAGAAATGTAGAGGGGCTAATTAACTTACTTGAAAAAAAATCTTTTCTTTGTGTCATATATTCACATAGTATTTTTCCTTTATCCTGTAATTATTAATTGTAGTCAGCAGACTACAACTCAACTCAACACATTCTTGTACTCAACAACGTCGTAGTACGTTTGCCCTAATGCACGCTTAAATAAATATACTTAATTTCAGAATATTCTGAGTAGCTTTTTAATTATTAGTAGTAAATATTAAAATGGCGACGAGGATTTAGATATTACGAACTCATAGTAAGTTACATTTAGTTACATATTTGTTAAAAAAAAAAAAAAAGTAAACGCATTATTTAGCGTTATAGTACAGTTAGGTCTAGTCTCTCTATTCTAAAAAAATTAACTACCGCTGTCACCGCCGCCGCCGGTTTTGATTTTTTTGCAACCGGAGGTCTTTCTTCGTTAATATTAAGAAAAATAATGCATTCAAAAATATGAAAATCGGTAGTATTATACAGAAATGTTTGATGAGCACGCTGATGCGGACAGTTTTCAAATCGAAGAATTATTTTAAGAAATATTTAATGCTAAAGTTGGACAAAATCGTTCCACTAAAAAAGTTTTATAGGAGCAAAAACTATTCATGGGAATTTAATCATTTTTAGATCATTTTATACGTTTGAAGTTCCCGGTGTGCAGATTGTGTTTCTTTTTTTAATTTGGCTAATTTTTTGAGGTTTTATTTCTATTTTAAATTCAAATTTTCAGAATTTCTAGAGATATTTTTTACAGATTTTAGAAAGTGATATTAATTTAAACTGTTGCCAACTGTATAAACAGCGGAAACAATAATGTTTGCTTTAAAAAAATATATATTTATACGTGTAATAAATTAAAAATTTATTTACACGTGACTATTATAAACAGAAAAAAACATTTGGAATTAGAATTAAATAATTATGTACAAAAAGCAGGAACTTATTAAAAATTACGTCATAAAAACTATAATTACACGTGAATTTTAAGAGAGAAAGGAATCTGTAAAATAATAAATTTATTAACATGCGTTAGATGTCTTAAATAGGAGAAATTACGTCATATTTACGTCACATTACAGTTATTACATAAAATGAACACAAAATAATATTGCAAAACGGTTTAAATTTACAAATTGCGCTAGACATTTATTTGATATTTTGAGGGGATACTTGTCAACTATTTTTCTTAGGAAAGCGCAAATAATATTTTATTTCTAACACAAGTATTTTCACGTGAATATTAAAAAGAGAAAAAATAGTTTGGTCAAAATTACGTCAGATTAAAAACGATTAATTTAAAATAACTCATTTAAAAGAACTTTCTTTTCGCTTTGTTAAAAAATACCGGGAGACAAAGATCCTTGTTACTTAATTCCTTTTATATTAGCTTATTTTGAAATGTTGTTACACGTGTCTACGTCATCAAGTTATTTTTATTTCGACGTTTTATTTGTATTTTTATTAATGTTGTACTAATTTATTTGTTCTTTCGCTATTTAAAATAAACATTATGTCAATTTGTATAATTTGGCGAGTGGTTTGGCGATTTATATAATTTGGCGAAATTAGTCGACGGATAATCAAGTAGTACCGCAGCGGATTTGGCGTTAAAATTTCCCCAATCAAAGAGAAATGAATAGAAATCCGTTTATAGGGAGATCGCGACTGTTATTTAAATTATAATTCAATCTTTCGAAATCTTTTTAAAGCCGATCACATTAGCGTGCATTTAGAGCCTGCGGTGTCTGGACGGGGGTTGGCGAGCGTAGTTCGTAGGGGGCCGAGCCCCCTAGTAATAGAAATAAAACTTTAATTAAAATGACAATATTTAAATTTGAAATTTATTAATAGAGGTTGCAAACAGAAAACACATTCACATGGAATTCAGATGTTTCAGCTTACTGACCACATGTGCGCAGAACAAATTCAAAATGCCAGTAGCATATTTTTTTTGTAATACTTTTACCTACAAGTAGGCTCAGTAGTATCCTTTGTCGGGGATAATGGAAGTCATTTCTTTAGTAAGAAAATTAACAGTAACACAGATTACATTTTCAGCGTACAAAATTTAATCGTTAAATATAACAATAAAAAATGAATATTTTAGTGTTTTGGGCCTAACTAGTTAAAATACTAGGTTTTATAATTGCATAAAACCAGTTAAAATATTATTAGTTAAAACTTTAAATTGAAAACTATGTCTAAAGTTATCTCGACAGACGGTTTTGTTAATCAAGATGAATAAAAATGGATAATTAAAAAAAAAATAATGACTTTTTAAGCAGTTTAATTTCTAGTGAAGTCCTTACTGATCCTTTTTATGGAAACAAAAAAATAAAAAGAATTCTTTCCCGTTTTTCGCAGACAAATATATATATATATATATTCTAACTGTGGACATGAAAAGGACATAATTTTTTTGATTTGGCCATTCGGAACCTGAGGTTCCTCCTATTCTCCTCCCCGTGTATAAATTTTTCACATGCGGCAATAGTTCTCGAACCGACTAATGCATTTAGAACTTAATAGAGGAAAATGGCAGCTTGTATTACAAATATGCATATGCGACTAATGCCGCAACTTAATAAATATCTTATTTCTAACAAGTAAATGTACAATAATGTACTGCATATTTATTGTTTACTGACTTCTTTGCATATTAACCAAACATTAATACGCATGTTGTAATAATACATATTTTTTTTATTCAATGTACATGCAAGTTTAATAGTTTTTTCTTTTTTATCTTTTTTTTGGGGGGGGGGGGTGTTGGGAGGAGCTTTTTTTGAGATATTGAAATTTAACATTAACGAATTTTTCATTATAACGAATTTGATCAGTGTTATCTAGAAATTCACTGTAACGAGATTTTACCATTAAAAAGTCTTTTGTAACAGAACACAGCACCCACAAATTTCATTAAAATACCTTATTTCCTTAAAAAGTACAGATCAATAAATGTTAATGAAAAAACGCATCGGCAAATAAACTAAAAAACTGCATTGCGAAAGTCTCATAGGGTCTCGGGGCTCTACTGGTATTTATATGAATAAAAAGTAAATGAGGTTTAATAGTGCGAAAACAAAAAGATAAATTGTTATCAAACATACACTTTATTCAGAGATTTTAAACAAAGATGTAAAAATTAAAATCACAAAAATAAAAATTTTTCTCGACGTTTTGTTTTATCTTTAAAACCATCCTCAGTAGTTTATATCCTTAAATACAAAACTGTAAAAAATTATCTACATGTTACATTATGAAAGCTATATTCAAAACAAATCAAGATTAAGAATTTCAAATATAAAATGAAATTAGTTCAAAATAAAAATAGGGCTTGCAGCGCTGATGTTGTAGACTCACATCTGAATATTTTATACGTTAGAAAATACTCCCTTCGTCCCAAATTAGTTGTGACATTTAGTTAAAAATTTTTGTCCCAAATTAGTTGCTACATTTCAAGTGCGTGGAGTCATAAATAACTTCCGATGCAGTTCAGTAGATCGACGCCATTTTGTAAGGACTCTATCACCAGTGTACCATAAAGATCATTTTCTTAGTAAAAAATTGACGATTCATTAGCTAGAAGGTAGTTTTATGCGATTACTGGCGGAAGAATCCTTACAAAATTGGGCGTGGCTTATGAGCGTGCGAACACTGGATTTTTTAAAATAATTTGGTACTTATTTAGGGAGAGACGGAGGGAATGCTTGGTAAGTAAATGTAGTTGATTGATAGCATAGCACCCTGAAAAATGTTCAAACAAAATCAAAAAATCATCAGTATCAATAATCAGTACAAAAGCAATCAAATGTAGCAACTAATTGGGGACAGAGGGAGTAATAAATATTCAAAATGCTTCTTTACGTAGAGAATTGTTATTTCAGAAATTAATTGTCAAACACTAAAAGCAGAAGAAAATAACAACATTCGGAGGAAACAGATCACGTGATTTTAAAAAATGGTTTAATGAATGGCGAGAGATAGAGTCTTGTAAACTAATTTCTTTTAGACATACAAATACGTTACTGGTTGTTGACATTTGAACTAATATTCTTTTCCTTCAAACCTTAGCGCACTAACGTAAGTAAATCTGATCATTTCACGGAAACATATTTCAGATTAACAGAAATAAATTTAAAAAAAAATTGTGAAATAGGTATACTAAAATGTTAAATCTCACACCACTATTTCTTTTAGATGAAACATAAAGTCATTTTACATGTGATTGAACTATGCGTTTAATTTCTAACAGTCAATGTCGAAAAATTCAGAGAATTCTTTAATGCGTTCTCTGTCGATATGATTATGATAGAATATATAATATAAATATAATACATGAAGGGGTGATGGGGGCACATGTGAACAGTTCGCATTAATATAGCTTTTTCTCAAATCTGGATTAATTTCTATAAACAAAAACTACTGAATATAGTAAACAGAACTTTCTTTTACCCATGGTAATTTTTTTAAAGTCACCTGTATAGTTCTTCTTATATTTTTAATCGTTTTATAAATTCACAAAATTGTTCACATGTGCCCCATCAGCGGGGTAGTTGTGAACACATGTGGGGCACATGTGAACACAAGGAAAAAATATCCTTTGATATGCTTTTTATTCTGTTATTCATTTGTCATCGTAATCATTACTTATATTACCTTTTAAATTCACAATAAAGAAAAAAATATATATATATTTCTCTAGTTTCTGAGCGATATGTTTATGCAAATGATTATAAAATGAAAACCAGTAGATTTGGGGTTGGGCTTAGATGATTCATTAAGTATTATTGCAATAAAATAAATGAATAAGAAAGCAATTTTAAAACAGAAATTAAAACTTTTAAATTTTGCTTAAGGGTTTTTGTTAGGGGGAAATTTAGGGAGGGGCATGTACATACTATTTATCGGAAATCTGCCGAAATACGAAAATTCTCACTTTGTATTTGCTTTATTTACTTGTAAATTATAGATAAAGAAGGGTTTTTTAATGATTAAAAAAATCTCGACTATCACCCCCCCCCCCGCCCCCTAACTTCTTTTGTTTGATAAAAGGGGGGTGTACAATCGGGATTTTGCGGTAGTTATCAGTTTTAAAATTTTACTTTCTCAAAATGTTACTAATATCTATCTCCATTCATAGCATCGTCTATATAACTGTTGTAGAGATAGAAGTAAGCCATCATGGCAAGTTTAGACAAATGTAATAGAAAAATTTGCAAAGTTGTTCAAGGTAATACTTTTGTATTAACAATACATAAAAAAAATATCGTTGAAAACCGTTTAGTAAAATAATACATAACACTTATTGCATTTTAGAAAGCATTAACTTTATTTAAAGTACAATTGAAGTAAACGAGCTTGTTGCTCTTTTTGTATTTGGTGTGGAAGTTTCAATACAAAATCAACTTTGTGTGAGGAAAATATCTTCTATTTCAGGAAAATTGTAGATAATGGAACTGATATTATTTCTCATTAAGTTAACGGAAAGGAACAGAATCACCGAATGATTATTGGGGCACTTATGAACTGTTCATATCTGCCCCAACTAGTCTGTTCACAAGTGCCCCACATTGCTGCTTCTGTTAAATTGATAAATCATTAATATTTCTGAATTTTAGAAGAAGAAGAACTGTATCAAAAATGTTTATTAGTATTCATAGTATATGTTAGAACACTCAAATTCAAATAAACGAATAAATAAATAAAGCTATTCGCTTATCAACTTGGAACAAAGATTTTACTTTTGAGATCTAAAAACAGTGTTTTGGCTACAGAAGACAAACAAAATGTCACAGAGCTTCAAAAAATTTTTACCATATGCCTACATGTGCTATGCTCTTTAGTAATTTTTTTGTAATAAAAAAAATTATAATAACTATCGAAAAATTGCGATGTTCACATCTGCCCCGTGTTCACATGTGCCCCCATCTCCCCTACATGGAAATGTTAGAGCAATATTTTATTACAAATGAAGTGGATGATAAGAAAAAACTCCCTATTTTAATATCGGTTTCAGGACCAGAACATATAAACTCTTACGTAATCTTTTGACTCCTAAATTGCCGAAGGACTTCACGTACGCTGAAGTAAACAAATGTTTAGAAAATCATTTTCGCCCAGTAGTCCGGGTGCTACGGTTGAGAAAACTGCAAATAGTGATAAGAATATACCGCTTGGTGAGTATCTACTTTATGTTAAGAGGCTACTTCAGTCAAATGAAAAGACCCGTTCGCTAATGCTAATCCTATGGAAGAAATTTATAACGATATCTCGGTTGCATTTCAATATTTTTAAATGATTTTTTTTGCATTGGATAGCTGAGATCGATCTGTATGCAGGCCGTTTTTTACTTTTTCGATTTTCATTACAGATTTTTTTTATGAGGATGCTTTCAATTTCGAAACCGGTTCCGAAAATGAAAGCATCCTCATTAAAAATATCTGTAAACAAAATCGAAAAATTAAAAAAACGGCCTTTGTACAGATCTCAGCTATCCAATGCAAAAAAAATCATTTAAAAATATTAAAATGCAACCGAGATATCGTTATAAATTTCTTCCATAGGATTAGCATTAGCGAACGGGTCTTTTCATTTGACTGAAGTAGCCTCTTAATACAAAGCATTTCAGAGGGGGAGGCATCGCGAAAAGTCGTGGGTATTCAAGATGGCGGTTGTTATTCAAAATGGCGTCATTTTCTGAATTTTCTTACTATACATCATATGAATGTGTGTTTCAGGTCAATTTCGATGGTTTTAACGTCAAAAATAGCTTTTTAACACTTTCTGTCATAGCTGAATTGGTTTATGATATCAGTTTGTCTGTTTGTTTGTCTGTCTGTCTGCTTGCCGTCCCATGCTTAAACTCGCTTAAATATCGTTACTCGCTTAAATTCATTCAGATTGTCATGTAATTTATATGTTATTGAAGTTTACAATAACATGTTCGGAAGAAAAAAATTGAAATGTATAGCTTTTACAGTCCGTTTACAGGACCCTCAAAAGAATTCCATTACGTTATTGTCTATTAGTCCGTGTGCTATGGTTGAGAAAACAGCAAATTGTGATAAGAATATACCGATTAGTGAGTATCTACTTTATATTAATACAATGCATTTCAGAGGGGGAGGTATTTTTATTCGGAACATGTTATTGTAAACTTCAATAACATATATAAACTACATGACAATCTGAATGAATTTAAGCGAGTTAGAGCATGGAATGGCAAGCAGAAAGACAAACAAACAGACAAACTGAATTCATAAACTCGTTCAACTGTGGCGGAAATTATTTAAAACGAAATTTTTGACGTTGAAAACATCGAAATCGACCTGAAGCACACATTTTTATGATGGATAGTAAGAAAAATCAGAAAATGACGCAATTTTGAATAACAGCCGCCATCTTGAATTCCTACTATTTTACGTGATGCCTATCCCTCTCATAAGGATTGTATAATATAAAGTAGATACTCACCAATCGGTATATTCTTCTCACGATTTGCAGTTTTCTCAACCGTAACACTCGGATTAACAGACAATAACGTAATGGAACTATTTTGAGGGCCCTGTAAACGGACTATAAAACCTATACACTTCCTTTTTATTCGGAACATGTTATTGTAAACTTCAATAACATACATAAATTACATGACAATCTGGGCGAATTTAGGCGAGTTAGAGCATGGAATGGCAAAGAGGCAAATAGACAAACTGAATTCATAAACTCATTCAACTATGACGAAAAATATTAAAAAAGAAATTTTTGACGTTAAAAACATCGAAGTCGACCTGAAACCCACATTTATATGATGGATACTAAGAAAAATCAGAAAATGACGCCATTTTGAATAACAGCCGCCATCTTGAATTAAAACGACTTTACGCGATGCCTCCCCTCTGAAATGCATTGTATTAATATAGAGTAGATACTGACCAATCGGTTTATTCTTATCACGATTTGCTGTTTTCTCAACCGTAGAACCCGGACTAATAGACAATAACGTAATGGAAATCTTTTGAGGGTCCTGTAAACGGACTATAAAACCTATACACTTCAATTTTTATTCGGAACATGTTATTGTAAACTTTAATAACATATATACATAACATGACAATGTGGGTGAATTTAGCGATTAGCGATATTTAAGTGAGTTAGAACGTGGAACGACAAGCAGACAGACAAACTGATATCATAAACCCATTCATATATGACAGAAAGTGTTAAAAACAAAATTTTTGGCGTTAAAACGATCGAAATTGACCTGAAACACACATTCAAATGATGGATAGTAAGAAATTTCAGAAAATGACGCCATTTTGAATAACAGCCGCCATCTTGAATTCCTACGACTTTACGCGATGCCTCCCCCTCTGAAATGCATTGTATTAACATAAAGTAAATACTCAACAATCGGTATATTCTTATCACGATTTGCTGTTTTCTCAACCGTAGCACCCGGACTAATAGACAATACCGTAATGGAATTCTTTTGAGGGTCCTGTAAACGGACTGTAAAAGCTATACACTTCAAATATTTTCCCGAACATGTTATTGTAAACTTCAATAACATATAAATTACATGGCAATCTACGTGAATTTAAGCGAGTAGCGATATTTAAGCGAGTTTAAGCATGGAACGGCAAGCAGACAGACAGACAAATAAACAGACAAACTTTACTCATAAACTCATTCAACTATGACAGAAAGTGTTAAAAAGATATTTTTGACGTTAAAACGATCGAAATCGACCTGAAACACACATTCATATGATGTATAGTAAGAAACTTCAGAAAATGACGCCATTTTGAATAACAGCCGCCATCTTGAATACCCACGACTTTTCGCGATGCCTCCCCCTCTGAAATGCATTGTATTAACATAAAGTAGATGCTCACCAAGCGGTATATTTTTATCACGATTTGCAGTTTTCACCTTATTTTGGTTGTGTAGCACTCGGACTACAGCCCGATTTTGATTGCCGAAAGATTTCGTTTCCATAGAAGAAATCAAAAAATCAATGAAACTATTGCTGCATACATTGTGGAGTTAAAACACTTATCTGCCACCTGTCAGTTTGGTATATTTTTAGACGAAGCGCTGCATGACCGTTTTGTTTGTGGTTTGATTTGTGAAGCCACACAAAAGCGCCTACTGGCTAAAAAAGAGTTGAAGCTTGCTGAGGCATATGATATAGCGTTAGCAATGGAGCTGGAAAATCTTGATGCATCAGTTTTGAAGATTCCGGCTCCTAATGTAAACAAAGTGCACCTCGCGACCAAAAACAATGTCAGTCATCAAAATGCAAATAAAAAATTCGGCACAAACAAGATAAAATGTTTTCGTTGTGGTGCCATGCATTCTCCCAAAACTTGTAAATGTATTACTGCTAAATGCCATGCGTGTGGGAAAATTGGCCATATTTCTCCAGAGTGCAGAATCAAAGGTCAGAAATTTACCTCTGCCAAATTTGTTTCTGCAATATGAATAGTGATGCAACTGGTGCATGTGATTTATTTTACTAAAACGGCTATTACATAAATAGAATTCATTTGGATGATTATTCACGCTGACTAATAATAATAAAAAAAGAATAAAGATCGACTTTGATTTCGGTCAGTAGAAATAACTCTTTGCTCTCTGCTTATTTTTTTTTAGTTTAACTTCCTTGTTAAATCATAAGCATTTCCAGTACATGCGCTCTGTTTTGTCTTTAACGCTTGTTCCCAAAACTTTGCTCTTAACGTACGAATTGGCGTTCGAATTCTTTTTGGCTTATTTTTTAGGACTGCTATGCTGGTGACCCTGCCTTGCAATTCAAAATTCTCCTAATTGTCCAAAACGTAACAGATAATTTTTACTCATATGATATCATTCATTTTTCATGTGCTCTTTTCGCCAATTGTTTGATGCCAATGTGTGTATTACAGAATAATTGGCAATTGCTGGCTCTCGCTTCATGAACTCAGTCATGTAAAAAAAAGTCTTTAGAAATTCTATCAGGCACCATCCCTATCCAGTTGTGTATGAAATGCTTTAATTTTATATTTCTGCTTCAAATAAACATATTTCGTCAAAAACAATTTAAAAGCATGTATTTCTATAATGATCGCAGCCTACAGCTATTTATAAAATCCAGCGAATGCATTAGAAAAGAACCTGGTCATGCATATAGATCTGTAAATAATTCAAAGTACGGATTTCTACTATAACCAGTAAACACAAAAAATATCATTTCAAGCATACTTCGCAGATGGTTTCTCGAACAGCAAATTACAGTCGGACCTCTATTTAACGAACCTCTATTTTGCGAATTTCTCTATTTTGCGAACTTTTCATTGGAACCAAAAACATTTTGCGAATATCTTCGTAAAATAACCTCCAAATAGCGAAGTGCATTCTCTATTTAACGAACTTTTTCTTGTGATCTAATTTTTTTTTCTCCCCATTTCTCAAAATATTTCTGGACATTTCAAGCTTATTCTTTCTTTAAACTCATTTTATGGTGTTCAATGGCCTTGAACTACTTTTACCAGGCACCTTCTTTGTCAGCAGTGATAATTCGGTAAGTACGGAGGACGAAGACGATAATCCCTTAGAGTAACTTAAAAAAATATGAATACAGATGAGAAAAAAAGAAGAATTTAAACATGATGTGCTGATTGATGATTGCATTTCGCTTAATTCTGAAATTGAGACCTCGGAAACACTATCCGAATCGGATATTTTAGACAGTGTGAAAAATAAAACAATACAGCAATGAATTGCGATGAAGACAAATATGATGAGGATGGAAATGATCATGATGCAGGAATTAACAAAACTTAGTATGATGAAACGCTAAAATCATTTGAAACAATCCGACGCGGATTATAGTTAGAAGAAAATACACATGAAGGGATTTTTTGTGCATTGCAAAGATGCGAGAAGTATTATGGCAGAAAGCACTTTTTAAAAGAAAAAACTCAGGCAAAATTAACAGAGTTTTTCAGAAACTAAATTTAAGGACGCATATGTTAATGTATGGTTAAAATTATTTGTAATAATAATAATAATACGACAAGGTCATTAAAATTCGTTAATTTTAATGTAAAACTATTTACTTTAAACAGAAAATACACTGTATTCCCGGACAATGTTTTGTTTTCCTTGCAGATTTCAAAGATTTAAACACATCGAAAAAATGAATTGATGATGGACATTGGTGGGTGAAATAAATAAAACAAATCGATATAATTTATAAAAAAAAAATGTGATTAATTACTTTTAGTAAAATATTTAATGTTTATGAATTTAAAATCTGTTTTACGTAGTTTAAAGTATTTTAAAAGGTGAATCTCTATTTAACGAATTTTCCATATAACGAACTTTTTTCCGGGATTTAGCGACTTCGTTAAATAGAGGTTCGACTGTATATATATTCATACACGCTGACAGAAGAATAGGAATGCCAAAACTTATGGTATTCCATATTTACGAATTAAATTATTTTATAATAATTTAATGATTTTTATAACAGCTTTGTATTTCCATAAAAATAGATAACGGACTAAAAATATATAACAGACCATTTTGATGTAAAAAAAAAAAAAAGTTAGAAATAAAAAGAGAAAATTTTGGTTGGATCAAAAATGATAACGATATCAAAAGAAAGCCCCCCCTCCCCCTAGAGATATCTTTCGATATCATTTACCACCCCCCCCCCCACACCTAAAATGATAACGTTACATATGCACAGCCCCTAAAGTATGTTTGAAAAATTTGCGCCGGTGACGTTATGCGTAACTGGAAATGTATTTTTACGTTAAGGCTGCTCAACTGCTCAGCTAAACAAGTGCAAAACATTTTGACACATTTACAAATTCATTTTTTAACAGAAAAATATAAAAATTGGAAAGCCTGACTACGGAAGCGATTTAGAATCGAACTGTGTTTTCCATTTTTTGATAAATAAATTACCTATTGAGTTATAAGCGATTTTGATCACGTGACAAAGACGTTTTTCACCCTTCCTTGAGTGATTATTTTTCTTTCGCGCGGAAATTCAGTTCAAAGCACCCGTTATGACACTATTTTTTGAAAGAGCTATTGCGCTTCCAAAAAAAAAAAAAAAACCCGGAAAGCACGGTTCTGTTTCTGTACAACAACACCTGCTAGTATCATGCATTTCCGAAAAAAAAATAATTAAAACTTACGTCATAAAGTTGTCCTTTTGGATCTGAGAACAACCTTAATAAAACTAAGGACGAAAATTGATATAATTGCGTCAACATGACGTAATTTCGACTTATTTTTCATTTCTTAATTCTAAATATTAGAATAAGAGCCTTTATTGATAGTTGAACTATTTTAGAAATTGAATATTGAGTAAAAAATATATATACAGTCAGTATCGGTTATATGGTCAGCTCAGCGGTCCAGAAAAATTCGACTATATAAGCGGGGTGACCATATATGCGGAACAATACTAAAATTATTACACTATTTAATTAAAGGGTTTGTACGCATCACGGGTTTTACGAGATTTTAAGTGTTTTTGTACCAGACATTTCGTAGAGTACTGAACGCTATATCTGAAGATAATTTTTTTTTCATTAAATAAGCCAAATATTACTTTACGAAAATTCTGGTAAAAGGTGCTTGAAAGTCCTTGAAGCCTACAAACCCAGAATTATGGCAGGATTATATTCACCTATCAGAGTATTGTGCTCATAAATAAATAATTAAACTTTTAAAAACATTTTAAAAATTAATTTGCTAAGTAAAAACTACAGTAACAAATATGCAATATTTTTAGTGACATTTATTAGCTTACCTTATCAATCCAAGTACCGTACGCATACATGCGTGCGCTGTACCCATATTCAATGCACTTATTTAAAGTATTCACGTATGGAAGATTGCCTCATTTTCTTGGTTGTTAATACAACTCTTTCCAAGTCCCTAATAGTTTTTAAATGTTCATCTGCTGATTCGGAATTAATAAAAAAACATCTGAGCTCATCTATGGCTTTAAACGCGTCTGATGTTGATACTGACTTATTTTCACATACACTGTCATCCTCATCATCGCTTCCTTCGGCATTCTAATTTAACACATTAGAAACAATATTTTGTATTGAAGGTTCACTGTTAGTAGCGAGATCTTCATCAATCTTTGCATACAGATTTTCGTCTGGAATTGAATAACCTCGATCCCGCAGTTTTTCTGCTAGTTCAGATAAGGGGAGATCTTCATCCGTGTCGTCCAATAATTCTTCAGACTTTGGTGAACTGTGAAATCCAGCATGTCGGAAGCAATTCTCAATTGTTTTCTGCGACACCATATTCCAACTTTGGTCGATATAAAAAATTGCATTTAATACAGACGCTTGGAATTGTTCTTTTCGGTCAATAGAAGAAATCATATCTCGCAGAAGAAGCTTTCTATAGGTAGCCTTGAAGTTCTGGATTATGCCTTGATCTAAAGGCTGCGATACACATGTGCTGTTTGGAGGCAGGAAAACGAGCTCAATTGATTTCAAATCATCAAGAATGGAGTGCGCAGCACAATTGTCTGCAATTAGTGCAACTTTTCTGTTCTGTTTTGAAAAATTTAGATCCCACCTCTTAAGCGTTTTTCCCAGATGTCTTCTGTCATCCAGGCTTTTGAATTAACATCGTAGAATAGAGGCAAAGATTTGCAATTTTTCATACATCGAGGCTTGAGAAATTTTCCAATCACCAAAGGAATAATTTTCTCCGATCCATCCATATTTGTAGCTAACAACACGGTTAAGCGTTCCTTACTTTTCTTTCCCCTACACATTTTTCACCTTTAAAACAAAGAGTTCTGTCTGGCAAGATCCTATAAAAAAGTCCACATTCATCAGTGTTGAATATGTTGGCAGGTTCATATCTTTCGAGATTGTCCCGCAACACTACATCTTTCCATTCTTTTAAGGAACTCCTGTCAAAATCAGCAGCTTCTCCGCACAATTTTTTAAAGCATAGGTAATGCCTTGGATTAAATCGCTGTAACCAGCCATTGCTAGCAACAAAACTTGACTCACCAAATTCATTAGTAATTTCCAAGGATTTTTCTTTCAAAACATTCCAAGATATAGGAGCATTTTGCGATCGTGCATACTTAATCCATGACAAAAGAGCCTTATCCACATTTTCATAAGGTGACAAGCGCTGACGTTTTCTTTCTTGATCACAGATTTGAACATTTGGGGAGTAAAGTTTGGCTGCTAAAATATTGTTTAATGTAGTCCGGGGTATCGAATTTACTTTGGCGAATGCAGCTTTTAAAAGATTAGAATTTTTAAACTTTTCAATCAGTTCATTTTTTTCAACAAATGATAAATTCTTTCTTTTCGAAGCCATAATAAACTAATCGGATATACCTATCCCAAAACTTTCTTCTATCTCATGCATGTTAATACTTGAAAATTAGCTATCACACTAACAAAATTAAACGGCAATCTATGCCCATCATGAGGATTCTATAGATATGAAATTCCGTGCATTAGTCCTTGAGATATGGCTATCTACGAAATCGTGTAAATGCAGCAAAATTCAGCCTAGCAGCCCCACCTATTGGGTGCTTTACACCAA
This sequence comes from Maratus speciosus, assembly GCA_963932465.1. Taxonomy (NCBI): domain Eukaryota; kingdom Metazoa; phylum Arthropoda; class Arachnida; order Araneae; family Salticidae; genus Maratus; species Maratus speciosus. The sequence continues at coordinate 430,824,535 of OZ010792.1, forward strand.
AACCTATGTTAAACAAAACTACCAAGCAACCACTTACGTCAAAGTCTAACTGAATCTGAAGTTTGGGGAAAATCCGTGCATTAGTTTTTGAGATAGAGTTATTGCGAAATTCATGAAAATGCCAGCATAGCAGCGCCACCTATTAGACGATTAACACCAAAACCGAATCAGCAACAACTTGTGTTAACATCTAACTAAATCTGAAGTTAGATGAAAATTCGTGCATTAGTTTTTGAGATAGAGCGCTCACAAAATTTGTGTCACACACAGACACACAGACAGACAGACAGACTCACAGACAGACATTTTGTAAAAACATGTTTTTCGGGTTCTCTGACCTCTAAAACTTGTAAATCCGTCGAAAACCGGAATTCGAAAATTTCCATGAAACCAATACTTTCTTCTTGTAAAGATAGAAGAAAGTAAAAAGAGGTTAAAAAAATAGTCATGCGTAAAACAACGATTTTTACAGCTAAATATCAATATTTTAGCATAAAAATTATTCGAAGCATTTGATCCAAATGAAACAAAATTTTAATTTATTCTTATGTCTCAATTTCAACACACTTTTCAAATAAAGAGATATAACTCCCATCAATAAACAGATAGAAATCCACCTATTGTCTTGAGGAAGAAGAGAATTGAGGGGGAGGGGGGGGGGGTCCTTTGGCGCCGATTATGATTCAACGCAAAAGAGAAATGTAGCTGAGGGGAAGAGGAGGGAAGTAAAGGTATGAATTCAAGCCTCTCCGGCGTCGCACAGACCTGTGTTTCTCCCCATCTGAAAAAAAATGTTACAAAAGTTACTTTTTTTTTTCTTAAATAACCGAAAACCTTATTGAAAAGATTAAAGAAAACGACCATATATCCGATAACCGGGAAAATAAAATGACTATATAAGCGGTGCGCTTTAACACATTTTTTCTATTAAGTTAGACGGGACTTTAAAAAACTGACCATATAAGCGGGGTGACCTTATAAGCGGGTGACCATATAGCCGGTACTGACTGTATATCCTCATCATTTGCATTTGTAGAAATAATTTGTCATTTTTAAAATGTTCTTGTTTGTTTACATGAAATTTTATAAAAATGAAACGCACGCAGTGTTGAATTCAGGGGTTGGCGCGGGGGAAGGGGGGGGGGCATTTCCCCAGGGAAGATTTGAGATTTTGTGTTTTCAATGACCAAAAAGGGCAATTTCCTGGAACTTAATAATGCCCCTCTCCCACCGGAGCCACAGAAATACCCCCACCCCCGGGAGAAAAGTGTCTGAATTCAACATTGAAACGCAGAACAACATTCCGTCATTTTTGACGAAGTTTACATGCTAGTAATTGATATTTTGAGAACATGAACATTTTTCTTTTTCATCTTCTTTATTTTTAATGAGAAAACAAGACAATTACTTGATGATTGTTGACAAGTGTTCCGCGTAAATCGGGTCTCCAAATGCTCTAGGCACCAGTATTTTAAACTAATTTTCTTCGCCTTATCTGATGTGAGTGCAGAACAGTTGAGTAGCAGCATTGAGAGGTTACCTAGCTGACATCAGCTTAACAGCCAGTCTATTGTTTTAATGTCTTGTATTATTATGAGCCATTGGGAAAAGAAAAAGTGTAGTTTAAAACTACATGATAAGTAAAAGAAAAAATTGTCGTAATCGTAAATGTCTAAAATGCGTTCATTATTAACAATGTAAATAGTGAAATTGACTGCGAAAATTTCGTAGTGGTGGCATTTGATTAGTTGATCTGTAAACAGATAAAGCCCGAATAGTGAGAGGCCTAGTACCTAACAATCATTACCCACCCCCATTTCTATACCGTCACAAGAAATTAAAATATTTCTAGCACCTTAGAATACAATTTGAACATAATATGTTTTTATCTTTAAAACTGCCCTCTCTAAAAGTACAAAATATTTATTATAATTAGTACATGGTGGAAAAAATTAAATATCAGGCTTTAAGAAAATTGCATGCACTGTTAAAACACTTCATCTTTTGCTACAGACTCACTCCACCGCTTTTAGAGAAAACGGCTACTTGACTACATTATGGAGCATTTTCATTGGTCAAAATAGAGATACAGTAAAGCGCCGATTATCGGAACACCAATTATCCGAACAGCCTATTTATCACATTTTTTTTTTTTTTTTTTTTAACCGAACTTCCAATTCACTTTTGCTTAAATTATAATCTCTGGCGTTCAGAAAATGATTAAAAAGATAAAAAGAAAGTTTTAAATGATAAAAAAGCTAACAAAAAAAAAATTAAAGAGACAAAATTAAAAAAAAAAAATAATAAATAAACATGCCAGTAGTAATTGGTGCTGCCAGTCCTAAGTCTGGATAAAGTGTGAATATTTTAGTATAGTCGGAAATTCCCTTAAATTGTCTGTCCATTCATCCAAACTTTTGCTTATCCGAACTAGGGTCGGTCCCGACTTGTTCGGATAATCGACGCTCTACTGTATTATATAAAAACGGTGGAGTAACTACACAGCTGCAGATTTTTAACAGTGTACTAGAATTGTGTCCCCACCAAAATCAAAAGATTCTGAGGTCGCGATCCAATTGTCCATATTACGTTCTTTGATCAGGTCCTGTTTGTAGATTTCAACTATTGCATAAATTGGCATTTAATACACTGCTCAAAACAATTAAAGGATATTTGAAGTTTTATATAAAATAAAGATATAAACGAATTTTTTTTTGCCGAAAATAGAAGAAGAGAATCACAAATGCAAATTTTTCTGGTTTTCAAACTGTGGAGTATGCAAATTTTGAGTTCGACGTCAAAAACGTCGCTTCAGCGGCAGCGAATGAAATTTGACTATCAACTGGATAAAAGAGAATGAAGACAAGGATGATCGGCATTCAGTGATTGCTTTGTTTCGATGAGTACGATGTCTCAGCGAGGTCATTTGACAGATTCAGAAGCTTTGAGAATTGTTGGTAGGTTAGAAGGGGGCCAAACTCAAGCCGAAGTAGCGCAAGCCATTGGAGTGTCACAAAGTGTCATTTCCAGGATCTGGAACCGTTTTTTGGAGAGTGGATGTGCAGGCCGAAGACCAGGGCAAGGTCGTAGACGGGCAACAACGCCCAATGAAGATCGGTATTTAGCGTTAACAGCTCGGAGACACCGAATCATGAACGCTACTCTTCTCCAACAACACCTTCGCTTGGCTACAGGCACCACAATTTCAACTCAGACTGTACGAAACCGGCTCCATGCTGTAGGTCTGTATGCTCGCCGACCGATGGTATGTGTTAGATTAACATCAAGGCATCGTCGCGACCGCAGGGAGTGGGCAACCGAGCATGTCAACTGGGGGAGAAATGAATGGAGCAATATTCTGTTTTCTGACGAGTCCCGTTTTTCTGTGCATCCGGATAATAGGCGTATTTTCATCTGGAGGGACCGTGGCTGTAGGAATAATCCTGCGTTCGTGCACGAAAGTGTCAGATTTGGCGGTGGAGGAGTGTTGGTGTATGGTGGCATCTCCATTGACGGGCGCACTGACCTCTACATCATTCGAGATGGAGCTCTGACTGGTCGCCGATATAGGGATGAGATCCTCAGACCTATTGCAGTCCCTTACGCTGCAGCAATCGGAGATAACTTCATTTTAATGGACGATAACTGCAGGCCACATCGTGCAAACCTGGTGGAGGATTTCCTTTTCAAGGAAGGAATCGTTCGAATGGAATGGCCAGCGTGTTCTCCAGACATGAATCCAATCGAGCACGTTTGGGACGCTCTAGGAAAACGAGTTTCTGGCCGCCAACAACCCCCACAAACTCTCCAAGAACTGGGAAGAGCTCTTCTGGAAGAGTGGGGCAGAATACCCCAACTCGTCATTAATAGCCTCATTGAGTCCATGCCTCAAAGGTGTTCAACGTTGCTGGCCGCCCGTGGAAACCATACCCCCTACTGAAAATGATTTTCTTTGTAGAAAACACCTTTTCTTATTCTTTTTTTCTCATATGCACAAATTGTGTTTTTTTCCTTTAGTACACAAATGCGCAATAAAATGCATTTTTTTCTGCCAAACATGTGTAATTTATTCTCATATAACCTACTATGTCTGTCGACCATGTATCAATCAGCTAAACAGTTTACCAGATACAAAATCCACCTAAAACTGCAATATCCTTTAATTGTTTTGAGCAGTGTATTTATAGCTTCACCTAAAACATCCGACATTCAGAAATCCGCCATCAAAGTTACCTCTGCCCCCCTTTGTTTTTACACTTCCAACTTGCGAAAGAAATAAAAACAACAATTGTATGCGATTTAAAAACAATAAACAATTTAATGGACAGCGAGATCACTGAAACTGTGCTAAGTGGAGCCACCGAGAGCGCTAGTTGCAGCTCAGAGGACGAGGGCGAGGAACAGCTGAAGAAAAGGTGTCAATGTGAAAAGGCATAAATTTGACTGCAGAATTAATATTTGCTTTAGCGAAATGAAGCACGGTAGCGTAGTGGTCAGCACGCCTGTCTGCCACGCTGTCGCGAGTTCTGCTCCCGGATGGGCAAGGTTCACTCAATCTTTCATCCCTTCAGGGTCGATCAAATTAGTACAAGCTTGCTTGGGAACTAAACACCGAGGGTCTCGCGTTGGGTTGACCACCTGGCCGGGCACATACTGCATAGCACCTCGGGGCTTAGGGTCAAGTAAACAGAGTTGGGCAAAGTAGGCACTGATCCTTCATGGATCATGCCGCCACAGGTTTAGTTTTTTTTTTTTTAATAGAGAAATAAGTCTGTATTTTCAAATTAGATATTCTTTACTTGCATAAAAGAAAAAAAAATGTTAAAAAACGGCCAAAGAAAAAAAAAATGAAGCAAGTAAAATTGATGTTTCGGAAATTATATGAGGAGAAATGACTTCAGTGTCTATTTGAAAAAAAAATTGTAACATAGAAAATATCATTTAAAATAAGTTTTTTAATATTTAATTTTCCCTTTTCTTCACATACTTATTGCTTGGCTATGAATTAAATTATGACGAAAGGCGCTAAAAGGTTTGTTGAACATGAAAGGGTTTACTTGAGAATCTATAGCATCCGTAAAACCTAGATTCCGAGATAATGCCATAAAAAAACTACTCGGGTTTTCATAAATTCTTCTCTAAATCTCGAAAATATATTGCTTCCTGAAGTTTCCAAAGATAATGAACGCCTTTCAGAATCGTGGGTTAATCGAAAGAGGCTATTTTATGTTTTCGTTCGTGGTTATATTATACTAGCAAATTCCGCGGCTTTGCTCGCGTAATAGTTAAAATATGCTAAGGGATATTTCTATGCCTAAATTTTATTAGAAGAAATTATACTTTTAGTAATAATTCAAAAATTATCATTTTAGCCACAGTTTGACTAAATTTCATTATTACACTGCATTAGGCAGAAATGAAAATTAAATTAATAAGAAGAACTAAAACTAATTCTAAATAAATGATAATTTAGAAAATATTTTGATATTTTTATGCTCAATTCCTACGCTTATTCCAATATTCGTTTGTAGTTTTGAATTATTTAGAAACCATCTTCTTAGTACGCATTTACATTTTAAAATTAACCATCACGTCAAAATCCAAGCTTCTTGCCTAACGGTCTACCATCTTTCTAGAGGTGATGGCACCAATATAAAATGCCTATGATGAAGCTGGACTGTCACCATTAATTTGCCAATATTAATCTTGAAATCGGTTTGGTATTTGATATTATTACAGAGAAACGTAATTTAGAAAGTTTCTAAAGGCTTTTTTAAAACGTTTGTTGCTCCTGCGAACCCCAGCTGGTAGTGGCACCGGCATAAAATATAGCCTGTGTGGGATCAGCGATTGTCACCATTGATTTGCAACCATTACTTTTATAATCGGTTTATTATTTCCTGATATTGCATAGAAATCATAATATAGGAATTTTTGAGAACGCCTTTCGCCCCTTCACTTCGCTTCACAACTTTTAAATTTCGAATTTACTTTCGGCTGTTCTTAGAGGAATTTTATATTTTATAAATAACTACAATGCCATATTTAAATTTCTAGCCTCTTTAGTATGACAGAAATCGCAATTTAGAAGGATTTTTTGCTCCCGCAACCCTCTGATGGTAGTGGCACCGACATAAAATATAGCTTATGTTTCAACAGGTTCTATCACAACCAATTTGAAACCATTTTTTTTTTTTTAATCGGTTTGGTATTTCATAAGATTGCATAAAAATCGTAATTTAGAACGCTTTTCGCTCTCTTCATCCTTTTAAATTCGGAATTTTCTTTCGACGGCTCTGAGAAATCATTTTCATCTTTTAAGTAATTACTATGCCAAATTTCAAAATGTTAACCCCCTCAGTTGTACAAAAAACGTAATTTAGAACATTTTTTGCTCTTGGTAGTGACAACAACATAAAATATAACCTAATTTGGAGCAGGGACTGTCACCATCAATTTGCAATCGTTACTTTTGAAATCGGTTTGATATTTCCTAAGATTGCTTAATCTTGCTATAAATCTTACTTAGAACGTTTTTAGAACGCTTTTCGCGCATGTTTACCCCTTTTAAATTTCGCATTTTTTCCAAACTGTTCGTGGAGAGCATTTACATCTTATAAGTAATTACAATGCCAAATTTCAAGTTGCTAGCCCTTTTAGTATCACAAATTCATAATTTAGAGCTCATTTTGCTCCTGCAACCCCCCCCCCCCCCCCAGGTGGTAGTGACATCGAATGAAATAGAGCCTATGTTGGAGCAAGGGCTGTCACCATCAATATCCAACCATTATTTTTGAATTTGGTTTGGTAGTTTATGACATTGCGTAGAAATCGCAATTTAGAACGCCGACTTTTAGCCGATTTTCACCCCTTTTAATTTTTAAGAAATGCTCTTAGAGATCGTTTATATCTTATAAGTAACTACAATGCCTAATTTCAAGTTCTAGCCCAACCAGTGGACAAGATGTTCTGCTTTCAAAGCTGGTAGACTGGAGGTGCTGGGTTCGATCCCAATCGCGCCCGTCGGCCTAATCGTTCGGAGTTTTCGTGGTTTTCTTCGAACCTTGGTTTTCCAAGTGTAAATAGGGGTTACGTTCCCTTAGAAAGACCCCCACGGAGGGCACTACTCCCTTAGGGCCTATATCCCTCGTGCTGATAATTGGCTGTCATAAACACAACCAACCAGTCAAGTTGCAAGCCGCTGCAGCATCACACAAATCGCAATTTGAAGATTTTTTTCTCCTGCTACCCTCAGGTGGTAGTGACACCGATATGAAATAGAACCTATGTAAGAGCAGGGGCTGTCTGCATTAATTTCCAACCATTACTTTTGAAATCGGTTTGTTACTTCATGAGATTGCTCACAAATCGTCATTTAGAACGTTTTAAGAGCAGTTTTTGCGCATTTTCATCCCTTTTAAATTTCGAATTTTTTAAGAAATGGTCTTAGAGATAATTTATATATAATAAGTAACTACCATGCCAAATTTCATTAATCTAGGCCCTTCAATAATACCAAAATCGCATTTTTAGAACTTTTTTGCTCCTACACACCCTTTGGGGTAATGGCAACCGACATAAAATATGGCCTTGGAGCAAGGTCTGTCACTATCATTTTCACTCCATTATTTTTTAACCCTTAAATGCCTAGTGTTGCCTTTCGGCAACATACCCAATTTAGGCTCTAAAATACTGTTAGAATAATATTGAAGTTATAATGCCTAATGTTGCCAATAAAATACATTCTGAAAATATTATTAAATCGATTTTGAACATGTAGATGGCAACACAAGTGCTGTTTAAGAATAAAGATAGATTTATTTATTCAATTGTTGCTACATGTTGTTTTTGTTTTGTTTGGCAGCTTGCGAAATACTCTACTTTGTTCTGCAGTGAACAAGTAAAATTTATTTCTTATCGTATTTCTTAAAATTCTTGTGTGTTTAATATTATAGAATTTTATCAAGGAAAATTATTTTTTAAGTTAAAGACCAGTATTGCCGATTAGTAACAAACTGTTTTTTAGCCGTAAACCACACTTAAAACAAAATGTGATTTTTTAAAGTATTTTTCCCATGATTTATTTAAAAAATGAAAGCCGAAAAACATTTTTAAAATGATTTTTGAAAAATCAGGCATTTAAGGGTTAAATAGGTTCGGTACTTCCTTAGATTGCGTAGAAATCGCAATTTAAATTGTTTTTTAGAACGCTTTTCGTTCATTCCCCCCCCCCCCCCCTTTTAAATTTTGATTTTTTTTTTTTTTTTTTTTAGAAAATGTTCTTAGAGACCATTTATATCTTATAAATAACTGTCATGCCAAATTTCATGTTTCTAGATCCTTCAGTATACAAAAATCGCATTTTTAGACCGTTTTCTGATCCTGCACCCCCTTTGGGGTAGTGGCGCCAACATAAGATATATTCTATGTTGGAGCAAGAGCTGTTACCATCATGTTTTACCGTTATTTTTTAAACCGGCTCGGTACTTCCTGAGATTGCGTAGAAATCGCCATTTAGAACGCTTTTTAGAACGCTTTTTTGCGCATTTTCATCCCTTTTAAATTTCGAATGTTTTAAAGGATGTTTTTAGAGATCATTTATATCTTATAAGTAACTACCATTCCAAATTTCATCTTTCTAAGCCCTTCAGTAACACAAAAATCGCATTTTTAAAACGTTTTTTGCTCCTGCACCCCCTTTGGGGTCGTGGTGTGGACATAAGATATAGCCTATGTTAGAACAGGGACAAATACCATAATTTTGATACCATTACTTTTGAAATCGGTTCGGTAGTTCCAGAGATTACCCCTACAAAGAAACAAACAAACGTTTACCTCTTTATAATATTAGTATAGATTATATTTTCCTGGATTAAGAAGCATTGCCTTTTTTTTCAGTGCGAGGTAAGAGGTATATCCGCAAACTTAGGATACATTACTACTAATCTGTTATTATACTGGTACCTTATAATTAATACTATCCCGTTATGAAATTACCAAACTCATTTTTGTCCACCCTATATGTATATATATATATATATAAGATACATGCACTTTTTACTCCATATTTGAACTGCGAAATTCAAATGTCATGTGGTTATCATGTCTAAATTGTCACCTCGAAAAACCGCCATTCAGAAATAAGGCAACTTCAAAAATCCGACAACAATGTCATCTTCCTCCCCCCCCCCCTTTTTTTATACTTCCAACTAACGAGAGGAAGAAAAATAACGATAGTTAAAAACTTCGAGATCGAAAGCGTTGGATCAACAGACAGGAAGATTGCTGACGCTGTGCTAAATAGAACCACCGATAACGCTGGTAACAGCTCAATTGAACGAGGACGTGGAGCCGGCAGAAAAAAAAGGAGTCACTGTAAAAATGCATGAATTTGCCAAAAAAATTTAATATATACTTTACAGAAACAAGACTGTGTTTCCGAAATCAATATCAAGAGACACTTGTTAAATAACGACCTAAAAAATTTAAACGATAAAATTGACAACGGAGTTTCGGAAATTACACGAGAAAAAAAGATCTTCACTGTTTTCTGAGTGAAGATTTACTGTATGAGTTTTATTTTTATTTTTGGTACTTCTTAGTTATCCCGTCGACCAATTTCACCAAATTATACACATTGACATATTTTTTATGTTAAATAACGAAAGAACAAATAAATTAGTAAAACATTAATAAAAATACAAATAAAATGTCGAATTAATGGTTTTATTGGCCATTATTGGCATTTAATCTTACAATTAATTAATTAATGGCAACCATTATTGGCAATTAATCTTACAATTTGGCGACAGTAATTTGGTCGATGGGATAACTAAGAAGTACCTTATTTTTTTTGTAACAAAAAAAATATCAATTACAGTAAGTTTTTTTTTTTTTTTTTTTTTTTTTTTTAAATATTTAATTTTCTCTTTTTCTAACATAAATTAACAATTGTCCATGTGTTAAATTATTAATAAAGGCACAATTAAGTCTATCGGAAGTACTATTGGTAATTCTTTCAGAAATCCGGAATTTTCAAAAATCCGGCTTAGTCTCGGTCCTGACGATGCCGGATTTTCGGGGTTATACTGTATATATTTTCCGGGAATTGGTATATTTCGCCAAGATTGTTCTGATTAGGTGGTAATTTTAACCTTGCAATTCACAAGTATTGATGTTTTTCGACCAAATAAAACTAGTCAATAACACTTAATTTTTCATTTTTTAAGAGGACAGTTACCTCAAAATTGATCAATCATCATTATTTTTTTTAAATACAGTGGACTCTCTCTATCTGAACACTCTCTAATGTGAACACCCCAGTATTAGGAGCACATTCCGATGGTCTCGGTGAAACTCCATAGACTTTACAAAAGATGAACTCTCCGTATTCTGAACACTCTCTAATCTGAACACCCCGCTATTATGAACGCACCTTTCGGTCCCCATTCTACCCCATCTCTCTGTAAACTAAACGTATGTTTGCAATCGAAATGTGGGTAATTGCCCCATCATGGAAGTTCGGAGAAAATGTTGCAGAAGAATAAAAAGGTTCAACGAATTTGATTTAAATATAAACGGACAAAATCACTGCTAGATTTACAGCATCTACCCAATGCTGCAATTTGTTTGAATAATTCAGATAAAATCTTCAGCAAACAAAACAAACAAAAAATTTATTGTAAGGGGGAAAAATGGCATGGAAAGTATATTTTTCAAACAGGTACGTCTTTACCGTACGTGTTCTACATCTCAACTAACTATAACATTGTTATATTTTTAATAAACAAAAAATTTGAGATATAAAAAACTCTTGCTATTTCAGAAAAAGTAGTAAATTATAATAAACAAAATTAACAAAACAATAAATTTTTATGCAAAGAGATAAAAAAAGAGTAATGTAAAAACCATGTCACGTGGTTCCCCCTCTCCCGAGCTGAGATAAAAATAAAAAGATTACGCAGCAGAAATGCCCCGTCCCCAGTGACAGATAACAGACAACAGATGTTAGAAAGAGTGGTCAAAAAGGATTATGATTGGCCTTTCTCAAAACAAGTTGGACAGCATTATCACTTTTGTTCCTCTCTTCTTTATTGCGCGGCAAAGGTAAAATGTTTTCACCGTTTCGCTATCGTTGCAGTGAAAGAAGCACAGCACTTACGCAGATATGTTAGAAATAAGTAGAAAAACAAGGAAAAAAGGACTGAAGCCTCAGAAAAAATACGAAGTTGTTCAAAAATTACAATTAAAAGTAAATCAAAGGAAAAATTGCATTTGAGTTTGTAATTTCAGTAGACCAAGTCAACGCCAACAGCAAGAAAGAGGAAAAAATAATAGCTATTTTTGAAGCAAATGAACCTTCCACAAAGTGTAGAACTTTCAAAAACAAAACGGGAAACGAAAGCATAAAAAATCACGTCTTGAAGTTTTTTAACCAAATGATAACGCAGAATGTTTCTGTTACTGTACCCCTGCTAAAGCAGAGTGCTCTGGATTTTGCAGAGAAAGAGAAAATCACACAATTCAAGGCATTGGAAGGATAGTTGATCTGCTTCAAAAGTCGGCATAACATCAATTTCAAATTAATCAATGGTGAAGCTGCAGACATAAATATCAACACTGTGGAGAAATGGAAAAGAAAATTTCAGGACATAAGGATTTCGACGACACTGACATTTTCAATGCCGACGTAACCGGTCTCTTTTTTAGAGATCTTCCAAATAAAACCCTGGCAAAAAGAAGCGCGAAAATATCGAAAGAATGACTTGCCGTCATGCTCTACGCCAGTTTTACGGGTGAGAAGCTCAAACCATCTGTGAATGGAAATGAATAACCACGATGCTTCAAAAATGTGAATATCGTATTATTGTTTGTATACAATAAATCAAATCGAAAAGCCTGCATGACATTCACAATTTTCTCACAATGTTTGGAGGGCATTAACGAGATGAAGAGAGAAGGGATAAAAATTCTTCTTTTTTTTGGATAATGACAGATCACATACAAACACGCATCTGAGCAACGTAAGCTTTAAGTTCCTGCCACCGAACTGCACTTCTATAATCCATCCACTTGATCAAGGAGTAATCAAGACCTTTAAAGCTCACTACCGAATCCATTTTCTGAAGAAAATGCCTCTGGTCATGGAGAAGGCAAAATTCGGCAATCGAACTAATGAAGAAGTTCAACGTCATGGATGCTGTCTGTTGGATATAAACGGCTTGGAATGAAGTAACCTCCTGCACCATCCAAAGATGCTTCTTCAAAATTGGATTTCCGTGTGAAAATGAGCAATCATGAATAGAGGACCAAGAAGTAGTAGCTGTCAGTGACTTCGGGTCAGTTCTTCAGGAGTTTCATACTAAAATTGAACCTGAAGCTTATCTCGAAACCGACGAAAGCCTTCCGATTTGTGACAATAACATCGTTGAAGTGGAAGAGGATGATGAAGAAGAAACAGAACCAGAAGAGACGGATGGAACAAAAAGTACGATTGCCTTCAAGCAAAGTGCCAAGAGATTCAAGACCTGTTGAATTATGCGGCAGAACATCATCCGGAACATCATTTCCACTCTTTGTCCTTAAGCAACTAGATAACATGTATACCGCACGAGCACACACAATGCAAAAACAGACTAAAATTACTTACTTTTTAAAGAAATATACCGATTATCTTTTCAAGTAATGTATTGTATATATGTAATTCTATATTTTTAAAACTTTTTTAATAAAAAAAAATCAAATGAGATAGTATCCGGCTGAATTTAGTTTGACATTACACAAGCTGCCAAATCTAAATTCAGCATCTCCATCTCGGTAACTGGCATGACTAACCAGGCTATTATTCTATACTAGGGGATCGTACCCGGGATTCCCGGGTTAAAGTATATAGGTGAAAACATTTTTTTAAAATTGAAAACTAATATTTTTTTTACATGCAATAAATTTTTTAGATTGACCACTTACATTAAAAAAGCACTTTTCATATGGAAAATACGAATTATAAAATCAAATAAATTTTTGAAATTTATCAAAACCGATATTTTCTTATTAGCCGCATGCTAAGAGTTATTTGCCAAGATTTTGCTACTTATAGTATCCTTTTATTTTCTGATAATTTCAGAGCTTATACATGTCTGCTAAATTTGTGTTTTAATTATAATATTTATTTATTTATTCATAGGGAAGTTTTTTTTTTAAATGAATATTAGCCATAAGAAAATGATGAACTCTTTATTTTGTTTTAAGGGCAAACGGATTAATCTTTCGTAATCGAGCTCCGCGCGATAGAGATAAATTAAAAAATATTTCATGCTTTAAAATTGTTTTTAAAACCATAGACAATCAGTAAACTTAGAAATAAACAAAGTATTTATTATTATTATGTATTGAAACTGGCACGTGATAAGATAAACTTAGAAAAAATCATGCTTAAAAATTATTTTAGAAAATATAATACATCAGTCAATGAATACAGTTTTTAAACAAATTGCATTTGGAAGTAATTTTTTTCCCCTATGAGACGAAAATTGAAAATGTACGATGGTCAGAAGATTAAAAAATTGCAGTAGCGAAAATTTCAAGACCAAAATTTTATCGTGAAGTGTTGCCATTCGCAAAATGATGACAGCGTTACGCACAGATACGTTTGTTTTTTGTAATATAGATACTTAATCAGTAAAATATAATAAAGATCTGTTATTAGGATGTGGTTATCAATTGAGGCTCTTATGCTTGGATTTCCGGAATGAAAACTGCAATTTTCACATTCTCAAAATTTGCATACGCACTTCACATATCCATATTCATAATTTTTTTTAAAATTTGTATTTTGTTTAATCATTTAAAAATCATTTTAACTCAAAACTTGAAGTCACGATTGTCAGCAACATCTTTTATGTGAACAGACGCACTCTTTAGTTGCGATTCTAATCTCAATTCCGGAGAGTAAAGATTTCCGTAATTTATGTTTTTTAGACGAATTTGTGTTAAAATGTTTAGTTTTATCAAAGAAAATGATCGTTTTCTTTTAAATATGATTTAATTTTCACTTAAATAAGCATTTCGCCTAGTGTCTGAAACTTAGTATCAGTACACATGCAGGAGGAAAAACATTATAGAAAATTTCTGACGAAAAATGCGTGCTTTCAAAAGCAGTATGTCATTTTCCGTTATTATGCCCCTAATATAATATTCTGCTTCTAATGGGATTTTGCGCCACTAAACCCTACACAACAATTTTTATCAACAATTTTGAACTTTTATCAGAAAATAGCATGATTAAAGTTAAAAGTACCTTATTATTTCTCTCTTGTCTGTATTAATGAAAGCTATCTAATTTTCGGAATTTTGAAGAAATTTCATAAAATGCTTTTAAAATTAAAATACAAAAGTGGGGATATTAAAAAAAAAACAGATAGTGCGATCACATCTACAAAGAAAGAGCTTTCAGTTAAAAAAAAAAAAAAATAGTAAAATTGGTTCAGCAAAAAGATCAGGGCAGATGACTATAAAACATACTTGTGTTTTAAATATAAAGATTATATAAAATTAGGGAAAATTAAATTAAGCAAATTATGTTATTTTGATAAAATTATAGTAGAATGTCCTAATGAATTGCATTAAAATTTTATTATTCGAGAGAATTTTCGACAAAAATTTCAGGAACACGATATTATTTTAAATCACGAATTATTTGTTTGCTGTCTAACTCGGCGAAGCAAATCCATCCAGGCGAGAATTATCAATTTCTGTAATATAAATCGCTATTATTTGCATGTCATCTCCCTTTTATAAAGACACTCTAAATTTTTGTAAAACATTGCATTTTATCAGTGTGTGATTTCGATTACATTATTTTCAAAAGTGAAGCATTTTCACCTGTGAAGAATTTAAAAGCAGCTGGGCTGTGAAAATGACGCACTTCTACAAAACGTAATTCAGGTTTAAGAATTAAAATACACGCTTTTTTATAAAATGACGTCATTTGCATCCGCTAAAGCAATTCACTTTTACAATCAAGTCTTAAACTTCGTCTATAGAAAAGTGTGCATATGACGTCATTATCACGGAATAACAGACAATATTCTTGACATATCCCATATTTTAATTTCAACTTTTTTTCAGGTTTTATGAGAAAATGGCAACAAAAAGATACAGTATCTCCTATTTTCGACTATTTTCCGTTTACTTTCAATGACTTTCAATAGAAATGAGGTACTTTTGTTGCCACGATAAGAAAAATGGTATTAAAAACTACAAAAAAATCAATATCTCAAAAATAAATTGAGATACAGCTTTCAAACAAATTGCATTTAAAAGAGCATTTTTTTCTTTACACAACGGTGTAAAAATTTTAAATGTGCGATGTTTAGAAGTTTAAAAATTTGCAGTAGAGAAAATTGCAAAACCAAAATTTCATTTCAAATTTCAAAGTTTTGCCATTCGCAAAATGACGTATGCGTTACGCACAGATATGTTTGTCCTTTATAATATAGATAGTCTATAAACTCGATACATAGTGGTAGTAGTAATGCATTTCCGAATCTCCCTTTATAATGAACTCCCCATAATCTGAACATTTTTGGTCGGTCCCATGAGTGTTCAGAATAGAGAGAGTCCTACTATCAAATGAAAGCCTGTTTGTGAATATTTTGACACCTCATTTTTACCCATACAGCCATTATATCGGGAGATATTGTAAATTTTGTTAATACACTCTGAGCAATTACCCACGGGCGATTCTCAAAAGGTGGGCACTGGACACACGTCATAACTTTAAGCCTTTCAAACATAACTTTAATTATCATTGACTTTATTTATTTATTTATTTTTTTTTACACTGAGTTTTTAATTCTATTCAGAGACAGAAAGTGACATAATTTATTGTAAAAGCTTTGTATAAATATCTTAAAATTTTATTATTTTATGCTAAAGAGGCCAATTTCGGACATTCATAACGTTAACTGCTCATAATACCACCAAGAAAAAGAGTTTTAACTTTTTTCCAGGTGGTTCTAAACAACGAATGCATAAAGGAAACGAATGATTTTTTGATAATTTCGTTAAGAGAGGGCAGGCTGATTTATTTCTTTTTTGAAGATAGAAGGACTTTTCTATAAAGAATTTTTCTGTATTTTGTTATGTCCGAAAGTAACGTGCGCGACAAAGCATTTGATTTTATTATCATTATTATTACTGGATAACAAAAAGTTAATTATACATATATATATATATGTATACACATACAATTATAGGACACATTTACTACATTCTTAGTCTTAAGAATTTTTTAAATACTAAGCGCAACGTCCAAAATCTGTAACGTACGTGCGAAAAAATGTCCAAAATTTGTAACGTACACAACTGCTAATTAAATGCTTTAATAATTAATTTTCCAGAATAGTTGCTGTGTTTTAATGTTTGTGTCTAATTTTGTAGACATACTATTAAAAATATTAATATATTATATTTATAGACAAAATACTATACTATTAAAGAAAAATTGGCCTTAAATTTGAAAATTTTAAAAATTACATATTGTTAACGTTTAATGATCCCACCTTTTGAGAATCTCCCCCACACAAATTAAAACTTTAAATGACTTTTTCTCAAATTTCATATATTCTTCACTTTCATGTTTAAAAATGCCAAGGCTTTTTTGATATTAGAGACAGAGACTTAAACTTTTTTATACATGTTCTTTATGATATATGTGAAAAATCTGCGCATGGAATTAGCTTTTGGGTTTTTTGGTTATTATTTTTTTAAATAAAAGTATATGAAGATGTGTTAGATTTCATCATTTTACACTATATATATCTGTAAAAAAATTATATTGAATGTTATATTAGATGTATCTAAAAATTCATACGCAGTATTGTGTAATACACAAGATCTTTAAAAAAAAATTGAGCCAAAATGTCAATTTTCAAAAGAGTAGTAGGGATTTTAAAAAAATCTAATTCTTTTTAAACTTTTTAAAAAATTTAATTAAATACGCAGTTTGTATATAGATATATATACAGTAGAGCCCCGATTATCCACGAGCGGATTATCCGCGGTGCGGTTTATCCGCGAAACGACATTTTTTTAAATTTTTTTTTTTTTTTATTTAAGCCAAATTTTTATGTCAAATTTTTAAATTTAAGCCAAATTTAAGGTAGATTTTTAAATTTAAGCAAGGAAAATACAGTAAGCCCTACTAATAAATATAAACAGAAAAATTCATGTATTCGATAGTAATAGAAGAATATTTCTAGATTCGGTTGCCATGTTTAAAATATCAGTTATAAAGTCTTGATGTCTTTTCTTGATTTTATTAACTAAACGTAAAAACAGCAATTAAAATATTTAACAATTAACTAAGTATATTATGATAAATTCCAGGGGAGCATGTCAAGAATAGCTTCATTTTTGAGATAGAAAAGGTGTTTCTAAAGCAAGAAGCAAAAACAAGTGACTGATTTTTTTTTTTTTTTTTAAAGGTGTAATTCAACACTTTTTGTACAGTATGTATGACATTGTTTCTTGTTTACTGTTTTTTATTTTAGTGATTTAGACGAAAAGCAAAGGTTTCGGCTGTACTGTGCATATGCATGTATTTTAAACATTTTATTATGTTTTTTGTACACTAAAACATAGTTTTCATGTTGAATTTTCTTTTGTTTTTTTTTTCGAGCTTGCACTCCATTCTCTGTCTCTCTTGGGTTATCCGCGATTTTTGTTATTCGCGGTGCCCTTGCCACCCAATTCCGCGGATAATCGGGGCTGTACTGCATATTTTTTCAAAATCTTCTTTTAGCTGAACATTGAAATGCATTGAAATCACCATTCGAACCATATTTTTAAAATAAGAAAAATTGTTGAAAAGGTAAACTGTCCCCTTTAAAGGGATATCTCCTTGCTCTTGTTAGAAAGATTATAAAGTTATACTTTTCACACAAGTTTTAACAAAATAACAAGTGGGACCTAGCAATCAACAACGACTATCATTACTGCTGGAAAGCACTTTAAAGAAAATGGAAGATGTCTGCTTAAAATGTATAAACAGCGGTAATGGATATAGTTTCGAGAACTTATCATCATTAAAACTTCAATTGAGCCAACTTTAATCATTCCATTTAACATAACAGCTAAAAAATGGGTTAAATAACTTCAGTTACAAATGCACAAACTTCTCTTAAAATAGATACGCTTGAAAACATATGCAATTCTCATATCCTCATTTTCTAAACGAAAAATAAAACAGAATTGGCGCCCGCCTTCAAAATATAAACATATTAAATGGATTCCGTTACACATATTAAAAGTTACACAAATTGTGCAGAATAAATATTTGTTTTTCGATTTAGCTTGAATACTCCTCTGGTACTGCTAAACCTACTACTGTGAACACAGCAAACCCTTAAGAAGGAGTAATTATCCTTGAGTCATTTGAGATACTCCCAGAGATGCAACATGCATGCGGCTAATTTAACAGAACTCATCTTCCACTCAAAAGCACAAAGAAGCGAAGCGCCCATCCAAGGAAGAATCAAGAATGTAATTCGAGCTATATGTAAGATCATACGATTCGATTGTAATTTTCAGCGAAGCGAAATACACATTAAAGTCGTTGTCATGTAATAAAGGAATATTGTTTGAATAAACGGTCAAGTGCGAGTATTACTAACGCACAGACGGTTCCGTAGAATAAATATATGAATTTGTAATTGCATAATTAAAAAAACCGTTACTAAAAGAATACTAAGACTTTGTAAAAAACTATACAACGTAGGGTTGGTTATAACTGTATATACTAGAAAAGTGTAAATGGATACACCATGAAAGTTCAAAGAGATATAGAACTTAAATAATATCAAATATAGGTATTCTGTATAACTCATTCTTTAATATTATCCTAATTTGTTTATGATGAACTTAATTCGGTACTGACAATAAAAGCAGTGCATATTTAAACTCCATTTGGCATTTCATTAAATTAAATACGACTTAGTAATAACCTTTCTTTCTACAGTGTAGCTGAAACAAAATATTTGTTGAAAGCTTAAATTTGGCATTGTGCTAAGCGCGCTTCGAAAAGTGGTCGCAAAGCTGCAACACCACCTTGGTCCGTGCCCCGTTTTTCCAGATAAATTTTTAATTAACTTTTCAAGTCACTCGAGGCGTATTGAGAGATCCACTCAATGCAAACTAGTCGCGAATCCCATAGTATTTATGCGTTTCATTCGAATTAAGTGGTCGCAGGACTCTTAAAGCTTCAAAATTTTAGAAATTTTAATTTTTTTAGATGTTAAACTCCTATCTTTTCTGAACATTTTGATATAATAGTTTTTTCGCAACTACCATTAGAACAGACATTATGGCTTTTAGAATTATACCAGATCAATAGCTGAAGCGGTGTTTCCGAAACTTTGAAGTAATTTTTCTCCAAATGATGTTTAATAATTCATGCGTTAAATACTTCATCGCAAAAAGGAACACAGTATATTACAATAAGCCACTTATTAATAATCTCGTGCTTGAACGCTTTTGCTACATTAGTTTTTACAGGGTTATCCAAAAGATATTTGTTCTTTTTCAATTTGTTGGCTGTCCCCTATGGGGTTTCGGGAAACATCTTCGCAGAAATATATGACCTGTACTATACTGTTTACACACCTGCAGTTTCAGGTTAATTCCGCATGTATTTTTCTAGATATTTAACAAAACGTCTAAAATTGCAAGTGATCGGTCACCTTTGGCCATATAGTGTATAACGTAATTATTTTTAGTGTACCTGTAAACGAACGGTAAATGCTACACACTTCATTTTCAATATCGGACGTGCCACGGTAAGCTCGAACCACATATATAAATTTCTTGGTAATCTGAGTGCGTTACGGACAGACGGGAGGCATATTGACTGCCAGACAAATCAAATTTATAAACATTTTTCAACTATTTTGGAAAGTATTAAAAATTACTTCGAGATGATAGTACATTGGTGACAATGCAGGGGATATATTGAGTATTTATTGTTGCATATTAGGCATTTGGCATATTGTATATTAGCACTAGAAAGACGGCGAGCGGTCATTTCGACCGCTACCAAATGAATATATTTCGGCTCGAACCAGAAATTTCATTATAAAACTAGTTTAAAAGATACAAGAAGAAAAAAAAAAAAAACTAGTTAAATTTATAACTCAATAATTTAAAATAAAAATTCTGGTGTGAAATATTTTTGTAAAATTTGAGTAAATTTTCCCATCTCTCTAGTGTTAAACTGCATATGAATCTTAAAAATTTTCTTGATTACTACAGCCCCACATTTCAGATAAAATTTGTATTAAAATTATTTGTTTAATAAATTACAAATGCGTCATTTTTATTATTTGCCGCTTTTTCATCCTAATACAGCAGTAAAACGAAGTCCAGAGCACCTTGAATTGGGTAAGTTATTTTTTCCTAACACCGTTTTTAAAATATTTCTCTTTTTCAGCAAAAAGATTCTTTTTCGAAAACGTGGACGAAATAATTTTGCACTTTTATGTCGTCACTGATGTGTCTAGTATTTTTAGGTCTACTAATTATTAGCTTTTATCGAAAATCCTAAACAAAGGCGAAAATGAAGCAAAGTTTTATAAATTTTCTCTTAACTCATAGAAGGTAAAGTTTGGTCTTTCTGGATAACCTTAATTGCCAAATAACCTTCTGGAGATCTAACAAAAGGTTATCTAATAACTTCAGTAAACTTATAATAACAAAGGAGGTTCTTAGAAAAGTTCTGTAGCATGGAAGCACGTATTGAAGACTTCCGCTAATAAATTTTCGTATTAAAATATTAAACTTTTAAAAGTTTTCTAAGGCCACTCTTTTACATTTTCTTTAATCCAAACCAATAGTAAACATAGTTTGTCGTTAATAACAATAAGTTTGGCTCGTTGAGTAAACAACAAAGTTTAAATAAGAAGGTATTTTCTTTTATCTAAGCGCTGTCAAAAATTATTGTTTTAATTTTAAAAGATTATGTTGAAACTTTGTGTTGAAACTTTGTCATGTTATCCAAAGCAATTAAAAAGCAAGATTTAGTTTTATTGAAAAATATTAAATTATTATTATTATTTTCCTTTACTGAAGAAGTTTTGTTTTAAAAATTAACAAAATGGAAAACCGACTCGAGAAATGTGAGAAAAACGTTATCATCATTTTTAATTCTCTCGAAAAAAATGACTCGAGAAATGTGAGAAAAACGTTAACATTACTTTTAATTCTCTCGAAAAAAAATGACTCGAGAAATGTGCGAAAAACGTTAACATTACTTTTAATTCTCTCGAAAAAAATGACTCGAGAAATGTGCGAAAAACGTTATCATCATTTTTAATTCTCTCGAAAAAAAGGACTCGAGAAATGTGTGAAAAACGTTAACATCATTTTTAATTCTCTCGGAAAATAGGACAAAAGCATACTATGGGGCATTAGACTAGAAATGTACAAAACAATGTTACAAAACCCGTTTTATTTAAAATAATAATAATAATAATAAAGTAAATAATACTGCTGCCGTCACCGCCGCTACCTTAATTGAGTTTATTGCCACCTTTTCCCTTTCTCGGCTCATAATAATAACAATAATAAAACTATTGTGTACAAAAACATGAAAACTGCTAGTTGTATAGAGAAATTTATGATAAATACGCTGAAACAGACAGTTTTGAGATCGAAGAATTATTCTAAGACCAATTTAATGTTAAAATTCAGTTTCTCAAGGATAAATACACCCATTTGTACTGTTTACATGTGTTTACAAAAGCATGTTTCACACTCTCAGTGAAGTATTCAAATTAAATACAAAACTAAATATCTATTCAGTACAGCCCTTATTCGATTAATACACGAGAAGGAATCCATTAGTAATGCTAATATTTTACACACAATTTTGCTTTTCGTTTCGAACAGGTTGATATGAGAATTAGATATGCTAAATGTTTGCAAGCGTAATTTATGAAAAGTTTGTACATTTGTAACTTAATTACTTAGCCTAATTTAACATATAAATCCCATGTTTATTGTTGGCTTACTTTTAGGTAGCTTTCATTACAAAAAGCTACCTATTGCAGCCGTTCGGAGGAAAGCGATTTCAAAAAATTTTGGTATATTTTCATCGATCATGACCCCCAGACCCCGAAACCACCCTCCGTTCAAAATTGATATATATATATATATATATATATCTGACCTATGTCCCACTGTAACTCTCGTAATTATGAACCGATTTCGATGTAATTCGGTGTGTACATAGTACATACCAATGTCTCGACGGTGTTCGTTGGCCAGCTTCATCCGCCGTTTGGTTTCAAAATGGCGGCCATTTAAAACTTTTAAAAAAATTTAAAATTTGAAATGTGGTACCAAAAAATTAAAAATGGAAAAATATTATTTTGTTATGTATTTGACCTTTATACAAAGATTCCGGAGCAGTTTTTGTTTCGTCTATATCTTAAAAAATGGCTGAGTTATATCATTTTGAATTTCTAGCGAGGCTGACATTTTGAAACGTCCTGAATTTTGTCACGCGATACAAGGCGTATTTATGAACCGATTTCGATATAATTCGGTGTGTACATAGTACATACTAATGTCTCTACCGAGTTCGGTGGCCAGCTACATCCGCCATTTTGTTTCAAAATGGCGACCATTTAAAATTTTAAAAAAAATTTAAAATTTGAAATGTGGTACCAAAAAATTGAAAATGGAAAAATATTTTTTCTTATGGATTTGACTTTTATACAAAGATTTCGGAGCAGTTTTTGTTTCGTCTATATCTTAAAAAATGGCTGAGTTGCAGCATTTTGAATTTCTAGCGTGGCTGACATTTTGAAACGTCCTGATTTTTGTCACGTGATAACGGGCGTATTTATGAACCGATTTGGATGTAACTTCGTTTATACATAGTACATACTAATGTCTCGACCTAGTTCGTTGGCCAGCTTCATCCGCCATCTTGTTTCAAAATGGCGGCCATTTAAAAAAAAAATTAAAAATAAAAAAATTAAAATGAGATACCAAAAAACTAGAAAATGAAAAAGATTTTTTTCGTATGTGTTTGACCTTAATACAAAGATTCCTGAACAGTTTTTGTTTCGTCTATATCTAAAATAATGGCTGAGTAATAGCATTTTGAATTTCTATTGTGGCTGACATTTTAAAACGACCTGATTTTTGTCACGCGATAACAGGCGTATTTATGAACCGATTTGGATGTAACTTGGTCTGTACATAGTACATACCAATGTCTCGAGCGATTTCGTTGGCCAGCTTCTTGTTTCAAAAGGGTTGCCATTAAAAAAATTAAATTTAAAATTTAAAATGAGGTATTAAAAAATTGGAAAATGAAAAAGATTTTTTTTGTGTGTGTGTGTGTTTGGCCTTGATAAAAAGATTCCGGAGCAGTTTTTGTTTCTGAAAATTTGTTCTTTTGTTTCTATCTTAAAAAATGGTTGAATTATAGCACTTTGAATTTCTAGCATGGCTAACATTTTGAAACGATCTTGTATTTGTCACGCGATAACACACGTATTCGCCTATTTCGATGTAAGAAGGCATGTGGATAGTATACATCAATACCTCGACCAAGTTCGCTGGCCAGATTCATCAGCCATCTTGTTTCAAAATGGCGGCCATTAAATTAAGAAAAATATATATATTTAAAGTGAGGTGCAAAAAAATTAGAAATTGAAAAAGGTTTCTTTCTTAAGTATTTGACCTTTAAAAGGATTCAGGAGCCTTTTTTGTTTGTCTTTACCTTAAAAAATGGCTCAGATATAGCAGTTTCAATTTCTATTGTGGGTGACATTTTGAAAAATCTGATTTTTTGCATGCGACAGCACTCGTATATATCAACCAATTCCGATGTGAGTGAGCATGTGCACAGCAATTACTAAGGTCTCGAGCAAGTTCACTGGTTAGCCTCATCCACTATGTTGTCTTAAAATGGCAGGCACTTTAAGAAATCGCCGAATTTGGCAGCCAAATATAAGTTACTTTAAAGAAACGCAGCTTGGATAAAGCTGACTAATTTCGCGAAATTCTCATTCATTATATTGATAAAAATTAGTATTGAATCCCCTATATTCGGTTTCCACTAAATTGAGCTTCGTGTGTTTGAATGATATAAGTTGGCTTTTTTTAAAATAAGGAATATGAAAGCTACCTCTTCCTCCCGGCACTGACCGGAAGGACTTTCTAAATGATAGCAGTTCTTAAGACTAAATTCATGACAGACATTGAAATTCGGAGGGCCAAATTTTGTTTCATATTTATCATTCGTAATTGAAAGGAAACTTTGAATTTTATAACGAGTAGGGATGACCTTTTAGATAACATTTATCCGTTATATGACAGTGTTTTAATGCCCATTTCACTTAAATTTATAATGGTTTACACGCATTTATCTAATATATAAAAATGAAAATTTCTCTGTCTGTAATTCTATACAAATTCGCAGTTTGGAAGTTAGAATTGTGAAATGTTACGCACATGCGTATTAAAACACGGACGAGGCAACTAAAGTAATCCGGAATCGAAATAATTTATAGTTAATTTTTAATTAATAAAAAGCCACCCATTCAACACCAATTTCCCATCAAATTTAAACATTTTTCGTTACAGTAGTTGCCAACAATTAAACATCCACAGTAAAATTCTTGCCACAAGTATTTCTTTTCCATTGCAAGATTTCCACGTGAAAAAGGAAAATGAAATAAATAGTTTGACGATTTAAAAAGAAAAGCTAATATTACGTCATATTGGAAATATAATGAACGTCAGCAGGTGAATATACAAAGTCATATGAGTTTGAAAAAAAGTATTGAAACATGATAAAAACCCGATTATGGAAATATTGGCATATTTTAACACAAACATTCTTAAAATTCCGAGCAACGCCGGATACTTTAGCTAGTATTAGATATATTTAGATATATACGATTAAAATTCCGCTTTTCACTCCGATCTAAAGGAATGTTTCACTTTGCTTTACTTTTCAGCAGAAAAGAAATGCTGTAAAATGAATCATGTGTATTTTTCAACTTCAGTAAAAACTGACGTGGCTCAAGTAAAAATTATTCTCAATCCGAGATTTACTACACTCATAACAGCACGTGAACAGTACTAATGGACCTAAGGCGTTAAAATAGACAGGAATGAAACGACAGGCATTAAATTTTTGATACCCAATTTTTTTTTTTTTTTTTTTTTCGTATTTTCTGCCAATAAATGGAAAGCGATAGTTCTAATTTCACGGCAAATCGAAATGACATCTTAAATTATATTTGTAAAATTAGATATCAGTTTGTATCTAAACTTAATTTTTGTTGACCACTAATGTCATAATTAATTTTAAGTTCTGACCAAACACTATATTTTATGAACCTCTATTTGTATAATTGGTTTTAAAAATTGCACAAAATAGATTTCTCATGATCACCCATATCATAAAATTCATTTAGACTTCTGACAAAACTAACCCATTTATGTCTGAATTTTTGTTTTCTCAAAATTGTTGGCAAAATCACTTTAAAATGTTGCAAAATGAACTGGAAAAATACTAAAAAAATTACTCTAAAATATTTTTGTATTTATTTGATAAAATATAAACGTACTAAATATGGGAATATCCATTTGTGAAAAAATGCATAATCACATGTTTGTCTAAATTGATATAAATTAAGCTTTTAAATTGTATATTATATACTATAATTAGTATTTTTATGAACTATTAAAAAAATATATTTATTTCTTTACAGACACTAATAACATTATAAGTATAATTAATAATAAGTTAAGAATAATCGTATTTGAAGCTAAAAGAATTTATTTCAAAATCATCTTCAAAAGGACTTTACATCAATAACTGTCCCCTAAATGGCTAATAGAAATATGTACCTATTTGCGCCTAGCGCCCTATACTTTGTATATTACAGACATAATAAAAAATAGGCTTGAACATATGATTTCGCAATTTAAAAAAAATACGTATTTCAAAGAAGTCTACAAGCCAAGAATATGACTTATTTATTAAGATCCTTGATACAAAAAATACAAATAAACAACATTTTACATTTCGTTATCTTGAAACAAGAAAAATCTATAAACACCGAAAAAAAGGTCTTCATTTAAGCAAATAAATATCAATCTTATTCTGTCATCTCTTGGTAATAAATAAAGGCATTTATAGACAATTACTTCATACACTTTTCATGTTGTGAAGAAGAAGAAATTTATAAAAAATTATTAAATTTCGAAAGTTCCAAAAATGGGACTTTAGGCATAAATGTGTTAATTCCTCATTCGATTATCTTTGGTGCGTGTCACATCTAAGTTTGACTTCAGTATATATTTCACTTATGATCAGGGGTGTAGCAGAAGGTATATGGAGGTATACACTGTATACCTTCTGGATTTTTTAAAACCTCGGTACACCCTCTGCTTCTCAAATAAAGCTATAGCGTAACGCAACCCATGAACCTTCATGACTCTAGCATATACCCTCTGCCTATAGCATATACTCTCTGCTTTTTTTACGACTAAAACATTGCTTATGATAACTATTCACCGTATAATTTAGGTTAAGTTCTAGAAAACGTTCTTTAAGGCCAATAGCAACATAACAGATATAATACACTGCTCAAAACAATTAAAGGATATTGCAGTTTTAGGTGGATTTTGTATCTGGTAAACTGTTTAGCTGATTGATACATGGTCGACAGACATAGTAGGTTATATGAGAATAAATTACACATGTTTGTCAGAAAAAAATGCATTTTATTGCGCATTTGTGTACTAAAAGAAAAAAAAACACAATTTGTGCATATGAGAAAAAAAGAATAAGAAAAGGTGTTTTCTTCAAAGAAAATCATTTTCAGTAGGGGGTATGGTTTCCACGGGCGGCCAGCAACGTTGAACACCTTTGAGGCATGGACTCAATGAGGCTATTAATGACGAGTTGGGGTATTCTGCCCAACTCTTCCAGAAGAGCTCTTTCCAGTTCTTGGAGAGTTTGTGGGGGTTGTTGGCGGCCAGAAACTCGTCTTCCTAGAGCGTCCCAAACGTGCTCGATTGGATTCATGTCTGGAGAACACGCTGGCCATTCTATTCGAACGATTCCTTCCTCGAAAAGGAAATCCTCCACCAGGTTTGCACGATGTGGCCTGCAGTTATCGTCCATTAAAATGAAGTTATCTCCGATTGCTGCAGCGTAAGGGACTACAATAGGTCTGAGGATCTCATCCCTATATCGGCGACCAGTCAGAGCTCCCTCTCGAATGATGTAGAGGTCAGTGCGCCCGTCAATGGAGATGCCACCATACACCAACACTCCTCCACCGCCAAATCTGACACTTTCGTGCACGAACGCAGGATTATTCCTACTGCCACGGTCCCTCCAGATGAAAATACGCCTATTATCCGGATGCACAGAAAAACGGGACTCGTCAGAAAACAGAATATTGCTCCATTCATTTCTCCTCCAGTTGACATGCTCGGTTGCCCACTCCCTGCGGTCGCGACGATGCCTTGATGTTAATCTAACACATACCATCGGTCGGCGAGCATACAGACCTACAGCATGGAGCCGGTTTCGGACAGTCTGAGTTGAAATCGTGGTGCCTGTAGCCGAGCGAAGGTGTTGTTGGAGAAGAGTAGCGTTCATGGTTCGGTGTCTCCGAGCTGTTAACGCTAAATACCGATCTTCATTGGGCGTTGTTGCCCGTCTACGACCTTGCCCTGGTCTTCGGCCTGCACATCCACTCTCCAAAAAACGGTTCCAGATCCTGGAAATGACACTTTGTGACACTCCAATGGCTTGCGCTACTTCGGCTTGAGTTTGGCCCCCTTCTAACCTACCAACAATTCTCAAAGCTTCTGAATCTGTCAAATGACTTCGCTGAGACATCGTACTCATCGAAACAAAGCAATCACTGAATGCCGATCATCCTTGTCTTCATTCTCTTTTATCGAGTTGAAAGTCAAATTTCATTCGCTGCCGCTGAAGCGACGTTTTTGACGTCGAACTCAAAATTTGCATACTCCACAGTTTGAAAACCAGAAAAATTTGCATTTGTGATTCTCTTCTTCTATTTTCGGCAAAAAAAATTTCGTTTATACCTTTATTTTATATAAAACTTCAAATATCCTTTAATTGTTTTGAGCAGTGTATTATTGCAAAGATTCATTGCTGTTGATGACATATATAATTGAGGTTAAATCTGTGTAAAACTTCATTCTTGATAATCATTCGTTGGATAATTGGAGTTACAATCGGTCCAAATAATCTTTTTTACAGCAACTAGCAGGATATAGTAAGTTGAATTCATGCAGAATTTTCTGTTTTCCAATAACTAGTGCACAATTAAGATTTAAACTCATGGCCAAACTTCCTTTAATAAGTATCACTAGTCTCACAATTAATTTTAGATTCAAGCTAAACTTCAATAACCATTAATGGCTCAGTTATGGTCAGTCTTTGGCCAACTTCCTTTTATTGTGATCATAAACAGACCACTTTGGGTAAATTCGTAGCCGGTACTAAACATATCTATCAAATGCATACTATCAACTCGAAGTATGTACCTGACGTCCTCTTTTTTTTTATTTACGCATTAGTTACGACTGTTGATATTCCTCCTATAGCAACAATTTGCGGTAAAAAGTACCTTTCTATCAATAGGACAGCACTTATACTTGCTGAGGTACATTAACTGATATAAAATTTACTTTTTATCCAAACAAATCGCTGAGAAATATACAGTTTTCCGCCCACCCCTATTGCTATCAGAATGGCGGCAGCTACAGTCAGATAGTAAAGTGACTATGCGCTACGCGATGA
Organism: Maratus speciosus; assembly: GCA_963932465.1. NCBI lineage: Eukaryota > Metazoa > Arthropoda > Arachnida > Araneae > Salticidae > Maratus > Maratus speciosus. The sequence continues at coordinate 430,853,405 of OZ010792.1, forward strand.
GACCATTTACAGCGCCCCTTGCGAGAAACAGTAGAGTTAGCTTTCATATCTTGAAAACGTTCCTCGATACGGCAAGAAGAAACTCAATTACAAAGCTGTAGAGTGTCACTGTGTGTAGAATAGGGATGCACCGAATGGTGATTTTCGCCAAATACCGAATGCCGAATATTCTGCCAACAGGTAAACCGAATAACGAATATTCGGCTAGCCAAATAGTGACTATCAAGCGGATTACCGAATATTTGGCTTGCCGAATAGTGACTATCCGGCTGAATACCGAATATTCGGCTTGCCGATTACTTTTAAATTTCAGAATTTGAAAGTATTAAAAAGTAAAAATTTTGAAACAATTTTATATAATATTTAACATACATACTTCCGTATTGATAAACGATCTTTTTACAAGTAAATTCCACACTAAAAAAATTATGCTTTGAATTGTTATTTAAGAAGAGGATAGTTTTAAAGCTTTTTTAATTGATAAAATTTTTAATTTCATGGATTCCTGTCTGAATTAAAACAAATGAATAATTTTTTTATACATTCAAAAACAAATATTTTAAAATCAAAAGGAAATTTTGAAGGAATTGGGTAAAAAGCTGTAAGTCATATACTGTTTATTTGTCTAAAAGGGCTAAAACCATCATTATTGATTAATTTTCTTATGTGATACTTTTCAAACAGCAAATAAAAAATGTAAAAGCATTCTTTTTTTATTTAAATAGAATTCTATTTCTAATTATTAAATATCTTTATTAATTGACAGTTAAAAATAGTAGTTGTTTTAAGGTTTTTAAAAAGGTCTTTTAAGTGCTCGGTCTGGCCGAATATTTCGATATTCAACAAAACCGAATATTCAGCATACCGAGTAGTTTGATATTCGGCCAAACCGAATATTCGAACCGAATGGTTTGATATTCGGCCTAACCGAATATTCTGTAGTATGACCGAATACCGAATATTTGATGCACCCTTAGAGTAGAATATGAAATGATATCTTAATGTAATAATAATAACTTTATTATAAGCCCCAAAATTAAATTTTTTATATCCAATCATTTAACCGAATATTCGGCTTGGCCGAATATCAAACTATTCGGTATGCCGAATATTGAAATATTCGGCACTGCAATATACACTGTAAGCAGAGGGTATATGCTCAGCAGAGGATAAACGCTCCAGGCAGAGGGTATACCCTTGAGTGTATATACTATAGATTTTTTGAGAAACAGAGGGTATACAGTGTTTCTTTAAAAAAAATCCAGAAGGTATACAGCGTATACCTCCGTATACCCTCCACTACATCCCTGCATCCAATGAAGGTATTTTCAGTGCTCCTGTAACTCTAATTCATGTACTCACTATTTTTCAAATAAAACTATTTTGAGAACGTCTATAAAATCAAATTTTATTTCAGCGATTAAATAAATAAATAACCCAGATAGCAATTTTAGTTTGCAGAAAATTTTCAGCAATCTTACTTTGCAGATCTGCAATGTTGCAGCAAGCTCAGCATGACAAGTCTGAAAGTTCATAACAAGGCTGCAACAAGATTATGCAAACTCCGAAGTCACCATACTTTGAACTTGCAGCCAAGTTGTCGTGCAAGTTGCAATCTTGTTGCATCAATCTTACTGCAAAGTCATAGCAAACTAGTAATATTGCGATGTCAGACTATTTGCAAACGCATTGTAAATTTGCAATATTGTCATGTCAGAACGTCTGCAAATGAATTGCAAACTCGGAATCTTGTCATGACAAGTATAGCTGCAAATATGTAGTAATTTCATTGAAATGTTGTCAATTCTCTGAATTTTGCGTGTAGTACACAGGTAAAATAGGATTTTTTGAGACAACAGATGCCCATTCACCCAAATTTGGAAAGAACTTCGTTTTGATACTAAAAATGAAGATCCAATGAGTACTAAAAAAATAAAGTTGTTTTATCATGTTTTGTGCGCAAAAGGGGGCATTGTTAGCTCAGGGAGGGGGGTAACTAAAAATAAATAAATAAGTAGGTGAAATGGGATATTGTTTATTATGTTTTTTATAATTCCGAATCAGGTGAAATCATCAGCAAGTCAATACGATCATTTCTTACAAAGTTACGGCAGGTTTTATTAATACAAAGTCTTTTGCAGGTAAAATAGGTTTTTACAGTAACAAGTGATTGCTATTCACGAAAGCTTGAGACAAACCTCTTTTTGGCACTACAAATTAAGATCCGATGAGTCTCCAAAATGTAAAGTTGTTTTACTGTGTGTTTTTTTTGGGGGGGGGAGGGGGGGGGCATTTTTTGATGGGCATTTTAGCTCGAGGGGGGAAAATTCAACTTTTTTTAAATAGGTCAAGTGGGATATCGTTTCGTATGTATTTGAATAACATTATCGGCAAGTCGATACGAACATCTATAAGAAAGTTACAGAAAAGATTTTATCAATGCAAAGTGGAAAATTATATTTTATTTTTTACATAGTTTTGTCACATTTATTTTACGTTTAAAAAGAGTTTTTTATATCATATTAAATCATCTCAAAACTATTAAATGTCTTCAAAATAGCAATAGTCAAAATCAGGATAATTTTGAGTTTATTTCAAAGTCATTAAATTTACCAAAATCCACTACTTATAATCTGGCCTAACTTTGTAAACAATGATCGTATCGGCTTGCTTGCGATATCATTTGATTCAGAATAAAAAAATTCACAACAAACGATACCCCATTTGACATTTTAAAAATAAGTTCTGTTCGCCCATGCGTGTTAAAGTCCCGCCCCCCCCCCCCCTTCTCAAAAAGAACCCCACGATGATTCAACTTTATTTTGGGGGAACAAATCGTATCTACATTTCTAGTGCTAAAATGAAGTTCTTACCAGATAAATTTTCTTGAATGGCTATCAGTTGCTGCTGTAAAAACCTACAGTACCTGCACCAAATTATAGTTTTCGACTTCGTATTCATAAAACTTGTCGTAACTATGTAACAAATGATCGTATCAATTTGCAAATGGTAATCATTCCATTTAAAAAAAAAAATAATAATAATAAACGATACCTGTCTCTTAACATACCTAAAAAAAATTTTAGTTTGCCCCTCCCGCTCCCTGAGTTAAAAATGCCCCCAAAACATGATAAAAGAACTTTATTTTTTAAGGACTCGTCGAATATTCATTTTTAGTATCAAAATGAAATTCTTCCCAAACTTTGGTGAATGGTCACTAGTTGCCGCATTTCTACTCAAGTTTTGATTGTATATTTTTTATCTGTACGCTAATAGTCGTACTTTTGAAGGTTGTGCGAGTTTTGTGCAGGATTCCATATAATCGGAGGTTTGTCAAATTCTTGACATTTTTATGCTACATAGACCGAGTAAACAAGGACTTATAGTTTAAAGTAGATTCCAAATCACCACAAATATACTACCACAACCGCAGGAATTAAACCCGACATGGTTGAATCGGAGACCACAGGGCTAACCATTCAACTACCTGGAAAGCCCTAATAACTTCCAATAATATATCTTAATTTGTTTAGAAGTTTTATTAGGCTCGCCAATTCTCAATTAGTTGCTTATTCCCTTCTAATTCTTAGAAGGTAATTAAAAACATTATCTAAAAATAAGTGGTCCATGTACATAACCAATGCAAAGCAAACCTAGATGAGTATAAACACACACCCTCAATTTTAATTTCATATATAATTTTATTAAAGAAAATATAATTTATTTTAATTTCTTTTTGGCCAGAGTGGAATATATTGCTAAAACTTATTAACTTCCAGAAGGAAAAAAAAAACTCATTTTAAAATAAAAATTTCCCTATGGGGCGATCCATAAATGATGTCACACTTTTTTTCAACATTTTTAACCCCCCTCCTCTCCTTTGTCACAAAATGTCACTCTTCACCATACCCCCTCCTCTCCCCTTGCCACATGTCACGCTATATTACGTAAATACACTGCTCAAAACAATTAAAGGATATTTGAAGTTTTATATAAAATAAAGATATAAACGAAATTTTTTTTGCCGAAAATAGAAGAAGAGAATCACAAATGCAAATTTTTCTGGTTTTCAAACTGTGGAGTATGCAAATTTTGAGTTCGACGTGAAAAACGTCGCTTCAGCGGCAGCGAATGAAATTTGACTTTCAACTGGATAAAAGAGAATGAAGACAAGGATGATCGGCATTCAGTGATTGCTTTGTTTCGATGAGTACGATGTCTCAGCGAAGTCATTTGACAGATTCAGAAGCTTTGAGAATTGTTGGTAGGTTAGAAGGGGGCCAAACTCAAGCCGAAGTAGCGCAAGCCATTGGAGTGTCACAAAGTGTCATTTCCAGGATCTGGAACCGTTTTTTGGAGAGTGGATGTGCAGGCCGAAGACCAGGGCAAGGTCGTAGACGAGCAACAACGCCCAATGAAGATCGGTATTTAGCGTTAACAGCTCGGAGACACCGAACCATGAACGCTACTCTTCTCCAACAACACCTTCGCTCGGCTACAGGCACCACGATTTCAACTCAGACTGTCCGAAACCGGCTCCATGCTGTAGGTCTGTATGCTCGCCGACCGATGGTATGTGTTAGATTAACATCAAGGCATCGTCGCGACCGCAGGGAGTGGGCAACCGAGCATGTCAACTGGAGGAGAAATGAATGGAGCAATATTCTGTTTTCTGACGAGTCCCGTTTTTCTGTGCATCCGGATAATAGGCGTATTTTCATCTGGAGGGACCGTGGCAGTAGGAATAATCCTGCGTTCGTGCACGAAAGTGTCAGATTTGACGGTGGAGGAGTGTTGGTGTATGGTGGCATCTCCATTGACGGGCGCACTGACCTCTACATCATTCGAGATGGAGCTCTGACTGGTCGCCGATATAGGGATGAGATCCTCAGACCTATTGTAGTCCCTTACGCTGCAGCAATCGGAGATAACTTCATTTTAATGGACGATAACTGCAGGCCACATCGTGGAAACCTGATGGAGGATTTCCTTTTCGAGGAAGGAATCGTTCGAATGGAATGGCCAGCGTGTTCTCCAGACATGAATCCAATCGAGCACGTTTGGGACGCTCTAGGAAGACGAGTTTCTGGCCGCCAACAACCCCCACAAACTCTCCAAGAACTGGAAAGAGCTCTTCTGGAAGAGTGGGGCAGAATACTCCAACTGGTCATTAATAGCCTCATTGAATCCATGCCTCAAAGGTGTTCAACGTTGCTGGCCGCCCGTGGAAACCATACCCCCTACTGAAAATGATTTTCTTTGAAGAAAACACCTTTTCTTATTCTTTTTTTCTCATATGCACAAATTGTGTTTTTTTCCTTTAGTACACAAATCCGCAATAAAATGCATTTTTTTCTGCCAAACATGTGTAATTTATTCTCATATAACCTACTATGTCTGTCGACCATGTATCAATCAGCTAAACAGTTTACCAGATACAAAATCCACCTAAAACTGCAATATCCTTTAATTGTTTTGAGCAGTGTATATACTTGCAGCTCAGAAACAAAGCACTATGTTATAGGTCATATTTCACATTTTATTTTTGAACTTTAACTATGTGTTTTAATGACATTTGTGAGCATAACAATAAAACTGATTCGTGTATTTATTTTGTATGAAATAAGATTACGGTTTACAACAAAAAACATAATATACAATAGCATAGCTGCCAACTTGTACGAATTTTTGCTACCACTAAAATTTAACAGAAATTTCTGCCTTATTTAATTATCAACATTCACTGCAATTCATCGATAGAATTAGGCGACATTTTCTATAAAATTTTAGTGGTAGCAAAAATCCGTACAAGTTGGCAGCTATGCAATAGTAATAAAATATTAATATGAAAGAGCAATTGAAAACAGTAGTATTTTAGAATTTGAAATGGAATTTAATATATTTGGTTTTTAAATCCTATATTTACTATATGAACACAAAGTACTTTAAAACAGATTGATTTTGAAGAAGAAGCCGCAATATTAGTTTTACTTAAATGGAATTGCCATAACATTTCATTTGTCACATTAATATGAACATTTATAAAATTATATATTAAATCATAAAATATAAATTATTCCGAATCATTTACTATAACGACTCTTCCTCCCTTGGAGAAAATATATGCTCGTCCATAGAGTACACAGGCATTTTGGCATCGCACTCATCCTCGGGAATAGTAAGTCCTCTAATATCTATGCAATGTTAGTAAGACCTCTAATGTTTAACCAAAATGTGTGATGTCAGATTTCTTCTTACCCCCTCCCACCCCCTTGTCACAAACTGTCACAATTTCACGAACCCCCCCCCCCCCCTCCAAGCGTGACATCATTTCTGGATGGCCCCTATTCACAAATCTGATTAAATATAATTCCACAAAAACAAAATATTTGAAAAGTTTCAAGAATTTAAAAAGAACAAAGTTATAATAAAACAATACAGTCTATTAAATTACAAAGTTTATTTTCACACAGCTACAAATAATAGTTTCTAATACAAAGTATTAACATAATATTTACCAAATTAACATACAATTATTTAACATTCTTCTATATATTATTTCCGTGTCTTTGCATCCTAAAAGAGAGAAACAATAGAGTGCATTTTAAAAGTTACAAGTTAAATTTTCACTGTTTTCAAGAATCCTGCTTAGATTTAGTTCTAAAGGTGATCACAAATTATAACTCTTCAGACAAAATGACCGAATCGCTAATGTTAATCCAACGAGATATATTTTTTAAAATATATCGTCTGTATTTTTATATTTTAAAAAGACTTTTTCTTTTGCATTGGATAGCTGAGGTAAATTTCTGCAATTGCGGTTTTTACTTTATTTTAAGTTTGTTGAAGTTTTTATTTAATTTTCTTTCTTTCTTTTTTTTTTTTTTTTTTTTTTTTTTTTTGTGCGGACACTTTCACTCTTTTCACTGTTTATACCGGCTCGAAAGGTAAAAGTATATAAAAAAAATCATTTAAAAATATTGAAATGCAACCGAGTTACCTTAAAAAATTCTCTTTTTGGATTAACATTGGCGAATTGGTGTTTTCGCTTGACTGAAATAGCCTCTTAACCCTTTAAGCCCTGACCCACACAATTGTACGGGCAATTACTAAAGTAAAAGAGAATGACTACCTCCTGTTTTTGTGCGATTTAAAACCAAATCCGCACATTTATATGAGTTAATTGGCTTTAGATGTTTTGATAAGACACAACGAGGGGGTACCATCTACAATACAGGGTTATATTTTCTGCTTTTAAAAAGACTATATCATCTGACAGCAATAGACAAAAAGTATGAACTGTCGTAATTTCATTTAAATATGATTTATAATGTTTGCTTGGATTTAATATTTCTTTTCATATAGTTTATTCATGATTTTAATTGATTTCGTCTTTGATAAATTTAATTAGGCTTCACAAAAGTTGAAGAACAAATGAACCACACAATTGTGCGGGTCCGGCATTTACCATTTCCAAAATAGATACAATTCCTAATATATATATAAAAAAATTTTAAGTGATTTTTTTAAACTTATGTTTTTAGCAATTTATTTTTTATTAATTACATTTTTAAAGCTGACCAATTTTAAATTAATAGGTTTGTACTATTCATGATTTCTATTTAAAATGGACAGTATTAGATATATAATATGCACATGTAACGAACTGTATGTTTCTGCTCTGAGTTATAGATGCCATATATGATTTATAAGTTTTATATGAGTTATATGCATACCACGAGATTAATTTTTAAGTTTGATAAATTCATTCCATTTTGTCGACACTGCAAGTAAACCACCAGGAATAAATAATAAATTATAGAAAGTTCAGCAAATGCTCGACAGATTCCGTAGTGTCTGCTTGAATTTACCAGGAGATCAGGGAAAATTTTCCATAGATGAGTAGACCCTTTTTTAGGACGTGCCTCGGTAAAGCAGTATATAAAAAACAAACCACACTCTGTTGTAACAGCATCATCTGGGATAGTTTTAAATTTTGTATTATACCAGTGGGAAAGTACAGACCTGGTCCACAAGGATCTACGCTTAGGACCTGCTGTCAGGGCCGAAACTAGGGGGGGGGGGGCAGAGGGGGCATGTGCCCCGGGCGCCAGTACGAAGGGGCGCCAAATGAAGGATTATACCTTTTGAAAGGATTATTTTCTTCTGATGGACTGATGGCTTCCATTATTATGAAACAGCCATTATAGATAAAGTGTTAGGTGAAGATGAAATAGCAGTCGTAAAAAGTTAGAACTCTGATTTTCTGGTCAGAATGGGAAAAAAAAAATGGCCATAATTTTTTTTGAAAAAAAAAAATAGGTATAGGAAAAAAGGGACGAAATGGGAAAAAAAGGGACTGTAAGGATGGAACGGTAGGAAAATTATCACCTACTTTTAGGAAAATCATGTTAAGACTAAGTGATAGCCACAATGTTCATTGATTTCTAGAAACAGTTGTTAACATTGGATTAAATAATTTTTTTTTCTTAATTTACCTCGAAAAGTGCAGAAATAAACCTTGGGGACGGTAAGACTACCAATAAAGCCACGATCTTGAAATTGATATTTAAATGCTGATTTAAATTTTGCAGTAAATTTCCTGTCAAAGAATTTTAGACATTCTTTCTCTAGCATACTTTTCCATGAGAAAAAACTTGAAAAAAATTCCGTGGCTGCATCTGAAGTGATTTTCTGTATAAGTTTAGCAAGAGGGACGGTAAGGATGAAAAACCCAGGGACAGAGTTCAAAAAATAATATCAACCGTAAAAATGTGTGCAGGTTAATTTTTTGCACAATATTTATATTAAACAATTGTCCCAGTTTCGGAAAAAAATTACATCGAATTACTTTTATTGAAACAATTTTATACAGACAGCTCCAAATTTAAAAATCAGCATCAGGGACGGGACGGTATAGGAGTTTTCCTGGTATTTGGACCCCCAACATCGTCCAAAACTTATTTATCTCGTTAATATTGTTATATGCAATCATGCAATGGAATGTTCTCCAGTATATGAAATAAAAAAAAACACAAAAAAATGTATTAAAATAAAAATTATTATTCAGGGACATAAAAGTCAAAAGATTGTGAGAATTCCCCATATATTGTTGTGCTTTTGTACTTTTTCGGTTTTGGTTAAGTTTCCTTTTATATGAGTACAGTTTCACTTTCAGAACAGGTTTCAAAATTGAAAGTATCTGCATATAAAAAATTGCATAATATCTCGAAAAGGTACGATTGCACAACTATATATATCAACCAGGTGTATCCTATGCAAAAAATAATATTAAAAAATATTAAAATGTGAGCCAAAAATATGCAAAGAACTGTCCATAGAATTAACATTAACTTGAATGTTAAATTTTACTTCGGGTGATTAGTGTCGGTTTTTAAGAATTACATTTTATTAAAGATTGTTATCATAGAAGAAAATAATAAATAAAGATGCAGTTGAACACTATTTTACATGTGAAAATGGATTCAAAACGAAACTTCTTTGATAAAAACACAAATAAATAGTCTTCGAATCTGACATTAACAATATAACAATGGAATTAAGGTTTTAAGGTCCAAAGTTTTAATTATCAAAAAAAATATTTTGTAACTATTAAAATAATATTTTGGTGCTATGGTATCCGAGGTATTAAGTATGCTTATGTATCACACAAAGCTATTTTATAACTTTTTTTTTTTTGGGGGGGGGGGGGGAGAGTTTAAGTAATTAGTCAATGCATTTTAGTTATTTAGCTCTAATTCATTGCAAAAATTCTGGATTTTTTTAAAAGGCCCCGTATACTCCCGGTTTCTCGAATAAATCTATATCGTACATACTCTAGACATGACGTTCATGACTTTAGTGTACACCCTCTGATTTTTTTTACGATTACAACACTGCAAACCAGATCAATATTTGTCATAATTTTAAAAACCGGAATATTGTTCCGATTTGCTCTGCACATTTCAAGCCCAGGTTTGCTGTCGCGAAAAATTAACAATTTCAAAATATTCGTATTTAAAATTTAAGAAAAATAGGAAATAAAACGACTTATACACATCCGATTAACAAGCAGTTATGTCAAAAGAAAAGAGAAATTTTTAAAGAATTAAATAAAACTGACGCCGGAAGGAAATACTGTTAATAACTTTAATAAAAATTAGAAAATAGCGATACAATAGAAGTCCATGATAAGAAGCATGGAGAATAGCACACTAAGAAACTGTTTAAAATACTTGATATTTATATATAGAAAGGGGTTTAATGGCCATGAAAAGATAATTTAAATTTAAAAATACATTCGAACGCACTGCTGAATTCAAGAGGAGAGGGATTCCCCCCGGAAGGTTTGATATTTTATGCTTTTTAATAAGCAATTTCCACACCGAATCTCTAAAATGCCCCCCCCCCCCCCTCCAGAGCCGCAGAAATTAATACCGGAGAAAAATATCTGAATTCAACACTGCTTGATCGGCGTGAGCAAGAAAAAAGGCAAATATTAATTAAAACGATATCTTAGAAATTCCCCTTAGAGTTAAGAAAAATTCATTTAAAAATTAAAATTTTCAATAATGCCTTAACATGGACCAAAACCAAACTATTTTAAAAATGTAAGCATTCCTCAGTAAATAAACATAACTTTTTAATTTATTAAAATTTCTGTACGAAATAAGTTATAGTTTGTACAGAGAAAATACAAAAATATCCGAATCACATTTGAATAATTAAAATAATAAATACCTTTATATCTGGGTTCTTTACTTGAACGCTAATCCAATGGCACTGCTTCATGGAATTCAATAAAGAAGTGTTGTAATTTTGTCTTTGTCAAATTTCCGCGCATGCGTGTTTATATCTGTTCTTCCAACAAAAGGAATTTTTCGCTTACGTCGTTATTTTATGACAGTGTTGTATCAGGTTTAGAGCAAAGTTGCGTTGCAAGAAAGCGATTGATTATATTCCGTCTACCTAGCAGTGTCCTTGCGGCAATATTATTACTTCAAATTTGTCGTGACAAGAAAATATCAAGAAAAAATTAATCTTGCTGCAATTGTTCATGCTATCTGGGAAATAAACGAAATAAAACAATGGAAATTGCGTGGCGGAGAGATCAAATTATAGAGTGAGCTCGCGCTCCACGGACCCATATAAGTTCATGCTACTGCTAATCACCAACTTAAATGCGCCGCTAAATATATGCAGAAATTTGACATTATAAGGCGCATGTATAGTCGTGGGAGAAAAAAAGTAAACATCCCCTACTATGCAGCTAATCAAAATAGAAAAAAATTACAGGTACCAAACGATTAGAAATAAAGTCTACTTTTAAATGATGTATAAAAAAATTTGCTTAGGGGACCGTCTACAAATCAAAACCAGACCTAATTTTGTCTTTTTCAATGGCAATAACCATTTCTGACAATATATTTTAAATCTTCGGTTCAAACTATGCCTAGAAACGAAATTTCAAGTCATTTGGATGATAAGTTTTTGAATTATAAATATTCAAAATTTAGAGCTTGTAATGTTAAATTACATTTAAATTTTCTTATACCCATATTTCAGACAGTATAGTAGCCATTAGTATAGACTCTTTTTCCACATTTGTTTAACATTAATATATAAGGACTCATGACACTTAATTTTCATTTTAAAAAATCTTTTATCTTTCTTTTTGTACATATTAAAATCGATAATTTATGATTTACATTCTCTTTACTTTTCATAAAAACAAAAACACATTTCTTTATTCAAAAAGGACATATATTCCGGTATATCGTTAAAACTATGCTATCTATCAATATATACTGCATTGTCCATACTCCTTGGCACTTCTTTGAAAAAACGTTTTCGTCCTTTTCTAGGGCTTCATCAGTTTCAAATGGCGGCTCGCAGTTTCGCTTTTGACCTTTTATCTTCTCTCTCTTTCCTCTTTTTTCCTCTTCTCCCTTTTCACTTTCCCCTTCTTTCCAGCATTTTTAGCCAACGGGAGTCAACATTTGCATCAACAAGTCCTAGAAAAGGACGAAAACGTTTTTTCAGAGAAGTGCCAAGGAGTATGGACAATGCAGTATATATTGATAGATAGCATAGTTTTAACGATATACCGGAATATATGTCCTTTTTGAATAAAGAAATGTGTTTTTGTTTTTAAGAAAAGTAAAGAGAATGTAAATTATAAATTATCGATTTTAATATGTACAAAACGAAAGATTAAAATGAAAATTAAGTGTCATGAGCCTTTATATATTAATATCAAACAAATGTGGAAAAAGAGTCTATACTAATGGCTACTATAATGTCTGAAATATGGGTATAAGAAAATTTAAATGTAATATGGGCATTAAATGAGACAGGAATTCCTGTCGAAAAACACTGGCTAAATGTTAAATTACATTTTCATATTTTCATTCATATCTCCTGAAATTATAATCCTAATGTGATATTTTTTTTGTTTAATTATAATACTAAGAAACCCAAACGTAAACACATTGAATTTGTAATTTAAAAATGTTTATAATTATGAATTATGAAATTAATATTCGAAAAAAATATGAATTACAACCTACAATTTTTTTGATAGATTTATATTTATTATGTCCTGCTTTATGCGAATTCTCAATTTCAATTTTTTTTTCCGAGTAGTTTTTGAATTATGAGCATAAAAGTCAAAATGACGGTTTAAGGGGCCGTCTATGATGTCCAGAAAAACATAATTTGAAAAAAATATATTTTATTCATTTTAATGAAACATTTGGAATGGCAATAGTCGAAACATATTAAGTAAGTGAAATAGTCATATTGGCAAGAAATAATACAATTATAAAAGTCACATAGTCATTCTGTAGCATTTCAAAAATCGAATACCGAATTTCAATTTGGATACAGCCCCTAAAATAGGCTCATTTTAAAATAATTAATTTCTCGGAAACTAATCATACGAATTTCATAAAAATTTGGATTTAGGCTAATTGAATGGTGTAGGACCTGTTTATGGTGTCAAACTTGTGAATTGCTATTGAAAAAAAAAAAAAAATCAAAGTTTGGGTTCGTTTTGATGTGTCCCCCCCCCCCCAAGCCAATTTTATATACCTCATTTAAAAGTAGACTTTATTTCCAATTGTTTGGTACCAGTAACTGTTTTCTACTGTTTTTCTATGATTTGTTGCAGCATTAGTAGGGGGTGTTTACTTTTTTTTCTCCGACTGTACATTTACTAATATCACGTACGTAATGTAAGCAACTTGCAGTTTATTGGGATAAGAAAATGAAATTAACTATGCTAAGTGTGTCCACCATCGGGAACATTGCATCATGCATTGTGCCTGTGTTACGATCGTGGATGCATTTGGCATACTTAACTTGATTTTGCTTTATTAAAATAAACTTCGATTAAAGGGGTAATAAGTTTGTATCAATGGGGAGTGGATAGGGGGCATCATGTATATAATTATAACTGCGGGTAAGTGCTTCTGTTTTCCAATTAAAACAATATTAATATTATGATCAGTTTTGTGAAAGCTTCAAAGTACTGAAATCGAGTGAATAATAATAATGTGGGGGGAATTCTAGTCAAAAACGACAACAGGAACGAATGCTGTTAAACTCGCAAATATTTAATTAAAACTTCTGGATTATTACAAAAATACAAATATTCATCTTGGCTATAATACATACTAGGACACGACATTTAAACATTAATAGATAAAGATTGTATCACGGGTCTGCTCACATATCCCATTAAATAAAATAATAATAGCGGGCAACGCGCTATCGAAAGATCGGTCAGAAGAGAGCACCTCTCTCTCTCCAACGCAGAAGCGCATCTCCCTAAATTCCAGCGCTCAGCCTTTCGTTTCCGCTGAGCTCACCAACTTCTCATGCGGACTGGACTTTGAGTTTTCCCAGCATCTGGTCCGGGGTATTGTTTCGCCTCTACAACTCGGGCATCTTGACCATTCTGTGTCCACACAGATCACCCACCATATAGGCTAGACTGGTACCGTCCGACTTTCATGGATCCTGAAAAATACTGGAAAAACACACAAAAAACAAACAACATGACAAATAATTGCAATATCAAACTATGTATACAGACGAACACAGTCTTTCCACCAAAAAAATAAATAAATAAATAAATAAACACTGTTTCAGTTCTTTTTGCTAAATATAGTCCAAAAACAATGTGCAGGTGAATCCATCACGTGGATGCAGTCCTGTGAACAGTTTTTAAACAGAGAGTTTTTTTTTTGTATAAAAAAAACCATCAATTTTTATCAACAATAATAGTAGACAATTTAGCAACCCCCCCCCCTTTTTTTAAATCGAAATGCATAGTTTTTTCCCTCTGTATAACACTCTGTTATATTTTGTACCTTAAAAAAAATCTGCCCTACTTGTAATTTCGCAGGGGTGATAAATAATAACACAGATATAATAAACAGAATAATTAAAAGCTGAAATGACTGCAAAACAAAATGCTTTATCCAAAAAAGAAGAAAAACTCAATGTGTGAGAGGGGTTTACAGCCAATTTATTACAAAGAGTACTTTAGGTTGAAACTTCCAATGAAAGAGAGGCATAAGACTCGGGCGATAATTTCCCGACTCTCCTTTTTTTCCCATCGGCTGTTTTTTTAACTCTTCCTTTTGAATTTTTCTTTTCTCTCTTTCGGTTTTTCTTTTTCTTTTTCTGCATCATTAGCATTTTTAAGACCTTCTCTTTTCTTATAATATTGAAACATTTGGGGAGAAGTCACAACTGCGGGAAGTTTCTTTCTGTTTCTTTGTGTTACTCCTCCCCCTTCTGGCCAAAAAAGAACTCTTTTGAAGGGAGATGGTACATTTTTAGATGGCCCACCATTTGAAGGCACCGAACGGCTGCCAGTCTCAGTTAATCCTTTTGAATGAAGAAGTCCACCTCAGCATCTTCAACAATTGCTCTTTGCTCCTGCTCAATAGTCTCAGTATCAACAGTGTCAATAGATTCTTCAGTGTATGCCGCCTCCACAGATATGACGGTTGTACCCTATAACAAGTAAAATGTAAAAATTGAGTAAATAATTGTAAAACAATATACTCAAGTGTTTTATACCCAAAATGTTTTGCGATAGATTGACTGAGAAATTGGTTCCATGTTCAAGTCTTCTTTGTCTCCAATCATAAGTAATAAGGATATGTTTGCTCCACAGGGCCTTTCCATTTCCCTTTATTTTCTAAGGAAGATTTTATTTTTTCTTTCCCAATGTTATCTTCAAGAACTTCCAAGAAAGAAACCATTTCTATCTCCTTTATTGGTGATTTTATCAATTTCTTTGATGTTAATGTGAATTCAACAGTTACTTTCTTTGGATCCCATGGAACTAGTCTACATGCTTTGAATCCATTCACAATTGCTGCAGGAGTTAAACGGTCTAGTTCTGATTTTAAGACTGGTGGAAAGTCATGTTTCTGCATCTGTTTGCCTTCATGGGTTACTCTAAAGTTCACCACTTCCTGTCACCCAGCACTTTTAAGAGTATGGAAAACAGCAACGTCCATTGGTCGTATTAGGTGTGTGGAATTTGCGGGAAAGCTACCATCCAATTACATGGTCCGAACAGAAGGTGCTTAGATTCAAAGATATGCGAGAAGTATGTCCATCCATAAATAACACTACAAGTTTTTCTATGCAATGCTTATTTAAATATGGCTCAAAAATTTGAACCTTTGTCTTGAGTATTAAGCCTTTGAAGTATGAATTATTTTAGATATTAGTATCTTTTAACAATCATATGTCTGATAGCTTAGTGAAGTTACATTTTCGTTGCTCCAGAAGTGGGCCACTTGTGCACCAAGAGTGGGCTCTGGCCCACTAGTCGTTCTAATGAACAAATACTAAATAAATTATATACAAAGTCTTAGAACCTCAAAAAATACTTAATTAAAATAAATTAAACATAAAATATTTTTTGGGTATATGCTCCAGTAGTGGACCCCTATGCCCACTACTGAAATTTAAGAAACTGTGATCCAGAAGTGGGCCACCCCTTAAAATCAATTATAATACTCAATTTTTAAGTTTTCGGCTAATCTAACAAATTATTTACAATGTAATCGAGTATATCAATGGAAGTTTAATTTAAAATAAAACATAATATTAAAGAAACAACGCTTTGAATAAAACCTTATCTCTTAATGAAATCACTAAGAATTTGTCAAAAAATCTGTGTTTGAAGGCACTCTAGAAGATAAACAAATATATCTGCAGGAAAATAAAAATTATTCCAAACTGTTTATGGAAAGTTAACATTTAAAGACTTTAGCTAAGATTTCCTTTAGTCGTTTTTCTGAAATGGATTGTGAGTTTGTTTTTAAACTTTGAAAATTAGTGGCCCACTACCGGTGCGTTTACCTTATATCTATATGAGAAAACAAAAATCTTGACTTCAGATGATTAAACAAAAAAAAAATTGTTTTCAGGCAATAAAGATGCAATTAAAAATTCCAAAACTATGTTTGGTTTGTAAATAATACGATGTAATTTTCTTTAAATACAGTAAATTCTGTCGAAGGCGGACTCTGTATAAGCCGGAAATCTGTCTACCGCGGAAAATTTTCCAAGTCCCGGCGAACCCATAGAAAATTACATTAATTCATGCTGCATAAGGCGGAATCTGTCTAACGCGGAAACGGAAAGCATTTTAAGGTCCCACCGAAACTAAAATTTTGCATAAGGCGGAAAAAAGGATAATTTAAAAATGAAAAGCATTTTGTTTATTAAACTTTAAAACTGATAAGTCAAATACTCAATGTCGTGCATGTTAGTTAAATTCCGTAACCCTTTGAAAAAGTTAATTCAAAAGGACAGAAACTGTTTAAATTTTAAGGAATTTATGCTTGTGCCATTTTTCATATGCAAAATTATATTTAAAAGTTAATATTTCTAGTAGAATGAACATTTATCAAAATATATATTTTTGAAAGTGCAATATATTATACTTTAAGGATGTACTCAAATTCAAAGTTATAGCGTTCAGTCGCATTCTCGAAGTTTATTGGTGGGGGGGGTTAGTGTGTGTGTGCTTAAACTTCCAATTAGCATGTATTACAGCGGTACTAAGAAATTGAATAGCGTTTCTCATTTATCTATAAAGACAAAAAATCTTTCCGAATTTCAGTTTTCAACCGATTTTCGAGTCAGGAATATCTAAAAAAAATCAAATTCGAGGATTTTTTTTTTTTTTTTTTTTTTTTGGAGGGGGAGCTTTTTTGCATAAGCCGGAATATTGTCTACAAACGGAAAATTTTCTAAGTCCCGATCGATTCCGCCTTAGACAGAGTTTACTGTATCTTATTATAAATGACATGCTCGTTTATCATTTGTTTAATACGTTTTCATTCTCTTTAAATAAGCTTAAACTAGTTGGATGTGCAATCTCAAAACTTCCTTCTATGTCATACATATTAATATTTCAAAAATTAGTTACAAATGTTAATACTTACAAATGTTATTTCACAATTGTTAATACTTATAAATGTTATTTTACAAATTTTAATACTTTGGTTCAATTCTATGCAAAACTTCATACACTTTCGATGGTACAATAATGAAAATGGCAGAAAAATCGCTATTACTGCTCCTCCTTCCGGCTGATTATTTTAAAATTGATGGAGGACCTACTGGCCATGGTCAAAAACATACAAAAATGTTTGGTTAAATTCTATGCATAACTTCATACACTTTTCGACGGTACAATAATAAAAAGGGCACAGAAACCGCTGTTACAACGCCTCCTACCGGCGGAATATTTCAATTCTGGAGGAGGATCTGCTGACCATAGCCAAAAACACAAAAAAATTGGTTCAGTTCTATGCATAACTTCATACAGTTTTCGATGGTACAATGGTGACACACGGACAGACAGACATTTTGTATAAACATGGTTTATGGGATCTCTGACCCCTAAAACGTGTAAATCCGTCAAAAACCAGAAGTCCAACAAATTTCGAATACTTTCTTCTATTGAAGATAAAAGAAAGTAAAAATTATTGATATAAAATTTTCGAGCTTATTTTGTTTTGTGTTTTTTATGACTTTCGAAAGCCTTTCAACATTAAGCCGAAATGATTTTACGGTTCCGTACTTAAAAAGTAAAAACGGAACCATTGTAAGATCACTCCTGTGTCTGTCTGTCACAGCCATTTTACTCGTAAACTAAGGAACGTAAAAAGTTCAAATTGGGGGGAGTAATAAAGACTATTGACCCGCATATTTCCAGATTATTAAACATTCAAAAATATTAGTAAAAATGTAGAGGGGCTAATTATGCTACATGAAAAGAAAAAACTCTTTTCTTTGAATATCGTGTGAAAGCTTTCCTATCGCTGAACTCAAAAATACATTCCTTTTAATTTTAGGTATCATATTTTCAAAGATATCGTCGAAAAAGTAGCGTAAAAATTTGTCCCCCACCCCCATCTAATTCCGATTCTACTGAAATTAAAATGATGAAAAAATTAGAGGTGGTAGACGTTAATTTAAACCTTGAAGGAAAATTATAGCGATTACCCTAGATCACATAGTTTTTGAGAAAATCGCATTTTTCTGTTACACACAAATTTCGATTTAGTGACATTCAGCAAAAATGTTGAGCAGCGCTGGAGGTACCTATCGTAGCAGAAGTATAAAAGCATTGTTAATAATAATTTTCGAAAAAAATCGTCAGTAATTAGCCGAGATACAAACCCTTAAAGATACGGACAGTTTAGACATGCATATTGACAGGGGCGGCGTACTCTATGCCTAGTTAACAACTTTTAATGATATATATGTGTAATGTAATGTCCAGTAGCAGTATAAAAGCAATAAACGTTAAATTGTTAAAAACAGACTAATTTAAGGGGTCTCAAGGATCTTAAAATTGGAAAAAATGAAAAAAAAAAGATCATTTTCAACAATTGATGTCTTAAAATGTACATGATTTTAAAACACAATTTTTATTGGGATGAAAGATATAAGTATGTTCTTTGATTTCATGTATTTAAAAAATTGCAAGATGCAGAATTAGTATTTAAAGGGGTCTCGAAACTGTTAGGCATTTGTCGAGCAAAAAATTGGCATAACAGCTTACAAAATAAATATTGAACAAGAATGAAAATTTTGGCGCTTATACTTCAGATTTTAATAATTACCCTGAACTTAAACAAATTTGTATTTAAAGCATTTTTATATTTTTTATGCAAAGTTGTATTTAGCTAATACAAAATTTAGAAAATTTCAACAGTATAATCACCTAAAAAAATATTTTTTTTGAACAGTAAAAAGGAAATTTTAGGTTCAGTTTGTAAAGACTAACATGAAATATATGTTTTGAAAACATCATGAAAAAATATTCAGAAGTTTTTAAGGTATCCTGCTCATAATTTGGAGATTATAATGATGTTTAATAATCGTGTTTAAATAATTGTCGATAGAATAAGCTCGAAATCCGTTATTCTCAAAAGGAAGCAAAAATATCAGGGGTTGTATCCAAATATGGTTGTAGTACATGCAATATTGTGTACGCTATCTTGGCACTAATCAACAGATATTTGATACAACCCCTGATCTTTTTGCTTGTTTTTGGGAACAACGGATTTCGAGCTCATTCTATCGACAATTATTTTCAGAATTTTCAAGCTATGATTTTGAGACTTTCACAAAAGTTGCTCTGTATACTTAGCTAATACATTATGCACATTATATTTTGATTGCATTCGCGCATACGCAGTGAAACATTTTTTTCTAAACCTGCTCATTTTTCATCTAATTTTTATTATTTTTTAATTCTGATTGCAAAGTATTGTGTACAACATTGTTTGTCATATTTTCTGAAAAGAACTTTTTTCTATATTAAGAACTCTGCAAATTATGTGAAAAAAACTTGGCGAAATTTGGGGCTGTGTTTATAAAAACCTTACTTTCTCTACGAGTATACATGCTATCCTCATAAAAATGAACACAGTATATTACAATAAGCCACTTATTAATAATCTCGAGTTTGAACGCTTTTGCAAGATTAGTTTTTACAGGGTTATCCAAAAGATATTCGTTCTTTTTCAATTTGTTGACGGTCCCCTATGGGGTTTCGGGAAAAAATCTTCGCGGAAATATATGATCTATACTATATTGTTTACATACTTGCAGTTTCAGGTTAATTCCTCGCGTATTTGTTTTAGATATTCAACAAAAGGTCTAAAATCGCAAGTGACCGGTCACCTTTGGCCATATAGTGTAGAATTTACGTTAACAAACATGCATAAAAAGTAGGCTTGAACATATAATTTCGCAATTTAAAAAAATATGTATTTTAAAAAAGTGTACAATCTAAGATTATGACTTATTCTTTTGGATCCTTGATTCAAAAAATAGAAATAAACTTACTTTTTACATTTCGCTATCTTGAAAAATGAAAAATTTATAAACACCGAAAAAAGGCCTTCATTTAAGCAAATAAATATCAATCTTATGCTGTCATGTCTCGGTAATAGATAAAGACATTTATGGACAATTACTTCATACAATTTTCTTGTTGTAAAGAAGAAGAAAATTATAAAAATGTATTAGAATTCGAAACGTCCCAAAAATGTGACACTAGGCGTAAATGGGTTAAACAAAACCAATAACATAAATATAGAAAATAGCACAGTTTACATGAAAACTAATAAGATAAATAAAAATATCAAATTACTACTTATAAGTAGAAAATGAAAGAGGACGATGACAAATTCATCTTGCCTGACATGGATGTAAACACACCTGTTCTTCAAATCAGCCAATTTATACAACAATAAACAGAAATTCAACAATTTTAATTTTTAAGCAAACATTCAAATCTCCGCCAATTCATATACGCCATTGTTCTAAAACTATGAATTTTAATAACTTATAAAAACATTGCGAGCATAAATTTGCAAATTTTTAATGAAAAATCTCTCTTAAACCCAGAACAGTGCTTAAAATTTGTTTAAAATAAAAATTTCAGGTTGAAAAATAACTGGTTTTGTTTACCTTCAAAATTCCCAATCTTCCCCGAAATTCCGGGTTTAATCCCAAATTTCCCAAACCTGGAAATTTTGGGAATAAAATGTATGTCTGTTAAAATATGCAGATTTTGCAATTGCAGCGATTCCTCATTTAAACAGTCTGCGTCAACGGATTCTTGGGTTGCTTCCTACCGATGAATTGGTGATTAAATGTCAAGCACTTTAGGAAAATATTGTGTATAACAAGCACATGCTATTTTTGGTAAAATCTGTGCGCGAACTATCTATCTCAGTAGTCAAGGCAAATAAACTTGCGATCCTAGGTTTGCAGGTTGCGTTTCCGCTGGTCCCTTTACCGTTTTGCCGAGTTTTGATTTTGATCTTTCTTAAGTTTAACTGCTTGGTAATTTTTAATTGCCAATCAGAAAATTTAATTTAATTTAAATTGAAGTATAATTAATCTAAAAAAATTATTTTTATATTTATTTAAAAAAATTAAATTAAATTTTTATTTTAAATAAATTTTAATAATTAAACTTTAAAATTAATTTAAGCAATTTTTATTAATTGAAATGAACATTTGTTAAAATGCAATATGAATATCTCCTAAACTTACATAAAAATATTTTTATGTTAAAATTTTATTAACAGATAAATATCAAATTAGCAGAATTAATTTATTGAAGTTTTCATCTCTTAAACTTAAGTACTGTCCTTAATACATAAAAATCTTTATTAATTTATAATCAGTTTGTAATTTTTTTATTGTAAATACAACACTGTTAATGAAATTAAATTTTAAAATTCATATCACTTAGAAGCTATATATTTCTTAATAATTTAAATGAACATTTATTAAAATGCAACATCTCATTATTTACATGAAAAATATTTTTATAGAACTTTAGCAACAGATAAGTATCAAATTAACTGAATTAATTTCTTCAAGTTTCCATTTTTTTTTTTTTTTTTTTTTTATGAACAAGGTGTTATCCTTCATAAATAAAAATCTTAATTTATTATCAGTTATTTTGTAATTTTTTGTTGTAAATGTAATATTATTAAGGAAATTAAATTTTAAAACTCATAATTTATAAGCTATTTTTTATAGTTAAAATCAGTATTTATTAAAATGTAATAATTATATCTTCTGAACTTACCTTAAATTTTTTTTATGTTAGAACTTTAGTAACATACAGGATGGTCATAAAAAAAACTTCCCCGATATATGTACCCCTAGCGTCCTAAACTCTCCACCAATCGAAAGGAAAATTCAGATTTAGTTATTTGAAGATATGCACTCGAGTTCGTGATGATTTAAAACAATGGAGCTCTCACGGTTACGGTTACAATGAAAAAATTTCGAGATTTTCGAATGGTAACACCCTTTTTTTCCCTGTACAAATTCATCGAGGTTCTGATCATCATCGTTCATTCTGTGGTCGAGGTGAGTTTTAGTGAAAAATACACTTTATTTAATGCAATAACCATTTTTCAGCATCTTCTACTCTCATGACTGTTCACATCTGCAGTTAATAGGCGACTGCCTGAATTTAACATTCTGAGAGAAGAGTTCCACCAATAGTCAATTCTTAATGTAACGCTAATTAATATTAATAAGGCTGATTTAATAAGAAATGTTAGAAAAGCTATTTAGGATTTATGGATTAAATGTAATATTTTTTTGACGTTAGTTTGAATTTATCTTTTATTATAATGGTTTAATCTGATTTATATGCGTTAAATCTCATAACTGCCAAATACGAGGAAACTTAATTAAATTTATAGCTTAAGTAATCAACTAATGTTTATTTTAACTGAAGTTTATTATGAGTTATGATTTTAAAGACTTATTTCAAAATAAACATGTCAATCAACTTCTAATTTATTATATTGCTTTCAGAATCCAGTGCTGCCAGATTGGGGACTTCCCCCTCCCTTATTGTGTGCATAGGGTACACGCCATAAAATATCAAATTTTAGCTGAAAATTTGAAAATTAATTTTTTTTACTATTTTTCCCATTATTAGACTGATATATAGATTTCAAATAATTGTTTTTCATAAAAATAGAAAAAATCGTACAGTGAAGGGTTAAAGAAATTGTGCGCGTGTGCAGTATGGATTTACCATAGACTTTGTGATCACATTCCTCCAGACCATCCGGTATGATGACTTGCTTGTCTTCTGAGTGATGATACACAGGTATTTTTATTTACAATTAATGTTTCATATTCTTTTAAAGTGTAAATGTACTGAAGTAGGTAGGGTTTGTATGCCCAATTTTAAGATAACTAACGAATTGTCAACTGATTATGGTAAAAGTAATTATGATGAAATTTAGTAAAGTTAATTTAACTATCCCTCGCAGGTGTGCGAGAGTGGCAGTAATTTGTAATTTAAAATTGTAAATAGGTAATGTAAATAAATATTTAGTAATGTTAATTTTAGTTCTCCTTTTCGTCATGAGTATTTTCTCTTTATTAAGGACAGTGCTTTTCTTTCAGAGTAAATATAATTTTAACTATTGAGAATTTTAGCGATTTTTAAAAAGTGTACTTAAAGTATTGAGAGCGGTGCATTTTTGATTAATAATGCACGCGTTGTTGTGGGTCCTAAACGTCAGTCTTTTCACGTAAGATCACACAACGCAACTGGGGTGTTGAAGCATGGCTTTCCGCCTTATTTTTGAGATAATGGGATTGGTTATTATCTCCAAAGACTGACCAGGGTCACGACGATCACGTATTTTATATTTTAATCTTTATTTTCACTTACTACTATGAACACCAGGTATTCGAGGGATTAATTTATGAGCTTTAATTAGTCTTCTCTTTTGAGAGTGGGTCTTCTTCTTTCCCCTTTAAATTTACCCCCACTCTCTCTCCCACATTTGTTCCCCCCTCCCCACTCTGTATTGCTGGGTTGGACATTAAAGGGTTAAGTTAGGTTCCCAAGTGAGCCTAGATCCTCCCAGCACCACAGAATAACGAAAAAAGACTACACTAAAAATGGACAGATGAGTTTTTAGTGCCGCTAAAGCACCAAAATTTCATAAAATCCAATGTATGATAACTCGTTAGAATGTAAAAATTGAAATCTATTTTACATTTTATCACAGTCACATTTTATTCGATGATTGCGGCAAAGTTAGTAGAAGGGACGTAGAAATACTTTTTTTTTTTTTTTTCTAACAACTGTACCATTCTCTAGAGTATTCCTAAATGTTGCATTCCATCCATCTCCAGAAACTAAAATACAAACAGACACCAATTTACAGAAGGCTCCGCCTCAATTTCTTCTTGTAAAAGAAATCTGAGAAATTTAAGGCGGAGCTATATGTTTATGCAATAGATTTCCGCAAAAAAGAATTGAGGGGTGGGTGAACAATGAACTTGATGATGCTTACCGTGGATACTATTTAATTACCAAGGATTTTTTTTTTTTTTTTTTTTTTTTTTTTAATCCTATGCTCGTGTTATTGCGGTAAATAGTTTCGAACATTCACACAGTTTCCGACGTTCGTAACCGTGTTATTTATGGTTATTATGATAAATATTGCTTATCTCAAGTTTTTCATCTTTTATTTTAAGAAAAGAAATATTATAGACTCATAGTATACAAGATGTGCCAAAATGATTATAACGTATGTGATTAATGTAACTTCAGGTATTCAAAATAAGGTACGAGTTAAGAGTATGTAGATGAAATAACTATACCATTATTTTAATCCCTTGAGGGCAAGCAATTACGTTTGTGAAATGCTGAATTCCCACTGGAATCTTTGAAAAATTCTATTTCAAAATAAGTAAAAGCAATTTTACGGCCTTTTTCCCACCAAAGTTAGAAAGGTAAAATTTAATAAAATTTTTCTGGTGTAAAACTTTATTAATCGTAGGTGGTATATAATATATACTGGTGCCCCTTAAGGGGTTAAAAAGTTACACATTTTAATTTTTTATACGGTTCCTAAATCCAATACGTTATATTTAAAACATTTTCTCATTTTCACATGCTCTGAGTTCTGACAAGTGTAACAGTACAGTCATTCAGGGTAACTTTGAACCATGGGGTGTAACTTTGAACAACCTCCTAATTTTCAATATTTTTGACTCCAAAAGACTAAATAAACTCCATAACTGCGCTCTGTTGGCAAAGTTCTAAACTGAGATTTCTACTCTTTATTTTAGAAAATAAATTAGCAACATTACGCGCAATTAATTGCATCATTTAGCTATTTTTGTGAAGTACAGTTTTCAAGTTAATTTTGAATGCTGTTTTGAAGTTGTTGTAATCCAATTAAATTTTCATAGTAAGTAACAATATCCTCATTCACCAGACCTATTATTATCTAAATGTTGTAAATGTGTTAATATTTTGTGATTATTTATTCATTAATAATTAATAAAATGTAAAATAAGAAGGCGCTAACATTTTACCACATTTTCAGGGTAACTTTGAGCTACTGATGTTTATTTTATGGAATATTTATTTTATGGAATATTTATTTTATGTTATGGAAAATTTTTCCATATTTGCACGTATATTTTATACAAATGCCGAAAGTGTGCATTAGATATAACATGTAAATATTTTCACAAATATGTGTGAAATACATAAAATTCATTTAAAGGCGTTATTTGGGGCGGAGCTATTCAAATTTGACATTTCATACATTCGATATTTTCTATTCTTGTTTGAATATTACTAGTACTAGTATGTATTACTGTAACTATGGATATATTATTGAGTTAAAACATTAAAAATTGTTTTTAACTGCATTTTTATGCTTTATCTGAACGATAAACAGTTTTTTTTTTAAATTTCTAAATATTCATGGTTCTCTTCTCCCACTTTTTTTATGCATGATATTTGTTGCAATATCATGAATTATACAAATCTTGTAATGTTGGGAAATGTAAATTCGGAGTCTTTATATATCTGAAAACATTTTTTGGGGTTCAAATTTGTCCTAACTATAACACTTTTTTTTTATTTAATGAATTATTTTAAAGAATATTTATCATATGGTGCAAAGTTACCCTAAATGGCTGGGTAACTTTGAACCAGGATAAAAGTTCATTTTTTATGGCTTTTATCATTATTGTTTCTTAATTTTTGATAGTCATACAATAATTTACGATCATTTCTTCAATATTATGCCCCTAGTTGCAACAATATTCTTAAAATAAGAGTGTTGGCAAATGAAAATAGAGAAAATGCGGATCAAAGTTACCCTGAATGACTGTAAACATTCCATTCTTCTACGGCGAAACTCATCGAGTTATGTTATGATATATTGATTTTTATGAAATTTCGGAGCTTTCCACACTAGAACAATCGTCTGTCATTTTTAGTGCCGGAAAGATCCTCTCATTATTCTATGGTAATAGATACATTCTCCTATGTAACATAAATAACTTTCTATCCCTATAGCAGACAGATTTCAAATATAAAATTCCAAATATGAAAAAATATTTTTTTTAAGTTTTAAAGGAAGTTAAATAAATGTAACTATTTTTTTTTCCTTCAAACTTGAGGAAATCCTCATATTGCCAACGTGTCGGCCAAAGTGGAGACCGTTCTTAGGTTACTGCTTTTGAGAAAAAAAAAATAAAAGCTGTCTTTACCACAAATATTGTTAAAAAAAAAAAAAAGAAAAAAAAAAAAAAAGAAAGAAATACTACGTCTGTTGTCAAAGCGATATAAGTAAGCGTCCTATCTTAAATGGAAGAGGTAACCGCAAAATTAAAGGTGAGGTCACATCAGTCAAGGTCGCACGCTACGTAGCGGTCGGGGTTGAACTACAGGAAGATGCCTACTTTTTTCTTACCTTACACCACTAAGATTTTAAAGATTTTTTCATTTTGATCAATAGCTGAAATGTATCTGATAGTGTTGGGTAGGACACGAAAAATTTCGGACGTGTGTATGAGGTACCTCTGAAACATTTTTGTCATGACAATGTCATGCCTCAAATGAATAAAGTAGTGAGGCGTTAAAACGCAGGAACTACAATTGAGCTGGGATGGAAGTACTGGCTTTCCGCTTCCCCACTGTCCTGACAATGTGAACTCAGACGTTAGGGGGGGGTGGGTACTTTAGTGTTACTGTCAGGTTGATAAATAGAAGTATATAGTTTTTCGGAAAACATAAATAGAATTAGTAGAACTGGACAGTGAATGAATGAAATAACAGGCTGTTTACCTGATTATCAAAAGTACTTTCCCCCCCCCCCCCAGTAATAGTAATCCGTAGAAATAAATCATTGTACTTGTAAAGAATTTAAAGTACTTTTGAAAATAATTGGATTACAAAGAATGTAAAATTGAATTGTTCAGCATATACTGAACAAGAAGCAGGAATTTAGAAATGGAAAACCTCAGTGAGGATTTATAGTAATTTTTTTAAAAAGTTATGTACAAAAGCTGCAAATTATAATGCATATTTTTGCTTGCAATTATTAATCTGAAAAATCACATTTACAAAAAACAAAATGCTTATTATTATTAATATATCAAATGAAAAAGAAAACTTTGATCTTTTTCGACAACCTTTACTTTCACACGAAGTTGTGATTTGATCGTTTATTTATTATTTCGACAGAGTAATAAATAGGACAATTTAACCCCCCCCCCCTCACAAAAAAAGAAAAGCTAATAATAAATAAATAAATAATAGTTAAAAAAAATAAAAGCATTTTTAAGATTCCCTGTGTGCTGCGACGTAGCGGGTTTAAAAGAAATGTTTAGTTATTTATTTTTTATTGCGAAATAAAAAATGCAGATTTTTTTTTTTTTTTTTTTTTTATAAAAATTTTTAAATTTTGTATGCTAGGGAGGCATAGCATAGTACGTGTTTGAATGGTTGTGAGGGGCTTGTAACCACAGGACTGGCGCAGCTATCGGGCAGGCGGGTACGGGGCGATTTCCCAGGGCGCGCGTTCTGGTAAGGTTAAGCCCCGCATCTTTCCGCACAATTCAAAATTATTTTTCTCGTTGCAAAATAATAATTATTTTGCTTTCATTTTGATCATTTAAGTTCACATTTTAAAGTTTTCTTTTGGTGTGTGTGTGTGAGGTTAAATTGATTGCCTTTCTTCCATTTTACTTAAGAATAAATTTATATAGAAATAATTGATAACGTGCTCAAGCGTATTGACGGATTTCGCATAAAAAATATATGAAAGCTTATACACGGAAAATAAATAAAATTTTAAGAAGCTATAACAGGATATTTGTTATTTACATGTAAAAGCATGTGCTTAGATCCATTCAAGATCTCCTTGAAAATAACATGGAATTTAAATAATATAATTCCAAAACCTTTCTTCTCTCATTGGGAGATTTGGATTTTAAGAGTAGAAAGAGTCACTGGTTCTGGTTGCTTAACGTTTTAAAACACTACGACGTACACTTAAAAAATTAAATTAAATTAAATTAAATTAAAAAAATACTATGCTAAATATGAACACTAAAAAATATAGTTTTTAGATATACTTTCTTCATACTTTTAGACATTTTGTAATATTTCTTTGTCATATTAAAAAAATAGAGCTTTTTTAACACTTCCCAATATAATTTAAAAGTGTTTATGAACTCGCTTGGTCTGTCTCTCTGCCCGTCTTTGCGTGATCTAACTTGCGTAAATATAGTCAAATTGTCATGCAACTTACAAACGCTATTAAAGTTTACTATAGCATATTCAGAACTGAAAATGAAGTGTGTACCCAGGGCCAAAA
Organism: Maratus speciosus; assembly: GCA_963932465.1. Lineage (NCBI taxonomy): Eukaryota > Metazoa > Arthropoda > Arachnida > Araneae > Salticidae > Maratus > Maratus speciosus. The sequence goes on from OZ010792.1 coordinate 430,882,150, forward strand.
CTAGCCTTTTTTGATACCGGGGCAAACATGGGTTTTTGCGCCACCCCCCGTAGAGATCTGCAGGGGCCGGCCCGATTTTCATTCACGGCACTCGGGCCGGTCCGGGCCGGGCCTAACTTAATTTTTCTGTACAGAGCCGGCCCTGGTTTCATTCCTAGTCTTCATGGCCCAAAATTTTCAGTCCTAGTTTTGAGCCAGCCCGTATGAAATCATTGCCTCAGCGTGGCCTGGTCCGTTTAAAGATCAATTAAATTAAGCGTGGTCCAAAAGTTTTTGCAAAAAACGCATACATTTTTGAATCGCCATTATTCTACATTAAACTTTATTACATTATAATATAACATATATTTATAACATTAAACTAGCATTAAAATTTATTATTTTTAAAGAATAGTAGATTTCTACGCATATTAAAATATAAGTAAATTAAAATACAGTAAAATGTGTGAAAAGGAACCTGCCTATGACGGAATCTTGTTTTAAACTGTAAAACGTATTGATCCATGCAAAATTAATATACTAATAAGTAAGAAAAAAATATAGAATACATTTACACTTGCTAAGAAGAGAACTCGTCTATAACGCATTTTTTTTTCTTTTCTATGCAATTCCATCTTAGAAGATTTTGCTGTATAGCATTTTTCCGATTTTTAACACTTCTATACATGGAAGATGGATTAACAATGTTAATGATAACTGAAACATTTACATACAAGAAACAGAGATTGATTAAAAAAATAAATATCGCAGCCTGCTGCACGTATATAAAAATGAAGATTATAAACATGAAAAAAAGTTAAGATAAATATTTTTGGTCAGAACTCCTCGTACGAGACAAATTTTTAACCAATTCGACGTAAAAATCAATGTTTTGTAGAAGTTCACTCGGGCCGGGCCGAGCCGATTTTTTTCTCTCTTTCGTCGGGCCGAGCGCGGGTCTGGAAATGTCGGCCCGTGCAGACCTCTAACCCCCGTCCTCACGTGCAATAAAAGTTTTCAACCGCAGGTACCCTATGAAAAAAAAAAAAAGCCCTTAAAACTTAAAAACTTTACTCTTACAAGTTTGAAAAGATATAACACTCCCATCGGTTTAACATTAGCTTACAAGTTCCTCCGTATTTCATGTATGCATGTAAACATTTTTGGGTGAAACCACAAATAAAATATTCATACCCCCCCCCCCCCCTTCGCCTTTCGTTCTGGTGCCCGGGGCAAATGCCCCCTTTGAAATATTTTTATAAATCTACTTTTTATTATACAGCTTCAAAAGTTATCTTTTTAACCCTCTTTTTTTTTTTCTTTTATTCAAAACTACATTAATTTTTTAATGAATTTTTCTTTTAATACTGGAACATCTAAGAATCTGAGTAATCATTAATTTTGCTATTATGTGTTTTCTGCCTTGCAAACACATCGTAATTTTAAAATATACTGTAAAATTATCCAATAAGTATGTGCCTGGTCTGTTTTTACTTATGGTCTGAGCCGTGAACTGCGAAAACATAAACGTGCAGGGCGGGACTTGGGCCGAACCTTTATGTTTTACACCGGGGCGGGCGGCCAAGATAGTTTTCGTTGGGGTCGGACCTGGACCTCGAAATCCCGACCCGTGCAGACCTCTAAATGAGCCTCTTTCCGCATAAAAAAGACGTGACATTTTTAAAAAGGGTGGCTCACATCTGGTTGGAACAGTTTTCGTTTCTACTCTTTAAGTGACTCAATGTCAAACCCTTTCCTATTTTAAATGACATATACATAATGACAAGCACAGCACAAGCACAGCACAAGCACAAGTTGGGAAGTATGAATTCAATAATATTAAAAGAAAGAGAAGAAAAATAGCTCTTTTCTTTTCTTCCCATCAGAACCAAACTTCTTTATCCCTCCCAAATTCGTCTCAGTTTTTATCTTGCTACATTCTTTCCTTTCATTTTCACCTTTTCCCATAGCTTAAGCTTTTTCAAACGTAGACCGCAATCCTGTTGGACTCCGAATTTTTCACCAGCAAACAAATGACGACACAGCACACACACATTCATTCATATTCCTGAAACGAAGCAGCTCTCGCGTCTCGCCGCTTCAAAAAGACGCAAACGTGACAAAATTTCAGAGGTACCTCAAATTTCAGATTTGAGGTATTGGGACAAATTGTCATGGTGTATGGGACAAATGAGGTGCTTCATGTATGAGTTACCCAACACTAGTATCTGACAAGGCGAAGAAAACTCCGTGCGTCGTTATTTTGCAATAAATATGGTAAACAAAATCCAGTTCCATGAGTGGCTAAAGATTTAGAAAATATGCGCAGATGGTAGATATCCTGTCATATATGACGTCACACTAAAAGCCCGCGTATGTGGATTATCACCCGTCCACGAGATGGCGCAACTGTGTTAGTTTACGCCCGATTCCAGTATTAAGTTTGTATGCTTACTTATATCGCTTTGTCTGTTGTCTCTACTCGCACGGCTTTCCCATCTTGTTACACGGAGAAATGCTTTCATCCGTTGTATTTAGGTTTGTTAATTCATATCATATAAGTTTCAAAACACACACAAAAATAATGTACAGTTTTTTCCTATTAGAATTAGTGGTGCGAGAAGAATACTTATTCTAAAAATAAGTAAGCATTAGTACTTCTAAGAAATGCTATAACTATTCATATGTTAGCGTTTAACCGCGGAAATCAAGTAATATACATATTAGCTAGATAATCGGCTGATTAATTAGGCCGATTCGTTTAAAGAAAACTGCTGTTATTCGTTTACTGAAATTGTTTCATTTTTTACATTACCTACTTAATCTGCATACTTATGTACTAATCCCTTGTTAAAGTAGATGTAATATCTTATCTCGGACAACAGCAAAAGTTTTGTATGCTTAAATTAATACTAAGGCTATAATAGTAATACTAGGAGCTACTAATAGAAAAACACTCTGTACTTTTATTCCATAAATTTGTTAATAATTTCATGCGATAAATAGCCGATTGTAAGTAAAATATGGTGACAATTTTTGAAACGTAATAATATTTAAGTTCTGGTTAATTTCGTCTAATAATCAGCAGATTGTAAGTAAAAGATATTCATAATTGCTGAAACATATAGATATTTATTTTTAATTTAAAATTTTCGTAACAAATAAGTTAAGCCAATTGAAAATAAAAAAATAAAAATAAAATTCATACAATACGATACTTAAAGCACCCTAAAAACTTAGATTCTGTTCAAATGAAATCGAAATAAATCTTAGATTTCTTCCATTTTTAATTGAAAATATTTGTATTGCAGATTTTGTATGATGTTTATGACGATTGCACATAAAATGATAAGATGTATGCAAAATACGAAACTTTAAAAAGTCCAAGATTTATTTCGATTTCATTTGAACTGAATCTAAATTTTTAGTGTGTTTTAAGCATCATATTTTTTGAATTTTATTTTTATTTTTTAATCTTCAATTGGTTTAACTTATTTGTTACAGAAATGTAACTTTAAATATAGAACTAATTTAATGAAATATCTTAATATCTGCCCCTTCTCGGGCTTAAACAATGTAGGAAATAAATATTGTTTTTTTTTTAAATTTGTTTTTCAAATTATGTTTCTGTTCAATTTACATTTCGGTATTGATAGAAGCTGATAAAATCCATCAATCTCAGGTAACACAAAGATATCGGCCAATGTCCCACCCAATCTTGGACAATATTTCGAAAGTCGCTGAATGTCGTACGTAAAATTTACAATATCTGCCACAGAAATAACTTAAAATTAGTTTTAAAAAGAAAGCGTTTAAACTAGTTTTTTGCATTACTTTTGACATTATAATACAGAAATAATATTCTAAAATTTAAAATTTAATAAGTTTGCCGTTTATACAAAACTTTGATTTTTTAATGCCTTATCTTAAATATTTGATTTACATTGGCCAATGTTGTAAATATGATAGTATTACTATTCCAACATTCAGAGATATTTATCGACATTCATAAAAACAATTTCATTTTTCAGACATTTGAAGATTTCTGTGGACATTCAGTATAGGGGAGATGGGGGCACATGTGAACAGTTCGCTTAAATATAGCTTTTTCTCATGAATGGATTAATTTCTATAAACAAAACCTACTCAATAGTAAATAGAACTTTCTTTTATACATGGTAATTTTTTAAAAATCACCTGTATAGTTTTTCTTACATTTTTTAATAGTTTTACAAATTCGAAAAATTGTTCACATGTGCCCCATCAGCGGGGTAGTTGTGAACACACGTGGAGCACATGTGAACACAAGGGAAAAATATCCTTTGACATGCTTTTTATTATGTTATTCATTTGTCATCGTAATCATTAGTTAATTACCTGTGAAATTCACCATAAAGAAATATATATATATATATATTTCTCTAGTTTCTAGGTGATATGTTTAAACAAAAGATTATAAAATGAAAATAAGTAGATTCTGGGGGTGGAGGCTCAGCTGATTCATTAAGTATTGCTGAAAAAAAAATAAATAAAGAAGCAATTTTAAAAAAGAAATTAAAACTTTTAAATTTTGCTTAGGGGTTTTTGTTTGGGGAAAATTTTAGGGAAGGGGCGTTTGCATACTATTTATCTCAAATCTGCCGAAATATGAATAATTTGTATTGCTGTATTTGCCTTATTTACTTCTAAATTATAGATAAAGAAGGGTTTTTTAATTATTTAAAAAAAATCTCGACTATAACTCCCCCTCCCCCCTAACTTCTTTTGCTTTTGAAGGAGGGGGGTGGGGTGGGGGGGTTACAATAGGGATTTTACGGTAGTTATCAGTTTAAAAATTTTACTTTCTTAAAATATTATTCATATTTATCTCCATTCAAAGCATCATATGAATAACTGTTTTAGATATGGAATCATTGCAAGTTTAGAACAAATGAAATAAAAAAAATTTGCAAAGTTGTTCAAGGTAATATTTTTGTATTAACAATGCATAAAAAATATTGTTGTAAACTGTTTAGTAAAATAATATATAACACTTATTGCATCATAGAAAACATTAAATTTATTTAAATTACAATTGAATGTAAACGAGCTTGTTGCTCTTTATGTATTTGCAGAAAGATGTGTTTGATGAAGTTTCAATGCAAAATCAACTTTGTGTGAGGAAAATCTCTTCTATTTCAGGAAAATTATAGATAATGGAACGGACATTATTTATCATTAAGATAACTGAACGGACATTATTTATCATTAAGATAACTGAAAAGAACAGAATCACAGAATGATTATTGGGGCACTTGTGTACTGTTCATATCTGCCCCAACTTGTCTGTTCACAAGTGCCCCACATTGCTGCTTCTGTTAAATTGATAAATCATTAACATTTCTCAATTTTAGAAGAAAAAGAACTTCAATAAAAAATATTTATTAGTATTCATAGTATATGTTAAAACACTCAAATTCAAATAAATGAATAAATAAATAAAGTTATACGCTTATCAACTTGGAACTAAGATTTTACTTTTGAGATCTAAAAACAGTGTTTTGGCTACATAGGACAAACAAAATGTCAAAAAGCTTCAAAAAATTTTTACCATATGTGTACAGGTGCTGTCATCTTTAGTAATTTTTTTCAAATAAAAAAACTTATAATAACTATTTAAAAATTGCAGTGTTCACATCTGCCCCCTGTTCACATGTGCCCCCATCTCCCCTACTGACAATTGTTGAAACCTAGTGTTATTTATTTATATTTCGATATCTATAATCGCTCATAAAATCCATCAATGAACAGGATAGTTGATGGTATAAATGTTTGAACAAAATAGAATACAAAGAATTCTTTGTACGATTAATAGATTAATATTATGCTTACATATTAATGAACTCCAAAGATCGGTGACACTTTGAATTACATAGCAAATGAGTTTTGTGCCAATCAAACATATTTGTGACACTTATAGATTTGCAGTCATAGTGTCTTCCTCTCCAATGTCAAGGGATTCTTTCATTGCTGTTTGACGAAAAGATATTTCTGCAGTAGACACACCCTTTTTCGTTAAAAATCTCTCTTTTAAAAACTCCCCTTAGATCGTGCATCAAATAATTTTGAAGTACCCGTTGGTGAACCAAGTAAATAAAATTATTCTCTATTTTACTAATAACGACTGCTAAATTTGAGCGGGCATCAGCTTTTGCTCTGTCTACTTCAGATATTTCAATTTTCACAATGACGCCTTCTTTGGGATTTAAATGATTTTCATCAGAGACTGCTGTTATTAGATTTACCGGAAAGTTCTGTCCGATAACATTATTTCACGCCTACTTTTTTGAAATGGTAAGAGTCCCATGGTTTCCACCTTTAATGTAATAAGTAAAAACAGTCAGAATTTTAACATTTCAAAAAAGTGGTGCCAATGAAGGAATCTGAATTTTAGAAAAGTAGGCATGAAATAACATTATTGGACAGGACTTTGCGGTAGACCTAATATTTTTCTTTGCTTGCTTGTCTAAAGTTTCCTTGGTTTCCTTATGCTGCTTCATCTAGTCATATTTCTTTTACAGATCTTGCACAATACATTCTTACTCCTGTAGCACAAATACATCGGCCAATATTAAAATTTAATAAGGGTCAAAGTATCGTAGGAGGCTGCAACACACTTATCAAATGGAAAAAAAAAAGAAGTAATTAAAATAGTAAGATAACATAAGTAGTATAACAAAGCAGTATGACAAATTTAATATTATCACTAAGGGTTGAATGTTTGTCTCGGAAGAAACATAACAAAAAAATTAAAATTAAAATTAAAATTAAAATAAATAAATAAATAAAAACTCCACTATTTCCAAACAATAAACTTCGTGATAGATTTCTATTGCAATAGAAATAGGGCGTGAAGTTTTTTGTTTGAAAAAAGTGGTGAAAACCTTTTTGGTGACATTTTTTCAGTGACAATCATTCAACCCCAAAAAGGAATATTAGCTATATGATAAGTATAAAACGTAATAATATAAACAACACAGAATTCACAAGTTCTAAAAAAATAAAACAGGAGGTTTCCTCTAATAAATTAGTCTTTTGCTCAGTTTCGGAAACTTATTATTATATTTTAATTGCAGACATATAGTTCAAATTTAATTAATTTGGAATAATATATTTTATTAGTGTTGAAGATAGAAATTTTTACACCACTATTGCACAAATAGGAAACTACATGTAATATAAATATGGATTAAGAGGACTCTTCACACACTTGAAAACACCCACTCCATAATGTTAATCCTATGGGCAGGTTGTTTTCGAATTTCTCGTTTAAATTTGAATAGTTTTAAATGATTTTTTTGCATTGGACAGCTGAGATCGATCTCTAATATGGCTATTTTGTACTTTTTCGATTTCGGTTGCAGATTTTTTTTAATAAAGGTACTTTCACTTTCGGAACCGGTTTTGACCGTATCTGTATATGTGGATTTCTTTATACCCTTGAAACATCCCAATGGCTGGATGGATTTTAATGAATGATGTTTCAATCAATTCGTCTTAACCGTCCGATGGTTATAGGCTAGATTTTGTTTTAATTAATTCAAAATGGCGCTCGTAAAATACAAAATGGCTGTAGAGACGAAAAAAAATTTACGCACCCTATTGAGTGGCATATCATTGGATAGATCTTTCAAAATGAAGACGATGTTTCCTTGACTATTTTACAGTCAGAAACTCCGCTTAAATATTACACAACCTGAAAGTTCTGTAGGTAGGATCTCTAGCTTTACTGCAACTCTAACCTTCATAGACATCTATAGGCCTCATCAAAGCAGTGTTTATAGATAGGAACTAACAATTAAACACATCTTAAAAATCATAAATACAAGCAAACAACAAAAAAAAAAAAATAAATAAATAAATAAATAAATAGGTAAGTAATATAAAAAGTAGTTTAGCATTGATGAGAAATAATTAATTAGTTCGCTTTTTAAACAGTTGGGTTTTTTGATTTTTTTAAATTTAATTTTTACTTGTTCATTCTGATAATTTCAATGTTTTAAAGAGTGGTTCGTTTACACGGCGTAATTTGTGTTATATATATATATATATATATATATATATATATATATATATATATATTATGTATTGATACAGTTTAAATTTCATTATTGAATATAAGCCGGAAACAAAAACCGAACTAGTATTTAATTTATATTAATTTAAGTGCATACATTTTTCTCTTTTATAATCATCTGTCTGCAAAGGGCAGAAATAGATTTAATAAAATCATGCTTGAAAATTATTTTAAAAACAATAAAAAATGAGTCAATTTCGATACAGTTTTTAAACAAATTGCGATATATTTTTCAATCAATTTGCATTTGAAAGTATATTTTTTTCCCCTATTTGACGGTGTAAAAATTGAAAATGTGCGATATTTAGAAATTTAAAAAAAATCGCAGTAAAAGTAAGTAAAAGTTAAATTTGATCGTCTGCTGTTGCCATTCGTAAAATGACGTCAGCGTTACGCACAGATATGTTTGCCATTTATAATATAGATTTTCAAGCATTGATTTTTTTTTCCAAATCTATATTGTGTGCAGATGATTGCGAAAGAAAAATCCATTCGCATTTAAATTAATATAAATGGCTCATCAGTTGTTTCCAGTTTGCATTCTTTAACGAAATTAAAACGTTCATTAATTAAAAAGTAAAAAAATAAAATATAAATAACTCAAATTTAAGGGGACCGGGAAAGCCCTATCTCCGCCATGTTAAATTCACCAACTTCATGTAGCTTTTTCTCAGAAATGGTGAAATATAGAGGTCTAGATTTTTTAGAATAGTTAGAATAACATAATTTACGTATTTTAACACATCATTTTCTTTCTAAGTGAAACTCAAAATTAATTATTAATTATTTATTGAAAGTCATTTTTAAATTAGCATTTTTGGTAAGATTTCACTGCCTAAAATAAATAATTCTCAACAAATCAATAAATCCTTGTGTTAATGTATACAATATAACATAATATAAGTATTTAAAAAAATCTGTGTTCTTAAGTTTAATAGATATTGAAAAAAAGGAACGTAAACATGAAAATCCAAGTTTTGAGAAAAAATCAATTAAAGATTTATATGGTCATTAAGCTGTGAAGTACTCTTAGAAAGAATGAATTTTTTCAACATTTATTTTTTTATATATAAACATGTGTGACACATCGTTGGAAAGATAAAAGTTTAAACTATTTAATGATATAAAAAAGTAAAAGTCGATTCTTTGGATGAATTTTGCTTTCCCGGCCCCCTTAAGATATATAATCGAGTTTCGCACTTAAACCACTGAATTGAAACTTATCAAAAAGGCTGATTTTAACTAACGATCTTTGGCGATTTCTTCAGCTATTAAATCCTGACGCGAGGCTAATAGGAAAATATCGCTTGTAATAAATACATTTCAAAATTTTATTTGAATGCATTATTGCTGTCTTTCATATAAATTACATTTTTAATATTGCTAATGGGCGTTCAAAAAATATATATTAAATTAGCTAAAATACCCGGCGTTACCTGGAATTTTAAGAATGTTTCTTTTAAAAAATCAACGACTGTGTGTTAAGTTACGTAATATTCACTTTCTTTTCTCATTTAATTCGGAAGATAGATCACCTACTTACTTAGTAAATATATTCTGTGATCTGGATTGAGACCGATATTAAAACCTTTTGATGAAACGTTGTTTCCGAGTATTTTTTTATTTAAATAATTTTTTCATGATTAAAAAAAAAAATGGCAAGTACAAAAATTATATGAATTTTATTTTTTTTTAAATCTTCAATCTTTATTTCAGTTCTTCACTAAGAATGAGCTCTAGGGACCTAAACCTTTGCGGAAATTCTAATATACACGCATATACACACGTATATATACATGGAACATATTTAAAAATGGCGAAAACAAATTCAGAGAAATTCAATATGTTAAAATATGCCAATATTTCCATAATCGGGTTTTTATCATGTTTCAATACGTTTTTTCAAACTCATATGACGTTATATATTCACCTGCTGACGACCACTATATTTCCAATATAACGTAATATTCTTTTTAAAAAAAAAGAAAATTCGTCAAATTATTTATTTCATTTTGATTTTTCACGTGGAAATCTTGCAATAGAATAATTATTGTGGTAAGAATTTTATTGTGGATTTTTAATTGTTGGCAACTGCTATAACGAAAAATATTTAAATTTAACAGGAAATTGCTGTTAAATGAGTGATATTTTATTAATTAAAAATTAACTATAAATTATTTCGATTCCGGATTAATTTAGTTGTCTCGGCCGTGTTTTAATACACATGTACGTAACATTTCACAATTCTGGCTCCCAAACTGAGGATTTGTATAGAATTACAGACAGACAGACAAATTTAAATTTTTATATATTAGATGTAAAAAATCTATTAGAGTTAAAAAAAAAAAAAAAAAAGAAAGAAAAACAGTAGTTTTCTGCAAGGCTTTCTCATCGCAGTCATTAAGATTATGTGTTGACACGTTTTTTTTTTTTTTTCATTAACTGCAATTTTTTTAAATCAAACAACGCGTTTTAACGATATATATGCAGTTTTCGCGGTGACTTTCGACCAACATTAGCGATTTGGCGAATAAGAAATAAAAAACAGTAGCCAAATGAAAATAAATGTTAGCAAACTAGATTCGGCGTGAAACACAGAAAAATCTAACTTTAACCCTTTATTGTATCCATTTTATATGTTCTAAAATAACCTAATTTTTTGTAATTACTCAAAAAATAGAAATTCAACTATCCGCTACAGAAACTATTAAAAATAAATACATTCTAAATGCCTCCTAAATGCGTAAATGTTTCAGACATTCTTTTAGCAGTATGAATAAAAGTTAAAAACAGCTAGCTATCTTTGATTTATCTTTGATCGTTGTGAAAACACTAAAAACTGCTATGAGATTTCGACCGACAGAAAAAATTGACCGGCCAATGATACTTAACGTACAACTAATAAATAGTATGGTTAATTTCAACACCACATTCCAGCAAAACCTTTCAATATTTAGCACTTGTTGCGAGTAATTTTGTTTATGTTTTTACCAGAGCGACGCCGGCGCATAGACGGTGATTAACTGACAAAAACCTATCGCATAATCCTTTTTGTGTCTTTGGCTGTTGCTAAACTGAACTGATATTGAGTCTGCATCGCTATAACTAGAGCAATGTAAATGGTACGGTGTGATTGAACATGTAAAGCTACATCAATCGTTCAGAAACGCGGATAAATCTCATGAGTATTGGCATACACACGAACGGAGCTGAAATTGAGCACTCGCAATTTGGCGAGTCTCATTGTTCGTTTACTCGCCAAATGAAACATTTTGTCGCGATTTGGCGCAATGGCGAGCGGCAGCGAGAACTCTGTATATATGTATACAACAGCAAAAGCCGCTAGTAGAACCTTTCGAAAAATAGCTCATTCATCGCTGTGCCTTAAGTATGTGCAGAGAAAAAAGGATGTTGAAATTGGAAATAATATATATGATGGTTTCCTCCTATAGTGGAAAACCCAGGTTTAGCCCCTAGTTTTAATCAAAACCGCATTCGAAATCTTATGTTAGAACGAAATATATAGTCAACAGAATTTCAGCTATGGTTACTTGGGGCAACTGGGCCATGATTTTACAATGCGACTCTGGAGATTATGGCAATTCAGCTTCAAAAAGATAATGTTCATTTGAATTAAAGTCTGAACTTTTGTAAATGTGTTCAGATAGGTTCCCTCTACCAGACAGAAATGTTCAAAATTACATTTTAATATTTAAAAAATAAAAAAATATGCATATTTCATCTTTCTTTCCTCATGGGTCCAGTTGCCCCATAAAAATGGGGTAAGTGGATCAGGTGGGTCTATGTTCCACACGTGTTTTTTTTTTTTTTTTTGTTTTGTTTTTTGTTTTTTTTTCATGTGGGATATCAGGTCCTGTTTGAAAAAGTATAAACAACATAAAAAATTTAAACCAGGCAGATCATGTAAATTACATATCAACTAACTAAAGAGCGTTGTAAGGGAAACATTTGATGTCAATGTTGTTTCTAAAAAAAGCTCTAAAAGTGAAAATATTAGATTTATTTATACCAAAAACATAAAAATTAAGTATGTACTTATGTAATTTAGTATAGGTAATAAGTATAAACGTTACATGGGTATTTTAAGGAAAAAAATAACAAGGTAAATCTTGAACAATCGGCTACATAAGCAGTAAAGTTCTTCACCTGTATCGAACAATTTCAAGGTTTGGCTATCTCGCTTTCAGGGGCAAGGTACTTGTATTAGTAAAATGTTGAAATAATTGAATGACATCAGTATTTACAAGAGAATTTATTTCTAAATACGTAAAAGTATATTTTCGCGTACTTAATAAAGCTGAAATTTTCATTATAAAATTCCGGTGCAAAATGTGGCAATTAGGGATTAAAATTATGTGATGCCATAACGGTATCACCGCCCTTCAAGGGGTTAAGAAATTTGGTTTGATGCCACCCAATATGCTTTTTTTTAATTTTATTACGTAATTTTAATAAGGCATTCTATGATTTTCTTTATTGTGAACAAAAAACAATGAGAAATTTATTTCCCGTAGTAAGAGAAACTAAAAAAAAAATTATTTATGAGGTAACTGGATCCAACATGGTCCAGTTACTCAGGATACATGTCCCAATTATCCCATTCTTGAAAGATTTATGGGGTAACTGGGACACTGGGCTTACATTTGAAACATGGAGTAAATATGTATAAATACCTAATAATATTAATGTAGTTATATGCCTAATCTTAAAAAAAAAATAATAGAAGTACTTACAGTATTTTAATAAAAAGCCGAGGAAATTCAACCAAATTGACGTTGTTTTTTAAAAAAGAAAAGTAAATTTCCGACAACCTATCACAGCAAAGAGAGAGTTATGATTGAGTTGACACACGTTGTTTTAGGAAGTAGAGATTAAGGTGCATTGTTCACAAATCTAAAACTTAAAAAAAAAACAGCAGCAGTTTTTATAAAATAACCTATGGCCCAGTTACCTCAACTAACCCTATATCCACACAGGGAATGTTCAGTTTCAAAGTCTTTTTCACTTAACGGTTACTTTTCAGATTTTCCGTAAGATTTCGCAAAAATGGCTAGCCAGATTTTCATGATGTTTTTAAATCTTGTACAGTAAATAGTTATGCACGAAACGACCTAAACGTTTGTTCAAGTAAATTTCTTTCAGTAAGCGCTTCTTCAAAAACTAGCGGGTTGCGGCAGCGTAGACCAGGCTTAGCCCGTGTATACATTTGGACTTGCAAGAAGAAATATACTAATACAAATCTATTTTTTTTAACGAAAAAAATTTTTTTAAGAACCTCGTGTACTCTACTGCATTCGCAGCGTATACCTCTGTTTTGACCGCTAGAAGATCGGCAGACATGCCGTTTGTAACTGAGTTTTCTACAGCGTGGACTCGCTTATATGTATGACCAACATATAACTGACATGAAATAATACATTCATAAAAACCTAAAGCAAAAACTTAAGGTAAAAATTTATGTAATTTTGGGTAATTCACAAAATAATAATTAAAAAAAAACTAATAAAAAAATCTAATTTTTTTCTAATCAAAGAATCGGTACATGCATAAATATTTTTTAATCTAAATGTATTTTACATTCATAGCTTTGATTGGTCATTAATACTTATTAATTCTCTAACAGGAATTCTATTCAAGAGTTCTACAACTTATTAACGTATAGATAAATAAAAAGTATATAAAAAGCAGTTCGCAAAGCACTTTCTTTTACGTTTACCTATAAACAGGATTTATGCTTTCACCGTACTGTCTTGAATCATTTTCAGTACGGGAACATGACAAATATATTTTGCAAGGTTTATGCGAAAGGACATTTTGTAACATGATTTTATGAGATGTTTTAGTAGAGTCTACATTTTTATGCGAAATTTGCGAGCACCCGTATCGTCTGGAAGGAAAAGAATAGTATAAAATATAATGCAAAATAAAGAAACAATACAAAAATGCCGCTTCATAGTGTTGTACATTCTTCTTATTATGAATTTCATAATTAGTGTTTATGTTGGATTACATGCATTCGTGAAAGTATGTCTGTGTACATCTCTGACCCTATCTAAAAATTATTCCTGTAATACCATATATATGCACAGGTAAACATATAAACAAATGTTTATATACATACATAGATAGATAAATGCATAGTAATTTTTTTTTTTGTACGTCATTTATCTGTACTTTTCATCAAAAAGGATAAAAAAATAATTTTTGCAACATTTTTTATTCAGCTGATTTAGCAACGACGCTTTCTTTGACTGTTCGAGTATTGAATTAAATCTCGCATTAATTTCTTGTTCCAGAACCGAATTAATCGACAACTGGGACATTTGAGAACCGAGGTTCTACTGTAATTTGAATCACCGTGCATTATAAAATTCTCCTCTATAATCAGTTTTTAAGCATCAAATACAGAATTCAAACAAAGTTTTGACTGGCCAGTAATTTTTATTAGTCTTTACTAGAACTTTATTCATGCGCACTACAACATAACAGAATAAAAATAAATAAATAAATGTACATAAAGTAGTTTTTTTTTTTGTCAGTTTCGGTATAAACAGGATTTATGCTTATAACGTGCTGTTCTGAAATGATTTCAGTTCAGGAACGTGACAAACATAGTTTGCAAAGTTTATGCGAAAGGCCTTTTTGTAACATGATTTCATGACATATTTTAGTAGTGTCTGCACTTTTTATGCGAAACTTGCAAGCATCTGTATCGTCTGGAAAGAAAAGAATAAAATATATATCCAATATAAAAGTACAACAGCATATGCAGTGTACTTTTATATCAAATATTTTTTATATTTTTCTTGTATTTTTTTCAAACTTTAAGAAGAGATTAAGGGGTCTCAGGACTCTTAAAATCGGAAAAATAGACCATCTTCATCATTTAATACCTTAAAATGTGTATGATTTTAAAACACAATTTTTATTGGGATGAAACATATATCATTTCATTTCATGTATTTAAAAAATCGCAAGATGCAGAATTAACATTTACTGGGGACTCCAAACTGTCAGACCATTTGACGAGCAGAAAATTGGTATAACAGCTTACGCGCAGGATTACAAAATAAATATTGAAACTAGAATGAAAATTTTAGTGCCTTCTTATACTTCAGATTGTAATAATTACCCTGAACCTAAATAAATTTGTATTTAAAGTATTTTTATATTTTTAATACAAAATTGTATTAGCTAATACAAATTTTGAAAATTTCAACAGTATAATCACATTAAAAAAAATTGTTTCAAAAATAAAAAGAAAATTTTAGCTTTGGTTTATGCAAACTAACATGTAACATATGTTTTGAAAATTTCATGAAAAAATATTCAGATGTTTTTGAGGTATCCTGCGCGTTATGCCCAAAAACGTCATTTAGAGAAAAATGCATGCCTTCAAAATTTCCGAAATGCCGCTTCAGCTATTGAGCGGGTATAATTTTAAAAGCCATAACTTCTGTTCTAATGGAATTTCATGGAAACACATATATCAAAATGTCCAGAAAAGATTGGAGTTTAGCATCTAAAAAAATTAGAATTTCGAGAGTACTGAGACCACTTACGGGGACCAGGTAAGCGAAATTTGGGGAAAAATCAATTTTTACTTTTTTATATCATTAAATAGTTTAATTTTTTATCTTTCCAACGATGTGTCACACATGCTTATATATTAAAAAAAGAAGTGTTGGGATTATTCATTCTTTCTAAGAGTACTTAACAGCTTAACGACCATTTAAATCTTTAATTGACTTTTTCTCAAAACTTGGATTTTTCATGTTTGTGTTCCTTTTTTTCAATATCTATTAAACGTAAAAACTCAATTTTTTAAATACTTTTATTATGTTATATTGTATACTTTAACACAGGGATTTAATGATTTGTTGAGAATTATTTATTTTATGCAGTGAAATATTACCAAAAATGATAATTTAAAAATGCCTTTCAATAAATAATTAATTATTAATTTTCAGTTTAACTTAGAAAGAAAATGGTCCGTTAAAATACGTAAAGCATGTTACTCAAACTACTCTAAAAAATCTAGACCTCTATCTTTCACCATTTCTGAGAAAAAGGTACATAAATTTGGTGTATTTTAATATGGCGGCGATAAAAAAAAAATGTCTTGTATAGGAAAACTAGGTTGCAATTAGTGTTCCCAGGTGTCGTCCCGTGTAAATCGGGGCTCAAAATGCTTTGGACACCAGTATTATAAAGTAATTTTCTACACCTCATCTAATGGTTAAAAACGTTGCAAAGAGTGGAAGAAACCTGTTTTATTCCCGGGAATAAACCGGGTGTTTTCGGAAGGAAATTTTAAAAATTCTCAGGAGTTTTCAGAAAGTGTTAGGCATGGAAATTTTTGATGTATTATTTGTAATTTTTTTTTAACGATTTCAATTTTTGTCAGTGTAAACATAATCTTTTCAGATGCGTTCGTAATTATATAAATACGTAGCCCCTATAGTCATCGTTCAGTCCGTCTGTCCGCCCGTTCGCATATAACAGAGCAAAAATTACCCAACCGAATGGTTTAAAATTAATATATAATTGTTACACAATTTTGTCGAGTCATTTCAAATTTTATGAAATAGGATGTATAGTTTAATTACAGGGACAGTCAAAAGTTTTCCGTTACATTGTGGCTAATGGGAAAAAAATTATTGCAAGTGCATTTTAAAGATGTTACAGCCTTTCGAACTGAATGAAATTGATATACACTGATGAAATGACTTAAAATATACATTCAGTACAATATACGTTAACAATAACATAAATACAGAAAAATAGCAAAATTTGCCTGAAAACACAAATGGCCGTAAGAGAGGCTTATGTTTAAGAAATTTTAAACTAAAGAAATTAAGATATAGTAAGTAATTTTATATTTTAATTGTCGTAAGTAAAAATGTGATAAAGGCAGATGGTAGATTCCTCTTGCCTGTTTTCTGAATCAGCCAATCTAAACAACAGTAAAAAAAAAGGAAGAAAATTAAATGAAATCAGTCAAAAAATACCAACTCGCTAGAAAATAAATATAGAGTATGTCTGAATAGAAGATATGCCAGCTACCAAAAATCAAACAATTTTAATTTCTAAAGAGAAAATTCAAATCCTCACCAATTCACATTCGCCATTGTTGTAAAACTGGTGAGTTTTAATAAATTTTAAAATCTTAGAGCACACAAACCATAAGATTTGTGAATTCATAGAGAAAAACTATCTTAAACTTTCAGAACAGTGCTTGACATGTCTTTAAAATAAAAATTTTAAATAGCTGGTTTTGTTTAGCTTTAAAGTCCTTCAAAATTCCCCAAACTTCCCGGGTTTATTCCCGTCTCCCAAAAACTACGGTTTTTTTGCAACTCTACTAATAGCTGTATTATCTGCGATTAAAGGTGATGAAATAAACTGTAAGAAAATAGTGGTGTCCAGAGCATTTAGAGCCCCGATTTACCTGGGACACCTGGCAACACTAGTCGCAATCCACTTATTCAGTCATAAATATAGAGTGTCTCTTTCTAAGTCGATGTTCGCTCATAACTATAATCTCATCAGATCTGAGGTAAACAAATGTGAACCTCTATTCTTTTCCTCATAAAAGTAAACTGTTTGATTTTTTAACATTATTACTTTACTTCTATATCCCCCTGAGACCTGGCATCCATTTAAATGGATGTTTTGCTTTCTCCTTCTATTGCGTTAAATTTCATTGTAGCAATCTAAAACCAGTTGGTTTTGGTAATGTATGAATCAAAAATCACCATTCTGCGTTTGGATTTTGGCAACGGTAACTACTTTGATTACAAAATGGAGTAATAAATGAGTCAAGTTGGAATTTTACGTTCTGCTGGTAATTTTTGTTTTTATGTTATTTTAATTTGTTTAAACTATTTTTATTTTGCAATTTTAAATCAGATGTTAATACTTGCCTTATGTTCTTTATAATAAATTCTATTCTTTCCCATACTTCTTACATTTTTTTAAAATTACTTTAAAGCGAGTTATGGCCTGAACATCCATTTAGGTGGATGTGCTGTAAAACAAAATTAAAAAATCGAAATTTATTAACTTCTTTAAAAACGTCATATTTGATGCCTATTTGTTGAAAAAAACTCATATTTAAAAAAAATTATGCATTACATTTTGCTTGGGTCTCAGGAAAATATAGCTGAATGTTTGCGAAATAACAAAACCAATAAATGGCATCATTGATGCTCATAAAAGTTATACAGGGTGAACCAAAAGTCTTGCCCTGATTATAATAAATCATTACAAATTAACTGTTTGTATAATAATGTAACTTGTTGTATCATTGGATAGGTCAGTTTTAGTAGCTTTATTCTGAGCAATAGAACGGAACATTTCCGGATCTGTGGATTGGAAGGGGCAGATCAATACCCCGGCCTCCGCGCTCTCCAGATGTTAATCCTCTGGATTTTTTCTTTGGGGCTATATCAAGGACAGAGTCTTTGCCACAACAATTGATGACGTCGAAGAACTGAAGATTAGGATACAAGCTGCTGTGTGTACTGTAACAAAAGACATGTTAAAAAACACTTGACGGGAACTAGAATACCGCTTAGACCAGGGGTCGGCAAGTAATTTTAAGTGGGGTCCGAATACTTTTGAAATATTTCATCGAGGTCCAGAGAAAAAAAAACACATAAGTAATATAAGTACTTATTAGTTTATATTTTTATTTTTACTTGTATATAATATAAAATAGAAAATCCAGGTATTCGTTCTAAAAATTACTACATACACAGGTATACGTTCTGAAAAATTTTACATACGCATAATAGAATAGAAAAGGCAGGTTTTCGTTGAAAACGTAATGTGAAAAATTAGAGCCAGTCTTGAGCCAGTTTTTTATAGCTTGGTTCACATGGTTCAGAGCTGATGCGAAGAGTGTCTTCAAGGTGAGTACCCATTAATCTCGAACGATATTTGTTCTTCAAAAAATCCATCTTGGAGAAAGTTCTTTCACATATATATGTGGAGCCAAACATATAGTAACCAGGTTAATAGCTAGTCTTTTGCAATTTTCCTACTTTTCTGAGACATGTTTACCTCAAAATTCTTCAGGGGATGCAATTTACAAGTAAATACCTTCTTGCAAGTCAATTATGCCCATTTGACTTGAAAGTTTATCAAGACTGAACATCTTCGCAGCCACATCAGTCCGTTCTGCAGCTGGAGCAAATTCATAAGGAGATTTAAAGATTGAGACAACTTACCTATCTCTATAAAATCTTGGAATCTTACTTCAAATTCCGTCACAAGATCTGACATAAAACTTAGGAACACTGCAGCGTGTATTTCGGAATCCTTCTTTTTATATTCAAGAATTGTTAGAAAATGAATAAATTCTTCATTTTCAATATCTTTTTAGGCGGTCCAGACTGCGACCTTCCGCGGTCCGCCAGTTGCCGACCGTGGGCTTAGACATTCCCTAAAGTACCAAGGGGCACACGTTGGAATTTACAGAGGTACGTGGTCTTATAAAAAAAATGTATAACAACACTTACAATGTATCCAAACAAACATATGTCTAATTATAATAGTTTGAGCACAATAAATATTTATAATCAGGGCAAGACTTTTGGTTCAACCGATATTTATTTGAGTTTGTAAAATCCCTTTAAGACAGTGTAGCCAAGAACGTGCGGATTTTTCACAAATATTTCACTTAAACTCTTTACAATAAAACATTTTTGAGGATATGTATAGCATTCACTCATCTAACCCCTTGAGAGGCGGTGGGATATATTATATCCCACATTTATTTAATTAAGATTCGTACCAGAAAATTTTAAGTAAATTTTTCTTTGATAACTTTGGTGGGAGAAAGTTGTCAAATTATTTTTCCTTACTTTGACAAAATTTTTTTTTGAAAATTTCAGTGTGAATTCAGAATTACAGAAACACAATTACTTGCCCCTCAAAGGATTAAAGCGCTTCCATTTGGTATTGCGTGAATTTAGGTTATTGATAACAAAATTGATTTTTTAAGGAGTCTAGTCATTTTAGATCCCTATTTGTGAACAAAAATTAACAGTCTCCTAAAGTGTCAATTTCAGAAAAAAGAGATCTTTCTGTCATCTATGGCGATTTGTTTGAAAGCAATAAATGTTTATCTATAGTGTTAATTTACACTCAAGTCTCATTGAGTTAAAATAATAAAGATAGTTTACCGATATTCACATCAGATGTGATTACTTTGTGTGAATTGTGTTGATATCACGCGGTGTTCACTAATGATATATATGCACTGCGAGCTACATTGCTAATCTATATCAGTATTGTTTAGACGCAGATCGTGGCCCTTTCGAACAACAGTTATCACATTTCATAGAAAGCAAAATAAGTCTGGTGAAAATAATGGTAAAAATTTTCATTACTGTTATAGTTATGAAGATAAAATCTACGTTCGACTTATAGTGAGACAACCTGATTTTATGACTGAGTAAGTGGATTGAGAACCAGCTTTCCTGTATCAAAAAAGTGTTTTTTCAGTCTGCTCTGCCACCCCTTAAAGTTTGCCGCATTGGTGCTAAAATATCCTCTATTTTACTAGGGTGCGTGCACCTCTAGGTTGTTCTGAATCTTCGACTTTGATGATGATCAGGATTCTGCTTAAAGGCGCAGTGGCGGTCCCTTCAAGTTTCGGAAGAAGGCTAAAGTGGGGTCTCTGACGAATGCAGGTTACTGAGGGATCCCCACGCCTGGTCTGTATACAATGTTTCCAGAGCACGTGCACCTGACGATTCTATCATTTGTTGTAGCGTCGTGTGGACATACACTACCATTGCCACCTAGAGTGCAAAGCCTTCTGGCTGGCTGATGACGTCAGCAGCAAGAGACAAACAATCTGTGTATCACATTGATAAAGTAAAGATTAATATTGCTGTGTTTTTTTATATATAAACCAATAAGCGTTAAAATGACCTAATAATAGAATTGTAAGCTTTATTGTACATCAATAAATTGCTACTGAGATATAAATTAAACTTTATAACTAAAAAATTTTAACATGAAATACATTTATCATCACTTTTATGTTTGCTGAATTTTCTTGATATCGTGATAAATACTACTCATTTCAAAAATATCTTTTAAATAGAAATATTTTTAACTAGATTGTTCATTTCAGAATAAAAAGTTCGGTAATCTGAAAAACAGGATTTTTTTTTCTTTTCTTTCTTTCTCTCTCTTGATTTTTTTTTTTTTTTTTTTTTTTTATTGAAAATGCAACAAAATTTTTGAAGAAATGTGAAAATATTATAAAGATATGTTTAAATAACCTTTAATAGTTATTATAAATAAAGCATCATAAAAGAAAAGAAAAGAAAGAAAGAACTAGATTGTTCATTTTAAAATCGACTTTTCGGGGAAAAATAGAATTTTTTTTCTTTTTTCTTCTTTTTTTCTCTTTTGTTGATAAGGCAGTAAAACTCTTGATTTTTTTGTTTGAAGATTCAGTTTAATTTTTGAAGAAATGTTTTAAATATTATCTAATTATAAAATATGAAATTGATTTAGTGTACTATTTCTATTATTATGTACACTCGTGGTGATAATTTCAACTTCATTACTGAATAGTTTTAACAGAAACATATTTATCATTTTTTTTTTAATGTTTGCTATGCTTTATTGAAATTCTGATAAATAATACCCTTACAAATAAAACTATTTTTCAATTCCTGCTATTAGTTCACACTCTACCTGTATATATCTTGTTAAAATTTTCAATCATTCATAAAATACTTATTATTCATCCACTCAAGTTCAAATACATTTTTTTAAACTTGTAGTGGATGACACTTGATGTTAATACAGTTTTTTCAAATATTAATTCATTAATTAAATTTCAATTAATTAATTTTAGTTTTATATGGGAGAAAAAATGTCAGTCATTGGTTATTGAACAGCATTTAATACATCTTCATACCTATAAGGGGGTTACCATAGAGGGGACCCTGTTCTGTCGCCAAATACAGGCAAGTTTATTGCCAACTTGGCTATATCTCTAATATTTCGCCAAATTCCAGTAGACTTCCATTGTAAACCAATAGGTTTTACTTGCTTATAGAAAATCAACAAATTGAGATATTTTAAGGCAACAAAAACTAATATTAGCTTAAGGGATTATATTAAATTTTTTCTTTGATGACTTAAGTAGGAATTGACTTAATTTTCTTTTTATATTACTTGTTAATTTTCATAGGGTAATAAGCTAAATAACGTATCAGAAAAAAAAGAAAAGAAAAGAAAGAACTAGATTCTTCATTTTAAAATCAATTTTTCGGTAAAAAATAAAATTATTTTCTTTCTTTCTTTTTTCTCTTTTTTTGAAAAGGCAGCAAAACTTTTGAAGAAATGTTATTCTTTAATTATTATAAATAAGGCATATGAAAAAAAAAACAGCTTGTTCATTTAAAAATCAATCTTTAAATACTAGGGTACTCTAGGTAGCAATGCCACTACCCATTCGGAACTTGGAAGGTTGTAAGGCGCATTTTTTTCTCATGTGGATGGAAGCAAATGGCTGTTCTAGTGGCAGATGAGTGAATGGGGAACAGACAATAACACAGGGCCAAGTCGAACCGCCATTTCTTTTGCTGTCAACCCCTACACCGTAACCCTGACGTCCCGGAAGTGGTTACCCCGGGTACGCACGATGCGGGGGACTAATTTTCCTATTTTTAAAAACCCATCCTTCATTTTATTTTCACTAATATTTTATGTTCTATGATCTTTTGTCCAATGGCTTGAATGGCAGTGGTATCCTGACATTAGGGTATCACCAATTCAGGCCGGCGGTAAAGTAATTCTGTGCTGGGGGATCCTCAATGATCTCCAAAAGTGGTTCTCTCTTATGAGGTTCCACGAAAGGGTATCGATGATCGGACAACCTATTTTCAGGACCGGATCGGTTCCGGCTCCTCTGCACAGCACACAGCGTCCAGAGTCGGTGGTAACGCACCATGCGTTGGCCAGTATTGGCTATGGACACTTCGCCCATTCGTCTATTTTACTAAATAATTCTGAATTTTATACTTACAAGGGAACCACTTTTGGTGTTGCTCGCACCTAGCAACGAGACCTGGTGCATTTTGTAGCCCGTTACATAAAAGTTAGAGAACCGATAAAATTTCTCTGTTAAAATCATATTTTATATACTTTTTTATGCTTTAAATTTTTTATTATTACATTTTTATATGTTTATTTCACACCAAAAGTGAGTTAAGTCGCCAAATATGGCGCTACAATTTTCCGCCCGCTATATCCGAAGAGTAAATGCACAGTACATATTACTAGAATTATATCAAACTGCGATTTTTTTTTAATAATTGATAGCATAAGAAAAAAATATTAGGTTTGTCTTTTTTTTTTTCTATGCAGACGATAAATATATAAATAGTAAAAATAATTCTATAAAAGCTTTCAAGAACATTGAAAACTATTTTTTAGTGAAATACAAAATAAGCAAACTATTTTCTTTTGAAATCGAATCGAATAAAGTTTCGAATATTTAAAATCAAATGTTGCTGTATTTAAATGGTCCTTTGGTAAAAGTAATTATAAAGTAAATTAATATTTTCACACAATTTAGAAAAATTACTGTGGCTAATTACAGGTAATTACAGATCGGATATTACAATTTCTACTGAAGTCCAAACCACTGCTCACACAAGATAAACAGCTATGACGTTTGGCTAGGGTTGCAGGAAAGCTCTACTTTTGAAAAAAAAAAAAAAAAAAAAAAAAAAGAACGCCAACTGTTTCCCAGCTAAAAATGTTAATATAATGTTGCAATTTTTCAAAATCAAATTCGTGGGTTCTTGAAGGAATTTTTAAACTTTTTTCAATATTTTATACTTATTATTAACTAATTTTTATTTTTAAATGCTTTTCTTTAAAAAACTTCATTGTTAATAGTCCGATAAGTGGTCTCGAAAATTGCATTTTCAGAAAGTTATGCTGCTGTAAAATCAAGAAATATTATTTTAACAGAAAAATTTTACCGATTCTCAAACCTCGTAATATAGAACTTTAAGATGCACCAGGTCTCAATGCTAGGTGCGAGCAACACCAAAAGTGGTTCCCTTGTTAGTATTTATGTTTAGCTATATGTGTCGGCAAAGATCGATGTTCTAGAGATGAATCCGGGCTCGTTTTTTGGAGCCCGAGCTCCAAAAATTTGGTGACATCAGGGTCCGAGCTTGATACCAAAAGTACTGAGTAAAACATTATTAATAGTAATTTAAATTTTCTTCAAGGTTAATTTTCCTATTTAAAAATCTCTTCTGACATATGAAATAAGTATCCTAAATACTGTCTCATAGCAACGTTTCATGATTTTCATGTCCCTGAAAATCTATTTAAAATAGCAAGTTTGTAATTTATATCTAACTACCGACAGAAATCTGAGAAAGTAACAATGCTTATTCTTTTAAAATATTGCTGTACAGCTATGGCAGAAAGCCGCGAGTACTGTTTTCCAGTAATTCTGTAAAATGACTTCAGACAAAAAGCGAAGATAAATAAGGGATATCCCACGGCTTCTTTATCTTACTAAAACTGACTGTGCAAAGACGTTAGAATCAGATAAAAATTTCCTTCTTAAATGCTATTAAAAAATGCAATTTCCATTCTAAGTAATTTTAGAGGATTGTAAAACATTTTGAAAAATTTATAGACTACATTTTTCTTTCTCAAATAGAAAGCCTTTCTTTTCTCTTTTTCAACATTGGTTTTCTTATGGTGGTTTTCTGAGCAGTATGCAGAGGTTTTGAGTGAGATATTGTACATTTTTCACATTAGTAATGGAGCAGCACCTGATAGAGGCAAATTTTTTCAAAATTCAAGCTTCAAAATTATTTTCAGAACCAAAAAGAAATCCGTTGATTGAGATACAGTTTTCAAAGAAACTGCATTTGAAAGTGATTTTCCCCCCCTATTCGACGGTGTAAACATTGAAATCGTGAGATGTGTAGAAGTTACAAAATTTGCGGGGAAAAAAAAAAAACAAATGGATTGCTTAGGAACGTCCGGAAATTCGGCGCGAAACGCCCACTTGGACAGTGTTTTTGGAAAGATCTTCTGCTTTTATCAAAAAAATAAAAACGTCTTTTGACTACATAGTTTTTGAAAAAAAAAAAAATAGCTATCAATTTCATGCGTTTCAGAACAAAAATGAACTAAAAAGTGTGCCAGATAGTAGCGTCAATGTAAATTATCTTCTGTTCACCGGTATTAAAAAATAAGGCTCGGAAGTGTAAAAATCAATCTAAGATTTACGATATCCACTGGAACAATGAATAAAAAGTTACATATGTAAATTTAATGAGACCACGGGAGGTTTAGGTGGGGGGGAGCCCCCCTTGAAGAAATCTACTTTATTATCTAAAGAAAATACCAGAATTAGCAGCTCATAAAAATTTCAGAATATCCTTACGTAACGTTTTTAAATTAACGCTTCTAATATCTGAAAACTTTTTTTATTCTTATAAATAATTACGTAATTTGAAAACTTTAAATTGTGGTTTGCAGGGAGTTGAATATAACCCAAAAGTGTGTTTAAAAATAATAACTTGCAGAGCTGACGTTGAGGCTCCTGATCTGCAGATTTACTAGTTGTATAAAGAAAATCCTGGTACAAGCCGAAATATTTTCAATTGGTAGGGGTGAAAATGGCCCCTCATGGTACGTTTAGTGTTAATAATACGCTTTTATCAATTAATGGTTTAAAAATTAATTAATTTACGATTATAAATTGAGAAATCAATATAGAAATCCTAAAAAGATAGTTGCCGAAACGTCAGTGAAGGCTTACTGTGGAGACACGAAAATTTTTGGTTTCCGTCTGTTTGTTTGTTAGTTTGTCTGTCCCGCGATAACTGCCGTAAAAAAAGCATCCGATTACCTTGAAATTAAGAAGGCATGTTGGTGAGGTCCCCGGATTTAGCTGTTTAGTTCTTGGTTAAATTTGGTTCATTCGTTCGGAATATATAGAACATTTTATTTTGCGAAATAATGCTTTTCTATGGCAGTTCAGACGATTTTCAAATTTCTATTTGTTGAAAGAAAATGGCGCATTTGATTAATGCATTTAAATAGTAAATTATGGATGCTGAAATTAACAAATAAGAGTTTTAAATTATTTATATTATTTTGATATTTTGTTAATATATTTGTCGGATTTTTTAAATTAGGTGTATGAATTCTGGCGGAACTTTATACATGTTTTACAACAATATAAATTATTTTGTTCTATCATTTTACTTATTTGACATGATACATATTTCATTTTTTTTTCTTTTGTCAGTTACCAATAGCAACTGCATTTTATAGCCTATAAACAAAAATGACTTAAATAATCTCAATTACGAAAAATTAACCAGAAAGTATCGCTGAGGGAAATAAAAAGTTAGTTAATATTTAATAATTTAGTGTGCAATATAGCTTTGCGTCAAACATTAACTATGTTAGTAAAGTTTTTTAATTTAATGTAGATACAATTAAAAGACTATCACAAATAAATTTTTTATAGCGACAAATCGATGCGATTTAGGCAATTAGCAGTGGATACGATGATGAATGATTATCCAGTAGATTCCAAAGCCTCCAAATATGCCTATTCGTGGTGATTTTTGTATGCTATTGCTATCGAGTAGGTTACGATGTTTTAAACTAAAGTTTTAACATGATAAAAGTGAAATGAAGTACATTTGGAAGGCATAAAAATATTTTTTAATAAACAGATCTAATAATATGAGAATAAATACTTTCCAAAATTAAAAACAATAGAATAAAATAATGCACGTTCACAGACGACCCTTTTTATTTGAGCACATGAATTCATTATATTTGAAGTCTCGTCATTTTTGTTTTACCAAATTTATATTTAAAAGTTGTACGGAAACAGTTTTATTTTTTAATCAATATTTATCTTAAAAAAAGTCGCCTATTGTGCATGCAAAACATGGAAATCAGTTTATTACTTACAGGGCATTTATATATCTTTAAATGTCAGTAAGTGATTTGCTTGCGCAATTTTATAGCATCTATTTAGACTAGATGTTACATCTACCTATTATAGAAATATTGCTATTTGCATATTACGGTAACATAAAATCGTTAATTCTGTTACTTATCCTAAGAAAATTCAAGTCTAGGGGGGCAGAGTTCCCCTGAAGAAATGTATTTTTTAAACTAAAAAATTACTAGAATAAGTAATTCGTCACAATTTCAGAACATCATTGTCACACCGTGTATTATTTAATGCTTCTAATTTTCGAAACCTTCCACAAATTTTATATGTTGTTAAATATATATAATATTAAAAAATAAGTAAAATGCGTATTGTAGGATGTTGAATATTATGCAGTGAGTTTAAAAAGCAATCACTTTAAGATCTGACGTTGAGGCTCCTGATCTGCAGATTTACTAGTTTAAATAACGTTTCATTTTTTCCTGTTGCCCTATATCTTAATAAAAGAGCAAAAATTATATATTTTTTAATAAACTAACTTGCAACCGTTTTTTACCAAGCGTAAAACAATCTGTAAAATTTTCATAATTGACTTTGGTGCCCACGTGTCAAGTTCGAACCACGCCAAATTGATGGATTGTAGTTGAAATTTTTGGGGAAATCATGAAATGCATACTCAAAAAAATCAGACGTCATTTTCAAGATGAACATTTAATGCTTATAAAAGAGTTTTTTAAGCCTTTCCAGGGCAAGGTATTTCTGTTCCAAAAAAGTTCAAATAAGTAATTCACACCGCAATTTAAGAACAAATTTACTTGAAAATGATCAACAGCTTTTCTGCACGTATATTATGAGATAGAAATTGTACTAAAAAATTACTGGTGCCATTTGGCAGTTTCGTCATTAAAATTAATCGTTTGCAGACTGCAAACAATTAAAAAGCTATTTTTGCATAAAATATGTGATGTGAAATTAAAAAAATTCAATGTTTTACTTAAAAGGCTACTTAAATAATGAAAAAGATATTACAAGTTAAAATTATATGCATTTTATTCTTCTATACATTAAACTTCTTACTACTTTCAAGCTTTACCCAAACTCATCATCAGAGAATATTTTAATAACTAAATGTTGCTTATTTATTCAAATATGTCACTTTATTTTGAAAATGAGAGAGCCAGTAAATTTTAGAGTTGAAAGTAGAAGTAGCAGTTTCTTGGATTAAATTTAATTAGAGTAAATACATACTATTATTAATGAGCTTATATTTTTGATGAGCTTGGATTAACACTTTCATCGCGGCAATGGCGCGCCTTTGTCCCACCCTTTGCGCTAAGAGCCTGAGCCGCTCCTCGCGGTGCTAAAATCGAAACAAAACACAAATAACTTAAAACTTGTTTATTTTACTTTAAAAAATAATAATCAATAACATTTCTCACTGTAATGATTTGTTTGTCCTTACAAACATAAAAAAAATAATAAATAAAATGTCGTGTCCGTTTGGGAAAATCAATTCGCACCGGAAAATTCTGCCCGGTAACTATTAGACATTAGATATCGGAATCAATGTCTTATAATTAAATGACAGAATTTTCTGGTACGAATTTGTTTTTCCTTGATTGATAGCTAATATTCCTGGAAGGCGAGTTATCTCATCCCTCGCGATGAAAGTGTTAAGCTTGAAAGTACTATGGAGTTTTAAATAAAATGTATAATTTTAACTTGTAACATCTTTTTAATTATTTTGGTACTTTTCGGTTAGCCGGGGGCCAGTGTTATATATACAAATTTATATACATACATATATGTAAATATACATGTATATACATATATTGTATATATACATATGTATATTTATTTATATTTATTTATATATATATGTATATATACATACATTTATATATACATATATATGTATATATAACACTGGCACCCGGCTAACCGAAAAGTACCATTATTTTAGTCACCTTTTAAGTTAGACAGTGAACGTTTTAAAATTCACATTACATATTTTATGTTTGCATTAAGGTGAAAAATTGCGTTTCGCCTTATGATTTTATTTAACTATTTTTGCTTTTATGTTTATTATATTTCCGTTAATTACTTCAGTAAATAGATACTTTTATTCGAAAACATTACAAATTAAATAAATCTTATCTGTCTTCCAGTTTTTGCTTCTCAGAATTCTGTTTTTCAATTTTCAGACCGTTTTAAAGGAACAAAAATATAAAAAGAACAGATAAAACTTTTAATCTTCCAAACAAAAAGCTTTGTTTTTTAATAAAGCTTATTTGTAGAATAAACTTTTGTTTTCGTTTAAACTCTATATGTTTGTAAGCGTAATATTAAGAATTTGGTTCACTAAAAACCGAAAACTAAGCAAGAATGCTAAACATTTTCCGTTGTAATTGCTAGTTTCCTAGCACATAAAGTAGTTTCCCCGCTGGCATTCTCTTCACTGTCTAAAATATATGTGTATAAAAAAAATGTTCATCTCTTACTTTGCCTTTAACTATCTTTTCAGAAACGAAATTCTCAAATGTAATAAATTTATATGTTTAGCCTGAGTGATGTGCAAAAGTATAATATGCCCAAATACTTTTCTTTGTGATAAACAACGCAGCTGTTTGTTTTCTCCTTTGACAAAAGCAATTTTTCTCCTCCAGAGCAAGTTAATGAGATTTGAAAAATAAATTTTGGAGTAGTATTAGCGAATATTCTCTTAGTATATAAAGACAAAAAATCCTTGCCAGCTCGGTATGCAGGCGCAGGTTGATTTCGAAGTTAAGTATACTAATTTCACCAACAAAAACTAAATCATGATTAGAGATAAACCCACTTTAACAACTTCATCTGGCCGCTTTTGACGAGTTTTTAATTTCATTTTTATATAAGAGCTGGTTTTATCAGAATCATGTTAAGGCAGTATTTAAAAAATATTTTTTCATGCTCAACAACTCGAAATTATCTGACACATTTTCAGATTCATTTTTAAAAGGAAAAACATGAAACTTGCTTACGAGATTTTTTAAGAGATTTATAAGCGACCTACGTGTTTATTTTTCGTTCAATTAATTAGAACTTGATTGATAAACAATTATTTTCTCAGTAGGGCCATATTTTTCGTTTCCAACACAATCGCGTCGAGAAATTCGGTTTAAAACGCCCACTTTGACATCATTTTTTGAAATATATTCTGCTTCTATCAAAAACTTGACCATTACGGCACATTATGTATTTTCTGACTAAGAAAACCTACCAAATGCGTTTGAAGGGAAAAATTAATTTAAAAGTGAGTCAGAAAATAAGCAATTTGTATTTGAGTACATCCTTAATACGATATCTTTTTCTTCTCCCACTTTGTATTTTTAATTCTTTTTGCTGTAAGAATTAGTCCTATCAAAAGCTTGTCAATATAAAAGTTGTAGATAATATTAAGAAGATATATAATAAATTCATGCAGATTTAATATCTTGTGAAGTGACCAAGTTACGGATTTTTTTCTTCTTAAACCCCCTCCCCTTTTTGTTTTCGCTTTTAATTTTTTTTTTTTTTTGGTAAGAATTGGTTCTATCAAACACTTGTCAATATAAAGTTGTAGATAATATTAAGAAGATTTACAATAAATTTAATTGGATTTGATATCTTGAGGATTGACGAAGTTATGAACTTTTTTCTCCCCAAAACCCTATTTTTTTCGCTCCATGAACCCTTTTTTAATTTTATCAAAATCTGTCATACATAAATTTTTGGCCCTTTTTTTAGAAGTAATAATAACTTTAAACTAAGTCGATATGTATTATAATTAGGAAATTGGGGAGTTTTTTTCTTCATTTTTCACGAAACCCCTTCCTTCTTCTACCCCTTTGGTCCGATTTTCCCCATTAAGGAACTTGACCGAGATTTTATGCCCCTTGATTTTATGTAACAGTTTGGAAAAGATTTGTGCAGAATTATGAAAGTTATCGTGTCCATAAAAGAGTGATATACCTCAAAAATTCGGCATCGTAGCCCAAGACTAACCCGGATTTTTTAAAATGCCGGATTTCTGAAGGAATATCAAAAATACTTCCGATATTCGTAATGGTGCCTTTATTCATAATTTAATTCATAACCGAATGATAATTATGTGACAATAAAGAAAAAAATAAATATTTAACAAAATCTTACTTTCATTGATATTTTCTGTGTTACAAATAATAATAATAATAATAAATCAAATAAACACAAGTCATTTCCTTCTCGTGTAACATTTAATATTATTTGCTTCAGTTTTCTTGGCAGTTCTCATTTTTTTTTTTTTTATACAATTAAAGAATACCTATTTTAGAAATACAGTCTTGTTTCTCTAAACGGGAATTTAATTCTCCTGTCAAATTTATTTATTTTTCCAGTAATCCACTTTTTTCAATCGGTTTCTCGATCTCATCCCCTGAACTGCTACTAGCGTTATTGGCGGTTCTATTGCGGCCATATATTCCTAGCTCAAAGTTTTTTTCGAATTCATGCTGTGCAAGAAACAATTCGGGACTGACATATGAAGAAAACACGAAATTTTTCTTAGTCAATTATTTATTTTTCGCGCTTGTACTTTCGAACTCGAAGTTTTTAATTTGTGAACAATTGCTATTTTTGTTTCTCCTGTAAGTGCGAAGTATAAAAAAAGGGAGGGAAAAAATGATTTTGATGCTGGATTTTTGAGGTCATACTGTATATGGGGCATTCTCACAATCTTTAGACTTTTGGGGGGAAAATCTGGCGAAATTAATCTTGCTGAAATAACATTTCAATCTGATAGACGAATGCATTAATGATTCAAAATAAAGAAAAAATGGTCAGCAGCGAAAAAAAATTTATTTAACTGTGGTTTAAGTTAAACTTGCGAGTTTAATTTTCTTTACCATTTTACCACTATAACTTTTTATTTTCTTCTAAACTTTTACTTATAATGAATTTGCATAGTACCCACAGGACATTCAAATAAGAAAAAATGACAATGTAGTATTTTAGTACAAAATTTTGGTATAACATTGTCTTAAAGGGGTGTTAAAGAAGGGACGGTAATGTAAAAAAGGGGGATGGTATACGAAAAAAGGGACGAAATGGGGAAGAAAGGGATGGTAATATTGGAATAGCAAGGAAAATTACCACCTATTTTAGGCAGATCATGATAAGACTAAGTGGTAGCCAAAATGTTCATTGATTTTTAGAAACAGTTATTTACATTGGATTAAATTTTTTAAAAAAATAATAATTTACCTCGAAAAGTGCAGGAATAAACCTTGCGGACGGTGAGACTACCAATAAAGCCACGATGCTTGAAATTGATATTTAAATGCTGATTTAAATTCTACAGTAAATTTCCTGCCAAAGAATTTTAGACATTATTTCTCTAGCATACTTCTGCATGAGAAAAGACTTGAAAAAATTCTGTGGCTGTATCTGAAGTGATTTTCTTTATAATTTTAGAAGAGGGATGGTAAAAAATCTAAAACCTAGGGACAGAGTTTAAAAAATAATAATAACCCTAAAAATGTGTGCAGTCTAATTTTTAGCTACTTATTTATATAAAACAACAGTTCCAGTTTCAGAAAAAAAATTACATCGAATTATTTTTATTGAAACAATTTTATCCAGACAGCTCCAAACTTAAAAATCAGCTTCAAGGACACGGGCCGGTATAGGAGTTTTCCGGGTGTTTGGACCACCAACATCGTCCAAAACTTATTTATCTCGTTAATATTGTTGTGCAATCATGCAATGGTGTGTTCCCAAGTATATGAAATTAAAAAAAAAAAACACTAAAAAGTGTATTAATATAAAAATTATTATTCAGGGACATGAAAGTCAAAAGATTGTGAGAATGCCCCATATATATATACATATATAGATAGATAGATCCTCCCTTGGCATAACCTGACATCGAGTATTTTTTAATAATAGTTTTTCAATCAAATACGAACCTATTAATAAGGAGGAATCCACCAAAACTTTTCATTTCTACTAAAATCCTTCTAATCTTAAAGGGGTAGCTGCTTATTCACAGAAAAAATTTCCTTGGTTTTGTTAAATTGGTTTTTTAGTAAAAACTGATTTATAAGCAGATAATCACTGAAGACATAAACTTAATTTTTTAATTAATAATTTGAGCATTTTATTCTTTTAGAATTTTTATTATTCATTTCAAAAACAAAATCCCACTTTTACATAAAATCTGTTCAATAGCTATAGTAAACATGTGCACATAACTCTGGTTATTTAATTATCGGTATGAAATTGAAAAATCAGCAAAATGTAAGCATAGATTATAAATTTAAAACGTTAGATCTGCTGTTGTTTTTTTCCTTTTAATATTTATTATATACTAGCTGATCCGACCGGCGTTGCCCGGTCCAGTCATAAAATCTTACGCAACCTCGAAAATACACTGAAAAGCGCATTAAAAAATCACGAAAAAGGTAAAAATCTTGCTAGAATTCCGAAACTTTATTAAAAATTCACTCTGTTGCGCTAGGAGATTGAAATTGGATTCCTTTATGTGTCAAAATCGCAAAAAAATCCCACAAAAAACGACAAAATTTGCTATATTGGGCTAAAAGATGAAATAAGATTAATTTTATTAATGGTAAAAAAAACTGTCATAAAAAACCCAATGAAAATCGCATAAAAATGTGTAAAAATTCAAAAATCGCAGAGAACAAAATTTACTATACAGAACCAGAGCGGAAACATTGTAATCGGGATTCTTTCAGGAATGTCAGAAAATCGCCATAGAACTAGAAAAGACGCTAAAAACCCCATTAAAAATCGCTAAAAATTTCAAAAGTAGCCGAGGGAAAAGTTTATTATATTAGACAAAAATTTTGAAACTATATTCCTTTTACGAATGTTAAAAAATCGCTGTAGAAGACGAAAAAACTCTAAAAATCGCAAAACATAATCGCAAAAAATTCAAAAATCGCATTGAAATTCTCATTAACAATCATTACAAACTCAAAAATTGCGGAGGACAAAATTTACTACATTAGGCTATAAGATTTAATCCGAATTACTTTTATGAATGTCAAAAAATCCCCAAACAATATTTGAAAAAACTCATCACGAAAACAGTCATTAGCTGTCGCAACCGTAGTTAATTCGGCCTAAAGAACCGAAAAGTCCCTCAATCTAAGGAAAATGAGTCGTAACCCGATTGCAGAAGATCGCCACTGGTCGTTTAATTATAATTCAATCTTCTGTAATCATTTTGAAAAAGAGCAAACAAGTTTTTTTTTTTTTTTTTAATCTGCTGTGCCTGACGGTGGGTTGGCGAGAGTAGATCGTAGGGGGCAGAGTCTCTGCTTTTTAAATATAAATATGCATTAAAAAAGTATTTTACTTTTTTTAACCCCGCTTAAAAAGGTTAATATTTGTAAAACCTTCACGGAGTTATTTTTATAAAGAAATGCATGAAGATTGTAGACACTATTGTTTAAGCATATCAACGAATCAAACAATGTTTTTTTTTCTATAAATGTGGTTTATCTTGAATTTTATTCAGTTACCCCCTGTATACGACGTTATGACTTTAAGCCCAGAAAGTCAGCATAAAACGCGAATTTTAAAACTATTTTTTGTAAGAAACTATTTTCACAAAAATTTTAAAATGAACTTCCGGTCATCCGAAGACTCGTTAATCCCTAACGGGGGCTTCTGACAGCATCTGTCCAGCTTTAAAATGTATTCTTGAAAGAGCCCCTGTTAAAAGGTTAAACGCCCCGCCCTAACCAAACTCGCTAGTCGATGCATTAAACTTATATAATTTAACCCCTTAACGCTCGAATTAGATTACGGTTTAAAAATTCAAATTGCTTATTGGCACCACTTTTTTGAAAAAGAAATATTCGTCTTATTTAATGACAGGTAAAACGATACTAAAATAAAGCCAATTACACTGTTTTATAAAACTGGTGGAAATCAAATAATCTGAGTAAAAGACACAGCCCGTGAATATGACGGGAGCGAGAATTTAGGGGTTAACATTTAAACATCGGCGCTACTTCCTTGAAAAGGGGACCGCAAACCCGTCGAAGGTCCATTTACCCTTTCAACACTACCCCGAAACGTCGGGGCAGACCCCGATCCCGGAAGTTGACGCCGGAAAATTTTAAAAGCTAAGTTCGATAAGTTTAAGGCATTGACCAGCGGATTGGGTAAGACAGGGGCATTAAATACATCGGACGACCGCTGCATAACTTGCCTTTATAAGGAAATGGGCAAACCTGGACAGATACCAAGTATCTATTCCTGGTATCAGGTCAAAACCTACAAATTTTGAACATTTACGAATATATCTGTTAATTTCATACATTTAAGAATGGAAATGAATTCATTTAATATCACAAAATAGTCAATTTGGATATACAAAATTTGCGAATGAAAACAATTGAGAACGTCCTAAAAAAAAAAAAAAAAAAAGATGCCCTTCCCCCCTCTAAATGGAGAGCTGCATCCGCCTCTGGATTGCTATTGTAAGTCTTACTTTTTCATTCCATTTTAATTCCTATGTTACTCGAACATCATATAGAAAACGCCTTAGATACTTTCTCAAAATAGAACCTTTCCAACGAAACAGTATCGCCATTTAATAAAATCTAACTTCTTTTACATGATGTTTGTTAATTATATCGGTAAATAGCTACTGTCATTCAAAAACCTTCTTTATTAATCCTCCTAGTACCAGCTTTTAATATTTTCTGACGATTTTTAGTTTTACATTATTTGAACCAGAAATTTAATTTTGTTATATGTAACATGTTCCTAGGAAGTTCTGTACACCCAGATAGCATGCACATTAGCAGCAAGTTTGATTTTTTTTTCTGAAATTATCTTGCTGTGATAAATTTCACTTGACAAATTCGCAGCAGATCTCCCGCAAGGTATACCATCACCCACTTGGATGAGTAGTTTGTTGTGAAACTGATGCAAGACTGTCTTTAATTCACGAAAGTGACGAAAGCAAAATATTCCTCTGGTGAGAGAATAGACAAAATCAATACGACTGTATCCCTTACAAAAATTTTATGCGGTTGGCTCCGCTTTTTTTAAACGCTATACTTATCAAATACCAAGAAAAGACTACAATTAAAATGTACATATTATAAGTACTTTCATAAAGCTATTATAAGTATCTATCATTCATAAAAGTACATACCTTTACTCGTTAATAGTAATAAAAGGATGCATCAATAGACCTGAGTAGGTCTATTGACCACTTCGAAGGTGTTAAACTTATAGCGTAACTGTTGTAAACAGATAGTGTGGCATAGAAAGATTACTATGCAGTAAGATTGCAGTATTTTTGAGTACTTGTTTGCCGTTAATTTGCAATAAATTTAATACAGCAAGAATTTAACTTGCACAGCAAATTCAAAGTGTGGTGACTTCGGCATTTGCGCTATCTTGCTGCTGTTGAAAGCAACTTAACACCCAGCCTATTGATTGAACGTCTTGTAATATTGTGATCCATTGGGAATAGGGAAAGTGTAGTTTAAAACTACTTAGGAAGTAAATGAAAATAAAATAAAAATTTAAGGAAGTATTTAAAATTTTTAATAAAAGTTAAAAGATTAAGAGATAAAAATTAAAGTTGATAAACTTAAGCCAAAAAATAGTTAGTATGTAGAATAGTTAAATTTGAGATAGATAAATTAAGTTATAGTATAGCTGTAATTACGAAAACTACTAAATTTAAAGTATAAAAAATAAAAAATAAAAGTTAGCACTTGTTCAGAAATGACACTCACAAGGCAGGTCTCCTAACTGGGCATACTCAGAATATTTTGAAAAAAATACCAATTAAACTACTTATGTATGTCATAAAGAATCAGTCAAATTTAGCGGCGGAATTACAGTAGAAAGTCTGTAAAAAAAAAATACTTTCGAGTATTTGGCGCGAAAAGACGAAAGTGTCACGCGATTTGGCGAGCAATACTTTTCCTCGTCAAAAGCAAACGATTTTATTGCACCTGAAAATTGTTTGTTAATTGATTTTTAGAATGCGTGTAAAAAGCATTTAATGAATTTAAAGATAAACAGTGAGAGAGTTTAATAAATACAATTTTTCGTATTACATATTTATGTTGTTTGTTATTTAATTTTATTATTTTAAAAACAATTTCATATATAAAAAATACTTTCATATATTTAAGCGTATTCCAAACTAAAGGCAAAATTCATTTACCAATTATTCATTTCAATATCAAAGAATTCGTCGTTTCCATAGCAACAAAATTGGATCGACAGTGCTCACTTGGACAATTTTGAGACATTGAAACAATTTCAATTTGTTTTAATTTTGTTTTAATTCCTAAAATTTGATAGCTAACTTTCATTATAAACATATATATATGTATACATGACAAAACTATAGTTAAATCAAACTAAAACTGACAAAACTAAAGTTATTTACATTAAATTTATTTAAACAAGTTCAATATGAAACGTTTTTATCTTAAAGAGTATTCGACATAAAAAATCATTTTTCGAAATTTCATTCCATCGCCAACCGATGATAAATTTCCAAATAAACGAAATTTTAATTATTTTTTTACGAACGTTCTATGGAGGTTCCGCCAAAATTTTTTTTATAAACATATCTATCCATATGAGAAGAACACTCTGTAATTTTTTCAGATTTTTCTGAATATGCCCGTATGGAGACCTTCCTTGTCAGCAAGGAATGGCAGAAAAAGCTGTAAAGGAGGTGGCAAAAGCCACATTACAAAAACAGGTACAAATCAGGGCAATATATATTTCTTTCTTTTTAGC
Organism: Maratus speciosus; assembly: GCA_963932465.1. Lineage (NCBI taxonomy): Eukaryota > Metazoa > Arthropoda > Arachnida > Araneae > Salticidae > Maratus > Maratus speciosus. The sequence goes on from OZ010792.1 coordinate 430,920,069, forward strand.
CCCCGGTATGCTATTTCTTTCTCCCAGCTATTAAAGTGTCATCTCCAAAAAATAACGTTCCGTTAAAAAAGCCAGCAATAAAACAAAGCAAATGTATTATTGTACGATTAAATACTCTACAGAAATTTTTTAAACTTCTAAACATCGCACATTTTCAATTTTTATGCCGCCGTACTGGGGGGGGGGGGGGGGAAGTACTTTTAAATGCAATTTGTTTGAAAACTGCATCTCCATTTATTTTTGAGACATTAATTTTTCTGTAGTTTTTAGTACTATATGTTTAATGTTGGAAACTCAAGTACTCCATTTCTGCAGAAAATAAACGAAAAGTACTTGGAAAATAGTCATTATATCTTTTTGTTGCTATTTTCCCATATCAACCGAAAAAAGAAAACTGTAATTAAAATACGCGCTATTTCGAAAAAAAAAAATAAATAAATAATAAAAAAGAAAAGGGCCCAGCTAAACTGACGGCATTGAGCTCACAGACTATTCACACTAACACTACTATTCACACACTTATACTCTTATTTAAAGAATAATGCCACTCAAAAAAATAAGTGAAGGGGAATTAGCCCCCGTTTCCCCCTTTATACTTAACCAGTGAACCTCCAAATCTAATCAGGGAAGCTCCTTATCATAATAAACCGGTATACCAAATTTGGAGCAAATCGAATAATCTTGCAAAAAAAAAAAAAAAACAAAAAAAAACATTTATCTAAATTAAGGGGGTGGACTAATCCCACTTTATCCTTAACCAATTAATCGCCAAAACGAATCAGGGAAGCTCTTTAACATAATAAACCGGTATACCAACTTCGGAGCAAATCGAATCATTCTGCATGAAAAACCCATTTATCTAAATTAAGAGGGGCGGGCTAACCTCCCTTTTCCCCCTTTACCCTTAACCAATGAACCCCAAAACTAATCAGGGAAGTTCCTTAACATAATAAACCGGTATACCAAATTCGGAGCAAATCGAATCATTCTGCATGAAAAACACACTTATCTGAATTAAGGGGGGTGGACTAACCCTGTTTTCCCCCCCTTTATCCTTAACCAATGAACCCCCAAAGCTAATCGGTGAAGTTCCTTAACATAATAAACCGGTATACCAAATTCGGAGCAAATCGAATCATTCTGCATGAAAAACCCATTTATCTGAATTAAGGGGGGGGGGGTGGACTAACCCCGTTTTTCCCCCTTTATCCTTAACCAATGAACTCCCAAAACTAATCAGGGAAGTTCCTTAACATAATAAACCGGTATACCAAATTCGGAGCAAATCGAATGATTCTGCATGAAAAACCCATTTATCTGAATTAAGGGGGTGGACTGAGCAAATCGAATGATTCTGCATCAAAAACCCATTTATCTGAATTAAGAGGGTGGACTAACCCCCCTTTTCCCCCTTTATCCTTAACCAATGAACCCCCAAAACTAAACAGGGAAGTTCCTTAACATAATAAACCGCTATACCAAATTCGGAGCAAATCGAATCATTCTGCATGAAAAACACATTTATCTGAATTAAGGGGGTTGGACTAACCCCGTTTTTCCCCCTTTATCCTTAACCAATGAACTCCCAAAACTAATCAGGGAAGTTCCTTAACATAATAAACCGGTATACCAAATTCAGAGCAAATCGAATGATTCTGCATGAAAAACCCATTTATCTGAATTAAGGGGGTGGACTAACCCCGTTTTTCCACCTTTACCCTTAACCAATGAACCCCCAAAACTAATCAGGGAAGTTCCTTAACATAATAAACCGGTATATCAAATTCGGAGCAAATCGAATCATTCTGCATGAAAAACCCATTTATCTGAATTAAGGGGGGGGGGGTGGACTAACCCCGTTTTCCCCCCTTTATCCTTAACCAATGAACTCCAAAAACTAATCAGGGAAGCGCCTTATCGCAGTGAACCTAGGAAAAAATTTTGAAGCAAATCGGATGTTTCTATCAAGAGTTATCGCGTTACGTACATACGTACATACATGCATACATACATACATACAGAACGGGCGGGCACATTAGCTCTCAGGCTTTGATAGCCTGTGAGCTAAAAATGAATTATTTTTGATAAAACATGAATCTTATTATAAACTATATTTAATTTTAAGTATCTATATTAATATTACAAACAAATGCAGGCACATGAATCATTAGATAGCCGAATTTTTTTGTCGAGTTTGTTGAATGAAGGCATCTTTTTTTTTGGATTTGTGTATTATTTAGCGATAGCGATGTCATATGCATACTTTTCTGTGGATGTATAAAACTGGATCGTAAATGTGGAATTCTTAAGCGGATGCGAATGACGTCATTTTATATAAAATAAAAGCGTGTGTTTTAAGTCTTAATGTTGAAATATGTTTTGTACTATCTATATTTATATAGATATATATGTAATAATAAAAATTTTCGCCCTTTTATCTTAGTAAAACTATTCCAAATTCTTAATATTTATCCCTTTTTACTTTCTTCTATCTTTACAAGAAGAAAGTATTGGATTCATGAAAATTTTCGAATTCCGGTTTTCGACGGATGTACATGTTTTAGGGCTCAAAGATTCCAAAAAACATGTTTTTACAAAATGTCTGTCTGTGAGTCTGTCTGTCTGTGACACAAATTTTGTGGGCGCTCTATCTCAAGAACTAATGTACGGAATTTAATAAAAATTTATATTCAGTTAGTACCTAACACATATTGATGCTGATTAATTTTTGGTGTAAATCGCTCAACAGGTGGCGTTGCTATGCTGTATTTTTCACGATTTTCGCAATAGCTCTGTCGCAAGAACTAATGCACGGAATTTTTATCATTCACATTTAGTTAGTCCTTGATATGAATTGATGCTGATTACGTTTTGGTGTAAATCTCCCAACAGGTGGCGCTGTTATGATGAATTTTGCAGGTTTTACACGATTTCCCTAACAGCTCTATCTTAAGAACAAATGCACGGATTTTCATCACACTTCAGATTCAGTTAGTCCTTGATATGACTTGGTACTGATTATATGTTGGCGTAATTCGCCCAACAGGTGGCGCTTCTGTGTTGCCTATTTCACGATTCCCGCAATATCTATAGAACTAATGGACGAATTTTCATCTAACTTCAGATTTAGTTATACGTTGACACAAGTTGTTGCTAATTAGGTTTTGGTGTTGATCACCCAATAGGTGGCGCTGCTACGCAGAATTTTCACAATTTTTGCAATAGCTCTATCTCAAAAACTAATGCACGAATTTTCTCCAAATTTCAGATTCAGTCAGACGTTGACATAAATTGTTGCTGATTAGGATTTGGTATAAATCACCCAATAGGTGGCGCTGCTAGGCTGCATTTTGATGGATTTAGACGATTTCAGCGATAGTCATATCTCAAGAACTAATGCACGGAATTTCATATCTTTAGAATCCTCATGAGATGCATAGATTGTCATTTAATTTTGGCAGTGTGATAGAGAATTTTGAAGTATTAACATGTATGAGATAGAAGAAAGTTTTGGGATTGGTACATCCAACTAGTTTACTTAGCTTTAATAATATCTTAAATATCTTTTATCTTTTTTCCATGCTTTAAATGCGTATTCTTTTATTATTCTAAAAACTTTAATCCATTCGTCTAATCTTATAAAACCCATTAAATTAATTTTTTTCATTTTATTCTAAAACTAAATTATTTTTGTTTCGAATGTTTTTAATAGCATTTGTTCTCTGATATTCTATTTCCCATAATTCCATGGACAGCCTCCCGCCAACATTTGTTTGCGTAATGATTCTGACGCCGAGGCTAAAGAGTTCACATCGTCGTCACGCGTGCTTTCCCCCCTTCCCCCGGAGCTAAGTCCTATCATATTCTGCATCTCATCGCGTCCTTCCGGCTACTTTTACGGGACTTGTTCTTTCACTTGTAATGTATCCGTCTGCGTTCTGTTTCTTTGAGTATTTATACTGTTGCATCGACGAGGAACGAGAGATTTTTACGTTTTTCGGTTGTTTAATAAATCCACGTTACTTGAGGTGAATGACTTTTAATGTGTAGATTCTAATACTTTTAACATCTTAAGTTTATTATGAAGTGGATCAGCGATTATTCGAGAGTTGATGGATAAGTTACTGGAAATTTACGACATGTGTCTGCCAAATAAACAACGTTTAAATTACGATGCCTCTCTATTAATTATTCCATGGTAAATTCTTTCAATGTTTATGGAGCCTGTCTTCTAATTCGCCACCACGACTGCACTCCGGATGTCCCATGATAACGGAGGGTTGGCATTGATTACTATACTACATTTACTTCGATATATACGATTGTCGTCGGAATGTCACAAAAGTCGACAGCAACATGCAACATATATATATATATTTTTTTTTTTTCATCGGATGTGACACTAAATTCTGAAAAAGCAGAACTCCTATTTTCTAGATTTCTTTTTCAAATATTTAAGAGAAAAGACAGAAGAATAGTCAAGATATAGTGAACTCAAAGTTCACTAAGTGACGAGTGTCCATAATCACGTAATATTTCGGCCGTTTGCGATGATGGGGAATAAGAGGTGTCTGTTTAATTTCACATATTAAGTACAGTAGCTGATTGGTTAACGAACTTAATCCGTTCCAAAACAGTGTTTGCTAACCGAATTGTTCGTTAACTCATCATAGATTTTGTATTGATTTGTATAGAAATTCAATTAATTCGCTCTTAAAAGCTAAATAATGTTAGATGTAAATTTCCAACTGGGCGAAAAATGTCCGCACCAAGATTCGAACCAGGGATCTCCTGGCTGAAGCCGCTAGTGCTCTACCATCTAAGCTATCCCGGAAGAATCTGGTGGAACTTTTTCACCCAGCTAACCTTAATGATTATAGCATCTGGTCTGAAACCTGGTTCAACTCAACAGAAGCCCGGACATTTTTCACCCAGTTGGAAATTTACATCTAATATGATTTATTTACCAATTGGAACAATTGTGTTAAAATTATTCTAGTGCTAAATAATGTATTAAAAATAATATAAATCTTCCCTTTATAATAGGATTAATATACGCCCTTATTTAATACGGAAAAGTCGTATGTTTAAGACTTTGACCGTGTTATGGCGCATTTAAATAAATAGAAAATAAATGCCATGCCCTTTGTAAAAATATTTAAGATCGCATTCATTGACTACGCCATTAAATCATAGCGATTTGTTCCTTTCAAAAACTCCTTAGTTCTCAGAAAGAATGTGTTTACTGCATGGCCCGATAAAATAGAGCCTAATTAAAATTATTTGCAATTAAAATTATTTCTCTAAAAAGCAGGCACAAAATATAAAAATTAATGTTTTTAATCTGTTCAATCTAATTTGAGGGACCGAAAATGTAGGGTTCGAAACCGGATAATCGATGAATTAATTAGGTTGATGAATCAATGAATTAATTAACAACTGTTAAAATGTTCGACAATAAGTCGAATAAAATGTTCTATGAAAAGCCAACAATAGATGCAATTAAATATAGCTCAAAAAATCTAAAACACAGCATTGCTTGTACTTAACATCTTTTTTTTGTGAAGTGGTTCGTTAACCAAACATATGTTCGTTATCCGAACATAAAAATCTCTCGCGCAAGTGTTCTTAAACAGAACAGTTCGTTAACCGACCACCCACTGTATATTCATTTTTTCTGATTAGGAACGTTAAAAAATTTAAAATACAAAATACAAAATAACTGGGGGTCAAATAAAACCCCAATGGTACTAGTAGAATTAAATAATTATTATTTACCATTCAGCTTATACTTCTCAGGATTCGAGTTTCCATTTCGAGATAGCTGCAAAATAGAAAAATAGAGATTTTTTCTTTTCTTTTCTTTTCTTTTTTTTTTCTTTTTTTTTTTTTTTTTGTATCCTGCAAACAAAAAATTAGCTTTTTAATAAAGCTTCTGTGTAGCATATACTTTTGTTTTCGTTTAAACTTAACCGGTATTCATGAAGCATAAAATTAAAAAAATATTAAATTCACTTAAAAACGAAAACTGAGTAAGAAGATGAAACATTTTTCGCTGTAATTACTAGTTTCATAGTACATAAAGTATTTTCCTTGCAGGCCTTTGTGTGTGTATGTGCCTATAAAATGCATCAAGTAGAAACATTCGTGTTTTATTTTGCCTTTAACTATCTTCTGAAAACCGAAATATCGAAACGCATTAAATTTATATATTTAGTCTGAATAAGTAATACTTACAAGAAAGTAATGCGCACAAATATACTTCTTCTTTCTGATAAACAACGCAGTTATTTGTTTTTTTCTTTTAACAAAAGCAATTTTTTCTCCTCCAGAGCAAGGTAATGAGATTCGAAATGAAAAGTTTGGAGAAGTATTAGCGAATATTTTTTTATTATTTAAAACCAGTCAGACAAATAACGTTGGTTTTGAAGTTAAATATTAAATACCAGATGGTAGTATGTTCATTCTAAAGCTGTTATTTACAGAGAAGTTTTATTGTGTTTCATAGAATATTTTTTTCATAGCAAAAACTGTTTGGTTGGCAGGCGATCAATGAAAACATTGGCTTATTTTCTATATCCATTTATATATAGTATATCCTTTTAACAATTCTTCTATTTATTCATTTAATTTATTCTTTTTGAATTTCATTTGTTCCATAAATGTATTAAGTGCTATAAATACCGGGTGTCCCATAAATTCGTCAATACTTTAAAAATTCATATAATGTTGAAAAATTGGTTTATTTGAATGCGGTTTGCGGCAAAATTACTCTCATGTGGGGGCGGGGGGATTTTTTTCTTTTTCTTTTTTTGTAAAGGGAAAAAAAAATTATGAAAAATTTTGTCAATAGATAAAGTTTTACGTATTTCAATTGCAAAAAATATGCAAATTAGATTCCTACAAAATATCGAGTGCACGTTTAACAGCTTATTTCAAATTTCCCTGATACTAACGCAGACATAACTTTTCCATGTGACGTTGACGTTGGTGGATAAGGCATTGTTGGTAAAGCTGTTTCATCTCAGTCAGGAATCGCTGATCGAAGTTCTACAAAGGTTTCGCGTGCAGAAAGTAATGAAGAAGGGAAAAGGTCCAACGCCTTCAAGATTGCTGTCTTTCGCAGTGTTGCCAGATGGCCTACTTCTTATTAAATCAGATTTTTGATTGGCACCACTTTTTTGAAATGGTAAAATGTGCCTTATTTAATGACATATTAATTAAGACAAAAAGTAAGTGAATTTTACTGTTTCAAAAAAGTGGTTGCAATCAAGAAATCTGAATTATAAAAAAGTAGCCCACTGGCAACATTGGCCCTTCGTTCAACGTTTCGAAGAAACGGGAAATTTGTGGGATCGACCTCGTAGCCACCACGTTTATCAGAAGCCTGTACCTCTGATACAGTAGACCCTCAAATCCACAACCCTAAAATCCACAAACGCCTAAAATCGCACATCTTTATAGATATAAACAATGAAACTTTCATTTCAGGTGTAGGGGCAAAATTACAGAATTTTTTAGTTTTATTTCATTCCATATGTATTTTAATATGTTATTAATAATAATATGACTGAACTCGTGGTTTTCCATGAAAGGAGTATAAATTTATTTATTTTTAAAATCAAGATATTGCTGATATCAGTGGTAGACGTACAGTGTTAAAATTTTGCAGCATTCTGTTTAGTTATTTGTGCGTTTTTATCAAAAACAGTTATACAACCGTAATTTAATACTATTCTGATCCTATTATTGGTCATTTTATGGTCAGAATATAGTTAAATTACGGTTATGAAACCGTTTTTTCAAAAAAAGGTCGAATGACTGGACAGAATGTTGCAAATTTTTAACAGTGTAATCTTTTTACCAAATATATACAATCTATTAATCAAGATTTTTTGGTTATTATTACAATGATTTTTGTGTGAATCTATAGAGAGTACTTTTCATAAGGAAAGTTTCATTGAATAATTCAAGGAAGATGTATCTCATATTTTTTATACAAATTCAAATATACATGATTAATTATTTACTTGACCTTTACTTTTAATATTTGAATCAGTTTTAAATTATCTTACTTTTTGTCCTTTTAGTTTATTACTTTATTAATTATTTTAATATTTTACTATATTGTAAGCATTTATTATAATTTTGATTGCATAATTGCATTCAAATTATTATTTTAAAAATGCAAACAAAGCAATGACCAGAAATCCGAAAAATTCTAAAATCCGCACAACGTCTGGTCCCAGCTTTGTCAATGGAAAATTTAAAGGGATAGTTTACCCTAAAATTTGTTTAAAAAAATCGATTTTTCTTTTTTCATATAAAAGCTTGTTTAATTGTGAATATTTTGACACCTCATTTTTACTCCTATGATAAGTAAGTATTCAAGGATATTGAATACGCGAGATATTGTAAATTTTGTTAATACACTCAGCGCAAATTAAAACTTTGAATGGCTTTTTCTCCATGTTCATATTTTCTCCACTTTCATATTTTAAAAATGCTAAGGCTTTTTTTTTTAACTATTTGGAAAAATGGTTATTGTCCTCAAAAGCATATCTGAAGCTTTTTATTGGTTGAATCCGCATTTTATTCGTTTTCTGATTGGTCTATACAGTAATCTATATTTTCCCTTTACTTTCAACAGAGATGGATACTTTTGTTGCCACTATGACAAAAAAGTAATAAAAACGACAAAAAAAAAATAATAACTCAGAAACAAATTGAGATACAGCTTTCAAATAAATAGCATTTAAAAGTACATTTTTTTCTCTATACGACGGTGTAAAAAGTAATAGTATGGGATGTTTAGAAGTTTAAGAGTGAAATCTATATATTTAAAACGCTAAGCGTATTCTTTCGACAGTTCGTGAGAAGAAACTACTGGATCAAATTACACCAATCTTTTTTTAAATGAAAGATATTTGGCCACAGATTTGTTATCATACATTCGTTTGTTCAAATATTTTATCAATTAGCCGTAATTTAAATTAAAATTCTACAGTTGCGCATGCGCATTATATAAGTAGAAGTCTGCCTTAGGAGTGACGGGCTGCACGCGCAAAGATTCTCGCTCACTTGAAATATCATATCACTGGTAGAAGTTGTTTTAAGTTCGTCTGCTATTCGATCTTACTGTAAACAAACTTTTCTTTCTTTCACAAAGTTAATATTTGACTCTTTCAGCATTATTAACTATTAAAAAATTTATTGTAGGACTCATTTCAGGGGTGTCACATTGTTTTGGTCATATTACACGCTGACAATAAACACAGTGATTTGAAACTAAAAGTTATGGCTGGTGAATTGCCAATAGTTACACAGGAAGATTGGAAAACTAGCATGTTAAATTGTAGTTTCTTCTTTTAAAAAAATAAGGTAACATAAATATTAAAATGCAAAACTATTTTTGTAAGATCAAAACTAAATTCGAGGCAACTGCGTATGCGTCAACTGTGTTTCGAACCTCTTTAGTTTAGAAGGAAGAAAAACAAGTTCTTGATAGCATAGTCGGTTAAGGCAGCAGTTTAAGGCTCAGAATTTTGCAGAGGACGCAGGTTCGAATCCAAGCTTGGCAAAATGTGTACTATTTTTGTCTCTGATTTTTTTTCAATAATGACATTTTTTATTAGGAAGAGAAATTATAAGATTTTTATTTTATTATTATTTGAATGCTTTATAATTAAATAAAATTTAACTCTCAATAATATTTTGAAAAAAAATAATGGTTTTATATTTTAAATATTTTGCATGCAATTATCAATTAAATAAACTAAACTGATCTTAAATTTTCGTTTTATTTTCTGACCATTATCAAGAATATATATGGGGGTGTGTCAGAAAGAAAAGTTTGTCATTCATGTGCGTAAAAAATAAAACAGAAAGAAAGAAAAATATTCGTATAAGAGCTATAAAAGAAATTACCTTGATATTCAGGTTTAATATTTAAAAAATGTAAAATAAAATCAAGTAATATATATATATATATATTATAAATCGTTAGCTGCATCAAGTTTCAGATTTAGGTTTTTAGAGAATGAGACGGATAAAAATAAAATTCATGGCAACTTTTAATAGTCGTGTAGTTTTAATAAATAAATAAATAAATGAAAATAAATATTGTTATTAAGAAAAAAAAAATTCATGGCAACTTTTAATAGTCGTGTAGTTTTAATAAATAAATAAATAAATGAAAATAAATATTGTTATTAAGAAAAAAAAAAAAAAAAAAGAGGCCGTAGTAAGTAAAAATAAATTCTCTACCCGGTATTTTAAGGTAAATTTCTGATAAAAAGCAAGCATAATTGGTCGTAAATTATAAACTTAAAATTCTTTCACTTCACTGAATAGGTTAGACTGACAGCACCAGCTATCGCCTTAAAGAAATAGGAGTCACTTATCAATATAGAAATTCATCACGTAATTCGCCATTCAATAATTAATTTAAAAGCAACTAATTAAAAATTCAAGAATTTTTCTAATGAAACATTCAAGTTACCGTCAAATCTTGACCGGCACTATCTAGTTTCATTTAAAATGGGTCGTCAGATTTCTACAAAGGAAAAGCCTTTTCCCGAACAGTCAATGAAATGCTTGGATAATACGTAATTTGCAGGTGGATAATACGCAAGTTTCAGGAAATCTGACGGGTCGCAGGCGATTTTTGTTGCTTGCAATTTTTACGTGTAATAACACTATTAATGTTTAATTCATGGCGTACGTAATGTATGATAATTTTTATGTTTTAAATTTTAGTCTTTGAAAAAATCATTTTCCAAATGGTCGTTGTAATTTGTTAAATTGCTTTTTTTTTTTTTTTTTTTTTCATTTGAGATAGAGATTTAAACATTTTTGTACATGTTGTTTATTATATACAGGATAAATCTGCGCATGGAATTAGCGTTCAGGTCTTTTGTTATTTAAAAAAAAATAAAAGTATATGAATATGTGTTAGATTTCTTTGTTTTACACTATATGTATCAATAAAAAAATTATATTAAATATAATATTAGATGCATCTAAAAATCCATGCATAATTTTGTGGAATACACTTTAGAAAACCTTTTAAAAAATTGAACAAAAATATAAATTTTTAAAAAAGTAGTAGGGATTTAAAAAAAAATTAAATTTTTTAATTTTTTTTTAAATTTTATTTAAATATGCAATTATTTTTTATTTCAAAATGCACTTTTAGTAGAACATTGAAATGTAGTGAGTTCATCAAGTGAATAATATTTTTTAAAACAAGTAAAAAGTAAATTTAAAAAATCAAAAAACCCGACTGCGTAGAAAGCGAACTAATTAATTATTTCTCATCAGTGTGAGACTATTTTTTATATTATTACCTTTTTTTATTTACTTGTATTGATGACTTTTAATTGTTAGTTCCTATCTATAAACACTGTTTTGATGAGGCCTATAGACATCAATGATGGTTAGAGTTGCAGTAAAGCTAGAGATCCTACCTACACAACTTGCAGGTTGTGTAATATTTAAACGGAGCTTCTGGCTGTAAAATAGTCAATGAAACACCGTCTTCATTTTGAAAGACCTATCCAATGACATGCTACTCAATATGGTGCGTAAAAAAATTTTTCGTCTCTACCGCCATTTTGAATTTATAAAAACAAAACTTAGCCTATGACCATCGGACGGTTAAGACGAATCGATAGAGGCCTCATTCATTAAAATCCACCCAGCCGTTGGGATGTTTCGAGGGTATAAAGAAATCCATATACCCATATACGCGTGAAACACATAACTTTTCTTGGTAGTCGGGTAATAAACAAAATTGTTGAAAAGGTAAACTGTCTACGAGTGGGGTAAGTAGTGCAAGTGAAGTACAAAAAATATCTGGCATACCAAAGACATTGGTATTCCGTATCCTTCCATAATAAAGGCAATTTTCTGTTTTGGGATTTGGATGTTAAAGCGCCCTCTGTTGACAAATAGTTTCACTAATTTTTTTTTATTTAAAAAAGAAAAAATAATAACCTGCATGAGAATAATTTTGCCACTAACTGCATTCAAATAAACCAATTTTTCAAAGTTTTATACGTTTTGACGTATTAACGAATTTATGGGACACCCGGTTCTTTGAACTTCTCATTCCGACAACCGTACCTTATTCTAAAGAGCTTAAACAACCATTTTTTAAAGTGAGGGGGGGGGGGCAAGGGTAAAGATAGAAAAGAAAAGTCTTTAACCCCTTCAAGGGCGATGGTTCATTTTTGGACCACTTAATATTTTAATTCCTAAATGCAACATTGGCACCAGAATATTGGAATGAAATTTTTCCTTTCATTAAGTACGTGAACAAAAGCTTTTGCTTATTTTGAAATAAGTTTGTTTATAAATTCTGGTGTCGTTCACTCATTTCAGCATTTTAAGAATAGAAGTGCCTTGTTCCTGAAAGAGTTAAGAAAAAGAATTGATTTTTCCTATCCGTTTCCTTAAGCCCTTTGTGATGAGCGTCTAGTATATAATTTTTAAACTCTCGTCACCGGTTTTTAAAATTAATTTTTTTTGCCTAATTTAATTGCAAAAATGCTTTAATTAAAAAAGTTAAAAGTTTCAATTAAAACTTAGCTGTTAGAATAATCAAGTCGAGGATTCCAAGCGCTTAATGCGTCACATTGTATATTACGCTCGTCGAAAGGAGGTACTGCAAATGGGGTTTTTACTTTTCAGTTACTCAATATTTTTTTTATATTGTTTTAATTTTACTATATTTAAAAAAAACACTTGATTTATTAAAATATTTTGTAAAATTTTAAAAGGAATAAATCGCTGTGCTTTATATATCGTAAAGTCTTCCTTATATTTTCCAACATAGTTTAAAAGTGTTAATGAATTCATTTTGTTTGTCTGTTCATCTGTCTGCCGTTTATCCGTTCTCTAACTCGCGTAAATATAGTCAAATTGCCGTGAAATTTATATATGTTATTGGAGTTTACTATGGCATGTTCGGTGTTGAAAATGAAGTGTGTAGAATATAAGGGTCGTTTAGAGAGAGAGTCAAAAGAATTCTGATACATTACGGTATATGGAGAAACTCGTTTGCAGCGTATTTTAATGATAGTATGCTATTTTGAACATATTGAAATTTATGTATATAACTGAGGTGTACTACAAAGCACTAACTGTAGAATACAGTGTGCAATGATTTTCTCGTTCTTTTACAGGGACATCCAAAAAGAATTTGGCTACAGTATTGCAAATGAACAATAACTGCTGGAAGTGCTTTTCAGTTGTAGAACGCGTTATTAAATTTAACTTTTTTTTTTTTTTTGCATTGCCGCATATAAATTCTATAGATCATGTACAGTGCTGTAAAAATATCTCAAGTGCATTTCCGTTCACTGACGGAAATTTCTGAAGGGGAATTTCCAACTTTGCTATGAGTGTAACTGAGCTGACTTTAAGAATACTATGTAGTGGGCCGGGCTTAAATTACGCTGGAGTCCACCGGAGCTCAGCTCCGTTTCTTCTCTGTTTTTAGCAAATATTTAAATATTGGTCAGAATTCACCGGAGCTCATAAATACAGCGCTCCGGAGCCCAGTATAATAGCGCTTCCGAAAAAACGAAGACTAAATTACCCTTTCATTTCCCTCCCATCTCCAAGCTTTTGCATTATTTCTGTCAAAACACTTATATGTGGCGTAATGGGTCACAGACGTACGTGATGGAGATGAAACGGGATCTTTTATATCAGTTTTGAGCTTGGAGGGGGGAGGGGGGGGGGGCACGCTACAGTTGTTAGTAATGCAGATTATTTGAGCTCCGGTACTTTTTTTGTTAGAAATGAATCCCTAGTAGTGGACATACAAACCTATAGATCACCCAGTATGCTCCACCCAAAAAAATGGATATTTTACCGACTTTTGATGATAATTAATGAAATTGCATTTTCAAATGCACTATATGTTTTCCTAATTCTTTATTTAGACATTATATTTTACCTTAATAAACTGTGAAGTTTTGTTATAATATTCTGAATGTGTTGGAAAGCGTTACATAATCTGCTCTGGATGCATGATTTTTTATTCTTGTTTTTATTTCGTTTTATTTCGATTCCCTATGAGTTTAACAGTAGATACCATAAGCCCTCCAATACTTTCGCAGCATTAATAAATCATTTCCTTATATTGTCTCCTGTATTAATTTTTTTTAATTACTTTGGTAAAATACATTTGTTATTTAATTTTTTTTTTAAATAAATCTTATATACCGTTCAGTTTCTGCTTCTCTGGATTTGTTTCTATTTTCAGGCAGCTGCTTGAGAAAAAATTAAGCCTTCAAACTTTGCTTTTTAATAAAGCTTGTTCGTAGCAAAAACATTTGTTTTCATTTAAACTTATCGGCATGCGTCAGCGTAATATTAAAAATTATATTCGCGAAAAAGCAAAAACTAAGTGATAAAGCGAAACATTTTCTGCTGTAATTGCAAGTTTCGTAGCACATAAAATAGCTTCCTGGCAGACATTCTAATTTCTGCTCATAAAATATCAAGAGAAAGCATTCATCTTTTACTTAGCCTTTAACTATCTTTCGAGCGATGAAACTTCCAAACGCAGTAAACTTATACGTTCAGTCTGAGTGAGTAATATTCGCAAAAGTATGCACAAATATACTTTTCTTTGTAAATAAAGAATGCAACTGTTTATTTTTTATTAATAAAAAACATTTTTTTTTCTACTCCACAACTAGTTAATGAGATTCAAAGTAAAAAGTTTTGAGAAGCATTAGCGAATATTTTCTTATTATTTAAAAGCATTCAGACAAATAACGTTGGTTGTGAAGTTAAATATTAAATACCAGAGGGTTGTATGTTCCAATTTTTCAGAAGTTTTATCGCTACTATTTAAAGAGATGTTTTATTTTGTTTTGTAGAATTATTTTTTGAAGAAAGACTGTTTTGTTTGCAGACTCTATTTTTTATTTCATTCATGTTCCCAATTTAAAAAAAAAATATTCTTTCATCATATAGAATTTCGATTTAGATAGAATTTAGAGAATTTAAATGTAAGATAATATTTTCTTGTTATTTAAAACCACATGTAAGCAAATAGCATCGCTTGTGAGAGAAAATATTTCATACATGATGGTAAGTGTGTTCCAGTTTTTTAGAAGCTCTATATCTATTGCTTACAGATAGGTTTTATTTTGTTTTATTAAAATACTGGGAATAAACCCGTTTTTCGTATGGAGATAATGAAAAAAAATAATAGTCGTCAACGCTAAACATAGAAAAAGCAACGTTTCCATCAATGAATATGACCTATGTAAAAGTATAGCGGCAATTTCAGTCATAAAAATTAAAATATTATACCGATTGTTTAAGATACATACACTTTTCCCTTGTATTTTCAGCCTATAATAAAATCCTACATAACAAAAGCAAATCGTTTTAATTTTCACAGAATATACCAAGCAGTGAAATTATTAATGCGGCTAAATGGGAAAATCTTCATTATAACTCAGTCATATTTTAAAGAAAACGTGCATTTTCATACATGAATTTACTACTTACAGACTTACAGTTGCTTTACGACTTCGCGAAAATAAGTAATTTTTTCTTAAGTTCATAATTCTTTCCATAATCTGAAAATTAAAAGGATTTGTCCTCTCGACCATTTTCTCTTTAAGTTTTGACCAAATCACTACGCTAGATTTTATAAAAATCTAAAGCTATAATGGAAATTACATTTTAACATCACCTAATTTAACGGGTGGATATGTTTAATACGTATTCACTTTAATTATCGCCCGATAAAAATGCTTTCAAATATTAACTTGCGATTCTAGTCTGAAAAAATAAACAAAAAATTTCCGTTGTGAAAGTGATGTTGCGTTTAGCAGAATGTGTACATTTTTGTCATTCATGCCAAACGTTTATTGACAACTGACATACAAAATAACCTAATTTTCCCTCATTTCGGATAACATATCTGCTAATAGTATTTTCATCATTAATTGAGGAACATTAAATATTAAACAAATCACTTTATCAAACTCTATTAACGCATTCAAATTTTGTAACAAACATGATTGTTTCCTTAATCTTAAAGCTGAATTCATTTAGCATTGGTAAAACAAGTTCCTATACTCATTACTAGATTAACATATTACTCCTTATTAAAAGCTAGGAACTCTAATTTAATTATTTTGTTTGTCCGTATTCTAAAATTGTTTATCAATTTAATAAAAACAAAAACTCAATTTCCACCAGAAAAATAAAGTTATAAACTTAAAATTAGATTTTGGCATGCTCTTGTGCTTTAACTTTGACCGAAATATTCCACGATTATAGAAGCACAGTGAACTTTGAGCTCACCACACCAATATTCCTTATTTTCTGATTTTCTGAGTATTTTCCTAAAATATACTAAAAAAATGTATTGCCTTGATTAGTGCCTTTTTTTGTTAAAGTGGCTTGCTGCCTCCTTCATAGCTTTACCTGCTCTGCCCTACCCTAGTGACTGTTTTTTCTAAACATGTGCTAACTTTAATTTTTTTACACTATAATTTTAGTAGTTTTCGTCACTACAGCTATACTCTATCTTAAACTCTAATATATTTAAATATACTACATTTTTCTCTTAACTTGACTTAATTATTTTAACATTTACTTACCAATGTTATTCTATATAATTTATTTAAATTCTATAAATTTTTCATTTCTATTGTCATTTACATTTTAAGTAGTTTAAAACTACATTTAATCTATTCTTAGTGACGTTGATGTTTTATTTTTTCTAATTAATTTCATTTATTACTAAAAACTTGATGTACTAACATAGAATATGCTTAATTTTGACTGAAAAATTTCTTGAATTACTTAAATAGCAAATATATTATGGTCTTATACTTTTGTAACAGACTGTATTCCTTTACACACACATATATATATATATATGTAATATGTATCATCACATGCATCATGAGAACTATAGGGATTACAGAATATGTTAAAGAAATCCTACTGAGAAATATCCTTTTGCTTTTGCATAAACTTCGAAGAAATGTTGGTCACGTTTGAAACTTCAAATATTTCAAAAGAGAAGTTTTAGAGTATAAACCTTATGCATCTATATTCATAGGGGAATGAAATATGAATCTTTCCATTCAATTTTACATTATTTTATAGTCATATACACGCGTCATATATACAGGGCAATTCAGAATAACTCAGCGGCGAAGCTATGTATTCAGTACCCTGGATCAAGAAAATTAATACTCCCTCTAGTCTAAGAAAGAATTCCAGTATATTCTGTTTTACAATTTAAAAAACATATATGTATTTATTTTTAAAGAAAACCTTACTTTATTTAGAATTCATACCACTTCTTTTTATCGTCCATTTTCAACCCCAAATGTAGTATAAACAAGAAAGAAAAGTCATACATCAAACACAGATCATGAAACACTTTCCAACACTTCCAGAATCCTTTAACGAAACTTCGCTGTTTAATAAGCTAAAAAAAATCTAAGCAAACATTTTAGAAAAGTCATAATACATTTGAAAACCAAACTTCAGCAATTACCGTCCACAGCCGAAAATGTGTTCCAGTTTTTTTGTGCAGCCCTGTATTTAATGTACAAATTTGTATATATTCTACATAATATACTAAAACTTAGTTTAGTGAGAAAATGCAAAATAGGTTGAAAATCCACGTTCAGCAATTTCCACCAATATACGGAAAATACTCGAATTATTTTGTACAACCCTGTATATTACCAACAGATTTTTATATGCGCCACAAACTAAGCTAAAATTTAATTATGATTAAAACTACGTCAATCATATTACCAGACATTATCATCCGTACGAGTCTATGTATCCAGTTCTTTGCGTGACTCTGAATATGATTTTATTTAAATTCTACGAACATTTATTATTATATACTAAATATAGTTCAACTTGAAAGTGCATAATGCAATTAGAAGCTGCCTTTGTGCAATTCACGCAGATACTCCGCAATGCTTGCGAATACTTTAGTGTAGTTCTGCATATGATCTATAATATTTATACACATCATATAGAAAGTAAAAATTTAGTTAAACATGTATACATGCTAACCACTTCCAGCAATTATCGTTAATAGACATTACTTCAAATACAGTACTGTAACCGAACCTTTTGTTTGTCCCTGTAAATGAACGATAAACGCTATGCACATCATGCTAAGCAACAAGTATCTTGTAGTAAACCACAGTAATGTATATAAATTTCATTATATTTGAAATAGTGTAGCAGAATTAAAATATGCTGCAAACTGTTTTTCTGCGTGTTTCTCTTCGTCATTGTGTAACAGAATTCTTTTGTGCGGCCCTGTAAGTGACTAATAAATACTTTGCACCCCATATTCAACACAATGCATGTTTTATTGCATTTCATAAATGCATATCAATTTCTTTATGTTTTTAATGGTTGGTTGGTTTGGTTGGTTTATTGGAATTTTATGGCACAAAGTCCTCTTAGGGACATGCTGCGCCAAGAAAAAGTAACGGCGTAAAACATAGTTAAAAATTAAAAGTTACATTAAAAGATTGTCAGAGATATAAAAGTGAAAAAACAAAGCAAAATGAAGAAAGCAATGTGATGATACAAGTAATTAAAAATAGTGCACAATGAAAGCGACAATACACAAGGTTTTAAAAGACAAAAAATAGTTACAAGGCAAGAATATTTAAATTAAAAAATTCTAAATTCTAAAATCTCTAAAGTTATGAAAATTATAATTAGTCAAAAAAAGCATAAAATGTTATGTAATATTGCTTTAAAAACAAAGTTAGAATTCAAAATTTAAAAATGATATAAAGTCACGTAGGATTAATAACTTCGAAAACAGTATTATTGTCGTCATTATCAGAGTCATAGCTACAAGAGTCCATAGCCTCTTCTGAATAGTTGAGGAGCTGTTTGTGATCTTTTATATTACTGATTGCTGGGCTAAGACATGATTTATTGCCTTTTCTCTTCACAGTTTTCCATTGTGAAGAGATTTGAGTTGGAGGTTTCTTTCTTTCTTTTTGCACACAAGTTTTTTCATTTGTTTTCTGAGTTAGACAAACAATAGGTTTCACCAATTTGCTTTTATCTGGAGCTGGCGTTTGTTTAGTCTTATGTTCGGTTGATATTTTTTATTTAACTGATGATGTTCGGGGAGAATTAGGTTTCTGTAATGGTAGAACTGGAGATGAAGCAGCCTTAGTTTCAGTCTGATGATTAGGTGACTTTTTGGATCCAACTGGAGATTTCTGTGACTCAGTAAGTCTATATTCTATTGTAACTGGTTCTGAGGATGGTAGCCAACGTTATAACAATGGGGTAGCATAGCATTTACTACCACAACAGACATCACGGGTTTCTCTATTTGAAGTGCTGATTGATTGTGTAGTAGAGGAGTTAATTGGCGGAAAAGGAGAGTCTGTCTGGGTGCTTATGTGCCTTATGGATTTCGATTGTTGTCTCAGTAAACTAGAGTAAGAAACCCCGACATACGGGGTTCTAGACTCAACAAGTTTACGAGCTTCAGGATAGGAAATTTTTTGGGTTATTTTAATAGCGAGTATTTCTTTTTCACGGATCCAGTTTGGACAAGAACGGGAGTATGCTGGATGATCACCCTTACAATTTATGCAGCGTTCAGATTTTTCACAGGATTTACCGTCGTGGCCGACTTCTGCACAACGAGGGCAGGTAGCAGAACCACGACAAGTAGTATTGGTATGTTCATATCGTTGACATTTGAAACAGCGGAGAGGATTTGGGATATAAGTCCGTACAGGGCAGCTCAGGTAAGCTGCTTTAATTCTAGTAGGTAGAGTAGAACTACTGAAAGTCAGAATGATGTGCTTTGTGGGAAGCACTTTCTCATTCCGACGAATTGTTATACCGGCGTACATCGATGACATTTTGATCTTTTAAATTTTCTAAAAGTTCTTCGTTTGTAGACAGTAAAAGGTCAGGTTCCGATATTACACCACGGCAGGTATTCAGAGTTTGATGTGCTTTAACAGAAACATAGAAATATCCTATTGTTTTAGAGCTTGAAAGAAGTTGAGATTGGCTGGCTGAAGAGACCTCAACAAGCAAATCTCCAGAATGCAGTTTTTTAAGTGAACAATTGTCAACAAATACAGAAAGAAATGTTTTTGCAATAAGAAAAGGTGAAGTTCTCTTAAAAGAACTATCAGAGAGGCTATCAGTACGCTTAATAATAAAAAATCGATTGAATGAAATATTCTGTACATTTTGTTGCTCTCCACATGGGAGAGAGTTAGAAGGAGATGAAATTTTTCCATCCATATTAGAAAATATAAAAATTCAGACCCCGGCTGCACCCCCCACTACCGAGCCCAACAAGGGGATCCACAATTGTGCACCAGTGCTAACCAGGGCTCATACGGTCACAAGACATTCCTATGCCAGTCTCCACCCTTAACAAGATGGCTAGTAAATGCTCGCTCACTTGATCCCCAGCCAGTGACAAGTCAGCTGACAAGCCGATTGATGCATACGGGACCAATATGCACCTCCCATCTACCTGAAGCAGAGGCCAAAGCAGCGTGTTGGTTTCCCTCAACTGCCATGATCCCCCTTTCCAGGGACACGGGTCGCCACGCACGGCAAACACGTGGGTGATTTACAATTCTCCATGAGTCGACATACAGGATGATATCGGCTCATACAGAATTGCCCTCACCTCCGAAGAGGAAACCACAACGAGAGTGAAACGAAGAGGAAAGAAAGAGAAGAGAAATAAGAGGAAGAAGGAAAAGAGAAAGATCGCTCAGTTGCCCGGGGTTGCGAAGCCCGTGAATACCTAAAGAAGGTATCCCCCCGGGGGGTGTTTTTAATGGTCTAACGTCATTAAAATGAACTTTCAAAGTATTTCTCCCATTGACAGTAATGTAACGGAATACTTTTGGCTGTCCCTGTAAATTAACTATAAACGCTGCATGCTTCATTTTCAATAGAGATCGTGCTTTAATAAAGGTCAATCACATAAAAAAAAATTCAATGCGATCCGAGTATATTTACGAGAGTTACAACTCAGACAGTCTGACAGACAAACAGAAGTCATAAACAATTTTCAACTATGTTGGATAGGTGTTTAAAATATTCTTTTACTTCTCAATTTTCAAAAACATTTTAGAAAAATATTTTTTTCATTTTTTTAAATTTTGTTTCTTAATAAGATCAACATTACACAATAGAACTTACTTCATCAATTTTCATATGTTTAACGCAATTTTATATAAGATTTATTGCATGGATGGGAGTAAATCTCAAATTAAATTTCGTGCATAACAAGATACTTATAAAAATAAAATAATAGTGTAAGTGGCCTCCCACAATGGAGTTTTAATGAAAGCACAGCCATAAGAGAGTTTTTTTTCCATAGCAATCGTAGTCAATTTAAGGTAAATGCACCTAGAGTGGGCCACTAATTTTTAAAGTTTATACACAAGCCCAAAATGCATTTCTTTAAAACGACTGAAAGAAATCAGAATGACTAACATACTTAAATGTTAACTTTCCATAAAATGTTTGGAATAATTGTTTTTAGCCCCCGATACGATATGCTATTTCTTTCTCCCAGCTTATTTTGTGTCCAAAAAATAACGTTGCCTTACTGAAGAAGCCAGCAATAAACAAAGCAGATGTATCATTGTACAATTAAATACTCTATAGCATTTTAAAAATTTTCTAAGCATCACACATTTTCAATTTTTATACCGTCGTAATGGGGAAAAAAGTACTTTTAAATGCAATTTGTTTGAAAACTGTATCTCTATTGATTTTTGAAATATTAATTTTTTTGTAGTTTTTAGCACCATTTGTTTAATTTTGGCAACTCAAGTACTCCATTTATGTAGAAAGTAAAGGGAAAATAGTTGAAAAATAGCAATTATATCTTTTTGTTGCCATTTTCTCATAACAACTGAAAGATAATGTAATTAAAATACGTGCTATTTTGAAAAAATATAAACGAATAATTTCTGCTAAAACATGGAGCGATTATAAACTATATTTAATTTTAAGTTACCTATATTAATGTTCAAACAAATGAAGGCCTGTGAATCATTAGATAGCCGTTTTTTTGTCGAGTTTCTTTAATGACGGCATCTCTTTGCTGCATTTGTGTATTATTTTGCGATAGTTACATTCTATGCACGCTTTACTGTAGATGTTTAAGAGTGGATCGTCAATGTGGAATTCTTAAGCGGATGCGAATGACGTCGTTTTACATAAAATAAAAGCGTGTGTTTTAAGTCTTAAAATTGAAATATGTTTTGTACTATTTATATATACATATTTTTTTTTTCATCGGGGCGACACTAAATTCTGAAAAAGCAGAATTCCTGTTTTCTAGTTTTTTTTTCTGCTGGTACATTTGTATATATTCTAGAGTGTCTTCAAAAACATATTTTTGGCAAATTCTTAGAGATTTCATTAAGAGATAAGTATTTATTTGAAACATTGTTTCTTTAATATTACGTTTTATTTTGAATTAAACTATTGTTGATATACTACATATATTGATATATTACATTGTAAATAATTTGTTGAATAAGCCGAAAACTTCAAGATTCATGCGCCAGCAATTTACTAGGCTCACTACTGCAGCATAGAGGAAGGTAACATTTTTTATTTTTCATTTTTTTCCGAAAAAATATATTTTGAAACTTTGAATGTTTATTCTGATACATGAAGGTTAGGATAGGACTAGGCTAAAAATATTTTTTGGAATTCACTAACGCTTTAATAATGATTAGATAAATGTCCTTTATGTGCCCCACTACTTTAAAAAGATTATGGAAAATGGAATTATACATAAAAACCAGTGTTCTCCCTCTAAATGGGTTTCCCTGCATTTCCCTGTTACTGAGGGATTTTAAGGCCGAATCAGCTGTTGTTAATGGCTGTTTTCGTGTTTGATTAAATAAGATTAGTTACACATTTTAAAATCAGCTAAGATAAAATGAACTAAGTTAGCAGAATTTTTGCTTCCCGGTATTTTTTAACAACGCTATAAGAAAATGAATTCAAATAAGAGATTTTAAATGTGACGTTTTAAATTTGACGTACTTTTCACCAAACTTTTCCTTTCTCTTAGTAATATTCACCTGAAAACATTTTTATTGTTAGAAAGGTAATATTATTATTTGCGTTGTCTTGGAATTGGCAACAATAGTTAAATAGATTATCTCGAAATATGAAATAAATCTCTCATGAACGTGTACATATATTTTTTAATTTAAAGTGTTTGGCAATGTTATTATTTAGACGTTTGAAATAGCACGGGATTTCCCCTTTTCACTGCTTTTAACACATAATAAATTATTGATTATTTTATAGTTTTCTTTCTTTTTTAATACGCTTGTGTAAAAACTATTTTTGTGACGTAATTTTCAATATTTTACTGCTTTTAACACGCAATTATTTAATTCTAATTTGAAGTGGGTTTTTTCTGTTTATAATTGTCACGTGGCAATAAATTTTAATTTAAAGAAAATATTATTCTTTGCGCTGTTTTTACAATTTGGCACCAATTTAAAATATTAACCTTTTCAAAAATATGTAAAAATACTTTTGGAAATGCTGAAAATTTGAATTAAAAATTGAAATAAACCCTCAAAAAATTAGTCAAATTCAAAGAATAATTGCAGGCTGCACACAGAGAGTTTCTAATGAATATCCTTAGAAAAAATGGTTAAATTCCTCTGTATAGTTTTAGGTAGATTTCGTATGAAATACTACCTATTACATTCTGCCCTATGTTGGAATTTCTGAAAATTTTTTGCAGATCTACACCGATCATGAGCCCTAGAACCCAAAACCACCCTCAGTAAAAAACTTTATCTATCTATCTCTCTCTCTCTCTCTCTCTCTCTATATATATATATATATATATATCACTTTCTTCTGGACACGATAACTTCCACAATTCTGCACAAATCTTTTCCAAACTGATACATAAAATCAAGGGGCATAAAATCTCGGTCAAGTTCGTTAATGGGGAAAATCTGACTAAGGGGATGGAAATAGAAAGGGGTTTTGTGAAAACTTAAAAACCCCATAACTTCTTAATATTTTTACATATCATATCAGTTTAAAGTTTTTATTACTTCTAAAAGTAGGGCCAAAAATTCATATATTACAGATTTTTGATAAAATTAAAAATGGGCTCAAGGGGCGCAAAAATAGGGTTTTGGGGAGAAAAAAATTCATAACTTCGTCAATTCTAAAGATATCAAATCCAATTAATTTTATTGTAAATCTCCTTAATATTATCTACAACTTTTATATTTACAAGTTTTTGATAGGACCAATTCGTACCGCAAAAAAAAAAATTAAAAACGAAAGCAAAAATGGGGGGGGGGGGTGAAGAAGAAAAAATTCCATAACTCCGTCAATTCACAAGATATAAAATCCCCATGAATTTATCATATATCTTCTTAATATTGTCTACAACATTTATATAGACAAGTTTTTGATAGGACCAATTCTTACAGCAAAAACAAATTAAAAATAGATAGCAGTTGAAGAAAAAAAAATCATCTTATTAAGGGTGTATTAAAATCCAAACTGCTTATTTTCTTACTCATTTTTACTCTCATACGCATACAATTGGTAGATTCCCTTATTCAGAAACTATATAATGTACCGTAATGATCTATTTTTTATAGAGGCAGAATATCTTTCAAAAATGCTGTCAAAGTGGGCATTTTGAACAAAATTTCCTGAAGCGATTGTGTTAGAAACGAAAAATGTTGTCCTACTCAGAAAATAATTGTTTATAAGTCAAGTTTCAATTAATCGAACGAAAAATAAAACACAGGTCACTTATAAATCTCTTCAAAAATCACGTCAGCAAGATTCGTATTTTTTCTATTAAAAATGAATCTGAAAATGTGCCAGAAAATTTCGAGTTGTTGAGCATGGAAACGTATTTTTTTTAATACCGCCTCAACATGATTATGATAAAACCAGCTGTTATATAAAAATGAAATAAAAACTCGTCAAAAGCGGCCAGATAAAATTGTTAAAGTGGGTTTATCTCTAATTATGATTTAGTTTTTGTTGGTGAAATTAGTATATTTAACTTCGACATCTACCTCTGCCTGTAGGCCAGGATTTTTGCTCCTGTAAAACTTTTTTAATGGAACGATTTTGGCCAACTTTAACATTAAACATCTTTTAAAATAATTTTTCGATTTAAAAACTGTCTACTTTAACATGTTTATGAAACATTTCTTTATAATATTACTCATTTTCATATTTTTGTATGCAGTAGTTTTCTTAAAAATAGCGAAGAAAGAATTCTGGTCACAAAGAAATTCATTCACAGAGGCAGTGACAGCGTTAGTTACTGTTTTTAGAAGAAAGGTATACGTTACTTTGTTCACATGCGTCACTTACGGTAACTGGAAAGTAATAGAAGTAGTAATTACTTCGGATTAAATCTATGTAGAGGAAAATTGATGGAAAGGAAATTAATGAAAATATTCCCTGATGATGGCAGCGGGATGGCAGACCGAAAGTACTCGGAAATATAAATAAAATGTATATTTTTAAACCTGTAACATCTGTATTATTATTATTTGTCACCTTTTAAGTAAACAATGAACCTTTTAAAGTTTATATTGTGTAGTTTATGATTGGATCAAAGTGGAATGTTGCATTTCGTCTTATGATTTTATTAGGGACCCGTTTTGCTTTGCTTCTCATTTTTGTAATTTTAAGCTGCAAAAGAAAATAACAGCTATTTTTTAGCTAAAACAGTACACATCAATAATAATAATGATATTAATAATAATAATAATAATAAAAGTTCAAAGGTTAGATGTGCTTTTACCGTCAATCAAAGGCCATTTCTCTAGTAATTAACAAAAGGCTATTATATCAATAAAAATGGTACAAAACTAACTTTTAAAAGTTTTCGACATCAAATTTGAATGTTTCCTTTCTAGGTTTTCATATATTCCTTCAAACTCTGTTGTAGTATTAGTACATTCGACTTCATTCTATTATCTTTCTTTATATATTGTCATATGCATTTTTATAGTATATATGCATAACAGAAATATACACTTATTTAAAACTTTGAAGAAATGTTGGTCACGTTTTTGAACTGCAAACATTTCAAGAATGAAATTTTAGAGCATAAATCTTATACATGCATATAAATATATCTATAGTGAAATGAAAAATGAATCTTTTCATCAGCCCTATATTATTATACAGGGTACAATATGTTATCTATCGCCGACCTTTAATTTCTCAACCGTTGGTCGTAGACATATAGTTCCAATTACAAAAATGTTTCAAATGAGGTAAATATTCATGTTGTGGCATTATTTAAAATAATAAATCAATTTTATAAAAATTATGAAAACTAACTTTTTATACGGTCCCCCAGTCAATATGGTTATATTTAGTGAAAGTTTACACAGATCATAACAGATATAACACAGAAAGTTTGACATCTGTACTATAAAAATTGACACAGTTATTAAATTTCAAAGTTTGAGATTTTTGTACATGATTTTGTGTTTCATTGGGGGATCAGTTAAAAGATGAATTAAAGTAAATCGAGATCAAAATCAGGATGCAATGTCCTTTTTACGGCGAAACCATCTTTAGTCGGTATCGCCTAATTGGAGAATCACCAAATAGGGTTACTTCATCTAAAAATTTGAGCTAACTTTTATGGGTCGAACAACATTCAAACGTACCGACGATACCGACTAAAGGTGGTTTCGCCGTAAAAATGCAATTGCACCCTGATTTTGATCTCGAATTACTTTAATTCATCTTTAACTGATCCCTCAATGAAAGACAAAATCATGTTCAAAAATTTCAAACTTTGAAATTTAATAACTGTGTCAATTTTTGCAGTACAGATGTCAAACTTTTTGGGTTACATCTGTTATGATCTGTGTAAACTTTTACTAGATATAACCATAGGGACTGGGGGACCGTATAAAAAGTTAGTTTTCGTAATTTTTATCAAATTGATTTTTTACTTTAAATAATACCACAACATGAATATTTACCTCATTTGAAACGTTTTTGTAATTGGAACTATACCTCTACGACCAACGGTTGAGAAATTAAAAGTCGGCGATAGATAACATATTGCACCCTGTATACTAACGTAACATACTTGCATATATACTCAAAGATCATTGAATATAATGAATTGAACCACAGTTTAAAAGTATGTAAGAAAAAAATTGTTCTAAAAACTGCATAAGTACAGTAAAACATCTTTTAAGGAACACCTCCAAATAAGGACTATTTATTAAGTTACAATCCTTACCAAAAGAGCAGGAGTTCTCAAACTTTTAGACTAGCGTACTACTAAATCCAGGTATTATATTTTTACCATACGACCTGTTTACGTAGATAATTGTCAGAGCACAGTTCCGGCTTCCCTGCAAAAATTACACTTATTGTTAACATGATAGCGTCCAAAATATTTGACGCATCGACACAAAAAATGAGCTGGACATTGGTAGGGCCAAAATCCCGGCGCGTATTGAAAATCATAAATATTCGTCAACCCTAACAGCCTGAAATTTCGGCTCAAAATTTTCCCATAGAGATAACATTGCGAGTTTAATTCTATATATTTGAAAGATAATGCTTTCTCTTTTTAGTCATATACCTTGAGCTTTTTTTTTGCACCAATTTTAATAATTCTTTTTTTTAATGAAAGCTGTTTCTTCGCAGATTTGCTCGCACTAGCTATTTTTTTTTAAATGTTCCCATTTTTATATTTAAATTAAAAAATTAAAAAATTTCTGTGAATTTGTTTCAAAATGGTAGCAATTAGATTACTTCCATTGTTGTAAAGAAAGGAAAAATAATAAGGTTTGCTTATGTTTATTGATGTCATTTTCTCATAAAATTCAAAATAAACTTTCTGAAAAAATTGAACAGAAAATGACGTCATGCTGTAATAAAATACTCATGTTTTCCGCAAAAAACTGTTATAATTCAATTCTTTTTCATTCATTGAGTTTGAGACGCTTGGTGAAATGCTTCAGTGAGGCAAAATGACATCATATTTAAGTGAAAACGATCATTTTCTCTGATAAAAGTAAATATTTTACTAAGAGCGCCTCTAAAAGATATAAATTTCTGGAATTTTACTCGCCGATACAGAGATTAGAATCACAAGTCAAGAGTGCGCAAGTTCACATGCAAAGTCGTAGTTGACAAACTTGATTTCAAGTTTAGAAATATATGTATTAATCACATATTGCGCATTGTAATATTTTTGAAATGGTGAATATAAATATAAGAGATGCGTATGCAAATTATGAGACGGTGAAAATAACATAAAGTTTAGATTTTATGCGAAAAATAATTCCATGATTAACGTAAGGTGAAATCATTTTTTTTTAATTTTCAATCGGCAATTTTAAACGGCACAGATGTCATATACGCACATATGTCTCATATTGGCGCGATTTTTTTCTGACGCCAATGTCATATACGCAACGGGTACTTAACTGGCGCCAAAGTGTCGTTATTTTGCTTGATATGGTAACCCGGATGTGCTGTTGAAGTTTCCCCCGAATTGACGTGGGAAAAAAATCGCGCCAATATGCGTATATGACAAAACATTATTTAAATTATCAAAAAATTAATATGTTAAAATGCGTATATGACATCTGTACCTTTTAAACATAACAGCCTCAATGGGTAATTTCATCAAAATTACATATTTTGATTAGGTATAATAAATAATGCAGTTTAATTTTTTAATATTTTGAACAGTCGAAGTGTATGGAATTAGTATTTTGGTAACTTTAAGTTAAAAATAATATTTGGTTTAAGAGACTAAGTAGTAACCTATGTATGAGTTCCTTTTTAAACAATTTCTTTGGTCGAAATTCGACTAGATTCATCCCGTTATTAATTAAAACACTAGCTCCATTGCTGCAAATTATGCATTTTTACCTCATACGGATCATTATGGAGTCGAATGTTGAAGTCGATGTTCATGCATTGGTGACCTGAGATATAAATTGACCCCCCCCCCCCCCTTTCAGAAGTTTTACGTTCTACGTATGTAAAAACCACTATTTTTTTTTTTCGAATTTTTCACTCATAGTAAGCTTCCCCATCGATGCAATTCATTTTGAATTTTAAATTAAGAG
Source organism: Maratus speciosus (assembly GCA_963932465.1). Lineage (NCBI taxonomy): Eukaryota > Metazoa > Arthropoda > Arachnida > Araneae > Salticidae > Maratus > Maratus speciosus. The sequence continues at coordinate 430,949,261 of OZ010792.1, forward strand.
AAACGAAAAGAAAATCGAATACGGAAAATGCGATTTTGGGCATTAGTCGAATGGCTACGTATGATACTCAAAGAAATCGAGAAAAATATAATGTCATGTATGCATTACTTATATGTATGTATTCTTATGTATGTATGTTTGTATTCAGACGAATGTATGTTTCTATTGGGAAATTTTCGTAATCGGGTTTGTAGACAAATTCATAATTTACTGAGCATTGTTTGATGCGCAAATTTAACAATTTGGTAGCTGTCCCAATTACTGACGATTGCCCAATTTCTTTTTAATTCATCGTCATATTTCAACTGAAATGCAAGTGAACATTTTGAAGTAAATGAGATAAGCATTTTTTTATCAAGACGTACACTAGAAAAGAGAAATATGTAGATTACAAAATAAAAAAATCCTGTACGGGTTGGAAAAGGTAGCTTCCTTATTTCTTGGTTTTAAGATTTTAGCTAATTTTACTGGAGAACACGAAGTTAAAATGCGAAGAACCCGGTTAGAGAAGAATCATCAGTACTGAATTTCAATGGAAATTTCGCCAAATACAGCCAGATTGGCTTAATTTGTGACGACATATTTTTGGTCGCCAAATTTGGCTATATTTCGTCCAAATGTCGCGAAGCTTAACGATAAATGCGACGTTAATGTATATGACTGTGATCGCTTATGCTTATGATCGGAGAAATGGATAAAACTATGAAAGATAATTCGTGAGAAATCATGTTCACTAAAACTCATAAATTAATCCCTGATTTTTATTAATCTGCTGCCTAGATTTAGTGTACATTTTAAGAAATATACATATTTTATATGTGCAACGTTATACACAGAAGTTTCGAAAATGACGGTTAAAAGAAAGTAATTCAAATGTATAGAGATATTCAGCTTAATTCTATGTGGAAAAGTCGCATAAAAATAACCCAAATGCTTCCTAATATTTTCATAATAACGATATAGCAACAACTCAGATGAATAAAGGTATCATGTTTGATAGAGGAGTATAGCAGACTATCTATGAGTGCGTGTTACATATGCGTTACAAACCTTTACCTGTTGCCATATTAAATAAGTGTGGGTTGTGCCAGACGAGCAAGTCTTTGAAGGAGTTTTGAAGTTTTCTGCCGCTAACTCGATGGATCGAGTTCTCAAAGATCGGAGCTAAATTAAAAAAATCGAAATCTCTCAAATACATCCGGGGGTAATTCTTTATCTTTGCCGTAGATTCTCTTATCCAATGGTTTCTCTTTACTTTTAACATTTCTGAATTATTATAAAGAACAACAAATTATGCTGCCTTCAGTTATGCACTGAACAGCTTTTGTCTTCAAACAAAGGTTACAAATTTCCCTAAATCAACTTTTATTATTGGAAAAGGAAGAGCTTTAAAATGTACAAAAATCAAAGAAATTAGTAAAACAATCATAGAGCAGTTAGGATCAGAAGCTATCATTCTTTTGGCACTAACAGGCACTGCTGCATTTAATGTCAAAGACAAAGTAACTCACTCAGTGCTTAAAGAACCAACGTGTTTTAAATAGTTCGCTAATTTAAAAAGTCTGCAGTATATCTACAGCTCAGAATGGATACAGTGTTATTTCTCATTATTGACGAATTTTCAATGATAGGATGTCGTCTTAAGGCTGACCTTGAAGAAAGATATCGCGAAGGTAAAATAGATAGCATTTAGCCTTTTAGAGGCTTATTTGTTTAAATCCTTGGACGTATTAGGTAGTTACATCGCGTAAAAGACATTCCTCTATATAAGAGACATTCTTTAAAAGTCATTTGTATTCTTCGCGGGCAAAAAATGCTTAGAGGTTTTTAAAAATGTTTCACATTAACAAACTCATTGAGACAAAACGACGATCAGTAGAGACAGTTCCGAAATACTCTGAACTCACTTTGCATGAGTCAAGTTTTTGACTACCTCTCACCCCTTATGCAACGACGCAAAGATATACTGCTTTCGGCTAACTTGAATGATTTGAAGGTGCCATATGTTTTCAAAACCAAGCAAGCTAAATAATATAATCAAGAAGTACTTCTTAAATCAAAGCGGGGGCCAATAAACAAGAATTTTAGCAGATCATAATGATTAAATAGCAAGATGGAGTGAAGATGATCACGCGTCTGGACTTCAGTCTAGACTTTCCTCAGCAGCTGGATGCAGGGTTAAGCGTATGCTACATATCAATATCTGAACAGAGTAAGAATTGGTAAACGTAAGTACGATGAAAGATATTGCCTATGGCCCACGTTTTCAACCTCGAGGTTTGCCACAGGCCATAATAGTTGATTTTGTTGAGTATCATGAGCCATTTCTAACTGTAATTTTTTTTTTTTTTATCAAACCTATTTGCAAATATTGGAAAGAAGAAAAAGCCTCATTCACACGAAGTTAGTCACCTTTAACTGTTGCATACCTTGCCACCATACATAGATCCTCGAGTTTAAACATTGTCAAAAACTGCTGTGGATATCCATCTAAAGGTGTTGTCACATAAAACAACTTATGTCATTTTTACTGTAGTTTGTCATTTAGAGAAAGTTCTAATGGAAGCAATTTTCGCTAAGGACAGGCTTTACCCAAATTAGAAGTATGGGAACACTTGCTGACAGATTAGAATTTGTGCATTACCCGAGGCAACTGACGACTAAGTTAAACACTTTAAAATGAGGTATCGACGATTGTTATTTCAAACTTACTTTTATACTATTAAACAGCAATCTAGAAAATAAAACATTTTTAAAAATAATATCTTTTAAGTTTACGCGCCTCCATGCTCCGACATTTCGGCCTGACGGATACTAGTGCTAAAAGGCATTGATTTACAGCAGAACACTCTGCGTACGTGCTCTGTCTCTCCACTCTGAAAGGGGCCAAAACATCCAAAAATAAACGTAAACCAAGAATTAATAAATAGTCCAAGCGTTCAGGAGCCCAAAGAAGGGCCCCAAGCATCCTAGTTAATGTACAGTTCTTGACTATTAATATTTAAAACTGCATGCTTTCTTATTAAACCTGAACTTAAATTATATTTTTAGGTGCATTCGTAATCATATAAATACATAGCACCTGTAGTCATCGCCTGTCCCGTCCGTCTGTCTGTTCGCATATAACAGTGCAAAAGCTACCCAACCGAATAGTTTGAAATTTAATATCCATAATCGTTGCAGAATTTTGTCGAGTCATTTCAAATTTTATGAGAAACGAATCAAAACACAGATATCAATAAAAGTTTCCTTCATTCTATTAAATCCTATGATACGTAATTAATTCAATAATATCCCATGATAGTAATGATTCTAGGTTGCCATGGTAATAACGTCCTATTTAAGATGGAGTCAGAATATTTCCGTATTATTGAATTTAATATATACAATCTTAATAAATTTTGTAGTCTAGTTCTTTGATTGTCCAGCTTAGCTTGCTGGATCTGTCTACCTTCCTCAGTAGCGGCACTTTGTGCTGCTGCAGTGGCCCTTCTCACGTTAACTTTTTATTCCGCAATTGCGAATTCGTAAAATTGGAGCAAGTCATCGATCTTTGCAGGAGAAAGTTTGGCAAGATGTTGCTTATCACGTAACCAAAGAATTCTCTCTGCTTTGACTTAGAAGAAGTTTGCGTCTTCCATCCAATCTGCGTATAATACCCGCGCGCTAATTTCGGTCCGTAATGATCGACGGACGAAAACAGAATCTAGCGCTCTGCTCACCTAGATAGCATGCACGTTTGCAGTAAGTTTGACTTTTCTGGATATTTTCTTGTCTTGACAAATTAGACACAACAATTTTCGCTCAAAAATACTGCAAGGCAGAGGAAACATAATCGATCTCTACCTTGCAATGCCATTTTGCTGTAAAACTGCTGCAACACTGTCATATTTTAACGACGTCAGCGAAAATGACCTTTGTTGAGAGCAGAATAGATAACAGCGTATGACCGGAAATTCAGAGCTCAGAGTGAAGAAAAAGACACATCGTTGTTGAATCTCGTGGTTAGCGGATCGTTGATTAGCGTTCAAGTAAAGAAACCCAAAAATAAAGGTATTTATTATTTTAATTATTCAAATGTGATTATTTTCTCTAAAATAACATTGCTCTATAATCTACAACTTATTTCATTCAAAAATTCTAATAAATTAAAAGTTATGTTAATTTTCAAAGTAATGCCTACGTTTTTCAATAGCCGTTTATACGTTTAGGGCCATGTTAAACCAATGTTGAAAATCTTAATTTTTAAATGATTTTTTTTTAACTTTACAGGGAGTTTAAGATTTCATTTGCTTTTTTTATTTTTGCTGTTGCCTTTCACGCTGCTGGAGCAGTGTTGAATTCAGACGCTTATCTCCGGGAGAGATTTTTGTTGCTCTGGGATGAGGTGGGGGGGGGGACATTTTAGAGATCCGAGGTGAAATTTGCACTTTTGCCCATTAAAAAGCATAAAAATTCAAACCTTCCGGGACGACATTTCAATGTTCCGGGGGAATATCCCACTCGGTCACCCCCTGAATTCAACACTGCGTTCCAGTGTATGATTTTAAACTTTTAAATTATTTTTTCATTACCATTAACCTTTTTTTCTCTATTTAAATATTAAGTTTAATTTTAAACTGTTTCTTAGTTGGCTCTATGCTTATCAACCTGGATTTCTAATGTACCTCTTTTTTCTATTTTTTATTGAAATTATTAAAAGTATTTCCTACCGACGTCAGTTTTATTTAATTGTTTAATAATTTCTCTTTTCTTTTGACGTAATTGCTTCTTAATCGTATGTGTATAAATCCTTTTATTTCCAAATTTTTGTAAAAATTTTAAATATGAATATTTTTAAATTTTTAGTTTTTCACGTCCGCAAATCAGGCATGTACCGGAGCAAATCGAAGCGATATTCCGGTTCGTGAAATTATGACAAATATTGTTCCGGTTAGGGTTCCGTGAAATCATTAAAACATATTATTACAATTTTATAAATATGGCTTTTATTGTGCTGTCTATAACTTTTTTTTATTATTTAGAATTTTGAATGCAGTTTTAAAATTGTTTTTGTATGATTAGACATAAATTTGCCTAATGTAAAAAAAAAAAAAAAAAAAAGATCTTAGTCAACGATAATTTTGAAATAGCTTCCCTGTTCGTGGATTTTTCCATTTCGAGGCCTGCCGAAAAAAATTTTACTAATATTGTTTGGTGCGTATTTTTGTAATGAACTGAAGCTAAATAACTAAAATGCATTGAATAACCAGTTCAAAATCTCAATGTTGTAGTGTTAATGTCAGATTTGAATATTGTTTATTTTTATTCTTATTGAACATGTTTTGTTTTGTTTTATTTTTTACATGTAAAAAAAGTATTCAACTGTATTTTTATTTATTATTATTTTTATGATAACAATCTTTCATAAAAGGTAACTTCTTAAGAGCCTACACTAGTCACGCGAAGAAACGTCCAAGTTAATGTTAATCATGGGAGATATTTACAGATTTCTCGCCCGCATTTTAATATTTTTAAATCCTTTTTATGCATAGGATACCTGAGGTTGAAAAGTTTTATTCTGCGTTTGTACTGTTTAGGTACTGACTAGTTAATGTTTAGTTTGTCTTTCTGATTAGATTATAGTAGATACATTAGATTAAACTCATTTGAATAGATGAATTAGATTAAACTAATTTTACTTTATAAATTAGATTAAACTGATGAAATTTTACTAGATAAATTAGACTAACTGACTAGATAAGCTAGTTTTGATTTTAGTTAAAATTTTCGGCTTCCGCACTTAAAATGTAAGAACTGAAGAATTGTAAACATCACTTGTGTGTCTCTCTCTGTCCGTCTGTCAAAGTCAATTTTTCGAAACTACGGAACATGGAAATTTCAAACTTGCCAGAGTTATTAAGTTATTGACCAACATACTTATTGATTATTAGCGATTCGCAAGAATGTTTAGAAAAAAATTAGGAAAATAAGCTACTTATTTTTATTTTCTTTTTTTAACCATTTGGAAAAATGGTTATTGATCTCGCCAGGATGGGAAATTAAAAGCATATCTGGAGGTTTTTATTCGTTTAATCCGCATTTTATTCGTTTTATGATTGGTCTATACAGTAATCTGTATTTCCCTTTAATTTCAACAACGATGGATACCTTCTGTTGCCACTATGACAAAAAAGTAATAAAAACTACAAAAAAAATTAATAACTCAGAAACAAATTGAGATACAGCTTTCAATCAAATTGCATTTAAAAGTACATTTTTTTCTCTATCCGACGGTGTAAAAAGTAATAGTGTCGGATGTTTAGAAGTTTAAGAATGAAATTTCATTTAAAGTTGGCCGTCAGATTTCTTGGAAATCTGACGATGGAAAAGCCTTTTCCCGAACAGCCTATGAAATGCTTGGATATTTACGTAAGTTTCAGGTGGATAATACTTAAGTTTCATGAAATCTGATGGGTCGCAGGCGATATTTTTGGCTTGCAATTTTTACGTGTAATAAACACTATTAATGTTTAATTCATGGCGTACGTAATGTATGATCAACTCCGTGCGATTTTTTATGTCTTAAATTTTAGTCTGCAAAAAAATCGTTTTCCAAATGGTCGTTGTAATTTGATAAATTGCTATTTTTTTTCTTTTGTGGGTGTAGTGTGTGGGATATCGTTCGAAAGGTCTTGTAATACGGAAACCAAAAGTATATTTGTTGTAATTTTAGATATTACATTTTCAGAGATATAGTCGAAAACATACTGGAAAAATGTGTCCCCCCCTCCTTCCCCGCTATTACCAAATCTACTGCAAATAAAACTATGAAACAAAAAGTACTAGAAGTTTATTTAAGCCATACAGGAAAACTATAGCGATTATCCTAGTCACATGCTTTTGAGAAAATCGTATTTTTTCGTTACAGACTGACTTTACTTGGCGGGTGCTCAGTGAAGGAGTTGACGGATGCTCGATGTACCTGTCGACGCGGAACCATAATCGTTTTCGCAAATATTTAATAAAGGTGCTTGGTAATGCTTTTATGACTGCTTAAAGAATTTAAAATTTTTTACTAAAGAATGTTCTGATTTCTACTGGTTTATCTTGTTTGCTCTTGGAAAAAACAAATATTTTAAGAAGTAAAATTATTTTAAATGGAAATCTTTAAAAGTATAATTAAAATTTACGTTTAATTTCGATACGTTCATTCCTTACGGGATAACGCATGGGATAAAAATTTCACATTAAATGTCAAACCAACTGAATGTTCTTCTCGGGTCCAATTAATGTAGAAAATAAATAGTTTATGTTAATTATGTCTTTGTTTAGTAATCTTTATTCTTATGTATTGTGCAATTTGCCAGAAGCATAACCCACATTACTGTCGTCTGGTTTGCATGAAGGTTCGGTCAGAAAGATAAGGCTTATTGCTCGGCAAAATCTATTTAATCGTTTCTATTAAGTTTTATTGCCTTCCGGCAATTCCAACAACATAAAGGTAGTTTTGTTAACTGAGAAGTTGTAATTTGTGATCACCTTAAAAAACTAACTATAGACAGCATTCTTGAAAGCTGTAAAAAATAAACCTGCGAATTTTTTTAATTTATTCTCTTTTTTTTCTGTTTCAGGATGCAGAGACATGAAAAAACATGGATTAGAATGTGGAAAAATTGCATGATGCAACAGACTCAGGTGGGGGAGGAGAACAGGAAAGTATTAAATACATTTAAATATGTATTTATTTTTTTCAATTTTTTTTTGTGTTTTGTTTAGGAACAATGTCTTAATTCAAAATATATAGAAAATAATACTTTGTAATACTATTATTTATAAACTGTATTTGTTTAGTTATTTGTATTTGTGTAAAAATAAACTTTGTAACTATTTTATAACTAGTATTGTTTTATTATAACTTTGTCTTTTTTAAATTCTTGAAACTTTCGAATAATTATATATATATATATATATATATATATATATATAGAGAGAGAGAGAGAGAGAGAGAGAGAGAGATATTCATTTAGGTTTAAGTATACGAGAATTTCAAGTTTAAAGTTAATTTTTCTTTCCCGATAAGCTTTGCTCCCATTGCTTTAGCCATATGCAAAAACATATAAATTATATTATCTTTGATAAAATTAGCTAAAAAGCTCATCAGTAGACAGGCAAGCGTGCTTATTTCCTGAAAAACATTTAAACTGTATTTTTCTGTTGTATCATGCAAAAAATCTTAGGATAAAAGAAAAAAATCATTTGAAATGCAGTGTTAATATCGAGAATGTGTGGTATTTCTAATAAACATTTATTTATGTTACAGTAAAAAAAAATATATATATATATATATTACTAAATCCGTAAATAAGTTTCATTTGATGAAATACATGGCTATTAAATTTGCAAATTCAATTATCCAATTTTTAGTTTAATTTTCTAATTACCTTAGGATGTTCTTTTGCCTTTTAAAATTTATTACAGTTTATTTACTTGCCTTTAAAAAAAATTAATGTTAATGTACGCAAATTATTAGAGAAATGTTTGTATGGTGTATCCAATAAAAGTTTGTATGTTGATAGCTATTTATGAAATTTATTTCAGAAAGGAATGAGTTCCAGGAATTTTTCTTAATGACAAGCAATAAATAATATGTATATAAATTTGTTTAGAAAATCAAACCTGCTAGCATTTTTTTTTTTTTTTTTTGCATATTTTTTGAGGGCGTAAATAAGAAACAATGATTTGATTCTGAGATAAAATGTTTCTGTTTCTGTTATTTTTCTATTTTGTGTTTTAATTAAGGTAAGTCAAAAACAATGTATTTTAAGTGTATGATACATTTTTTTAAAGGAATGTATTTGAAATTAAAGCTGTGTGTTTTAAATGAAATGAATGCAATATGAATGATGGTAAGGGAAACAATATTTGGGGATTTATCACTTTTCCAGGCTAATTCGAAAATAGCCGATCTTTCCTTAACCCTTTGAGGGGAAAGCAATTGTATTTTTGAAATGTCGAATTCACACCGGAATCTGCAAAAAGATTTAATGCAAAATAAGGAAAAGCAAGTTTACGACTTTTTCCCACTAATTTTCCATTTTAAATGCGTTAAAGGACACTCAGGAGTCACAGGGAACGAATTAGCTGATACCATGGCAAAAAAGGCAGTAGAGGACACTAATGTCACATTATAATTCCTTCTACATCCGGCTTCTCATTTAAAATATAAATTAGAACAGAAATTAAAAAATGAATAGCAGCAAAGATGGGACGATGAAGGCACAAGCCGCTACATACATAGCTTATTACCAAGCGTTCCCATTCAATTTACCGTAAATAATCGTTACCTTTTTCTTTTTTTCACAAATCACGGCCCTTTCCAGAAATATCTTTACGACATAGGTAAACGTGATCCCCGTCTTTGTGTATCTTGTCTCCCCTCCACCTCACTTCACTACGTATTGGATTGTCCTCTAACAACATATTATCATGTTAAAAAACATAGAGCTATGGCGATTCCGGATTGGATTAATTATATTAGTGAAAGACCTGTTCTCATGAACAGAATATCAGCACTAATGAGATTTATAGAGAAAAATGAAGTCATTTTTAGAAATAATTATTCCATACCTCTCGGACACTTCTTCAGACGATGATTTATTATTTTTTTTTTCATTGTAAATAGTTTTCATATATATTCATTAAATATTACTATTAATAACTTTATTATTATTGGTATTATAGTTATTACAAGTAGTGTTTTTGTTATTAATATTTTGTATTTATTATATTTCGTCATGCTTTGAACCAGGCAGCTATATTGAGAATCTTACAGTTTTTTTATTTACTACAGCATAAATATAAACATTGAATATTTCTTTTTAACTGCTGCCAAAAGTATGGACTAATAAATAGGTTTCGGCCGTCCGTAGGAAAAACACTCCATCACGCTTGCAGCTGGGAGCTACGGTATTGATTTCCCTTTTCCCCTTTCCCTTTTTCCCACCAAAGTTAGAAAAGTAAAATTTAATAAAATTTTTCTTCTGCAAATCCTCATTAATCGTAGGTGAGATAAAATATATCCCACCGCCCCCACAAGGTGTTAATATAAGTTAAATGCAAATAAATCCTGCACCTGTAAAAATATTTAATTAATCAAATTTTAAAATGAATGACCAACTCATTTTCTACTTATGTGTTATCCATCTCGATGAGATAGATCATGTAAAATGATGATTGTTAATTGCCAAGCACACTTATAATTCTTCCAAATAATTCATCATAATTTTAATATGAGGGAATGATTGTGAGGGAATGACGAAATACGTCTGAAAACCATGTTGTACAAAATCGATTAGTCTTGTATATTTTCAGTTACTAAATATCTTTTGAAACACATTTCTAATAATATAACAACATAAAAAGACATTTCATTAGTTTTTATTATATTTATAATAGATGAGGGAATGACGCGTAATAAAAATACTTACATTGATCTAGTACTTCAAAGCCATATACTAACTATTCAACCTCATAATATAACCTCATAATTTTAATATGAAGGAATGATTTAAATTGTGAGGTAATGATCTGAATCCATTTATATATGTACTAAACAGTAAAATAAGAAAATCTAATGCAATAAAATACACATTAAAAAACTCATAAGACATTTAATTACCATAAGTAAAGATAATATATTTTTAATTTTTATTATGTTACAGGGAGAAGTTAAAAATAAATAAAAAAAACTTTTTGTACTAATTCAAATAAAAATTAACTCTTCTAAATGTTAATGCTTTATCGTTATTTTTTAAATTGACATAGAGTAAAATATATGTATATATTTATTGATAGTATGACTTCTAATTATAATTTCTTCTCTTTTTTAACCCTTTCAAGGGCGGTGGTATGTTTATGAAACCACTTAATTTTAATTCCCAAGCGCCACAATGGCACCAGACTTTTTATAAACTTTTATCTATTTAACATGCATGTGAAATATATCATTTTTCTTATTTACAAATAAATTTGTTCTTAAATTCCGGTGCCAATCATTTATTTGAACATTTTATTAATGGAAGTGCTTTGTAATTAAAATATCAGAAGAAATATGAGATACAGTTTGGTTCATATTATTTTTTGATAAATATAACAATAAGGTACTTGTAGGCTAAATTTTGAGATTTTTGAGGCAATTTTATTGGACCGCAATTTTTTTTTAAAAACAGCCACTTAGCAGAGCATGACCCATTTATATAAGTGTAACGTGCAGGACATTTTGTCCGTTTTCCATGGAATAGCCCAAAGGGAAAAGAAACCTAATTTATTTTTTTCCACCATAATGGAGCTGCACAACGCCATTGGGTAAAGCGCTAACCTAATCACCAATCACATGCAAATTTGCATAAACAAGCGAGTGATTCCAAACTTTTTTTCCTCGAATCGACAGGATTCCAATTTTTAAAGCACGTTTTAGAAAAAAAGATTATAAATAATTATTAAATGCTTATTTTGTGATTTCCGTTGTGTCTGTGTATCTCAGTAATGTTCAGTATCGCCCATTAAAAATCAACTGTGATAGAAATGCGTACATTTGATTGTGAGTTGTTGAATACAGAGTGCTGATTCCGTACTTTTTCCCAAGCGTAGTAGAAACACGGGGTTTTAATTCCTAACGTTTCTTATTATCAATGAGTAATACGCAATAGTTTTGAAAATTAAAATGAAAGGTGTTTATTACTTTCTTCTATCTTCAATAGAAGAAAGTATTGTAATCGAAAATTTTTTTCGACTTCCGGTTTTCGACGGATTTACACGTTTTAGGGGTCAGAGATCCCCAAAAACATGTTTATAGAAAATGTCTGTCTGTCCGTCTGTCTGTCGCCATTGTACCATCAAAAAGTGTATGAAGTTATGCATAGAATTGAACCAAATTTTTATTTTAAGTTTTTGGCTATGGCAAGCAGGTCCTCCCTGAATTTGGGAAAAAATCGCCGGTAGGGGGCGCTGTAATAGCGATTTTTGTGCGATTTTGAATATTGTACCATCCAAAAGTGTATGAAGTTATGCATAGAATTGAACAAAATTTTTATTTTAAGTTTTTAGATATGGCAAGCAGGTCCTCCCTGAATATGGAAAAACTTCGCCAGTAGGGGGCGCTGTAATAGCGATTTTTGTGCGATTTCGAATATTGTACCATCCAAATGTGTATGAAGTTATGCATAGAATTGAACCAAATTTTTATTTTAAGTTTTTGGCTATAGCAAGCACCTCCCTGAATTTTGAAAAAAATTCGCCGGTAGGGGGCGCTGTAATAGCGATTTTTGTGCGATTTTGAATATTGTACCATCCGAAAGTGTATGAAGTTATGCATAGAACTGAACAAAATTTTTATTTTAAGTTTTTGGATATGGTAAGCAGGTCCTCCCTGAATTTGGAAAAACTTCGACTGTAGGGGGCGCTGTAATACCGATTTTTGTGCGATTTTGAATATTCTACCATCCAAAATTGCATGAAGTTATGCATAGAATTGAACCAAATTTTTATTTTAAGTTTTTGGCTGTGGCAAGCAGGTCCTCCCTGAATTTGGACAAAAATCGCCGGTAGGGGGCGCTGTAACAGCGATTTTTGTGCGATTTCGAATATTGTACCATCCAAAAGTGTATGAAGTTATCCATAGAATTGAACCAAATTTTTATTTTAAGTTTTTGGCTATGGCAAGCAGGTCCTCCCTGAATTTTGAAAATTTCGCCGGTAGGGGGCGCTGTAATAGCGATTTTTGTGCGATTTTGAATATTGTACCATCGAAAAGTGTATAAAGTTATGCATAGAATTGAACCAAAAATTTTTTTTAAGTTCTTGGCTATGGCGCTGTAATAGCGATTTTTCTTCGATTTTTGTGCCATTTTGAATATTGTACCATCGAAATGTGTATAAAGTTATGCATAGAATTGAACCAAATTTTTTGCTTTTGTTTTTGGTCATGGCACGAAGGTCCTCCCTGAATTTGAAAAATTCTGCCGGTAGGGAGCGCTATAATTGCGATGTCTGTACCATTTTCATTATTGTACCATCGAAAAGTATATGAAGGTATGCATATAACTGAACCAAATTTTTTGTGTATGTTTCTGGCTAGGGCAAGCAAGCCCTCCCTGAACTTGAAAAAATTTCGCCTGAAAGGGGCGCTATAATTGCGATCTCTGTGCCATTTTCATTATTGTACCATCGAACAGTGTATAAAATTATGCATACAATTGAACCAAAATTTTTGTGCATGTTTTCGGCTTTGGCCAACAGGTCCTCCTTGAATTTGGAAATATTGCGCGATAAAGCGGCTCTGTGATATCGATTTTTGTATACTTTTTTTAATTTTTCGTAGTTCTATTGTGCATCGGCGGCTCGTGCAGCGGCAGGAACTCGCTTCCTGCTAAGCCGGCTATTCGCAAACACCTGATAACAACAGAATAAGGAAAAATTAATAATTTTAACAAATATCGTGATATAGATTAACTCGTTTTTAGTCCGTTTAATTGACTGGAGCAGAAATTTAAGATGAAAATCGAAGTTGGTATAGTATTGAACTGATAATATTGAAGTATTAACATGTGTAACTAGGTTTTGAAATATTAAGATGTATAAGATAGAAGAAAATTTAGGGATCGGCACATCCAACTAGTTTTTAGTGCATTTAAGTTTAAAATTTCTTTTTAGGTAATGTAGGGTAAGTTGCCCTATTATCGTCCCTCAGTCACTTTTAGGCCCTTGGAAGTTGTAATTTTCTGTGAAAATCTACCAAATTTGAATTTTTGATAGATTAACTACCCGCGCACATAGAAACATGGGCAAATATCGTACAAAAAAATTTTAACAGAGCGAAAAAGTGTTTTTTCAAAAGTATCTAAAAAATGCAAAAGAAAAAAAATGGTCCCAATTTCGACCCTCCAAAAAATCCAATACGCCGAGGCTTAACTTATAACTAAATCAAAATTTATTTCTAAATGAGTAAGTAATTTAATTTACATTAAAGTAAGGCACAAAGAAATGTACTAATTATCAGTGGAAGAATAACACAACGAAACATTAGCCATTCAAACATGAGGAAATTTTTTTTTTTAAATGTCATGAAAAAGCATTCTTAATTTCGTCCCGGGGACGAAAATAAGAACTGCAAGGGGGACGTAATTGGGACCACGCTACTTCCGAATATGACGGAGCTTCAGTTCCCGTAAGATGAACTGAGCGTCCTAAAACTCACTGTATGCTACTGTCAGCATTTTTCCAACGTAAAATACATTCAATGAATAAGAAATAAATACTTACAATACAGTAAATAACGTTCTACAAACAACGTAATAAGAACTCAGGGCTTCTATAAATAAGAAATTCGCCGTCTTAAATTTATGTATGCCTCTTGGCGAACGAAACTTTCAATCTGACTCCTTTTACCTACCGTTCTCTGTGCCTTGCGTCATAAGTGACGCCACTTTTCCAGAAGCGGAGAAGTTAAGAGGGACGAAATCAGGAGAGGGGACGAAATATGGTAACTTTACCCTATACATAATACATCATCATTAGGTTTTGATATTTGTCCTGATATAATTAAATATTTCTTCGATTGCAAAATACTCAGTAATTACATTTGAGTTGTAAACGTAGCCAATTTTTTTTTTTTTTTTTTTTTTTTTTTTTTTTTTTTTTTTTTTCAAATGCATTCTTATAAGTGTCAAATATGATTCAAAAGAAAATGTCAGACCTACATTCGCTTTAGAAGTAAGACATTAAGTAATGTATGCATAACATTTGTAGAAGCGGAACTTAAATAATTAATCTCTCGTACCTTATTATTAAATAAATAATATTTAAATTTTGCTCTGATATTTCTGTTGGTATTTTTATTAATGAATACTAATTAAACGTATTAGAGCGGATTTCTCAATTTGTTTGAACGTCGCTATTTAAAAACTAATGTTGTTTCATTAAAATAAATAAATAAATCTTGCAAGATTTGAATTAGAAAGTAATTAAATTTAAACATTTTTTTATACACTATTATTTTTTTATTTCTTTTGTTGTTGATGATGTTGTTCAAAAGAAAAACAGATGTTTACTGCGAAATGTAAGTTTAAAAATAATAATTACATTAATTTAGATATAGCCTGCAAAAGAAAAAAGAAAGGCTGTAAACACGAGTTTTGTTTAACGTAATAAAAAACGAAATTACTCTTTTAATTCGGTGAAGGTTCGATATAATTGTGTTATGATGTAAATTTAAAGCTACAGAGAAAAATTAATTGCATTTATGAAAAAGCAAAACAAAGAAATTTAAAAAAGATAATTTTATCCGTAATCAAATTAATTAAAGTTATTTTAAAAACAGCCGAGGATGTTGTGTATATAGGCATCTAGCTTTAGGGGTAGAGGAATGTGTTTTGAGTTTAGAGTCTGTTAAAGGTCGTAAGATCTAAGCATAAAGATTGGGTTTCAAACGTTGAAGAAGATCCGGGACTTTATATCTGTAAGTAATAAATGGAAATTCGGATTTCCGTTGTATAAACCTCGAAATATTTTCTTTCAAGACACGTGAGTAGTCTATGTTGCTTTTTTTTTTTTTTTTTTTTTTTCATTTTATTATAAATTTATTAAGGCTATCCTTTCTGGTAACGTTACTTTATAATAAAAAATTTATGACAGCATCAGGGATGGGGGGAGGCTTATAGTCAATAGGCATGATGTGGGGGAGTGGGTTATTCCCTGGTCGGAGAAAAATGAGCTTTTGGAAGACGGAGCTCCCTCGTACCGAATATTGGAGAATGTAGAGAGTTTAAGATCTCAAATACGTTCATGTTCCTTTTCTTTCAATGAGTTAAATGTTAAATACCACTCCTTTTGTTCACGGGTTGAGCGCAAGACTCACCGGCTTACCTTTTATGACACAGAACAGATATAATTTGCAAGACTATGCGTCTCTTGATCAGTGGCGGAGCTTATATTATTTTAAGGCAGCGATTACGTAACTGCGGCGACAGGATTTTTCGAGCCATCTTCATTAATGAAACTTTGGATGCTATCTTGGCCAGGGCCTAATTTTTATCAAAAGATGTACCGGAGTCCTAATATTCTGCGGTACTAAAACCGTACGCTCCTCCCCTTTCACCTTCACTCCAATTCGCATATTTATATTTAATACATTATTTGCAAAATTTAAAGTATCTTCTTTTTCTTTAGCAAAATAAAATTAAAAAAAAAATTCTACATTCCATTTTTTTATTTTATCACTCCTTCCG
Organism: Maratus speciosus; assembly: GCA_963932465.1. NCBI lineage: Eukaryota > Metazoa > Arthropoda > Arachnida > Araneae > Salticidae > Maratus > Maratus speciosus. The sequence continues at coordinate 430,965,526 of OZ010792.1, forward strand.
AATAGAAATCTTTGCCTCATTTTAGTCGTAATTAATCGAAGAATTCTGCAATGAAGTAAGGTAAGGTTTATGATTCGGAAATAGCGTTAACACAAAAAAGAAATTGTTCGCAGCTATGCACACACACGCACATATATGTATAATGAATGAGCAACTAGCAAAAACATTTATTAGAAAAATTTTCAGCTAATCTTACGCTCCGTTTCACCTCCATCTCCTACGTATGCGACACACTGCGTTACATATACCGGGTGTTCCAAAACGGATTGATGGATTTTAAAATTCAATAACTTCCAAACGGTGACAGATATTAAGAAAATTCTTGCAGGAGGGTTATGTATGATGTCAGGAATTTTAGTACTGTGACTCTTGATTTTAGTTCGAATTTGAAACATTAAATGGCGCTGAGAGCAATAGGCGCTCAGTCCAGACCCAATTTCTGGTACTTCGGGATCCATTCAATACATTTTAATCGTCTTTCTTCGCATAGAAAAAGGGAAAGGTCGAAAAATAGACCTTGGATTTAGCGGATATTACTTGCAGCGCATCTATCGATGTTATTTGTAACTAAAACTGAGAATCGCAGCATAAAAACTCCTGACATCTTATATAACACTCCTGCAAGAATTTTTTTTATATCTATCACCGTTTGCAAGTTATGGAATTTTAAAATCCATCAGTCCTTTTTGGGACACCAGTAAGTGTTTTGATAGAAAAGAATGCAAAAACTTGGAGATAGTAGTGAAAGGAAAGGGTGATTAAATCTTCAGTTTTTCGTAATCACTGTTGAACTGGGCTCCGGAGCCCTGTTTTTATGAGCTCTGGTGAATTCCAACCAATATTTAATCATTCACTAAAAACAGAGCAGTACCGGAACTGAGCTGCGGTGAGCTCCGGCTCAAATTAAGCCCTACTTGGCACGAAGCGGTGGTTACAACATTATTTTAATTGAAAAATTTCGAAATCTCACCAACCTGCTAAATGTTTACATATGAACAAAATACATTGATGGGGTAAGAAGCATTTTGAAAGAAATACTTCTATGTTAGTTCCAAGCAACAGGGAACAAAATATGTATGCATAAGTTAAATATCGGAACACCTGTAAATGTAAATTCCAAAGATTATATCTGTGCATCAAAGACTGGCATCAACCGAGCACATGGAAAGATGCAGTCGATGTAAGATCAAGAATATCGAAGAGATCCTTCATAGTATTATATGCTCTAAGTGTCCCAAAGAATATTTTGTTTACAAATCAAGAGTTCGACATTCTGCGAATTTAACAAGACTGCATGCTGTAATATGGGACATGTTCAAAAGTACCTGAATAATTATCGAGGGAGTCACACATTTAGATTGACAAACGTTTTACAAATAAGGAAAAATAGGTCTCGTTTCAGAAGAAATAATATGAAATTTAACCCTTTAAAACCGGAAGGTTTTTGGTAGAAATTAAAAGTTATGGTGGTTTCCCCTATAGGATCGTAAATGATTGAAAATTTTTTTAAAAAAATTACACGATGTCAGGTAGTGCCAAGGAAGGATCCACACAATTGTGTTGATGCAGGCTCGGCTTTAAATAGCGCAAAAAAGAGGAAATTGTTTTCTCTTTTTCTTTAGTATCACCTACATAATTGTGTAGGTAGGTCTTAAAGGATTAAGAGCCATTATTTTGAAAATCAGACAAGTGCGATTGTTGTATTTTTTGTTTTGCTTGATATTTTTTTATGTTGAAGTAGATCACATTTAATGAATAATGTGCAATTTTGAAGCCTTGAAAAATTTTTCCCTTCCCTGTAGAAAATGTCAAAGTTCAAGGTTGTGATCGTCATTTTTCATGAAAAGTGAAATGCGAGTATGTTTGCAGTGCTAAAGCTTGGGAAAGCAACGACATCCCAAAATTCTTTTGTGATGAAAGATTAGTATAGCACTACCTGCTTAGTAGACTGTATTCGTTTCCATGGGGCATTGTTATTTTACATTGTTATGTTGCCTCAAAATGCAATGAAAATGACGTTTTTGTCCGTTTTCCGCACGTATTTTCTTATTTAAGCAATGGTGCCCCAAACTTTTTCTTATAGAATATCAAAGTGTACTACTAGAACAAGCTAAATAATATAAAACTTTACCGGAATATTGCTGCTGTTAGCAGGAATAGTCTGTTAAATATTCAAGAATTTCAAAATAGGCAGCATTTCAATTAGTCTTTTCTCAAAACAGCATCACGGTTCAATAAAACAAAATATATCACGTAGTAGTTGGAAGTATGTACAAACACATGGAAAAGAAAAAAAAGTGGGGTCTCGTCATATTTTTATAAAAAATATAACAAAATTTACAAAAATTCACAGTCAAAATATCCCGTTTAAATTTCCCTTTTTTCCATTTAGAACAAGGAAGGGGAAAGAAAAAGGGATATTCCATTTTCTCATAGGGAAAAAACATAGCTAGCGGAAAGAGAAACGGGATGTTTCGTTTTCTGATAGGGAAAAAGTATGATAAATGACAGTCTTTTTTGTGACTTTTGACATTTTTTTTTTTTAAATATGATGAGACCCCACTTTTTTTCCTTTTCCATGTGTTTGTACATACTTCCAACTACTACGTGATATATTTTGTTTTATTGAACCGTGATGCTGTTTTGAGAAAAGACTAATTGAAATGCTGCCTATTTTGAAATTTTTGAATATTTAACAGACTATTCCTGCTAATAGCAGCAATATTCCGGTAAAGTTTTATATTATTTAGCTTGTCCTAGTAGTATACTTTGATATTCTGTAAGAAAAAGTTTGGGGTACTATTGCTTAAATAAGAAAATACGTGCGGAAAACGGACAAAAACGTCATTTTCATTGCATTTTGAGGCAACATAACAATGTAAAATAACAACGCCCCATGGAAACGAATGCAGTCTACTAAGCAAGTAGTGTTATACTAATATTTCATCACAAAAGAATTTTGGGATGTCGTTGCTTTCCCAAGCTTTAGCACTGCAAACATACTCGCATTTCACATTTCATGAACAATGGCGAACACAACCTTGAACTTCGACATTTTTTACAGTGAAGGGAAAATTTTTTCAGGGCTTCAAAATTGCATATTATTCATTAAATGTGATCTACTTCCACATAAAAAAAATCAGGCAAAAGAAAAAATACAACTATCGCACTTGTCTGATTTTCAAAATAATGGCTCTTAAGTACATGAGACAAGTAATTCAAAAAGCTGTGATGAGACGGAACATTTTCGAAAAAGCAAGAACGAAAAATCATGCTTCATGCATAGGTTATGAAACAATTTTCATCTCTCTTTAGAAAATTCTGAAAATAGTGCTTTAAACGCACTTCCGATGTACGACATATTTGACATCTATAATAGAAATAGACCTGAAGTTGGTATGATTTTATATGCTCTCCATATTTTTTAATTCTTTATTTTTAACTCTTAATTTTGTAATTCATATATTTTTAATCATAATTTTCTATCTTGCAATAGCAAAGGCTAAAGGATCCGACTAACAATTTCTCTGCAGCCAATCAAATTTAAGAAAGCATCTTAAGCTCCGCCTCTTTTTCCTTGCCCTTATAAGTACACCAAAATTTGGCGTACAGAGCTCATTTATCCCCATGTTGTCGTCTGAACCCGTGATCATTTATATCTTATAAGTAACTACATTCCAAATTTCATGTTTCTAGGCCTTTCAGTAATATAAAAATCGCATTTTTAGAAAGTTTTTTGCGGTTGCACATCCTTTGGGTTAGTGGCACCGACATAAAATATAGTTTATGTTGGAGCAAGAGCTGTCAGCATCATTTTGACACTATTATTTTTGAAATTGGTTCGGTACTTCCGGAGATTGCGTAGGAATAGCAATTTAGAACGTTTTTAGAGCGTTTTTCGCGCATTTATACCACTTCTAAATTTCGATTTTTTTTTTTTTGGAATTGTTCTTAGAGACCATTTATACCTTAGAAATAACTACAATGCCAAATTTCATGTTTCCAGGCCCTTCAGTAACATAAAAATTGCAATTTTAGAACCCTTTTAGCTCCTGCTCCCCCTTTGGGTTAGTGGCATCGACATAAGATATAGCCTATGTTGGAACAGGGACACCATTACTTTGAAATCGGTTAGGTAGTTCCAGAGATTACCCCCTGCAAACAAACAAACAAACTTTACTTCTTTATAATAATAGTATAGATTATAGCTCAAAAATATAATAAAGACTTTTAAATGTCGGTCTTAACACATTGTTCAGAAATGTTGAAAGATTCTGAATAAAAAGAAAACCGAGAATTGATTTTTGAAAATGTAAAAGGCCCTGTGCCCTTTTAAATGAATCTGGATATCGTGATCGCAAAGCAAAGGCAAAACCCAAACTGACAGTGCGGCACAAACAAGCCGTATTTAGATTGGCCAAAAAATACCAGGACTGGTCTTTTGATGGTTGGAGTAAAGTGTTGTTTAGTGATGAGTAAATAAATTTGGTTGAAGTGACGATAGAGTAAAATTCATTTGGAAGTTGCAAAATGACAGGAACAGTGGAAACTGTCCCAATTTAATCCCTGATTTAATCATGATTTTGGGATGCATATCTTCTAAGAGGGCTGGAAGACAATGTAATGTTAATGTGAAAAAGAATTCTGAGAAATATGCTTCAATATTAGAATAGTTCTTGAATCCTAATTGTCTGAGCGAAGCGAAGGCTAATACTCAGCGAAACATTACTGTCCGGACACTTTACTACTACGTTGGATATTAACGCCATGTCCTACTAAAAAAAAAGCCTAATAAAAACCTTTCGTCAAGCATAACTCAAAAAATATTTGTCGGATTTCGTTTCTGATTGCACCAGAAGGTACCTATGAGGGTCGCCTACTGAATGCACCTACTATGAGAAATAAATTCCAAACCGTTTAAAAATTATATAGAAAAAACTCTTAAAAAAGCACAATTTATCTGCATACGTCACAGAAATTTGGTGTGCGTCACTTTCACCGGTTGATGTTTTCGTAGACAACTGGTTTGAACACATGGAGCAAATAAAAAAAAATACACACGCAGTAATATTGAATAGATCAGTTTCAACCACGTGATCACAAACCTTGCAACAACCCGTGGCAACCAGTTTTGGTGGGTAAACAAATAATAATACAGTATTCCGTACCACGGTGACCGTTTTTAGCCTGTTGTATAAAATCTGGCATGTTGTATGACATACAATTGTGGATGATTAAAACAAAAGATATGAGTGTTTATTGATCCGGGAGGTTATCTTTCTCTGGATGTCTGTCTGTCTATCATACAGCATGCAATTTTCTTGTAAAGGATGATATTATTATGCAGTAAAACCTCCATAACGGACACACCCGATTAGTGGACACCTCTATTTAGCGGGCATTTTTTCGATTACCAACCCTTAAATAACTGTACATTTTTTACTCTCAGTAGCGGACACCTCCAAATAGAGGACAAATTCTGCCCTCCCGAGGTGTTCGCTATTCAGAAGTTTTACTGGTAAAACCTGCATAGCGGACACACCCAAATAGCGGATACCTCTATTTAGCGGACATTTTTTCGATTACCAACTCTTAAATAACTGTACATGTTTTACTCTCAGTAGCGGTCACCTCTAAATAGAGGGCAAATTCTGCATTCTCGGGGTGTCCGCTATTCAGAGGTTTTACTGTATATAATATTGATAATTATTTTACAGGGCCGCACAAAAGAATAAGAATATATGAAACGAATATAAACTAAATTTGGGATTGGTAGATCGCTGATGGTAATGTAATTTTAGGATGTTGTTACAGTCATCCGCAGCCTGTTTTTAGAGTTTCGTTCATCTAACGAAACCCTACCTGTCTCACTCCTTTGTCTGTCTGTTTGTCCGTCTGTCACAGAGCCCGTTTTCAGAAACTATATATGTCGGAGACTTGAAAATTTGCATACTTATAGCTGAACACCACACATCAAACGGCAAATAATAAAATTTTGAAAAAGTCTAATATTTAACCCTCTAGGCTCTAACTTGTGTATTTTAAGCAATTTTTCTAACTCAGCCCCTAATTTAATTAAGTTGGAGACATGAAATTTTGCATACTTATAGCTGAACATCTCACATCAAACGACAAATAATAAAATTTTGAAAAAGGCTTAATATTTAACCCTTTGGACTCTAACTTGTGTATTTTAAGCAATTTTTCTAACTCATCCCCTAACTAAGTGTGAGACTTGAAAGTTTGCATACTTATAGCTGAACACTTGCGATAACACGATAAATCATAAAATTTTTAAAAAGCCGTATTTAACCCTCCAGTCTCTAACATCTGCATTTTAAGCCATTTTTCAAACTCAGCCCCTAATTAAGTTGGAGACATGAAATTTTGCATACTTATCGCTGAACACCTCACATCAAACGACAAATAATAAAATTTTGAAAAAGGTCTAATATTTAACCCTCTGGGCTCTAACTTGTGTATTTTAAGCAATTTTTCTAACTCAACCGCTAATTAAGTTGGAGACATGAAAGTTTGCATACTTATAGCTGAACACTTGCGATAACACGATAAATCATAAAATTTTGAAAAAGTAATATTTAACCCTCCGGTATCTAACTTCTGTATTTTAAGCAATTTTTCTAACTCAGCCCCTAATTAAGTTGGAGTCATGACATTTTGCATACTTATAGCTGAACACCTCACATCAAACGACAAATAATAAAATTTTGAAAAAGTCTATTATTTAACCCTCTGGGCTCTAACTTGTGTATTTTAAGCAATTTTTCTAACTCAGCCCCTAATTTAATTAAGTTGGAGACATGAAATTTTGCATACTTATAGCTGAACATCTCACATCAAACGACAAATAATAAAATTTTGAAAAAGGCTTAATATTTAACCCTTTGGACTCTAACTTGTGTATTTTAAGCAATTTTTCTAACTCATCCCCTAACTAAGTGTGAGACTTGAAAGTTTGCATACTTATAGCTGAACACTTGCGATAACACGATAAATCATAAAATTTTTAAAAAGCCGTATTTAACCCTCCAGTCTCTAACATCTGCATTTTAAGCCATTTTTCAAACTCAGCCCCTAATTAAGTTGGAGACATGAAATTTTGCATACTTATCGCTGAACACCTCACATCAAACGACAAATAATAAAATTTTGAAAAAGGTCTAATATTTAACCCTCTGGGCTCTAACTTGTGTATTTTAAGCAATTTTTCTAACTCAACCGCTAATTAAGTTGGAGACATGAAAGTTTGCATACTTATAGCTGAACACTTGCGATAACACGATAAATCATAAAATTTTGAAAAAGTAATATTTAACCCTCCGGTATCTAACTTCTGTATTTTAAGCAATTTTTCTAACTCAGCCCCTAATTAAGTTGGAGACATGACATTTTGCATACTTATAGCTGAACACCTCACATCAAACGACAAATAATAAAATTTTGAAAAAGTCTATTATTTAACCCTCTGGGCTCTAACTTGTGTATTTTAAGCAATTTTTCTAACTCAGCCCCTAATTACGTTGGAGACATGAAATTTTGCATACTTATAGTTGAACACCTCACATCAAACGACAAATAATAAAATTTTGAAAAAGTCTATTATTTAACCCTGTGGGCTCTAACATGTGTATTTAAAGCAATTTTTCTAACTTAGCCCCTAATTATGTTGGAAACATAAAAATTTGCACACTTATAGCTGAACACCTCACATCAAACGACAAATAATAAAATTTTGAAAAAATCTAATATCTAACCTCTAATATTTTGTCTCGCGCAATTTTTAAATTTAAACTGTTTTGCAATACTATTTTTTGTCCATTTTGCATAGTAAGTGTAATGTGACGTAATTTGTTCTATTTCAGATTTCTAACGCATGTTAATGAATTTATTTTACAATATCCTTTCTCTTTTAAAATTCACATGTAAATATAGTTTTTATGGCGTAATTTCCAATAAGTACCTGCTTTTTATACCTAATTATTTAACACTAATTTGAAGGGTTTTTTCTGTAATAGTAACGTGTAAATAATTTTTTTATTTGAAGCAAACATTATTGTTTGCGTTGTTTATACAGTTGACAACAGTTTAAATTAATACCATTTTCTAAAATATGTAAAAAATATCTGTCAAAATGCTGAATATTTGAATTTAAAATAGAAATAAAACCTCAAAAGATGAGGCAAATTAAAAAAATTAATAAAATCTGCAGACCGGGAACTTCTATTGAATAAAATGATCTAAAAATGATTAAATTCCCATGTATAGCTTTTGCTCTTATAATTTTTTTTTTAATGGAACGATTTTGTCCAAATTTAGCATTAAATATCTCTTAAAATAATTCTTCGATTTCAAAACCGTATGCATTAGTGTGTTGATCAAACATTTCGCTATAATACCACCGATTTTAAAATATTTGTATGCAATAGTTTTCTTAATATTAACGAAGAAAGACCTCCGGTCACAAAACATTCAAAACCGGCGGCGGCGGTGACAGCGTTAGTTACTTTTTATAGAATAGAGAGATATATAAAAATGAAAACTTGCCTATCTGTCTGTTTGTAATTCTATAAAAAATCCACAATTTGGAAGCCAAAATTGTGAAGATATACGTACATGTGTATTAAAACATGGCTGAGACAACTAAAGTAATCCGGAATCGAAATAACTTATAGTTAATTTTTAATTAATAAAAAACCACCAATTTAACAGCACTTTCTTTTCAGATTTAAGCATTTTTCGTTATAGTAGTTGCCAACAATTAAAAAACACAATAAAATTATTACTACAACAATTAATTTTCTACTGCAAGATTTCTGTGAAAAATGAAAATGAAATAAATAGTTTGCCGAATTTAAAAAAAAGGTGAATATTACGTCATAACTTTTCTATTGCAAGATATTCACGTGAAATATGAAAATGAAATAAATGGTTTGGCGAATTTAAATGAAAGTGAATATAACTTCATAACTTTTCTATTTCAAGGTTTCCACTTGAAAGAGGAAAATATTGGAAATATAAAGGGCATGGTGGATATAGTATAACATCATATGAGTGTGAAAAATGTATTGAAGCATGATAAAAACCCGATTAGGGAAATATTGGCGTATTTTAACATTATTGCTCCAATTATAAATTGGAATAAGTTCATTTATAGCTGCATTCTTTTGCGTCTGTTATATACATTTATACATTTTTATATAGCGTTTTCATATTATTCATTCAACAACATTTCGACTGCTTTTTTTAATGTTTGTTTTGTGTTGTATGTTAAATTTTGAAATTGATTTTTCAGAACAAACATCCTTCAAATTCTGGGCAACGCCGGCACTTTAGTTTGTAACAGATAAATGGCTTTTGTATCTGTACATCTAATGCTAATATTATAAAGCGTTATAATATTATAAAGTATATAATATTATTAATGCTTGTACGTTTGTGAGGTGTTATCTCTGAAACTACATAGCCAACTTAAAAAAATGTTGGTGGCCATCTCTGCTCCGAAAAAAAGACTATTTTATGTCAGTGCAAGAACCTACATCGCTGCAGGAGCAAAAAAGTTCTAAAATTGTGATTTCTGCGACATTGATTGGGTTAGAAACTTTAAATTTGGTGCGATAGTTACTTTTAAGATGTAAATACTCGTAATGAACGCTCTCTAAAAGGTTCAATTTGACGGATAAACGTAAAAATTTCTAGAAAGGTTCTAAACTATGATTTATTTGGAATACTGAAATTTTTGGGATAATGTTGGGGTTAGAAACTAGAACTTTGGCATGGTAGTAATTAATAAGATGTAAATGCTCGTTGTAGAACGAATTCTAAAAAATAGAAAGACTAAACAAAGCGGAAAAAGATCTAAAGATGATCTAAGTAACGAAGAACATGGAACTGTTAAGAATATAAACATGAAAATTGACATGGCTGTATTTATCATGACGTAAATTCTCGCAATAGAACAATTTCTAAAAATGTCGCTACATAAAACAGTGTAGAAACAAAAAACTTTCAAAAATTTTCTATTTCTCTGTTACTGCTGAGCCCAAAATCTTGAAATTTTGCTTCGGGTTAGTTTTAAAATATACAATTGTCTCTATGAATGGTTTCTAAAAAATTTAAAATTTAAAAAGATGAAATTAACGGAAAGCGACCTCAATTACCATTAATTTGGAATTATTAGGTACAGCAACTTTAAATATTTCATAATGCTGCATTTCCTCCGCAAAACATGCGATTTAAATGCAACAAAACTGATAGATACCCACCTAGCATTAAATAAATTGTGTAAATATTGAATAAAGACCTGTATGAAACAGTGAGTAGGTTGCCCGAAAGTACTTGTCAAAGTGTTCCTTCTATCTAGGCTTTTCTCTCTCTCGCCAAGGCCACTAACAGAGGGAAGTGCCGTTTTAAATGTGATATGAATTTTTTATCCGATTCATTTTTCTAGACATTTTATCATAAGGTCATATTCTCAATTATCATAAGTAGATTTTTTATATATTAACTTATTCTGGTGAAATTTTGTAATCGGGTTCATATTGGCGTATGTTAGCTTGCATGATTTGCTGAATAAATATGTATGGATTTGTAAATTACTTCAAATGACACTTTGACAGCTCAAAAGTTATGCAGACGATATATTCAGATCTTGTGTCATACTTTATGTTGTAATCATTGCCGATTTCTTTTATTTAATACATGCTAAATACAGCTCAACTTGTGCAGAATATGTTTGAAAACAAAACAATACTGCGTATGTAGTGGCCAGCATACACTCATCATTTAAATCCGATCGAGCATATCTAAAACACACTCTAACGAAGCATTGCATGCCACTTTTGATGTATTCGGTACTTTGATACTATATTAGATTTTGAGAAGAGAATTCCTTAAATGTTATCGACAACCTCATTGCATCCGTGGAAAACTGATATTGTACAATATTAACTATTCCGGGAAGCACACCATATAAAGTATAGTCCATTCTTTTTAAACATCATATATTTGTCATTTAAAGTTACTCAAATTGGTGCGGAGCGTCTGACTATGCTCTTGACATCATTTTATACAGTTAAAATTCCGATATAAGTAAATTAGTGTTTCATTTTCTATTTTACTTTTAATATATTGCGTACTTTCAATTTTATATCCATGCATGGCTGTCTTGAATGGTTTGATTTGCCATTTTTTTTAAACAGTGTATACGAATTTATATATAAGATTTTGTAATTCTACAATTCGTTTATTTTCATCATTTCAATTTTTCGCAGTATATGGACAATTAAAGATAACATCTCATTTTCTTTGCTTCCACATATTATTAAATCTATGTTCTCAGTAATATCGCTCAGACTAATCCCTCTGAGGGAAGTCCTAGTTTAGAAGAGCAGTTTCGAGACAATGATGTTATAATTATGGATTACAATGCTTCGGACCATAGGTCCCGGATAGTTTAAATTAAAAGGCACTTCTTCATTATCCCGCCGACCCCTTTCCCTAAAAAGAAAAAAACTATCTCCAAACTATTCACGAGAGTGTAACGCCCAATGAACAAATGAAAGGTTGTTGCCGTTAGAATCTCAAAAAAAAAAAAAAAAAGAAAAGAAAAAAGACTAGACAAGCGGAAAAGTCCACTCACTATAATGCCTTCTATCAGTAACTTTAGACCATAAATATTATAATATATTAATAAAAACAGAAAAAAATGGGTTTAATAATCTTGTATATTTATTTATTTACATAATTTTTTTAATTAACCCTCGTTGGTGAATGTTTGCGTCGTCATTTGAAATTGATCTATTGTCAGTTCTAACGCATGTGACGTCAAGTGAATGTGACGCCACGATCATGCATTTTTGATGTAAAAATTTTATAGTTTGGCGATAGTCTTTTTGATGGAAAGGAGGCGACGGGATAACGGAGAAACACGAAAAGAAAAAATATTCTGAAAATAATCTTCTTCAAACGGCCAGTATAAAAGAACAGTAGAAACAGTATACTGTAATTAAAATATTAATACATTGAATATTTGATGAGATATGTGCATTTTTATTAAATAATTTTTAGCTGCGCATGCGTGAAAGATTCCGAAATTTTTATTTCACAGTTTGGTAGTCAGTTATTTAGGGCAACTTGCATAAAAAGTTCAGGCAAATATTCTGAAACTCAGAAAAATACAGTGAGCTTGATTGACAAATTGCGGAAAATTCCTTATAATAATGCTACTTTTAGAAAGCAACTCACTATATTGCCCCTATCTTTCTGAAGTATGTGGATATCGTCGCCTCATCATGAGTCTGCGTGCATTAATTTATTTCTTCAAATAAAGAATGACAAAATAAACATAGCTTTCGAAAGTGTCGCAGTGCCGACATGATTTCTTCATTGAGAATGGAGATATAAATTTTATTTTACTTGAATTATGTGTAATAAGGGGTTGTACATATATAAAGTTACCAATATTTTGCTAATTTTAGACCCCTTCCCCCTTACGATGTTATACGTTATCATCCGTTGAACCCCTCTCCCCACTGATGATATCGTTATCAATATCTAAAAATTATTTATTTTTAGATTTTTTTCTTTCTTTTTAGATTTTTTTCTTTCTTTTTATATTTTTCAGTGATATATAGATATGGTTGGTTATACATTTATTAGTCGCATACGTCACGGATTCAAATGAAGACAAAAAGTTGATAAAATATTAATATTACACGTGAAATAAAATCATGTTTCAAGTTGGACATTAACAAGCAAGTTTCTAGGAAAAGAAACAGTACATCATTGTTAATTGTAGCAATGCTTGTTGTGACTGGGAAATTCCACTTTGGGAAACTGACGATTGAGTTTCGAAAGGAAGATTTGAGGATAATAATCCGCAAGTTTTAAGTTAATGTTGATAGAGGTACGGAGGAAACTGACGGCGAGTGCCTAAAGGAAGATTTAGGAAGGATAAGCTACAAGTTTCAAGTTAATGTTGATAGACGTACGGAAAAAACTGACGGTGAGTGCCTAAAGCAAGATTTGGGAATGATAATCCACAAGTTTCCAATCAATGTTGATAGAGGTATGGAGAAAACTGACGGTGAGTGCCTAAAGGAACATTTAGGAATGGCAAGTTACAAGTTTCAGAGCGCTGTCGGTAGTGGTACAGAGGTAACAGTAGTACGGGAGACGACGGTACTAGAAGAATACTTAACTTCTGGTGAGAAATTACTGACACAAGCTGTATGTAATCCAGTGAAACTAAATCTTGCTTCGGGTCTACTAAGCCTTCGACTGAAGAAGATGCTGTTCCATATGCGGCAGTGGAAAGATTACAGGAGGAAATTTTGAGTACTCATAAGGCTTTCAATTTCTCAACGGAAAATCTTGTTTCAGTGTAAAGGGGAGGAATCCCGACAGTAATTATTCAAGAGATAATGTAGATATCACCCTGCCCAGTGAAGAAAGTCAAAGGTCAGTCTTTTTCGGTATAAAGGAAAATAATCCCGATAGTCATTAATAAAGGGATGAAGTAGATATCGTCCGGATAAAAGAATATAAAGGACAAACTTTGTTCCTTATGAAGGAATATTTGGCGATTTATCACATGCAGCCTGCTAACGGAAAATACCTCAAAATTAATGTATTAATTTATAATTAACATTTAAAAATATTAAAATGTTGTATTGTCATCAGAAAGACACCTGTGAACGTAGTTTCATAATTGTAGCTTATCAGGAAGGAGATTAAAAATCGATTACAAAATATTATTTTACAAAAACCGGGTTGATTTAAATAAAATAGTGTAAAGATACCATGGTCTCAGGAACATGTAGTTTGTTTTACGTAACAATGCAAAAAAAAAAAAGAAAAAAAACGCGTTATATTCAACAATTGGAAAAGTTCTAAACAACAGTGCAGGTTTGTTATTTGTAGTATTTGTATGTATATAATCGTGTTAAATTTAACAATGGTACAAATTGTTTCTAACAATGAAATTTTCTTGTGTCTACCAGTTTCAGGTTAAACGTCAGGTTCAGAAGGCAGCAAATTCGGGAAGCTCCTGCGGCTCAATGTTTATTAGCTTTTATTTGTCCAAAATATTTTCTCGGGAGTTAACTTCGTCAAAATTTCAGCAATTCCTTCCCCACTGGTAAGCATTTGGCGATCACTTTTTTAGTTTTGTACGAAAAGATGATGCATTAACCCGTAACTGGAGACATGAATTTACTTACGCGATCAGAGACATACAGTCAAAAAGACTCCAATGTTATTTTTCTGTTTACCCGACTGAAAAGAAAGGTCATGTGTTTCACGCGTATCTGTGTATGTGGATTTCTTTATACCCTCGAAACATCCCAACGGCTGAATGGATTTTACTGAATGAGGTCTCTATCAATTCGACTTAACCGTCCGATGGTTATAGGATAGGTTTTGTTTTTATAAATTCAAAATGGCGGCTGTAAACTACAAAATGGCGGTAGACAAGAAAAAAATTTTTTACGTACCCTATTGAGTGGCATATCATTGGCTAGGTCTTTCAAAATGAAGACGATGTTTCATTGACCATTTTGCAGTCAGAAGGTCCATTTAAATATTACACAGCCTGAAAGCTGTGTGCTTTGGATCTCTACCTTTACTGTAACTCTAACCTTCATAATAGACATCTATAGGCCTCATCAAAACAGTGTTTGTAGATAGGAACTAATAATTAAACACAACTTAAAAGTCATCAATACAAGTAAATAAAAAAAAAAGGTAAGTAATATAAAAAATAGTTTCATATTGATGAGAAATAATTAATTAGTTCGCTTTTCACGCAGTCGGATTTTTTGATTTTTTAAATTTAATATATTTATTTGTCTTTTGTAAACAGCATTGGAATTTATTTTGGAAACGCAATATATTCTGGAAATCATGTAATAATAAAAGAACTAATTGACGGTACTGAGATGATGATTTTATTCAAGGAGAAAAACCACGTGATAAACAGAGCCAAAAAACAACGCAGAGTCATTTTGACTCCCTCTCCAGTTCCGGGTTAATGTAAGCACAGTGTATGAAAAGTATCTTTATATAAAATACTTATATATTAACGTAGCTTTTAAATTCACTTATGTAATACGTTTTACAAAAAAGGTATATTATGGTCTTTATACAGTATACTTAAGTATGTAAAGGTACCCAATTGTGCAAAAGATATTTAGCTACTTACTACTAGTGCAAACATGTAAGAGATTACTATAAAAGTATTTATTCCGCATGTTTTAAGTTTAGGAAGTTAGTTTCATGTATTTTCGAAAATATTACATATGTATAATCTTCGTGTATAATATAGATTCAAAAATAGTTCTGTTTAGAATGTCTACTTATTAAATAAAGTATTTGGGGGAATTTTATTATTATGCTGCCCAATATAATGTTACCTTGTGTTTATAAAAATTTTATTTTAATTTTATTTTCTGTTCAAAGACAAACTTGTGGTCTTATACTCCTTTTGAGTTACCACGTTACACTATTTTTCTTGTCAAAAGTTTTATTGTAAATTTTAGAAATTCGTAGCTTTAAATTAAAGTATTGGTTATATTTTTAAAAGATGTGATTGTTGATACAGAAAATATTGATGAATGCTTTTTTTGTAATTTACGATATAATTTTCTTTTAATTTGCATTAAAAAAACACCTTTTTCTCAAGAATAATGCAGGTTTGTTTCGTGTAACAATGCAAAAAAGCGTTACATTCAACAATGGGAGAAGTACTTAAAAACAGTGTAGGTTTGTTAATTGTGTGAATGTATAAACACCTTAAATTTAACAATGTTACAAATTCATTCCAACAATGAATTTTTCTTGAGTTCATCCGTTACAGATTGGGCGTGAGATTTAGTAGGCTGAAAATTACTGAATTTCCCGGAACTTTATTTTTCTTACTTTTCATTTGTCAGGATTACGGCTGGAAAACATCCGTTATTTCAGCCAAACTTTCAATAGTTTGTTACCGGTGGTAAGCATTTGCGATCCATTTTTCAGTTATCTACTGTAAAAAGATAAATTACTATATAATTACTGTATAAACAGAATTTTTATATAGAATACATTTATGTATCAACTTAGCTTTACAAGTCACTTATATAATACCATTTACAAAAAGTTATTTTATGTCTTTAAACAGTATAATTACCTATAAGTGTGCATTATTATCGAAGAAATATTTGCTTATATGCAACTAATGACCTATATGTGAGAATTGAAACGTGTTTAATATAAATGTTTCTTTGTATTAATAACTATTTTATTTTATTTTAATTTACAGTTTAAAGCCAAAGTGTTGTACTTATACTTCTTTTGAGTTACAAAGTTCACTATTGTTCTTATTAAAGAGTGTCATCGTAATTTTTTTTTAATTCGTAGCTTTAAATTAAAATTTAGGTTATATGTTTAAAGAGGTAAAATGATGATACAGAAGATATTGATGTATGTTGCAATTTAGAATATAGTTTTTTTTTTGTTTTTGTTTTTAATAAAATAGATATTAATACTATTTACAAAAAAATTACATTATGATCTTCACTGTAAAAAAAAGGACTAAAATACGGAAATACTACTGGCAATCTAGACGCCAGTACTATTTCCGTATTTTAACGAAACTTTTTCCCGGTAAATTACAGAAAAGTTTCCGTTTTTTTTGGAATTTAACTGAAATTTTTCTGTAATTTACCGGGAAAAAGTTCCGTTAAAATACAGAAATAGTACTGGCGTCTAGATTGCCAGTAGTATTTCCGTAATTTAGTCCGTTTTTCTTTTTACAGTGTTATACAGTATAATTACATATAAAGGTGCATAATTATGGAAAAAAAATATTTAAGTATTTATTATTAGCGAAAAACATATAAGAGATAATTGTAACTGGATCTATTCCGAATGTTTTAAGTTTGGGTTGTTGGATTCATGTATTTTAGAAAACATTATATATATAATATCAAGAATCATGCGGCTGTCCTAAACAAAGATGCCCCCGATCATATGCCAGTAAGCCATTTTTTCTCAAAATTATTTTATCGAGTAAAACTGCATAAAAGTTAGATTTTTAGAAAGATAAAAAAAATATTTTTCTTTGAGAGATGAACTTTTTCTAAAATGTTTATATTTTGAGTTATAGGCATTCAGAAATTCTTTTCTAATGTAAAAAAACCCGCTGCAATAAGGATAGAATTGATTGTGATTTTTATCATACCGAAAACCATGATGAACAATACGTACAGTTCGCATACAAAGAATAAAATCAGAAAAGGCATTTGACGTCATTTGCTAATTAACCAAAGAAATCCGGTTTTAGTTTTAGAAGTGAAGTATTAGACAGCGCATCGTTTTTTGAAATGAAAAACAGATAATTATGTGGCGAAATGGCTGCAACTCGCTTCCTGGGATGTATCGCAGAGGCGAGAATGATTTTGGAAGATTTTTGCTCTGTTCATACTCTTGCTAGCAAATACTATCATATTTAATCAGACAAACGTTCTAAAGGAAACTGAATAGCTTTGTAAAGAATGCATTCAATGTTTTTTTTTTTTTTTTTTTGGCAGCATGATTATCGGATTATTGAATAGATTCTATTTAGATAAGTCATTTTTTTTATGCTTGCAAGTTCGTAATAAAAAAAAAAACCAAAAGATACATTTTTCTTCGTCTAAAGCATTTAGGGAATTTACTTTTAAGCGAATTAATTCAAATTTCTCTAAAGTATAGCTTGCATGTTACGAAAATGTAGGCTAGATGGGATAAAGATGCCTGAGTTTTTTATTTATTTATTTTTATAAAATCGGTTGATGCTTTTATCTGTTATTCATTAATATCTTGTTAAAATTATTACTTTTATATATGATTTAAAAATATATTTCATTTTGCAAATGTCATAGAGAGTATCGAAAATTTTGCTTTTGCAAACGCTTGCATTTCGGCATCTTCCCGCAATCTTGGGATAAGATTGCCAAATACATAGGGATAAGATGCCTTCTAGAGTTTCAATATAAACAATAATTTTTGTGAAGCAGGGTAACACGTACTGGGACAAATAAATGTAACTTTAATATTTTAGACATCCTGAGGTTGTCACTAAAGACAAGTACACAAATATGAATGAAACAAACATCGGCAATTTTATCAAAAACAAACTAATATTTGAAAAAAAGATTACATTCTGCTTAACATTTAAAAGAACTATAGATCTTAAATATGTTAATTTTTAAAATTTTATGCAAGTTGAAATACGGCAAAGTCCCTTTGATAAAACGCTTTACAGTCCAGCTTTTTTGTTTACGTTTTTCATATGTCCTTTTCTTTTTAGCAATATCTCAGCTCCGCGACAAAACTGTACATTTGTTTAGTAACTTTGAGCAATTTTCATGCAACCAGCAGTTACACCGAGTGCACTTGCACTCCAATCATATTTTTCTGAGGCTCTATTGCACTTTGCTAGACCCTCTGAACAGTCATTCTCATTCATTTTTTAAAAATTCTCATCTTCTGAATCGAATTTCATCATCCTCCATATCATCGTCTGTTGAAGATTCTCGCTTCCCAGCCTTTGACGTCTTCTTAAACAATTCCTTTTTAGAAAGGATTGAGACACCTAGAAAATCACAGCTGTTGTTGTCGCTCTGCTTGATTTTGTCTTTTATATGCCTTAAAAAATTATTTTTATGTGAATATGAAACGGAGAAACAAAATATTACAAAGCCGTACTCTTATTAAAACTATATTACTGAGCAAGGACGCATACCTATAAGTATTCTTATAGTTTATTTACAATATGTACAACAGCTGCCAAACGCAGCTACTCAAAACAAGTCATTTCTTACAACTGTATCGATTTCACTCGGGTACATACAAAGCCTTACAATCTCAGATTCTGTGTATGGTGATGCCATCTATTAACGCACATCTCAATTACTGTTGGATTCTTATTGGGATATAACACAAAACTTTGGTGAAAATTACGTCATATTTAAAACGATATATTTAAAATGTCTTATTTAAAACTGTTTTCTTATAGCGTCATTATAAAATTGTTTACTTAACCATTTTATACGAGCTGATTTTGAAATGCAGGATTGATCTTATTTATTCAATCTCGAAAACAGCCGTTAGCTGTCTCGACAGCAATTGATTCGGCCTTAAAATCCCTTAGTCAAAGGAAAATAAATGGAATTCCGATTACATAATATCGCCACTGGACATTTCCTATCAATTGAACGGCGTTTTCTTACAGCGCCTGGGTATAGGAAAACCACTTGATACCGCATCTTGTCCAACACGACATCTCACCCCCCAGTTACCCTATTGTTTGTGCTTCCTCAATTTAACTTGGTTTCTCAAAACATGACGTAAAACAACTACACCTTTTATTTTTGATAAGGATAAGATGAATTACCGTGTTTGTATTGAGTCTGGCATTTAGAGATTAACACAAACAAAATAAAGTGCGTTTATCATTTTTCTGAGAGGAAAAAAACGGCCATTTAGGCGGACGAAGCTAGCCTCGTTCGTAACATTTATGTATAATAATATTGATTCATAAATAAAACTGTTTAGAATATATTTTTATTATATAAAGTGTATGGTGAAATTTTATCCCTATGCTGCACAGTGTAAAATGGGATTTTGTATTAATAAATGTTTTATATTCTTTTAATTTGCAGTTTAACACCGAAGTCGGTATTCTCATAATATGTTTGTTTTGAACTACAAATTAAACTATTGTTCTCGTTTTGAAAAACTTCATTGTAAATTCATTGTAAACATTCAGAAATGGCAAAGTTTAAAATATTAAAATATTTATTTATCAAATAACGAGGATGTTTTATTATTATATTGCACAATAAAAATGTTACTTGGTGTCGATAAAAATTGTACGTTTAATTTGCTGTTTAAAGCCAAAGTCGTAGATCTCATATTATGCTTCTTTAGAGTTACAAAGTTACATTATTTTTCGTGTAAAAATTTTAATTGTAAAATTTAGAATTGCGTAGCTATATTTAAAATTTATGTTATATTTTAAAAAATTAAATGGATGATACAGAAAACGTTGATGTATGGTATAGTTTAGAATATATACTTCTTTCAATTTGCATTTTAGAAAAAAAAGATATTGCGTTCTAAAGAACAATGTATGTTTGTTCTCTGTAATAATACAAAAACGTGTTTTATTCAGCAGTGCGGGAAGTTCTAAATAAAAGTGTCCGTTTTTTAACTATACGAATGTATAGTATCTCTAAATTTATTAATTAGACAAATTCAGCTTAATAATGAATATTCCTGGAATATCCTACAAGTGTCAAATTGGACGTCAAGTGTAGTGCCAGAAAATTAGAGAAGTTACTGGGGCCTAAATTTTTTTAGTTTTTATTTGTCAAAATTCGTGTCGGGACATCTATTATTTCCGCCAAAGATTCAGCAGTTCGTTGCCAAGTGGAAGCGTTTGGCGATCAATTTTTCAGTTCTCTACTGTAAAAAGATAACTTGATATATTCTTAGTGTATACAAAGTACCTTTCTACAGAATACATATATAAATATAAGATTCAGAGGTCAAATGTATAATACTATTTTCAAAAAGATGTATTAGGACTTTATGCAGTATAATTACGTATAAAGATGCATATTTTTTTTTAAGCTAGTAGTTTAGAAAGATTTGGGTGAGTTATATACAAACAGTGAAAATCTATGAGAGAGAATTTTAATATGATTTAAACAGCAATGTTTAATGTTTGGAAAGTTGGGTTTTTATATTTTAGAAAAGATCAACCATACTTCATGTATCACATTTATTCAGAAATGGTAAACTTTGGAATATTTATTTATCAAATAAAGCGTATGAAAAAATTATATTATTATGCGACAGCAAAATTTTATTCTTTGTGTTAAAGATGTATTTAAAGTTTTTTTATTTATTTATTTGCTGTTTAAAGCCAAACATCTGGATCTCATATTATACCCTTTTTGAGTTACAAACTTGCAAAATTGTTCTTGTTAAGGAGTTTCATTATAAACTTTAGAAATTCGTAACTTTAAATTAAAATTCAAGTTATATTTCTAAAGAGATGAAACTGATGGTACAGGAAATATTGATTTATTTTGTAATTTAAGACATAATAAGTTTTTTAATTTCAATTAAAAAATAAGCATAAACGTAAAGGTAGTTTTTAAAAAATACTTTTTTTTTTATAAGCATTCAGTGTTGATCTTGAAAATCCCGCCTAATATTTTGGCTGCAATTCATGTTTTTTCCAAACAATTTCCGTTACAATACATTAATTTGGCGTAGGCAATGAATCCGATTATGAAAAATTCGATGCTTTTTTCCTTTGTAGAAAGCGCAAGCAAGTTATTTATTAAAAAATATATAAATTTTGCTCTGTTTCTTGTTTCAAATAAGAAAACAGGAAAGAAAAAAGAAAATATTATTTTAACTATCTTTTTAGGTTTTTGATATATATTTCTCAATTTATAATCGTAAATGAATTAATATTAAACTATTAATTGACAAAAGAGTAATTTTAAATATTAAACATCTCATTTTTTCCTACTTTTTTGTTTTTATGGGGACAAAGGACCGTCAAACTCTTTTTTTTTTTTTTTTTTTATTGCGCCTCAAACACTATTCGAGGGCACACTATATGAATTATGGTATATTTTGCACACAAGAAATTTTTTTTTTAAATTGGGGGGGGGGGGGGGATAAGGAATTTTCCTGAATTTTTTAAGCTTTATCAAGAATTTTCAAAATGTCCTTACTCCATATCAATTAAAATCAACAATATTTTTTATGCCAGTTTGGTTTACATACACAAATAAAACTGTGCATCGAAATTTATATATTGACTATGAACGTAAGAAAAAAAATATATTATCTAAATTTTATGAAATTTTCAACATTTTTGCTACCTTTTTCTACACTTAACTATCTTTAACTTTTCCAATTATATTTCGTTTAAAAAAAAATGCACATTTGTATATGTAAACCAAACTGGGATAAAAAAAAAAATATATTCGGGATTTTAATTGATATGGAGTGAGGTTAGAACATTTTGAAAGTTCAGTTCTTGATAACACTTAAATCATTCAGGAAAATTTCTTGTTTTTCTCAAAAAAAAAATTAATTTCTTGCCTGATAAATATGTACCATAATTCATATACTGTGCCCTTGAATAATATTTAAGGTGTAATTTAAAAAATAATAAAAAAATATTAATTTGAAAGCCCCTTGTCCCCTTAAATTGTTTCATTGTTACAGTTTCATAGCTATTTGGCATATTTTAGCGAGCGTTTGATAGTGCATCATTAAATCCATTTTTGGTTAAACTCGTATGCAATTGTACGAATTAAATATTTTGCAACTAATTGTGGCGAAGTAACAGAAAAGTGCCTTAAAATGAATGTATTAATTTATAAAGGAGTTTTAAAAACATTAAAATGTTGTATTGTCATCGGAAACACACCTGTGAACGTAATTTTATAATTCTAGCTTATCAGGAAGTGTGTTAAAAATCGATTATAAATTTCCATCTTTACATACAAAAATAAGGTTGATTTAACCCTTAAATGCCGGATGTTGCTTTTCGGCAACATGCCCAATTTAGGCTCTAAAATACTATTATTATAATATTGAAGCTATAATGCCTAATGTTGCCAATAAAATACATTCTGAAAATATTATTAAATTGATTTTCAACATGTAGATGGCAACACTTGTGCTGTTTAAGAATAAAGATCGATTGATTTTTTCAATTGTTGCTACTTTTTTGTTTTGTTTTGTTTGGAAGCTTGCGAAATACCCTATTTTGTTCAGCAGTGAGCAAGTAAAATTTATTTCTTATTATAGTTCCTAAAATTCTTGTGTGTTTAATATTATAGAATTTTATCAAGGAAAATTATTTTTTCAATTAAAGACCAGTATTGCCGATTAGTAATAAACTGTTTTTTATCCGTAAACCATACTTAAAACAAAATATGATTTTTTAAGTATTTTTCCCATAATTTATTAAAAAAATTAAAACCGAAAAACATTATTACAATGATTTTTGAAAAATCAGGCATTTAAGGGTTAAATAAAACAGTGAAAAACCCCATATTCTCAAGAACAATGTAGGTTTGTTTTATGTAACAATGCAAAAATACATAATATTCAACAAAGGCAGACGTTCTTAACACCAGTGTAGGTTTTTTAATTGTAGGAATGTCTAATCGTCTTAATTTTAACAATGGTACAAATTCTTTCCAACAATTAATTTTTTCCTTCTTCCGTCAGTAGCAGATTGGAAGTCAAGTTTAGTTGGCTGAAAATTAATGAGGTTCCAGCTGAAAATTATTAGTCCAATTTTTATTAGTTTTCATTTGTCCAAAATACGCCGCGGGACTTATCTCTGTCAAACTTTCACCGGTTCCTTGTCATGTGGTAAGCATTTGTCGATCAGTTTTTCAATTATCTGGTGCAAGAAGATATTTTAATACATTATCACTGTGTACAAAGTACCTTTGTAGAGAAGATTTCCATATTAACGTAGCTTTACAGGTCACTTATATAATACTATTTACAAAAATTCATTTTATATCTTTATACGATATAATTACTGATAAATGTGGATAACTGTAGGAAATATTTGTGGATATACATCTAATAAAAAACTTGTAAGAGAAATTTATAATAGAATTTAGCCTCAATGTTTAATGTTTGGCAAATTGAGTTCAAGTATTTTAGAAAAGATAATATTAATCTTCATCAATAATATCGATACAAATATAGTACTGTTTAGGATACCTAAACTTTATCAATAAAAAGTATTTGGGGAATTTTATTATTATGCTGCACTATATAAATGGTACTTCGTGTTTATAAATGATTTATGTTCTTTTAATTTGCTTTTTAAAACCGAAGTCGTGGTCTCTTATTATGCTTCTTTTATGTTAGGAAGTTAAATTATTGTTCTTGCATTAAATAAATTGTTCTTGTTTATGAATTTTGTTGTAAAAATTTTAAAAAATGTAACTTTAAAATGAAATATAAGTTATATTTGAAAGCTGTGAAATTTATGATACATAATATCAGTATTACGTAATTTAGGATATATATATATATTATTTTATTTTATTTGCATTAAAAAATGTGTTCTAAAGAACAATGCAGGATTTTTCATGTAACAATGCAAAAAAGCGTTATATCCAACAATGGAAGAATTTCTTAACATCAATGTAGCTTCGTTAACTGTAGGAAGGTATAAGCGCGTTAAATTTAACAATGGTACAATTTTTTTCAAACAATGCATTTTCCTCGCGTCCGTCAATAGTAGATTGGAAGTAAGATTTAATAGGCCGAAAATTATTGAAGTTCCTGGGAACCAAATTTTATAAGCTTTCACTAGTTAAAATACGTCTCGGGACATCTAATACAATCTCCGACGAACTTTCAGCAGTTCGTTGCCAAATGGTAAGTATTTGGCGATCATTTTTTAACTCTACTGTAAGAAGATAGACAATATATGCGATGCGTATACAAGATACTTTTCTATAGATTACTAGATTGAGATAAGCTTTAGAAGTCACTTATATAATATTATTTACAAAAAAAACTTTCTTTATACATTATAATTAATTGCGTGTAAAGCTGCATAATTATGGAACAAATATTTGTATTTATAAAACTGTAAAAAAACTGTAAGAAAGAATTTATCCTTATTTTTAATGTTTGGGAAATTGGGTTCGTGTTTTTTAGAAAAGATTATGTAATCTTCATGTTTAATATTGATTCAAAATTAATACTGTTTAGGCTGTCTATTTATGAAAAAAAGTATTTTGGGAATTTATTTTTATTATGCTCCACTATATAAATGCTACTTTGTGTTTACAAACGTTCTTAATATGTTTTTTTAATTTTGCTGTTTAAAACCGTAGTAATGGATGTCATATTATACTTATTTTGCGTTAAAAAGTTAGATTATCGTACTTGTTAAAGAAATTGTTCTTGTTCATGAATTTTGTGGGAAATTTAAAAAAAATTATAGTCTTAAAATAAAATTTAAGTTACATTTTTAAGCAGATGAAATTAATGATACATAAAATATCAGTATATTACGTAGTTTAGTGTATATATATTTTTTAATTTACATAAAAATGTGTTCAAAATAACAATATAGGTTTTTTTTATGTAACAATGACAAAACACGTTTTATTCAACAATGGGACAACAACTTAATAACAGTGTTGATTTGTTAATTGAAGGAATGATAATCGCGCTAAATTTAACAGTGTTCTATCAATGAATCTTCTTCGCGTCTACTAATTACAGATTGGATGTCAGATTTAGTAGACAGTATATTGGTAAAGTTCCTGGGAACCAAATTTTATTAGCTTTCATTTGTCCAAGATGCGTCGCGGGATATATCTCTATGAAACTTTCAGCAATTCCTTACCCAGTGGTAAGCATCTGGTGATCATTTTTCGCTTGTCTACTGTAAGAATATATGTTAATAAATTAGCACTGTATACAGAGTACATTTGTTTAGAATACTTACATATTACCGTTGTTTTACAAGCCATTTATGTAACAGTATTTATAAAAATATATCTTATATAATGCAATATAATTCGTTTTAAATGTGCATAATTATGGAAGAAATATTTGTGTATATACAGCTAGTAAAAAACTGTAAGAGAGACTGATATCTGGATTTGCCCTCAATGTATAATGCATATTATTTGGGATTTTGGTTCGTGTATTTTAAGAAAAGATTATGTAATCTTCACGCATAATATTGATTCAGAAATTAGTAATGTTTAGGATATCTATTTATGGAAAAAAATGTTTGGAGATTTTCTTTTAATTTTTGATGCATTATATAAATGTTACTTAGTTTTTCTCTAAGATGCTGTATATTCCCTCGGCGGCATCTTGGATTTCTTGGCGATTTTTTGTTGTCGTTGTTTATCGATAAGTCAACCCGGTTCTGGCAACCCCGATAAACCTAACATGCGCATAAATCGCTGCTTGGCGACATTTATTACTTGGCGGAAAGGGGTTTTTACGCCAAGAAAAGATCCAAGATGGTGGCCGAGGGAATATACAGCATCTGTTCCGTTTTTATACACGTTTTATTTTCATTGAATTTGCTGTTTAAAACCGCACTACTAGATTTCATATTATACTTCTGTTGAGTTAAAAAGTTACATTATTTTTCTTACGTTAAAAAAGTTGTTCTGGTTGATGAATTTTGTTGAAAATTAAAAAATTTATAGCTTTAAAATAAAATTTAAGTTACATTTTTGAGGCAGGTGAATACAGAAAATATCTGTATTATGTAATTAAGGATATATATATATATATAATTTGTATTGAAAAATCTTTCCCAAAGAACAAAGAAGAATGTAGGTTTGTTTCATGTAACAATGTAAAAACGCGCTATAGTCCACAATGGGAGCATTTCTTAACGAAAATGTAGTTTTGTTAACTGTTGGAATGTATAAACACGTTAAATTTAACAATAGTACAACAGTTTCAATAGTATAATAGTTTCTAACAATGCATTTTCCTTACATCCATCAGTTGCAGATTGGACGTAAAGTTTAATGGGTTCAAAAGAATTAGTGAAGTTCCTGGGATTCAAATTTTGTTAGCTTTCACTTGTTAAAATACGTCTCGGGACATCTACTATCCCCACTGAACTTTTAGCATGTCGTTGCCAAATAGTAAACGTTTGGCTAGCTATTTTCCGGTTAACTACTGCAGGAAGATAATATTTTGATAAAGTATACAAAGCAAATTTCTGTAGAATACTTATATTTTAACCTAAGCTTTGTAAGTCACTTATATAGGGGAGGTGGGGGATGAATGGGACATTTTCACAAAAATATTTTTTTATATTTTTTTTATTTAAGTTACTATCAATATTATATATCACATTTCATACATTAGGTATTTGCCAACATATATGAACAATATTTATTCTAGATTATGATTTATTCATAAAAATAATATGAATTCAAAAAAACGTTCTTCCCTGTCCCAATCATCCCCACAGCAGGGATGAATGGGACACTAATACGCATGGATGGGACACAAAGATTTTCCTCCCTCTAGTCAATTTTATCAAATTAAAATTTATAATTATAAACTTACATGAAAATTATATTTGTAATATATGATTTTACAGCACGAATAGATATGTTTTTTTTTTTCAATAACTTCTTTTATTGCAGTTTTAACTTTTAATGCGGACTTCGGCTATCAACCTGTTCTTTTTTTCCACTTATGAGGCATTTTAGATTTGAAATGAAAGAGCAAAATGTCTTTTAAATATAGCATACCTAATAATTTTCAGTCATAACTTATTAATAAATATTAATTAAATGTATCGTAGAAACATGCAGAACGGAAATTATTGTGTCGACCGGAAAGTCATGTCGTGTTGGGAAAATCAATTCGTACCGGAAAACTCTGCCCGATAATTATTAGACATTAGATATCGGTATCAATGTCTAATAATTAAATGATTGAATTTTCCGGTACGAATTGATTTTCCCAACACGACCCGACTTTCCGATTGACCCAATATGTTACGGGTGGGGATTTATTTGTGCAACATTTCAAAATTCAATATAATTTCCCCCCATTTGATCAACACACATATACTATTTTTATCAATTTTATCTATTTTGATTAAGTTTTAGTACCAATTTTTTGATAATCCATTAATAATTATTACAATACAATAAGTAACACTCAGAAATTTTAAACAATAACAACTCATATAATACTATTTAATACTATTAATTGACGTACATTATTGATTTATCATCCTATATAATACTATTTAATTAATAATAAAATTTTCAACATCTCTAGGGAGGAGTGAGAATGTCCCATTCATCCCCATTTGAAATGTCCCAATCATCCCCATGATGCATAATATCCCTTCTCAGCCATTTTACCTCAAAAATTATTTTGTCACAATGGTTACTATTCATTCATTTTAATTACTGATATTGAACCTTAAAATAAATAACTACACCATAGCTTAATTTTTTATATTGTATAAGATATTTCACATCTTCAAATGTAAAAAAAAAACTTACTTTTAAGCAGAGATTTCAGAAAATGCAACTTTGAAGGAAAATGAAAACAGCAATGTGGTCCTACTTTTAGTTCTGAAGCACACTGTGGTAGAGGTATATGGGGTTAGGAAGCAATTTAAAATAAATGTTTATTGCCTAAAATATTGAGAATGTCCCATACATCCCCTAGCTCCCCTAATGCTAACAAAAAAAATATTTTATGTCTGTACATTACGTGTAAAAATGCGTGTTTTCAGAAGAAATTTTTCTACACATACAACTACTGAAAAACCTGTAAAAAAAAATTATATCAGAATTACGCCTCTCTGTTTAATATTTGTGGAGTTGGTATAAATATTTTAGGAAAGATCACGTAATATTCCCGTATAATATTGATTCAGAAATAGAACTGCTTCAACTATGCTTTTTTTAAATAAAATAATTTTATTATTATGCTGCACAATAAAAATGTGTGGATGAATGTTTTAGGCTATTTTAAGTTGCTGCTTAAAGCCAATATCATGGATATCATGTTATGCTTCTTTTGAGTAATAAAGTTACACTATTCTTTTTGCGTTAAACGAATCGATTGTAAATTTTAGAAATGCATAGCTGTAAATTGAAATTTACGTTATATTTATAAAAATAAAAACACTTTTGCATGTTATAATTTAGGGTAAATTCTTCTTTTAATTCGTCATTATAGAAAAATATGGCTTCTAAAGACCAATATAGGTTTGATTCCTGTGACAATGCATTAACGGGTTATATTCAACAATCGGAGAAATTCTAAACAACAGTATGGACTCCTTAGCTGCATCAATGTATAATCGCGTAGATTTAAAATTGGAATAATTTATTTTTAAAATGTATCTTATATTGTTTTCTTTAGTTACAGATTGGACGACAGGTTTGTTAGGATGGAAGTGAAGATAAAATTTCTATTGCCCAGCTGCATCTTTGGAATTGCCTCTCTGCATAACTTCTGACAATTCGATTTCAAGTGGGGTAAGATTTTCTGGGTGATTTTAAAAAGTATATCTACTGTATGAAAGTAAATTATTATTTAAGTATTGTATATAAATTGTACTTATGTGCAATACTTAAATATTAACTTATCTTTAGTATTCACTTATTTAATACTTACTCAGAAGGAACTTTATTATATGTTTATACATTAAAATGCTTTGTAAAAGTGCAAATTTTGAAACATAGTGAATTTGCATAGAATATTTGCAACCGCAGGAAAATCTACAGGAAATATTATAGTAGGATTTGTTTCGGTATTTTTAATGTTTAGGAAGTTGGGATCAAATACTAATTTAAGAAAAGATTGTATAATCTTCAAGCATAATAATAAGTTAGAAATGCAACTGTTTAAAATAACTCATATTAATTTAACAATATAAAAGAAACAAAATATACAGTATTATATAAAAATGTATATTTCGTGTGGTAGGTAGAATGAATATCATACAAAAATCCTGAAAGAGTCAATTCGAATGACAATTGTATGAGAATTCAAACCATCGAGTACAATGACACACCGCATTATATCACGATAGAAAACGAGAAATGTTTAGCAGCAGGCTATGGGAAATGCGGGTTTCAGCAACACCGTCATGCTTCTTGAGGAAAAGAACAGCGTCGACTTGCCATTAGGTAAGTTGAATTTAATCCGTCGCCTCAACTTGCTATAGATTGTTGCTCAGGTTTCCCTCTAAATGCCTTCCGAGTGACGCAGTGAATATATCATTGAAGCGTGGTCTACAATATATATATATATATATATATTTTTTTTTTTTTAAGAGCTTCTTTTACCAACATTTTATAATAAACGTAGAATAAATGCATATTGATAAATAAATAAACATCAAAAAATGCGGTTTTTAAAAGGAAAATTTAATAAGTAAATAAAATATCTTAAGACAATCTATTTCATTTATAAAAATTAAAGAAAAAACTAAATAAAATTTATTAAATTATTTAAGACAATGTATTTCATATATTAAATTTTAACGAAACAACAATTATTTTTCTTAAATTTTGCTTATTTAACTACGATCACCTTACCATCCTGTAACACAAGAAACTCTGTATTAATAACAATATTTTTATGATAGTAATAGTTAAAATTCCATTTAAGCTATTTTTACTAATTTACTAATTTAAAATAATTACTATTATCCGAGTCTAAATGTTTAGTGTGGTAGGTCGAATGAAAATCAGGCCTAAAACCAAAAATTGTCAATCGGATTTACAATCGTATTAGCATTCAAACTATTGTGTACATTCAGGTATATTATATTACTGAGAGAGGTAGGAGTGAAATTTTTTTTGGCATGCTATGAAAAAGGTGAATTTACGCAATCTCGTCATGCTCCTTGAGGGCATGAACAGCGTCAGCTTGCCATTAGGTAAGTTGAATTTAGTCCACAACTTCAAGTTGCCACTAACTGTGGCGGAGATTTCCCTCTAAATTTCTTTCGAAAGAGGTAGTGAATATATAATTTTAGCTTATATTTTGAGTTTATCAGATTTCTCTCGAAGTACCATTCAAGCAAGGCCTAGAATACATTTTGTATTTTGTTGTTCACTAAATCGCGATTGCAGAGCTGAATTTACTAACCTTATGTATAGCAAAATTTGAATAAATACACATTAATAAAATTACAAATGACCAAAAACTGAGGTTTTTCAAAACAAAGCTAAATAAGTAAGAAAAATCCGCTCAATTGATTTCTTTATAACAAACGTAAACGAAAGGTCATATATTTTTATCAAATTGTGCTTAGTTCCGAAATAATTTCCGCAACCTTCCCTTCCCAAAAGAAAATAAATCCTGTATCAGTATCAAAATGATTATGTTGTAATAGCCTAAAATACTTTTAAGGTGCTTTATATTAATTTAACAATATAAAATAAACAAAATATACAGTATTATTCACAAATGTATATATTGTGTGGTTGGTCGAATGAATATCATGGTAAAATCCTGAAAGAGTCAATTCGAGTGACAATTGTATGAGCATTCAATGCACTGTGTACAATGACACATCACATTATATCACAATAGAAAACGTGAAACTTTTAGTAGAATTCTGTGGGAAGTGCGGATTTACACAACCTCCTCACGCTCCTTGAGGGCAGGAACAGCGTCGACTTGCCATTAGGTAAGTTGAATAATCCGCAACCTCAAATTGCCATTTACTGTGGCGGAGGTTTCCCTCTAAATTTCTTTCGAGAGGCAAAAATATATAATTTTAGCTTATATTTCGAGTATACCCGATTTCTCTCGACCATTCAAGCAATATTTTAACTTTTGTTGTTCTCTAAATCACGATTGCAGGGGTCAATTTACTAACCAGATGTATAGATAAATTTGAATAAATGCAGATTAATAAAAATATAAAACTCTGAAACTGAGGTTTTTCAAAAAAAGAAAACTAAATAAATGAAAAAATTCCGCACAATATATTTCCTTATAATAAACTTAAACGAAAGATCTTATTTTTTTCTATATTTGTGCTTAGTTCCTAAACATTTTCCGCCACTTTCCTTTACCAAAAGAATATAAATCATTTTATCAGCATCAAAACGTTAATGTTGTAATAGCCTAAAATATTTTATGGTGTTTTATATTAATTTATCAATATATAATAAACAAAATATACAGTATTGTGAAAAAAATGTGTATACCGTGTGGTAGGTCGAATGAATATCATGCTAAAATTCTGGAAGAATCAATTCGCATGAATATTGTATGAGCTTAAATGCACTGTGTACAATGACATATCACATTATATCACAATAGAAAACGTGAAATTTTTAGAAGCATTTTATGGGAAATGCGGATTTATACAACTTCGTCATACTCCTTGACGGCATGAATAGCTTCGACTTGCCATTAGGTAAGTTGAATTTAATCTGGAACCTCAACTTGCCGTAGATTTTGGCTCAGGTTGCCCTCTAAATACCTTCCGAGTGACGCAATGAATATATAATTTTAACTTATTCTTCAAGTTATTCCAATTATTATCACGACCTACCATTTGGGCGCACTCTAAAAAGTAATTTGAAATTTTTGTTTTTTTTAAAAGAGCATCTTTTACTTATAACTTATGATAAACGTAGAATAAATGCATATCAATAAATACATAAAATTCGGAAACTGACGTTTTTTAAAAAAATTTAATGCGTAAATAAAATTCGGATGATTTATTTCGTATATTAAATTTTTACAAAACAACAATTTCTTTTTGAATTTATGCTTATTTAAGTACAGTTTTTGTTCAGTGTTTGTTCAGTTCACCTTGTCCTAATGTAATAAAAGAAACTATGTATTTGCAATTGTAAGTTTATAATAGTAATATTTAAAATTGCATTTAAGTTGTTATTACTACTTTAATAATTTAAAATAGTCAGTATTTTAAAATAGTGAGTCATTTAAAATTTAATAATTTAAAATAGTCAGCCTGTACGTTTAGTGTGATATTTCGAATGGAAATCCGCCCAGAACTAAAAATTGTCAATACGGATTACAATCGTGTCGGTATGCAAACTATTGTGTACATTAAGGTATATTGTAATACTGAGTGAGTTAGGAGTGAAATTGTTTTGGCATGCTTTGGGAAAAGTGGATTTACGCAACCTCGTCATGCTCCTTGAGGGCAGGAACAGCGTCCGCTTGCCATTAGGTAAGTTGAATATAATCCGCAACCTCAAGTTTCCATTTACTGTGACGGAGGTTTCCCTCTAAATTTCTTTCGAGAGAGGCAGTAAATATATAATTTTACCTTATACTTCGAGTTTACCCGATTTTTCTCAACGTACCATTCAAGCAAGAATTAAAATATATTTTAAATTTTTGTATTCTCTAAATCAGGATTTCAGAGCTGAATTTACTAACATGATGTCTAGTAAAATTTTATAATGAATGGAGATTAATAAAAAAACAAATGTCAAAAACTGAGGATTTTCAAAACAAAGCTAAATAAATGAAAAAATTCCGCGCAATTGATTTCCTTAAAATAAACGTAAAAGAAAGATCCTATATTTTTTTATCAAATTGTGCTTAGTTCCTAAACAATTTTCGCCACCTTCCCTTCCAAAAAGAAAATAAATCCTGTATCAGTATCAAAATGATTATTTTGTAATAGCCTAAAATACTTTTAATGTGTTTTATATTACTTTATCAATATATAAAAAACAAAATATACAGTATTATACAAAAATGTATATATCGTGTGGTAGGTCGAATGAATATCATGCTAAAATCCTGGAAGAATCAGTTCGAATGACAATTGTATGAGCATTCAGTGCACTGTGTACAATGACACATCACATTATATCAGCAATCACAATAAAAAACGCGAAACTTTTGTAGCATTCTATGGGAATTGCGGATTTACGCAACTTCGTCATGCTCCTTGAGGGCAGGAACAGCGTCGACTTGCCATTAGGTAAGTTGAATTTAATCCGCAACTTCAAATTGCCATTTACTGTGGTGGAGGTTTCCCTCTAAATTTCTTTCGAGATTCAAAAATATATAATTTTAGCTTATATTCCGTGTATACCCGATTTCTCTCGACTTGCATTCAAGCAATATTTTAAATTTTGTTATTCTCTAAATCACGATTGCAGGGGTCAATTTACTAACCAGATGTATAGCAAAATTTGAATAAATGCAGATTAATAAAAATATAAAAGTCTGAAACTGAGGTTTTTCAAAAAAAAAAAAAAACTAAATAAATGAAAAAATTCCGCACAATATATTTCCTTATAATAAACTTAAACGAAAGATCATATTTTTTTCTCAATTTGTGCTTAGTTCCTAAACATTTTCCACCACTTTCCCTTACCAAAAGAAAATAATTCATTTTATCCGTATCAAAACGTTAATGTTGTAATAGCCTAAAATACTTTTAATGTGTTTTATATTACTTTATCAATATATAAAAAACAAAATATACAGTATTATACAAAAATGTATACATCGTGTGGTAGGTCGAATGAATATCATGCTAAAATCCTGGAAGAATCAGTTCGAATGACAATTGTATGAGCATTCAGTGCACTGTGTACAATGACACATCACATTATATCAGCAATCACAATAAAAAACGCGAAACTTTTGTAGCATTCTATGGGAATTGCGGATTTACGCAACTTCGTCATGCTCCTTGAGGGCAGGAACAGCGTCGACTTGCCATTAGGTAAGTTGAATTTAATCCGCAACTTCAAATTGCCATTTACTGTGGTGGAGGTTTCCCTCTAAATTTCTTTCGAGATTCAAAAATATATAATTTTAGCTTATATTCCGTGTATACCCGATTTCTCTCGACTTGCATTCAAGCAATATTTTAAATTTTGTTATTCTCTAAATCACGATTGCAGGGGTCAATTTACTAACCAGATGTAAAGCAAAATTTGAATAAATGCAGATTAATAAAAATATAAAAGTCTGAAACTGAGGTGTTTAAAAAAAAAACTAAATAAGTGAAAAAATTCCACACAATATATTTCCTTATAATAAACTTAAACGAAAGATCTTATTTTTTTCTATATTTGTGCTTAGTTCCTAAACATTTTCCGCCACTTTCCTTTACCAAAAGAATATAAATCATTTTATCAGCATCAAAACGTTAATGTTGTAATAGCCTAAAATATTTTATGGTGTTTTATATTAATTTATCAATATATAAAAAACAAAATATACAGTATTATACAAAAATGTATACATCGTGTGGTAGGTCGAATGAATATCATGCTAAAATCCTGGAAGAATCAGTTCGAATGACAATTGTATGAGCATTCAGTGCACTGTGTACAATGACACATCACATTATATCAGCAATCACAATAAAAAACGCGAAACTTTTGTAGCATTCTATGGGAATTGCGGATTTACGCAACTTCGTCATGCTCCTTGAGGGCAGGAACAGCGTCGACTTGCCATTAGGTAAGTTGAATTTAATCCGCAACTTCAAATTGCCATTTACTGTGGTGGAGGTTTCCCTCTAAATTTCTTTCGAGATTCAAAAATATATAATTTTAGCTTATATTCCGTGTATACCCGATTTCTCTCGACTTGCATTCAAGCAATATTTTAAATTTTGTTATTCTCTAAATCACGATTGCAGGGGTCAATTTACTAACCAGATGTAAAGCAAAATTTGAATAAATGCAGATTAATAAAAATATAAAAGTCTGAAACTGAGGTGTTTAAAAAAAAAAACTAAATAAGTGAAAAAATTCCACACAATATATTTCCTTATAAAAAACTTAAACTAAAGATCATATTTTTTTCTCAATTTGTGCTTAGTTCCTAAACATTTTCCACCACTTTCCCTTACCAAAAGAAAATAATTCATTTTATCCGTATCAAAACGTTAATGTTGTAATAGCCTAAAATACTTTTAATGTGTTTTATATTAATTTATCAATATATAACAAACAAAATATACAGTATTATACAAAAATGTATATATCGTGTGGTAGGTCGAATGAATATCATGCTAAAATCCTGGAAGAAACAGTTCGAATGACAATTGTATGAGCATCCAGTGCACTGTGTACAATGACACATCACATTATATCAGCAATCACAATAAAAAACGTGAAACTTTTGTAGCATTCTATGGGAATTGCGGATTTACGCAACCTCGTCATGCTCCTTGAGAACAGGAACAGCGTCGACATGCCATTAGGTAAGTTGAATTTAATCCGCAACTTCAAATTGCCATTTAGTGTGGCGGAGGTCTCCCTCTAAATTTCTTCCGAGAGGCAAAAATATATAATTTTAGCTTATATTCCGAGTATACCCGATTTCTCTCGACTTGCCATTCAAGCAATATTTTAACTTTTGTTGTTCTCTAAATCACGATTGCAGGGGTCAATTTACTAACCAGATGTATAGATAAATTTGAATAAATGCAGATTAATAAAAATATAAAACTCTGAAACTGAGGTTTTTCAAAAAAAGAAAACTAAATAAATGAAAAAATTCCGCACAATATATTTCCTTATAATAAACTTAAACGAAAGATCTTATTTTTTTCTATATTTGTGCTTAGTTCCTAAACATTTTCCGCCACTTTCCTTTACCAAAAGAATATAAATCATTTTATCAGCATCAAAACGTTAATGTTGTAAATAGCCTAAAATATTTTATGGTGTTTTATATTAATTTATCAATATATAATAAACAAAATATACAGTATTGTGAAAAAAATGTGTATACCGTGTGGTAGGTCGAATGAATATCATGCTAAAATTCTGGAAGAATCAATTCGCATGAATATTGTATGAGCTTAAATGCACTGTGTACAATGACATATCACATTATATCACAATAGAAAACGTGAAATTTTTAGAAGCATTTTATGGGAAATGCGGATTTATACAACTTCGTCATGCTCCTTGACGGCATGAATAGCTTCGACTTGCCATTAGGTAAGTTGAATTTAATCTGGAACCTCAACTTGCCGTAGATTTTGGCTCAGGTTGCCCTCTAAATACCTTCCGAGTGACGCAATGAATATATAATTTTAACTTATTCTTCAAGTTATTCCAATTATTATCACGACCTACCATTTGGGCGCACTCTAAAAAGTAATTTGAAATTTTTGTTTTTTTTAAAAGAGCATCTTTTACTTATAACTTATGATAAACGTAGAATAAATGCATATCAATAAATACATAAAATTCGGAAACTGACGTTTTTTAAAAAAATTTAATGCGTAAATAAAATTCGGATGATTTATTTCGTATATTAAATTTTTACAAAACAACAATTTCTTTTTGAATTTATGCTTATTTAAGTACAGTTTTTGTTCAGTGTTTGTTCAGTTTACCTTGTCCTAATGTAATAAAAGAAACTATGTATTTGCAATTGTAAGTTTATAATAGTAATATTTAAAATTGCATTTAAGTTGTTATTACTACTTTAATAATTTAAAATAGTCAGTATTTTAAAATAGTCAGTCATTTAAAATTTAATAATTTAAAATAGTCAGCCTGTACGTTTAGTGTGATATTTCGAATGGAAATCCGCCCAGAACTAAAAATTGTCAATACGGATTACAATCGTGTCGGTATGCAAACTATTGTGTACATTAAGGTATATTGTAATACTGCCTGAGTTAGGAGTGAAATTGTTTTGGCATGCTTTGGGAAAAGTGGATTTACGCAACCTCGTCATGCTCCTTGAGGGCAGGAACAGCGTCCGCTTGCCATTAGGTAAGTTGAATATAATCCGCAACCTCAAGTTTCCATTTACTGTGACGGAGGTTTCCCTCTAAATTTCTTTCGAGAGAGGCAGTAAATATATAATTTTACCTTATACTTCGAGTTTACCCGATTTTTCTCAACGTACCATTCAAGCAAGAATTAAAATATATTTTAAATTTTTGTATTCTCTAAATCAGGATTTCAGAGCTGAATTTACTAACATGATGTCTAGTAAAATTTTATAATGAATGGAGATTAATAAAAAAACAAATGTCAAAAACTGAGGATTTTCAAAACAAAGCTAAATAAATGAAAAAATTCCGCGCAATTGATTTCCTTAAAATAAACGTAAAAGAAAGGTCCTATATTTTTTTATCAAATTGTGCTTAGTTCCTAAACAATTTTCGCCACCTTCCCTTCCAAAAAGAAAATAAATCCTGTATCAGTATCAAAATGATTATTTTGTAATAGCCTAAAATTCTTTTAATGTGTTTTATATTAATTTATCAATATATAAAAAACAAAATATACAGTATTATACAAAAATGTATATATCGTGTGGTAGGTCGAATGAATATCATGCTAAAATCCTGGAAGAATCAGTTCGAATGACAATTGTATGAGCATTCAGTGCACTGTGTACAATGACACATCACATTATATCAGCAATCACAATAAAAAACGCGAAACTTTTGTAGCATTCTATGGTAATTGCGGATTTACGCAACTTCGTCATGCTCCTTGAGGGCAGGAACAGCGTCGACTTGCCATTAGGTAAGTTGAATTTAATCTGCAACTTCAAATTGCCATTTACTGTGGTGGAGGTTTCCCTCTAAATTTCTTTCGAGATTCAAAAATATATAATTTTAGCTTATATTCCGTGTATACCCGATTTCTCTCGACTTGCATTCAAGCAATATTTTAAATTTTGTTATTCTCTAAATCACGATTGCAGGGGTCAATTTACTAACCAGATGTATAGCAAAATTTGAATAAATGCAGATTAATAAAAATATAAAAGTCTGAAACTGAGGTTTTTCAAAAAAAAAAAAAAACTAAATAAATGAAAAAATTCCGCACAATATATTTCCTTATAATAAACTTAAACGAAAGATCATATTTTTTTCTCAATTTGGGCTTAGTTCCTAAACATTTTCCACCACTTTCCCTTACCAAAAGAAAATAATTCATTTTATCCGTATCAAAACGTTAATGTTGTAATAGCCTAAAATACTTTTAATGTGTTTTATATTACTTTATCAATATATAAAAAACAAAATATACAGTATTATACAAAAATGTATACATCGTGTGGTAGGTCGAATGAATATCATGCTAAAATCCTGGAAGAATCAGTTCGAATGACAATTGTATGAGCATTCAGTGCACTGTGTACAATGACACATCACATTATATCAGCAATCACAATAAAAAACGCGAAACTTTTGTAGCATTCTATGGGAATTGCGGATTTACGCAACTTCGTCATGCTCCTTGAGGGCAGGAACAGCGTCGACTTGCCATTAGGTAAGTTGAATTTAATCCGCAACTTCAAATTGCCATTTACTGTGGTGGAGGTTTCCCTCTAAATTTCTTTCGAGATTCAAAAATATATAATTTTAGCTTATATTCCGTGTATACCCGATTTCTCTCGACTTGCATTCAAGCAATATTTTAAATTTTGTTATTCTCTAAATCACGATTGCAGGGGTCAATTTACTAACCAGATGTAAAGCAAAATTTGAATAAATGCAGATTAATAAAAATATAAAAGTCTGAAACTGAGGTGTTTAAAAAAAAAACTAAATAAGTGAAAAAATTCCACACAATATATTTCCTTATAATAAACTTAAACGAAAGATCTTATTTTTTTCTATATTTGTGCTTAGTTCCTAAACATTTTCCGCCACTTTCCTTTACCAAAAGAATATAAATCATTTTATCAGCATCAAAACGTTAATGTTGTAATAGCCTAAAATATTTTATGGTGTTTTATATTAATTTATCAATATATAAAAAACAAAATATACAGTATTATACAAAAATGTATACATCGTGTGGTAGGTCGAATGAATATCATGCTAAAATCCTGGAAGAATCAGTTCGAATGACAATTGTATGAGCATTCAGTGCACTGTGTACAATGACACATCACATTATATCAGCAATCACAATAAAAAACGCGAAACTTTTGTAGCATTCTATGGGAATTGCGGATTTACGCAACTTCGTCATGCTCCTTGAGGGCAGGAACAGCGTCGACTTGCCATTAGGTAAGTTGAATTTAATCCGCAACTTCAAATTGCCATTTACTGTGGTGGAGGTTTCCCTCTAAATTTCTTTCGAGATTCAAAAATATATAATTTTAGCTTATATTCCGTGTATACCCGATTTCTCTCGACTTGCATTCAAGCAATATTTTAAATTTTGTTATTCTCTAAATCACGATTGCAGGGGTCAATTTACTAACCAGATGTAAAGCAAAATTTGAATAAATGCAGATTAATAAAAATATAAAAGTCTGAAACTGAGGTGTTTAAAAAAAAAACTAAATAAGTGAAAAAATTCCACACAATATATTTCCTTATAAAAAACTTAAACTAAAGATCATATTTTTTTCTCAATTTGTGCTTAGTTCCTAAACATTTTCCACCACTTTCCCTTACCAAAAGAAAATAATTCATTTTATCCGTATCAAAACGTTAATGTTGTAATAGCCTAAAATACTTTTAATGTGTTTTATATTAATTTATCAATATATAACAAACAAAATATACAGTATTATACAAAAATGTATATATCGTGTGGTAGGTCGAATGAATATCATGCTAAAATCCTGGAAGAAACAGTTCGAATGACAATTGTATGAGCATCCAGTGCA
This sequence comes from Maratus speciosus, assembly GCA_963932465.1. Lineage (NCBI taxonomy): Eukaryota > Metazoa > Arthropoda > Arachnida > Araneae > Salticidae > Maratus > Maratus speciosus. Next base: position 431,005,744 of record OZ010792.1, read on the forward strand.
CTGTGTACAATGACACATCACATTATATCAGCAATCACAATAAAAAACGTGAAACTTTTGTAGCATTCTATGGGAATTGCGGATTTACGCAACCTCGTCATGCTCCTTGAGAACAGGAACAGCGTCGACATGCCATTAGGTAAGTTGAATTTAATCCGCAACTTCAAATTGCCATTTAGTGTGGCGGAGGTCTCCCTCTAAATTTCTTCCGAGAGGCAAAAATATATAATTTTAGCTTATATTCCGAGTATACCCGATTTCTCTCGACTTGCCATTCAAGCAATATTTTAACTTTTGTTGTTCTCTAAATCACGATTGCAGGGGTCAATTTACTAACCAGATGTATAGATAAATTTGAATAAATGCAGATTAATAAAAATATAAAACTCTGAAACTGAGGTTTTTCAAAAAAAGAAAACTAAATAAATGAAAAAATTCCGCACAATATATTTCCTTATAATAAACTTAAACGAAAGATCTTATTTTTTTCTATATTTGTGCTTAGTTCCTAAACATTTTCCGCCACTTTCCTTTACCAAAAGAATATAAATCATTTTATCAGCATCAAAACGTTAATGTTGTAAATAGCCTAAAATATTTTATGGTGTTTTATATTAATTTATCAATATATAATAAACAAAATATACAGTATTGTGAAAAAAATGTGTATACCGTGTGGTAGGTCGAATGAATATCATGCTAAAATTCTGGAAGAATCAATTCGCATGAATATTGTATGAGCTTAAATGCACTGTGTACAATGACATATCACATTATATCACAATAGAAAACGTGAAATTTTTAGAAGCATTTTATGGGAAATGCGGATTTATACAACTTCGTCATGCTCCTTGACGGCATGAATAGCTTCGACTTGCCATTAGGTAAGTTGAATTTAATCTGGAACCTCAACTTGCCGTAGATTTTGGCTCAGGTTGCCCTCTAAATACCTTCCGAGTGACGCAATGAATATATAATTTTAACTTATTCTTCAAGTTATTCCAATTATTATCACGACCTACCATTTGGGCGCACTCTAAAAAGTAATTTGAAATTTTTGTTTTTTTTAAAAGAGCATCTTTTACTTATAACTTATGATAAACGTAGAATAAATGCATATCAATAAATACATAAAATTCGGAAACTGACGTTTTTTAAAAAAATTTAATGCGTAAATAAAATTCGGATGATTTATTTCGTATATTAAATTTTTACAAAACAACAATTTCTTTTTGAATTTATGCTTATTTAAGTACAGTTTTTGTTCAGTGTTTGTTCAGTTTACCTTGTCCTAATGTAATAAAAGAAACTATGTATTTGCAATTGTAAGTTTATAATAGTAATATTTAAAATTGCATTTAAGTTGTTATTACTACTTTAATAATTTAAAATAGTCAGTATTTTAAAATAGTCAGTCATTTAAAATTTAATAATTTAAAATAGTCAGCCTGTACGTTTAGTGTGATATTTCGAATGGAAATCCGCCCAGAACTAAAAATTGTCAATACGGATTACAATCGTGTCGGTATGCAAACTATTGTGTACATTAAGGTATATTGTAATACTGCCTGAGTTAGGAGTGAAATTGTTTTGGCATGCTTTGGGAAAAGTGGATTTACGCAACCTCGTCATGCTCCTTGAGGGCAGGAACAGCGTCCGCTTGCCATTAGGTAAGTTGAATATAATCCGCAACCTCAAGTTTCCATTTACTGTGACGGAGGTTTCCCTCTAAATTTCTTTCGAGAGAGGCAGTAAATATATAATTTTACCTTATACTTCGAGTTTACCCGATTTTTCTCAACGTACCATTCAAGCAAGAATTAAAATATATTTTAAATTTTTGTATTCTCTAAATCAGGATTTCAGAGCTGAATTTACTAACATGATGTCTAGTAAAATTTTATAATGAATGGAGATTAATAAAAAAACAAATGTCAAAAACTGAGGATTTTCAAAACAAAGCTAAATAAATGAAAAAATTCCGCGCAATTGATTTCCTTAAAATAAACGTAAAAGAAAGGTCCTATATTTTTTTATCAAATTGTGCTTAGTTCCTAAACAATTTTCGCCACCTTCCCTTCCAAAAAGAAAATAAATCCTGTATCAGTATCAAAATGATTATTTTGTAATAGCCTAAAATTCTTTTAATGTGTTTTATATTAATTTATCAATATATAAAAAACAAAATATACAGTATTATACAAAAATGTATATATCGTGTGGTAGGTCGAATGAATATCATGCTAAAATCCTGGAAGAATCAGTTCGAATGACAATTGTATGAGCATTCAGTGCACTGTGTACAATGACACATCACATTATATCAGCAATCACAATAAAAAACGCGAAACTTTTGTAGCATTCTATGGTAATTGCGGATTTACGCAACTTCGTCATGCTCCTTGAGGGCAGGAACAGCGTCGACTTGCCATTAGGTAAGTTGAATTTAATCTGCAACTTCAAATTGCCATTTACTGTGGTGGAGGTTTCCCTCTAAATTTCTTTCGAGATTCAAAAATATATAATTTTAGCTTATATTCCGTGTATACCCGATTTCTCTCGACTTGCATTCAAGCAATATTTTAAATTTTGTTATTCTCTAAATCACGATTGCAGGGGTCAATTTACTAACCAGATGTATAGCAAAATTTGAATAAATGCAGATTAATAAAAATATAAAAGTCTGAAACTGAGGTTTTTCAAAAAAAAAAAAAACTAAATAAATGAAAAAATTCCGCACAATATATTTCCTTATAATAAACTTAAACGAAAGATCATATTTTTTTCTCAATTTGGGCTTAGTTCCTAAACATTTTCCGCCACTTTCCCTTACCAAAAGAAAATAAATCATTTTATCAGTATCAAAACGTTAATGTTGTAATAGCCTAAAATATTTTTAGGTGTTTTATATTAATTTATCAATATATAATAAACAAAATATACAGTATTCTGAAAAAATGTGTATACCGTGTGGTAGGTCGAATGAATATCATTCTAAAATACTGGAAGATCCGAGCATACAATGCACTGTGTACAATGACACATCACATTATATCACAATAGAAAACGTGAAATTTTTAGAAGCATTTTACGGGAAATGCGGATTTATACAACTTCGTCATGCTCCTTGACGGCATGAATAGCTTCTACTTGCCATTAGGTAAGTTGAATTTAATCTGCAACCTCAACTTGCCATAGATTTTGGCTCAGGTTGCCCTCTAAATACATTCCGAGTGACGCAATGAATATATAATTTTAACTTATTCTTCAAGTTATTCCAATTATTAACTCGACCTACCGTTTGGGCGCAGTCTAAAAAGAAATTTGAATTTTTTTTTTTTTTTTAAAGAGTATCTTTTACTTATAACTTATGATAAACGTAGAATATATGCATATCAATAAATACATAAAATTAAGAAACTGACGTTTGAAAAAAAATTTAATGCGTAAATAAAATTCGGATGATTTATTTCGTATATTAAATTTTAACAAAACAACAATTTCTTTTTGAAATTATGCTTATTTAAGTACAGTTTTTGTTCAGTGTTTGTTCAGTTCACCTTGTCCTAATGTAATAAAAGAAACTATGTATTTGTAATTGTAAGTTTATGATAGTAATATTTAAAATTGCATTTAAGTTGTTATTACTACTTTAATAATTTAAAATAGTCAGTATTTTAAAATAGTCAGTCATTTAAAATTTAATAATTTAAAATATTCTGTCTGTACGTTTAGTGTGGTATTTCGAATGGAAATCCGCCCACAACCAAAAATTGTCAATACGGATTATAATCGTGTCGGCATGCAAACTATTGTGCACATTGAGGTATATTGTAATACTGAGTGAGGTAGGAGTGAAATTGTTTTGGCATGCTTTGGGAAAAGTGGATTTACGCAACCTCGTCATGCTCCTTGAGGGCAGGAACAACGTTCGCTTGCCATTAGATAAGTTGAATATAATCCGCAACCTCAAGTTTCCATTTACTGTGATGGAGGTTTCCCTCTAAATTTCTTTCGAGAGAGGCAGTAAATATATAATTTTACCCAATATTTCGAGTTTACCCGATTTTTCTCAACGTACCATTCAAGCAAGTCTTAAAATATATTTTAAATTTTTTTATTCTCTAAATCAGGATTGCAGAGCTGAATTTATCTAACATGATGTCTAGTAAAATTTTATAATGAATGGAGATTAATAAAAAAACAAATGTCAAATACTGAGGATTTTCAAAACAAAGCTAAATAAATGAAAAAATTCCGTGCAATTGATTTCCTTAAAATAAACATAAAAGAAAGGTCATATATTTTTTTATCAAATTGTGCTTAGTTCCTAAACAATTTCCGCCACCTTCCCTTCCAAAAAGAAAATAAATTCCTGTATCAGTATCAAAATGATTATTTTGTAATAGCCTAAAATACTTTTAATGTGTTTTATATTAATTTATCAATATATAAAAAACAAAATATACAGTATTATACAAAAATGTATATATCGTGTGGTAGGTCGAATGAATATCATGCTAAAATCCTGGAAGAATCAGTTCGAATGACAATTGTATGAGCATTCACTGCACTGTGTACAATGACACATCATATTATATCAGCAAATCACAATAAAAAACGCGAAAATTTTGTAGCATTCTATGGGAATATCGGGTTTACGCAAAATCGTCATGCTCCTTGAGAGCAGAAACAGCGTCGACTTGCCATTAGGTAAGTGTAATTTAATCCGCAACTTCAAATTGCCATTTACTGTGGTGGAGGTTTCCCTCTAAATTTCTTTCGAGATTCAAAAATATATAATTTTAGCTTATATTCCGTGTATACCCGATTTCTCTCGATTTGCATTCAAGCAATATTTTAAATTTTGTTATTCTCTAAATCACGATTGCAGGGGTCAATTTACTAACCAGATGTATAGCAAAATTTGAATAAATGCAGATTAATAAAAATATAAAAGTCTGAAACTGAGGTTTTTCAAAAAAAAAAACTAAATAAATGAAAAAATTCCGCACAATATATTTCCTTATAATAAACTTAAACGAAAGATCATATTTTTTTCTCAATTTGTGCTTAGTTCCTAAACATTTTCCGTCACTTTCCCTTACCAAAAGAAAATAAATCATTTTATCAGTATCAAAACGTTAATGTTGTAATAGCCTAAAATATTTTAAGGTGTTTTATATTAATTTATCAATATATAATAAACAAAATATACAGTATTGTGAAAAAATGTGTATACCGTGTGGTAGGTCGAATGAATATCATGCTAAAATTCTGGAAGAATCAATTCGAATGGCAATTGTATGAGCATACGATGCACTGTGTACAATGACACATCACATTATATCACAACAGAAAACGTGAAACTTTTAGAAGCATTTTATGGGAAATGCGGATTTATACAACTTCGTCATGCTCCTTGACGGCATGAATAGCTTCGACTTGCCATTAGGTAAGTTGAATTTAATCTGGAACCTCAAATTACCATAGATTTTGGCTCAGGTTGCCCTCTAAATACCTTCCGAGTGACGCAAAGAATATTTACTTTTAACTTATTCTTCAAGTTATTCCAATTATTATCTCGACCTACCATTTGGGCGCAGTCTAAAAAGTAATTTGAAATTTTTGTTTTTTCAAAACAGCATTTTTTACTTATAACTTATGATAAACGTAGAATAAATGCATAAAATTCAGAAACTGACGTTTTTAAAAAAAACTTTAATGCGTAAATAAAATTCGGATGGTTTATTTCGTATATTAAATTTTTACAAAACAACAATTTCTTTTTGAATTTATACTTATTTAAGTACAGTTTTTGTTCAGTGTGTGTTCAGTTCACCTTGTCCTAATGTAATAAAAGAAACTACGTATTTGTAATTGTAAGTTTATGATAGTAATATTTAAAATTGTATTTAAGTTGTTATTACTACTTTAATAATTTAAAATAGTCAGAATTTAAAATAGTCAGTCTGTACGTTTAGTGGGGTATTTCGAAAGGAAATCCGCCCAAAACCAAAAATTGTCAATACGGATTATAATCGTGTCGGTAAGCAAACTATTGTGTATATTGAGGTACATTGTAATACTGAGTGAGGTAGGAGCGAAATTTTTTTGGCATGCTTTGGGAAAAGTGGATTTACGCAACCTCGTCATGCTCCTTGAGGGCAGGAACAGAGTCCGCTTGCCATTAGGTAAGTTGAATATAATCCGCAACCTCAAGATTCCATTTACTGTGACGGAGGTTTCCCTCTAAATTTCTTTCGAGAGAGGCAAAAATATATAATTTTAGCTTATATTTCGAGTATACCCGATTTCTCTCGACTTGCCATTCAAGCAATATTTTAAATTTTGTTGTTCTCTGAATCACGATTGCAGGGCTCAATTTACTAACCAGATGTATAGCAGAATTTGAATAAATGCAGATTAATAAAAATATAAAAGTCTGAAACTGAGGTTTTTCAAAAAAAAAACTAAATAAGTGAAAAAATTCCGCACAATATATTTCCTTATAAAAAACTTAAACGAAAGATCATATTTTTTTCTCAATTTGTACTTAGTTCCTAAACATTTTCCGCCACTTTCCCTTACCAAAAAAAAAAAATAATAATTCCTTTTATCAGTATCAAAACGTTAATGCTGTAATAGCCTAAAATATTTTAAGGAGTTTTATATTAATTTATCAATATATAAGAAACAAAATATACAGTATTGTGAAAAAATGTGTATACCGTGTGGTAGGTCGCATGAATATCATGCTAAAATTCTGGAAGAATCAATTCGAATGACAATTGTATCAGGATACAATGCACTGTGTACAATGACACATCACATTATATCACAATAGAAAAAGTGAAATTTTTAGAAGCATTTTATGGGAAATGCGGATTTATACAACTTCGTCATGCTCCTTGACGGCATGAATAGCTTCTACTTGCCATTAGGTAAGTTGAATTTAATCTGCAACCTCAACTTGCCATAGATTTTGGCTCAGGTTGCCCTCTAAATACATTCCGAGTGACGCAATGAATATATAATTTTAACTTATTCTTCAAGTTATTCCAATTATTAACTCGACCTACCGTTTGGGCGCAGTCTAAAAAGAAATTTGAATTTTTTTTTTTTTTTAAAGAGTATCTTTTACTTATAACTTATGATAAACGTAGAATATATGCATATCAATAAATACATAAAATTAAGAAACTGACGTTTGAAAAAAAAATTAATGCGTAAATAAAATTCGGATGATTTATTTCGTATATTAAATTTTAACAAAACAACGATTTCTTTTTGAAATTATGCTTATTTAAGTACAGTTTTTGTTCAGTGTTTGTTCAGTTCACCTTGTCCTAATGTAATAAAAGAAACTATGTATTTGTAATAGTAAGTTTATGATAGTAATATTTAAAATTGCATTTAAGTTGTTATTACTATTTTAATAATTTAAAATAGTCAGTATTTTAAAATAGTCAGTCATTTAAAATTTAATAACTTAAAATAGTCAGTCTGTACGTTTAGTGTGGTATTTCGAATGGAAATCGCCCAAAACCAAAAATTGTCAATACGGATTACAATAGAGTCGGCATGCAAACTATTAGGTACATTGAGGTATATTGTAATACTGAGTGAGGTAGGAGTGAAATTGTTTTGGCATGCTTTGGGAAAAGTGGATTTACGCAACCTCGTCATGCTCCTTGAGGGCAGGAACAGCGTCCGCTTGCCATTAGGTAAGATGAATATAATCCGCAACCTCAAGTTTCCATTTACTGTGACGGAGGTTTCCCTCTAAATTTCTTTCGAGAGAGGCAGTAAATATATAATTTTACCCTATATTTCCAGTTTACCCGATTTTTCTCAACGTACCATTCAAGCAAGTCTTAAAATATATTTTAAATTTTTGTATTCTCTAAATCAGGATTGCAGGGCTGAATCTACTAACATGATGGCTAGTACAATTTCATAATGAATGGAGATTAATAAAAAAACTAATTTCAAAAACTGAGAATTTTCAAAACAAAGCTAAATAAATGAAAAAATTCCGCGCAATTGATTTCCTTAAAATAAACTTAAAAGAAAGGTCATATATTTTTTTATCAAATTGTGCTTAGTTCCTAAACAATTTCCGCCACCTTCCCTTCCAAAAAGAAAATAAATCCTGTATCAGTATCAAAATGATTATGTTGTAATAGCCTAAAATACTTTTAATGTGTTTTATATTAATTTATCAATATATAAAAAACAAAATATACAGTATTATACAAAAATGTATATATCGTGTGGTAGGTCGAATGAATATTATGCTAAAATCCTGGAAGAATCAGTTCGAATGACAATTGTATGAGCATTCAGTGCACTGTGTACAATGGCACATCACATTATATAAGCAATCACAATAAAAAACGCAGTAGCATTCTACGGGAATTGCGGATTTACGCAACCTCGTCATGGTCCTTGAGGGCAGGAACAGCGTCGACTTGCCATTAGGTAAGTTGAATTTAATCCGCAACCTCAAATTACCATTTACTGTGGCGGAGGTTTCCTTCTAAATTTCTTTCGAGAGGCAAAAATATATAATTTTAGCTTATATTTCGAGTATACCCGATTTCTCTCGACTTGCCATTCAAGCAATATTTTAAATTTTGTTGTTCTCTAAATCACGATTGCAGGGCTCAATTTACTAACCAGATGTAAAGCAAAATTTGAATAAATGCAGATTAATAAAAATATAAAAGTCTGAAACTGAGGTGTTTAAAAAAAAAAACTAAATAAGTGAAAAAATTCCGCACAATATATTTCCTTATAAAAAACTTAAACTAAAGATCATATTTTTTTCTCAATTTGTGCTTAGTTCCTAAACATTTTCCACCACTTTCCCTTACCAAAAGAAAATAATTCATTTTATCCGTATCAAAACGTTAATGTTGTAATAGCCTAAAATACTTTTAATGTGTTTTATATTAATTTATCAATATATAACAAACAAAATATACAGTATTATACAAAAATGTATATATCGTGTGGTAGGTCGAATGAATATCATGCTAAAATCCTGGAAGAATCAGTTCGAATGACAATTGTATGAGCATCCAGTGCACTGTGTACAATGACACATCACATTATATCAGCAATCACAATAAAAAACGTGAAACTTTTGTAGCATTCTATGGGAATTGCGGATTTACGCAACCTCGTCATGCTCCTTGAGAACAGGAACAGCGTCGACATGCCATTAGGTAAGTTGAATTTAATCCGCAACTTCAAATTGCCATTTAGTGTGGCGGAGGTTTCCCTCTAAATTTCTTCCGAGAGGCAAAAATATATAATTTTAGCTTATATTCCGAGTATACCCGATTTCTCTCGACTTGCCATTCAAGCAATATTTTAACTTTTGTTGTTCTCTAAATCACGATTGCAGGGGTCAATTTACTAACCAGATGTATAGATAAATTTGAATAAATGCAGATTAATAAAAATATAAAACTCTGAAACTGAGGTTTTTCAAAAAAAGAAAACTAAATAAATGAAAAAATTCCGCACAATATATTTCCTTATAATAAACTTAAACGAAAGATCTTATTTTTTTCTATATTTGTGCTTAGTTCCTAAACATTTTCCGCCACTTTCCTTTACCAAAAGAATATAAATCATTTTATCAGCATCAAAACGTTAATGTTGTAATAGCCTAAAATATTTTATGGTGTTTTATATTAATTTATCAATATATAATAAACAAAATATACAGTATTGTGAAAAAAATGTGTATACCGTGTGGTAGGTCGAATGAATATCATGCTAAAATTCTGGAAGAATCAATTCGCATGAATATTGTATGAGCTTAAAGCACTGTGTACAATGACATATCACATTATATCACAATAGAAAACGTGAAATTTTTAGAAGCATTTTATGGGAAATGCGGATTTATACAACTTCGTCATACTCCTTGACGGCATGAATAGCTTCGACTTGCCATTAGGTAAGTTGAATTTAATCTGGAACCTCAACTTGCCGTAGATTTTGGCTCAGGTTGCCCTCTAAATACCTTCCGAGTGACGCAATGAATATATAATTTTAACTTATTCTTCAAGTTATTCCAATTATTATCACGACCTACCATTTGGGCGCACTCTAAAAAGTAATTTGAAATTTTTGTTTTTTTTAAAAGAGCATCTTTTACTTATAACTTATGATAAACGTAGAATAAATGCATATCAATAAATACATAAAATTCGGAAACTGACGTTTTTTAAAAAAATTTAATGCGTAAATAAAATTCGGATGATTTATTTCGTATATTAAATTTTTACAAAACAACAATTTCTTTTTGAATTTATGCTTATTTAAGTACAGTTTTTGTTCAGTGTTTGTTCAGTTCACCTTGTCCTAATGTAATAAAAGAAACTATGTATTTGCAATTGTAAGTTTATAATAGTAATATTTAAAATTGCATTTAAGTTGTTATTACTACTTTAATAATTTAAAATAGTCAGTATTTTAAAATAGTCAGTCATTTAAAATTTAATAATTTAAAATAGTCAGCCTGTACGTTTAGTGTGATATTTCGAATGGAAATCCGCCCAGAACTAAAAATTGTCAATACGGATTACAATCGTGTCGGTATGCAAACTATTGTGTACATTAAGGTATATTGTAATACTGAGTGAGTTAGGAGTGAAATTGTTTTGGCATGCTTTGGGAAAAGTGGATTTACGCAACCTCGTCATGCTCCTTGAGGGCAGGAACAGCGTCCGCTTGCCATTAGGTAAGTTGAATATAATCCGCAACCTCAAGTTTCCATTTACTGTGACGGAGGTTTCCCTCTAAATTTCTTTCGAGAGAGGCAGTAAATATATAATTTTACCTTATACTTCGAGTTTACCCGATTTTTCTCAACGTACCATTCAAGCAAGAATTAAAATATATTTTAAATTTTTGTATTCTCTAAATCAGGATTTCAGAGCTGAATTTACTAACATGATGTCTAGTAAAATTTTATAATGAATGGAGATTAATAAAAAAACAAATGTCAAAAACTGAGGATTTTCAAAACAAAGCTAAATAAATGAAAAAATTCCGCGCAATTGATTTCCTTAAAATAAACGTAAAAGAAAGATCCTATATTTTTTTATCAAATTGTGCTTAGTTCCTAAACAATTTTCGCCACCTTCCCTTCCAAAAAGAAAATAAATCCTGTATCAGTATCAAAATGATTATTTTGTAATAGCCTAAAATACTTTTAATGTGTTTTATATTACTTTATCAATATATAAAAAACAAAATATACAGTATTATACAAAAATGTATATATCGTGTGGTAGGTCGAATGAATATCATGCTAAAATCCTGGAAGAATCAGTTCGAATGACAATTGTATGAGCATTCAGTGCACTGTGTACAATGACACATCACATTATATCAGCAATCACAATAAAAAACGCGAAACTTTTGTAGCATTCTATGGGAATTGCGGATTTACGCAACTTCGTCATGCTCCTTGAGGGCAGGAACAGCGTCGACTTGCCATTAGGTAAGTTGAATTTAATCCGCAACTTCAAATTGCCATTTACTGTGGTGGAGGTTTCCCTCTAAATTTCTTTCGAGATTCAAAAATATATAATTTTAGCTTATATTCCGTGTATACCCGATTTCTCTCGACTTGCATTCAAGCAATATTTTAAATTTTGTTATTCTCTAAATCACGATTGCAGGGGTCAATTTACTAACCAGATGTATAGCAAAATTTGAATAAATGCAGATTAATAAAAATATAAAAGTCTGAAACTGAGGTTTTTCAAAAAAAAAAAAAAAACTAAATAAATGAAAAAATTCCGCACAATATATTTCCTTATAATAAACTTAAACGAAAGATCATATTTTTTTCTCAATTTGTGCTTAGTTCCTAAACATTTTCCACCACTTTCCCTTACCAAAAGAAAATAATTCATTTTATCCGTATCAAAACGTTAATGTTGTAATAGCCTAAAATACTTTTAATGTGTTTTATATTACTTTATCAATATATAAAAAACAAAATATACAGTATTATACAAAAATGTATACATCGTGTGGTAGGTCGAATGAATATCATGCTAAAATCCTGGAAGAATCAGTTCGAATGACAATTGTATGAGCATTCAGTGCACTGTGTACAATGACACATCACATTATATCAGCAATCACAATAAAAAACGCGAAACTTTTGTAGCATTCTATGGGAATTGCGGATTTACGCAACTTCGTCATGCTCCTTGAGGGCAGGAACAGCGTCGACTTGCCATTAGGTAAGTTGAATTTAATCCGCAACTTCAAATTGCCATTTACTGTGGTGGAGGTTTCCCTCTAAATTTCTTTCGAGATTCAAAAATATATAATTTTAGCTTATATTCCGTGTATACCCGATTTCTCTCGACTTGCATTCAAGCAATATTTTAAATTTTGTTATTCTCTAAATCACGATTGCAGGGGTCAATTTACTAACCAGATGTAAAGCAAAATTTGAATAAATGCAGATTAATAAAAATATAAAAGTCTGAAACTGAGGTGTTTAAAAAAAAACTAAATAAGTGAAAAAATTCCACACAATATATTTCCTTATAATAAACTTAAACGAAAGATCTTATTTTTTTCTATATTTGTGCTTAGTTCCTAAACATTTTCCGCCACTTTCCTTTACCAAAAGAATATAAATCATTTTATCAGCATCAAAACGTTAATGTTGTAATAGCCTAAAATATTTTATGGTGTTTTATATTAATTTATCAATATATAAAAAACAAAATATACAGTATTATACAAAAATGTATACATCGTGTGGTAGGTCGAATGAATATCATGCTAAAATCCTGGAAGAATCAGTTCGAATGACAATTGTATGAGCATTCAGTGCACTGTGTACAATGACACATCACATTATATCAGCAATCACAATAAAAAACGCGAAACTTTTGTAGCATTCTATGGGAATTGCGGATTTACGCAACTTCGTCATGCTCCTTGAGGGCAGGAACAGCGTCGACTTGCCATTAGGTAAGTTGAATTTAATCCGCAACTTCAAATTGCCATTTACTGTGGTGGAGGTTTCCCTCTAAATTTCTTTCGAGATTCAAAAATATATAATTTTAGCTTATATTCCGTGTATACCCGATTTCTCTCGACTTGCATTCAAGCAATATTTTAAATTTTGTTATTCTCTAAATCACGATTGCAGGGGTCAATTTACTAACCAGATGTAAAGCAAAATTTGAATAAATGCAGATTAATAAAAATATAAAAGTCTGAAACTGAGGTGTTTAAAAAAAAACTAAATAAGTGAAAAAATTCCACACAATATATTTCCTTATAAAAAACTTAAACTAAAGATCATATTTTTTTCTCAATTTGTGCTTAGTTCCTAAACATTTTCCACCACTTTCCCTTACCAAAAGAAAATAATTCATTTTATCCGTATCAAAACGTTAATGTTGTAATAGCCTAAAATACTTTTAATGTGTTTTATATTAATTTATCAATATATAACAAACAAAATATACAGTATTATACAAAAATGTATATATCGTGTGGTAGGTCGAATGAATATCATGCTAAAATCCTGGAAGAAACAGTTCGAATGACAATTGTATGAGCATCCAGTGCACTGTGTACAATGACACATCACATTATATCAGCAATCACAATAAAAAACGTGAAACTTTTGTAGCATTCTATGGGAATTGCGGATTTACGCAACCTCGTCATGCTCCTTGAGAACAGGAACAGCGTCGACATGCCATTAGGTAAGTTGAATTTAATCCGCAACTTCAAATTGCCATTTAGTGTGGCGGAGGTCTCCCTCTAAATTTCTTCCGAGAGGCAAAAATATATAATTTTAGCTTATATTCCGAGTATACCCGATTTCTCTCGACTTGCCATTCAAGCAATATTTTAACTTTTGTTGTTCTCTAAATCACGATTGCAGGGGTCAATTTACTAACCAGATGTATAGATAAATTTGAATAAATGCAGATTAATAAAAATATAAAACTCTGAAACTGAGGTTTTTCAAAAAAAGAAAACTAAATAAATGAAAAAATTCCGCACAATATATTTCCTTATAATAAACTTAAACGAAAGATCTTATTTTTTTCTATATTTGTGCTTAGTTCCTAAACATTTTCCGCCACTTTCCTTTACCAAAAGAATATAAATCATTTTATCAGCATCAAAACGTTAATGTTGTAAATAGCCTAAAATATTTTATGGTGTTTTATATTAATTTATCAATATATAATAAACAAAATATACAGTATTGTGAAAAAAATGTGTATACCGTGTGGTAGGTCGAATGAATATCATGCTAAAATTCTGGAAGAATCAATTCGCATGAATATTGTATGAGCTTAAATGCACTGTGTACAATGACATATCACATTATATCACAATAGAAAACGTGAAATTTTTAGAAGCATTTTATGGGAAATGCGGATTTATACAACTTCGTCATGCTCCTTGACGGCATGAATAGCTTCGACTTGCCATTAGGTAAGTTGAATTTAATCTGGAACCTCAACTTGCCGTAGATTTTGGCTCAGGTTGCCCTCTAAATACCTTCCGAGTGACGCAATGAATATATAATTTTAACTTATTCTTCAAGTTATTCCAATTATTATCACGACCTACCATTTGGGCGCACTCTAAAAAGTAATTTGAAATTTTTGTTTTTTTTTAAAGAGCATCTTTTACTTATAACTTATGCTAAACGTAGAATAAATGCATATCAATAAATACATAAAATTCGGAAACTGACGTTTTTTAAAAAAATTTAATGCGTAAATAAAATTCGGATGATTTATTTCGTATATTAAATTTTTACAAAACAACAATTTCTTTTTGAATTTATGCTTATTTAAGTACAGTTTTTGTTCAGTGTTTGTTCAGTTTACCTTGTCCTAATGTAATAAAAGAAACTATGTATTTGAAATTGTAAGTTTATAATAGTAATATTTAAAATTGCATTTAAGTTGTTATTACTACTTTAATAATTTAAAATAGTCAGTATTTTAAAATAGTCAGTCATTTAAAATTTAATAATTTAAAATAGTCAGCCTGTACGTTTAGTGTGATATTTCGAATGGAAATCCGCCCAGAACTAAAAATTGTCAATACGGATTACAATCGTGTCGGTATGCAAACTATTGTGTACATTAAGGTATATTGTAATACTGCCTGAGTTAGGAGTGAAATTGTTTTGGCATGCTTTGGGAAAAGTGGATTTACGCAACCTCGTCATGCTCCTTGAGGGCAGGAACAGCGTCCGCTTGCCATTAGGTAAGTTGAATATAATCCGCAACCTCAAGTTTCCATTTACTGTGACGGAGGTTTCCCTCTAAATTTCTTTCGAGAGAGGCAGTAAATATATAATTTTACCTTATACTTCGAGTTTACCCGATTTTTCTCAACGTACCATTCAAGCAAGAATTAAAATATATTTTAAATTTTTGTATTCTCTAAATCAGGATTTCAGAGCTGAATTTACTAACATGATGTCTAGTAAAATTTTATAATGAATGGAGATTAATAAAAAAACAAATGTCAAAAACTGAGGATTTTCAAAACAAAGCTAAATAAATGAAAAAATTCCGCGCAATTGATTTCCTTAAAATAAACGTAAAAGAAAGGTCCTATATTTTTTTATCAAATTGTGCTTAGTTCCTAAACAATTTTCGCCACCTTCCCTTCCAAAAAGAAAATAAATCCTGTATCAGTATCAAAATGATTATTTTGTAATAGCCTAAAATTCTTTTAATGTGTTTTATATTAATTTATCAATATATAAAAAACAAAATATACAGTATTATACAAAAATGTATATATCGTGTGGTAGGTCGAATGAATATCATGCTAAAATCCTGGAAGAATCAGTTCGAATGACAATTGTATGAGCATTCAGTGCACTGTGTACAATGACACATCACATTATATCAGCAATCACAATAAAAAACGCGAAACTTTTGTAGCATTCTATGGGAATTGCGGATTTACGCAACTTCGTCATGCTCCTTGAGGGCAGGAACAGCGTCGACTTGCCATTAGGTAAGTTGAATTTAATCTGCAACTTCAAATTGCCATTTACTGTGGTGGAGGTTTCCCTCTAAATTTCTTTCGAGATTCAAAAATATATAATTTTAGCTTATATTCCGTGTATACCCGATTTCTCTCGACTTGCATTCAAGCAATATTTTAAATTTTGTTATTCTCTAAATCACGATTGCAGGGGTCAATTTACTAACCAGATGTATAGCAAAATTTGAATAAATGCAGATTAATAAAAATATAAAAGTCTGAAACTGAGGTTTTTCAAAAAAAAAAAAACTAAATAAATGAAAAAATTCCGCACAATATATTTCCTTATAATAAACTTAAACGAAAGATCATATTTTTTTCTCAATTTGGGCTTAGTTCCTAAACATTTTCCGCCACTTTCCCTTACCAAAAGAAAATAAATCATTTTATCAGTATCAAAACGTTAATGTTGTAATAGCCTAAAATATTTTTAGGTGTTTTATATTAATTTATCAATATATAATAAACAAAATATACAGTATTCTGAAAAAATGTGTATACCGTGTGGTAGGTCGAATGAATATCATTCTAAAATACTGGAAGATCCGAGCATACAATGCACTGTGTACAATGACACATCACATTATATCACAATAGAAAACGTGAAATTTTTAGAAGCATTTTACGGGAAATGCGGATTTATACAACTTCGTCATGCTCCTTGACGGCATGAATAGCTTCTACTTGCCATTAGGTAAGTTGAATTTAATCTGCAACCTCAACTTGCCATAGATTTTGGCTCAGGTTGCCCTCTAAATACATTCCGAGTGACGCAATGAATATATAATTTTAACTTATTCTTCAAGTTATTCCAATTATTAACTCGACCTACCGTTTGGGCGCAGTCTAAAAAGAAATTTGAATTTTTTTTTTTTTTTTTAAAGAGTATCTTTTACTTATAACTTATGATAAACGTAGAATATATGCATATCAATAAATACATAAAATTAAGAAACTGACGTTTGAAAAAAAATTTAATGCGTAAATAAAATTCGGATGATTTATTTCGTATATTAAATTTTAACAAAACAACAATTTCTTTTTGAAATTATGCTTATTTAAGTACAGTTTTTGTTCAGTGTTTGTTCAGTTCACCTTGTCCTAATGTAATAAAAGAAACTATGTATTTGTAATTGTAAGTTTATGATAGTAATATTTAAAATTGCATTTAAGTTGTTATTACTACTTTAATAATTTAAAATAGTCAGTATTTTAAAATAGTCAGTCATTTAAAATTTAATAATTTAAAATATTCTGTCTGTACGTTTAGTGTGGTATTTCGAATGGAAATCCGCCCACAACCAAAAATTGTCAATACGGATTATAATCGTGTCGGCATGCAAACTATTGTGCACATTGAGGTATATTGTAATACTGAGTGAGGTAGGAGTGAAATTGTTTTGGCATGCTTTGGGAAAAGTGGATTTACGCAACCTCGTCATGCTCCTTGAGGGCAGGAACAACGTTCGCTTGCCATTAGATAAGTTGAATATAATCCGCAACCTCAAGTTTCCATTTACTGTGATGGAGGTTTCCCTCTAAATTTCTTTCGAGAGAGGCAGTAAATATATAATTTTACCCAATATTTCGAGTTTACCCGATTTTTCTCAACGTACCATTCAAGCAAGTCTTAAAATATATTTTAAATTTTTTTATTCTCTAAATCAGGATTGCAGAGCTGAATTTATCTAACATGATGTCTAGTAAAATTTTATAATGAATGGAGATTAATAAAAAAACAAATGTCAAATACTGAGGATTTTCAAAACAAAGCTAAATAAATGAAAAAATTCCGTGCAATTGATTTCCTTAAAATAAACATAAAAGAAAGGTCATATATTTTTTTATCAAATTGTGCTTAGTTCCTAAACAATTTCCGCCACCTTCCCTTCCAAAAAGAAAATAAATTCCTGTATCAGTATCAAAATGATTATTTTGTAATAGCCTAAAATACTTTTAATGTGTTTTATATTAATTTATCAATATATAAAAAACAAAATATACAGTATTATACAAAAATGTATATATCGTGTGGTAGGTCGAATGAATATCATGCTAAAATCCTGGAAGAATCAGTTCGAATGACAATTGTATGAGCATTCACTGCACTGTGTACAATGACACATCATATTATATCAGCAAATCACAATAAAAAACGCGAAAATTTTGTAGCATTCTATGGGAATATCGGGTTTACGCAAAATCGTCATGCTCCTTGAGAGCAGAAACAGCGTCGACTTGCCATTAGGTAAGTTGAATTTAATCCGCAACTTCAAATTGCCATTTACTGTGGTGGAGGTTTCCCTCTAAATTTCTTTCGAGATTCAAAAATATATAATTTTAGCTTATATTCCGTGTATACCCGATTTCTCTCGACTTGCATTCAAGCAATATTTAAAATTTTGTTATTCTCTAAATCACGATTGCAGGGGTCAATTTACTAACCAGATGTATAGCAAAATTTGAATAAATGCAGATTAATAAAAATATAAAAGTCTGAAACTGAGGTTTTTCAAAAAAAAAAACTAAATAAATGAAAAAATTCCGCACAATATATTTCCTTATAATAAACTTAAACGAAAGATCATATTTTTTTCTCAATTTGTGCTTAGTTCCTAAACATTTTCCGTCACTTTCCCTTACCAAAAGAAAATAAATCATTTTATCAGTATCAAAACGTTAATGTTGTAATAGCCTAAAATATTTTAAGGTGTTTTATATTAATTTATCAATATATAATAAACAAAATATACAGTATTGTGAAAAAATGTGTATACCGTGTGGTAGGTCGAATGAATATCATGCTAAAATTCTGGAAGAATCAATTCGAATGGCAATTGTATGAGCATACGATGCACTGTGTACAATGACACATCACATTATATCACAACAGAAAACGTGAAATTTTTAGAAGCATTTTATGGGATATGCGGATTTATACAACTTCGTCATGCTCCTTGACGGCATGAATAGCTTCGACTTGCCATTAGATAAGTTGAATTTAATCTGCAACCTCAAATTACCATAGATTTTGGCTCAGGTTGCCCTCTAAATACCTTCCGAGTGACGCAAAGAATATTTACTTTTAACTTATTCTTCAAGTTATTCCAATTATTATCTCGACCTACCATTTGGGCGCAGTCTAAAAAGTAATTTGAAATTTTTGTTTTTTCAAAAGAGCATTTTTTACTTATAACTTATGATAAACGTAGAATAAATGCATAAAATTCAGAAACTGACGTTTTTAAAAAAAACTTTAATGCGTAAATAAAATTCGGATGGTTTATTTCGTATATTAAATTTTTACAAAACAACAATTTCTTTTTGAATTTATACTTATTTAAGTACAGTTTTTGTTCAGTGTGTGTTCAGTTCACCTTGTCCTAATGTAATAAAAGAAACTACGTATTTGTAATTGTAAGTTTATGATAGTAATATTTAAAATTGTATTTAAGTTGTTATTACTACTTTAATAATTTAAAATAGTCAGAATTTAAAATAGTCAGTCTGTACGTTTAGTGGGGTATTTCGAAAGGAAATCCGCCCAAAACCAAAAATTGTCAATACGGATTATAATCGTGTCGGTAAGCAAACTATTGTGTATATTGAGGTACATTGTAATACTGAGTGAGGTAGGAGCGAAATTTTTTTGGCATGCTTTGGGAAAAGTGGATTTACGCAACCTCGTCATGCTCCTTGAGGGCAGGAACAGCGTTCGCTTGCCATTAGATAAGTTGAATATAATCCGCAACCTCAAGTTTCCATTTACTGTGATGGAGGTTTCCCTCTAAATTTCTTTCGAGAGAGGCAGTAAATATATAATTTTACCCAATATTTCGAGTTTACCCGATTTTTCTCAACGTACCATTCAAGCAAGTCTTAAAATATATTTTAAATTTTTGTATTCTCTAAATCAGGATTTCAGAGCTGAATTTACTAACATGATGTCTAGTAAAATTTTATAATGAATGGAGATTAATAAAAAAACAAATGTCAAAAACTGAGGATTTTCAAAACAAAGCTAAATAAATGAAAAAATTCCGTGCAATTGATTTCCTTAAAATAAACATAAAAGAAAGGTCATATATTTTTTTATCAAATTGTGCTTAGTTCCTAAACAATTTCCGCCACCTTCCCTTCCAAAAAGAAAATAAATTCCTGTATCAGTATCAAAATGATTATTTTGTAATAGCCTAAAATACTTTTAATGTGTTTTATATTAATTTATCAATATATAAAAAACAAAATATACAGTATTATACAAAAATGTATATATCGTGTGGTAGGTCGAATGAATATCATGCTAAAATCCTGGAAGAATCAGTTCGAATGACAATTGTATGAGCATTCACTGCACTGTGTACAATGACACATCATATTATATCAGCAAATCACAATAAAAAACGCGAAAATTTTGTAGCATTCTATGGGAATATCGGGTTTACGCAAAATCGTCATGCTCCTTGAGAGCAGAAACAGCGTCGACTTGCCATTAGGTAAGTGTAATTTAATCCGCAACTTCAAATTGCCATTTACTGTGGTGGAGGTTTCCCTCTAAATTTCTTTCGAGATTCAAAAATATATAATTTTAGCTTATATTCCGTGTATACCCGATTTCTCTCGACTTGCATTCAAGCAATATTTTAAATTTTGTTATTCTCTAAATCACGATTGCAGGGGTCAATTTACTAACCAGATGTATAGCAAAATTTGAATAAATGCAGATTAATAAAAATATAAAAGTCTGAAACTGAGGTTTTTCAAAAAAAAAAACTAAATAAATGAAAAAATTCCGCACAATATATTTCCTTATAATAAACTTAAACGAAAGATCATATTTTTTTCTCAATTTGTGCTTAGTTCCTAAACATTTTCCGTCACTTTCCCTGACCAAAAGAAAATAAATCATTTTATCAGTATCAAAACGTTAATGTTGTAATAGCCTAAAATATTTTAAGGTGTTTTATATTAATTTATCAATATATAATAAACAAAATATACAGTATTGTGAAAAAATGTGTATACCGTGTGGTAGGTCGAATGAATATCATGCTAAAATTCTGGGAGAATCAATTCGAATGGCAATTGTATGAGCATACGATGCACTGTGTACAATGACACATCACATTATATCACAACAGAAAACGTGAAACTTTTAGAAGCATTTTATGGGAAATGCGGATTTATACAACTTCGTCATGCTCCTTGACGGCATGAATAGCTTCGACTTGCCATTAGGTAAGTTGAATTTAATCTGGAACCTCAAATTACCATAGATTTTGGCTCAGGTTGCCCTCTAAATACCTTCCGAGTGACGCAAAGAATATTTACTTTTAACTTATTCTTCAAGTTATTCCAATTATTATCTCGACCTACCATTTGGGCGCAGTCTAAAAAGTAATTTGAAATTTTTGTTTTTTCAAAACAGCATTTTTTACTTATAACTTATGATAAACGTAGAATAAATGCATAAAATTCAGAAACTGACGTTTTTAAAAAAAACTTTAATGCGTAAATAAAATTCGGATGGTTTATTTCGTATATTAAATTTTTACAAAACAACAATTTCTTTTTGAATTTATACTTATTTAAGTACAGTTTTTGTTCAGTGTGTGTTCAGTTCACCTTGTCCTAATGTAATAAAAGAAACTACGTATTTGTAATTGTAAGTTTATGATAGTAATATTTAAAATTGTATTTAAGTTGTTATTACTACTTTAATAATTTAAAATAGTCAGAATTTAAAATAGTCAGTCTGTACGTTTAGTGGGGTATTTCGAAAGGAAATCCGCCCAAAACCAAAAATTGTCAATACGGATTATAATCGTGTCGGTAAGCAAACTATTGTGTATATTGAGGTACATTGTAATACTGAGTGAGGTAGGAGCGAAATTTTTTTGGCATGCTTTGGGAAAAGTGGATTTACGCAACCTCGTCATGCTCCTTGAGGGCAGGAACAGAGTCCGCTTGCCATTAGGTAAGTTGAATATAATCCGCAACCTCAAGATTCCATTTACTGTGACGGAGGTTTCCCTCTAAATTTCTTTCGAGAGAGGCAAAAATATATAATTTTAGCTTATATTTCGAGTATACCCGATTTCTCTCGACTTGCCATTCAAGCAATATTTTAAATTTTGTTGTTCTCTGAATCACGATTGCAGGGCTCAATTTACTAACCAGATGTATAGCAGAATTTGAATAAATGCAGATTAATAAAAATATAAAAGTCTGAAACTGAGGTTTTTCAAAAAAAAAACTAAATAAGTGAAAAAATTCCGCACAATATATTTCCTTATAAAAAACTTAAACGAAAGATCATATTTTTTTCTCAATTTGTACTTAGTTCCTAAACATTTTCCGCCACTTTCCCTTACCAAAAAAAAAAAAAAATAATTCCTTTTATCAGTATCAAAACGTTAATGCTGTAATAGCCTAAAATATTTTAAGGAGTTTTATATTAATTTATCAATATATAAGAAACAAAATATACAGTATTGTGAAAAAATGTGTATACCGTGTGGTAGGTCGCATGAATATCATGCTAAAATTCTGGAAGAATCAATTCGAATGACAATTGTATCAGCATACAATGCACTGTGTACAATGACACATCACATTATATCACAATAGAAAAAGTGAAATTTTTAGAAGCATTTTATGGGAAATGCGGATTTATACAACTTCGTCATGCTCCTTGACGGCATGAATAGCTTCTACTTGCCATTAGGTAAGTTGAATTTAATCTGCAACCTCAACTTGCCATAGATTTTGGCTCAGGTTGCCCTCTAAATACATTCCGAGTGACGCAATGAATATATAATTTTAACTTATTCTTCAAGTTATTCCAATTATTAACTCGACCTACCGTTTGGGCGCAGTCTAAAAAGAAATTTGAATTTTTTTTTTTTTTTTAAAGAGTATCTTTTACTTATAACTTATGATAAACGTAGAATATATGCATATCAATAAATACATAAAATTAAGAAACTGACGTTTGAAAAAAAAATTAATGCGTAAATAAAATTCGGATGATTTATTTCGTATATTAAATTTTAACAAAACAACGATTTCTTTTTGAAATTATGCTTATTTAAGTACAGTTTTTGTTCAGTGTTTGTTCAGTTCACCTTGTCCTAATGTAATAAAAGAAACTATGTATTTGTAATAGTAAGTTTATGATAGTAATATTTAAAATTGCATTTAAGTTGTTATTACTATTTTAATAATTTAAAATAGTCAGTATTTTAAAATAGTCAGTCATTTAAAATTTAATAATTTAAAATAGTCAGTCTGTACGTTTAGTGTGGTATTTCGAATGGAAATCGCCCAAAACCAAAAATTGTCAATACGGATTACAATAGAGTCGGCATGCAAACTATTAGGTACATTGAGGTATATTGTAATACTGAGTGAGGTAGGAGTGAAATTGTTTTGGCATGCTTTGGGAAAAGTGGATTTACGCAACCTCGTCATGCTCCTTGAGGGCAGGAACAGCGTCCGCTTGCCATTAGGTAAGATGAATATAATCCGCAACCTCAAGTTTCCATTTACTGTGACGGAGGTTTCCCTCTAAATTTCTTTCGAGAGAGGCAGTAAATATATAATTTTACCCTATATTTCCAGTTTACCCGATTTTTCTCAACGTACCATTCAAGCAAGTCTTAAAATATATTTTAAATTTTTGTATTCTCTAAATCAGGATTGCAGGGCTGAATCTACTAACATGATGGCTAGTACAATTTCATAATGAATGGAGATTAATAAAAAAACTAATTTCAAAAACTGAGAATTTTCAAAACAAAGCTAAATAAATGAAAAAATTCCGCGCAATTGATTTCCTTAAAATAAACTTAAAAGAAAGGTCATATATTTTTTTATCAAATTGTGCTTAGTTCCTAAACAATTTCCGCCACCTTCCCTTCCAAAAAGAAAATAAATCCTGTATCAGTATCAAAATGATTATGTTGTAATAGCCTAAAATACTTTTAATGTGTTTTATATTAATTTATCAATATATAAAAAACAAAATATACAGTATTATACAAAAATGTATATATCGTGTGGTAGGTCGAATGAATATTATGCTAAAATCCTGGAAGAATCAGTTCGAATGACAATTGTATGAGCATTCAGTGCACTGTGTACAATGGCACATCACATTATATAAGCAATCACAATAAAAAACGCAGTAGCATTCTACGGGAATTGCGGATTTACGCAACCTCGTCATGGTCCTTGAGGGCAGGAACAGCGTCGACTTGCCATTAGGTAAGTTGAATTTAATCCGCAACCTCAAATTACCATTTACTGTGGCGGAGGTTTCCTTCTAAATTTCTTTCGAGAGGCAAAAATATATAATTTTAGCTTATATTTCGAGTATACCCGATTTCTCTCGACTTGCCATTCAAGCAATATTTTAAATTTTGTTGTTCTCTAAATCACGATTGCAGGGCTCAATTTACTAACCAGATGTAAAGCAAAATTTGAATAAATGCAGATTAATAAAAATATAAAAGTCTGAAACTGAGGTGTTTAAAAAAAAAACTAAATAAGTGAAAAAATTCCGCACAATATATTTCCTTATAAAAAACTTAAACTAAAGATCATATTTTTTTCTCAATTTGTGCTTAGTTCCTAAACATTTTCCACCACTTTCCCTTACCAAAAGAAAATAATTCATTTTATCCGTATCAAAACGTTAATGTTGTAATAGCCTAAAATACTTTTAATGTGTTTTATATTAATTTATCAATATATAACAAACAAAATATACAGTATTATACAAAAATGTATATATCGTGTGGTAGGTCGAATGAATATCATGCTAAAATCCTGGAAGAATCAGTTCGAATGACAATTGTATGAGCATCCAGTGCACTGTGTACAATGACACATCACATTATATCAGCAATCACAATAAAAAACGTGAAACTTTTGTAGCATTCTATGGGAATTGCGGATTTACGCAACCTCGTCATGCTCCTTGAGAACAGGAACAGCGTCGACATGCCATTAGGTAAGTTGAATTTAATCCGCAACTTCAAATTGCCATTTAGTGTGGCGGAGGTTTCCCTCTAAATTTCTTCCGAGAGGCAAAAATATATAATTTTAGCTTATATTCCGAGTATACCCGATTTCTCTCGACTTGCCATTCAAGCAATATTTTAACTTTTGTTGTTCTCTAAATCACGATTGCAGGGGTCAATTTACTAACCAGATGTATAGATAAATTTGAATAAATGCAGATTAATAAAAATATAAAACTCTGAAACTGAGGTTTTTCAAAAAAAGAAAACTAAATAAATGAAAAAATTCCGCACAATATATTTCCTTATAATAAACTTAAACGAAAGATCTTATTTTTTTCTATATTTGTGCTTAGTTCCTAAACATTTTCCGCCACTTTCCTTTACCAAAAGAATATAAATCATTTTATCAGCATCAAAACGTTAATGTTGTAATAGCCTAAAATATTTTATGGTGTTTTATATTAATTTATCAATATATAATAAACAAAATATACAGTATTGTGAAAAAAATGTGTATACCGTGTGGTAGGTCGAATGAATATCATGCTAAAATTCTGGAAGAATCAATTCGCATGAATATTGTATGAGCTTAAATGCACTGTGTACAATGACATATCACATTATATCACAATAGAAAACGTGAAATTTTTAGAAGCATTTTATGGGAAATGCGGATTTATACAACTTCGTCATACTCCTTGACGGCATGAATAGCTTCGACTTGCCATTAGGTAAGTTGAATTTAATCTGGAACCTCAACTTGCCGTAGATTTTGGCTCAGGTTGCCCTCTAAATACCTTCCGAGTGACGCAATGAATATATAATTTTAACTTATTCTTCAAGTTATTCCAATTATTATCACGACCTACCATTTGGGCGCACTCTAAAAAGTAATTTGAAATTTTTGTTTTTTTTAAAAGAGCATCTTTTACTTATAACTTATGATAAACGTAGAATAAATGCATATCAATAAATACATAAAATTCGGAAACTGACGTTTTTTAAAAAAATTTAATGCGTAAATAAAATTCGGATGATTTATTTCGTATATTAAATTTTTACAAAACAACAATTTCTTTTTGAATTTATGCTTATTTAAGTACAGTTTTTGTTCAGTGTTTGTTCAGTTCACCTTGTCCTAATGTAATAAAAGAAACTATGTATTTGCAATTGTAAGTTTATAATAGTAATATTTAAAATTGCATTTAAGTTGTTATTACTACTTTAATAATTTAAAATAGTCAGTATTTTAAAATAGTCAGTCATTTAAAATTTAATAATTTAAAATAGTCAGCCTGTACGTTTAGTGTGATATTTCGAATGGAAATCCGCCCAGAACTAAAAATTGTCAATACGGATTACAATCGTGTCGGTATGCAAACTATTGTGTACATTAAGGTATATTGTAATACTGAGTGAGTTAGGAGTGAAATTGTTTTGGCATGCTTTGGGAAAAGTGGATTTACGCAACCTCGTCATGCTCCTTGAGGGCAGGAACAGCGTCCGCTTGCCATTAGGTAAGTTGAATATAATCCGCAACCTCAAGTTTCCATTTACTGTGACGGAGGTTTCCCTCTAAATTTCTTTCGAGAGAGGCAGTAAATATATAATTTTACCTTATACTTCGAGTTTACCCGATTTTTCTCAACGTACCATTCAAGCAAGAATTAAAATATATTTTAAATTTTTGTATTCTCTAAATCAGGATTTCAGAGCTGAATTTACTAACATGATGTCTAGTAAAATTTTATAATGAATGGAGATTAATAAAAAAACAAATGTCAAAAACTGAGGATTTTCAAAACAAAGCTAAATAAATGAAAAAATTCCGCGCAATTGATTTCCTTAAAATAAACGTAAAAGAAAGATCCTATATTTTTTTATCAAATTGTGCTTAGTTCCTAAACAATTTTCGCCACCTTCCCTTCCAAAAAGAAAATAAATCCTGTATCAGTATCAAAATGATTATTTTGTAATAGCCTAAAATACTTTTAATGTGTTTTATATTACTTTATCAATATATAAAAAACAAAATATACAGTATTATACAAAAATGTATATATCGTGTGGTAGGTCGAATGAATATCATGCTAAAATCCTGGAAGAATCAGTTCGAATGACAATTGTATGAGCATTCAGTGCACTGTGTACAATGACACATCACATTATATCAGCAATCACAATAAAAAACGCGAAACTTTTGTAGCATTCTATGGGAATTGCGGATTTACGCAACTTCGTCATGCTCCTTGAGGGCAGGAACAGCGTCGACTTGCCATTAGGTAAGTTGAATTTAATCCGCAACTTCAAATTGCCATTTACTGTGGTGGAGGTTTCCCTCTAAATTTCTTTCGAGATTCAAAAATATATAATTTTAGCTTATATTCCGTGTATACCCGATTTCTCTCGACTTGCATTCAAGCAATATTTTAAATTTTGTTATTCTCTAAATCACGATTGCAGGGGTCAATTTACTAACCAGATGTATAGCAAAATTTGAATAAATGCAGATTAATAAAAATATAAAAGTCTGAAACTGAGGTTTTTCAAAAAAAAAAAAAAACTAAATAAATGAAAAAATTCCGCACAATATATTTCCTTATAATAAACTTAAACGAAAGATCATATTTTTTTCTCAATTTGTGCTTAGTTCCTAAACATTTTCCACCACTTTCCCTTACCAAAAGAAAATAATTCATTTTATCCGTATCAAAACGTTAATGTTGTAATAGCCTAAAATAATTTTAATGTGTTTTATATTACTTTATCAATATATAAAAAACAAAATATACAGTATTATACAAAAATGTATACATCGTGTGGTAGGTCGAATGAATATCATGCTAAAATCCTGGAAGAATCAGTTCGAATGACAATTGTATGAGCATTCAGTGCACTGTGTACAATGACACATCACATTATATCAGCAATCACAATAAAAAACGCGAAACTTTTGTAGCATTCTATGGGAATTGCGGATTTACGCAACTTCGTCATGCTCCTTGAGGGCAGGAACAGCGTCGACTTGCCATTAGGTAAGTTGAATTTAATCCGCAACTTCAAATTGCCATTTACTGTGGTGGAGGTTTCCCTCTAAATTTCTTTCGAGATTCAAAAATATATAATTTTAGCTTATATTCCGTGTATACCCGATTTCTCTCGACTTGCATTCAAGCAATATTTTAAATTTTGTTATTCTCTAAATCACGATTGCAGGGGTCAATTTACTAACCAGATGTAAAGCAAAATTTGAATAAATGCAGATTAATAAAAATATAAAAGTCTGAAACTGAGGTGTTTAAAAAAAAAACTAAATAAGTGAAAAAATTCCACACAATATATTTCCTTATAATAAACTTAAACGAAAGATCTTATTTTTTTCTATATTTGTGCTTAGTTCCTAAACATTTTCCGCCACTTTCCTTTACCAAAAGAATATAAATCATTTTATCAGCATCAAAACGTTAATGTTGTAATAGCCTAAAATATTTTATGGTGTTTTATATTAATTTATCAATATATAAAAAACAAAATATACAGTATTATACAAAAATGTATACATCGTGTGGTAGGTCGAATGAATATCATGCTAAAATCCTGGAAGAATCAGTTCGAATGACAATTGTATGAGCATTCAGTGCACTGTGTACAATGACACATCACATTATATCAGCAATCACAATAAAAAACGCGAAACTTTTGTAGCATTCTATGGGAATTGCGGATTTACGCAACTTCGTCATGCTCCTTGAGGGCAGGAACAGCGTCGACTTGCCATTAGGTAAGTTGAATTTAATCCGCAACTTCAAATTGCCATTTACTGTGGTGGAGGTTTCCCTCTAAATTTCTTTCGAGATTCAAAAATATATAATTTTAGCTTATATTCCGTGTATACCCGATTTCTCTCGACTTGCATTCAAGCAATATTTTAAATTTTGTTATTCTCTAAATCACGATTGCAGGGGTCAATTTACTAACCAGATGTAAAGCAAAATTTGAATAAATGCAGATTAATAAAAATATAAAAGTCTGAAACTGAGGTGTTTAAAAAAAAAACTAAATAAGTGAAAAAATTCCACACAATATATTTCCTTATAAAAAACTTAAACTAAAGATCATATTTTTTTCTCAATTTGTGCTTAGTTCCTAAACATTTTCCACCACTTTCCCTTACCAAAAGAAAATAATTCATTTTATCCGTATCAAAACGTTAATGTTGTAATAGCCTAAAATACTTTTAATGTGTTTTATATTAATTTATCAATATATAACAAACAAAATATACAGTATTATACAAAAATGTATATATCGTGTGGTAGGTCGAATGAATATCATGCTAAAATCCTGGAAGAAACAGTTCGAATGACAATTGTATGAGCATCCAGTGCACTGTGTACAATGACACATCACATTATATCAGCAATCACAATAAAAAACGTGAAACTTTTGTAGCATTCTATGGGAATTGCGGATTTACGCAACCTCGTCATGCTCCTTGAGAACAGGAACAGCGTCGACATGCCATTAGGTAAGTTGAATTTAATCCGCAACTTCAAATTGCCATTTAGTGTGGCGGAGGTCTCCCTCTAAATTTCTTCCGAGAGGCAAAAATATATAATTTTAGCTTATATTCCGAGTATACCCGATTTCTCTCGACTTGCCATTCAAGCAATATTTTAACTTTTGTTGTTCTCTAAATCACGATTGCAGGGGTCAATTTACTAACCAGATGTATAGATAAATTTGAATAAATGCAGATTAATAAAAATATAAAACTCTGAAACTGAGGTTTTTCAAAAAAAGAAAACTAAATAAATGAAAAAATTCCGCACAATATATTTCCTTATAATAAACTTAAACGAAAGATCTTATTTTTTTCTATATTTGTGCTTAGTTCCTAAACATTTTCCGCCACTTTCCTTTACCAAAAGAATATAAATCATTTTATCAGCATCAAAACGTTAATGTTGTAAATAGCCTAAAATATTTTATGGTGTTTTATATTAATTTATCAATATATAATAAACAAAATATACAGTATTGTGAAAAAAATGTGTATACCGTGTGGTAGGTCGAATGAATATCATGCTAAAATTCTGGAAGAATCAATTCGCATGAATATTGTATGAGCTTAAATGCACTGTGTACAATGACATATCACATTATATCACAATAGAAAACGTGAAATTTTTAGAAGCATTTTATGGGAAATGCGGATTTATACAACTTCGTCATGCTCCTTGACGGCATGAATAGCTTCGACTTGCCATTAGGTAAGTTGAATTTAATCTGGAACCTCAACTTGCCGTAGATTTTGGCTCAGGTTGCCCTCTAAATACCTTCCGAGTGACGCAATGAATATATAATTTTAACTTATTCTTCAAGTTATTCCAATTATTATCACGACCTACCATTTGGGCGCACTCTAAAAAGTAATTTGAAATTTTTGTTTTTTTTTAAAGAGCATCTTTTACTTATAACTTATGATAAACGTAGAATAAATGCATATCAATAAATACATAAAATTCGGAAACTGACGTTTTTTAAAAAAATTTAATGCGTAAATAAAATTCGGATGATTTATTTCGTATATTAAATTTTTACAAAACAACAATTTCTTTTTGAATTTATGCTTATTTAAGTACAGTTTTTGTTCAGTGTTTGTTCAGTTTACCTTGTCCTAATGTAATAAAAGAAACTATGTATTTGAAATTGTAAGTTTATAATAGTAATATTTAAAATTGCATTTAAGTTGTTATTACTACTTTAATAATTTAAAATAGTCAGTATTTTAAAATAGTCAGTCATTTAAAATTTAATAATTTAAAATAGTCAGCCTGTACGTTTAGTGTGATATTTCGAATGGAAATCCGCCCAGAACTAAAAATTGTCAATACGGATTACAATCGTGTCGGTATGCAAACTATTGTGTACATTAAGGTATATTGTAATACTGCCTGAGTTAGGAGTGAAATTGTTTTGGCATGCTTTGGGAAAAGTGGATTTACGCAACCTCGTCATGCTCCTTGAGGGCAGGAACAGCGTCCGCTTGCCATTAGGTAAGTTGAATATAATCCGCAACCTCAAGTTTCCATTTACTGTGACGGAGGTTTCCCTCTAAATTTCTTTCGAGAGAGGCAGTAAATATATAATTTTACCTTATACTTCGAGTTTACCCGATTTTTCTCAACGTACCATTCAAGCAAGAATTAAAATATATTTTAAATTTTTGTATTCTCTAAATCAGGATTTCAGAGCTGAATTTACTAACATGATGTCTAGTAAAATTTTATAATGAATGGAGATTAATAAAAAAACAAATGTCAAAAACTGAGGATTTTCAAAACAAAGCTAAATAAATGAAAAAATTCCGCGCAATTGATTTCCTTAAAATAAACGTAAAAGAAAGGTCCTATATTTTTTTATCAAATTGTGCTTAGTTCCTAAACAATTTTCGCCACCTTCCCTTCCAAAAAGAAAATAAATCCTGTATCAGTATCAAAATGATTATTTTGTAATAGCCTAAAATTCTTTTAATGTGTTTTATATTAATTTATCAATATATAAAAAACAAAATATACAGTATTATACAAAAATGTATATATCGTGTGGTAGGTCGAATGAATATCATGCTAAAATCCTGGAAGAATCAGTTCGAATGACAATTGTATGAGCATTCAGTGCACTGTGTACAATGACACATCACATTATATCAGCAATCACAATAAAAAACGCGAAACTTTTGTAGCATTCTATGGGAATTGCGGATTTACGCAACTTCGTCATGCTCCTTGAGGGCAGGAACAGCGTCGACTTGCCATTAGGTAAGTTGAATTTAATCTGCAACTTCAAATTGCCATTTACTGTGGTGGAGGTTTCCCTCTAAATTTCTTTCGAGATTCAAAAATATATAATTTTAGCTTATATTCCGTGTATACCCGATTTCTCTCGACTTGCATTCAAGCAATATTTTAAATTTTGTTATTCTCTAAATCACGATTGCAGGGGTCAATTTACTAACCAGATGTATAGCAAAATTTGAATAAATGCAGATTAATAAAAATATAAAAGTCTGAAACTGAGGTTTTTCAAAAAAAAAAAAAAACTAAATAAATGAAAAAATTCCGCACAATATATTTCCTTATAATAAACTTAAACGAAAGATCATATTTTTTTCTCAATTTGGGCTTAGTTCCTAAACATTTTCCGCCACTTTCCCTTACCAAAAGAAAATAAATCATTTTATCAGTATCAAAACGTTAATGTTGTAATAGCCTAAAATATTTTTAGGTGTTTTATATTAATTTATCAATATATAATAAACAAAATATACAGTATTCTGAAAAAATGTGTATACCGTGTGGTAGGTCGAATGAATATCATTCTAAAATACTGGAAGATCCGAGCATACAATGCACTGTGTACAATGACACATCACATTATATCACAATAGAAAACGTGAAATTTTTAGAAGCATTTTACGGGAAATGCGGATTTATACAACTTCGTCATGCTCCTTGACGGCATGAATAGCTTCTACTTGCCATTAGGTAAGTTGAATTTAATCTGCAACCTCAACTTGCCATAGATTTTGGCTCAGGTTGCCCTCTAAATACATTCCGAGTGATGCAATGAATATATAATTTTAACTTATTCTTCAAGTTATTCCAATTATTAACTCGACCTACCGTTTGGGCGCAGTCTAAAAAGAAATTTGAATTTTTTTTTTTTTTTTTTTAAAGAGTATCTTTTACTTATAACTTATGATAAACGTAGAATATATGCATATCAATAAATACATAAAATTAAGAAACTGACGTTTGAAAAAAAATTTAATGCGTAAATAAAATTCGGATGATTTATTTCGTATATTAAATTTTAACAAAACAACAATTTCTTTTTGAAATTATGCTTATTTAAGTACAGTTTTTGTTCAGTGTTTGTTCAGTTCACCTTGTCCTAATGTAATAAAAGAAACTATGTATTTGTAATTGTAAGTTTATGATAGTAATATTTAAAATTGCATTTAAGTTGTTATTACTACTTTAATAATTTAAAATAGTCAGTATTTTAAAATAGTCAGTCATTTAAAATTTAATAATTTAAAATATTCTGTCTGTACGTTTAGTGTGGTATTTCGAATGGAAATCCGCCCACAACCAAAAATTGTCAATACGGATTATAATCGTGTCGGCATGCAAACTATTGTGCACATTGAGGTATATTGTAATACTGAGTGAGGTAGGAGTGAAATTGTTTTGGCATGCTTTGGGAAAAGTGGATTTACGCAACCTCGTCATGCTCCTTGAGGGCAGGAACAACGTTCGCTTGCCATTAGATAAGTTGAATATAATCCGCAACCTCAAGTTTCCATTTACTGTGATGGAGGTTTCCCTCTAAATTTCTTTCGAGAGAGGCAGTAAATATATAATTTTACCCAATATTTCGAGTTTACCCGATTTTTCTCAACGTACCATTCAAGCAAGTCTTAAAATATATTTTAAATTTTTTTATTCTCTAAATCAGGATTGCAGAGCTGAATTTATCTAACATGATGTCTAGTAAAATTTTATAATGAATGGAGATTAATAAAAAAACAAATGTCAAATACTGAGGATTTTCAAAACAAAGCTAAATAAATGAAAAAATTCCGTGCAATTGATTTCCTTAAAATAAACATAAAAGAAAGGTCATATATTTTTTTATCAAATTGTGCTTAGTTCCTAAACAATTTCCGCCACCTTCCCTTCCAAAAAGAAAATAAATTCCTGTATCAGTATCAAAATGATTATTTTGTAATAGCCTAAAATACTTTTAATGTGTTTTATATTAATTTATCAATATATAAAAAACAAAATATACAGTATTATACAAAAATGTATATATCGTGTGGTAGGTCGAATGAATATCATGCTAAAATCCTGGAAGAATCAGTTCGAATGACAATTGTATGAGCATTCACTGCACTGTGTACAATGACACATCATATTATATCAGCAAATCACAATAAAAAACGCGAAAATTTTGTAGCATTCTATGGGAATATCGGGTTTACGCAAAATCGTCATGCTCCTTGAGAGCAGAAACAGCGTCGACTTGCCATTAGGTAAGTTGAATTTAATCCGCAACTTCAAATTGCCATTTA
This sequence comes from Maratus speciosus, assembly GCA_963932465.1. NCBI lineage: Eukaryota > Metazoa > Arthropoda > Arachnida > Araneae > Salticidae > Maratus > Maratus speciosus. The sequence goes on from OZ010792.1 coordinate 431,040,016, forward strand.
CTGTGGTGGAGGTTTCCCTCTAAATTTCTTTCGAGATTCAAAAATATATAATTTTAGCTTATATTCCGTGTATACCCGATTTCTCTCGACTTGCATTCAAGCAATATTTAAAATTTTGTTATTCTCTAAATCACGATTGCAGGGGTCAATTTACTAACCAGATGTATAGCAAAATTTGAATAAATGCAGATTAATAAAAATATAAAAGTCTGAAACTGAGGTTTTTCAAAAAAAAAAACTAAATAAATGAAAAAATTCCGCACAATATATTTCCTTATAATAAACTTAAACGAAAGATCATATTTTTTTCTCAATTTGTGCTTAGTTCCTAAACATTTTCCGTCACTTTCCCTTACCAAAAGAAAATAAATCATTTTATCAGTATCAAAACGTTAATGTTGTAATAGCCTAAAATATTTTAAGGTGTTTTATATTAATTTATCAATATATAATAAACAAAATATACAGTATTGTGAAAAAATGTGTATACCGTGTGGTAGGTCGAATGAATATCATGCTAAAATTCTGGAAGAATCAATTCGAATGGCAATTGTATGAGCATACGATGCACTGTGTACAATGACACATCACATTATATCACAACAGAAAACGTGAAATTTTTAGAAGCATTTTATGGGATATGCGGATTTATACAACTTCGTCATGCTCCTTGACGGCATGAATAGCTTCGACTTGCCATTAGATAAGTTGAATTTAATCTGCAACCTCAAATTACCATAGATTTTGGCTCAGGTTGCCCTCTAAATACCTTCCGAGTGACGCAAAGAATATTTACTTTTAACTTATTCTTCAAGTTATTCCAATTATTATCTCGACCTACCATTTGGGCGCAGTCTAAAAAGTAATTTGAAATTTTTGTTTTTTCAAAAGAGCATTTTTTACTTATAACTTATGATAAACGTAGAATAAATGCATAAAATTCAGAAACTGACGTTTTTAAAAAAACTTTAATGCGTAAATAAAATTCGGATGGTTTATTTCGTATATTAAATTTTTACAAAACAACAATTTCTTTTTGAATTTATACTTATTTAAGTACAGTTTTTGTTCAGTGTGTGTTCAGTTCACCTTGTCCTAATGTAATAAAAGAAACTACGTATTTGTAATTGTAAGTTTATGATAGTAATATTTAAAATTGTATTTAAGTTGTTATTACTACTTTAATAATTTAAAATAGTCAGAATTTAAAATAGTCAGTCTGTACGTTTAGTGGGGTATTTCGAAAGGAAATCCGCCCAAAACCAAAAATTGTCAATACGGATTATAATCGTGTCGGTAAGCAAACTATTGTGTATATTGAGGTACATTGTAATACTGAGTGAGGTAGGAGCGAAATTTTTTTGGCATGCTTTGGGAAAAGTGGATTTACGCAACCTCGTCATGCTCCTTGAGGGCAGGAACAGCGTTCGCTTGCCATTAGATAAGTTGAATATAATCCGCAACCTCAAGTTTCCATTTACTGTGATGGAGGTTTCCCTCTAAATTTCTTTCGAGAGAGGCAGTAAATATATAATTTTACCCAATATTTCGAGTTTACCCGATTTTTCTCAACGTACCATTCAAGCAAGTCTTAAAATATATTTTAAATTTTTGTATTCTCTAAATCAGGATTTCAGAGCTGAATTTACTAACATGATGTCTAGTAAAATTTTATAATGAATGGAGATTAATAAAAAAACAAATGTCAAAAACTGAGGATTTTCAAAACAAAGCTAAATAAATGAAAAAAATTTCGTGCAATTGATTTCCTTAAAATAAACATAAAAGAAAGGTCATATATTTTTTTATCAAATTGTGCTTAGTTCCTAAACAATTTCCGCCACCTTCCCTTCCAAAAAGAAAATAAATTCCTGTATCAGTATCAAAATGATTATTTTGTAATAGCCTAAAATACTTTTAATGTGTTTTATATTAATTTATCAATATATAAAAAACAAAATATACAGTATTATACAAAAATGTATATATCGTGTGGTAGGTCGAATGAATATCATGCTAAAATCCTGGAAGAATCAGTTCGAATGACAATTGTATGAGCATTCACTGCACTGTGTACAATGACACATCATATTATATCAGCAAATCACAATAAAAAACGCGAAAATTTTGTAGCATTCTATGGGAATATCGGGTTTACGCAAAATCGTCATGCTCCTTGAGAGCAGAAACAGCGTCGACTTGCCATTAGGTAAGTGTAATTTAATCCGCAACTTCAAATTGCCATTTACTGTGGTGGAGGTTTCCCTCTAAATTTCTTTCGAGATTCAAAAATATATAATTTTAGCTTATATTCCGTGTATACCCGATTTCTCTCGACTTGCATTCAAGCAATATTTTAAATTTTGTTATTCTCTAAATCACGATTGCAGGGGTCAATTTACTAACCAGATGTATAGCAAAATTTGAATAAATGCAGATTAATAAAAATATAAAAGTCTGAAACTGAGGTTTTTCAAAAAAAAAAAACTAAATAAATGAAAAAATTCCGCACAATATATTTCCTTATAATAAACTTAAACGAAAGATCATATTTTTTTCTCAATTTGTGCTTAGTTCCTAAACATTTTCCGTCACTTTCCCTTACCAAAAGAAAATAAATCATTTTATCAGTATCAAAACGTTAATGTTGTAATAGCCTAAAATATTTTAAGGTGTTTTATATTAATTTATCAATATATAATAAACAAAATATACAGTATTGTGAAAAAATGTGTATACCGTGTGGTAGGTCGAATGAATATCATGCTAAAATTCTGGAAGAATCAATTCGAATGGCAATTGTATGAGCATACGATGCACTGTGTACAATGACACATCACATTATATCACAACAGAAAACGTGAAACTTTTAGAAGCATTTTATGGGAAATGCGGATTTATACAACTTCGTCATGCTCCTTGACGGCATGAATAGCTTCGACTTGCCATTAGGTAAGTTGAATTTAATCTGGAACCTCAAATTACCATAGATTTTGGCTCAGGTTGCCCTCTAAATACCTTCCGAGTGACGCAAAGAATATTTACTTTTAACTTATTCTTCAAGTTATTCCAATTATTATCTCGACCTACCATTTGGGCGCAGTCTAAAAAGTAATTTGAAATTTTTGTTTTTTCAAAACAGCATTTTTTACTTATAACTTATGATAAACGTAGAATAAATGCATAAAATTCAGAAACTGACGTTTTTAAAAAAAACTTTAATGCGTAAATAAAATTCGGATGGTTTATTTCGTATATTAAATTTTTACAAAACAACAATTTCTTTTTGAATTTATACTTATTTAAGTACAGTTTTTGTTCAGTGTGTGTTCAGTTCACCTTGTCCTAATGTAATAAAAGAAACTACGTATTTGTAATTGTAAGTTTATGATAGTAATATTTAAAATTGTATTTAAGTTGTTATTACTACTTTAATAATTTAAAATAGTCAGAATTTAAAATAGTCAGTCTGTACGTTTAGTGGGGTATTTCGAAAGGAAATCCGCCCAAAACCAAAAATTGTCAATACGGATTATAATCGTGTCGGTAAGCAAACTATTGTGTATATTGAGGTACATTGTAATACTGAGTGAGGTAGGAGCGAAATTTTTTTGGCATGCTTTGGGAAAAGTGGATTTACGCAACCTCGTCATGCTCCTTGAGGGCAGGAACAGAGTCCGCTTGCCATTAGGTAAGTTGAATATAATCCGCAACCTCAAGATTCCATTTACTGTGACGGAGGTTTCCCTCTAAATTTCTTTCGAGAGAGGCAGTAAATATATAATTTTACCCTATATTTCGAGTTTACCTGATTTTTCTCAACGTACCATTCAAGCAAGTCTTAAAATATTTTTTAATTTTTTTTATTCTCTAAATCAAGATTGCAGGGCTGAATTTATTAACATGATGTCTAGTAAAATTTTATAATGAATGGAGATTAATAAATAAACAAGTGTCAAAAACTGAGGATTTTCAAAACAAAGCTAAATAAATGAAAAAATTCCGCACAATTGATTTCCTTAAAATAAACGTAAAAGAAAGGTCATATATTTTTCTATCAAATTGTGCTTAGTTCCTAAACAATTTCCGCCACCTTCCCTTCCAAAAAGAAAATAAATCCTGTATCAGTATCAAAATGATTATTTTGTAATAGCCTAAAATACTTTTAATGTGTTTTATATTAATTTATCAATATATAAAAAACAAAATATACAGTATTATACAAAAATATATATATCGTGTGGTAGGTCGAATGAATATCATGCTAAAATCCAGGAAGAATCAGTTCGAATGACAATTGTATGAGCATTCAGTGCACTGTGTACAATGACACATCACATTATATCAGCAATCACAATAAAAAACGCGAAACTTTTAGTAGCATTCTATGGGAATTGCGGATTTACGCAACCTCGTCATGCTCCTTGAGGGCAGGAACAGCGTCGACTTGCCATTAGGTAAGTTGAATTTAATCCGCAACCTCAAATTGCCATTTACTGTGGCGGAGGTTTCCCTCTAAATTTCTTCCGAGAGGCAAAAATATATAATTTTAGCTTATATTTCGAGTATACCCGATTTCTCTCGACTTGCCATTCAAGCAATATTTTAAATTTTGTTGTTCTCTAAATCACGATTGCTGGGCTGAATTTACTAACCAGATATACTGCAAAATATTAATAAATGCAGATTAATAAAAATATAAATGTCTGAAACTGAGATTTTTCAAAACAAAACTAAATAAGTGAATAAATTCCGCACAATTGATTTCCTTATAATAAAGTTAAAAAAACGATCATATTTTTTTCTCAATTTGTGCTTAGTTCCTAAACATTTTCTGCCACTTTCCCTTACCAAAAGAAAATAAATCATTTTATCAGTATCAAAACGTTAATGTTGTAATAGCCTAAAATATTTTAAGGTGTTTTATATTAATTTATCAATAGATAATAAACAAATAATACAGTAGTATACAAAAAAGTATACATCGTGTGGTAGGTCGAATAAATATCATGCTAAAATCCTGGAAGAATCAGTTCGAATGACAATTGTATGAGCATTCAATGCACTGTGTACAATGGCACATCACATTATATCAGAAAAGAAAACATGAAATTTTTAGTAGTATTATGTGGGAAATGCGGATTTACGCAACCTCGTCATGCTCCTTGAGGGCAGGAACGGAGCGGACTCGCCATTAGGTAAGTTGACTTTAATCCGCAACCTCAACTTGCCATTGATTTATCTGTTTTCCGCCTAAATACCTTTCGAGTGACGCAATGAATATATAATATTAACGTATTCTTCAAGTTATTCTAATTATTATCTCGACCTACCATTCTGTCGCGGTCTAAAAAGTATTTTGAAATTTTTGTTCTTTTAAAGAGCTTTTACTTATAATTTATAATAAACGTAGAATAAATGCATATCAATAAATACATAAAATTCAGAAACTGCCGTTTTTAAAAAGAAAATTTAATACGTAAATAAACTACAGATAATTTATTTCGTATATTAAACTTTAACAAAACAATTTTTTTTTCACATTATGCTTATTTAACTACAGTTTTTGTTTGGTTCACCCTTCTATACTGTAATAAAAGAAACTCTGTATTTGTTACTGTACGTTTATGATAGTAGTAGTTAAAATTCCATTTAAGTTGTTTTTACTACTTTAATAATTTAAAAAAGTCAGCATTACCTGGTTCTGTACGTTTAGTGTGATTTGTGGAATGGAAATCAGCCCATAACGAAAAATTGTCAATACGGATTACAATCGTGTCAGCATTCAAACTATTGTGTACATTGAGGTATATTATAACAATAAGAGAGCTAAGAGTCAAATTCTTTTTACCATGCTTTGGGCCATACTGTGGCGGAGGTTTCCCTGTAAATTGTTTTCGAGAGAGAAAGTAAATATATAATTTTAACTTATATTTCCAGTTTATCCGATTTCTCTCGACGTACCATTCAAGGAAAGCATTCATATATTTTAAATTTTATTGTTCTCTAAAGCGCGATTGCAGGGCTGAATTTACTATCCTGATATATAGAAAAATTTTAATAAATGTAGATTAATAAAAATACAAAGGACAAAAACTGAGGTTTTTCAAAACAAAGCTAAATAAGTAAAAAAATTCCGCTGAAGTGATTTCCTTATAATAAACGTAAACGAAAGGTCATATTTTTTCTATGGTTGATGTGTACAGTCGTGGAAAAAAAAAGTAAACACCCCTACTAACTCCTCAGCAAATCATCGTTGAAGAAAGTTACTGGTACCGAACGATTGGAAATAAAGTCTACTTTTAAATGATGTTTATAAAATTTTCTTAGTGGGTCATCTACATATTAAAACGAATCCAAACTTCATTTTTTTCAATGGCAATGCCCAATTTTAACGAGATATTTCAAATCTTCCGTTCAAACTATGCCTAGACACCAAATTTCAAGTCATTTGAATGATAAGTGTTTGAATTATAAACATTCAAAATTTAGTGCTTCGAATGTTAAATTACATTTTCATATTTATATTTATATCTCCCGAAATTATGCTCCTAATGTGCTAATTTTTTTGTAGTAATAATACTAATATACCCAAGCATAAATAAGCTGAATTTGCAATTTTTATAATTTTATGATATGAATTATGAATTATGAAATTAATATTCGAAAAAATTATGAATTGCAACCTACAATTTTTTTGATGGATTTAGATTTATTAAGTCCTGCTTTATGGAAATTCAAAAATTTCACATTTTTATTCCAAGTAGTTTTCAAATTATGCTTAAAAAACGGCAAAATGATGGTTTAAGGGGCCGTCTATGATGGAAGTGAGTAGACATTTTGAAATTTATTCTGCTGTACTGTAATCTAACACGCTTCATTGACTCCTTGAGTGGCGCTTAAGGTGCCTTAATCAAGGAAGGGGCTCCCTCGGTGAACAATCCAGTACGGAACTTCAATTTGGATACAGCCCTTAAAATAAGCTCGTTTTAAAATAATTAATTTCTCAGAATCTTATGGTACGAATTGCATAAAAATTCGTTTTTAGGCTAATTGAAGGGTGTAGAGTTCATTTATGCTGTCAGAATTGGGTACTGCTATTGAAAAAAAACAAAGTTATAGTTCGTTTTAATAGGTAGATGGCCCCTAAGCAAATTTTATATACATCATTTAAAAGTAGACTTTATTTCCAATCGTTCGATACCAGTAACTTTCTTCTACGATAATTTGTTGAGGAGTTAGTAGGGGGTGTTTTCTTTTTTTATCCACGACTGTACAGTGACACATCACATTATATCATAATAGAAAACGTGAAATTTTTAGTAGCATTCTGTGGAAAATGCGGATTTACGCAACCTCGTCATGCTCCTTCAGGGCAGGAACAGCGTCGACTTGCCGTTAGGTAAGTTGAATTTAATCCGCAACCTCAACTTGCCATAGCTTATTGGCTCAGGTTTCCCTCTAAATATCTTCTGAGTGACGTGTGAATATATAATTTTGACGTAGTCTTCAAGTTATTCCAATTATTATCTCGGTCTACCATTCGGGTGCAGTCTCAGAAGTATTTTGAATTTTTTTTTTTTTAAAGAGCTTCTTTTACTTATAACTTATAATAAACGTAGAATAAATCCATATCAATAAATACATAAAATTCAGAAACTGACGTTTTAAAAAAAATTTAATACGTAAATAAAATTCAGATAATTTATTTCGTATATTAAACTTTAACGAAACAACAATTTTTTTTTTTTAATTTATGCTTAATTAACTACTGTTTTTGTTCAGCTCACCCTTCCCTACTCTAATACAAAAAACTCTGTATTTGTAACTGTAAGTTTATGACATTAATAGTTAAAATTGCATTTAAGTTGTTTTTATTACTTTAACTAGCAGGCTACACCCGCTTCGCTGGTCCATTTTCCAAATGATCATTGATCAAACAAAATTATGAATTCGACCTTGTATTTTAAATTAATATGGACCTTCACCGGGAAAATCTTTTCGCATTTGCTGAATACTATGCGAACGCTATTTAGCTATTATAATATCTTATGGGTTAGGCAAAATTCGGACTATTCAGAAGAAATTCTTTTTACAGTATATATTTAATGTAGAGGTTGGGAAGAAAATACGGCCGTTGTGATAATCAGAAATGTTAAAATGTTCTCTAGTCACCACACTACTAAAAGGAGAGATAATTACAATGATTGCAGAGAGTGACCACTGAACATTACTTATGTTCGGATTATTCACTTTTGTTTGATAGTTCTTGAACCCCGGGCTTCTAAGCTTGGTGCTATGTGTGGTTCTGGTAGCTTAAATACAATTTCTCTCTACGTTGCATTATATTTTATAATACACGTCTTCTAGCAGGTCTACTGCAGTTTTCTATCTTCGGATTACAGCAGAGTAAATACGGTAAAAAAAAAAAATGTAATAAATTGTTTGCACACAAAAAGTCTTTAACTTTCATTAAAAGAAATGTGAATCACATAAAAGTGGATATTTAAAAATGAAGTGTTTGAATAAAATTAAAATAATGTCATTTTCATTACCATTTCCTTTTTATATATATACCACTTGCAATTATGTAACTGTTAACCTGAAAAAAAAACCTCGATAACTCATTATGATAGAAAAATAAACCTCTTGTTTTCATCCAACCAAAATCTTCCCAATCGTCCATAATCGGGTGCACAGCTAAGTTTTACGGCAAACATTAGAAGTGTTTGCAAACTATATGGTTACAAATTTACCAGAGTTCACACACGTAAAACATACGTAATCATGCGCCAGACTACATCCCATTAAATAAAGTCAAATTGCTGTTGGCTGAATTATAGATCTTTCGCCAAAAATACTCTTTGTAAATGACAAATAATGTCAGTTATACAAAACTTAATAATCTAACACGTTATAATATAACGAAATAATCTTTTTGATGCACCGAAGACCTTTTTTCATTTCTCTAAAGAGTGCAATAACACGGAGAAATAAATACACTTTTTATTTTCAAAATTACATTATTCTTCAGTCTGCTTCCTAAATAAATCTAAAATCGTTAATTTTTTCCTCAGTTTAGCGAATAGGATTGTGCGTCAGAAGAACTTGCTTTATAATGATTTCTATTTTCAATTTTATCTGCATTTCAGGTACTGTTTTTCTTATCCAGGCTAAAATGATAAATCAACAAATATTGTTCCACCAGCCACCATTGGAATTTCAAATTTTTTTCCCAAGTATTTATTTTTAGTGACAGTAAAATAACTGCAAATAAAAATATATATAATACTAAATCTTCTGTTTTCCGTTTGCTTCATAATGAAAAACCATAAATTTACTAATAGCTAAGTACAAATTTCATGTAACCTTCTACAATCGCGATCACTGTCTGACAGTGACTGTCTGATCACTGATCTGACTCTTTCAAATATAAAGAAACATCTAAATAGTTCAGTAAATACACTAATTAGCAGGTAATCTGATTACGAAAGATTAATCCAATATCAAAAACCTTAAAAAACTGAAAATGGGATGACGAATTAAAAAGACAATCGAAAATGTATTTCAGTAAGCAATTTTTATTCAGTAAGCAAAATATTTTCTTTTGTGGTATTAATAACGCAAAATTGCATAACTTTTCTTAAGAATACTCTTTAGTACTTAACATTTGAGACAGTAGACTTTTCTAAAAGAAATATTGGCGATATATGTAAAAAAAAAAAAAAAAAAAAAAGAGAGAGAGAGAGAGAGTGGACAATATTTGTTGATCCGAGTTCGAGGTTATAAAAGTCATAAGTTTGGGGAAAAATAAAATAGCATGTATCCGTAGTAAAGTACGCGAAAAATATTTTAAATATCTGAAATTAAATTATTTATAATATGTGTGTGGGGGGGGGGGGACAAACGTTTGCATTAAAATTTAAATATTTGACTCCACTTTTATAATATTAACTGCTATTTATATAATATCATTATTTTTATAATTACATCTGCTAGTTTTTTCTGTAAGAGATACATAATAATAATAATAATAATAATAATTGTTACTCACAAGGAAGGTCTCCTTAAAACGCATACTCAAAATATATTGAAAAAGGAAATGCTAATAAAATGACTCATGTATGTAAAAAAGATCGGTAAAAATATAGCGGTCGAATCGCAGTAGAAAATCTGTAAAAAAATATTTTTTCGAGTATTTGGCGCGAACAGACGAACGCTCGACGCTCTTTGGCGAACCAATAGGTTTCCTCGCCAAATGCAAGAGATTGAAATGCATTTATAAATTCCTTGTTAAATAAGTAATTAAATGCCTAATGCTCAATGAATTTAAACTTAAACTGTGGATTAGTTTACTATTTTTGCTGTAAGCTTATATAATATATGCAAATTGCGTGTTACTTGTATTGAGCTATTTAATTTTATACGACTAGGGGGCTCTGCCCCCTACGAGCTACGCTCGCCAACCCCCGTTCAGGCACACCAAAATCCGAAAAGCACGCTAATTGCACGCATTTCATCGGCTTTAAAAATATTGAATTAAAATTTAAAAAAAAAAAAAACAGTAGCGATCTCTCTGTAAACGGGTTTCCATTCGTTTTTCTTGGATTGGGGATTTTTAAGACCAAATCTGTTGCTGTTAAGAGATACAATGGCTGTTTTCGTATTTAATTAAACACATTAGTTATTTGAAAATAAGCTAATGTAAAATGAATTAAGTAAACAGTGTCATTGTCTCCCGATATTTTTTAGCAGCGCTATAAGATAGTTCTTTTAAATAATTCATTTTAAATGTATCGTTTCAAATCTGACGTAATTTACACCAAACTTTTATTTATCTTATTAATATTCACGTAAAAATACTTTTGTTGTTAGAAGGAAATATTATTTGCGCTGTCTTCGAATTCACGATAATAGTTGAAAAGATTATCTCAAAATATCTCGCGCAAATATATTTTTCAATTTAAATTGTTTTACCATATTTTTGGGGCATTTTAAATATGACGTAAAATTCAAGTGTAAATATGGTTCTTATGACGTAATTTTCCTGCTTTTAACATGTAATCATTTAATTCTAATTTTAAAGTTTTTTTTTCTGTTTGTAATAGTCACGTGTAAATAAATTTCTAATTTGAAGAAATATTTGATATGATAATTTGTTTCGCTGTTTATACAATTGGCAACAGTTTAAAATGACATTTTCTAAAATTTGTAAAAAACATCTCTCGAAATGCTGAAAATTTGAATTAAAAATAGAAATAAAACCTCAAAAAAATGCGTCAAATAAGAAAAATAAATGCAATCTGCGCATTGGGAACTTATAATGTATAAAATGATCTAAAAATGATTAAATTCTCATGCATAGTTTTTGCTCAAATAATACTTTTTTAATGGAACGACTTTGTCCAACTTTAGCATTAAATGTCTATTAAAATAATTCTTTGATTTGAAAACTGTCTGCATCAGCGTGTTTATCAAACATTTTTCTATAATACCGCCGATTTTCATATTTTTGTATGCCACGGTTTTCTTAATATTAACGATGAAAGGCCATGCTTAAGCATTCAAATGGGATGCGGATCAACCCGGAATATCTACGCAGATGTTCATTGGTCCATTTCCAAAACAAAACTTTTTTTTATATATAGAAGGATGTCACCGGCTGGATAAGTTTTAAGGGTATTTTAATTAAGAATGCTATCATTAAACATTTCGATATTAAATTGTTGTTTCCATGGCAATAAAACTCTCTTGTTGTCTCTGACACTAACAATATCGAAGTCAAATTGCCAATGCTCAGAATCGGACCTTAATTTGAGTTTGAAACACTTTTAATCCATTTAAATTTCATTGTAACGGCATAAATACGATCGTTAAATTTCATTGTTACATATATAAATGTATATGACAAAACTGCAGTTATAAATATGTATTTATTTAAGTTAAACTTTCTTAAACTAACTTCGTATCGAATGTTGAAAAAGTTTTCCTTAAAGAATATTTATCATCATATTATCATTCAAAATTTTATCGTGTCGCCATCCAGCGCTAAATCGCAAAAAATGAAATTTTCATTGTTTTTTTAGGAATGCTAAATAGAGGTTCTGCCGAATTTTATGGATATATATATATTTATGAGAAGAATATTCTATAATTTTTTTCAAATAATGCTGAGCATGCGCTTATGGGGAACTTCCTTGATATCATTTTGTCAATTTTCAGATGCATTTTTCTTAACCTGATGCAAAAGATAAATCGCCAAATATTATTTCAATTGCAATATTTCAACTGAGTAATTCTTTAAGTATTACGAACATTCTCTAAATATATTCGTTTTTTAATATTATCACTCATTAAAATGGATTTCTTTTTTTTTCTTTTTTAAAGATTTTAAATAAAATTAGTAACAGTTTTTTGTCTTTTATTTTTCTAGGTGTAATAGCCGTTTCAATTTTTTCAACAACAAAAAACTTCGCCAAGAAATAAAATGGTAACCTTATCGTCCAAAATAACAGAACTTTCCGTCATACTTCTATAACTAATCTAGGTAGAATGGTATGTTATAGCTTAAAACCTTCCCTGAAACGATACCTATCTAACGGTATCAGTTCCGTAAAAATCCATGCAGTAGAACTCAAAATCTAGGCATTTGGAACGAAATTTCCGTTTGGATTTTATATATATAATAGATAATAGAATAGATAATCGATTTTACATATATATAATAGAATAGATAATAGATTATGTGTTATGAACTATCTTAAAGTTTAAAACAGATCGCATTGTTAGATTTCCTAATTTTAACAATGTCGCGTTATGTTAGTTCCACATTCCACCACCAGGGAGCGCACTCTATTCTTAACGAAAGCGTATCTGAACGAAACTCCTTCATGCAACCTTTCCGTAGATACATGAATCGGGAGGGTGGCGGTCTTAACCAATAATTTAAGATAATTGCTGAAATTACTACGAAAAATATTTTAAAGAGGCCCTACGCGGGCCCCTAATAGAGTTAGAGGAAACCGGAAGACGACAAAATAATCGCGGGTAAAAGTTTGCTTGGGTGCTTCGGAGCTACTTTTGGCGCGAGATCTAAGCTCTACGACCAATAGGAGCCCAGATATTTAAGGAAATATGAAGTAACAAAGTCCAAAATAACAGAACTTTCCGTCATACTTCTATAACTAATCTAGGTAGAATGATGTGTTATAGCTTAAATCCTTTCCTGAAACGATACCTATCTAACGGTATAAGTTTCGTCAAAATCCATGCGGTAGAACTCGAAATCTAGGCGTTCGGAACGAAATTTCCGTTTGGATTTTATATATATAACGAGTTGCAACCCGTCGAAATTCGACGTACTAAATGTTTGAAAGGAACTGTCAGATCGAAATTATAATAAGCCTACAAAAATAATTACAACAAAAAAATCATCTTACATTGGTTGTCTAACTCTTAAAACCTTAAAACAAATAATATTTTAAACCCAAAATTACCAAAATATTATTTCTACAAACTTCAACTGCTTAAATTATTGAAAAATTAAACTGTATTAGATTACATAATCAAGATGAGTAATTATGATGAAGTTATCGACGCAGCTCTTATGTTTGTTTTTATACGGGATGAAAAATCAGTAAAAAGTATTTCACTTTGTCACATCATAAAATTTTCCCCCATAAAACCTAAACTGTACGTTATTTTCACATTCTCGTAATTTACATACGCACCACTCAAATTCACAATTTGAAAGTATTTTAACGCGCAAAAGAATAGATTATTAATGAATGCATTTCCAAAGTTAAAGTCACGTTTGTCCGATACAACTTTTCATGTGAACATTCGCACAAACCTTAAGTTCTAATCTTAGTACCCGCGAAAAAAAAATTCAGAAATTTGACTTTAGTTGTCATAGTATTCGCCATTTATAGTATTGGTAAAATATATAGTTTTATCAAAAAAAATGATCGTTTTGTTTTAAATACATCATTTTTACTCAATGAATCATTTTGCCGAGCGCCTCAAACTCATTTATCAGCGTAATGTAAAAATATTAAAAATGTAGCTGATTTATGAAGAAGAATGCGTGTTTTATTTAATGTCTGACATCATTTTCTGTTCAAAAATTCTAAAAAAAGTTACTTTTATTTGTAATGTGAAAATGGCATCAATAAGGATATAATGAATAAAAATAATAAACCATGAATATTTTCCCTTTACTTTCAATATAAATGGAGTACTTCAGTTGCCACAATTACAAAATTTGTATTAAAAACTACAAAAAAATTAATATCTCAAAAACAAATTGAGATACAGCTTTCAAACAAATAGTATTTAAAAGAGAATTTTTTTCCTTATATGACGGTGTAAAAAGTAAAAATGTGTGATGCATAGAAGTTTAAAAAATTGCAGTAGAGAAAATGCAAAACCAAAATTTTATTTCAAATTTCAAAGTGTTGCCATTCGCAAAATGACGTATGCGTTACGCACAGATATGTTTGTCCTTTATAATATAGACTAGCAGGCTATGCCCGCTGCGGTGGTCAATATTTCCAAATGAACCTTGGATTAAACTTAATGGTGAATTTGAACTTGTATTTTAAACAATATGGATCTTCAGCTTGACCTTGCACATTACTGAAAACGATGCGAACGCCAATGCGATATAATGTTATCTTAAGCGTTGGACAAAATTTAGCAATTAAGAAGTAATTGTTTTAGTTGATTATAAACAGCGCACTTATGGTCGGGTAATGAGACCGTTATGACAACAGGAATTAATACCTCTGTAACTAATCAACATATAATGAAATCGTATATACTAACACCATTCCTAAAAGTCATGCAACAGGGCCACTTGTAACAAAATATGTTCTGTAGATTTTTTTTTAAAAGGCTAAACTTTCATATTCAGGTTCACTTAATTTTTGAACTTTTACTGTTGTTCTATAACTAAGTACCCTTAAACAATATGTATACACTAAAACCTTTCCAAAATTATTACCTAACTAATTGTGGTATATCCTACGAAAGTATTATAAACAATCGGAATGAAATACAAATTTCCATTGTAAATATATAGTAGATAATGATGATGTGATTTTGTGTAATAGAATTCATAGTAAAGTTTTCGTTTCAAACAAAAACGATGCTTTCAACATTAAAGCTAATACACCAATATGTGAAGTATCCGATTACGGAAGGTTAACTTGAATTCTCATGAGTAACTACTCAAAGAAAAGTGAATATGTGGCTTTTGTGATACTTTTATGTCAGCCGGGCGCAGGTAATAAATCAATAAAGATTGTTTTCACAGCATATTCTTATTTTATTATTTTCATTTAAAACACAAACCTTTCACTCATTTAATTTAAAATGCATGCCTTATACTAATTTCATTTAAAAAACTGAAAAGATAAACAATAACAGGAAATAATGCCATAATTAAAAGCAAAAAAATATTTTTAATTTACATACGCAAAATGTAACTACTGCTACTGGGAATTTTAAAAATGCTATCAGCGAGATGTGAGCACGGTTGTTATAAATGTACCCATTTTTTCTTCTTATCGAGGAGCAATTTATAAATCGCACAATATTATTCCAATTCCAATTTCTTTCATTGAGGAACCTATGAGCGGAAAAAATGGAAAAAGACTCTTGTAGATTCTTCGGATGACGGCATCTGACGCCATAAACCGAGTTTATGTATATGAAAATAATTTTTAAGTCGTTACAAACATTGCTTTCATACTTAAATATTTTCATTGGTACTACTTGTTATCCCGTCGACCAATTTCGCCAAATTATATAAATCGCCAAACCATTCGCCAAATTATATAAATTGACATAATCTTTATTTTAAATAACGAAATAACACATAAATTAGTATAAAATTAATATAAATACAAATAAAACGTCAAAATTAAAATCACTTGATGACGTAAACACGTGTAGTTTGTTTAAATTCAAGTGAATTTGATATTTACGATCAACCATTATTGGCATTTAATCTTATAGTTTGACGATAGATTTTTGGTCGACGGAATATCTAAGTAGTACCTTTTCCATTTTTGTTTTATAACGCTAAATTCTCAGTAATTTTTTCCCTTTTATTTTACATAAAATCACTATTTTTTTTAAGAATTAAGATGCTTGCATTTTTATTTCAAACTCATAGAGCCGTTTTTATTTTTTAGCCAAAAGGGTTGATTTGAATTTTTTCCGTTGCTAGAGTAACGGATGTAATGCCATATTTTGAGGTTTAGATGCCAAAGACACCGCCAAATTAGAAAAATATGAAATGTGTCATGAACTGTTGGACTTATAAAAATTTATTTGGTAGCATTCGATTCAGCATACAAAACTGCATTAAAATATGCTATCATTTGACGCATAATTTTGATATTCGATTTTTTTCCCCTCCCCGTGCAAAAACCATTAGGGGTGACACTTTAGAAAATCCTTTCTTAGCAGAAGTTTATGTCATAAGAATACCACGATTTTCAAGATTTTAGGTTCAGTAGTTTGCGCTGTGCGTTAATTAGTCCCCTAATCCAGACTTTATTTTATATACTATATTAGATATGCGATTTTGCGGTGAATCGATGATCGAAAATTAGTCCAATATCATTTGAAATATTACATAACAGAGGAGAAAGTACGAAGAAAGACGAAGAAGAAATGACGAATTACAAAAGACTTGTAATTTTTTTTTTCAAAATGTTGAATTTTTCCATAGTAATAACGTATTAAAACATAAATTTCCTTAAAAATTATCTTTATTTCCTAGATTTCGAATATGTGAATTTTCCTATAAATGAAATTGGCGATATGACTTGAGAAAATGGATAATATTTGCTTAAATAAAATGGGTAATATTCGTTGATCTGAGTTCGAGTTTATAAATATCACATGCTTTCGGAATTACGGCGAAATACATTTTAAAAAGTATGAAATTATTTTACAATATGTATATGTGGCAGAAATCCACACTGAAATTTAAGTATTCGATTACACTTTTAAAATATTAACTGATATCTATATAAGTTACAATTGAATATGAAAATGTACTTAAAAAATGATCTTTTCCACCTAAAAAAACACCATTTGTGAGAACATCCTCAAGCTAATGTCACGCTTATGCATTTTTGGCTTAAAATCACATTGTTTGGCGACAAAAGAAAAAAAAAAAATTGTAAAGAAACAAATAGTAATTACACATGTGACTCACAATTACATCTGCTTGTTTCTTCTATAAGTCACGTGATGGGACAATTAGATGTAAAAAAAAGGAAAAAAACAGAACAGAAAGAAAATGTCGTTAAAATTTCATCTAATCAAATTTTCAGATTCGTTTCCATATCTAACGCAAGCGATAAAGAGTCAAATATTGCGTATCAAGTGTAATATTTCTTATTAAATTAATTTTTAAGCATTACAAATATTTCGTTCAGGTTTTGATTAAATGTTTCCGTTTTTTAATATTATCACTCATTAAAACGGATTTTCTTCTTCTTTTTTTCTTTTTTTTTTTTCATTTAAATAAAATTAGTAACAGTTTTTCTTTTATTTTTCGAGGTTTAATAGCCGTTTCAATTTTTTTTTTTTTTTTTATCAACGATGAATTTCGCCAAGAAATAAAATGATAACCTTATCGCCCAAAATAACAGAATTTTCCGTCCTAATTCTAAAACTAATATAGGTAGAATAATGTGTTATAGATTAAAACCTTCCCTGAAACAATACCTATCTAACGGTATAGGTTCCGTAAAAATCCATGCAGTAGACCTCGAAATCTAGGCGTTCGGAACGAAATTTCCATTTGGATTTTATATATATAATAGATAATAGAATAGATAATAGATTTTATATATATATAATAGAATAGATAATAGATTATGTGTTATGAACTATCTCAAAGTTTAAAACAGATCGCATTGTTAGATTTCCTAATTTTAACAATATCGCGTTATGTTAGTTCCACATTCCACCACCAGGGAGCGCACTCTATCCTTAACGAAAGCGTATCTGAACGAAACTCCTTCATGCAACCTTTCCGTAGATACATGAATCGGGAGGGTGGCGGTCTTAACCAATAATTTAAGATAATTGCTGAAATTACTACGAAAAATATTTTAAAGGGGCTCGACGCGGGCCCCTAATAGAGTTAGAGGAAATCGGAAGACGGCAAAATAATCGCGGGAAAAGTTTGCTTGGGTGCTTCGGAGCTACTTTTGGTGCGAAATCTAAGCTCTACGACCAATAGGAGCCCAGATATTTAAGGAAATATGAAGTAACAAAGTCCAAAATAATAGAATTTTCCGTAATAATTCTATAACTAATCTAGGTAGTGTAATGTGTTACAGCTTAAAACCTTCCCTGGAACAATACCTATCTAACGGTATACGTTCCGTAAAAATACATGCGATAGAACTCGAAATCTGGGCGTTTGGAACGAAATTTCCGTTTGGATTTTATCTATCTACTAGCAGGCTATGCCCGCTACGCTGGTCAATATTTCCAAATGAACCTTGAATTAAACTAAATGGTGAATTTGAACTTGTATTTTAAACAATATGGATCTTCAGCTTGACCTTGCACATTACTGAAAACGATGCGAACACCATTGCGATATAATGTTATCTTAAGCGTTGGACAAAATTTAGCAATTAAGAAGTAATTGTTTTAGTTGATTATAAACAGCGCACTTATGGTCGGGTAATGAGACCGTTATGACAACAGGAATTAATACGTCTGTAACTAATCAACATATAATGAAATGGTATATACTAACACCATTCCTAAAAGTCATGCAACAGGGCCACTTGTAACAAAATATGTTCTGTAGATTTTTTTAAAAAGGCTAAACTTTCATAATCAGGTTCACTTAATTTTTGAACTTTTACTGTTGTTCTATAACTAAGTACCCTTGAACAATATGTATACACTAAAACCTTTCCAAAATTATTACCTAACTAATTGTGGTATATCCTACGAAAGTATTATAAACAATCGGAATGAAATACAAATTTCCGTTGTAAATATATAGTAGATGATGATGATGCGATTTTGTGTAATAGAATTCATAGTAAAGTTTTCGCTTCAAACAAAAACGATGCTTTCAACATTAAAGCTAATACACCAATATGTGAAGTATCCGATTACGGAAGGTTAACTTGAATTCTCATGAGTAACTACTCAAAGAAAAGTGAATATGTGGCTTTTGTGATACTTTTATGTCAGCCGGGCGCAGGTAATAAATCAATAAAGATTGTTTTCATAGCATATTCTTATTTTATTATTTTCATTTAAAACACAAACCTTTCACTCATTTAATTTAAAATGCATGCCTTATACTAATTTCATTTAAAAAACTGAAAAGATAAACAATAACAGGAAATAATGCCATAATTAAAAGCAAAAAAATATTTTTAGTTTACATACGCAAAATGTAACTACTGCTACTGGGAATTTTAAAAATGCTATCAGCGAGATGTGCGCACGGTTGTTATAAATGTACCCATTTTTTCTTCTTATCGAGGAGCAATTTATAAATCGCACAATATTATTCCAATTCCAATTTCTTTCATTGAGGAACCTATGACCGGGAAAAATGGAAAAAGACTCTTGTAGATTCTTCGGATGATGGCATCTGACGCCATAAACTGAGTTTATATATATGAAAATAATTTTTAAGTCGTTACAAACATTGTTTTCATACTTAAATATTTTCATTGGTACTACTTGTTATCCCGTTGACCAATTTCGCCAAATTATATAAATCGCCAAACCATTCGCCAAATTATATAAATTGACATAATCTTTATTTTAAATAACGAAATAACAAATAAATTAGTATAACATTAATAAAAATACAAATAAAACGTCGAAATTAAAATCATTTGATGACGTAAACACGTGTAGTTTGTTTAAATTCAAGTGAATTTGATATTTACGATCAACCATTATTGGCATTTAATCTTACAGTTTGACGATAGAATTTTGGTCGACGGAATATCTAAGTAGTACCTTTTCCACTTTTGTTTTATAACGCTAAATTCTCAGTAATTTTTTCCCTTTTATTTTACTTAAAATCACTATTTTAAAAAAAAAAATTAAGATGCTTGCATTTTTATTTCAAACTCATAGAGCCGTTTTTATTTTTTAGCCAAAAGGGTTGATTTGAATTTTTTCCGTTGCTAGAGTAACGGATGTAATGATAGCTATTTTGAGGTTTAGATGCCAAAGACACCGCCAAATTAGAAAAATATGAAATGTGTCAAGAACTGTTGGACTTATAAAAATTTATTTGGTAGCATTCGATTCAGCACACAAAACTACATTAAAATATGCTATCATTTGACGCATAATTTTGATATTCGATTTTTTTCCCCTCCCCGTGCAAAAACCATTAGGGGTGACACTTTCGAAAATCCTTTCTTAGCAGAAGTTTATGTCAAAAGAAGTATTTTTACCACGATTTTCAAGATTTTAGGTTCAGTAGTTTGAGCTGTGCGTTAATTAGTCCCCTAATCCAAACTTTATTTTATATACTATATTAGATATGCGATTTTGCGGTGAATCGATGATCGAAAATTAGTCCAATATCATTTGAAATATTACATAACAGAGGAGAAAGTACGAAGAAAGACGAAGAAGAAATGACGAATTACAAAAGACTTGTAATTTTTTTTTTTCAAAATGTTGAATTTTTCTATAGTAATAACGTATTAAAACATAAATTTCCTTAAAAATTATCTTTCTTACCTAGATTTCGAATCTGTGAATTTTCCTATAAATGAAATTGGCGAAATGACTTGAGAAAATAGATAATATTTGCTTAAATAAAATGGGTAATATTCGTTGATCTGAGTTCGAGTTTATAAATATCACATGCTTTCGGAATTACGGAGAAAAACATTTTAAAAAGTATGAAATTATTTTACAATATGTATATGTGGCAGAAATCCACACTGAAATTTAAGTATTCGATTACACTTTTAAAATATTAACTGATATCTATATAAGTTACAATTGAATATGAAAATGTACTCAAAAAATGATCTATTTCACCTAAAAAAACACCATTTGTGAGAACATCCTCAAGCTAATGTCACGCTTATGCATTTTTGGCTTAAAATCACATTGTTTGGCGACAAAAGAAAAATAAAAAAATGTAAAGAAACAAATAGTAATTACACATGTGACTCACAATTACATCTGCCTGTTTCTTCTATAAGTCACGTGATGGGACAATTAGATATAAAAAAAAGAAAAGAACAGAACAGAAAGAAAATGTCGTTAAAATTTCATCTAATCAAATTTTCAGATTCGTTTCCATATCTAACGCAAGCGATAAAGAGCCAAATATTGCGTATCAAGTGTAATATTTCTTATTAAATTAATTTTTAAGCATTACAAATATTTCTTTCAGGTTTTAATTAAATGTTTCCGTTTTTTAATATTATCACGCATTAAAACGGATTTTCTTCTTCTTTTTTTCTTTTTTTTTTTCATTTAAATAAAATTAGTAACAGTTTTTCTTTTATTTTTCGAGGTTTAATAGCCGTTTCAATTTTTTTTTTTATCAAAGATGAATTTCGCCAAGAAATAAAATGGTAACCTTATCGCCCAAAATAACAGAATTTTCCGTCATAATTCTAAAACTAATATAGGTAGAATAATGTGTTATAGCTTAAAACCTTCCTTGAAACAATACCTATCTAACGGTATAGGTTCCGTAAAAATCCATGCAGTAGAACTCGAAATCTAGGCGTTCGGAACAAAATTTCCGTTTGGATTTTATATATATAATGGATAATAGAATAGATAATAGATTTTATGTATATATAATAGAATAGATAATAGATTATGTGTTATGAACTATCTCAAAGTTTAAAACAGATCGCATTGTTAGATTTCCTAATTTTAACAATATCGCGTTATGTTAGTTCCACATTCCACCACCAGGGAGCGCACTCTATTCTTAACGAAAGCGTATCTGAAGGAAACTCCTTCATGCAACCTTTCCATAGATACATGAATCGGGAGGGTGGCGGTCAAAACCAATAATTTAAGATAATTGCTGAAATTACTACGAAAAATATTTTAAAGGGTCTCTACGGGGGCCGCTAATAGAGTTAGAGGAAATCTGAAGACGGCAAACTAATCGCGGGGAAAAGTTTGCTTGGGTGCTTCGGAGCTACTTTTGGCGCGAGATCTAAGCTCTACGACCAATAGGAACCCAGATATTTAAGGAAATATGAAGTAACAAAGTCCAAAATAATAGAAATTTTTCGAAATAATTCTATAACTAATCTAGGTAGAATGATGTGTTATAGCTTAAAACCTTCCCTGGATCGATACCTATCTAACGGTATAAGTTCCGTAAAAATCCATGCGGTAGAACTCGAAATCTCGGCGTTCGGAACGAAATTTCCGTTTGGATTTTATATATATCTATACTTCTATACTCCTATTATAAAGAGGAAAAAATTGTTTATTTGTCGGAGATAAGCTCTGGAACTACCGAACCGATTCCAAAAGTAATGGTATCAAAATGATGGTGTTAGTCCAACTTAGAACATAGGCTATATCTTATGTCGGTGTCACTACCCCAAAGGGGGTGCAGGAGCAAAAAACGTTCTAAAAATGCGATTTTAGCGTTACTGAAGGGCCTAGAAATATGAAATTTTGAATATTAGTTACTTATAAGATATAAATGATGTCTAAGAACAGTTCTTAAATAATTCGAAATTTAAAAGGGGTGAAAATGCACAAAAAACGTTCTAAAAAAAATTCTAAATGGTAGTTTCTGCACAATCTCAGGAAATACCAAAGCTATTTAAGAAATATTGGTGTCAAAATGATGGTGACAACGCTTGCTCCAAGACAGGCTATGTTTTATGTCGGTGTCACTACCCCAAAGGGGGTGCAGGAGCAAAAAACGTTCTAAAAATGTGATTTATGTGTTACTGAAGGCCCTAGAAATATGAAATTTTGAATATTAGTTACTTATAAGATATAAATGATGTCTAAGAACATTTCTTAAATAATTCGAAATTTAAAAGGGGTGAAAATGCACAAAATGCGTTCTAAAAAACGTTCTAAATGGTACTTTCTACACAATCTCAGGAAATACCAAACCGATTTAAAAAATATTGCTGTCAAAATGATGGTAATAACGCTTGCTCCAAGATAGGCTATGTTTTATGTCGGTGTCGCTACCCCAAAGGGGGTGCAGGAGCAAAAAACGTTCTAAAAATGCGATTTATGTGTTACTGAAGGGCCTAGAAATATGAAATTTGAAATATTAGCTACTTATTAGATATAAAGGATTTCTAAGAACAGTTCTTAGACAATTCGAAATTTGAAAGGTGTGAAAATGCGCGAAAATCGTTCTAAAAAACGTTCTAAATGGTGGTTTCTACACTATCTCAGGAAATACCAAACCGATTTAAAAAATAATGGTGTCAAAATAAGGGTGTCAAAATGACGGTTAAAACCCTTGCTCCAACATAGGCTATGTTTTATGTCGGTGCCACTACCCAAAAGGGGGTGCAGGAGCAAAAAAACAATCTAAAATCGCAATTTTTGCGTTACCGAAGGGCCTGTAAATATGAAATTTGAAATATTAGCTACTTATTAGATATATTTCAATAAGTACTACATACTACTTATTAGATACATACTTCATACATACTTCATACATACTTCATACTACTTATTAGATATATTTAGATATATTTCTCGGGGATTTCTAAGAACAGTTCTTAAACAATTCGAAATTTAAAAGGGGTGAAAATGCGCGAAAAGCGTTCTAAAAAACGTTCTAATGGTGGTTTCTACACAATCTCAGGAAATACCAAACCGATCTAACAAATAATGGCGTCAAAATGATGGTGACAACCCTTGCTCCAACATAGGCAATGTTTTATGTCGGTGCCACTACCCCAAAGGGGGTGCAGGAGAAAAACGTTCTAAATTGCGGCTTTTGCATTACGGAAGGGCCTAGAATCGTGAAATTAAAAGGGGGTCAAAATGCGCAAAAAGCGTTGTAAAAAACTTTCTAAATTGCGATTTCTCTGCAACTCAGGAAGTACTGAACCGATTTCAAATATAATGGTGTAAATATGATGGTGACAGATCTTGCTCCAAGATAGGCTATATTTTATATCTGTTTCCACTACCCCAGGATCAAAAAGAGCGAAAAGCTTTCTAAAAACGTTCTAAATGCCGATTTATCGGCAATATCTCAGGAAGAATGAATCTGATTTCAAACGTAATGGTAGAAAATTGATGCTGACAGCCTTTGCTCTAGCATAGACGCTATTGTATGTCGTTATCACTATCACCAAAACGTTTCAGGAGCAAAAAAGCGTTCTAAATTTCGATTTTTATGATCGGTAGGGGCTAGCAACTTAAAATTAGGCAAGGTACATATTTAATAGATATAAATGATCTTTAAGAACAGTTTCGAAAAAATTGGAAATTTAAAAAGGGGTGAAAATGCGCGAAAAGCGTCCTAAAAACGTTCTAAATTGCGATTTCTACTCAATCTAAGGAAATACCAAAGCTACTTCAAATGTAATGGTTGCAAATCAATGGTGACAGTCCCTGCTATAACATAGGTTATATTTTATGTTGCTGTCACTACCATCTGAGGGTTGCAAAAGCAAAACATGTTCTAATTTGCGTTTTTTGCAAAACTGAGGGTTCTAACACTTTGAAGTATGGCATGGTATTTACTTACAAGATGCAACTGCTTTCTAAGAACAGTCGAAAGAAAATTCCAAATTTTAAAAAATGAAGTGAGTGAAAAGCGTTATAAATTACAATTTTTAAGCAAACTTAAAAAATACCAAACCAATTAAAAAAATAATGATGACAAATTTTGGTGATAGAACCTGCTCAAACATAAGCTATATTTTATGTCTGTTCCACTACCACCAGAGGGTTGCAGGAGCTAAAAACTTTCTAAATTGCGATTTCTGTGATACTGAAAGGGCTAGAAACTTTAAATATGACATGGTAGTTACTTATAAAATATAATTGCCCTCGAAGGAACGTCGAAAATAAATTCGAATTAAAAAGGGGTGAAGCGAAGGGAGGTGCGAAAAGTATTCTAAAAAAGTCCTAAATTACGATTTCTATGCAATTTCAGGGAATATAAACGATAAACCAATTATAGAAGTAATAGTTGCGAATGAATGGTAACAGACTCTGATCCTACACAGGCTATATTTTATGGCGGTGATTCTACCACCTGGGGTTCACAGGAACAACAAACGTTCTAATAAAGGGCTTTAAAAGCTTTTTAAATTACGTTTCTGTGGAATATTAGGAAATAACAAACCGATTTCAAAATTAATGTTGGCAAATTAATGGTGACAGTTCCTGTTTCAACATACCCCGTTATGTTGAGAGCGGTGGTAGGACTTGGAATTTGTCATGATGGTTAATTTTAAGATGTAAGAAGATGGTTTCTAAAAATTTCAAAATTTCAAATGAATACAGAAATGAGCGTATTAATTGAGCATAAAAGTTTCAAAATATTTTCTAAATTATCATTTATTAATTTTTATTTCATTTTATTAATTTAAGTCTCATTTCTGCCTAATGCAGTGTAATAATGATGTTTAATCAAACTGTGTTTTAAATAGTAATTTTTGAATTATTCTTAAAAGTAATAAGTACCTTTTAATAAAAAAAAACCTTTTAATAAAATAAAATATTACCGTTTAATAAAATAAAAATTTAGTTAGTACGTTTTAATAAAAATTAGACATATAAATATCACTTTGGCACATTTCAAATACCGCGAGCAAGGCCGCGGGGTTTGCTAGTCATCTTATCTTATCTTATCTTATCTTATCTTACTCCTATTATAAAGAGGAAAAAATTGTTTATTTGTAGGAAGCAAGCTCTGGAACTACCGAACCGATTCCAAAAGTAATAGTATCAAAATGATGGTGTTAGTCCAACTTAGAACATAGGCTATATCTTATGTCGGTGCCACTACCCCAAAGAGGGTGTAGGAGCAAAAAACGTTCTAAAATGCGATTTTAGCGTTACTGAAGGGCCTAGAAATATGAAATTTTGAATATTAGTTACTTATAAGATATAAATGATGTCTAAGAACAGTTCTTAAACAATTCGAAATTTAAAAGGGGTGAAAATGCACCAAAAGCGTTCTAAAAAACGTTCTAAATGGTAGTTTCTACACAATCTCAGGAAATACCAAACCGATTTCAAAAATATTGGTGTCAAAATGATGGTGACAACGCTTTCTCCAAGATAGGCTATGTTTTATGTCGGTGCCACTACCCCAAAGGGGGTGTAGGAGCAAAAAACGTTCTAAAAATGCGATTTTAGCGTTAATGCAGGGCCTAGAAATATGAAATTTTGAATATTAGTTACTTATAAGATATAAATGATGTCTAAGACCAGTTCTTAAACAATTCGAAATTTAAAAGGTGTGAAAATGCACAAAAAGCGTTCTGAAAAACGTTCTGAATGGTAGTTTCTACACAATCTCAGGAAATACCAAACCGATTTAAAAAATAATGGTGTCAAAATATTGGTGTCAAAATGACGGTGAGAACCCTTGCTGCAACATAGGTATGTTTTATGTCGGTGCCACTACCCGAGAGGGGGTGCAGGAGCAAAAAACGTTCTAAAAATGCGATTTTTGCGTTACCGAAGTGCCTAGAAATATGAAATTTGAAATATTAGCTACTTATTAGATATAAAGGAATTCTAAGAACAGTTCTTAAACGATTCGAAATTTAAAAGGGTTGAAAATGCGCGAAAAGCGTTCTAAAAAACGTTCTAATGATGGTTTCTACACAATCTCAGGAAATACCAAACCGATCTAAAAAATAATGGTGAATAGTCAAAATGAAGGTGACAACCCTTGCTCCAACATAGGCGATGTTTTATGTCGGTGCCACTACCCCAAAGGGGGTGCAGGAGAATAACGTTCTAAATTGCGGCTTTTGCGTTACGGAAGGGCCTAGAATCGTGAAATTTGGAATGGTAGTTAGTTATAAGATATCAATGATCTCTAAGGACATTTCCTAAAAAATCGAAATTTAAAAGGGGGGTCAAAATGCGCAAAAAGCGTTGTAAAAAAAGTTCTAAATTGCGATTTCTGTGCAATCTCAGGAAGTACTGAACCGATTCCAAATATAATGGTGTAAAAATGATGGTGACAGCTCTTTCTCCAAGATAGGCTATATTTTATATCTGTTTCCACTACCTCAGAGGAGATGCAGGAGCGAAATGCGCGAAAAGCGTTCTAAAAACGTTCTAAATACCGATTTGTCGGCAATATCTCAGAAAGAATGAATCTGATTTCAAACGTAATGGTAGGAAATTGATGTTGACAGCCTCTGCTCTAACATAGACGCTGTTTTATGTCGGTATCACTATCACCAAGACGTTGCAGGAGCAACAAATCGTTCTAAATTTCGATTTTTGTGATCAGTAGGGGATAGCAACTTAAAATTAGGCAAGGTACATATTTATTAGATATAAATGATCTTTAAGAACAGTTTCGAAAAAATTGGAAATTTAAAAAGGGGTGAAAATGCGCGAAAAGCGTCCTAAAAACGTTCTAAATTGCGATTTCTACTCAATCTATGGAAATACCAAAGCTATTTCAAAAGTAATGGTTGGAAATCAATGGTGAAGGTCCCTGCTATAACATAGGTTATATTTTATGTTGCTGTCACTACCATCTGAGGGTTGCAAAAGCAAAACATGGTCTAATTTGCGTTTTTTGCACAACTGAGGGGTCTAACACTTTGAAGTATGGCATGGTATTTACTTACAAGATGCAACTGCTTTCTAAGAACAGGCGAAAGAAAATTTCAAATAAAAAAAATGAAGTGAGTGAAAAGCGTTATAAATTACAATTTTTAAGCAAACTTATAAATTACAAAGCCGATTAAAAAAATAATGATGACAAATTTTGGTGATAGAACCTGCTCAAACATAAGCTATATTTTATGTCTGTTCCACTACCACCAGAGGGTTGCAGGAGCTAAAAACTTTCTAAATTGCGATTTCTGTGATACTGAAAAGGTCAGAAACTTTAAATATGACATGGTAGTTACTTATAAAATATAAATGCCCTCGTAGGAACGTCGAAAATAAATTCGAATTAAAAAGGGGTGAAGCGAAGGGGAGGTGCAAAAAGCATTCTAAAAAAGTTCTAAATTACGATTCTATGCAGTTTCAGGGAATATAAACCGATTATGAAAGTAATAGTTGCGAATCAATGGTAACAGTCTCTTATCCTACACAGGCTATATTTTATGCCGGTGATTCTACCACCTGGGATTCACAGGAACAACAAACGTTCTAAAAAAGGCCTTTAAAAGCTTTTTAAATTACGTTTCTGTGGAATATTAGAAAATAACAAACCGATTTCAAAATTAATGTTGGCAAATTAATGGTGACAGTTCCTGTTTCAACATAGCCCTTTATGTTGAGAGAGGGGGTAGGACTTGGAATTTGACATGATGGTTAATTTTAAGATGTAAGAAGATGGTTTCTAAAAAATTCAAAACTTCAAATGAATACTGAAATGAGCGTATTAATTGAGCATAAAAGTTTCAAAATATTTTCTAAATTATCATTTATTTAGTTTTATTTCATTTTATTAATTTAAGTCCTAATTTCTGCCTGATGCAGTGTAATAATGATTTTTAATCAAACTGTGTTTTAGATAGTAATTTTTGAATTATTCCTAAAAATAGTAAGTAACTTTTAATAAAAAAAACCTTTTAATAAAATAAAATATTACCTTTTAATAAAATAAAAATTTAGTTAGTACCTTTTAATAAAAATTAGACATATAAATATCACTTGGCATATTTCAAATATTACGCGAGCAAAGCCGCGGGGTTTGCTAGTAATACATACTTTAAAACAGACAGTATTATCCGAGTCTGTACGTTTAGTGTGGTATGTCAAATGGTAATCAGCCCAAAGCCAAAAATTGTCGATACGGAATACAATCGTATCAGCGTTCAAACTATTATGTGCACCGGGGTATATTAGAATACTAAGAGAGGTAAG
Organism: Maratus speciosus; assembly: GCA_963932465.1. Classification (NCBI taxonomy): domain Eukaryota; kingdom Metazoa; phylum Arthropoda; class Arachnida; order Araneae; family Salticidae; genus Maratus; species Maratus speciosus. Next base: position 431,069,104 of record OZ010792.1, read on the forward strand.
AGTGAAATTTTTTTTGGCATGCTTTGGGAAAAGTGGATTTACGCAACCTCGTCATGCTCTTTGAGGGCAGGAACAGCGTCCACTTGCCATTAGGTAAGTTGAATATAATCCGCAACCTCAAGTTGCAATTTACTGTGCCAGAGGTTTCCCTCTAAATTTCTTTCGCGAGGCAGTAAATATATAATTTGAGCTTATATTTTGAGTATACCCGATTTCTCTCGACTTGGCATTCAAGCAATATTTTAAATTTTGTTGTTCTCTAAATCACGATTGCAGGGCTGAATTTACTAACCAGATGTATAGCAAAATTTGAATAAATGTAGATTAACCCTCCGAGCGTCTTGCAAAAGGGTAAAATTGTAATGTTGTTTTCTTTGCATTTTGTTTTAAATGCTAAGAAAATATGATTCTTTCAACATTATAAAAAAAAACTCAAATACAAATATGAATGTAATCCTTGAGTGTATTAATCATTCTTCAATGTATTTAAAATTCATTAAATCTATAGAATTACATTATCTTAAATATTGCTTGTATTGCTGCGAAACTTGGAGCGTAGTGAACGGAATAATACGCCCCAAACACTTAGAGGGTTAATAAAAATACAAATGACAAAAACTGATATTTTTCAAAACAAAGCTAAATAAGTAAAAAATTTCCGCTCAATTTATTTCCTTATAATAAACGTAAATGAAAGGTCATTTTTTTTAATCAAATTGTGCTTAATTCCTAAACAATTTCCGCCACCTTCCCTTCCCAAAAGAAAATAAACGCTGTATCAGTATCAAAATGATTATGTTGTAATACCCTAAAATATTTTTACGTGTTTTATATTAATTTATCAATATATAATAAACAAAATATATAGTATTATTCAAAAATGTATATATCGTGTGGAAGGTCGAATGAATATCATGCTAAAATCCTGGAAGAATCAATTCGAATGACAATTGTATGAGCATTCAATGCACAGTATACAGTGACACATCACATTATATCACAATGGAAAACGTGAGACTTTTAGTAGCATTCTATGGGAAATACGGATTTACGCAACCTCGTCATGCTCCTTGAGGGCAGGAACACCGTTCACTTGCTATTAGGTAAGTTGAAATTAATCCGCAATCTCAAGTTGCCTGTGGGAATTGCAGATTTACGCAACCTCATCATGCTCATCAAAATAATTATATTGTAATAGCCTAATATATTTTAATGTGTTTTATATTAATTTATCAATATATAATAAACAAAATGTACAGTATTATACAAAAATGTATGTATCGTGTAGTAGGTCGAATGAATATCATGCTATAATTCTGGAAGAATCAGTTCGAATGACAATTGTATGAGAATACAATGCACTGTCTACAATGACACATTACATTATATCACAATAGAAAACGTGAAACTTTTAGTAGCATTCTATGGGAATTGCGGATTTACGCAACCTCGTCATGCTCCTTGAGGGCAGGAAAGGCGTCGACTTGCCATTAGGTACGTAGTTAGGTACTCGTAAGTTGAGTTTAATCCGCAACCTCAACTTGCCATAGATTGTGGGTCAGGTTTCCCTCTAAATACTATCCGAGTGACGCAGTGAATATATAATATTCACTTATTCTTCAAGTTATTAAAGTTATTCTTTCGGCTTATCGTTCGGGCGTGTATACAATGTATTTTGAAATTTTAGTTTTTTTTTTTAAAGAGCGTATTTTACCAATAAATTAAAATAAACGTAGAATAAAGGCATATTAATAAATACATAAATTTCAGAAACTGCTGTCCATCAACCTCAAGTTGCCACTTACTGTGGCGGAGGTTTCCTTCTAGTTTTCTTTCGAGTGGCAGTAAATATATAATTTTAGTTATATTTCGTTTTTACCCGATTTCTCTCGACGTACCATTCAAGTAAGGCCTACTATATATTTTAAATTTTGTTGTTCCCTAAATCACGATTGCACGGCTGAATTTACTAACCTGATGTATAGCATTTGCAATTGAATCACAGTAAAATTGATCCCATACCCGATTATGAAAAAGCAGGAGTTTGCATTATCCCATTCAGCACAGAACTGCATAAGAGATTATTTTATATTGGTATGACATCTGGAAAATTTAAGCAAAGATTAAAAGAGCATTAAAGAGATTTCTAATATCAAATTTAACAAACCAAATACAGCTTTATCCAGATTGCATCAGAAAGAAAACTTCTATAAAGCTAAAATTATCATTTCAACGTCTAACCACTACTCGTCAATAATCCGTGAATCCATTGAAATTTTACTTAGAAGTGATAATGTTTGTAACTATGTCCTTTCCTATAATATTCTCGGAATTTGGTACAATATCCTAAATATTTCAAGACCTCCTGAAAATATGAACTGATCTTTTCACCCCTCTGCAGAGAAATGGACTGAACTCCGCTTGCGCATGCGTATTATTTTTGTTTTTGTTTTTAAAATGTATTTCTATTCAGTCAATCATCTTTTATACCTTTGAATATCAACGCGTCTGTGTTCGATAGATCTCTGGTTGCATTAAATATATTTTTTACATGTTTGTGTCACCTTTTAAGTAGTTATAAGTATATTATAAAAAATTTTTAAATATACAGTATTATACAAAAATGTATATATCGTGTGGTAGGTCGAATGAATATCATGCTAAAATCCTGAAAGTGTCAATTCGAATGACAATTGTATGTGCATTCAATGCACTGTGTACAATGACACATCACATTATACCACAATAGAAAACGTGAAATTTTTAGTAGCATTCTGAGAGAAATGCGGATTTACGCAACCTCGTCATGCTCCTTGAGGGCAGGAACAGCGTCGACTTGCCATTAGGTAAGTTTAATTTAATCCGAAACCTCAACTTGTCATAGATTTTGGCTCAGGTCTCCCTCTAAATACCTTCCGAGTGACGCAATGAATATATAATTTTAACGTATTTTTCAAGTTATTCGACCTACCATTCGGACGCAGTCTAAAATGTATTTTGAAATTTTTGTTTTTTTTTTTAAGATCTCTCTTTTACTTATAATTTATAATAAACGTAGAATAAATGCATATCAATAAATACATAAAATTCAGAAACTGACGTTTTTAAAAATAAAATTTAATAAGTAAATAAAATTCAGATAATTTATTTCGTATATTAAACTTTAACAAAACAATTTTTTTTCTGAAATTATGCTTATTTAACTACTATGACCTTTCCCTACTGTAATAAAAGAAACTGTGTATTTGTAACTGTAAGTTTATAATAGTAATAGTTAAAATTGCACGTAAGTTGTTTTTACTGTTTTAATAATTTAAAATATTCGGTACTATCCGAGTATGTACGTTTAGTGGGGTAGGTCGAATGGAAATCAGCCCAAAACCAAAAATCGTCAGTACTGATTACAATCGTATCAGCATTCAAACTATTGTGTACATTGAGATAATATAATTATACTAAGAGAGGTAAGAGTGAAAATTCTTTTGGCATGCTTTGGGAAAAGTGGATTTACGCAACCGCGTCATGCTCCTTGAGGGCAGGAACAGCATCGACTTACTATTAAATAAGTTTAATTTAATCCGCAACCTCAAGTTGCTATTTATTGTGGAGGAGTGTTCCATATAAATTTCTTTCGAGAGAGTCAGTGAATAGATAATTTTAGCTTACATTTCGAGTTTACCCGATTTCTCTCGACGTACAATTCCTATAAGTTATACAAAACATTTTGAATTTTGTTTTTCTCTAAATCATGATTGCCGGGCTGAATTTACTAACCTAATGTATAGCAAAATATGAATAAATGCATATTAATAAAAATACAACTGACAAATCTGTAGATTAATAAAAATACAAATTTTAAAAATTGAGGTTTTTTTAAAAACAAAGGTAAATTAAGTTAATAAATTCCGCACAACTGATTTCCTTATAATAAGCTTAAACAAAAGATCATATTTTTTTGTCATATTCTGCTTAATTCCTAAACAATTTCCTCTACTTTTCCTTCCAAAAAAAAAAAAGGAAATAATTCCTTAAGGATTTCTTTTCTTTGGTAGATGTTTAGGCTATTAATTGCCTTAGCTTAGTGATAAAGCAACAGCACGGTACCCTGTAGATTCAGGTTCCAATCCTGGCCCCGGCTAATTTTTCACTCATGTTGGGTTATCGTATTGTTTTCACGCTTGTCTTTAAATATATATGTACCTTTAACCATAAAATATACAGGATTATACAAAAATGTACATATCGTGTGGTAGGTCGACTGAATATCCTATTAAAACCCAGAAAGAGTCCATTCGAATGACAAATGTATGAGCATTCTTTCCACTGGGTACAATCACACATCACCTTATATCACAATAGAAAACGTGAAGTTTTTAGTAGCATTCTATGGAAAATGCGGATTTACGCAACCTCGTCATGCTCCATGAGGGCAGGAACAGCGTCGATTTGCCATTGGTTTAGTTGAATTTAATCCGTAACCTCAACTTGCCATAGATTGTGGCTCATGTTTCTCTCAAAATACCTTCCGAGTGACGCAATGAATATATAATTTTAACGTATTCTTCAAGTTATTCCAATTATTTTCTCGACCTACCATTCGGGCGTGGTCTACAAAGTATTTTGAAATTTTAGTTTTTTTTTTAAGTGCTTCTTTTACCAATAATTTATAATAAACGTTGAATAAATGCATTTTAATAAATACATAAATTTGAGATACTGCGGTTTTTAAAAAGAAAAGTTAATAATTAAATAAAATTCATTAATTTTTTATTAAACTTTAAAGAAACAACAATTTTTTACTGAAATTATGCTTATTTAACTACGATGACCTTCTCCTCCTTTAATACAAGAAACTCTGTATTACTAACTATATGTTTATGATAGTAACATTTAAAATTGAATTTAAGTTGTTTTCACTAATTTACTAATTTAAAATAATTAGTATTATCCGAGTCTGAATGTTTAGAGTTGTAGGTCGAATGGAAATCAGGCCTAGAACCAAAAATAGTTAATTCGGATTTACAATCGTATTAGCATTCAAACTATTGTGCACACTGACGCAATTTATGATACTAAGAGAGGTAGGAGTGAAAATGTTTTTGGCATGCTATGGTAAAAGTGGACTTACGCAACCTCATCATGCTCCTTTAGGGCAGGAACAGCGTCGACTTGCCATTAGGTACGTTGAATTTATTCCGCAATCTCATGTTGCCACTCACTGTGGCGGAGGTTTACCTCTAAATTTCTTTCGAGAGAGGCAGTAAATACATAATTTTAGCTTATATTTCTAGTTTATCCGATTTCTCTCGACGTACCATTCAAGCAAAGCCTACAATATATTTTAAATTCTGTTGTTCACTAAATGGCGATTGCAGGGCTGAAATTAATAACCTGATGTATAGTAAAATTTTATAATGAATGGAGATTAATAAAAATACAAATGTCAAAAACTGAGGCTTTTCAAAACAAAGCTAAATAAATGAAAAAATTCCGCGCAATTGATTTCCTTATAATAAACGTAAACGAAAGGTCGTATTTTTTTTATCAAATTGTGCTTAGTTACTAAACAATTTCCGCCACCTTTCCTTCCAAAAGAAAATAAATCCTGTATCAGTATCAAAATGATTATGTTGTAATTGCCTAAAATACTTTTAATGTGTTTTATATTAATTTAACAATATATAATAAACAAAATATACAGTATTATTCAAAAATGTATATATCGTGTGGTAGATCGAATGAATATCATATTAAAATCCAGAAACAGTCATTTCAAATGACAGTTTTATCAGCATTCAATCCACTGTGTATAACGACACATCACAATATATCAGAATAGAAAACGTGAAAATTTTAATAGCATTCTATGGGAAATGCGGATTTACCTAACCTCGTCATGCTCCTGGATGGCAGAAAAGGCGTCGACTGGCCTTTAGTTACGTAGTTAAGTACTCGTAAGTTGAGTTTAATCCGCAACCTCAACTTGACATAGACACTTGGCTCAGGTTTCCCTCTAAATACTTTCCGAGTGACGCAGTGAATATATAATTTTCACTTATTCTTCAAGTTATTAAAGTTTTTCTTTCGGCTTATCGTTCGCGCATGTCTACAATGTATTTTGAAATTTTAGTTTTTTTTTTAAGAGCTTATTTTACCAATAATTTATAATAAACGTAGAATAAAGGCATATTAATAAATACATAAATTTCAGAAACTGCTGTTTTTTAAAAGAAAATTTAATAAGTAAATAAAACTCTGACAATTTATTTCCTATATTAAATTTAACGAAACAACAATTTTTTTTTTTGAAATTATTCTTATTTAAATACGATAACTTTGCCCTCATGTAATAAAATAAACTCTGTATTAGAAACAATATGATTGTGATAGTAATAGTTAAAATTGCATTTAAGTTGATTTTACTAACTTAATAATTTTAAAAAATTAGCATTATCCGAGTCTGTATGTTGAGTGTGGTAGGTCGAATGAAAATACTATTGTGTACCTTGACACATATTATGATACTAACAGAGGTAGGAGTGAAATTTTTTGGCAATGGAAAAAGTGGATTTATGCAACCTCGTCACGCTCCTTGAGGGCAGGAACAGCGTCGACTTGCCATTAGGTAAGTTGAGTTTAATCCGCAACCTCAAATTGGGATTTACTGCAGCGGAGGTTTCCCTCTAAATTTCTTCCGAGAGAGGAAATGAATATATAATTTTACCTTATATTTCGAGTATACCCTACTTTTCTCGACGTTCCATCAAGCAAGTCCTACAGTATATTTTGAATTTTGTTGTTCTCTAAATCGCGATGGCAGGGCTGAATTTACTAAACTGATGTATAGCAAAATTTGAATAAATGCAGATTAATAAAAATACAAATGTCAAAAACTGAGGTTTTTTAAAACAAAGCTAAATATGTGAATAAATTCCGCGCAATTGATTTCCTTATAATAAACTTAAACGAAAGATTTTATTTTTTTCCCAAATTGTGCTTAGTCCTAAACAATTCCCGCCACCTTCCCTTCCTAAAAGAGAAGAAATCGTTTACCAGTATCAAAATGATTATGTTGTAATAGCCTGAAATACTTTTAAGGTGTTTTATATTAATTTAACAATATATAATAAACAAAATATACAGTATTATACAATAATATATATATCGTGTGGTAGGTCGAATGAATATTATATTAAAATCCAGAAACAATCAATTCGAATGACAATTATATGAGTATTCAATCCACTATGTACGATGTCACATCAATTATATCACAATATAAAACTTGAAATTTTTAGAAGCATTCTATGGGAAATGCGGATTTATGCAACCTTGTCATGCCCTTTGAGGGCAGGAACAGCGTCGAATTGCCATTAGTTAAGTTGAAGTTTAACCGCAACCTTTACTTGCCATCAATTGTGGTGAGGATTTCATCAATAGGCCTTCCGAGTGAGCTGTAGAATACATGATTTCGAACCATTTTTCGATTTAACCCTATTAAGCTGTCGACCTACCATTCGAGAGAGGGTAAAAATTTACTTTGATATTCGCTGTTCTGTGAAACGGGATGTCAGTTCTGGAATCACTAACACAACTTAAAATATGTTTTCTTTAAATAGCCGCTTAATAAGTACACAAATGTCATAAACTCAGTTTTATAAACAACAAGCCAAATAAGTGAAAAAATTTCGGATATAATAGTTCCTTATATTAAATTTAATAACATATTATTTATTTTTCGCAAATTGTTCTCAACTTTGAAGGTTCTACCCCCACCTTTCTCTCCTAATTTAAAACATACTCTGTATTAATATCATAATGATTGTGATACATATAGGTAAAATTACTTTTAAAATGTTTTTTACTAATTTAAAAATGTAAAAAATTAGTTAATCAGTATTATCTGAGACTGTGCATGTTGCGTTTGGAAGGTTGAATGGAAATTATTCACAAAAGCTAAAAGGGTCATTTCGAAGTAAAATCGTGAGAGCAGGCACACTACAATGTAAAATGACGCATCACGTGATACCCTTGGATGCAAACATGAAAGTGTTAGACACAAACTATGGTAAATGCAGATTTATGCAACCTCGTCCTGCTTCTTTAGGGCAGGAACAGCGTCGACTTGTCATTAGGTCAGTTGATATTTAGCCGCAACATCTACTTGCCATCGATTGTGCAGGACGCTTTCCTCTACGTGACTTTTGAGTGAGGCGGAGAATATATGATTTCGACGTATCTTTCGAGATAGCATGATTATGCTTCCGACCGACCGTTCGAGCGAAATTAAAATGTAATTTGAATTCTGCTGCTTCCTGAAACGTGATTTTAGTGCTGAACTTACTAAAATAAACTCAAATTAGCTTTCATTTAATAGCAGATTAATAAACGTACGAATGTAATAAACGCAGGTTTGTGAAACCCAAGCTAAATAAGTGAATTAATTTCGAACAAAATATTTCCTTCTAATTAAACTTTATTGAGGGAATTTCTTTTTTCAAATTTTGATTAATTTTTAAAGTTCTACCACAATTTTTATGAGACTGTGCATATTACGTATGGTAGGTCGAATAAAAATCACACGGAAAAGCAGAAAGAGTCAATTCGAAATAAAATCATGTGAGTTGGCACACATCAGTGTACAGTGACCCGTCACATGATACCCTAGGAAGCAAGCGCGAAAAACTTTTAGTAGACACGCTATGGGAAATGCGGATTCACGCAACCTGGTAATTCTCCTTGAGAGCAGGAACAACGTCGACTTGCCATTAGATAAATAGAAGTTTATCTGCAACCCCTGCTTGCCATCGATTTTGGATGAGGATTCCCTCAATATGCCTTTCGAGTGCGGCGTAGAACACATGATTTCGACCCACTTTTCATATTAGCAGTATTATATTCTCGATCTACCATTCGAACGAGGGTTAAAATATAATATGAATTCCGCTGTTCTCTGATCCAGGATTTCAGTGATGGAATTATTAAAATAATTTAACTAAGTTTTCATTAAGTAGCAGGTTCACAAAAATACAAATCTCATAAACTCAGGTTTATAAACAACAAGCTGAATAAGGGAATAAATTTCTGATAAAATAGTTCCTCAGTTTAAATTTAATAGCATATTTTTTATCATCAACTTTCAAAGTTCTATAGAACTATGTTCTAAATTAGGAGAGGGGGGTGGTGGTATACCACCACCCTCCTCTCCTAATTTAGAACGTACTCTGTAATAATATCAATACGATAGTGATACAAATAGGTAAAATTACTTTTTATGTGTTTTTTACTAATTTAAAAATATAAAAAAATAAATGATCAGTACTATCCGAGACTGTGCATGTTGCGTTTGGTAGGTTGAAAGAAAATTATACAGCAAAGCAGAAAGAATAAATTTAAAATCCAGTGTTAAAACAGACACACTGCTGTGTACAATCAGATATCTTATGACACCACGAGAAGCAAGTGTGATAATATTATTGTCGCGCTATGGGAAATGCGGATTTATGTAACTCATCATGCTCTTTGAGTTCAGGAACTGCGCTGACTTGCTATTAGGTAAGTTGAAGTTTATCTACAACTTCTACTTGCCATCGATTGGGGGGGAGAGGGTTCCCTCGACATGCCTTCCGAGTTAGGCTGATAATAATATATTATTTCAACTCATTTCTCACGTGAGCTGGTTTATTTCATCTCTACTAAATTATGTGCATAAAACCCGATTAAATGCTATACACATGTTAACGATGTAAGTCAAATTATATATTCATTTTTTCAAAGAATCATGGAAGACGGTAGTATTTCGAGTGACGCAGCCTTAAGCCTAAAATCGTATCGTATCGTATCGTATCATAGAATTCGTAGATGGCGGAACTCATATATACAGCTAACTCGACATCAAAGAAAACGCGAAAAGCCGCCTTTTAATAACTCAGCAGATATATGTCTTATTGTTCTGAATTTTCTAGAACAGTCTTATATCTGCAGTCTAATCGTATACTGAAATTTTTGCATTTCTACGTGCAGTATATTTTGAGATCTAAATAGCCATTTTTAAAGTGAAAACGTTGGTATAATATCGAGGAAGTTCCTAATTTGAAAATCTCGAAAACGGTTCTAACGATTATTTTTAAATTGATACATAATATAAATGTGATTAAGGCGAGGTGAATAACACTTTTCTTTTTTCTGGGAAAACTCTCGTTCGTTAAATAATTCGATTTTTTTTTTTCTCTCGAAAATGACACGGGCGATTTTTTAAAAATCAAATAAATATGTTTCAGATGAACCAAATAACAATTTACTTGTTTCCAGCAAGACTCTTGTTCGTTTTATAATGCGCATAAAAAATCGGACTATATTTCTTCGCCATTCTATGGAAATTTCACCGAAAATGCATGACACTGTATTCATACACACGCTTTCTTTTTAACCACTTTTGGGGAGAAAAATTTTGTCTTCCCACTGGCTGAGTGGCTAAGGGCCATCGTTTACTGACCTTAAGATAGGCAGTTCGATACTCGCTAGTACGTGTTTTCACATGTGAATGTTTTTTTTTTTTTTTAAGTCTGCTAGTTGACCATTATTCTCAGTTCCTTTGTAATTTTTTTAATTGCTATTAAGTTAAATAAAATTACAATTATAATGACGCCAATTTGATGATGATTATTTCTTGGCAATTTTTCAACAATAAAAATATTACCATAAATTTTATAAATATATTTAATTTCAATCACTTTAAATATACATTAATAATTATTATTTGAATATAAATCACACGATCAGAAACGTAAAAAAACAATTCATTTCAGCTCTTCTTTTTATAATATCATTTTTTATTATTATGACGGTCAATCAATATATAATCACTGACATCCATAATATTATTATTATTATAATTATTATTTTCCTTGCATAAAAGCTATTGTGATGTAATAATTCTTTTATAGTAAATAATTTAGTTGAAATGTTTTATTTATAAATATCAATGAAGTTTGATTACAGTTTACATAATAAGCATATCAGACTTCTGGTGTCGCCATCTTTTGACGCAATTGCGTAGTATTATAGAGAAATGTTTGATAAAAACGTCTATCCATCTATGTAACTATCCATCTATGAAACACCATCTATGTAAGAATTTAATAATTATAAATTAACATTTTGGATTTATTAATTTAAGGATAAAGTGTTTTTAAAGGAATATCAAATGAAACCCTCTGTGCGATCTGCGATTATACTTACCCAGTTGTTTTTATATACAAACTGCTATAAGGAAAATTGTAATAAAATAGTAAAATTTAAATCTGCATTAAATTTCATAAGTATCTTTTTTTTAATCATTTTATCACTAACTTCAAAAAAGTAATGATATCAATGCAAAAACCCTTGACGGGTTAAAAGTTTCTGACGCAGCACTTTATCTTATGCTCTAAGAATTTTAAATATGGAACTTAAAAATACTGATATCAAATTTTGAGTGACGTTATGCTATTTCTTAAAAAATATATTTGTATTTATTTCATCATTTTATTTTTGTTTTATTTATAATCGCATGTGCAAAAGTTATGTTCAACATGAAAAGCTGCATAAAATTTTATTCGCTGTTGCTTTATCATTTACATCTCTCATAAATTCAAAATATGAGTTTTAAAAGATATGATATAAAATTTAAGTGACGCCTTGATGTGACTTTAAAAGGTTTGTTTTAAAATTCAATTTAAATTATTTTTGACTTGGTTAAAATAATTTTTTACATCTACACAATACTTTTAATTTTCCAATTCACTGTTAAATATATCACTTTCATTGAATCCATACTATGCATTGAAATGTATTTATTTCAATAAATTGATTTATCTTTTGTGTCACGCTATTCAAAATTGTGAGTAAGATTTATGTAAATGGTTTCTTTGCGTCATTGTGTCCAAACTACATGAAATGTATGAAAAAGGATAGTTTGACGCAAATAAACCATTTACATAAATCTTACTCACAATTTTGAATAGCGTGACACAAAAGATAAATCAATTTATTGAAATAAATACATTTCAATGCATAGTATAGATTCAATGAAAGTGATATATTTAACAGTGAATTGGAAAATTAAAAGTATTGTGTAGATGTAAAAAATTATTTTAACCAAGTCAAAAATAATTTAAATTGAATTTTAAAACAAACCTTTTAAAGTCACATCAAGGCGTCACTTAAATTTTATATCATATCTTTTAAAACTCATATTTTGAATTTATGAGAGATGTAAATGATAAAGCAACAGCGAATAAATTTTTATGCAGCTTTTCATGTTGAACGTAACTTTTGCACATGCGATTATAAATAAAACAAAAATAAAATGATGAAATAAATACAAATATATTTTTTAAGAAATAGCATAACGTCACTCAAAATTTGATATCAGTATTTTTAAGTTCCATATTTAAAATTCTTAGAGCATAAGATAAAGTGCTGCGTCAGAAACTTTTAACCCGTCAAGGGTTTTTGCATTGATCTTAAATATACGAGTAGAAACCCTTTTGAATTGTTATTTAAACTAGAATGAAACTTTAAAATTTAAAAATAAATGCAACTTGCATTTTTTTTTTACAGGAATGGATCGTAATCATTTGAGAAAAGAAAAAAAATGTTAGAGCTATTTAACTTTGAACATGTTACTGCTGTTATTTTTATTTTTCAGAACTCTTGAAATCTGACGACCTGAAAAGTGTTGATATTAAAGTCTATTTTGTGTAATTTATTTCTTGACGATGAAATTTCCAAACAGTTATGCATGAAATTCCTAGAGTCTGAGGAGAGATTCGGAAGCAGAAGGGCGTGTAAGACAGCTTTTTTTTCCCATCCAGTTTTTTAACGCCAGAAGCTGCGCTAATGCTTTGAATTGACTGCATAGTGTTATGCTGCGAGTATATTGTGTGGGGTTGGCTGAACAAAATACAGCTTCGAGGAAAAAGTGGTTCGCTTGTAACCGTGGAAATTGAATGTGTTGATTATTTAGTGTTTTTAAAAAAGGACAAAAAGGCCTGCGCAATAACAGGCAAAATGATTCATTTTATGTAAATAGGTTTTGTGTAAAAATATGTTGTAAATAAGTTTTTTCGTTAATAAATACTGTATTTAAAATTATTAGAATCTGCCTCCGTTCTTTTTATTCTGACCATGCTTAAGTTGCATTTCTCCGTAGCTTACACACACGATCACAGTTAATATAGGAGCCATAGGAGGAGTTGAAGATTAGAACCCTCTGATGTTATTCACAAATTTTATCGATATGCAGCTTAAAATTTGAAAGTTTTTCTCGGCCCACATGATATGTCGATAAGCGGAGAAAAATTTAATTTAAGAAAAAGATGTATGATTGGGTGGTTTTTGACTCATTTGGATTATGAAATTTTTCGTGTTGAGCAAGGATTCCATAAAGTACAAGTTACGTTTTCATATAATGCATATTTGAACAACTGGCCTATTATTCTGTGATCCTCCAAATCATCGCTCGTGACCCATTGGTGAGTCGTGACTATCGGTCTTGGTTAACAAAATATGGGTAAACATATTTTGCGAATCGCTGCGTCTAAAATTTTCAAACTTTTGTCTAGTAAATTTGAATATAAGAGTGGAGAAAAGGAATTCTATTCATATACATTCTGAATTATATTCTGCAAACTTAGTTTTATCTCACTTTTGTCAATTAGCTGAATTCCTTATACAAATTGATTATTTTCTGCAAAAATTCTTTACTAGTGAGAGTAACAAAAATTATTTTGGAAGAAAAAAAGCCGGTGAATAAATAATTAATTGCTTTTTATTCACGAATTAGAGTGCCTTTAAATCTATACAACAAACAGAATATTTGAGAAACGAAAAATTCTAAGATCAGTTCACTCACTGAAAGGCGCTTTCTTGTACATACAGAAACGGTTTTAAAAGCAACCTAAGGGTGGAAAATATACAAATGCTTGTCAGAGACACTTTGTATTGCCATCTTATATCTCGATGTTGCTCTTTCTATCGGTCCATATACAACTCATACGTCATACTGGGAAAACATCCAAGGGATATCGTATTCAGCATAATTAAAACACTCATAATTAAAGTTGAAATTATCATGCAGAAAATCACAGGATATTCTATAGATATTAGAATGTCACACCAATATACCTCCGGCATACAATAGCGTAACAGATACCAAAGACTTCCGGAGGAGTGTGGGGGGATTTAAGGGAGCAGCAGGGATGAGAGCTCTCCGACCCAAATGACCGATTGCTACCACTAAATTTTAATAGTATTTCTCGCCGTATTTAATGACAGAATTTCTTACATTTAATAAAACAAAGAATACTATTAAAATTTATTGGTGACATTCAACGATTTGGGTCGGAGCGCTCTTATCCCCGAGGAGCAGTGTCAGAAAGTGCAAAGGCAAAAATTTTAGAAAAAATGAGAATTTCTAGGACCCGAGAAGGATTTTTAAGAGCCCAGTAAACTAATTACTTCCCCCCCCCCACCCGTCACCCATTAGTATAATAAGTAGTAAGGTTCAATGCATGACATTTAGGCAGAGAAATTATTTAAGGGGTCTCAGGACTCTTAAAGTTGAACAAAAATGAAAAAAAAAAAATTCACCACATAATATCTTAAAATGTATTTGATTTTAAGACACAATTTTATATTGGGATGAATGATATAAGTATGTTCTTTCATTCCATGTCGTTAAAAAATTGCAAGATGCAGAATTAGAATTTACAGGGCCTCCAAAATGTCAGAAATTTGACGAGCAGAAAATTGGCATAACCGATTACGCGCACGATTACAAAATAAATTTTGCAACTCGAATGAAAATTTTGGTGCCTACTTATACTTCAGATTGTAATAATTGCCCTGAACCTAAATAAATTTGTATTTAAAGCACTTTTATATTTTTAATACAAAGTTGTATTGAGCTAATGCAAATTTTTGAAAATTTCAACAGTACAATCGCCTATAAAGCTATTTTTTTTAATAATAACATAGAAATTTTAGATTCAGTTTATACATACTAACAAGAAACATATGTTTGAAAATTTCATGCAAAAAAATTCAGAAGTATTGGAGATATTATGCGCATTATGCCCAAAAACGCCATTTGGAGAAAAATGACTTCAAAGTTTCGGAAACGTCATTCAGATATTGACGGATATAATTCTAAAAGCCATAACTTCAGTTCTAATGGAAATTTCAAGAAAACAATTGTATCAAAATGTTCAGGAAATATAGGAGTTTCACATCTAAAAAAATTAAAATTTCGAAAATTTTAAAGCTTTAAGAGTCCTGAGACCCCTTAATTTTCATGCGTGTACAGTGATACCTCGGTTTTCGTCTGTAATCCGTTCGAAAAGAATCCGAAACCGACGGAAACCGAGACAATTATATCCATATGAATTTAAGTAAATCCAATTAATTCGTTCTAAACACTCCAAAATTTGTACCCAAAACACATTTTACGGAGAATATATATATTTTTTTTTGTATTAAAAAAAATAAGAAATTAATATAGCTTTCTTGGTGTATGGTATAAAGGCTCTATTTCTGGACTCACTTTCTTTTTTGGTGTTTTGGCAAAAGAATTAGCTTCAGAATCAGAAGAATTATGCCGCTAAAAATGTGATCTGTTTCTGTCGCCTCTTTAAGATTTGCCTAAAATGGTGCAAGACATTATCATTAAACAAGTTGCAGACATGGCTCGCAACAGATTTGTCTGGATGATTTTTTCCACAAAGCCCTGTACCTTACTCTATATAGAAAAGATGTCCTTAATTTCTGAAGATGGCTCATTCATCCTTATATATTTTTCCTCAGCTGTCGTCTGTTGCATTTCTAGGCGAAGGTCTTGCAGCTCTTCAGTGATGTTCTTTACTGTGTTTATAGCCCCACCAGTGACCTAGAGGTTTTGCTCTCGAAGCTGGTAGACGGGAGGTGCTGGGCTCGTACCCAATTGCGCCCGTCGGCCTAATCGTTCGGAGTTTTCGTAGTTTTCTTCGAACCTTGGATTTTCAAGCGTAAATACGGGTTATGTTCCCTTCCTTAGGAAGACTCCCACGAAGGGCACTCCCCTCCCCCTTAGGGCATATATCTCTCGTGTTGATAATTGGCCGTAAAAAATCAACCCAACACTGTGTTTATCCCACAAACCTTCAACATCCTCACGATTCACCTCCAAATCCATGGACTTCCCAAAATCAATAATAGACTTCACCTCATGTATAGGGTCTGCTGGATCTGGAAACTTTCTTTGGTTCCATGATGAACCACTCACAATCAATAAAAAAAATGCCCCAAAATACCCTGGAAATAATCGAAATTGTTTACCTAGACGTGCGGGATTGATGGAAACACGATGATAAGCAACGCCATACTGAGCGGGAGAACGCGTGGTCGTCACTTTGTTTACAGAAAATGCAGCAATGTCACTAGGATACGCCGACGAAATCCGAGGCAACCAACGAAAAACGAGACAATTTTTTCAAGAAAAAAAAATCGACGAAAACCGAAACCGACGATAACCGAAGTCAACGAAGATCGAGGTATTACTGTGTATTAATTTAATTTTCATGAGTGTACTGTACAACTGTTAGGTACAATCAAACTTAGATATTTTTTTTTAAATTAGCCATAAATTCAATCATTAAACTTATAAAACTAAATTTGATTTAACATTTCATTCAAGAAGGAAAAATTTAGGAATAATTTTTCCTTTCGAGGAATATTTTTTCTAGAATAACAAATGTCCGATTTATATTATTAGTAGTAAAAAATATGAAATGCGCATCCATATTTCCCGACAACCAATGAAAAATGAGCAATTTTTATATCAAGTTCTTAAATTGATAAAATTTTGTTTATTACTAAAAATTCAGAAACATGTCTACACTGATATAACAAATGACTCAATAACAAATGACAAAATGGCTACACAATTATTTTATATAATTTTAATTCGCCAAATACCTTTGGTAAAAAATATGGAGTCACGTCTTATATAAGAAAAAATATTGAAATATTTCTGCATTATACATTTCTAATAACTTGTCTTTCACTTTTTTCCTTGATGACCGCCTTGATTCTGTCAGGCATTGACGTAACTAGGGGTTCGCTCTTATTTAGATTCATGACTGCCCAGGGTTCCCACATGAGGTTCTGTAGTTTCTGTGCTGACTTTGGGTAGAGATTAATTACTTGTTATTTAAATATATTATACGTTTTCTGTTGGGGTCTCTCACTAGTCTCCGGGTGTATTTCGTTCTCATAAGCTGCCACGATAGGAAGTCGATGATGTGACCGCCTAACTATGGGACGGGCCCTGTTCCGGCTTCTCTACTGGGTTCTATTGTAGCGTCTGCAGTCGGTGTAACGCATGGTATGATGTCAGTATTGGGCGCATACTCTATGCTAAATCACTCCCACGTTGACCGCTGAAAATCATGTTGTATCATAGGAAGACAGATCTCTTGTTACATGTGGGCTTAGTGGCTATATCTAACTTAATTCAGGTGAAATTAAAGCGTAAAATCGGATACTTTATTAAGAATTGCTCCTTTAAGTCACAATATTTGACTCAATAACATTAACTTATCCGTAAATACTTTGCACTTATCTTTGTTTCCAAGCTATATCTAAATTAATGCAGTTTACTTTTCAAAAATAACATTTCGCTGTAAACACCTGTTTTTTCCCTAAAATAAATTTTAGAGAAACTATTTAAAATTCTACTCATTTTTGTTTTCTAAATAAAACAAAATTTATCTTAAAATATCGAAGTTCAAATACAACGGAAATTCCGCTCTCATATATATTTAATTATATTCCTTAGTCAAAACGCGAAAAAAGGGAACAAAATTTAATTTAATTTTTAAATAGAAAGGAAAAGGTACGAGAGGCTAATTATTCAAGCTCTACATAATTCAAGCTATTTTAACACATTTGTTATTTTCTTCTCTCCAAAGCGAATGCAATTTCCTAATTTTCTTTGAAATCATATTTGATAGTCATGAGAATTAATTAAAACAAAAAATCCATTTCGTTTACAATTCAAATCTAATTACTGAGCACCTTACAACAGGAGAAATATTTAATTATAAAAAGACAAATATCAGCGCCTAAAGAAAATGCGCTTTTTACTTAAAAAGCATTTTTATACTTTAGATTTAAATAAATAGTAAGTTAGTAGCTTTTTTTTATTTTAAAAATTACAATAAAACTCAAATTATATGAACTCCGGGTCGACAAATATCCAGACAGATATCACGAATGTATATCATGAATTTATGTATGAGCAGCCCTTTGACGGTAGAATAATTAAAATAATTAGCTCTAGACAAGATGAAAAAGGCCATTACGGTATCTTCATATTAGTGCTTGCGTGGTTACAATAGTGAATAGTTTATTTTAACTTTTTTTTTCTTTTTTTTATATTTGCTAGATTTCAAAACTCTTCAATATGAACACATTTAAAGTTATTGAAAGTTTTTATATTATTATGTGTAGCATTTTTAATAGGGAATTTTCCTTCAGTATACTATTGCTAGCATTTATAGCTGAACTTTTATGACTTGTTTTGTTATCCTCATCCTCTTGGGATAAGACCGAACATTCTATGTGGGATAGACTTGGCTATTGAAAAACAATGCTTGAAAAGCCGCTAAACGATGTTTAATGTTTGAAGCAAAGGACATCAAAGCTATATGGACAAGAGTGATCTTGACTTTTTTTTTAAACTGATAAAGAGACTAGGTTCTTTTTTTTTATTACTTCTGAAATTGCATTGAAGATAATTATCTTTCTGTCTTTAAGTATTTAATCATTAGACTTATAATTGAAATATTGTTATTTAATAAGACACACATACTACAATATATATTAAAACACACATACACACATAAATAAAGCCTGTATTTAACTGTTAAAGGTATCTGTATAAATGTTATACAGACAAACATACAATAAATATAATAAATCCAACTGGAGTGAAAAATTACCCAGAGCCAGGAATCGAACCCGGGACCACAGCAGTATAGTGTAGATCCGTAGCTCAGTGGTTGGAGTAACAGCTTGGAATGCTGTGGTCCCGGGTTCGATTCCTGGTTCTGGCTAATTTTTCACTGTAGTTGGCTTTATTGTATTTATTGTATGTATGTCTTCCTAATATTTATATAAATCTTTATTGCTATTTAAGTTGTTTAATTAAAATTACAAAATAAAATGTTTCTTTTCAAAATAAAGGTTAAACTTTAATTTTCTGTAAGATTAAGAACATATAGGTCAGTTTCAACTGACATCACACCCTAGAAACCAACTTGACAACCTTTGTTTGCCCGTCTGTTTTTCCGGGTTTCCGATTTTTATAAAATTTGAAATGACTCGACAAAATGTTGCAACAATTATATATTTAAAATTTCAGACCATTCTGTTGGGTAGTTTTTGCTCTGTTATATGCGGACGGACAGACAGACCAGGCGGATTGAACGACGACTATAGGTGCTATGTATTTATATAATTACGAACGCACCTAAAAATGTGGCAAGCAATCCATGTATTTGTAATGATATTTTAGTACAAGGATAAATCCAGAATGTTTATAGAAAGTCTCATTAAATTTTGTTGGAAATTTTAGTTTCAAAAAGCAACTAATAATGAAATATCTGATTTTATCGTATTTTCCCCAATTCTTTCGTAAAAATATAATTTCTTTCAAATTCCCATTCAATATTAGAATTTATATTTAACTGGGAAGAAGGCGGGGGGGGGGGATTTTTTAAACCACTTCCCTTACTATCCCGAGTTATCTCGGGTTCGTATGTAGTGCAAATGATTTTCTACTAGTATAATAACATGTTTTTACATGTTACATGTTTTAACATGTTTTTACATGTTTTAACATGATTTTCTACTAGTATAATAACATGTTTTTTTAATATGGCTATGAGCATTAACGTTCTGGAAAATACATATCATTTTTCCAAATTGAACTCCAGCTGGTATAAACAGGAGATCGATGAGCGTAATTGGATCAATAAATTTGTTAGACATTTCTGTGATTTTCGTTATTCAGAAACTTAGAATTGAGTCTCTACAATACTTTGCATATAAATCTTATTATTCGAACTATGAACTTTCAAAATTGGCTAGAACAGCATCCAACGAAAGAGACAGACCGCTGTACTACACCGATCTCAGCTTCTTTTCAACTTATCATGATCATATGTAATTCGACAATTAGCTAAAACGAAATTATCATGATTACGTGAAGTATAACTGTAAGCATTATCGTTCTAGAAAACGCAGTTGATTTTTTCAAATTACCCTCCGGACCCGACTTCGAAATTAGCGGTGGTTAGTCGTCAAATGCAACTAAATAATTGCATTTAATGGCTACAAAATTATTCTCAAATTTGACGCCTAGCTTTTCTATAAAAAAGTTTACTAGACATTAGGTTTCCAAAATTTAAAAAAAATGGTCATCAGTTCGAAAATTCGGGCACAAAAATAATATAAAAATTTCGACAAATGGTCGCCGAAAAAAATAAATTTTGCCAATCGCAAATCGTTCGCAGAAAAAATGGCCAATTTCGTCAAAGGAATGCGGGAAAAACGCGAATTCCTTCAATGGATCGCGGAAAAAAGCGAATTTCATCATAGGATCGCGAAATAACGCAAATTTCTTCAAAGGATCACGAAAAGAAATGCTATTTCCATCAACGAATCGCTGAAAAAACATGAATTTCTTCAAAGAATCACAGAAAAAAACGCACATTTTGTCAAAGAATCACAGAAAAAACGCCCATTTCGTCAGAAAATCGCCGAAAATGAGAATTTCGGTATAGGATCCCGAAATAAGCGCTAATTTCGTCAAAGAATCGCCGAAAACGCTCATTTCACCAAAGAATCATGGTAAAAACGAAGGATCACAGAAGAAAACACGAATTCCATCAAAGGACGTGGGAAAATGCGAATTTTGTCATAGGATCGCAAAAAAATCACAAATTTCTTCAAAGGATCGCTGAAAAGCTAAATTTCTTCAAAGGATCGCAGAAAAACATTAATTTCTTCAAAGGATCGTGCAAAAAAAGATAATTTCTTCAAAGGATCGTGGAAAAAACTCGAATTTCGCCAAAGAAGCGCGAAAAGACGCGAATTTCGCCAAAAGGCTGCGAAAGAAACGCGAATTTCGTCAAAGGATCGCGGAAAAAACGAGAATTTCTTCTGAGGATCCGAGAAACAGAACGCGAATTCCGTCAAAGGATCGCGAAAAAACGCAAAATTTCGTCATTCGATCGCGAAAAAAATCACAAATTTCTTCAAAAGATAGCGGAAAAACGCACATTCGCAAAATCGATCAGATCGATTATTGATAGCAGATCGCAAAACGAAATGCTAATTTCGTTGTTAAAGAATCGCCGAAAAAAAACGAAATTCGACAAAGAATCTTATGATAAAACGCAAATTTCGACAAATAATCGCATAAAAATGCGAATTATCACAAAGAATCTCACAAAAAAAACCTCAAATTTGTACAAGGGATCACAAAAAAACGCAAATTCCATCAAAGAATCGCGGGAAAATGCGAATTTTTTCATAGGACCGCGAAAAAAACACAAATTTCTTCAAAGGATCGCGGAAAAAAGAAAATTTCGCCGAAGGTTCGCGGAAAAAACGCAAATTTCATTAATGGCAGCAGAAAAAATGCGAATTTCGTCAAAGGATCGCGCCAAAAACGCAAATTTCCTCAAAGCATCGCGAAAAAAACCGCAAATTCCGTCAAAGAATCGCGAAAAAACCGAAAATTCCTTCAAAGGATCGCGGGAAAAACGCATAATTAGCGACGGGGGACGGAATTCAAAGAACTCTTCCTCTGCTGTAACCTTTCAGAAAATCTTTTGCGAATTTCAGTTTTTTTTTTTTTTTTTTTTTTTTACTCAGAATCACCCTTTGATTCAAATGTAGATGCATTTTGTTTTTTTATTTTTATTAAATTTAAATGTAATTATCAATACTGGATAAAATTTTGTTTTTGTTTTTATAAAAGTTTGCCAAATTTTAATTTTGTTTTACAGATTAAGTGTATTTTTCTATTAATTTCTAAATATAGCAATAATTAGAAAAGCTTTACACCAGTTTACAGTTCCTTCAATTATTACAATCTTAGAGATTAAGAACTTCAATAATTTTAAGTAAAAACAAGTATTTGTGCTTTTCTAAAAAATACCAATACAGTATTACATTAATGTTAAAAACGAGTTTTAGAAATTGCAGCTAAAAATTTTAATTTGGCGCCTAAGATTTTTACAGTAGTCGTCATTTGGCGCCTATCTTTTATTTCCCAATTTCCATCACTGCTCCGGACGGTATAGGCAGGAGATCACATCATAATCGTATCAGTAAATTTGTAAGATATTTATTTCTGTGTATTTCGTTACTTAGAAACTTAGAATTGAGTTTCTGCGATACTTTGCAGGTGATTCGTATTATTCGAAGTGTGAACTTTAGAAAATGGCCTGAACCGCAGTCAAAGAAGAGACAGGCCGCTCTACCCCACCGATATCAGCTTATTTTCAGCCTACCATGAACACATGGGTTCCGCAATTGGCAGCAACAAACCTGCCTTGATCACGTGGTAGCCAAGAGAAGAGGTGGAAGTATAGCGGTCCGGCCCCGTGAATACCTCTACCATGGACAATTTGTATCCATTATACAACATATCTCTTTCAATTAATTATAATTAATAATTAATGCAATTAATTTTTCCCCTCCCCTGCATCCCTCTGGAAGACAAAATGTTTAGTTCTGTTTTTTTTTTTTTTTTTTTTTTTTTTTTTTTTTTTATGTGCAAGGTGGGAGAATTCCCTGGTGAAAAAAAAAAAAAGGATTGTTTAACTTCTTCATTTTGAAAAATGCTTGTAGAAGCTAATTTTTAAATAATACGGTTTAATTGTTAGTTTTTTGTATTATTTTTATGTTTATATGCTTAAAATTTTCTTTACATAAGGGGATAGGTATTCTGACAAAAAAATCTTTAGGTTATCTTATTTTATGTTTGTATTCTCCATATAAAAAAAAAAACCCGTTCCAGGCTTCGTAAAAGAAAAGAACTATTCCAAAATCGTGTCCCTCTCTGGATTTCGCCGTGCAGTCGTCCATGAACTCAACTAATCTGTACCTGTCGAAACTGTATTGATTTGGATCAGGGGATGTGCATTAGATTTTCATGGGGAAGCTTTCAACCGGATGATAATTTTATCGATAATCTTTATGTTAATAGAAACTTTAAATATATGCTGTCACGGTATACAAACTTTCATGAACTTCTTTCATTAGTACAGACTTAATAAAACTTTTGTTTAGAAAACTTTATATCCTTTGTAAAATACAATTAAGGCCAACATGTCTAAAGGCCTTATTTTAGCATTTGCATAAAGCACCATTAACTGGTAGAATCATTAATTTTTGGTCCATTGAGAATTATATGCGCATAGTATCCCTAAGACCAAACGACGGGGATTACGAATTAATTGATTGATCAGTGAGATGCATGCGAAGAACTTTTTTTTTTTAATGAAAAAATAATAATTTAAAAAATTTCTACTTTTTTTCTGTTTACAGAGCCATTTTTCTGAGCACTCATTTAAATAATATATCGCTATAGTTTAACAAATAGTCACACAAAATATGTAAATGCTTTTTTCCTCAAAGGGGTGTATTTTGAATTGATGGGCATTGTAGAAAATTTGGTATTTAATCTATAGACTTCCATTCTGAACTGAATCTACATGAAAAAAATCCCTGCCGGCCCGGCCTACAGGCGGAGGTAGATTTCGAAGTTAAGTATACTAATTTCACCATCAAAAACTAAGTCCTGATTAGAGATAAACCCACTTTAACAATTTTATCTGGCCGCTTTTGACGAGTTTTTATTTCAGTTTTATACTATATTATAGCTGGTTTTATCAGAATCCTGTTCAGGCGGTATTCAAAAAAATACTTTTTCATGCTCAACAACTTGAAATTTTATGGCACATTTCCAGATTCATTTTTTAAAGAAAAAATATTAAACTTGCTGACGTGATTTTTGAAGAGATTTATAAGCGACCTGTGTTTTTATTTTTCTCTGAATTAGTTAAAACTTCAATTAAAAACAATTATTTTCTCAGTAGGACAAAATTTTTCGTTTCTAACACAATCGCTTCGGGGAATTCTGCTCAAAATGCCCACTTTGACATCATTTTTAGGGTTCCGTACTTAAAAAGTAAAAACGGAACCATTATAAGATCGTTCCTGTGTCTGTCTGTCTGTCTGTCACAGCCATTTTAATCGTAAACTATGGAACGTGGAAAGTTCAAATTCGGGGAAGTAATAAAAACCATTGACCCACATATTTTCAGATTAATAAACATTCATAAATATATTTAGTAAAAAAATGGAGGGGCTAATTATGCTACTTGAAAAAAAATCTTTTCTTTGTATATCATGTGGGGTATCCTGTGAAAGCTTTTGTAACGCTGAACTCAAAAATGCAATCCTTTTAATTTTAGGTATTATATTTTCAAAGATATTGTTGAAAATGTAGCGCAAAAATATGTTCCCCCCATCTAGTTCCGAATCTACTGAAACTAAAATTATGAAAAAATTAGAGGCAGTAGACGTTAATATAAACCTTCCCGGAAAATTATAGCGATTACCCTAGGTCACATAGTTTTTGAGTAATTAGCATTTTTCTGTTATACACAAATTTCGAATTACGGGCATTCAGAAAAATTGTTGAGCATCGCTGAATATACCTATCGTTGCAGAAGAATGAAAGCGTTATTGATAATGATTTTCGAAAAAAATCATCGGTAATTAGCTGAGATATTAACCCTTAAAGGTACGGTCAGTTTGGACATACACAAGGACAGGGCGGCGTACTCTATGCCTAGTTAACGACTTTTAATGATATATATGTGTAATGTAATGTTCAGTAACAGTATAAAAGCAATAAACGTCAAATTGTTAAAAATATACTAATTCAAGGGGTCTCGGGACTCTAAAAAGTGGAAAAAATGAAAAAAAGACCATTTTCAACATTTAATGTCTTAAAATGCATATGATTTTAAAACACAATTTTAATTGGAATAAAAGATATGTTCTTTCGTTTCATGTATTTAAAAAATTGCAAGATACAGAATTAGTATTTATAGGGGGCTCGAAACTGTTAGACATTTGTCGAACAAAAAATTGGCATAACATTTTACACGCAGGATTACAAAATAAATATTGCAACTAGAATGAAAATTTTGGTGCTAACTTATACTTCAGATTGTAATAATTTCCCTGAACTTAAATAAATTTGTATTTAAAGCATTTTTATATTTTTAATGCAATGCTGCATTTAGCTAGTACAAAATTTTGAAAATTTCAACAGTAAAATAACCTAAAAAAATATTTTTTTTAACAATAAAAAGGAAATTTTAGGTTCAGTTTATACAGAATAACATGGAATATATGTTTTGAAAATTTCATGAAAAAATATTCAGAAGTTTTTGAGGTATCCTGCGCGTTATACCCCAAAACGCCATTTGGAAAATAATGACTTTAAAGTTTCGGAAACGCCGCTTCAGCTATTGAGCGGGTATAATTCTAAAAGCCAAAACTTCTGTTCTAATGGGAATTTCAAGGAAACAATTATATCAAAATATTCAGAAAAGATAGGAGTTTAACATCTAAAAAATTTAAAATTTCTTAAATTTTGAAGCTTTAAGAGTCCTGCGACCACTTAATCCTTTCCGGCACGGAGTAATTCTATTTATAAACTTATGAAATAATGAACTGACACCAGAATTTATAAACGAATTTATTAGAAAATGCGAACTTGCTTATTTTCACGTACATGATAAAAGGAAAATTTTAATTAAATATTCTTAGTGCCATTTGTCTGTTTGAATTAAAATTAGGTGTCCGTTTTTTAAGGGCATCGCCCTCGAAATATTTAATTAGAATGAATCGCATAAATACTGTGAGATTCACGATAGTTTGCATTGATTGTATCTCTCAATACGCCTCGAGTGACTTTAAAAGTTAATTAAACACCTATCTGGAAAAACGCGGCACTGACCAAGGCGGCGTTGCAACTTTAAGACATCAATTCGAAGCGCGCTTAGCACAATGCCAAATTTAAACTTTGAACAAAGGTTTTGTTTTAGATACACTGTAGAAATAAAGGTTATTACTACGCTGAATTTAGTTTCATGAAATGCCAAATGAAGTTTAACTATGCACTGCCTTTATTGTCAGTACCGAATTAAGTTCATCATAAACATATTAGGATAACATTAAAAAAAGAGTTATACGAATAGCTATATTTGATATTGTTCCACATATCTCTTTGAACTTTCATGGTATACCCGATTACACTTTTCTAATATATACAGTTAGACCCAACCCTACGTTACATAGTTTTTTAAAAAGTCTTAGTATTCTTTTAGCAACTTTATATATATATATATATATAATACAATTACAAATTCAGATATTTATTCTACGGAACCCTCTGTGCGCGAGTAATGCTCTCACTTGACCGTTTATTTGAAATACATTCTGCCTCTATCAAAAAATCGATCATTACGGTACATTATATAATTTCTGAATAAGAGAATCTGCCAATTGGATGAGTTTGAGAGCAAAAATGAATTTAAAAATGAGTAAGAAAATAAGCAGTTTGTATTTGAATACACTCTTAATAAGATGATTTTTTCCTTCAACGATTTTTTTCTTCTATGTATTTTTAATTTGTTTTTGCTGTAAGAATTGGTCCTATCAAAAACTTGTCTATATAAATGTTTTAGACAATATTAAGAAGATATATGATAAATTCATGAGGATTTTATATCTTGTGAATTGACGAAGTTATGGATTCTTTTCTTCTTCAACACCCCTTTTTCTTTTCGTTTTTAATTTTTTGCTGCGGTACAAATTGGTCCTATCAAAAACTTGTGAATATAAAAGTTATAGAAAATATTAAGGAGATTTATAATAAAATTAATTGGATTTGATATCTTGAGAATTGACGAAGTTATGAATTTTTTTCTCCCAAAAACCCTATTTTTGCGCCCCTTGAGCCCATTTTTAATTTTATCAAAAATCTGTGATACATAATTTTTTTGCCCTATTTTTAGACGTAATAAAAACGTTAAACTGATTTAATATGTACAAAATTTAAGAAGTTATGGGTTTTTTCGTTTTTCACAAAACCCCTCCCTATTTCCATCCCCTTGGTACGATTTTGCCCATTAACGAACTTGTTCGAGATTTTTTGCCCCTTGATTTTATGTATCAGTTTGGAAGATATTTGTGCAGAATTGTGGAAGTTATCGTGTCCAGAAGAAAGTGATATATATATATAGATAGATAGATATAAATAAAGTTCTTTACTGAGGGTGGTTTTGGGTTCTAGGAGTCATGATCGGTGTAGATCTGCAAAAAAAATTTCAGAAATTCCAACATAGGGAAGAATGTAATAAGTAGTATTTCATACGAAATCTATCTAAAATGCAACTTACTAGTGAAACATTATTATTATTATTATTATTATTATTACAAAAGTGGTTTTTAAGAAATTCTTTTGTATTTAAAAAAGACAATCGTTTTATTATTATTTTTTTGTGGAAATTGATTGTAAAAAATTGTATTGAACACTCAATATTTTTTTATTAAATTTATTAAATAAATAATAATTCAAGTGCAAGTATTACTCGCGCTCAGAGGGTTCCGTACGATAAATATATGAATGTATTAGAAAAAAATCGTTGTTAAAAAAATAATAAGACTTTGTAAAAAAAAAACTATACAACGTAGGGTTGGGTATAGCTGTACAGGGGAAACTGGGGAGGATGGACCATAGGGTAGGGGGTCTTGACCCACCCATCAATTTTCATATTTAAAAGAATTTCAGAGTTTTGCGAATAGGTGGCAACCAAAGCTACTGAAATACTCAAACAATAGTCTTTGTTTGATGCAGATAATTAAAACAGGAGTGGAAAAATCAATTGTGAAGCGTTTTCAACCTAAAAAGTGTATTTTTTAGAAATATTTTATAAAATTTTCTCAGATAGAAATTTAAGTAAGTAAGTTTTAAGTAATGCAGAAATAGTGAGCTTTTATTCCAGGCATGAAGATTGTACAGTAAATTAGGCTAAACATAACCATGCGGTATACTTTAAAAAGTGGCTATGTGGGAAGGCTTGACCCAATCAGTGTGAGCGGGGGTTGACCAGATAGTCAAAACTCCCTTTATTAAGTGTTTTTCTAAGTAATTTTATTATATTCTGTACATAATGAAGGGTTAATGGTTACATTTCTAAAATAATGTAAATTTATTCTGTAACGCTACAGTAAAATGGAGTGATGGAATGAAAAATGTTTAAAATTGATTAAAGGAAGATGTGAAAAATTGCTATGGAAACAAGAAGAAAATTGAGGAAATATAAATTGGAAACTTTCTAGGAAGTTTTATTCAATTTAAATAGTACTGATAGTATGCAAATAGAAAGAATGTAAGAGACCAGAAAGGATGAAAGTAGCAGCCTTAAGAAATGTTGTGTTCATGCCTCTGCAAAGAAAAAAAGAAAAAAAAACTTTCAAGTCTTTTATATATTACACTTATATTGCAATTTTATTTTGCTAACTGATTGTATAATGAATAAAAGGATATATGAAACTTTATTCTAGGTTCAATATTTAAAAAATAAAAAATTATTTTGTGGGTCAGCCCTCTCCAGGTCTCCCCTGTACTAGAAAAGTATGAATGGGTATACCATAAAATTTAAACATATCTAACCTAAATAATATCAAATATTGCTATTCTGTATAACTCTTTTTTTAATCTTATCGTAATCTGTTTGTGATAAACTTAATTCGGTACTGACAATAAAAGTAGTGCATATGTTACGGTCAATTTGATCAATCGGTTATTATTAATAATTACCAAAAAATATCCAAACAAACCGGTTAATATGATTAATTTATGAGAATTTATAAAATTAACCGGTTATTATTAATAATTAGAAATCATGGTTAGTCAATATAATAAATTTCACTTTTTAGCTTGAGATCTTCATTACGTATGCGTATATTTACTCATTGTCAGCGCCTCACTATTGTGCAATCGTATAACAAGTTTTCTGTGTGCACAATTTTGTTTTTATCTATTGGCAACAACTTGACGATATCAATTGATAGTTTATTTTAGTTACAGGTGGCCGAATCTTTCGGAACGCTCACTAATATTAGTTTTTTGTCAGTTTCGAATGTTTTACATGCTAAATAGTGTCAATTTAGTGTTATTTTGTTGTGAGTTCGTAATTTATTCAATGAAGAGCGTGAAAAGCAAGACGAGCCGAGGAAATTGCTTATCAGCTAATAGATGTATTCACAATATTTGATACACCGTGCTTCTTGAAAAGTGACAATGGGCGAGAATTTGCAATTAACCTCCTGACCACCGAACAAAAGAGCAAAATTGTAATGTTGTTTTCTCAATATTTTTTTTTTAAATGCGGAAAAAAGATGTATTTTCCAACATAATAATATAAAAAAAAATTATTAAGTCCTTGAGAGTATTAATCATAACTTAATTTTTAAAACTGGAATTCTGTAGAAATATATTAATTTAAATAATGCTTCTATTGCAGTGAAACCTACAGCTTAGTGAACAGATATATCAGTTCGCGGCGTTCAGAAGGTTAAAGTCATTGAAGAAGTTTATGGAATGTAGAATTTACTCAAACTTTTTCTTGGAAGACCAAGACACAGTCAATCGCAAGGCTCAGTTGAAGGAGCAAACCAAGACATTAAAAAGACGTTATACACTTGGCTTAAAACTTACAATACAATAAAGTGAAGAAAAGGAATAAAATTCATTCAATTTATGAAAAATAGAGAACATTACTCGGGAATAGATCGCAGTCTATATGCAACTTTATTTAGTTATGAAGCAAATGTAGGTTTAATAATTGTTTACCCGTCTGTAGTTTGTCAAGAATTACTAGTAACGAAGATGTTGCTGTATAAGAAAGCAGTCTAGTAACGATATCCAACTTCAGACACCAATTTCAACTGAGGATGAGGATATAGACGCAATGATTGATGATAAAATGGACGTCGAACTGGATAATTCGAACGAAGATTTGGTTCTAGGTTCAGTCAAAAATGGTAATAAGAATGTTCGCCAAAGTGAAAGGGGAAACACAAAATTTTGACATAGCAAAGATTAAAAAAAATCAGTTATGTTGAAATGGAACATTTTCAAGAAAAAAGGAATACTCTTATTTTTCACTTGATGAAGCCTCGAAAAATATTCAAGAAGCTCGACGTTCTGCTAAACAATCATTAAATAAGCAAGCAAAAAAAATTTACTGCTTTCGAAGTTAACGTTTCCAAGTGCAAATGTAGGACAAACTATTCGAATAAGAATATCAGAGGAAAATATGGGTGAGGTTGATAGCCAAAATATTATAGCTGTTGATTCTAAGGAAAAGGAAACACAACATAAACTCAGTACAAAACATGGCATTTTAAATCAACTGTACACAATAAAATATATTATTGTCTGCAAGAAAGCTTTAATTTAGTTAATGATGTTCCAGTGAAGGAAATAAACCTATGCTCGTAAAAAATTCAAACCTAGGTTGTAAAGGATTTCAATATTACAATCGTAAAGGCAATTGTAATTCAAGTTCCTGCAAATGGAAAAAATCAAAAACCTTTTGAACTCCAAACGCCACAATAGCTATTCCTGTCAAGATAAATAATTTGTTAAAAATGTGATAAAATTAAAAATGTAATAAAAAAACAAAAATCCTTTGTAACTCCAAATGCCCTGATAGCTTTTCCTGCCAAAGTCAATAATTTGTTAAAAATGTAATGAAAAATCAAAAAACTTTTGCAGATTACAAACGCCACAATATCCCTTCTTGCCAAAAAAAAAATAATTTGTTGTAAATACACTAATATTGAATTTCTAATTTAAAGTGTAATTTACTATTTGTTATAAAAATAATAATATTGTATTTGGAAAACTCAATCCATCTTTCGTATTGTCAAGATATATTTTCCTCGACTCTTCAAGGTCTTTTTATTCTTTTTTTCTTCTATTTTATTAGTGTAAGAATTCTTTCATTCTAGCAGCAACTTCTCTTAATATATTTGCTATGCGTTAAGATTAATTTAAGTCTAAATTTAAAACTTTCTACTTATGCTACATTTTTCTTAATATTCATTGCTAAAAGTATGCACTTTAAAACTGAATTAATTATTCTTTCATTATTTTAGTGTTTAAGATCTTTACCTAATTTATTCAATAATTATAAAAATAATTATCTTTAATCTCTTAGGATTTGGCATCCAATTAATAGGACCAATTTTGGAATGAGTATTATTATCTCTTAAGAATTATTTTTGCTATTAGCTTTACAGTTATAATAGCACATGTTTCTGTAAAAGACATGTTTGTTACTAAGATGAATTAATCATATTGACCGAATTTCATTGGTAATTATTAGTAATAATTATTATTACTATTATTATAAATTATAATAATAATTATTAATAATAACCGGTAAATATGATTAATATGTAATATTTATCATATTTATCAAAAGACCCGGTTATTATTGATAATTACCGAATTTATCAAATTGACCGTAACACATATATAAACTTCATTTGGCATTTCATAAAACTAAATTCTGCGTAGTAATAATCTTTTTTTTTACAGTGTAGCTAAAACTCTTGCTCAAAGTTTAAACTTGCATTGTGTTAAGTGCGCTTCGAAAGGAGGTCGCAAAGTTTCAACGGTGCCTTAGTCCGTGCCGTGTTTTCCCAGATAGGTTTTTAGTTAACATTTAAAGACACGGGAGACGTATTGAGATATTCACTCAATGCAAAGCAATCGCGAATTCCATAGTATTTATATGATTAATTCTAATTAAATTAGTCTGTTTTTAACAATTTGACGCCTATTGTTTTTATAATGCTACTGAGCATCGAATTACTCAAATATATCATTAAAAGTTGTTACCCTAGGCTTTAAAAGCCGATGGTACATAGAATACGTCGCCCTGTCATTATGTATGTCCAAACCGTCCGTGTGTTTAAGGGTTAATATGTCGGCTAATTACAGACGATTTTTTTCAAAAATCATTATCCAGAATGCTTTTATACTTCTGCGACGATAGGTACCTCCAGCGTTCCTCAACACCTTTGCTAAATGTCCACAAAATTTGTGTGTAACGGAAAAATGCTCTTTTCTCCAAGTATATGACCTAAGGTGAATTTTAATGATGTTACAGCCTTCCGAATGGTCTGAAATTTTAAATATATAATTGTTGCAAAATTTTGTCGAGCCATTTCAAATTTTATGAAAATCGGATGTACGGTTTAATTACAGGGACAGTCAAAAGTTTTCCGTTACATTACGGGGAATGGGAAAAAAATTATTGCAAGTGCATTTTAATGATTTTACAGACTATGCACTTATGCAGTGCAAACAAATATACATTCAGTACAATATGGGGTGCAAAAAATAATTATAAAACTAGTTATAGTACGAACGCACCTCATTTGCCACGTTTGACGAGCAATTTCCAACTTGTTACTTTTTAAATACAAACCCTAAAAATGCTAATAAATATTACCTTACATAACTGCTTTTTTTAATTACATTTAATTAGGATTTGAAAAAAAAATATGATATAATCTTAGTTTCTTTTGTTTTGGACGTGATGCATAGATATCTCTTTCTAATTTCTATGACTGACAAAAATGTAAGGACATAGTAACTGCTATGTAAAGGAATATAAAATCTAATTATCGCGAAAGAGGACATTATCTATATTCTTATAACTTATCTATATTCTCTGTAAGAGTAAGTAAATTCGGAAATAGAACGAGATCAAAATATTAACATTCTAAGTTTATAATTGTTATGTAACTAGACTTTTTTTTTTAATGAAATTTCATTCTAACAGATATGATTAAAAATTAAACACAAGATTAAGAACAGGGACAATAATTGCAGCACCCTACTTAATTTTACCATCAGTCGCCGTCGGTTCTAAAGCAAAATTTAGAAAAAGATTTTATGTAAAATATTACATATTAATTAAATTTTAACATGAGTGATTTTACTATGATTAGATTTTCTTTGGAAATCTTTCACCCGATTGATAATTTCATAGGTAAACTTTATTAATGGAAGCTTCAGATATATACTGTCAGAGTATACAAACTTCCATGAACTTCTTTTATTTTGTATGAGCTTAATAAACTTTTCCTTGGCCTTTGTCAAATACGATTAAGGCCAAAGTTTTCGGGCTGTTCAAGAGAAAGATTAGAATATTAGCTTCATTTTTCTCTTTTGTGTAGCGATCTCCTAAGCACCGTTAATTTGTTACTTAATTCTTAATTTCTGCTTGTGAGGTCATAAAAGTATAAAAAGGATTTATTGATTAGAAAATCAATACAATAAGCTTTGTTTCAAAATGCAATCGTCTTCAGAAAATTAATCTTTGTAAATGAGTCAAAATCTATATAATAAAACACAGTGTATCGAATCCGGGGCGAACCCATTCTCGAGAAAAGCAATGATCGCGGCCATGTTAGGCATAAATATTCAAGAGACCGTAAGTTTGCCGATTGTTGAACGTATGGAAATATGCACATAATCTGCTTTGTATCACATCTGTTCTTCGTTATTTTCACTAAAACGTTCAAAAACTATCAAATTATAATGTTTTAAATTCTAAATTAAAAATAACGGATACCCAGTTATTATAAACAACGGATAACAAGAGTGCAAGATATAAACAAACGAAGACTGTTGCTATTTAGAACTACAAATTCGAAATCTAGAAACAAATGAACAACTCTTACAGTGTTTCATAAAAAAACTACAGGTTAACATCTGATTCTGTTATTAAAATATTTGTAAAAGCATATTAAAGCCTTTAAATATATTGAAATGCGTTTTTCACTTTTTCATGTCAACTCACGATTTTGGGGGAAATGGAGTTAATTAACCGGAGGTACCAGCTGTATTCGGTACACTAACGACCTCGGCCTAAGCTTTGCTTTTTTTCCCGTCTATTTTTAAACTTTACTTTGCGCCATATTTTGGCAATCAATATAAATAAATAAGAGAACTTTCGATTGAAATTAGAGTTTCTTATAAGAAAAAAAATGCAGACGTGATGATGAAACTCGAGATCAATTTTTAAAAACTTCAATTAATTTTAAAATTTTATTCAATATAGTAGAGTGCCGATTATCGGAACTGAAATTAACCGAACTTCCAATTATCCGAATAGCCTATGATCCAATTATCCGAATAGCCTGATGATGAGATTCAAGATGAAAAAGAAATTGAAGGAAATGGAAAGGAATGCTCTGAAAAAAACAGGGTCCATCACATAACGAAGCCTTTGAATGTTTGGAAACAGGTATGAAATGGCTCGAACGGCAGAAGAACGCTCATCCTATTCAACTAACGTATTTAAGAAGAATTCGAGATATGGCAGCATTGAGAAGAATATCTTCTTTGAAGCAAGCAACAATCGAAAGTTTTTTTGCTTAAATTATAGTCTCTGGAGTTCAGAAAATGATAAAAAGAGAAAAAGAAAATTTTAAATGTTAAATGTTAAAGTAAACAAAAAAAAAGTGGGTAAGTGTGATCACAGATCGCACAGAGGGTTTCGTTTAATATTGTTTTCAAAACACTTTATCCTTTTGCAAAATCTGTTAGTTCCACATTTCGCAACTAGGGGACGCACTCTATTCTACACAAACCTGTATCCGAACTAAACTCCGTCTACAACCAACCCATAGATATATTAGTCGAGGGGATCGGACCCATAGCATCCGAGATAGGTAGGCGCCCCCTGGCGGTAAAATGTGGAACTAAAATATGCAAGGCTATATGCATAATATAAAAAAGTGGTCAAAGGTGTGTCGGCAAAAGTTAGAAAAGTACCCACCGGGTGCAATGGGAGGAGGTTAGAAAAATGGCTTAAAATACACAAGTTAAAGCCCGGAGGGGTAAATAATATAAGACTTTTTGAAATTTTTATGATTTTTCGTGTGATCGTAAGTCTGCTATAAGTATGCAAAATTTCAAGTCTCCAACTTAATTACGGGCTGAGTTAGAAAAATCGCTTAAAATACCCAAGTTAGAGCCCGGAGGGGTCAATAATATAAGACTTTTTGAAAATTTTATGATTTTTCGTGTGATTACAAGTGTTCTGCTATAAGTATGCAAAATGTCATGTCTTCAAATTAAATATGGGCTCAGTTAGAAGAAAAAGATTAAAATGCACAAGTTAGAGCCCAGAGGGGTAAATATAAGACTTTTTCAAAATTTTATGATTTGTCGTTTGATGTGAGATGTTCAGCTATAAGTATGCAAAATTTCAAGTCTTCAACTTAATTAGGGGCTCAGTTAGAAGAAAAAGATTAAAATACACAAGTTACAGCCCAGCGGGTTAAATATAAGACTTTTTCAAAATTTTATGATTTGTCGTTTGATGTGAGGTGTTCTGCTATAAAAATGCAAAATTTCAAGTCTTCAACTTAATTAGGGGCTCAGTTAGAAAAAAAGCTTAAAATACACAAGTTAGAGCCCAGA
Source organism: Maratus speciosus (assembly GCA_963932465.1). Lineage (NCBI taxonomy): Eukaryota > Metazoa > Arthropoda > Arachnida > Araneae > Salticidae > Maratus > Maratus speciosus. Next base: position 431,104,796 of record OZ010792.1, read on the forward strand.
GGGTTAAATATAAGACTTTTTCAAAATTTTATTGTTTATCGTTTGATGTGAGGTGTTCAGCTGTAAGTATGCAAAATTTCAAGTCTTCAACTTAATTAGGGGCTCAGTTAGAAAAAAAGCTTAAAATACACAAGTTAGAGCCCAGAGGATTAAATATAAGACTTTTTCAAAATTTTATGGTTTATCGTTTGATGTGAGGTGTTCAGCTATAAGTATGCAAAATTTCAAGCCTTCAACTTAGTTAGGGGTCAGTTAGAACAATAACAGATTAAAATACACAAGTTAGAGCCCAGAGGATTAAATATAAGACTTTTTCAAAATTTTATGATTTGTCGTTTGATGTGAAGTGTTCAGCTATAAGTATGCAAAATTTCAAGCCTCCAACATATATAGTTTCTGAGAACGGGCTCTGTGACGGACAGACAGAGGAGTGAGACGAATAGGGTTTCGTCAGATGAACGAAACCCTAATAATTAAAAAGGCAATTAAAAAAAATAATATTAATTAACCACGCCGGCACTAACTGGTGCTGCCAGTCCTCAGCCTGGATAAAGTGTGAAGGTTTTAGTAATGTCAGGAACATCCCAAAAATTGTCTGTCCATTTATCCGAACTTTTGCTTATCGAACTAGGGTCGGTCCCGACTTGTTCGGATAATCGGCGCTCTACTGTATAAATAAAATGAATATTATTATTATTATTATTATTATTATTATTATTATGACTGTGATAGAGTTTTAATTTAGTTTTATTTAGTTTAACATTTATATGTTTTTTTTTTTTTTTTTGTTTGTTTGTTTGTTTGTTTGTTTTTTTTTTTTTTTTTTTGCATTATAAATGTTTTTTTTTCTCCCCGAGATGTAACTGAAATATAAGATGTTATCATGATTGCAGTAGTACGGCTGAAAATTATCTTTTCACTTCTTAAATTATAATTTTGTTTGTTCAAATGTTATTATGTTAAAAATCGAAATTCTATCTGCATTGATATTATTAATATATGTAGTACATAACATGGTATTGTGTATTCCTTACATTTTAATTACATTTTAATTACATTTGATATGAAATATAAACTTTACTTACAATGCAAGTCAATTTCAAGTGGATATAAGCTAAGTTCTTAAAAATTGATAAAATTAAATTAAAATTTTACGAAAGAAATAATAATAATAATAATAATAACTTTTTATTTTATTTATACCAAATGAAATTTTAAAGTTATATAGCTGCAGCTTTCAAAATTTTATCTTTAATTAAATCAATGCGTCCTGTGTAATTTCTATACAAAAAAAAAAAAGCTACAAATTTTAACAAAAAGTTTTTTTGTTTATATTAATTGATGATAAAAGACGCCAAGTCCATACTTAGAAATGAAACGTAAAGATCCCTAGATGAGTAAAACCCGCTGACTTGACCCCACAGAGTTCTAATACAATATCTCTATCTCGTAACCTCTTCGCTCCCAAAGGTAAAATAATATTACAAATACTCATTCATTGGTTTTAAACAACCAAAATGACATCATAGTTGACAGAAAAAAGACCTTTTCGGAAATTGATACTTTAGGGGACTAGTAACTTAGGTTTACAAATAGGGATCTAAAATTACAAATTCCGTTAAAATATCAATTTAATTATCACTAACCCAAATTCGCACAATTACAAATTTAAGGTTTTTAATCAAGTGAATGATATACAAATCGTCAAAACATTTTATTGTAAAGGATTTAAGTTAAATAAGTATGAAAATTTCTCAATTTCTTGGCCACACCCTCTTGAAGGCGTTTTGCAAACTCAGATGAAAATAACATCTATTTTATGATGAAATCAGCATAGATTTTATCATTTATAGGTTTGCTTTTAAAGCGAAAAACATTCATCTATTAAGAAATGAAGTCAAAATGTAAAAAAGTCAAACAGTTTAGTTTTTATGGGGAAAAGAATAGAGGTCCACATATGTGGACCCAGGTAGCGAAGAGGTTAACTCGGTGCCTTGATCCACCCCTAAAGAAAAGCGATGGGACATTCATTATTCAGTTTCATTCATTTTTATAAAAATAATACATTTAAAATAAAAATAAAAACATTTTGCGCATTAAATACTTAATTTTAATGTTTTGTGAAATCTTCAAAAATTGTGTTTCACTTTACTAATTACCCGACTGAAAAGAAGGGTTATGTCTTTCACGCGTATCTGGGTATGTGGATTTCTTTATACCCTCGAAACATCCCAATGGCGGGATGGATTTTAATGAATGAGGTCTTTATCAATTCGTCTTAACGTCCCGATGGTTATAGGCTAGGTTTTGTTTTTATAAATTCAAAATGGCGGCCGTAAAATACAAAATGGTGGTAGAGACGAAAAAAAAATTACGGACCCTATTGAGTGGCGTATTATTGGATAGGTCTTTTAAAATGAAGACGATGTTTCATCGGCTATTTTACAGTCAGAAGCTCCGTTAAAATATTATACAACCTGGAAGTTGTGTATGTAGGATCTCTAGCTTTACTACAACTCTAACCATCATAGACATCTATAGACCTCATCAAAACTGTGTTTATAGATAGGAACTAACAATTAAACACAATTTAAAAGTCATCAATACAAGTAAATAAAAAAAGCAGGTAAGTAATAAAAAAAAAATTAAGTCAATTCCTACTTAGGTCAATAAGAGAAATTTTTTTTCTCCCATTCTTCTTTCCTCTTGAGTGGCGCTTAAAATGTCTTGATCGAGAAGAGGGCTCTCTCGGTCTTAAAATACCTTGATCAAGAAGAGGGCTCTCTCGATTATTGAAAATTAATTAATTTAATTTAATTAATGAATTAATATTTGAAAAAAATGGATTAACATCAAGTGTCATCCACTACAAGTTAAAAAAATATTATTTGAGCTTGATTGGATGAATAATAAGTATTTTATTAACGATTGAAAATTTTAACAAGATATATATATATATATATAGCGAGAGTGTGAGCTAATAGTAGGAATTGAAAAAAAAAATAGTTTCACATTGATGAGAAATAATTAATTAGTTCGCTTTTTACGCAGTCGGGTTTTTTGATTTTTTAAATTTAATTGTTTATTCAATTCCTACTATTAGTTTACACTCTCCCTATATTTATTTATTTATTTATTAGATTTATTTATTTATTTATTTATTATCCCATAGACTTCCATTGTGGAAACCTACTTGCTTACAGAAAATCAACAGATTGAGATATTTTAATGCAACAAAAACTAATATTATCTTAAAGGATTATATTAGGTTGTAACGAAAGTTTTCCGCCAAACCACCATTACATAATTATAATACTATATAAAATTATATACTGTAATATTATATATAACCATTATTCCGCCAAACCTTCACAGTGTCATATGATACAACAGTAGTACCTAAAGATGTACACATGATTCGGTGACATTCTGTAGTTGACTTTTTGCAACAGAACTTGAAGTAAATGATAATTCTAATCTGGTAGCGAGATAGTTCCATTTCAGATACCATTTACTTATTGATAATGATTTTTTTTTCAGATTTCACAACACAGTGTTATAAATTAAGTCTCTTTCTTTTAAATGCCAAAAATCGTTTGACAAAATATGAGCAAACACGCCAACGCGAACTGTTTGCGCAGACAGTATTATCTGTGGCGGGAAACTTTCGTTACAACCTGATATTAAATTTTTCTTTGATGACCTAAGTAGGAATTGACTTTAAAAACAAAATTTTTATATTACTTGTTATTATTATTGTTGCAATAAATACTGCTATTTGTTTTGTCTAATTGTTAACACAGATCAACATTCCGTCATTTTTGACGTGGTTATACACTAGTCTATATTATAAAGGACAAACGTCTCCGTCCATAGCGCTGACATCATTTTGACGCAGGCAACAGCACACGATTGATTTTCGCTTTTACTGTAATTTTTTAATTTCTAAACATCGTACATTTTCAATTTTTGTTTCTTCTTTCTAAAGAAGAAATTTTGTAATCGAGATTTTTTTTTTCGATTTCCGGTGGATTTACACGTTTTAGGGGTGATAGATACCGAAAAACATGTTGATGCAAAATGTCTGTCTGTTCGCTTTGTATCATCGAAAAGTGTATGATTTATGCATGGAATCGAACCAAATTTTTTGTGTATGTTTTTGGCTATAGCCGCAGGTCTTCCTTGAATTTGGAAGTATTCTGCCGGAAAAAGCACTGCAGTAGCGATTTTTGTGCCATTTTCATTATTGTACCATCAAAAAGTGTATGAAGTTATGTATAGAATTGAACCAAATTTTTGTGGACTTTTTGACTATGTCCAGCAGGTCCTCCTTGAATTTTGAAATATTTCGCCGGAAGGAGGCGCTGTAATAGCTATTTTTGTTCCATTTTCATTATTGTACCATCGAAAAGTGTATGAAGTTATGCACAGAACTGAACGAAATTTCATGTATACGTGTTTGGCTATGAACAGCAGGTCCTCATTGAGCTTGGAAATATTCCATAGGAAGGGGTTGCTGTAATAGCGAATTTCATAGTTTTCTTGTACAACGGCTGTTCATGCAGCGATGGGCAAATGGCATTCAGCTAACCCGCCGATTCTCAAGCAGCTGATGTAAAACAGAATAGCGAACAATATTGATTTTTATAAATATTATGATCGAGATTAACTCGTTTTTACTCCGATTAGTAAAATGAAGCAGAAACGTTAGAGAAAAATCAAAGTTGGTGCCCAGATAGCATGAACATTAGCAGCAAATTTGATTTTTTCTGGTATTATCTTGCCGTGACAAATTTCAATTGAGAAATTCGCAGCAAATCTCCCGCAAAGTTTACCATCACCCATTTGCATGAGTAGTTTGTTGTGAAACTGGTGGCAAGACTGTCTTTAATTCACGAAAGTAACGAAATCAAAAAATCCCTCTGTTGGGAGAACAGACATTCAGCAGATAAACAGAAATTGCAGGAATTTTATTCGTTTGGTACAGCTTTCTTTAAACGCTATACTTTTTAAATACCAAAAAAGGCTCGAATAGGGAGGTACAAGTATTACCATAACTTGTTTATGGTAGGAAAAACGATGCACGCATCTTAACGGTGCGTATGCATCAATAGGCCTGAGCAGGTCTATGGACCCCTCCGAAGGGGTTAAACTTATAGTGTAACAGTTGTAAACAGTTAATGCGGCATGGAAAGGTTACTACTTTGCAGTAAGTTTGCAGTATTTTTTATTACTTGTTTGCCGTTAATTTGCAATAAATTTGATACAGCATGAATTTAACTTGCACGCCAAGTTAGCTGCAAGTTCAAAGTGTGGTGACTTCGGCGTTTACGTTATCTTGTTGCAGTCTTGTTATGAACTTTCAGTCTTGTCATGCTGATTTTGCTGCAAATTTGCAGGTTTTCAAAGGAAGACTTCCGCAAATGTTCTGCAAACTAAAAATGCTATGTGGGTGTAGTACTGAAGTAATAACACTGAGAGATTAAAATGTGCAACAACTTTTAGAAATATTAACATGTATCAGAAAGAAGAAAGTTTTGGGATTGGCACATCCGACTAGTTATAACTTCGAACGGGGAAAAATGTATTTTGAAATACAATTTGTTTGAAAACTGTATCGCAATTTACACATTTTTCAGTTTTTCAAAAAAAAATTTCAAGCATGAATTTTTTTTAATCTATCTCTATCACGTGCAAACGACTACGAAATATAAATCCGTTTTCACTTAAAATAATATCAGTAGTTTTACATTAGCTAAGGGCTTATATTCCATAGCGAAATTAAAACTTCATCGATAAATAAATAAAAAAATAAAAAATAAACAAAACACAAATTTAGAACATAAAAAGGAAACTACGCGGTTAAACCACTAAAATTATCAGGATCAAAATTGCTGCTGTAAATAATAATCTTTGGCGATTTCTTTGGCTATTAACGCCTGGCACCAGGCCAGTAAGAAAGTACCGTTTTAAATACATTTTAAAACTTCATTTGAATACCTTATTGATAATTTTAATATAAAAAGAATTTTTGGTGTTGTTAGTGGGGGAAAAATGAAAAGTAAAAAATATTTTAGAGTTTTGAACAATGTGGGAAATCTTCGTAAGCTACACTAACATTCCGATTGAATGTTCCCGGAGCTGTATCGTGCGCAGAAATAAGAGGAACTCTGTTTCCATATTAAAAGGAATGAAACTGTGTGAAGAGAAAAACCGAAGGAAAACGGAACGCCCTAAAAGTTCGACGACTGGTTTTTAAAAAGGATAGAAGGTTCCTTCGACGTAATAAAATAGGAAATTCGACGACGTGTTAAAATGTGATGGAATATTTGACGACTTTTAGTGTGGATTATTCTATTTAAAGTCAAAGATTGCCGCATTTAAGCTAAATCATGATTATGAAAAGTGTAACTATTTGTATTCTTTGTTTTGTCATCGTCTTATCGTGTCCAATAAACGTTTGTATTCGTCTTTAAATTGAGTTATCTTTAATGTGGGGTCTCACGCCCCACAACTTGGAGTCAGATGTGACAGTTAACCCACCAATATTTATTTGTCTGAATAATAAATTTTGTGCTTCTATTCATTCAAGCTGGATATTATTCTAAACGGCGAGTTCATTGTTATATATTCTATATTTTATTATGAAGTTAGTAGACATCCCAGAACTGGAAATTGCTTTTAAAAATGAGCGAACTAATAAAATTAAATTGTTGCGTAAACTCTTATTCGACACTGAAGGTGATCGATCTAATAGAAAAAGAATACGCGATTTTGCTGGTTTGGGTTTTCAAGCAGACATCTCTGAGTTAAAAAATAAAGTAACTCAGGTTGAAGCAAATTTTTTAAAAACGATTTTATTACAGTTTAGGACTTACTTTGTATTTCTAATGAAGGGTCTTTAACTGGTCTTAAAACTCGATTAATTACATATTTATCAGATTTCAGCTTATTTCAAGCTAATATTATTCAAAATGAATGTGATACCGACTCGGAACCCGAAATACCTTCAAATAATAATGCTTCAAGTAACAACACAGAATTATCACATTTTGATAAAAACAAGCAACTTCCAGTTCAAAGTGTTTGCCATCTGCTATTAATTTTAGTGATATTGAAAGTGTTATACTTCCTTTTGATGGTAGTTCTTTTCAAGATATAAATGTGTGGATAAGCAACTTTGACGATGTCACCAGCATGTTTAATTTATCTGAATTTCATAAATTTATATTTGCTAAAAGGTCATTACAAGGAAAAGCCCAGTTATTAGTACAAACAGAATTTCATATCAATTCACATGATTAATTGAAATAACTACTGATATCAGGATTCAGTACTACTTATAATTCTGACGAGTTGTATCGTATATTAAATAAACGAAAATTACAAAAAAAATCACTTGACGAATATTTTCTTATTATGAAGCAATTGTGTTCGCGCGGTAACATCGAGGATTCCACATTAATGCAAAATACTATTAATGGTATACACGACCCTGTCTTTAGAAAATCAAACTTATATGGATGTCAATCTATTATAGAATTTAAACAGAAGCTCAAAATTTATGACAAAATTCGACATGACTATGAGAACACTAAACTTCAATAGTCAAACCTGAAATGCCAGCGAAAAAGAAATCTTTCCGACCAAAATCTGACCTTCTTTGTTTCAACTGTCGATTAGCAAACCATAAGAGTAGCCAATGTAGACATGAGGATAAAGGCCCTCGTTGTTTTAATTGCTCGAATTTGGCCCATAAGTGGACCCATTGCGATCAACCAAGGAAGCCGGAAGTTAACCCCGAATCATCCAATATTTCCACCATTATGTCGAGCACTTTCATGACCAAACAAGTCACTATTTCGTTTGTACATGTTATATCATTGGTAGATACTGGCAGTGAAAGAAGTTTACTAAAAGAAAGTATATATTGCAAACTCCTTACAATTTCGAACCTTGAACATTCAACCATCACATTAACTGGATTAGGCAATACTATAAACCAATCCCTGGGTTTTTTATCTACGGACATTATGATAGATGATTCTAGTTATACAACTAATGTTAATGTAGTCCCTGACTATTCCACATCTATTGATCTTATTATTGGTACAGATGTTATACAGAAAAACATTTTATCAAATTCTCGAAATAACATTTCTATACAAAAAATCGAGAAAAATGAAACCATGTCCAGTAATTTTTTTATTAATATAGTCCAGTCAAATTGTCAAAAATAGATGCAAAATTTCTGCTAGAAGATTTTATATTTTTAAAGTGTTTATAGGGATGCTAATAACAGGAATTAAATGTTTTCCAACAAAATATCTCGAGGTTAAACTTTTTGGAGTCAAAAAACCGTGAAATTTTCGGACTTTTTTGAGTTTTTGGCCTATAACTTGAAAATTATAAAATGTTTGTGTACAGTACTTAATCACAAAAAAGCATTAAATTCTCTACAAATTTCATAATAAAAACGTTTTTCTAAACTCATTACTAAACGCGCTACGGTTTTCTGAATAATACACTTTTTTTCTAACTTTGTGGAAAATCTCAAAAACCAACATTTGACATCATTTTTTATTCATTTTATACTCTTTAATGTAACTTGTTTATATTACAGGTTTTTGCGTGATAGCAATAACGGTTAATTACAACGGTAACATTGTAAAAAAAATTTACTACATTGTAATTTATTATTATTTTTTTTTATTTAGAACTTAAGTGGAGAACATTAATAGTAGGTATTTACATGAATGTAAATAAGAGTTAGGGTAAGATTTTTAATGTATTTAGTACCTTCTGTATTTAGTGCTTGCGGGTTGATGGGTTTGGTCCGTCAACTTGAGTTTGAGGAGAAAACGAGCAGTCTGCATGTTTTTCAACAGCTTTGATCTTCTTTGAGCTTGTTGCGACATCATCAACCTGATTGACAAAGTCATCGTCGTTGTTGGTTTGGTTGATGGTTTCCGAGGCATCAGCTTCATCATCCTTTTCTTCTGGATAAATAATATCGTCCACATTTTCGCAGTTGACCCTGTTACAATTTTTGCAAAATGCTGAATATTTGAGTCCTGATTTTTGGCAAGAACATGCCTTGCTGCACCCTTTTATACAGGTACATGCGACAACATGCATCAAGGATTCAGGTGCTGGGTTTTGGCGCATTTAAACTGGCTGAAAGAGACCGTCAGACCTGTGAACACAACCCCAATTTTCAGGGGGATGCTGTTTCCTACCCAAGCTTGTATCTGATAATAACATCGGTGGAAATGATGCTGCTCAGAATCTTGCGTTGGTGGTAGCCTTGCAAGATGAAGTTTGCTTTTAATAGCAGATTTAGCAAATAACGGGAACATGAAGGTGTTCAATGCCTGTGTGGTTTCTATGCATCCGCTGTATAGTGTAGCATTCAATTTTTCTCTAGCCTTGATGATTTCTTGACGGGTTGATTCTGGTTTATTGAACACACAAGCTATTTCCTTAAGCTGATCATGTTTTTTCAAAATGTAACAAAACTTTGACTTTCCTTGCCCAAAAAGAGCATATGTTGTATCGCATCCTCTGACTGCATGAGTGAAAAGAACATTGTTGAAATTGTATTTGTATGACATGGTTGAAAACCACTTTATTTCGTTGCTACCTCTGCTTGTATTTTGGAAAAAGATATTTTTGTGTTGATATCCCAAGCTCGTTATCATCACGAGAAAACAAGTATCTTTTCTCCGGCAGTACTACACTTTCAAAGGCTCCGGCTCTTGAAATGGCTGAGGTAACAATCATGGCATCAGTGTCTTCTTATGGCAGGTCAGCTTGAGCTCTGTTATTTTGAAACTCTGTTTTAAGAAGATAAATGAAGCGATTCCTGTTTCTTTCTTTGGATAGAAATTTGTCGTGACGAAAGATTTTGATTGACACTAGTTTTTGTTTTATTGTGCTATCATCCTTTTTCGTACTATCAGGGCTCCCAAATGGTCCGCCAACTGAATACCAATATTTTTTTAGAAAAATTTTCTTTTTAGATTTTTCTTACAAACCGCCCCGAAAACACCTTTGAAAGTTAATTCTAGCGCAAACCTACCATAAAATTTTCTGTTAAAATTTATTGGTATTCAGTTGCGGACCATTTGGGAGCCCTGTACTATGCTAAACTATGTTGAATAGTCAGTAATGATTTCGTTAACGAATTTTTTTTTAATGTGGTTACTATTAATTAATCGATTCAATCATTATTATCCAACTATATTTATATTACATTATTCTGTTAACATTTTTTAACTAATTTTGCAATCATATCCCATTATGAATGAAAACATAATTGAATTGTTAGAATAAAGATAAATTAGACCATCCTACAATTCAATGATGATCATGAAACTTTTAGCAATGGACACCTTACAAAAATAAATATTTGTATTTAACCCTGTGATCGTCGCGCTCGATACATTCACAGAGAAATTGCCCTGGGCTCTACGATTAGGGGTTAAGCAGGGGGATAATACATCAAATAAAATATCTAAACTTAAGATACAGTTATACTAAAATAAGAATTTTATAATGTGTATATTTATAATCTATAATAAGGTCAAGTTCACATGATCTAATGCTACAGCAAATGCGCCATTAATATTACACAACTTTCCCAAGATTTTTGCATTACCGATCTGAAACAAGCCGTTTTTACACTTGATGCGCATGTGTACAACTTATTTTTGGCAAAAGGGGAAATTTTAAAGCAAACTAGAAAAGATTTCTTTTTAAACTATCAAAAGTAAGATGTGGGTAGAAAAACTGAAGAAATCGTCATACGGACACATTTAAACGTACACTTAATACCTAAAAAGCGTTATAGGTAAAAATCGTACAACTTACGCGAAAAACGTACAGTTTGGCAACCCTACCTTCTAGCCACCCTTCTTGATAATTTCCCTCCTTAATTATCTCGTCACTCCTTACTTGTCAATAGGTACATTTCATTTCCACAGTTAGTGATGAAAAGAAAATTTTGGGGATGAGAGGCGAAAAATAAGTCACTATCTGCGAAGTTGGGGTATAGAAAAACGTTTTTCATATGAAATTTGTAGAGAATTTAATGTTTTTTCTTTTTGTAATTAAATATAGTATACAAAAATTTTATAATTTTCGAGTTATAGGCAAAAAACTGAAAAGCATCCGAAAATTTCGTGGTCTTTTGGCTCTACAAAGTTTAGCCTCGAGATATTTTGTTGGAAAACAATTAATTCCTGTTATTAGCATCCCCATAAACACTTTTAACACATAAAATCTTCGAGCAGAATTTTTGCATCTATCGGCCCTATTTTCTGACAATTTGACTGGACTAATGTTAGACTATCTTAATTTTGACTTATCTCATATTACCGATGAAACCATACATTCAGAAATTTCAGAACTTATTTAAAATTATTCTCCCAGAAAAAAAAGACAACTGATATTAAATTATCAATTCATCTGAAAGATGAAACACATGTCAATTGTCCTTCCAAACGCTTAGTGTCAATAGAGAAAGATTTCGTCGAAAAGAAAAATTCTTAGTGACTTGAAAAAGGAATTATTCGTAAAAACACTAGTAATTTTCCATTACCTATTGTCCTTGTAAAAAAGAAAGAATTGCTCATATAGATTGTGTGTTAACCACAGGAAGCTAAATTCTAAAACATATAAACAACGTTTTCCCCTCCCAGTAATTGGTGACATTATTAATCAGTTGCATTCTGCACAAGTATTTACTACTTTTAATTTTAAAAATGCGTTTTTTCATGTTGAAGTAGAAGAAAATAGTAGAAAATACACTTCTTTCGTAACATATTCTGGTCAATTTGAATTCTTATATATCAATTATGGCCTTAGCGATGATGTCTTAATATTTCAAAGAACCTAAAAGTGTGAAAGATGTGCATTCATTTTTCGAATTAACTTCATATTTTCATAAATTCATTCAAGATTACTCCTTAATAGCTAAACCTTTAACAGATCTTCTTAGAAAGGACACTAAATTTCCCATCGGTGACCAGTAACGAAGTGCATTTAGTCAGCTGAAACACATCCTTTCATCAGGCCCTGTTTTAAGCATTTATAACCCTAATAGTGAAACAGAAATTCACTGCAATGCATCTATTGACGGTTACGGAGCAGTCCTCCTTCAAAAGTCATCTATTGACAATCAATTTCACCCTGTCTACTTTATGAGCAAAAAAACCACAGATGCCGAACGTAAATATTCGAGGTATGAATTAGAAGTTTAGCTGTCACAGAAGCTCTAAAAAAATTTCGCGTTTACATTCTAGGCATTCCTTTAAAGATAGTCACAGATTGCAATGCTTTTTCCCTTGCTATGAATAAAAAAAAGATCTTTTCACCAAAATAGCTCCATGAGCTTTAATGTTAGCCGATTATAACTATACAATTGAACACAGACAAGGTACACGTATGCGCCATGTCAGCGCTTTAAGTAGAAATTCAATATGCATGATCATTCAAGATTGTTTTACTTCCAAAATCATACAAACAGGAACACTGACGAACATATACTGGCCATCAAAGAAATTTTGAAAACAAAGCCATATGACAACTACTTCCTTAAAAATAATGTTCTCTATAAAAGTTATAAAGGCCTCGATCTGGTAGTTGTGCCGGATGAAATGCAGCTAAATGTCATTAAACACGTTCATGACAAAGGGCATCTTTGTCGCAAACGTTGTGAAGAACTGTTTAATGAAGAATCTTTCACCCATACTATGTCAAATAAAATTAATAAAATTATAGCAAGTTGTGTAACATGTCTTTTGTATAATCGCAAACGTAGAAAACAAGAAGGTGAAATGCATCCATAAGAGAATTCTCTCCAAACTTACCATATGGATCATTTTGGCCCTCTTGAAATGACTAACAAAAATTATAAACATGTTTTGTCTTTAATAGATGCATTTACTAAATTCGTCTGGCTGTATCCCTGTAAAACTACTTCTGCTACCAAAGTTGCATCAAAACTACGACAACAAATATATACTTTTGGTAAAATTCCACCATCATTAACGATAAAGATCCTGCTTTTACAGATAATGAATTTGCTGATTACTGTCAAGATGAAAATATAAAGCACGAGACAGTTACAACTGCCCTTCCCCGTGCCAACGGTCAAGTAGAGCGAATTAATTCCACGGTAATTTCAGTAATCTCTAAAATGTTAAAATACGAACCGACCAAATGGTTCAAATATGTTTCTAAAGCTCAACAAGTCCTTAATTCAACTTACCAACGAAGCATTATGAAAACACCGTTTGAATTATTATTTAATACAAAAATGAAACAGAAAGAATATTTACAAATTATTGACCTGTTAAACAGTGCAGTCGAAGAACAACTCATAAAAGAGAGAGAAGAACTCTGTAAAGAAGCTAAGAAGAATATTCTGGAAATTCAGCAAGAAAATCGCAAACACTATAATTTACGACATAAGAAACCTTGTAATAAAACCTTGGTGACCTCGTAGCAATTAAGAGAACGAAGCAAGTACCAGGCGTAAAGATGAAATCTAAATTCTTAGGTCCCTATAAAGCAACCAAAGTGAAGTCTAACGACATTTACGACGTAGCGAAAATCTCACCAACCGAAGAACCGATAAATGATAGTTCATGTGCTGAATACATGAAGCCTTGACTTGACGAAAACTGAACCCTTCAATTTTTGTTCTTCTATCTTTTCTAGTTGTGTCTATTGCGAAAATTTTATAAGTCAATGATTTAAAAGAAATTCTCATCCGATGTTACGCCACTTCAAACAAGCTGACTGATCTTTAGATGAATATTATTTTTCCTAAGAACAGTTACTGTTTATTGCTTTTGTTTTCTTTTCAGATTCTGTTTACTACATATCGCTGCGGCAGCTCCAGATGTCAGGACGACCGCATGTGGGAAATCTTCGTAAGCTAAGTAGTTTAAAAGTGTTTATGAATTCGGTTTGTCTGTCCTGTCCGTGCTTCAACTCTCGTAAATATGCTCGGATTGTCATGCAATTGACATATGTTAATGATATTTATTATGTATATCTGTATCGAAAATTAAGTGCGTAACAATTATATCTCATTTACAGGAACACCCAAAAGAATTCAGTTACATTACGGTCCATGGGAGAAAATCGTTTGCGATGATTTTTAATGTTGTTAGTTGCCTTATTTCAAACATATTGAAATTAATATATTACTCAGGTGCACTATGATGACTGCATGAGATTTACTATAGAATAGGATGAGCATAGCATACATCATTCATTTACAGGGACACACAAAAGAATTCGGTTACAGTAGTGTCTAAGAACAACAATACCTGGAAGTATGTCTTAAGTTGGTGGTACACGTTTTAAAATTAAACAAACATTTTACCTATTAATTGGAGTGTGTAAATTCTATAGGTGATATACAGAGCAGCATAAACTATCTCGGGTACATTTCCATTTATTGACGGAAATTGCTAAAAAAGAATTTACAAATGTGCTATATGTTTCTTAGCAAACTATGTAGTACATATAAAAATGTATGAATCATGTACAGGAATGTACAAAAGAATTTGAATATTTTTTCGACTACTGGTGATAATTTCTTAAATTGGGTTTATGCGATTTCCAAATTGTTAACTGAGACGTCATCTTTCATCTTATTGAGGCCCTACTTCAGTCACGCGAAAAGACCCGTTCGCTAATGCTAATCCTATGGAAGAAATTTATAAAGATATCTCGGTCGCATTTCACTATTTTTAGATGATTTTTTTTTTGCAGTGGCTAGCTGAGGTCGATCTGTATGCAGGACGTTTTCTACTTTTTCAATTTCGTTTACAAGAATTTTTAATCAGGACACTTTCATTTTCAGAACCGGTTCCTAAAATGAAAGCATCCTCTTGAAACAAATCCCGAATGAAAATCAAAAAAGTAAAAAACGGACTTTTTACAGATCGACCTCAGCTAGCCACTGCAAAAAAAATCATCTAAAAATATTGAAATGCGACCGAAATATCTTTATAAATTTCTTCCATAGGAATAGCATTAGCGAACGGGTCTTTTCGCGTGACTGAAGTAGGCCGTTAAACGATGAAGTTTTGATGAACTATTATGGAAGTGTTGGAAAAGTGCTTCATAATCTATGCTTGAAACATATTTTTTTGTTCTTTTTCTCATTTTCTTTCTTTAACGTAATTGAAAATCGTTGTCAACAAATTAAGCATTTATTATTAGGCAAAAAAAAAGTTTCAAGTTTTTTTTTAAAGTTATTTTTGTAATTTTAAGCATGCTTTTGCCTGAATTAAATTTTAGCTTAGTATGTGACGTGTGTAAAAACCTGTAGGCAATATACAAGGTTGTACAGAATAATTCAAGTACGTTTCCGTCTGTTGGTAGAAATTGCTAAATGTGTATTTTCAGTTATGTTATGCGTTTTCTAACTAAACAAAATTTTAGAAAATTATGTAGAATATATACAAATCTATGTCATATACAGAGCTGAACAAAAGAATTGGATCCGGCAATGTGTAGTAATTGTTGAAATCTGGTTTCCCATTGTGCTATGTGTTTTCTAAAATGTTTACTTAGGTATCTTTTTTACAGTATTAAACAGCTAAGTTTTGTTAAAGTATTTTGGAAGTGTAAGAAAGTATTTCATAATTTATGCTTGACGCAGAATTTTTCGCTCTTTTTTTCATTTTCCTTCTTTAACGTAATTGAAAATCGTTACCAACAAATTAAGCATTTATTATTAGGCAAAAAAAATTTTTTTTAAGTAATTTCTATGTATGTCCATTTTCTTCCAGAATTCATTTCGAAATTAGCTTCGAAATAACTTTGAATTTAATTATTCTTCCCTTTTTTGCATCTTTCGGAGTCATGTAATTCCACCCAGCTAAAATTGAATTAGAAATTAATGCATAAATAAGTAGATCGAAAGCACAACTAATAATTCTTCTAGATTCCTTCGATATACATTTTATTAGCTTTCATAACAACAAAACTGAAGGGAGGGAAAGAATTAAAATTAAATTCGAACTGTTTTTTATCATTCTAAGGTAATTGGTTTAATATGGCGCTTTCACAAATGCTTCGCATCATAATATTAATTTGCGCCTTCAGAAGCACTCGGTGTTTTCCATAACTTTCAAATTATATTTGAAAATTTATTGAAGTTATTAAAATCGCATACGTTCTCTCTTTTATAAATCATAATAATTACGATGAAAAACTTTGACTGTAGAAAAATGTAACATTGCAGGACAAAACTAATTGTTTGACGTAAAATACTTCGACTACCCGTTGGTAATTTTCAAGAAATTGTTTTCTAATTTTAGAACGAAGTATTTAAAATGTTCTCATACTATTTGCTAGACATTATAAATTAGCTTTCATTTCATTATACATTTGTTATTTAGAACAAATAAATATTTTTTCATTTAAATAGTTATTCCGTTATTAAACTTTTATGTGGTGACTTCGTAATTAAAAATTTACTGAAAATGTTCGACGTAAATCTCCATCCCCCCCCCCTTTTTTTCTTAAAATTTTGAATCTAGGTTATTGCGATAAGGTGAATTGTAAAAGAACTAAAACCTTAAGGTTTATTTCACCATTTTTAGGTGCGTTCGTAATTATATAAAAACGTAGCACCTATAGCCGTCGTTCAGTCCGTCTGTCTGTACGTTCGCATATAACAGAGCAAAAACTACCCAACCGAATGGTTTGGAATTTTAAATATATGACTGTTGCAAAATTTTGTCGAGCCATTTCAAATTTTATGAAAATCGGATGTATAGTTTAATTACAGGGACAGTCAAAATTTATCCGTTACATTACGGAGAATGGGGAAAAAATTATTGCAAGTGCATTTTAATGATGTTACAGACTATGCACTTATGAAGTGCAAAAAAATATACATTCAGTACAATATGGGGTGCAAAAAGTAATTATAAAACTAGTTATAGAACGAACGCACCTCATTTGCCACGTTTAGCGAGCAATTTCCAACTTGTTATTATTTGCATGGACGCTTCTTCTGTTAATAAGATTGAGATAATACTTTATAATACTTAAGTTGCATTACACTAAATCGTTTCAGTGATGCGTTCAAAATGTGTTACGACAATAACAAACAATAAAAAAAAGAACGAAAACTCATGCATCACGGCATAGATTATACTTTCTCCAACACTAATAGAATACTGAAACAAAACATCTAAATGAACAATTTAGAAAGCACATGAAGATCATTACACAAACAGAATTTTCCACTAACACGGATGATCCCACCTTTTCATTGCATATAAAAAAAATCCATTTTCAGAACATTTCTAGCGTAATATTTATAATTATTAATTCCTTGCATAGATCATAGCATCTACAATTTTAATTTTAAAATTATACGCGCTGCAAAATCTGTTAGTTCCACTTTCCACCGCCAGGATGCGCACTCTGTTAAAAACAGTCCACCTTCAGAACGAAACACTGTTGTACCACCTATCCGTGGATATATTAGTCGGGGGGTTGGGGCAACGCCCCCTAGATATTTGAGAAAGCCTTGACACGAGGCACGAAAACGTCACACAAAGCAGTCAAAACAAAGAAAAAAATCATTCATTGGCTCGTAGATATCCACAAGCCAATGAATGATTGTTTTCCTTTGTTTTGCCTACTTTGTGTGACGTGTTCATGACGCGTGTCAAGGCTTTCTGAAATATCTAGGGGGCGTTGGTTGGGGACAGAAATAAGAGCGTAAGAAATTTATTGAAATTAATATTTAAAAATAATGGTTACTACCACTCATAAATTAAGGCAATACGAACATTCGATACATGTCCTGCTGCCTGCGGAACCATATTACAGGCATGCTGCGCACGCGCGCAAAATCTGTTAGTTCCACATTCCACCACCAGAGCGGGCACTATATTCTAAACAAAACTCTATCCCAACGAAACTCCGTTATACACCCTAGTCGTAGATATAGTGATCGAGGGGGTGGGGAATTAAAATAAAAATTTAAGAAACTTGCTGAATTTACTATTCGGAAATAGTGGTAACTGAAACTCATAAATTAACGGCAATATGTTCTGTACGAACATCTGACACGTGTCCCCGCTGACTGTGTAACTGTATAGCTGTGGTGTTGCGCGGGTGATAATTGGGATTACAAATTTGCCCAACTCTGCTATTCGAAAATAATTGTAACTATTACCACTCATAAATAAAGGGGCAGTATGTTAATCTATATAACCTATAATTAAAAAAATCGGACTTAAAATAATGATAATTAGTGGACTAAAACTAAGATTTAAATAATGTGCTGTAGGGAAGCATTTATTTTCTTTTTAAAAACCGAATTTTGACAAAGTTCTAAATCGATTTTTACGAAAATTACATATTCGGAATCAGCGTTAAAAAACGGCCACAGATGCATAAATTTTAAATCTATAAATGCAGTTGTAAAAAAAAAAAAAGAAAAAAAATAGAGCATGCAAAACAATTCTACCATAAAAGTGATCTGTGGTTTTTTTTTTTAATTGATATTTCAAGTTCTACTGGTAGTATTTTAACGAAAATTGCATATTCGGAATCAGCGTAGAAAAATATGCATAAATACATAAATATTAAATTTATAAATGCAATACATAGTTGTAAAAATTTTAAAGGCCGGGAAACAATCCCAATAAACCTGGCGGCAGGTGTCTGGCTCGGAAAGATTTCTCAAACATCTGCGATCAACTCGTTGTCTTTGAAATAAAATTAAATGAATTCATATAAATCTATTTTTAATGTATATTTCAACTTCTAGTTGAAATTTTTGAAAACAAATTTAGAAATTCTGAAGCAAAAAATTTTTTGCGTGTCGGTAGAAAATTTGAAATATTTAGGTCCAGTAGTTTTTAAGATAATCTTTTAAGATGTCTTTGAAAACGCTTAGTACTTTATCGCCCCGGTAGTCGGGCGAATTGTGGCAAACCATCACCGTCTTTTGGAGTTTGTGAAAGAAAATCTTTGCGGTCTTGTTGAAATCAAAGCTTTAGTTGAATTATGAATATTTTCCATTTCTTTAATTCGTGTTTTAATAACTTGCTTTAGTTAAGATTTTTTCAAAATTTTATGATTTCTCGTGTGATGGGTGATATTCAGTTATAAGTATGCAAAATTTCAAGTCTCCAACTTATACAGTTTCTCAAAACGAGCTGTGTGGCGAACACAAACACGCACGGATGTAGAGACATAGGAGTGAGACGAATAGGGTTTCGTCAGATGAACAAAACCCTAAAAAATGAAAAGTTTTAATTTTTATATAAGGAAAAAAAAATAGAAGTTCCTTCATGTGAATGTCGAAACTAGAGAAGATAACAGTACTACTCATAGAAACAATTCTGTATTAGTACTAGTAAAGATAAGGATGTGAGACGAATTAATTACTAATATAGATAGGGATATATTCCCCAACTGTAGAAGGATTTAGCATTTTTATCTATTGAAATGCATAGATACTGAAGGCATAAATTTAAATATCATTTCTTATATATTACAAACTTTAAAATTTCTTCAGCACCAATAAAATTTAAATAAAACAAACCAGGCGAAATTTTTAATCCATAAAAAGAAGCGCTGCAATTTTCACAAAAAATGCTTTTTAATGTAATTAAACTTTTTTTCCTTATCTACGAATCCAGCATTTATTTATCTCTTACAAAACGTTTCTTAAAGAAAAAGCAATTTATTTCAGAATTTTCTAATTATTTTCTTACTTGTTTATGTTTCTTAGAATACCATTTTTTTTTTTTTTTTTTTTTTTTTTTTTTTTTTTTTTTTTAACAGACTAGCGCAAAAACTATAAAAGCAAGTTTGAAAAAAATATTCACATATAAACAGAAACTTTAGTAGACAGGAAATTTTATTTTTATTTATTTATTTTTTATTTATTTATTTTTTTTTTTTTACAATAACTTTAGTCATAGTGTTGTTGTTTTCGAATACCACCAAACAACTCCTTACAGAAATATTTTTAAAGAAATATAATGAGAAATATTTTATTTTCAAAATTTTTTCTTCCTCTTTTCTGATATTAGAAATAGTTTCATTTAGCATTTTTTATTCTACTTGTAAAAATATTTAGAGAAATACTTCACTTTTTAAATATACATAATTATTATGTAAAGATGAAATTCCAGATGTAATATAATACTTGTTTTTATTCCTTTATTCTTTTGTAAGATAATCGAAAAAAAAGTTTTTTTTTAATAATTGGTAACGCTGATAAGATTGAAGCAATTTTGAAAGTATTTTGAAGCTCACGGTGTTTTTTATTTTCATCCAACATTGCATGAAGTAATGTTTGAATAAATAAAATAAAAAATGGATATATTTTTATTCTTACATATATTTTTTAAATTAGCTAAAATACTCAATATTGTTAAATATTTCTCATTTTGGGAATGTTGAAGTTTTAATATGTATCTACAGTGAAACCTCCTTCAACAGTCACCTCTAAACAACGACAATCTCCGAATACCGGCCACATGTTGATGAAATCAAACACGTCCCATAGCATTAACATTAGTACAAACCTCTAAATAAGGAATGCTAAACAACGGCCGCTCAAAAGTCACGAGAAAAAAAAATTGCAGCTCCTAGTACAATTTGATATTTATTTGCAAACCGAAATATGAAGCAGATCAGCAAAATTTACTTCAAATGTCAACAAACAGAAAATGAATACATTAATAATGATGGGGCAAATGTCGATAATATTCTTATAGAACAGCAGGCATAACTAACATGAAAGCCGGCGAGTATGTATGCCCAGATAAAGATTTGGCAATTACTGCCCACATTTGATTCCATACAGCAAATGGTCGAATATAAGAGAGAAGAAGAGAAAAGTGATGAGGAAGGGGAATCAAAGAGATTATAGAATCACCCAAAATTTCCAGTATTAACACATATACCGGAGGTTTGAAGAACCTTCGTGAAATCCAAAATTCTGCATTAAATAATAATAATGATGCGTTGTATAGAAAAACAGTTGTATTGAAAAACAACTCATATTATTATTTCTTTGGAGAAAGATATTTGCAGCAAAAAAAAAAAAAAAAAGCAACTGCAAATCGCTATTTCTTTTAATGTATCAAAAAAATGGGGATTAATTAAAATGACTGTGTATTTCTATTTAAATTTATCTAATTTTGATTTTTTGTTTTTTTGTTTTTTGTTTTGCATGAAACCTCTGAATAACAACCACATCTGAAGAGCGGTCACTTTATACCGGCCCCACGGGTATTCAGAGGTTACACTCTATATTTAAATCTCTGCTAAACTAATAATTATTATATATATATATATATATATTAAGACATTCAACGTTTCTAGGAGGCTCTGCCCCTTGCAAACTACGCTCGTCAACCCCCGTTCAGACACTGTAGAATCTAAAAGCACTCTAATCTGATCGGTTTTAAAAATGTTAGAGAAGATTGAATTATACTGAAAAAACCTGTAGCGATCTCCCTGTAAACGGGTTTCCATTCAATTCCCTTTGATTGCAAAAATTTAAGGTAGAATCAGTTGCTGTTAAGACATCCAATGGTTGTTTTCGTGTTTGGTTAAAGAAGATCAGTTAAACATTTGAAAAGAAGCTAAAATAAAACGAATTAAGTAAACAGAGTCTTTGTCTTTCTGTATTTTTTAGCAGCGTTATAAAACGATTGACATAATACAATTTACTACAATTACTAAAATTTGCTGCTTTAACCCCTTAACCCTTCAAGGGCGGTGGTTCATTTTTGGACCACTTAATTTTAATTCTTAAATGCCACATTAGCACCAGAATATTGGGATAAAAATTTCCCTTTTATTAAGTAAGTGAACAAAGTAAGTTATTTGGCCTTATTGAGTATATAGTGTTTATGTTACTAATGGAGTTGTCATAGTTACGGTTGAATCGGTTGCAGTATTATTAGTTTAGTTGTTAAATTATTTTTGTATATATTGGTTACCTCGGTGATTTTGATTATTAGTAGTAATATTATTGGTCTAACTGTGCTGGTTTGTCTAACTGTGGCCTCCTTTGTTGGTAGGCCGGTTACTGAGCTGTGTCATTATCAGTTTGTGTCACATGAGTAGGGACTTTTTTGTATCTGTAGTATTGTGTGATTAATTGGCTGATTTCTAGTGGATATTCATTGGTGATTGGATTAGGCTGTCTACTTTGTCATTCGGTTGGATCAATAGGTTTGTTTCAGACCATTGGTCCGTACTACATAAGGTGAAAGTTTATTCTGACTGTTACCGGTCCTTGGTGGATCGTCGGTAGTTTGGTTTTCATAGGGTAGAGGGTCATTTGGTGTGTTTTGTCTTGGTTTTCTTGTGTTTTAGAGTACTTTTGGTGCCTTTCGGAGTAATTATGGCTAATGATGATGTAGATAAATGGATCAAAGAGGTTGAGGGAAAGAAATTTATAACACTGGTAATAGATATGCATGCTAAGATTACGGATCTATTGGAATATAAAAGATCAAAGGATCACAAAATTACGATGCCTTTAGTGGCAAATATAAAGAAGGCCATGGATTTTCTACTTAAACAATGTACCGAAATTAGTGAGGAGAGTAAAGTGATGAAAACAAGATTGGAGGACAGAGATGAATATACAAAGATGTTGAGTGACCTGGCGCAGAAAATCACAAGACCATCTATTGACTCGGTTGATGAGATGCCGGTCAAGGAAAAGGAGACACAACAGAAGAGAAGGGAGGAATTCTCTGTAATAATAACACCTAATACTGAGAATCAGGATATGGATGTGGTTAAGGATAAAGTTAAGGAAATTTGTAAAGGCAGAAGTGATCTCCCGACCCCTAATGACGTAATTGTTACAAAATCTAATCAAGTTATTCTGAAATATCGTAATAAAAAAGAAGTTGAGATAATGAAAGATTCGCTAACGGAGGCACAGGAAATCAAGAATATGGCAAAGGTAAATGTACCGGTTAGGCGAAGGGACAGAGTATTGATCCTAAGTGTGGACCCAAAGTTAGATGAGGAGGAGGTTGGGAGAGAGGTTGAGAGGCTTTTGCGGGGAATGGATGCAGATATATCTAGTGGCAGTTTTAAAGAAAGACTGTTGACTGCTCATCTTGAGGGTACTACACGTTCTCTTATTGAAGGATTTTTATATAAGTCGGATGCTGAAGTAAGAATAATAAGAAAAATACAAACGAAACAAGGAAAGAATAACTGGTTGTTAGATGTGGATGCCGACAGCAAACAGGCCCTCCTTGGACTCCGCCGCATCTGCATTGATTTTGAAAGATACCGCGTGGTTGAGTTTATGTCAATCACGCGTTGTTTCAAGTGTCAAAAATTTGGGCATATGGCAAATAAATGTAGTGAAGCAACCCATTGTGTAAAATGTGCCGGAGACCATGTGTTGAAAGACTGTAAATCGGAAACCTTATGTTGCGCCAATTGCTATTTCAACGATGCTGGTGGAGAATGTAGTCACAGGGCAGATAGTAGTGGTTGTCCAGTCTTCCTGAGTTATAGGGATGGACTATTGCCGAACCGTAGTTAAGGGCACGCTTGGTGGCCCCTCTGTTGGTAATTTGAATGTGTTGCAAATTAATCTTCACCACTGTAATGATGCAAATGAAGCTTTATTTAACTATGCTATTAATAATAACATTGATATAATTTTATGCCAGGATCCTTACATTCTTGATGGTACTGCCCCTGGTATTCCACCAGAATGGATTATCTTTTATTCTAACTCATTTAATGCTGCTGTCATTTTTACTAATAGGGAATATGCCACGATCAGTAATTTGGTATTAGATAATGCTGTGTTTGTATCTTTAAATGTAAATAATGATAAAATTTTCATTGGTTCGCAATATTCTCCCCCAAGCGGAAATATAGATAAAGACTTTGAAGATATTGGCGAACATTTCCAGAATTTTGACAAAGTACTATTAGCAGGGGACTTTAATGTTCCATTACTCGACTTGGGATATACTTATCAATCCGTGAGAACTGATGTGTTCCTGGAACATCTCTTGGAGAAAGATCTGCGGATTATAAATGATACTGATGCCGCTCATACATTTGTTCAAGGTTCGCTGAAGGGTAGACCCGATTTAACATTGGGAGGTCTCGAGATCTGTGGAAAGATTGAAAATTGGTATGTCGACGAAAAGAATTACTCATTCAGTGACCATAGATATATAAGATATTCTCTGGGTTACGTTGCCTCTAATAAGACGAATCAACGATACAAGACCAAAAATAAGAGTTTCAGAAAATTCAATGATAATATTAAGAAAAAGGAAGATTACTGGTTGAACGAACTCCTGAAAATTAAGAATACAGAAGACTTGGAAAAACATGTGAATCAATTCGTGGAAGAGGTGTCCGATATCACAAGGATATGCTTTAGGAAAGGAAGTCTATCACATAAACCAACGGTGAAATGGTATTCAGAAGAGTTAAGGATCGAAAGAAACAGAGTTGCTGCCATGTATAGAAGGTGTGTTAAAAATCTGGAAGATATAGATATGAGAGAAACCTATGAGAAATGTAAAAGGGAAAGAAGACAAATCAATCGTTTGGAAATTTATACAAGTATATTTCTGGTAAGACGAGGAAATGTACAGACTTCATATTTACCAGATTAGAAGAATCACAACCCTTTGATACATATGATGATGTGGCAAGGACATTGATGGCAGAACACTTTGGTATTGACGAAGTTCCGGGGAATATTTATGAGTTTATCTCGGATAAGATCGAAGAAGATGAATTTATGGAGGTAACAACGAGAGAATTGAAATACGTAATGAGCAAACAAGAAAATAATAAGGCACCAGGCTGTGACGACTTAGATGCTTTGATAGTCAAAAATATTTGTAGAACCAATATGAATTATGTCAAGAAACTATTTGGAAAATGTCTGAAACATGGTCACTTCCCAGAGGCATGGAAATCTGGTAAGGTGATTTTCTTCCGTAAAAGGAACAAAGATGGTAGGTCTGCCAGGTCATACCGACCGATAACTTTGTTATGTATTTTTGGTAAGCTCCTTGAACGGTTAATTAAAATTAGAATTATGCCGAAGCTGGAAAAAGAAGAATTTTGGGATAATGGTCAACATGGATTCAGAGAAAGAAGGAGCACTATCACAGCTTTGGAAGATCTAAGAGAAAGAATTCGCATAAATCTGTATAATTATAAATATTTTGCAATGACGTCGGTTGATATACAGGCAGCATTTGATGCGGTGGATTGGCAGATATTGGCTATGTTGATAGATGGGTTACCAATAGCGCAATACTTAAAGAATATTCTGAAAAATTATATATCACGTAGAAGAATAGGATTTAGTTTCACGTATGGAATTATCTGGTATATATTAATTAAAGGCTGTCCCCAGGGAAGTTGCCTTGGTCCACTTCTCTGGTTGATCGTTGCAGACTACCTATTGAAGAGATATAGATTAAGACATGGCGATATATTATCCTACGCTGACGATTTCGTAGTTTTTGCAGGTGCAGACACAAGAAAAGAATTAGAAGAAGAAATGAACAAACGCATAGCATGGTTTGCAGAGATCTGCGAGAATTTACATTTAACAATAAGCAAGGAAAAATGCGAAAGTATTTTATTTGGCAGGTATTTGTTAGAAAACAGGCATCCTATTTTCAAGATTGGAACATCATCGATATCCGTAAAAGACTCAGTTGTATACCTCGGTGTAACTATTGACAGTAAATTAAATTGGATTAGACACCTTGAGAAAGTAAGAGAGGGGGTGAGAAATTTTACTTCAAATATAAAGAAAACAGTGCAGAGAGATAGGGGATTACAAGCATCATATAGAAAGATTTGGTATAATTCTGTGATAGAAAAACAGATAACATATGGTGCGGAGATTTGGTTTCCAGATTTGAAAGTGGATGCACTTAATAAATTAAGATCATGCCAGAGGCTTGGATTATTATCAATTATCACATCATATAAAACAGTCTCTACGGACGCTTTGTGTGTATTGGCTGGTGTTGCTCCATTACACATTTCACTCAAACATTCTGTGGTGAAATATAGAACTATTCATGGGAATGCCAGTATCATAGAGAATGGAACAGAGATCAAGAAAGATAATATTATGATCAACTTGGTGACAATGGACTACCCAGATTATGGAGCTCTCAGTAACATTCATATCACAGATAAGGATAGTCGTGAATATCAGGGAATTAACATGCCATTAATATATACAGATGGGTCAAAAATGGCCAGTGGAGTAGGCGCCGCATACACAATTTTTGTAAATGGTGAATGTATCTTGGATTATAAGATCTCTTTAAATATTTTAAATAGCATATATCAAGCTGAACTGACTGCGATAAAGTATGCAGTAGATTGGGTAATAAACTCGAATTATAACAGTGCTGTCATTTTTACTGACAATAGAGCATCAACTTTGGTTATACAGAGAAAATTTCCTGCAAACGCCATTGTTAAAGAAATCTATGATAATATGAAAAGTCATCCGGAAAAAATGGTCACTATTGGATGGACCAGAGCACACGTTGGAAACGTGGGGAATGAAAGAGCAGATCGTTTGGCGAAAGAGGCAACAGATTCATCAATGGCTGACATAACTGCTGATGTATTATTTCCAATTTCTTTAGTTAAGAGAATCTGTAGTGAGAATACCATTAGACAATGGCAGGAAGAATGGACATCAAGTACCAAGGGTAGAGACACCTATAAGGTTATCAGGAAAGTAAATACCGATTATGTGTGTACGAGTCAAGTTATGCAGTATTTTATAACAGCACATGGTAGTTTCCCAGAGTTCCTTTTTAGGATTGGAAAGAGAAGAAATGCACTTTATGACTGTGGCACAGTGGGTAATGTACTGCATTATTTGTATGGACGCTGTCCTTTTGTCCCACATTTCTTCAACTTTGACAACTCGTTAAGCATCAGGCAAAATCTCAGGAGAGTAATATTTGACAAAGACAATTATAAGAAACTTTGCAATATATACAATTCTTTAAACGAATTATATTCGTTTATTAGGTATAAATTCTGAGGCTGTAATTAGCTAGAATTGCGTTAGAAATTGAGAACATTGTCTTTTGATTCAATGTAGCATGTGCAATTGAACACTGATCAATTCAATTGAACACTGAGCTTGATTTTCAATAACTTTGATACAAATATATATCTTGTTGAGGAACATTTTGGAAAAGTCAACATATTTAATGTCTGAGAAGTACCAGCATTTCAAGTGACTTTAATTTACAACGTGTCTCTCTCTCTGTTCTGTGGTGCTTTGGGCATTTCATATACTTAATCCCATTATGATATGGACCTTGAATATTGATGCTTGCCTTACAGTATGTTGTCATTTCAATGTACTTCAGTGTTCTTTTTATGAAGTTCTTCATAAGTTGTAGGTTACCTATAAACATTTCAGGCCGTGTTGGCAATCCTGTTTTAATGTTATTTGGTCTATATTTTAGTTGATGATCGTAACCTGTAAACCATCTGTAACCATTCCTGTAAACCATCATTTTTGTTATTTTGTTGCATGGCTATCATAAACATGCGTATTTTGTATTTTGTATTTTGTATTTTGTACTTTTTTTTTTTTGTAACATAGCGAGTTTTTATTTATTAGCATATTTGAATATGCCATTGCTTCACTTTAGTAAGTTCTAATGTTGCCGTTGTTCGGGTCCGTTCGGGCTGTGGTAGAACTGGATTGTGGTGCGTTCTTTTTTCCCGCCAGGACATTAATTCCATTAACCTCGCGGTTGGCGTCCTGGTTGGGTGTCCCAAGTAAGTGAACAAAAGCATTTTTGTATATCGAAATTTGTTTGTAAATTCTGGTGCCATTCACTAATTTCAAGATTTTGCGAATAGAAGTGCCTTGTCCGTGAAAGGGTTAAAAGCATATTAATGTATTCATTATTTTAAAGTTTCCTTTCCCTTTTAATATTCACGTGTAAATGCAACTTTCAAGACATAATTTTCAATATTTTCCTCCTTTTAACACGTACTCATTTAATAGTAATTTTAAAGGGTTTTTTTTTCTGTTTTTAATAGTCACGTGAAAATAAATTTTTAATCGTTAGGAAATATTATTATTCGCGCTGTTTTTAAAATTGAAAACAATCTCTATAATAATAGCCTAAGTCATGTGACTATCATCAACAGCTCCAGGCGGATCCCTTCGCTTTTTATATTCCAGGCGGCCATTTTAGTACTTTAATGTTAGCCACCCACAGGTGTGATAAGTCGCCAAATATTATTCTGTCCCCATTATATCGTTTATATTATAATAGTCCAAGTCATGTAACTGCCATAAACAACGGACTGATTCCTTCGCTTAATAGGAAAGGTTTCCATTTTGATTAAAGAATCAAAATTATTTTTTCGAATAAAACTACATAAAAGTTGCCATGATCACGAAGAATTCCTCTTACTTTTATGTTATCCGGGTGAAAATCTCGCCAATAGCTTTTTTTTAACTCGCCAGTTAGCATTTTTTTATTTTTCGAGTGGTAAATTAAAACGGTGCTACTTGGTTATCCCATCGACCAAAAATCTGTCGCCAAACTATAAGATTAAATGCCAATGATGGTTGATCGTAAATGTCACATTCACTTGACTTTAAGGAAGTTACACATGTTCACGCCATCAAGTGATTTTTATTTCGACGTTTTATTAATGTTATACTAATTTATTTGTTCTTTTGTTATTTAAAATAAAAAAAATATGTCAATTTGTATAATTTGGCTATTTATATAATTTGGCGAAATTGGTCAACGGGAGAAGTAATAACATTAAAACGTTGCTTTGAAGAGGAAATTAAATCTCATGATTTGTTACATTGTCACATACGCACCGGGTTTGGCGTGATTTTTTTTACGACAATTTGGCGAAAACCCCGTTTTCAAATACCTGTTACATACGTATTTATTAATTATTTTCTGTTATTTTTAAAATGAAATAACAATAAATTAAAAAAAATTAATTAATAACTATAGAACAAAATAATTTATAACATTTTTTGTAAATAAAAAGAAAATAAATTCAAATAAACATTTATTAATAAATAAGCAACAATAGCCGGGTTACCATGTCAGGCAAAATAACGCCACTTTGGCGCCAATTAGGTACCCTGTTGCGTATATGACATCTGTGTCTAATATTTTTCTTTTCGTTTCGTTTAAAAAAAAGAATGAAGTAAAAGCCATTTATTTTAAAGGTTTCAATTTTAAATGAAAGTTTTGTATTAAATAAAATGATAATGAAATACAAATTGAATTCTGAATAAAAATAACATGATGCATTTCTTAGCATACATTCAATGGAGGCCAAACTCGTCGCCAAATTAATTTAAAATAACCTTTTCTAAAATATGAAAAAAAAATATCTGTTATGATTAAAATTTAAGTTGCCATGATTAGAAAGAAAGTATTTAAAATTAGAAAAAAATTAATATTTCTAAAACTAATTCTAATTTTAAAATTCTAATACCAGTTTTGAGATCTGTGGATCAATATGGATTTTTGGTGTTAATTTCATCGCAAAGTATTCCATATTTTAGGAGAAATCGCCGTGAAACGTAATCAGTTGTTTAATCAGTCGTTTCATAGAATCGTTACATAAATTCGTTTCAATTCGATTCATTAGGATTTTATATATATAGGGTAGATTTTCAAAAAACAAACTTTTGTAAGTAGTTTATGTAAATTAATTAAAATTCAAAACTGAAATTAAAGATTACTATTAAAGACTACTATACTATTGAAGAACTGAAAATGTGTGTATATTTAGAAAATAAGTATTCATTATTGCATTTGTTCTCCATTTTTAACTATATTGTTAATTAATTCTTAATAAATCCTATGATCATTGGTTGTCATAAAGTAATAAAGTATAAAAGTTGCATTATTATTTGTTTAGTTTTTATTTTAAACTTATATACACACATACATATATATGTATATTTGTTTGTTAGAAATGTGTTTCTATATGCGCATAATTAATTATTAATTATGTATATTTATATATGTATAAAAAAATTTATTTTTTATTTTTTCGACAATTTCGTTTTTGGACAAAACTAGGAAGATTGCTAAAATTAGGTTTCGGTTTCGGTCTTAAAAACCTGTTTCGAAGGAACCCTAAATAAAACGTTTACTTAATTTGCTAACATTTGATGAATTTTCCATAAATTACTAATTACTTTATTTCGAAATTGTATTACTGAAAATTTTAAATATGCACTATGCACAATATTAACAAATTTCTTCTATTAATAAAAGTTTAATGAATTTATCGGAAAAGTCTTTCTTAGAAAATGTTCATAAAAGTCCCTGTCTAATAAAGTTATTTCAAAGGTTTCAAAACTTTTATTCCTATGCTTTCTGAGAAAACATGGAAAACTTGATATTCTATTTTCGGACTTTCAAGGAGTTAGATAATTAGTTATTTTGAGAGTTCTAACTTAGTTTGTAACCTCACAAAAATACGAACTTATTTGGGAGAAGATAAATACGATAAACATTCCAAAAATCAATCAATTAAGTGAACAGGCTTTGTTGGGGGAGGGGGTTGTGTCGGGTTGAGCGATAAAAAATTCTTTTAATATTAGACTTGAATTCAGTTAATTAGTTCATTTTCGTGCAAAAAATAGCTTTCAGAATGAGTTTCGTCGATTAGCCTTGTCTGTTTTCTTTAATATATATTGATTTGTTTGAAAGTTTAGTTCAGATTCTGATATATTATATAATAAGGAATAATTACGAAAATTGTATTTCGTACATGTTAAAAATACATATATTTTGGCTGTTATATCAATAAAACTGGCAAATAAGACATATTAATAGTGTTTTCCATTTACATCTTTTTGTAATTTTTCTGGTAATTCTCTTCATCTCATTTCATTTAATCGAGGTGCCTGTTCTTTTTTTATGATCGGGGTTCTTTATCTCCTTAAAAAATATCCTTCTATATATAAAAAAATGTAACGCTTCGATAATGGACTAATGAAAATATGCGTAGGCACCGCGAAACGCATCTGATTGGTCAGAACTTTCTGACGCTATAAGGGGGGTTACCAAGGGGGGGGGGTGCTCTGTCAGCAAACGTCGCCAAATTTGGCAACCAAAATTAGTCGCCAAAAGTGGCGCTATTTCCAGTATTTCGAAAAATTTCCATAGACTCCCATTGAAATACAAAAGGGTTTACTTGCTTGCAAAAAATCAACAAATTGAGATATTTCGATGCAACAAAAATTAATTTTATCGTTTGAATAGAGCTTAATTGAACTATTTACATTATTTTTAAGCACAAACAATAATCTAGGGTTGGCTAGAAAATAGGAATTGCTTCGCAATACCGAATGGAATCGCGAAGCGATTACGCGGGGGATTGGTGAGCGTAGCGAGCAGAGGGGGTGGACCCCCCCTAGTATTTTAAAATAAAAATTAAAATGTAAGTATGTACAAGAAAAGTATCATGTACCTTAAACGAAAAATAAATTTTGTTAATAATTATAATTCATTCCTCTTGGATTAGTTTATATTAAAAAATACTTTTTTGATAGATATATATATATATATATATATATATATACCGGGTGTCCCGAAAAGGACTGACTGATTTTAAAATTCAATAACTTGCAAACGGTGACAGATATTTAAAAAATTCTTTCAGGAGGGTTATGCATAAGGTCAAAAGTTTTTTTTACAGTGATTTTCAATTTTAGTTCGAATTACAAACAATAGATGGCGCTGCGATCAATAGACGCTGAATTCAGGCTCGATTTTTGGTACTTCGTGGCCCGGATAATACATTTCCATCTCCTTTTTCAGCATGGAACAAGAGAAAGGACCATAAATCGAGCCTGTATTTAGCGACTATTGCTTACAGCGCCATCTATTGTTAGTAATTCGAACTAAAATCGAAAATCACTGTAATAAAACTTTTGACCTTATGCATAACCCTCCTGAAAGAATTTTTTAAATATCTGTCACCGTTTGCAAGTTATTGAATTTTAAAATCAGTCAGTCCTTTTTGGGACACCCGGTATATATATATATATATATATAACCATTAATTAAACATTACTGACCACATTCAATAATTGTGATAGTATGAATGAATTTACATTAATACAGTGTCCCCAAACACACTGAATGGATACCAAAAACATAATAAACAAGCTACTATGTATAAAATAAAGTCCTAACGAAAAATAAAGTCAGTCAAAGGAAAATAACTAGCAACCTGATTACAAAAGATCGCCACTGGTCGTAATAACGTTATTCAACTTTCGTAATCGGGTAATCTTTTTAAAACAGAGCAAATTAGTGTGTTTTTAGAGGCTGTGGGTTTGGAGAGCGTAGCACGTAGGGGACACAAACAACCTAGTTCTCAACAAATAAACATTAATAACACTAATTCCATAGAGCGCTGTGCTTATATTCAAATATAAATACCGTCAGCAGAAAAATTTTAGCCATGGTGCCAGGTCGCGTGCATAAAATCAATATGTACGTTTAATATCATTTGTACCTGGTTGGCCGAGCTTTACTCATACAAGAAACCCATTAAAACAAAAATACATATTGTATGGAAGAAGTACTCGTCAAATAGTGTCAGGTTTCAGTTTTTAACATTTCTTGTATGCCTTCAAATCCTTGCTTGGAGAAAAGTCCATAAACGGGTCCAAAGCTAATTGTCATAGATTTAGCGAAAAATTAATTCCATTTTTGTAACCATTAAGTAACTCTCAACTTACAATTAAAATTGTAAATTGTTGTCTTGCCGACGCTAATCAAGATACTGACCTAATTACGGAAAATTAGCCATTTTGCACATGCGAAGAGCGGGTATAAATAATAAACCGTTTCATTTTGAATATTACACAGTAATTGTAATATTTTTATATTTAATTTTAATTTTTCGAAATCCTTGTACACATTTTATGCTTTGTGCAATGTTTTCCAACTGTGAGAAAAGATGGTATTTTATGAAAACGATTTTACCCGGAGTTCACACCCTGGCAAGTCGATTTCTAGACCCAAAAAATCCTAATCCGCCGTTTTCATGAAACCAGTGAAACTCATTATAGTCGTTTTCGAGAATCCCAAAATATATAAACAAGAATTGCTCGTTTAGTAGTACAAAAATTTACGTTCGATTAAAAATCCCTTTTTTATTTCAAGTAAAAAAAAATCGATTATTATTATTTTTTAAATCTAAAGTTAATGGAATTAATTTTTTAATTAATTTCTTGAAGCAAACGCGAATATTCTCCATAAAATTACATCTGAAGAAAAATTTGTCGTTCAATTATTAACTACTTTAAATTTCCAAAAACGTAAACAAAATCTTGAACCTCGAGCTGCATCCAGGTATTTAAAAAAAGTAAAACATGAACAAAATTGAATGAATGCCTTTTCAAAGTTATTTTAAGTTAAATTCAGAGGCTAACGTAATTAACATTCGTAACCAATGCAAAAAAATAAGTGAAATTAACTTGAATTATTTTAAGAATACTAAATAAGCTCCAAAGAATAATTTGTTCCCGCTTCGCATTTATCGTTTGCATCGTTTTATTTATTTGCCAGGTCAAAAGCAGGGGCTGTTTTCCCAATAACATTCGGATTGAATTTAAATATTTATGAGAATTAATAAGCAGAGACGAGAGACATGCATATTCGTTAATAATTCTCGAATAATTGCAATGAAAATTTCATCGTGATTGAAAAATGAAATTACTATATGACAAAATTAATTGCTCTGTATTCTCTGCTCATTCATAATTTACAAACTGCAATTTTGTATTCTAAATCGATGGTACGGAAGCTCATACTGTTTTTATTTCAGATGTTAGACAATTAAGAGGTTTTTTTTTTTTTTTTTTTTGTACTTTTAGGTTAGTTGGGCGCAAATCTCGCCAGTAGCAGCTTTATTTTTCACAATGTGTAAATTGAAAGCAATGCTTCGATGCTGAAATAAAATGTCTTGGATTACAATATTCTTTCTTTCTTTTTTTTTTCTTCTTTTCTATTTCACATAAAATGAGTGAAAGGCGTGTATTTTAAATGTATATGCTTTAAATTAGTTATTTAAAAAAAATAAATGAAAGGTTTGTATTTTATAATAAAACACACATACTACAATATATATTAAAACACACATACACACATAAATAACGCCTGCATTCAACGGCTAAAGGTATATATAAATATTATACAGACATACACACAATAAATACAATAAACCCAACTGGAGTGAAAAATTAGCCAGAGCCAGGAATCGAACCCGGGACCACAGTATACAAGACTGCTGCTCTAACCACTGAGCTACTCCGGCCGATACCTGGGTCTGCAATTTCTCACTAATAAACCATGTTGGGGAAGTCAGCAGTAGATCGATGTAATAGTAAAATCTATTCATCTTTGTCCGGTCATCCAAGCAATTGCAAACTCAGGCATCGGCCGGAGTAGCTCAGTGGTTAGAGCAGCAGTCTTGTATACTGTGGTCCCGGGTTCGATTCCTGGCTCTGGCTAATTTTTCACTCCAGTTGGGGGGCAGTATTTATTGTGGTTTGTATTTTAATTGGAATGAATGCAATACGAATGATGGAGATGGGAACAATTTCAAGCAGTTTACCATTTGCGCACGGTTAATATAAAAGTACTGATCCAGAAACATGCTTTTAGCACAGCTTTAAACTCCAAATAAATGGTAGAAATCACGGAAAACTTTATTAGATTAATTTCTACTAATCAATTTGCTTTAAATCATCACACACACAATAGAAGAAAAGAAAAACTTTTTGTTGCAAACGTATGCATTTTATTAAAGAAAAATCATATGAAGATAGAAGCTCAATGGTAGAAATATTACGTGTATTAGAAGTTTCATTCCTTTTGTCACTATAGGCGTTGCGATCATCATAGCGTTACCATTATACTCTATGAGAGTGTCCAATCTTGTATGTTTATCTATGGCAGGAGCATGCTTCTGATTGGGGGATAATGATCAGAAACATAATGGCAGGTAAATTGAGTTTTATGGGTACTTTTCGGTTAGCCGGACGCCAGTGTTATATATACAGACATATATACATATATATACACATATATTTACATATATATACATATGTATGTATCTATATATGTGTGTGTATGTACATATATATATGTAAATATGTGTATGTATATGTATATATGCATGTATATATAACACTGGCGCCCGGCTAACCGAAAAATACCGTTTTATGTTATAGAGAGAGTATAGACAATGTTTCTGGTGTAGTAATTCAGAATGGATTTTGCCCGAAATTAATTTTATCTCCCACATGTTTAGAAGTACTTGCTAAAGCTGATGCACTCGCCAAAACAACAAAATTGACGTAATATTAATTACAGAGTTATAGTCAAGGTTTACAAGTTCTTTTTGGTACTTGTTAGTTATCCCGTCGACCAAATTACTGTCGCCAAAGTGTACGATTAAATGCCAATAATGGTTGATCGAAAATGTCACATTCACTTGAGTTTAAGGAAGTTACACGTGTTTACGTCATCAAGTGATTTTTATTTCGACGTTTTATTTGTATTTTTATTAATGTGATTCTAATTTACTTGTTCTTTCGTTATTTAAAATAAAAATGATGTCAATTTGTATAATTTGGCGAGTGGTTTGGCGATTTATATAATTTGTCGAAATTGGTCGACGGGATAACTAACAAGTACCTTCTTTTTTTTCCTCTTTTGGCACAGATGTCATATACGCCACATATTGGCACGATTTTTTTCTGACGCCAATGTTATATAAGAACCGGGTACTTAACTGGCGCCAAAGTGTCGTTATTTTGCTTGATATGGCAACCCGGATATAGATGATATAGTAACGAGGTTTTCGCGAAATTCTCGCCGGAAAAAAATCGCGCCAATATGGGGTGTATATGACATCTGTGCCTTCCTTTTTTTTTTTTAAATAGAAACATTTTGTTTTCAAATTAAAGTATACTTCTTAGTCATCCCGTCGACCAATTTCGCCAAATTATATAAATCGCCAAACCACTCGCCAAATTATACACATTGACATAATTTTTATTTTAAATAACGAAAGAACAAGTAAATTAGTAAAACATTAATAAAAATACAAACAAAACTTCGAATTAATGGTTTTATTGGGAATCATTGGCATTTAATCTTACAATTAATTAATTAATGGCAACCATTATTGGCATTTAATCTTACAATTTGGCGACAGTAATTTGGTCGACGGGATAATTAAGAAGTACCAAATAAAGTTTTACAAATATAAATTTGAACAATTAACTGCTCCATGTTTGATCAGTAGCGGTCGCCGCTACTTGTCGGCCCTATCTCAGATTACCTAATAACATAAAAGTCGCGAAATTCCACGTTAGCCTATGTTACTGTCACATTCTATAACTTTTCGGGCAATTTTTAAACCAAACCTTTGTTTGAGCTGATTTTCCAAGCGAAATTATCGTACCGAATGTGATAATGATCAAGAATATCCCCAACTTTTTACCCGCATTTGATAAAAGTGAGTGCGGTAGATATTTTCTCCGATTACCCAGCCAAAGATAGGCGTTCTGCAATGTCTTTCCCAAGATGGCCGCGACACAAGGAAATCTAGCAGGGAAATGATGAAATGGAACCATGGGTAAGAACGCATATTAAATCGACTGAGTAAGAGAAATAAAAAGACATCTATGGGATGTAAAACATAATTTATATCCCAATAGAATCATTAAAAGGAGTTGGTTTCCTATCAATTAATAGCGGACAGCAGCAAACACAGCAGTATTGCCATTTAGTATACAGTCGAACCTCTATTTAACGAAGTCGCTAAATACCGGAAAAAGGTTCGTTATATGGAAAGTTCGTTAAATAGAGATTCACTTTTTAAAATACTTTAAACTATAGATTTTATTATTACAGATTTTAAATTCATAAACACTAAATATTTTTACTAAAAGTAATTAATCGCATTTTTTTTTTTTATAAATTATATCGATTTGATTTATTTATTTTGCCCACCAATATCTGTCATTAATTCCTTTTTTCTATGTGTTTAAATCTTTGAAATCTGCAAGGAAAACAAAACATTGTCCGGGAATACACTGTATTTTCTGTTTAAAGTAAATAGTTGTACATTAAAAGTAACGAATTTTAATGACATTATAGTATTTAATATTATTATAACAAATAATTTTTAAAATACATTAACATATGCGTCCTTAAATTTAATTTCTGAAAATCTCGTTAATTTTGCCTAAGTTTTTTCTTTCAAAAAGTGCTTTCTCTCATTATACGTCTCGCATCTTTGCAATGCACCCAAAAACCCTTCATGCGTATTTTCTTCTAACTATAATCCGCGTCGGATTGTTTCAAATGATTTTAGCATTTCATCATACGAAGTTTTGTTAATTCCTGCATAATGATCATTTCCATCATTACCATATTCGTCTTCATCGCAATTCATTGCTGTAGTTTTTTTTTTTTTTTTTTTCACACTGCTGAGAAAGAAGGTGCCTGGTAAGACCAGTTCAAAGCCATTGAACATCATAAAATGTGTTTAAACAAAGAATAAGTTTGAAATGTCCAGAAATATTTTGAGAAATGGGAAGAAAAGAAATTTAGATCACAAGAAAAAGTTCGTTAAATAGAGAATGCACTTCGCTATTTGGAGGTTCTTTTACGATGAAATTCGCAAAATGTTCTTGGTTCCAAGGAAAAGTTCGCAAAATAGAGAAATTCGCAAAATAGAGGTTCGTTAAATGGAGGTCCGACTGTATTTATGCTTAGGAAAGAGCGATTAATAAGTAGTTAAAAACTGGTTGGTACAGCATCGAAAAACTGGCGATAAAAAAAAAAAAATAATAAAACTTTGTATAAATCACCACAAATCATATGTCATATCATATGTCACACTTATTTTGATTTTATGGTGATTTATACTATTTTTTTTTTATTTTAATTTGGTTAATAACTGGTTTTCATTCAACTTTTGCAATGACAATTTCAATCCTTTTTTCGGATTGCATATGTAGAAATGGAGTTAAAATCTACTTAAAAGTTGATTCTTCGAAAAACTGTTGAATCTGATAACCAAACTTGGTACTTACGTATTATCCGAACCATATCAGATACAACAGCGCCAAGCATGACGCCAGGGTAACACTAAACACAATAACCTTTATTTTTTTACACCCCTACAGTTTATTTAATTATTTTATGGCTTATAGTTTGTTATCATTATTTATTTATTACAGTGTATTTGTTGCGTAGTTTATTTATTCATTCAATTCCTACTATTAGCTCACACTCTCCCTATATTTATTTATTTATTTATATATATATTTATCTTGTTCAAATTTTCAATCGTTAATAAAATACTCATTATTCATCCTATCAAGTTGAAATAAATTTCTTTGAACTTGTACTGGATGACAATTGATGTTAATACAGTTTTTTCAAATATTAATTAATTAATTAAGTTTTAATTAATTAATTTTAGTTTTGCATGGGAAACAAAATGGCGGCCATTTGTTATTGAAGATCAATGAAAGTATTTTCAATAAGAGGTTACCATAGGATCACCCAACGGGGGGACCCTGTTCTGTCGCCAAATACTGCCAAGTTTGTCGCCAACTTGCCGATATATCGCCGAAATGAGTCGCCAAAAGTGACGCCAACTTGGCAATATCTCTAATATTTCGCCAAATTCCCATAAAGTTCCATTGTAAACCTACTTGCTTATAGAAAATCAACAAATTGAGATATTTTAATGCAACAAAAACTAATATTAGCTTAAGGGATTATATTAAATTTTTCTTTGATGGCCTAAGTATGAATTGACTTTTAAAACAAAATTTTTATATTACTTGTTATATTTTATTTTAATTTTTTTGTATTTATCATTTTTAACAATGTTAAATTACTACTTTGAACGTGATTGGTATCAATAAAAAAGGTCGTCAATTTTCAACCGTTTTTGGCGATATATCTAATAGCTCGGATAATACGTAAGTACAAAATAAATTTAAAGAAAATGTAATTTAACAAATTACAACGACCATTTGGAAAATGATTTTTTCAAAGACTAAAATTTAAGACATAAAAAATCGCACGGAGTTGATCATACATTACGTACGCCATGGATTACATTTTTCGGTACTGTAAATTTTTAAACTTCTGCGGAGCTGGTCATACATTACCTACGCCATTGATTAAACATTAATATTCCAGGACCAATTTTAAATAAAATTTAATATTGGATCCCACAATATAACATCCCACAATATTACTTTTTACACCGTCGTATAGAGAAAAAAATTTACTTTTAAATGCAATTTGTTTGAAAGCTGTATCTAAATTTGTTTCTGAGTTATTAATTTTTTTTGTAGTTTCTATTACTTTTTTTTCATAGTGGCAACAGAAGTATCCATCTCTATTGAAAGTAAAGGGAAAATACAGGTTACTGTATAGACCAATCAGAAAACGTATAAAATGCGGATTCAACTAATAAAAAGCTTCAGATATGTTTTTGATTTTCTACCTTGACCGAGAACAATAACCATTTTTCCAAATGGTTAAAAAAATTAAACGAAACGTCGATAGCCTTTTCTAACTACGACGATTACTCTCCATTTTTCAAAATTAGAGTTACACCAGCAGGAAAATACTGATGTGTTGCGTTTCCAAAAGCTGTCTTTTTAAATTTTTAGCCCTTTTCAAAAGATAACAAATTTTGAAAATGTTACATTAGGGAGTGTTTCACAAGAACATAAAACACCTGTAAATAAAATTTAAGCTGCTGTTTGTTTTCGGAAAGCAAAACCCTCCGCTCTTTTGCGCATGCGTCAGGTCTGTTTTGATTTTATAAAAATAGGGGTGAGCGGAGTTTGTTTAGCTGCGTTTGGCTGGATGGGTGGCTAGACGGTCTAGCCACCTAATTTTAATTCCAAAATTGACAAGTGGCACCAAGAATATTTTAATAAAATTTTGCTTTTGTAATGAAAGTGCAAATTAACGGGGTTTTGTTTTCTGAGAAATTCGTTTGAATATTCTGGTGCCAGCCAATTATTTCATTAGTTTACGAACAGAATTCTTCTGGCCCTGAAAGGGTTATTCTAAAATTTTAAATGCATTGGAAATTAAATCTTTACAGACATTACAACGTCACAATCTGTAATTGTGCACTGCTAAATTTCCGGAATGTGAATAGACAAAGTAGAATCGTCGCTCATCGATTTCGGACATTTTTGGGTATGCAGGCGACGATCTATCGTATACGTGTGAACCAAATGTCCTTTCGTACTAATTAATTGATGCTTTAGAACTTTCTAATTGGAAAATTTGCTCTACCACTTTTCGTTTTCGATTTGCAATGGCTATTTTCCAAATTTCGCAGCTGTCGTTTGCATTAGGTCGGGCGTAGTCGCTTTACTCTACCGTTACCTCACTTACTATATAGCTGTAGCTCTCACCGTTCTCAAGTATTTTCAGGTTAAAGGGACCTTCCTTTGCATCCTGTATATTATACAGCTATACCCAACCCTACGTTATATAGTTTTTACTAAGTCTTATTATTCTTTTGGCAACGGTATTTTTTTAATTATACACTTACTAATTCATATATTATTGTACGGAACTCTCTGTACGCTATTAATACTCGCACTTAACCGTTTATTTTTAAAATATGACAACAGTAAGTGAAAAGGGCTGTTTCAAACTATGAATTAAATCTCTGTTCAGATAATAACGTTTTGAATAAAAAGGTATAAAACAACCCTGAAAAAAAAAATTATAAAATGATTGCCCACTGCACACCACAATCAAGTATGTGCTCGCAAAAGATGATTAAATTGCTATGTATAATTTTTTTTATTCATCTTATGAACTATTTTGACCAATTTCCAACGTAGTTGAAAAATGTTTATGAATTCGGCTTGTCTATCTGTCTGTCGTCTGTCCGTGCTCTAATTTTCGTTGACATACTCGGATTGCCATGTAACTGATATATGTTATTGAGGTTTACTATGGCGTGATATGTATAGAAAATAAAATATGTAGCATTTATAGTTTATTTACATGGATACTCAAAAGTGTGCCGTTACATTACGGTCTATGGGGAAATTTGCTTGTGGTGTATTTTAATGATGTTGCGCTATTTCAAACATATTTAAATTGATATATATCAGTGAGGTGCACTAGAAGATGCTTATTATAGAATAGGTTGTGATGTTCATAGCCTTCATCGCTCATTTACAGGGGGGACACAAATGAATTCGGTTAAAGTACTGTCTATGAAGAAGTAATTGATTGAAGTGTTATTTCAGTTGTGGTATGTGTTTTTAAATATAACTTGTTTTTTGTATATTTTCCGTTGTGTATAAATTCCACAGATCATATACAGGGCATTACAAAAGACATCAGGTACATTTCCGTGTATTGGTGAAAATTGTTGAAGGAGAATTTTCGATTGTGCTATCCGTTGCCTAACTGAACTAAATTTTATCATACTATGTAATACATATGCAGTGTGTCCACGTATAACCTGACAGACCTTTATTTTTGCAACCGTTGGTCCTAGATGCATACTTCCAATTACAAAAGTGGTCAAAATTAGGTGCAGAGTTAAGATAAAAAAAAAAGTTTGAAGCGAAAAAATAATTTAGCGAAGAATTCAGAATCTAAATTTTTATACGGTCCCCCGATCCTATAAGTTATATTTAGTAAAATTTTTCTGTTACACTAACAAATAAGGCAAAAAAAAAGTCCCGTTATTCTACGATTAAAACTGACCAAGTAATAGCTGTTTAAAGTTGGAGCCTATTTTTTCTGCAAATTAGGGATCATTCACAAATTTAGTAGAAATATAATTTCGTCAGATATATTAAAGAAATGATTGATAGTAAAATTAGCATTGCAACATAAATTTGAAATCTTTAATCATTCTGACATATTACTGCAAAATATACAATTTGTACTGAACATATAAGAGGATAAAAATAACAAAATTTTTGTTAAATAAAAGGATGAAAAGCAACAGTCTCAATTCTTTACAAAAATGATACATATTTTTAAATGCTGTTAGATTACACCGTGTTTCAAATTTTGGGTTGTGCCATGTTTTTTAGTTTTTGAAAATTGATTCACATGTATTTTTCATCGCTGAATCGGAAAATGACCTCCATTTTAAACCATCACATCAGGATTTTTCTCAAAACGCAAATTTCAAAGTTAAAAGCTGAAAGTTAAAATTGATCCTCCCCCCCCCCCTCCCAACCTCATCGGACCCCTAAGCTGTTTAGCTATAAGAAACCCAGTATAAGCCACAAAATTGAATAA
The DNA here is from genome assembly GCA_963932465.1 of Maratus speciosus. Lineage (NCBI taxonomy): Eukaryota > Metazoa > Arthropoda > Arachnida > Araneae > Salticidae > Maratus > Maratus speciosus. Next base: position 431,147,242 of record OZ010792.1, read on the forward strand.
ATTATCGAATTAAATAAAATTAAACTGAATAAAAACGTCTTACATCTATTTTATAGTATCAGATTTTTCGCTATTTTTTAACCTTGAAATTTACGATTTGTGAAAAATCCTGACATGATGCTTAAAAGTGAAGGTAATTTTTTTATTTAGCTTTAAAAAATGCATGAAACGTAATTATAAAAGTTAAAAAACACAACCATCGCAGGTTTATGTTATCTAATCTAAAACCATTTTTTTAAACTTGTTGACGGTAATCTATCCGAATTTTTTTGTGTTATCCTCTACTATAAGTATATATAAGATGGTAAGCGTCAATAATCATAATAATATTACATTGTAATCGGATTTAAGCCAGTATGTAAAATTTTAACTTCCATCGGACATTTGAAAGTCAGTTAAAGTTCGAGTACAAATTTTAAACTGGAAAGACGATCGTTGCAAGTTAAATAAAACCTTATGAAAATAACATAATTTTTTTTTAACAAAATCCTCCAAAAATTTAACAAAATCCCTATACAGTAAATTTTTACTAAATATCACTTATAGGACCGGGAGACCGTATAAAAATTTAAATTTCGTAATATTTTAATAAATGCTTTTCTTGACCGAAATCGCTTTAAAAATAATTCTTTACCTTATTTAAACCATTTTTGTAATTGGAAGTATGCATCTAGGACCAACGCAACGGTTGCAAAAATAAAGGTCGATCAGGTTATACGTGGACACACTGTATATAAATTTATTGTACAGTCATGGAAAAAAAAGTAAACACCCCCTGCTAACTCTGCACCAAATTATCGCAAAAGAAAGTTACAGGTACCATACGATTGGAAATAAAGTCTCTTTTAAATGATGTGTATAAAATTTGTTTAGAGGACCACCAGCATATAAAAGCTAACCCAAACATTGCTTTTCTTTTTTCAATCGCAATACCCAAATTTTACACCATAAATGAATTTTACACCTTTCAATTAGCCTAAATCCAAATTTTCATGAAATTCGTACGATTAGTTTCAAAGAAGTTAATTATTTTAAAATGAGCATATTTTAGGGGCTGTATGCAAATTGAAGTTTGGTACTCGATTGATGAAATGCTACAGAATGGCTATGTAACTTCTGTTGGTGTATTATTTCTTGCCAATATGATCATTTCACTCCCTTCATATGTTTCGACTACTGACAGCCCAAATATTTCAATAAAATAAGTAAAATATATTTTTTCAAATTATGCTTTCCTGCACATCATAGACGGCCCCTTAAACCATCATTTTGACGCTTTTTACTGATAATTCGAAAACTACTTGAAAGAAAAATTGGAAATTGAGAATTCACATACAGCACGACAAAATAAATATAAATCTATCAAAAGAATTGTAGATTGCAATTGGTATTTTTTTTTTTTTTTTCGAATATTCATTTCGCAATTCAGTTACAAATTCAATGTATTTATGTTTGGGTTTTTTAGTATTATAACCACACACAACATTATCACATTAGGATTATAATTTCAGGAGATATTAATCCAACGATTGTACATATACAAGGCTGCACAAAAGAGTTTGGATATTTTTCTTATTATTGATGGTAACAGCTGAAATTAGGTTTTCGAATGTGTTGTGCGTTTTTCAAATAGTTTAGTAAGACATCAACTCTCACCTTATTAAATACTATTGAATACCTTACCTATGAAGTGTTACAATATTCTGAATGTATTGGAAGGTGTTTCATAATCTACGCTTGACGCATGATTTTTCGCTCTTTTTTAATTTTATTTTTTGAAATGAAAAGACAATTTTACTATCTACATGAAGCTCTCATTATTTTTAGCCGTAGTTCAAGCTCAGTAGTCAAACACAAATGAAATTAAAAAAAAAAAAAAAAAAAAAAAAAAAAAAGCAATTTAACAAATTACAACGACCATTTGGAAAATTATTTTTTCAAAGACTAAAATTTAAGACATAAAAAATCGCACGGAGTTGATCATACATTGCGTACGCCATGAATTAAATATTAATAGTGTTATTACACGTAAAAATTGCAAGCGACAAAAATCGCCTGCGACCCGTCAGATTTCTTAAAACTTACGTATTATCCACCTAAAACTTACGTGTTATCCAAGCATTTCATTGGCTGTTCGGGAAAAAGCTTTTCCATCGTAGAAATCTGACGACCCATTTTAAATGAAATTTCATTCTTAAACTTCTAATCATCCCACAATATTACTTTTTACACCGTCGTATAGAAAAAAAACCTACTTTTAAATGCAATTTGTTTGAAAGCTGTATCTCAATTTGTTTCTGAGTTATTAATTTTTTTTTGTAGTTTTTATTACTTTTTTGTCACAGTGGCAACAGAAGTATCCATCTTTGTTGAAAGTAAAGGGAAATACAGATTACTGTATAGACCAATCAGAAAACGAATAAAATGCTGATTCAACCAATAAAAAGCTTCAGATATGCTTTTGATTTCCTACCCTGACAAGGACAATAACCAATTTTCCAAATGGTTAATAATCTTTCCTTTTTTAAACGTAGAAAGAACTATGTAATGAGAAACATTTTCTTTTAAAATTACTTGTTTCTAGAACCGTACAATAGTTTCCTTTAACACATTCTCGATTTGCTTTCAAAAATATGAAAATAAAACATTCGGCTTCTATTTTGTGCTATTTAATTACTGCTTGAAAGATGAAATTCCAAGAACAGAAAATTATCTTTTCTGGGAGAACTTTTCATTCTTTGACGAATGTCCAAGAGCAATTTTCAGAAATATTTTCTGAAAATTAATGTTAACAAATACAGCTTTTCAAATTCTAGGAAAAGCATTAATGTTCTTCAAAGCGAAAAGTTTTTGAAAAATATTGCGTGATATTTTGTCTTTTTACGTTTATTTAGTCAAGTAACATAATTATAAAGTATATGTAGTGTTTTCTACGGTATCATTAGTATTTATTTTAAGATGAATCAGCTAAATGTAGTTCTTCTTAAGCTATGTATTGCTCATTAAACAAGTTGGAAATTGCACGTCAAATGTGGCAAATGAGGTGCGTTCGTACTATAACTAGTATTATAAATATTTTTTGCACCACATATTGTACTGAATGTACCGGGTGTCCTAAAAAGGACTGACTGATTTTAAAATTCAATAACTCGCAAACGGTGACAGATACTTAAAAAAATTCTTGCAGGAGGGTTATGTATGATGTCAGGAGATTTTTTTTATTGTGATTCTCGAATTTAGTTCGAATTACAAGCAATAGATAGCGCTGTAAGCAATAGGTGCTAAATTCAAACTCGAATTTTTGGCTTTTCTCCTCTCCCATGCCAAAAAAATCCCTGCCGCCTCGGGCCTACAGGCGGAGGTAGATTTCGAAGTTAAGTACTAAAGTCACCAACAAAACTTAAATCAAGATTAGAGATAAACACAGTTTCTTCACTAAAGAATGAGCTCTAAGGGAACTAAATATTTTGTGAAAATTCTAATATACACGAATACACACATGTATATGGAATAGGTTTAAAAATGGCTAAAGCAAATTCAGAGAACCTCAAAGCGTTAAAATATGTTAATATTTCCATAGACGGGTTTTTATTATGTTTTAATAAGTTTCTTCAAACTCACATGACGTTACATACCTGCTGAGGTCCATTATATTTCCAATATGACGCAATATATATGTTTTTTTTATTCGTCAAACTATTTATTTCATTTTGAGTTTTCATGCTGAAATCTTGCTCTAGAAAACTTATGACGTAATATTCAATTTGTTTTTAATTCGTCAAACTGTTTATTTATAATTTAATTTTTCACGTGAAATCTTGCAATCGAAAAGCAATTGTTGTGGTGAGAATTTTATTGCTTTTTTTTTATTGTTGGCAACTGCTATAACGAAAAATATTTATTTTTTCCTGCCATTGTTGTGTAAGAGCTGGTTTTATCAGAATCATGTTAAGACGGTATTCAAAATTTTGAGCCCTCCCCATTTCCATTCCCTTGGGCCGATTTTGCCCATTTTCAATCCCCGCCGAGATATTAGCCATCTCAAAGTTGTTGGCGAGTTTGAAGACGATCCGTGCATAATTGCGACTTTTATCGTGCGGACAAAATTTAGTACATACATACATACATATATATATATAAACTTTTTAGGTGGGGGTGGTTTTGGGTTCCTGGGGTCCTATAATGAAAAGTTATGAAGGAATTTTTCAAAAGTCGCACCATGGTAACGACTGCGATAGGTAGTATTTCTTACGAAATCTACCTAAAAGGAGATTAAAATGTATTGAGTAGGTCCCGAAGTACCAAAAATCGGGCCTGGATTTAGCGCATATTGCTCGCAGCGCCATCTGTTTTCTGCAATTCGAACTAATTTCGAGAATCACAGTAAAAAAAAACTTTTGACATGATACATAACGCTCCTGCGAAATTTTTTTAAATATCTGTCATTGTTTGCAAGTTATTGAATTTTAAAATCAGTCAGTCCTTTTTTAGGACACCTGGTATATTTTAGTGCACTTCATAAGTACATATCAATTTCATTAGAAAGGTGCAAATTTAGAAAGGTGTCGTTTATTAATAAATTAGTAATAACAGGCCTTTGGGCGAAATATTTACAGCAGTATAAAGTTTTTTTATGAAATCTTTCAAAATTACAAAAGTACGTATATTACGTGGTTTCATCTTTAAATGAGAGCATTTGTGACTGATTCCTGACGATCGAAATGTGAAAAGTTTCCTTTTTTTCAAATTTTCCTGAAAAACATAATTTAATAACAATATTGTCCTCACTATCGATTGAAATAAAAGATAATTTCAATTTCAATTTGAAAATGACGAAAAATAAAGAAATCTAATAATCCATATCATTTTCCTTTTTCTCTACAAAATGGAATAATTTAGTTGCCTTCATTGCATAAATGTCATTAAAATTAGAAAAAAAAAATATCTAGAAAACTAATTTAAATTTTTAATTTTTAATAACACTTTTAACATTCGTGTATACGGATAATTGGGGTTAATTTCACTTTCAAACGTTCCATAATTTAAGAGGAATAGCTGAGAAACATAATCAGTCGTTTCATAAATTCATTTCATTAGGGTTTTATGTATAAAGGGTAGATATATAGACAAACATAAAATTTGATCAGGTTTCTTTTCATAGCTGTTTACATTATTTGGCGACAAATCCCCTTTTCTGATGACCGAATTGCGCTTAGCTTTTTAAAAAAACGCCAAGGTCCCTATAGTGGAAAAGTACCAAGTGAAAAATCTATTTCAAAACTCCATCTTAACATATAAAAACCAAGTTAAATTTAAGGGGACAGATCACGTTGAGCAGCCAGAAAATTACCGTATTTAAAGCAGTACGAAAACTCTGTAGTTTCTTAACCAGTGAATGAAACGCAAAAAAATTTTTCTTTACTTTCATACATTCTTATGGTTTGACATAATATTCAAATACACGTACATTTAGTAATATTAATTAATTAAATCATGACGACAAAAGTGACTTTTGAAAAATATGAATATTGAAATATGCATTTTGCGCGCAAGATTTTACAAATTCTACTACAGATATATGTTTAAGGTTTCATATTTTGTTACTTATAATGCTATATTTTACACTGAACCTAAATTTGAAAGTACATTCAAATTCGTTAGCATAATTAATGGTTTTTCTAATCATATTCACTAAATTTTAACAAAAAATGTATACTTATTTTTTCTATCCACAATTTTCTGTGACAAAAATCAGACTAAATTGAGGTTCAGCATAAACCAACACATGTAAATTAAGAATATACCTAATTTCGAGGTTCTATGACAATTAGTTTTTAAATGAGAGTGCTCGCAATACCAAAAATTCAAAAATCAATTTTTAGAAAAACGGCTTCAAAGTTGGCTTATAACATTACGGCAAATGCTTTTATGCAAGATATTTTTAGCCAAAACTTCTAATTGGTACTTTTGTAAAATTCTTTTCCCAGCGGATTTGTAACTTTTGAAAGTATCCTTTTTCGCTTTCCTTTTTTTTTTTTTTTTTTTTTTCAAATTTGTTAACTTCTAAACATCGCACAATTTAAATTTTTACACCGTCAAATACAAAAAAAAAAAAAAAAAAAAGGAATTTTAGAATAAAATTTGTTTGGAAACTATATCCTAATATATAGTTTAAAAAATTTGGTACTACTTGATTATCCCGTCGGCCAAAAAACTGCCACCAAACTATAACATTAAATGCCAATAATGGATAATCATAATGTCACATTCCCTTGACATTAAACATGTTATACGTGTTTGTTACGTCATCAAGTGTTTTTAATTCGACGTTTTATTTATATTTTTATTAACCTTTTACTGATTTATTTGTTCTTTCGTTATTTAAAATTACTGCAATTTTTATTTTTATTTATTTATTTATTTATTTATTTATTTTATTTTATTTTATTTATTTATTTTATTTATTTATTTATTTATTTATTTTATTTTATTTTATTTTATTTTATTTTATTTTATTTTATTTTATTTATTTATTTTTGCTTCAAGTCTATATTTAAGTATTGCGCCAGCACAATACGCATTTATTTCCTATTTATTTCCAGCGTCACTTCTCAACGTTTATTTAACATAGAAAAGCCAATGGTGCTCACAACTTTTTCATTTTTTTTCTTCCCACCTTTTTGTCCCTGATGCCACAATTTTTTTTAATTCTTTATTAATTCTAATGATATTATAAATTTAAAGTGTAAAAATATTTACCTGACATCAGGATCAACACGGATGATAAAATGCCTTTCCATATGGGTGAATTATAAGCCAGAGAACAACATGGGCTAATTTTTATTTACATTATTCAAATATTTTTCTTAATAATTCCAAACTTCGCTATTTGGATTGAGAATTAACGGACATTTTTATTAATAAAATTTAAAGTTTTTTCTTCATTGTAGCAAATGCAGTAGACCCTCGATTATCCGAAGTAATTGGGATCGACCCTCTTTCGGAAAATCGAAATTTTCGAATAATCGAGAATGCTTCAATTTTAAGATTAAGGATATATAAATGCAATATTTCTTATTCTGGTAACAAGTGCTTAATAAAAATAAGTCAATAGCAAAATAGAAACAAAAATTAATTACCTGAATTTTAATTTTGAAATTAAATACCTTTTACATGTATCACAAGGGTTTGAAAAAATGTTTTGTTTGTCGCAGTTTCGATTGCCTTTGCTTTGTAGCTCTATCACGGAGTTTTTTAATATTATGAGTTCACCAGTATCACAGTCTTTCTGCTGCTTCAGCCATGCCAAACCTTTTGCAAAACATTCAAATGCTTCAGAATTGTTAACTTGTTTGTTTTCTTCGTTCCACTTCACAGATTATAGGATCTCAAGTTAAATTCGAAGGTATTTTACTAATTAACAAGAATAACATGAAAGAAACAAAGAAAGAACTAAGAAAAGGGATTGAAAATATTTATATGTACTCGTAGTTCGGAAAGGACCGCTTGCATACAAGTAATATGATAGTTTAAAAAAAAAAAGCCTCCAAAATGGATTTTGCACACAAGGAATGTGAAAGTAAAAAAAAAAAAAAAAAAAAAAAAAAAAAAAAGATGGATTTCGGTTAACCGAGAGTTTCGGTTAAAAGAGTTTCGGATAAAAGAGGTTCTACTGTAATTCAAAAGCCGTATTAATAATTATCTCTTTTTAGTTGAAATATTTCCACGTGAAAAATTAAACTGAAATAGTTTTTTTTTTTTTTTTTTTTTTTTTTTAAACAATGAAAAAGATGTATATGGCGTCATAGTGGAAATAAAAGTTTTTGCTTTGGTAAAGTTTATGTTTTAGTAAAAGTTTCAAAAGGACAGCTATTTTTACGCAGGTAACGAACATAGTGAGGAATTACATAATTTAAATTTTAAAATGTATTTTTTTCTTCTGAGATAGGAACTATTTATATCCCACGTTAAACTTAGGTAATAATTTTCTCTTGTCCCGTAAGGCATGGTGACGCCACGGTGACGTCGATGAGAAGTCGCACTGTGACTTTGTGACCGTCGATCTGAAGTCATGGTGACTAAAATGTGAGGTCGTTATGGCCGTTTTAGAGCTCGTTTGTGACGTCACATTGTGACCACTTTGTGATGTCACGGTGTGACAAATTTGTGAAAAGTGTGTCATTTGTGACGAAATTGTCACTAATATGTGATGGTTTTGTGACGGCAGTGACAATGTTGTGAAGTCACATTGTGACAAATTTATGAAAATTGTGTGATTTGTGACGATTTTGCCAATAACTTTCTGAAGAATATGTGACTACAGTGACAATGTTGTTCTAAAGTCACACTGTGACACAGTTATACATGTCGTAAAACAATTTATATCTATAACGTTATTATACTTTGGCGATACATTGCAATTAAAACTTGTGGCCAATTTAACAAGAGCACATCAAAAGAATTTTATTAAATCAAAATGCAATGCCCCGCAGACTTCAATCTTTGTTGAACTTTTTTTTTCTGTTGTATTAAATGAGAATATTGAAGACAATTGAATATTCGAAAGATCAATTTTTTTTTTTTTTAATTAGCTATTTGTTCTACTAAAAAGCATTCAAATCACCAAAGAAAATGTTTTGTTTAAATATTCGAAGCTTTATCAGTTTAAAATGTATATAAAAAAATATGATATCTTATAATATATATATATATATGTAGTATTTTTTGTATTCCTTAAACTATAGAAATACTGAATGAAATTAAATTATCTCATTTAATGCGCATTACGAACTCAAGTCACTGGTGAACCATATACTAGTCATTATATAGTACGTATTAGTATTTATGTCTTTTATGCCACACACACACATATATATATATATATAACCATTAATTAAACATTACTGACCACCAACAAAAATTTAGTATGAATGAATTGACAACAATACAGTTTCCCCAAACACACTGAATGGATACCAAAAACATAATATACAAGCTGCTATGTATATAAAGTCATATATATATATATGTGTCATCTTACACGCACATATATATATATCTATATATATCATGTACATCATACACATGTCATGCATATAAATGACTACAGCTGGACATTTTATCTCTCGAAATGTTGTATGTATTATATATTATTATAAAGTCATATGCTTTATAATTTGGTAATCCATAATCAGGATCGACTCTATTACAAAAGTGCCATAACAAGTTCAAACTATCTCGATTATACAATAATGATTTGTCATGCTAGCGCTTTATTCTGAAAAAAAAGAAAGGCTACAAACTGCTTCTGTAATTGTATTTATAGCAACATATATGATAAATATCTTTAAAAAGTTTTTTTTTATCGAATAATTATTTTAAGAGCTACTTAATGATGGAATTTCTAATATTTACTCTGAATGTTAGAATATCTAATTTTTGGTATGTAAAAAAATGATTTAAAACATAAAAATAATAAATTGATGATTTTGTTTATATTATTATTAACAGAAAATTGCATACTCCTCATTTACAAATACAAAATTGCAAAATATATAAACTTACCTTTGTAAATATCTATTCGTGGCTATCTCCAGCCTTTTAATTTTAGAAAATTTTGGTATGAAAAATTAACTCAGTATCTACAGTATCAGTATGTTGAGAATTCTAAGAACAATTTTGATAACAATCGCTATGTTGGAAGATAGCAGCAATAAATAAAATCGTATTTTTAAGTTCACTGTAAAAGTAATTGTGACTTTTGGGTATGTTGCAGATATGTAGCACGGCGATACAAGGGGTTAATTTATTTTATGTCAGGGTTTGCCTGCCGTAAAATTCATACTTAAAAACAGCTTTTTGATTATTAAAAAAAAACTTTAATAATTGATTGACAAAATTACATTTTTATTCACGAAATTATATATTAAAAAATAATAACCCTTACTAACTATGATTTTTTAAACAATCCTTTATTGTTTATAAAACACAGCACCACAACTACTGTATTTTGGCCTAATTTGAAACTTTTGAACGTTTTGCTAAGGATTTGTTTGGCTGGATGTATGCTGTCATGTCCACTATAACTCTGATATTATCATAAATAGTACACAGAGAGAATCTACTATGAAAATTTTAGAATAAAGTGTGGTGAAAATTTTATAAATATATAGAATTGTTTCAGAACGTTACTTAAAACAAAATAAAAAAATTAAATGTTGCAAGTAATTTTATTCTATAAACAGGACCCTCGCTAAGAGGGGGTGGCGGGAGGGGAGCCTAGCCTCCCTCCAAAAAAAACTTTCGCAAATGTTCTTACACTTGACAAATTTACAAACTTAATTGGCAAATTTGTTCAAAATTTTAATAAAAACTATAATACACTTTCTATTTCTGATAGACTTGACAGAAGTTACAAATCCAATTGATAATATTATTAAACTTTTTACAAATAATAACTATATTACATTTTCTAATTGTGATATCTTGGCAAAATTATAAAACTAAGTTGGCAAATACTGAAATTTGGCTTGGCAATTTAAGGTTCCCCCCGCCCCCGAATAATAAGTCTTAGTGATGGCCCTGTCTATAAAAAGGCCTTTTTATGAAACAATTTAATTATCTTTAAAAGTTAATAATTAACGATTGATTATATTACTTGTCCATATACTTCCATAATTATGAAAATATGCGATTTTAACCAGATATTATAAATAATAACACAAATAAGTTTAAAATGCAATTTAAATTACTAACCTGAACAAAATGGTTGATAAGCAAGTTATCTATTTCAACAAAATAAATAATAAATGTATTGAACTTATGTTTATAAGAAGCTAACTAAAATCGTGTAATTTAAGAAAAAAAAAGCAAACAGGGAAAATAATATGTTTCCATACCTGTTTTCATTGATATTATTCTTTCTAAACTATTTTTTGCAGAACGAATTAAGTCCGATAATAATCACAGTGGCAAAGCTTGGAATTGTTTTCACCAAGTCAAAGCCACTGTAAATTTCTCGGACTTATATATTTTTTCTATGTATTAACTTGGAGGTGATCCTGTGTACTTTCTTGTTTCAATTTGTTAATCCGTATCAATACACGCATCCATATTGTCAGGCGAACTTTCCCGCGTCTGTCGCGTTTATTAAAGCTTCTTTCTCTATTTACAGTTATTTATTCTGCGGCCGTGACATCTGCAGACGATTATTTAGTTTCTTATCTAGTTTCAATGCAGGTGTTTTTCGTTCGATTAAAAAAAAAAAAGAGTTATCGAGTAGAAGAAAGTGATTTCTTTGTCAATCTCTTATTCTTTTCATATTAATTTTCTGTAGAATAAAACATCTTGTAAAATAGCTATTTTTTTAGACATTTGTGGAAAACAAAAAATAAAAAAACGATTAATTATGCCGTGGGTTTGCTTAAATTTTGTATATTTGTTATATATTCGGAAAATGCTAATTTTACTAAAAAATCTGAAGGAAGTAGAATTTTTTTTTAAATAGTTACTTAAAATAGTTAAACTCTAATGGGGGGAAAATATGACTTGAATGCAAATTATAAAGCAAGAAATTTGATATATGACTAAACTTTAAAGTCGCCATCTAAGTGCTCATTAAAAGCTGCAGACTTGACTTAACTGTAATAGAAAATGTTTAGTTTGAAACCGCAAAAGTGTTTCTAATAATCTTTGAGAAATTTCTCGTATAACAGGTGATTATTTACAAAAATCATTTAAAAAGATAAATCTAGGAATGTACACCTAAAACATTTTTAATTAGATGGAATTCGTATAATTAGAAAATCATTTTGTGTCTCTGATGAATTAATTACATTTTATGTTACATAAAAATAAAAAGTTTTGGTCAGAGGCACAGAACCAACTTGGGCCACCGATATAATTAATTAATAATTATGTATATTTATGTATGTATTAATTACACAAGAAAATATTTTTTTGGAAATTTTCCTTTTAGACCAAAAATAGGAATATTACCGAAATTCGGTTTCGGTCTTAAAAACTTGTTTCGCCCGATCCTTACTTATAATTATGTATATGGTAAATGGGTTGATGTCGTTGCGTTAAGTGATTCTTCGTAGTTTTGATTATTACTAAAATTTTTAACAAAAACGGCCTTAAAAACATCTTCCGATATGTCAATAAATAAATATGCTAAATATAACTTAATTTCTGAGATGCGCACAAAATAAATCCGATCGAAGCTCCAGAATACATTTAGACAGCCTGTTTAAAATATTTCTCTTCATTTTCAAAGGTTTTTGAAATTCATATTTTTGTCACACTGAGACTTTACAATATGGTGGCTTTTTTGTCACATATGTGACGTGACGTACGTTACATGCAGTGACGTACAAGTGACGCCACAAAAAAATTTTTTAATTGCTAGAAATATATTTCGGTAAGGTAAATAACATGTTTTGAAGAATTTTTGTAATTTTTTAAAGTTGTCTAAGAAGTTCACATCTCAGTCACAATGTGACGTCACAATGACGTCACTGTGACCATGCATGCTATGAGGGGTTTTTACATCACCCCTTGGAAGGGAATTAGGTAACAAAATTTAAGTAAAACTTTTTTTTTAATTGTTACTGTATCACAACTATAATATTGTTAAATATTAGCAGTAAGGATTCAACACAATTTATATTTGCATTCATAGCGTTCCCGAGTGACAAATAGATTATCTAAATTTTAGTAAAATTAACCTTTTATGTTTTGATTATAGATTTTTTACGTTCAGATTGGAAGTTTTTGTCCTAACTACAGCAACCTGCATTACTGCAGTGGTGAAATATTTTGAATTATACATTGGTAAACTGCATCACACATTGTGACGCAATACTGCATGCATCAAAGCCTGATGATGATACCCTCAATTAATTTTGAAATGAGTTCGTCTGAATGCAGTAGTTATTAAAAAACTTGACATAGTAAACAAAAACATAATTTGAAGAACAAATTTAAAAAAACTATTTCCTACATTGTTTAAGCCCGAGAATGGACAGATATTAAGCTACTTTATTCAATGCGTTCTACATTTAATGTCAAATTTTTGTAACAAATAAGTTACGCCAGTTGAAGATTAAAAAATAAAATAAAATCGTACAATATGATACTTAAAACACCCTAAAAAATTAGATTCCCTTCAAATGAAATCCAAATAAATTTTAGACTTTTTTTAAAGTTTTGTATTTTGCATGCATTTTATCAATTTATGCACATGTACAATCGTCATAAACATAACACAAAATCTGCAATACAAATATTTTCAATTAAAAATAGTAGAGATCTAAGATTTATTAGCCCCCGGTACGGTATGCTGTTTCTTTCTCCCAGCTTATTTTGTGTCATCTTCAAAAAATAACGTTACCTTACAGAAGCCAGCCGTAAAACAAAGCAGTACGATTAAATACTCTATAGCAATTTTTTTAACTTCTAAGCATCGCACATTTTCAATTTTTATACCGTCGTATTGGAAAAAAAAAAGTACTTTTAAATGCAATTTGTTTGAAAACTGCATCTCCATTTATTTTTGAAATATTATTATCATTTTTTTTTTTTTTTTTTTTTTTTGTGGTTTTTGGAGCCATTTGCTTAATATTGGCAACGGAAGTACTCCATTTCTGTAGAAGGTAAAGGAAAAATAGTTGTAAAATATTAATTATATCTTTTTGTTGCCATTTTTAATAACCGAAGGAAAATGTAACTAAAATACGTGCTATTTTGAAAAAATATAAAAGAATGATTTCTGATAAAACATGGAGCTATTGTAAGCTATATTTAATTTTAAGTACCAATATTAATGTTACAAGCAAATGAAAGCCTATGAATCATTAGACAGCCGTTTTTTATTTTTTTATTTTTTTTATTTTTTTTCTTTGTCGAGTTTTTTGAATGACGGCATCTTTTTGCTGTATTTGTGTATCATTTCGCGATAGTGATGTCCTATGGCTACTCTACTGTAGATGTTTAAGAGTGGATCGTAAATATGGAATTCGTAAGCGGATGCGAATGACGTCATTTTAATTTTTAAAAAAAGAGTATGCTGTAAGTAGATGTATGCTGTAAAAGAGTATGCTGTCTTAAAATTGAAATATGTTTTGTACTATTTATATATACATATATATTTTTTTTTTCATCGGGGGCGACACTAAATTCTGAAAAAGCAGAATTCCTGTTTTCTAGTTTCGATTTCATTTGAAGGGAATCCAATTTTTTAGCGTATTTAAAGCACCATATTGTATTTATATATATATATTTTTTTTTAGCTCAAAGGCTATCAAAGCCTGAGAGCTAATGTGCCCGCATGTTCTGTATGTACAGTCGTGGGGGAAAAAAAAAGTAAACACCCCCTACTAACTCCTCAACAAATCATCGTAGACGAAAGTTACTGGTACCGAACGATTGTAAATAAAGTCTACTTTTAAATGATGTATATAAAATTTTCTTAGAGGGTCATCTACATATTAAAATGAATCCAAACTCATTTTTTTCAATGGCAATACCCAATTTTAACGAGATATTTCAAATCTTCGGTTCAAACTATGCCTAGACACCAAATTTCAACCCATTTGAATGATAAGTTTTTGAATTATATACATTCAAAATTTAGTGCTTCTAATGTTAAATTACATTTTTATATTTTTATTTATATCTCCTGAAATTATGCTCCTAATGTGCTAATTTTTTTGTAGCAATAATACTAATATACCGAAACATAAATACGCTGAATTTGCAATTTTTATAATTTTATGACATGAATTATGATTTATGAAATTAATATTCGAAAAAATCATGAATTGCAACCTACAATTTTTTTGATGGATTTAGATTTATTAAGTCCTGCTTTATGGAAAACCAAAATTTCACATTTTTTTTTTCAAGTAGTTTTCAAATTATGCTTAAAAAACGGCAAAATGATGGTTTAAAGGGCCGTCTATGTTGGAAGTAAGTAAACATTTTGAAATTTATTCTGCTGTATTGTAATCCAACAGGCTTCATTGACTCCTTGAGTGGCGCTTAAGGTGCCTTGACCAAGAACAATCTCTCGGTTAACAATCGAGTACGGAACTTCAATTTGGATACAGCCCTTAAAATACGCTCGTTTTAAAATAATTAATTTCTCGGAAACTTATGGTACGTATTGCATAAAAATTCCTTTTTAGACTAATTTAAGAGTGTAGAGTGCATTTATGCTGTCAGAATTGTGTACTGCCATTAAAAAAACAAAGTTTGGGTTCGTTTTAATATGTAGATGGCCCCCTAAGCAAATTTTATATACATCATTTAAAAGTAGACTTTATTTCCAATCGTTCGGTATCAATAACTTTCTTCTACGATAATTTGTTGAAGAGTTAGTAGGGGGTGTTTACTTTTTTTTCCACGACTGTACGTACGTATGTACGTAACGCGACAACTCTTGATAGAAATATCCGATTTGCTTCAATTTTTTTTTCTAGACTCATTCTGATAAGGTGCTTCCCTGATTAGTTTTGGGGGTTCATTGGTTAAGTATAAAGGGGGAAACGGGGACAAATCCCCACTTAATTTAGATAAATGGGTTTTTCAAGCAGAATTTTCCGATTTGCATCAAATTTTGTAAGTAGGTTAATTCTGATAAGGTGCTTCTCCGATTACTTTTAGGGGTTCATTGGTAAAATATAAAGGGGGGCACGGGGGCTACCGCCCCACACACACACTTAATTTAGATAAATAGGTTTTTCAGGCAGAATTTCACGATTTGCATCAAATTTTGTAAATAGGTTCATTCTGTAAGGTGTTTCGCCGATTACTTTTGGGCGTTCATTGGTTAAGTATAAAGGGGGGAACAGGGACTATCTCCCCTTAATTTGGATAAATGGGTTTTTCAGGCAGAATCATCCGATTTCCATCAAAATTTGTAAATAGATTAATTCTGATAAGGTCCTTCTTTGATTACTTTCGGGGGTTCATTGGTTAAGCATAAAGGGGAACGGGGGGGGGGGGCTAAGCTCCCTCTCCTTAATTTAGATAAATGGGTTTTTCAGGCAGAATTATCCAATTTGCATTAAATTTCTAAATAGGTTAATTCTGATAAGGATTCCCTAATTACTTATGGGTGTTCATTTGTTAAGTATAAAAGTGGGGACGGTGGCTAACCCCCACTTAATTTAGATAAATGGGTTTTCGGCAGAAGTAGCCGATGTGCATCAAAATATGTAAATAGGTTAATTCTAATAAGGCTGTTCCCGGATTACTTATGGGGGTTCATTGGTTAAGTATAAAAGGAGACTCGGGGCTGATCTCCCATTAATTTAGATAAATGGGTTTTTCGGCAGAATTATCCGATTTGCCTCAATTTTTGTAAATACATTCATTCTGATAAGGTACTTTTACTAGTTTTGGGGATTCATTGGTTAAGTATAAAGGGAGAACAAGGGGCTAATCCCCCCTTAATTTAGATAAATGGGTTTTTCTGTCCAATTCAAGCTTCAAATTTAGTATACGGGTTTCTTCTGATAAGGCGCTTCCCTGATGAGATTTGGAGGTTCATTGGTTAAGTATAAAGATGGGAAACAAAGGGGTGGGGGCTAATCCCGTTTGATTTATTTTTCGAGGGTATTGTTCTTTGAAATAAGAGTATAATATACAATTAGTGTGAATAGCCTGTGAGCTCAATGCCATGAGTTTAACTGGGCCCTTTTCTTTTTATTTAATCTTCAATTGGCTTAACTTATTTGTTACAAAAATTTTACATTAAATTTAGAACGAATTGAATGAAATATCTTAATATCTGTCCCTTCTCGGGATTAAACAATGCAGGAAATATTATTTATTTTTTAATTTGTTCTTCCAATTATGTTTTTGTTTAATGTAATACTTACATACATTTTATAGTTATAGAGTGGGTGATCGGTTAACGAACTTAATCCGTTCCAAAACAATGTGCGCTAACCGAATTGTTCGTTACCTGATCATAGATTTTGTATTAATTCGTATTAGTCCAGGCAATAGAGACACTATAGGGACTCTACCTAGCAAAATTAATGGAAGTTCTGGAAATAGGCTTACTTTATGTTTTTTCGGTCGCTGAATCCGAATTTGTCACATTCAGATCCCCCCTTCCCCTTCATCCTAAGTCATAATGTCATAAATCTAATTTGTTGCAAATTTTGTCTACTTTCTGAATTTCTAGATACTTTTTCCCTAAAACAATAAAAAAAAATTGATTTTTTTAAATAAAATCCTTTTTTGGGGGGGGGGGAGCATTTTACCAAACTTTGGGGGGGGGGGGTTGCCGGGGGAAATTTTGGTGGGAAGTTACAAACTCGGATTCAGCGACCCAAAACACATAAAGTAAGCCTATTTCCAGAACTTCCATTAATTTTGCCAGGTAAAATCCCCTATTGCCTGGACTATATGGCAATTCAATTAATTCGTTCTTAAAACCTAAATAATGCACAAATAATAATATAAATCGTCTCTTTATAATAGGGTTACGTCCTTTTAATATATGGGCAGATTGTATTTTGATGGCTTTGTCCGTGTCATGTCGTTTTTATAAAAAATAAATGTAATGCTCTTTACAAAAAGCTTAAAGATTACATTCATTCACTGGACTAAAAAACGGAGATTCTACTGGCAATCTAGACGCCAATTTCCGTTTTTTTACGGAAAATTTTCCCCATAAATTACAGAAAAATTTCCACTTTTAATCGAAAAACGGAAATTTTTCTGTAATTTATGGGGGAAATTTTCCGTAAAAAAACGGAAATAGTACTGTCGTCTAGATTGCCAGTAGAATCTCCGTTTTTTAGTCCGTTTTTTTTTTACAGTGTTGACTCGGCATTAAATTATATCAATTTGTCACTTTGACCTTACAAAAACTCCTTAGTTCCCTAAAAGATCGCGTTTCAGGGCTTAAATTGCGCCGGAGCCCACCGGAGCCCGGCTCCGGCACTTCTCTGATTTTAGTAAATATTTAAATATTGGTCGGAATTCACCGGAGCTCATAAATACAGGGCTCCGGAGCCTAGTGCAATAGCGCTTCCGAAAAACCGAAGCGCTCGAACTCGATCTGTATGTAAATTAAAAATTTTATTTACTCAGGTATAGAAAAAATAAAATAATTCTTCCCCCCTTTTTAATGCTATTTTGAACAGAATAGGAGAAACAGAAATCGTGTTTTGTTTATCCTACTGATATTTGCAGATTGATGTCTGGCATTGATTTTGGCAACACGTATATAGGCGTCATTCAAGAGCGCGAACAATGAATTTGCTTTCAGTTTAATTTTCTTTTCTGACACTTGGATATCTTTTAATTGTTTCATTTCTAAAAAAAATTAAATATCTAAGCGTAAAAGAATATTTTCTTTTTTTAGTCAACGAGCATCAGCTTGAGATATTGTTTGTTTGGGGTTTTTAATCTTCCATTGCATACGAGTACGAAAATAACGTTGTGGGGATTTTTCTATTTATTTTTCATCATGAATGCGGCTCTGCTCTGTAGATTTACAAAGTTGTAGTCATTTGTAAGTAGATATAATTGTCCTGTATTGTTATTTTTATAGTAAGCAATAGAGCAGCGTTTCCCCTTTTCCTATAAAAGCATCGAATCTTTCCGATCACGGTGTCAAATGTTTAGTTTAATCTGATTTTCAGGGACTCGTCACTAAAAATTGTTCTACGGAAGAAATCGATTATAGTTTAAGATATGCAGCTTTTACAGGAAATTGAAAACGTTGTTTGATTCTTTAGCATATCAGTATTAATTTCTGTAAATTTCATTCCTTTTTTCATAAATATGTATAGCTGCGAACTATCCATTTCTTGTTTTAACACTATTTTCGAATCATAATCCTTATTTTATTTACTCGCAGAATCCTGCGATTAATTAACATTAAAATAAGGCAAAGATTTCTATTCGGAAGGACAGATAACTAAAAAGTGGAATAATTAACAGCTAAGTATATGCAGAAATTTTTAAAAATTTTATTTTGCTAAAAGAAAAAAAAAGTGCTTTAAATTTTGCAAATAATGTATGAAATATAAATATGGGGATTAGAATGACAGTGGAGAGCAGGGTGGGGGGGGGGGGACGCTACGGTTATTAGTATTAGGGCAAAATATTAGGGCTCCGGTACTTTTTTTGTTAGAAATTAAGCCCTGTCGCGTTTACTGCAGGGATCGATAAAGCTCAAGTGAAGCCTAGAGCCTGTTAATAGTTTGTGCACTAAATTTAAATTTAAATAGTTCATTTGCAATTTAAAATATTTCTTTAAAAAAGGACACAAAATATAAAAATTAATGTTTCTGATCTGTTCATTCTAATTTGGGGTCCCTAAAATGTAGGGCCCGAACCCCCCAGTAGCCCATGAATCAATTAGGCCATACGTATACAACTGTTAAAATGTTCTCTAAGTCGACAAAATAGGCAATTAAATACATCTCGGCAAATATAAACACAGCATAGTTTCTTCTTGGATTTGTTTTGTGAGTCTTTGTGTTCGTTAACAGATCATGTGTTCGTTATCCTAACATAAAAATCTCTCTCAAAGATGTTCGTTAACCGATCTGTTCGTAAACCGAACAGTTCGTTAACCGATCACCCACAGTATTTGTCCACGTTTTTTGATTAAATAAAGAGCATTATAGGTTTCTTACAATTGTTATCATTGATATTTATAGTGTCCCTTGAGAAATTCGATTATCTATAATAATAAGGAAAGAAGTTTGTGGTTGAGTGTGTGAGTGAGTGTCTCGACGGTGTTATGACGGGACCGCTGCATGTAGAGCTACAAAATTTGGGGAAAAGGTACAGTCGTGGAAAAAAAAGTAAACACCCCCTACTAACTCCTCAACAAATTATGGTAGACGAAAGTTACTGGCACCGAACGATTGGAAATAAAGTCTACTTTTAAATGATGTATATAACATTTTCTTAGGGGGGCATCTACATATTAAAACGAATCCAAACTTCATTTTTTTCAATGGCAACACCCAATTTTAACGAGATATTTCAAATCTTCGGTTCAAACTATGCCTATACACCAAATTTCAAGTCATTTGAATGATAATTTTTTGAATTATAAACATTCAAAATTGAGCGCTTCTAATATTAAATTACATTTTCATATTTTTATTTATATCTCCTGAAATTATGCTCCTAATGTGCTATTTTTTTTCTTTTTTTGTAGCACTAATATTAATGTACCCAAACATAAATACGCTAAATTTGCAATTTTTATAATTTTATGATATGAATTATGAAATTAATATTCGAAAAAATTATGAATTGCAACCTACAATTTTTTTGATGGATTTAGATTTATTAAGTTTTGCTTTATGGAAATCCAAAATTTCACATTTTTCTTCCAAGTAGTTTTCAAATTATGCGTATAAAACGGCAAAATGATGGTGTAAGGGGCCGCCCATGATAGAAGTGAGCAGATAATTTGAAATATATTCTGCTGTTCTGTAATCTAACAGGCTTCATTGACTCCTATGAGTTGTGCTTAAGGTGCCTTGATCAGAGATGAGGTGCCTCTCGGTTAATAATCGAGTACGGAACTTCAATTTGGATACAGTCCTTAAAATACGCTCGTTTTAAAATAATTAATTTCTCGGAAACTTATGGTACGAATTGCATAAAAATTTGTTTTGGGGCTAATTGAAGGGTGTAGAGTTAATTTATGCTGTCAAAACTGGGTATTGCCATTGAAAAAAAAATTAAGTTTGGTTTCGTTTTAATATGTAGATGGCCCCCAAAAAATTTTAAGAAAATTTTATATACATCATTTAAAAATAGACTTTATTTCCAATCGTTCGGTACCAGTAACTTTCTTCTACGATAATTTGTTGAGGAGTTAGTAGGGGGTGTTTACTTTTTTTTCCCACGACTGTACGTCTATATATGACGTTTTGCAACTCGAAGTCCGATGTTCGATTTTTTTTATTAGATTCTTTTTAATTTAATTTTTTATGCGATTTTTAGCGCATTTTTAAGTTTCGAGGTGATTTTTCCGCATTAGTGAAAAGAATACGGTTTCTTTCTTTTAACCCAATATAGTAAATTTTGTTCTCTTTTCAAAAAAGTTTATTCGGAATTCGTATAGCGATTTTTGAATTTTTAGCAAATTTTTTATGCGATTATTGAACAACATTTAATGCATCTTCATACCTATAAGAGGGTTACCGTAGGGGGGACACAGTTCTGTCGCCGAATGCGCCAAGTTTGTCGCCAACTTGGCGATATATCGCTAAATTTGGGGACCAAAATTAGTCGCCAAAAGTGACGCCAACTTGACGATATCTCTAACATTTCGCCAAATTCCCACAGACTTCCATTGTAAACCAATAGGGATTACTTGCTTACAGAAAATGAACAAATTCAGATATTTTATTGCAACAAACCTAATATTAACTTAAGGGGTTATATTAATTATATTTAAGGGAATGCAAGTATATTAAATTATGAATAAAAGTAACATGATACAATGCTTAGCATGCTTTCCCAAACATAAATTTTAAGAGAGCCCGCAGGTCAAAGGAATTAGATTTGAAACTTTTATCCAATTACAGTAAATTTTGACTGTCGTAATTTTGAACTTTTTGTGATTTTTAATTCGATTTCTACGTTTCTTCGCGATCTGCTGCAATTTTTTGACATTAAATTTTTGGCCTATAATACTAAAGTAATTTCTGCCGTCATTTCATTAAAGTTTATTCGAATTTCGTATAGCAATTTTCGAATTTTTCGAGAATTTTGTATATGATTTTTAGTGTATTTTAGCGATTTCCTATCATTTTTCCACAATAGTGAAAGGAATCAACTTTCAATCTTCGAACACAATATATAATTTTGTTTCTCTTTTCGAAATTTGTGCAGCAATTAAAAATTTTTTCGCGATATCTTATCGTGATTTTCAGAGCTTTTTCGCAATTCGAGCTGTTTTTTTTTTTTGACGTACCCGGGCAACGCCGGGCAAGTTAGCTAGTTACATTTAAAACTAGAAAGGTAGCCCGCAAAAAATGACGAAAAAAAAAGATATATATAACACATGAGCAATAACGTGTTTTTCTCTTTTTTCGCAGTGATAGATGAAAATAACATATTTTTAAAACGAAACACATTTATGAAAAACTATGCATGTAATGAATACATTAAAAATGAAATTTAAGGATAAATTAAAATTTGACCACAAATACTTCAGGGGCATTCCACATAAAATCAGGCAGTGAAATAACAATATGTAACCCACCATCACAGATTTTAATGAAACTGCGTGCGTTTATTCTTACTATTAAGATATGATCACCAGTAATTTTTTTTTTTTTTTTTTGCTCCTTGGTGAAATAGTTTCTGAGAAAAAAAATGTCAAAATTTTGAAAAACTGCCGTCAGTTGGCATTCTTGACTGCTCGGTTTTCAAATGTAGCATGTCATATATATAATCATATTTCAGTATCTACTCTACAAATCATCTTCAAATAATTTATGCATAATATTTAGGGTACGCAGTTTATGAAAAAAATATATTGTTACGCTTATAACATTTTAAGTGTGTCTAAAAAAATGTTTAAACTTTGAAGTCGTGAATTTTTTATGAAAAATAATGCATTAACAAAAAAAAAAGCATTATCAACAAAAGGCGGTATTTTTATTAAATTTATTTTTTGTGGGAGATATACTTAAAGGTGTCCTTTACCTGATTCTGAAATAAAAATAGTGGGATTTTGGGTGTTTTTAGTAGTATTTTCTAATTAAAAATATTTTGAGGTTCATTTCAAATCAAATCAAGCAGAGTCATTCCATGTCAGTTCCCCTAAGCCATTTAATCACTGTCACAAATTTCAATGAAACTGGGTTTGTTTATTGTCATTTTAAGACGTAATCACCTTTAATTTCCTTGATCCTAAGTAAAATATTTTTTAAGATAAAAAAATATCAAAATTTTGAAAAATTTGTTTAAAAATTTTTTTAATGACAGTTCTATATTCAAAGACTGCAAAAAAAAAAAAAGTCATTTCAATATAAAATCACTAAATAGGCTTCAAATAATGTTTATGTGACAAATAATGTAGGCAGATTATTATTTCTTGTTTTTTGTCATGTTTAAACACTAAGAGTGTCTTTTATCTTGTGAATTTTTAAAATCAAGAATTTTGTCAAAAATAATGTGTTAATCAAAAATTTATTATTAACCGAAGGCAGGGTGTTATTGGTTTTTTTTAATTGTACGTAAAAATATCTTTTAAATGGTTATAAAATAAAAATAGGGAAAATATGAGAAAAAAATTATCAAAGTGTTGGAAAATTGCTACGAGTTGCCATTAATGACTGTTCAATTTTCAAAGTCCTCATTTTATATATAAAATCATATTTCAATAACTAATAAAGAAATCTTCTTCAAATAATTTAAGCAAGGTCAATAAAGTATGTAGATTATGAAAAAAATATTGCTGTAATGTTAAAAAATATTTAAATGTGTCTAAAAAATTGTATAATCTTTGAAGTCAAAAATATTTTGCAAAACATAATGAAATTATTAAAAAAGCTTTATCAATCAGAGGCGGAGTTTCTATGACTAATTTTTTAATTTTAAGTTGTACATAATACTACATTATAACTGGATCTGAAATAAAAATAGTGGAATTTTGGTTGGTTTTAGTAGTATTTAAATCATATTTAAAATTATCAATATTTTCAGATGTAAAATCTATCCAGTGTATCATTTCTGGAAATATTTTTATTTATACATTTATTTTATTTTTCAAATTATCTTTTATGTTCGTTTCTTAAGGAAAAAAATAAACAATATTGTTTTTTAGTAAAACTTCTAAGGCGAAGAGCAATTATCCCTTTCCAAAAAAAGAGAAAAATCACTAGCTCCTCACCGCCCAATAGAAATTTTCAAAATGACACTCCTAATCTTTAAACTTATATTTGGCTGTTAATATTGAAAATTTAGCATTGAGCTGCTAATATTGAAAACAATACCAAATTTCACTCTTTTGAAGAAAATGTTGACATATTGTGCTTTAAATATATGCAAAAAACGCACAATCCATTATATTTATATCTTTCAAATAACTATATCTAAAAAATTATTTAAAGCTTAATGAGTTTCACTTTTGTAACTTTATTCATCTTCTAATGATATGTAATTTGATTTATTTCATCACAATATTGCTGAAAGATGGATTTTCAACATATATATGTATGTATATATATGTGTGTATGTATATATATATATCTGTTCTCAAACAAATTATTTAAAAATTATTCATTTATGTTTAATAAAGTATATATATTGTTTATACAATTATAGAAAATACATATGGTAAATTTTATGATGACATGTCAATAATATCTAAAAGTAAAGAACTTATCTAATAGTATGTAACGAAAAATTTAACATCTAGTGTAATGACAACAAAATTTTATAATTGTTTTGCTTAATTTGGATGAATGAAAAAAGCATACATATTTATATTTTATTGAAGTACAGGTGAAAATGTCACAAAGGCATTCCTATCTCAACAACAACTGAGTATGTCACATTCACACTACAGCTGAGTTTTTCTTTTTGATCTTTCGAGTTTGATTTCAGATGGTAATGAATTAGTCATTGCAGTCAGCATATTAGGTTCACTATTTTTTTTATAATTTATTTTGATTGACTCGATGAACAACAACATTTAAAGCAACCATTTCATGAATTTTCAATTAAAAGCTGATTTATAAATTCATTATGTTGTTTAGTTATTATTATCGTCTTAAGATAATAAGTTGGTATTAAGATTTTTAAATGTAATTTATTTATTATTTGAACAGTTGAAAGTATTTTTCAATAAGAGTGGGCTGTTGATTTTAAGTCGGCTGTTGAGCAGTGTAGTGTTGGTAAAGGAAGTGGTACTATTTAATTTAATTTTTATTGCTGTAAATAATATTTGTTATTTTAATATTGTATGTATTATATTTAAGAAAGAGTAGCAATACACGATATCGTAGTGACTATAGTACACCTTAGCATGAAAAGCTTCAATATTTATCATTAAACATTCACATTTTATGAAAATTTTGTTAAAATTGCTCATATTTTTACTATTTTTATTTTATAACTATTGAAAAGATATTTTTACGTACAATTAAAAGAAAAATATTAACAGCCTGTCTTTGGTTAATAATAAATTTTTGATTAACACATTATTTTTCACAAAATTATTGATTTTAAAAATTCACAAGATTAAACACACTCTTAGTGTTTAAACATGACAAACAACAATAAATAATAATCTGCCTACATTATTTGTCACATATACATTATTTGAAACTTATTTAGTGATTTTATATTGAAATGACTTTTTTTATGCAGTCTTTGAATATAGATCTGTCATTAAAATCATTTTTTAAAAAAAAATTCAAAATTTAGATATTTTTTATCTTAAAAAAATATTTTACTTAGGATCAAGGAAAATAAAGGTGATTACGTCTTAAAATGAACTATAAACATACCCAGTTTCATTGAAATTTGTGACAGTGAATTAAATGTTTTAGGCGAACTGAACTGAAATGATTCTGCTTGATTTGATTTGAAATACGTCTTAAAATATTTTTAAATAGGATATACTACTGAAAACACCCAAAATCCCACTATTTTTATTTCAGAATCAGGCAAAGGACACCTTTAAGTATATCCCCCACAAAAAATAAATTTAATAAAAATACCGCCTTTTGTTGATAATGCTTTTTTAGTTAATGCATTATTTTTCATAAAAAATTCCCGACTTCAAAGTTTAAACATTTTTTTAGACACACTTAAAATGTTATAAGCGTAACAGTATTTTTTTTTTCATAAACTGCGTACCCTATATATTATGCATAAATTATTTGAAGATGATTTGTAGAGTAGATATTGAAATATGATCATATTTATGTCATGCTACATTTGAAAACCGAGCAATCATGAATGCCACCTGTCGGCAGTTTTTCAAAATTTTAACAATTTTTTTCTCAGAAACTATTTGACCAAGGAGTAAAAAAAATTACTGGTGATCACATCTTAATAATAGGAACAAACACACGCAGTTTCATCAAAACCTGTGATGGTGGGTTACATGCCTGCCTGAACTGACATGGAATGACCCTTCAGGATTTTCCACTATCGGGCCTTGGTGTTTTTTTAAAAAAAGCTTGGCGGAATTATTAGTATTATTTTGTCCGAAATCATCTATATTTTATTTTTAGTATGTCCTTACGACACAAGTGAACGTCATTATTAAAACAAACCTATGCTTTAGTTTTTAACCATTCGGAAAAATGCTTATTGTTCTCGTCAGGATGGTAAATTAAAAGCATATCTGAATGTTTTAATTGGTTTAATCCGCATTTCATTCTTTTTATGATTGATCTATACAGTAATATGTATTTCCCTTTACTTACTACTACTTGTTTTCCCTTTACTGTTGCTACTATGACAAAAAAGTAAAAAAAAACTACAAAAAAAATTAATAACTCAGAAACAAATTGAGATACAGCTTTCAAACAAATTGCATTTAAAAGTACATTTTTTTCTCTATCCGACGGTGTAAAAAGTAATATTGTCAGATGTTTAGAAGTTTAAGAATGAACTTTCATTTAAAATGGGTTGTCAGATTTCTTGGAAATCTAACGATGGAAAAGCCTTTTCCCGAACAGCCAATGAAATGCTTGGATAATATATAAGTTTCAGGTGGATAATAGGTACGAGTCGCAGGCGATTTCCGTAGCTTGCAATTTTTACGTCTAATAACACTATTAATGTTTAATTCATTGCGTACGTAATGTATGATCAACTCCGTGCTATTTTTTATGTCTTAAATTTTAGTCATTGAAAAAATCATTTTCCAAATGGTCGTTGTAATTTCTTAAATTGCATTTTATTTTTTATTATTATTATTCATTAACTTTCCTATCTTAAAATTTTAAAATGGCAACATTCTTCCATTTGTATAATTTGGCGAATAGTTTTGGCGATTTGTATAATTTGGCGAAATTGGTCGACGGTATAATCAAGTAGTATCAAATTTTTAACCATTTGGAAATGGTTGTTGTTTTCGGTCGAGGATGCGGCCAAATGATGCTCGCATTTTATTTTTTTAACGAAATTCAACGATGTTCTTTACTTTTAGAAGAATTTTTATTTGAATAGGTAATAGAAAGGCATAAAATCGTTAAAAATTGTTTGAATAGGTAACCGAAAGGCATAAAATCGTTAAAAATGGGAAAAGTTACAAAATGGGTAGGCGCAAATTATCAGATATGAAAAAATCCAAAGCCAAAGAGCGACGCCGAAATGAAAATCGTCTTGCAAAGCAAAAATCGAAGTCTTCAACTCATTATGTAGGCCATAAAAATCGAGGTCTTCAACTGATTATGTAGCCCATGAAAATCGATTACAGAATAAAAGACAAACGTGAAAAAGGAAACAATCTAATGTTTAATCGATTGATAGTATGTGGAATATTTTGCAACTCTCTCTAGCGGGCCTCTCTCAGCCAGACAGAAGGCGCCAGATCACGTGGTCTGACTAGAGAATTAATATTAAAAAACATTTTTTCTTTCTTGTTTCTTTTAGTTTAGTTTTATTGTGAATGTGAATCTCGAACGCAGCATGCTCGCTGTGTATTTCTTGATCTTCCAAAAAGGGAGAAATAAATATTCCTGAATTTAATAAGAAATCATCTTGGATTCCCAGTGTGGAATTTATATATATTTAAACCAGTACTTTTCAAGTATTAATTATAGGTTTCATCTATAAATATGTAAATAGTGTACATTTTATATATAATTGGATTGCCAATAACATGTTCTAAAGGATTTCTTGTTGGTGATTATTTACAACTGAACAACACCTGCGCCACTTTCAGTCGTGAATTCTTCAACTATGCTCTCCCAATAATAATATCGTGAAACTCGTGAAAATCATGAAGATTATTCATTATTCTTTGGTGCCTCAAGAACCCGGAAAAAAGGTAAGAAATACCTTTATTATTCTGCATGACTTTTGATTTCTTGAAAATAAACATTTGTCGAATTAAAATTTAAACATGGATAAACCAGAAAAACTTAAAAGTAAAAAGCTACTGTTCCCGCAGCTATTACGAAATTAATTACAAAATGTGATACATTTTTATCTGTTGATATTGATAAGACTGATTGCGATTCTTTAATGGAATCATTAGAGCTCGTAAATGAAAAGGAAGCTCTACTCAAGGAATTAGATTCCGAAATAGATGAGCTAATTCAGGAAAAAACTGAATATGAAAAAGAACTACAATCGGTAGAAGAATATTCTGAAAAAATATCAAGTTTGAAATTTAAAATTAAGATGAGGCTTAAAAAATGTAAAATCGAAACTGAACTAAAAGTTTTACTGGAATCAAGTAACGGTTCAAAAATTGGTAGTAATCCAGTTTCGGCAGTGAAGCTGCCTAAACTTAACATAGAAAAATTTTCTGGTGATGTAAGCCAGTTCTTGGAATTTTTTAATTTATTTACTAGTGCGATAGATTCAAACGAGTCGTTATCAAAAATTGAAAAATTTCAATACCTTAAATCCTTTTTGTCTGGACCTGCATATAATATTGTAGCTGGTTTTGAACTGACAGATCAAAATTATTCAACGTGTTTAAAGTAGTTAGAAGAAAGGTATGGTAAGCGGGAAAATATAATAAATTGTTACATGAATAAAATCTTAAGTCTTGAACCAGTGAAATCCACTAACAATGTTACCTCTTTAAGAAAGTTGTATGATAATATTGAAACTTGTATGAGAAATCTTGATGCGTTAGGAGTAACATCAGGCTTCTACGGCCATTTATTACTACCCATATTATTAAGGTTATTGCCAGAAAATTTGATACTAGATTTTCATCGAAAACGTGACCCCGATAAGGACTGTGAAGTCATTGATTTAATAAATTTTATTAAAACGGAATTAAGATGCCGTGAAGCTACTAATTTAGTAAATAATTCCCAAAGAAAGGCTTATGAAAATTCTAAAACCAAATATGAAAATTCTTCAAGTAAATATCAAAATTTTCCTCAAAAGAAAAATATACCTTCGGCTGCTGCTTTAAATACATCTACAAAACAGTTTTGCATATTTTGCAAGTCTTCTGATCATGTAGGACTAAATTGTTCGAAATTCACTGATGAACAAAAACGATATAAATTAAAGAAAGAAGGTCGCTGTTACAAATGCTTTTATAAGTCGCATTTATCAATTAATTGTAGAACAAAAATTAACCCTTGTTCCAAATGTGGTAACAATACCCATAGTTATTTGTTTTGTTTTAAAGAAACAACAAAAGAAAATCCTGAAAAGAAAAGAAAGGTGCAATTGTATCTATGATGTCGGAACAAAAATATAAACAAAATAAAGCAACATTATTGCAGACTTGTACAGTCAGTGTTGAATTCAGACACTTTCCTCCGGGAGGGATTTCTGTGGCTCCGGGGGGGACATCATAGTGTTCCGGGGGGGAAATTACACTTTTTGACCATTGAAAACACAAAATCTCAAATCTTCCGGGGGGGACATTTCATTGCTCTGGGGGGGAATGCCCCCCCCGGGCCACCCCCTGAAATCAACACTGTGTACAGTTTCTGTGTCTGCTGGTAAACAATGCTTGTTGGCTCGCGTTTTATGTGATAGTGGTTCAGAAAAATGTTTTGTGAAAAGATCTCTAGTACAAAAATTAAAATTGAAGCCATTGCGAAGAAAAAATTTATTAGTTTATCCTTTTGGGCGGAGACGCCCTTATGAATCTTGTTATGAAGTTGTTGCTCTTGAATTATCCAGTGTTGTGCAACCTATTAACTCGATAAAGGCCGAAGCACTAGTGGTTGATAATATAACTGAAGCTTCTGTAAAAACCCTAGAACCAGAACTTCTAGACATAATGAGAACAAGAGGCTTTAAGCCTGCTGATACAGGTCTCGAACAGGAAATAAATATTTTGCTAGGGTCTGACTTTTTGTGGAAAATATTAAAGGGAATCGAGGGAAAATTGACAAAAGAATTATACGTTGCAGAAACTATTTTCGGTCATACGGTGCAAGGGCAGATAGAGTCGAATAAAAAAGAAGTAGCTTGTTTGCGTGTTTCAGTTGAAAATATAAATACTCAACTGAAAGCATTTTGGGATCTCGAAGCAATTGGCATTGCTGAAAGCAATGAAAAGAACATTACCGATCATGAGGTAATAAAAGAATTTAAAGAAAATTTAAAATTCGTAAATGGGCGTTATGAAGCAAAATTATTGTGGAAAAATTCTCGCGAATTACTTAGAAATAATCTTGAAGTAGCAAAGAAGCGGTTTTCCAGTTTAGAAAATAAATTCCTGAAAAACGATTCCTTACTTAAGGAATACAACTCCATTTTGCTAGAGCAGTTTAATGAGGGTTTAATAGAATTGTGCACCGAGAAAGATTCCAATAATTCCTATTACATGCCACACAGACCTGTTATCCGTGACGACAAAACTACAACAAAAATGCGCATAGTCTATGATGCTTCTTCCAAATATGGTGATTCTCTATCCTTAAACGAATGTTTGAATCACGGCCCTAACTTAAATCCTAATGTTTTAGACATAGTTTTGAAATTCCGTTTGCATAAAATTGCTTTTTCGGCTGATATTGAAAAAGCTTTTCTGCAAATATCTGTAGCCGAGGAAGATCGTGATTATCTTAGATTCTTATATTATGAAGATTTTGATAAGAATAAAAACATAGTACCCTATAGAATGACCAGAGCTACTTTTGGTGTCACCTGCAGTCCCTTTATCCTCGCTTGTACTATTAAGCACCATATTAATAAATATAAAAACTCTCATAATAAAACATTTGAAATCCTAAATTCTTCTTTTTATGTTGATTATTTGTTTTCAGGAGCAAACGATGTTCTAAAAGCTTTTAATTTAACTAAAGAAGCTGTTGATATTTTGAAAGAAGGGGGGATGAAGTTGAGAAAATTTGAATGTAATTCTCAGGAGCTTAGGAAAAAATGGGTTGACGGAAACATACCTATTTCGAGTTCCGAACCCCCAAATGCTTCCCTAAAACTTTTAGGACTTATCTGGAACAATACAGAAGATAATTTGGGACTAGAATTACGACCATTGTTAGTAAATTTAAGCAATGATTCTTGTACAAAACGAAATGTTTTGAAAATTGCAGCTACGTTGTTTGATCCAGTCGGATTTATTGCCCCTTTTGTTATTCGCATCAAATGCCTTTTACAGCACCTATGGTTAATGGGAATATCATGGGATGAAAGTTTTTCGGGTGAACTAGAAAATAATTGGCGAAATTGGCTTTCAGAAATCCCAGATCTCACACACTTGAAAATTCCCCGACACTATTTTAACAACCTGATCATGGAAAAAGAGCATCTCCAATTGCATATTTTCACTGATGCTAACCCTAATGCGTATGATGCAGTGACATACTTACGGTATCCCATTTCTAAAGATAAATTTAAAACTAGTTTTTTAATGTCTAAGTCTAGGGTTGCTCCCTTGAAGAAGTTAACTCTTCCTCGTCTTGAACTCATGGGAGCACTTATTGGTTCTTATGCATTTGAACATGTATCAAGAACTTTCTGGAAGTTGGGTATTTGTGGGAAGAGAAAAAAAATGGTCTTATGAACTGAATATTGGTGATTGTCAATGGTTTGGATTGCCAATAACATGTTCTAAAGGATTTCTTGTTGGTGATTATTTACAACTGAACAACACCTGCGCCACTTTCAGTCGTGAATTCTTCAACTATGCTTTCCCAATAATAATATCGTGAAAATCATGAAGATTATTCATTATAGTAAAAGGCCATGTCTCGAGAGTCTCCAATCCACTAGCCACGGCGCATTAAAATCGGTCGATTCTAACCGGGAAAAATTGAGCTCAACGTAGGTAATTTTTCGCAATCTATGGATGATTCGGTGGAACTGCTTTCGATTTGTAAACTGTTTTCCTTCTCGAAACGGGACTTGGAGAGTTTATCGATGAAGATTTTGGTCGTCTGAAGTTTGATCTTTGCGATCTGTTGTTGAAGAGGATACGACGGAATTTGGTAGACGAAATAAATTCCAAATGGTCGTTGTAATCTATTAAATTAAAATTATTAACCATTTGGTAATGGTTGTTGTTTTCGGTCGATGATGGGGCCAAATGATTCTAGCATTTTATTTTTTTTAACGAAATTCAACGATGTTCTTTACGTTTAGAAGAATTTATATTTGAATAGGTAATAGAAAGGCATAAAATCGTTAAAAATTATTTGAATAGGTAATCGAAAGGCATAAAATCGTTAAAAATTGAAAAAGTTACAAAATGGGTAGGCGCAAATTATCAGATATGGAAAAATCCAAAGCCAAAGAGCGACGCCGAAATGAAAATCGTCTTGCAAAGCAAAAATCGAGGTCTTCAACTCATTATGTAGGCCATGAAAATCGAGGTCTTCAACTGATTATGTAGCCCATGAAAATAGATTACAGAATAAAAGACGAACGCGAAAAAGGAAACAATCTAATATTTAATCGATTGATAGTAAGAGGCCATGTATCGAGGGTCTCCAATCCACTAGCCACTGTGTTTTACAATCGGTCGATTCTAACGGGGAAAATTTGAGCTCAACGTAGGTAATTCGTCGCAATCTGTGGATGATTTGCTGGAACTGCTTTCGATTTGTAAACTGTTTTTCTTCTCGAAACGGGACTTGGAGAGTTTCTCGATGAAGGTTTTGGTCGTCTGAAGTTTGATCTTTGCGATCTGTTGTTGAAGAGGATGCGACGGAATTTGGTGGACGAAATAAATTCCAAATGGTCGTTGTAATCTATTAAATTACAATTACTTTTTTTAAGCTTCGTTTTGTTTAAATTTATCCAATCTCGTACAACCGGACTGTTGAAGATTAACACGTTGAGTGCCACGGTGACTGACACTGAAGCGCTGAAAAATTTACAATGTTTTAAGTGTATAATCCTGTAATAAAGGAAAGGTAAGTAAATTTTAAATAAATTTTCAGTAATAATAAAGGACTTTACGTTGTAATATCGATACAAAATAAATAGGTGTTGCTATCCAACGTACAATTTATTCACAAGTTTAACATAAAACTCTACGTTTCGGTTTAATCTTTAAAACCTTCGTCAGGAGAAAAAAATTCTAAAATATAAATCGACAACAAACTCTTTACATGCTACATTTTGAAATCAATTCAAAATACAAATCAGTCTAACGGAAACCTCTTAATCGCAAATAAACAGTTCAGTGGCGCCATCTTTTAACCAAAGAAACTAACGATGAAAGAATTGCTGAAAAAAGTGGAATTTTCATTGACATTTCAAAATAAGCACTCTCAAGAAGCTACCATAAAGGACTCATTTCATTTATAAACTTTGACCATGCTAAAGTTATTTCCAAGCAAGTTATTCCGCGCAATGCTATTATTCGTGAATCTTTAGAAATTCATCTAAGAAACCATGAAGTGTGTAATGATAATGTTTCCTTTCACATTCCTGAAATATGGCTTTCTATTTTGACATGTCAATGAAAATTCCACTTTTTTCAGCAATTCTTTCATCGTTGGTTTCTTTGGTTAAAAGATGGCGCCACTGAACTGTTTATTTGGGATTAAGAGGTTTCCGTTAGACTGATTTGTATTTTGAATTGATTTCAAAATGTAGCATGTAAAGAGTTTGTTGTCGATTTATGTTTTAGAAATTTTTTCTCCTGACGAAGGTTTTAAAGATTAAACCGAAACGTAGAGTTTTATGTTAAACTTGTGAATAAATTGTACGTTGGATAGCAACACCTATTTGTTTTGTAAATTTTCAGCAATTACTTAAAACAATATATATTTTTTAACCATTTGGAAAAATGGTTATTGTCCTCGTCAGGGTAGGAGATCAAAAGCATATCTGAAGCTTTTTATTGGTTGAATCCGAATTTTATTCGTTTTCTGATGGGTCTATACAGTAATCTGTATTTCCCTTTACTTTCAACACAGATGGATACTTTTGTTGCCACTATGACAAAAAAGTAATAAAAACTACAAAAAAAAAATAATAATAACTCAGAAACAAAATGAGATACAGCTTTCAAACAAATTGCATTTAAAAGTACATTTTTTTTCTCTATACGATGGTGTAAAAAGTAATATAGTGGGATGTTTAGAAGTTTAAGAATGAAATTTCATTTAAAATGGGTCGTCAGATTTCTACGATGGAAAAGCCTTTTCCCGAACAGCCAATGAAATGCTTGGATAATACGTAAGTTTCAGGTGGATAATACGTAAGTTTCAGGAAATCTGAGGAGTCGCAGGCGATTTTTGTCGCTTGCAATTTTTACATGTAATAACACTATTAATGTTTACTTCATGGCGTACGTAATGTATGATCAACTCTGTACGATTTTTTATGTCTTAAATTTTAGTCTTCGAAAAAATCAGTTTCCAAATGGTCGTTGTAATTTGTTAAATTGCTTTTTTTTTAGTTTTATATCATATTTTAGGCGTCAGTCATCGGTGAATGACGCGTTTTAAACAGAAAGTTCAGTGTCAGTCACCGGTAACTAACGTGGCGCTTAACGTGTTAATTCGTTTACACATAAGACAACCTAAATATATCAGCATTTATTTCCGGCTAAAATTTCATCCCGAAATTATAACTTCACCAAAAAATGAAGAAAGAATACATAAGTGTACCACACTATGCGTGATTTACTACTAATCGATCTACGTGCTTAAACACTCAAATAATAAGTTGGAAATTACACGTCAAACGTGGCAAATGAGGCGCGTTCGTACTATAACTAGTTTTATAAACACTTTTTGCGCCGCATATTGTACTGAATGTATATTTTAGTGCACTTCATAAGTGCATATCAACCTCATTCTGTTCGAAAGGCTGTAACATCATTAAAATGCACTTTAAATATTTTTTTCCCATTGGCCGTAATGTAACGGAAAAATTTTGACTGTCCCTGTGATTAAACTATACATCCGATTTTCATAAAATTTGAAATGAATAAATAAAATTTTGGAGCAATTATATATTTAAAATTTTAGACCATTCAATTGGGTAATTTTTGCCCTGTTATATGCGAACGGACGGACAGACGGACCGAACGACGACTATAGGTGCCACGTATTTATATAATTACGAACGCACCTAAAAAGGATGCTGTAAATATTGAAAACTTGGGCGATTTCTTTGGCTGTTAATCGTTGGCATGCGGCTAAGGCTTAGATGCTGTACATACCCGCGGCCGCCATCTTGGATGTTTTGAGATTTCTTGACGATTTTTTACATTTTATTTTCTTTAAGCCTAACATGCGCATAAATCGCTGCTTGGCGACATTTACTACTTGGTGGGAAAGTGGTTTTCACACTAAGAAAAAATCCGAGATGGCGGCCGCGGGAATATATGACATCTGTTCCAAATGCTTTTTGATGTTGTTAGTATCCAATTAAAATCCATATAGGCACAGATGTCACATGGAGCGATTTTTTTCTGACGCCAATGTCATATACGCACCAGGTACTTAACTGGCGCCAAAGTGTCGTTATTTTGCTTGATATGGTAACCCAGATGTTGTTGTTTATTTATTTTCTTTTTTTTTTAAATTATATAAATGTTTTGTTCTACGTTTATTAATCAAACTTTTTTTATTTATTGTTATTCCCCTTTTTAAAAATATATATGTAACTGAAATTCAAAAGCGAAGTTTTCGCCAAATTGGCGGCGGAAAAAAATCGCGGCAATATAATCGTGTAGGGTAACTCCGGGAGAGTTGCCGCATATGGGATAGATGCTGCACCCCTTGTATTTCTTGTAATTATCGATAGATGGTCGTCAAACGCACAGTATAGGTGCGCAATGAGATTATTTTAACCATTGTATACCGTGAATCCCATTGCGATGTTTACTTGTAGAAGTACAATCCTTAATTTGACATAAGTGCATGATTTCACTGTCCAAACTTTTAAACACGTTATGTTTAAATACTTTTCATACACTAATTACTAAATGCATGCATGATTTCGAAGTCAAAACTAAGTGTAGCGTTTGTATAGAGTACTGTGTGTATGATTACGCCATTCCCCTTAGCGATGGCAGGTAACTGTGCGACGTCTGCACCATGCAAAATAGGATACATGCCGCACTGCTATTCCGGTATACATGCCGCAGTTTCTTTTGTACGAGATAATTAAGTGTTATTAACTTTTCCTTTTCTTATTGCTCAGACTAATCATGTTAGGCATGTTATCAAGTTTACTATAACCAAAGGAGAAAAAGGGGAAAATATAAAGTAAGAAGTGCAAGAAAGATGCAAGTCAAGATGATAATAATGAAAAATAGGATTACGCATAACGCAGACGTTCTTTGCAAACTACTCCAAAAAAGAGGAAGTGTAATTGGCTTCGTTGCATCACGTGTTTAAATGTAGTCACATAAAGACTGTACTTTTTCGACACTTTTCTGTAGATTGTAGTCGAAAAAACAGTCTCTTAACCCATTCAGGATTATAGGTGCATATAAGCACCTTCAAAAAGACCTTACAAAATTTGTTTCTGGCACCAGTAAAAAGGAAAAGTAATATGTGCTTTGTTTAATTAGAGCATTTTCATGATTATTTATGTAAAGGTAACTTCGTTTAAAAAAGTGGTACCAACCGAATAAAATTTGTGTAAAAGCCACCGGTCCCGAAAGGGTTAACAAATAAATTATGTAAACACAATTTTACTTTTTTTCTTTTCCCTTTCTAATACATTGATGTTACGTTGTTGCTGAAATAACAATTAAAATTTCTCTCTATTCTAAAAAAAAGTAACTCCCGCTGTCACCGCCGCCGCCGCCGCCGCCGGTTTTGAATTTTTTGTGACCGGAGGTCTTTCTTCGTTAATATTAAGAAAAATAATGCATACAAAAATATGAAAATTGGTAGTATTATACAGAAATGTTTGATAAACACGCTGATGTAGACAGTTTTCAAATCGAAGAATTATTTTAAGAGATATTTAATGCTAAAGTTGGACAAAATCGTTCCATTAAAAAAGTTTTATAGGAGCAAAAACTATACATCGGAATTTAATACTTTTTAGATCATTTTATACGTTATAATTTCCCGGTGTGCAGAAATAATTTATTTTTTTAATTTGACTCATTTTTCGAGGTTTCATTTCTATTTTAAATTCCAATTTTCAGCATTTCGAGAGATATTTTTTTACTTATTTCAGAAAATTGTACTAATTTAACCTGTTGCCAAACTGTATAAACAACGGAAACAATAATGTTTGCTTCAAATTAAAAATTTATTTACGCGTGACTATTATAAACAGAAAAGAAAAACTTTCAAATTAGAATTAAATAATTACGTATAAAAAGCATGAACTTATTGAAAATTACTTCATCTATAATTACACGTGAATTTTAACAGAGAAAGGATATTGTAAAGTAATAAATTCATTAAAATGCGTTAGAAGTCTTAAATAGGAGAAATTACATCACATTTACGTCACATTACACTTATTACGTAAAATGAACAAAAAATAATATTGCAAAATAGTAGTTTAAATTTAAAAATAGCGCGAGACATTTACTTGATATTTTGAGATGAACTTTTCAACTTTTTTTTTTTTTTTTTTTTTTTTTTTTTGACAGCGCAAATAATATTTCATTTCTAATAAAAGCATTTTCACGTGAATATTAAAAAGGGAAAGAAAAGTTTGGTGAAAATTACGTCAGATTAAAAACGATATATTTAAAATGTTTTATTTAAAAGGACTTTCTTTTCGCTTTGTTAAAAAATACCGGGAGACAAAGACTCTGTTTACTTAATTCATTTTATATTAGATGATTTTGAAATGCCATTGTATCTTTTAACAGCAGCTGATTTTTCCGTAAAATTCCCCAATCAAAGAGAAATGAATAGAAACCCGTTTATAGGGCGATCGCCTTTGTTTTTTTAATTATAATTCAATCTTCCAAAAAAATTCAATTAAAGCCGATCAAATTAGCGTGCTTTTAGAGACTGCAGTGTCTGAACGGGGGGTTGGCGAGCGTAGCTCGTAGGGGGCCGAGCCCCCTAGTAATATAAAAAAATAAGTCGATAATTTTAATAGTGAATGTAGGCAACAATTATTAATTTGAATCTACTATACGTTTCATTGTACTCATTTAGTTTCATTTTGTTATTACATCGTTAATTATAGTCCAGATATGATTTTTTTTTTTTTTTTTTACTAGGGGGCTCGGCCCCCTACGAGCTACGCTCGCCAACCTCCGTCCAGACACCGCAGGCTCTAAATGCACGCTAATTTGATCGGCTTTAAAAAGATTTCGAAAGAATGAATTATAATTTAAAAAACAGTGGAGATCTCCCTATAAACGAATTTCTATTCATTTCTCTTTGATTGGGGAATTTTAACGCCAAATCAGCTGCGGTACTACTTGATTATCCCGTCGACCAATTTCGCCAAATTATATAAATCGCCAAACCACTCGCCAAATTATACAAATTGACATAATTTTTATTTTAAATAACGAAAGAACAAATAAATTCGTACAACATTAATAAAAATACAAATAAAACGTCGAAATAAAAATAACTTGATGACGTAGACACGTGTAACAACATTTCAAAATAAGCTAATATAAAAGGAATTAAGTAAACAGAGTCTTTGTCTCCTGGTACTTTTTAACAAAGCGAAAAGAAAGTTCTTTTAAATGAGACATTTTAAATTAATCGTTTTTAATCTGACGTAATTTTGACCAAGCTATTCTTTCTCTTTTAAATAATCGCGTGAAAGTACGGTACTTTTCGGTTAGCCGGGCGCCAGTGTTATATACATATATATGTATATATAAATGTAATGTATATATACATATATATATTTACATATATCTATATGTGCATATATACAATATGTGTATATGTATATATATGTATATTTACATATTTGTATGTATATAAATATGTATATATAACACTGGCGCCCGGCTAACCGAAAAGTACCGAAAGTACTTTTGTTAGCAATGAAATATTATTTGCGCTTTACTAACAAAAATAGTTGAAAATATCCTCTCAAAATATTAAATAAATGTCTAGCGCAATTTCTAAATTTAAACTTTTTTGCAATATTATTTTGTGTTCATTTTATGTAATAACTATAATGTGACGTAAATATGACGTAATTTCTCCTAAGACTTCTAACGCATGTTAATGAATTTATTATTTTACAATATCCTTTCTCTTTTAAAATTCACGTGTATACTTTTTATGGCGTAATTTTTAATAAGTTCCTGCTTTTTATACATAATTATTTAATTCTAATTTGAAAGTTTTTTTCCTGTTTATAATAGGTCACGTGTAAATAAATTTTTAATTTGAAGCAAACATTATTGCTTGCGCTTTTTATACAGTTGGCAACAGTTTAAATTAGTACAATTTTCTGAAATCTGTAAAAAATATCTCTAGAAATGCTGAAAATTTGAATTTAAAATAGAAATAAAACCTGAAAAAATGAGTCAAAATAAAAAAATTAATGCAATCTGCACTCCGGCAAATTCTAACGCATAAAATGATCTAAAAATGATTACACTGCCATGTATAGTTTTTGCTGCTATAAAACTTTTTTAGTGGAACGATTTTGTCCAACTTTAGCATTAAATATCTCTTAAAATAATTCTTCGATTTGAAAACTGTCTGCATCAGCGTGTTTATCAAACATTTCTGTATAAAACCACTGATTTTCATATTTTTGTATGCATTATTTTTCTCAATATTAACGAGGAAAGACCTCCGGTCACAAAATATTCAAAACCGTCGGCGGCGGTGACAGCGGTAGTTACTTTTTTTTTAGAATACAGAGATAATTTCATTCTGCTCATATTGCAAGCGCGGCATAACTACCGCACAAGTGCGGCGTCTCCATCTGAATGTACGGGTGACGCGCCGCAGTGTAATGTTTTAGAAAAAAATGTTAAAAAATATTAATAATTTGTTTTGAATTTTTTTGTCGCAGTACACGCGTTGTATATTTAACATTAAATAGCACAGCATGATTTTTTAAATTTTATGTCCACCATCGGACTTTATACACAAATTCAAAAAAATGTGCGGCATAAATCCCGGAATTACCCTATATGACATCCATGCCCGGTTGGCACTTGTGTTCTGTGCGGTATCTTCTGTAATCCGGAAAGCCTTGGTTGGATCCCCTAGTATTGTTTACAATGAAAGCAATTTTCATTAACGGTGCCAAGGGGTATTCGCTAAAATACGTTAAATGGCTGAAAACTCGATTCTGGAACTTTCTGCTAAACCATACAATTATATAACATATGTAGTATATAAATGAATGCGTGCAGTAGCAGAGATATGCGTATTACTACATAGGTTACGATATGTACAAAGATGGTGTGAAATCTTTGACAATTAAATGCTTGGCATATGATTAATACGTAAATACCATATAATAGGTTTTCGTGCGTTTTATTTTGATAAATGTGAAATTTAAAGATTTATATAATAACTTTGGGTACAACTATAATAATATTAGATCTAAGTACATAAACAAGTATATCAACAAGTCTAAGTTGGCAAAAAAACATAGTCTATTAGCTTGTATAATGCGCAAGTGCTATTTTAAAATATGAAATCGGGAAAATGAGTGTGAAATTAGAATATTTAAATTTAAAAGCTAATAATCTAAAACATTATCGTGATCAAACAATTAAAATGATACAGAACAAGCATGGTAGATTTAATTAATGTTACTCATTTATTTGATGATCTGACTGATTTAATTTTACCACATATTAATCGCATATGATAACAATTTTAATGCACAAGCTTCTACAAATTTCCACCGAATGTATATAGAAAAGTTATTTGTCCTTCTTTAAACCCTTAATCAACTTTTCTTTGTCGATTTTATCGTCGTCATCTGTGATTGGAATATTTGCGTCTTTTTCGGACACGGGAAAGGATACTCTTCCTTTATCAGAATCAGCATTTCGATCTGTACCTTGAGTGACTTTGTCAACGGAACATTCTAAGTCTTGAGCATTTTCTTCTGCACCTCTTCCTGTTGCTTTGGTTTCATTATCTTTATGATGAAGGTCGTTCAGCTTTGTCACAACTTCACCATAGTCATCTGGAAGTGAAACTGTTGCGTCTTCTTTCGTTAATGAAGAGCCTACGTTCCCTGTAACAGAATCTGCGTTCCGATTTGCATCTTGAGTGCCTTTGTCAAGGGGTCGTTTTACTTCTTGCGCATTTTCTTCTGCACGTCTTCCGGTTGCTTTGGTTTCATTGTCTTTAAGATGAAGCTTGTTCAGCTTTGACAGAACTCTATCACTGTCATCCGGACGTGAAACATTGGTGTCTTTTTCTGCAATTGAAGTGTCTACGCTTTTTGTATCAGAATCTGTGTTTCGATTTGCATCTTGAGCCACTTTGCCATCGAAGCATTCTACTTCTTTAGCATTTTCTTTTGCACTTCTTGTTGTTGCCTTAATTTCATTATCTTCACGATGCAGATTTGACAGAACTTTATCAGCCATGTTTGTGCCTTTAGAGGTTGCTTCTACCTGTTTTGCAGAACCCTTAATTTTGTATTTTCCATTATCCAGTTCCAACAGAAGTTCTTTGGCAACAGCCTTATTTAGAACCGATTGAACGCATTCCAAATCTGGCACATTATTCTTCAAAGTGGATTTCAAATGCCGTTGAATATCGTCCAAAGAAGCACCTTCAGAACCGCAAAGATCAATAGCTGTCATAATTTCTTTTTCTACCTGCGACTTGCATTTATCCGACATATTTTTATCTCTTTAGAGGGTTCGTTTAGTTCAGAGTTTATTCGTTAAAAATACCGCTAAGACTCGTTAAAATTTTCGCAAAAACTTCAAGATTGATTTAGAAACCGATTTAGCGTACAATTCTTGTTATCTTAAAAATTGAAATAGAGTTTTTATTCCAGAAAAATATTTATCATCGTCGCTCGTGATTAGTAGCGTGAAAAATAAAAATAATGCACATGGAGCTGTTACAAATGCAGAAAGATCAAATTCAACAACGCTTGTGAATGTACTATTAAATGTACATCGTTTTAATTCAACATTTTAAAAATATTTGATTAGTTTTATTAAATTTATAATAATAAATAGGATATACATTTACAATGCGAGTTAACTAAAAATTACAAAAATTATATTTTGAAAATTACGTGATTCTGTTGAAATTATAGATAATCGCGGTCCTTGTCGAAATGAAAATTCACGTTTTCATTGACGTCATTTTCACATGAAATAATTTCACCCTTTGAAAATTGGTACCTAATTTCAGAAATTTAAGAATAAAAATACTGAATGTACCTAAAAATGACGACATTTTAATGCCATTATACCGTTTTCATAGGATTTACTGTATTTTTCAATTCCTACTATTAGTTCACACTCTCCCTATATATATATATCTTGTTCAATTTTTCAATCGGTAATAAAATACTTATTTTCCTTCCTTTCAAGTTCAAATAAATTTTTTTAAACTTGTAGTGGATGGCACTTGATGTTAATATAGTTTTTTCAAATATTAATTCATTAATTAAATTTTAATTAGTTAATTTTAGTGAAAAAATGGGAGGAAAAAATGGCGGCCATTGGTTATTAAACAGTATTTAATGCATCTTCATACCTATAAGGGGGGGTTACCATAGTAGGACCCTATTCTGTCGCCAAATACCACCAAGTTTATCGCCAAATTTGGCGACCAAAATGAGACGCCAACTTGGCGATATCTCTAATATTTCGCCAAATTCCCATAGACTTCCATTGTAAACCAGTAGGGTTTACTTGCTTATAGAAAATCAACAAATTGAGATATTTTAATGCAACAAAAACTAATATTAGGTTAAGGGATTATATTAAATTTTTCTTTGATAACCTAAGTAGAAATTGACTTAAATTTTTTTTTTTATATTACTTGTTATGTCTCAATTTAATAGTCAATGTCTCAGGGGTTTTTTTGGCTCTTTTTCCACTTTTTTTTTAAGTGGAGCTAGCAACATTAGATTCAAACTAGCTCCACTTTAAAGATTCAAACTACAATTGTGAATGTTGACTACTAAGTTAGTGGTAACGCAGGATACGATAGTGGGGGTCGGTTACTGTTAATTATAGCCTCTTTTCCTGTTTCGCTCACAGGCTGCCGCTGTATTGCATACAATTAAAAAAAATTATAGCTTATACAACTACAGTATCCTTCTTGGGCTCAACATACGTAATTATCAAAATGCTCAATCACTGTATCAAACTTAGCATCTTTAGTAGATAATTTATAACCATTAAATATATCTATACACTCCTCTTTCATGTAATTTAATAACAAGAGAATTTAAAACCATTAAACATATGTATACACTTCTCCCTCATGCTATTTAATAACAGCACAACTTTTAGCTTATCAAGTTTATTTATCTTTTTTGAATCATCTAAATGTAGCATCAGGGGTGCCCAGAGAGGGGTTTGGTGACGCAAAATGCGTCGTAAAATTTATTTTTGGGGGGGAATTTAAAGAAAAAGTACATTTTGGGGGGGATTTTTAAAATCTTAATACTATTTCCTTTTTTTCTTTTTTTTTACTATTAAAAAAGTTTTTGATTTTTTTAATATCACTTTTAACTTCTTTTCAACATTCAATTTCCAGAAATGGTCATGTTTTTTTCATTCTTTAAATTCTAGATAAGGGCAAAATACCGATTTTGCATCTTAATATCTTTGAAAGTGCGGGAATAAAAAAAAATACTTGGTATACAGGTGGGAAAATGTTTAACAGAATCTGAAAGGCAATTAGGACCGCAAGACGTGATAAAAGGAATAGCTTTCCAGAAGCGTCTTAAGTAATTTATTATATTGTTTGACAGGGTCGAATCGTACAGTCCCAGAGTGCAAAAATACA
Source organism: Maratus speciosus (assembly GCA_963932465.1). NCBI lineage: Eukaryota > Metazoa > Arthropoda > Arachnida > Araneae > Salticidae > Maratus > Maratus speciosus. The sequence continues at coordinate 431,191,260 of OZ010792.1, forward strand.
TTCTTGATGGGTATGATAAGAAATAACAACAAAATAAGCATTTCAGAGGAAGAGACAACGCTAAAATTACTTGACGATTTTCAGAAAACTAGGATTTACGTACAGTATATTTTAGTGATGTTAGAAGAGTAGTATTGTGTGTCATTAAAACAGTATAAGGTAAACAACCTGTACAGAGAAAAAGACTTCCAGCTAGTGATGGGCGAAAACAAGATGTTTTTATAGATTTTATCGATTGTATGGACATCTCGATATTTTTTGATTGTGCAAAATTTTTCTCAATGACTCCAGTTTGCCAATTGCTTTTATACCATACCCGATTCGATTTTATCAAGAATCGTCTGTGGGAAAGCTGGAATGAGTCGGGTTAATAAGGACTAGTTGGCTACGCCCGCTAGTGCGCCCCTTCTTTAATCAAGGCCTCTAATTTATACGTAATCTTGTAATGTGAAATCTCAAACTGGGTCCCCGCTGCATACGGCACCGTATAGAAGGCACCGTACTTTCATACAATATGTCACATGAGGGGTCTCGGTTAATTTAGAAAAGTGCCACCCTGGGTGTCAAAGTGAGGAAAGGGGCATGGTAGGTGCTTAATATGAATAAGTGATCGCAGGACTTTCTAATGATGTATCACATGAGGGGTGTCGGTAAAAATTAGGAAAGTGCTCCCCCCCGGGGGTCCAACTATCGCAACCCCCGAGGAATTCAGCCCCCCTTTTTGAAATTTCATACATTATAAGTAATATTTTTCGGAAAACTCCTTAAAAAATTCGAATTAAAATGATGAAAACGCAAAAAAGTTCAAAAACTGGGGCCAAATTGGGAAGGGGAGAAGAAAGTCTCATAATATGAAAGAGTGATCCGAGGGCTTTCCAATGATATATCACATGAAGGGTTTAAAAAAGGTTGAAAATCCTCCCCCCACCGGGTTTGTTCACTCTTTCGGCCCGGAATTCACGCATGCCCCACTTTTAATTTTTTATATTTAATAAATAATATCTACCGGAGGACTCCATCAAAAAAACACATCTAAAATTATATTCATTGCAGAAATCACTGCGGTTTTAAAAATTTGTTCATCCCCTCCGCACCCCCCTCTTTGAAATTTTTATATATAATAAATAGTATTTATCAGACGGTTCGAGGTATGTGACAGCTTGATAGGGCTAAAATAAGAGAAACTTTGAATATTAAGGCTTCATTTCACAACTCATTGTCATGCCTCTTTCTCTATCTCGTCTCGATAAATCTTCTCACATCTCTTCTCTGCCGAGAACGAGAAATTGAATTCTCGTTCTCGGCAACCTATGAAAAGACACTAATCGAGAACAACATATCGAGAAGCGAAGACAATTGATTTCTCATTCTCGGCCAACATACGAAATGTTGAAAAGCGCAAGAGGAATAATCGGGAAGTCAAAAGTCGAGATGCCGGTCAAAAATCATCGAGATGAGATTTGCGGAAATGTCAGAGAAAGAGAGAAATGAAGCTTTCAGAGTCAACTTACCGCATTTCTGGTTTAAGTCATAGTTTCTCGAAGGAGAGCATTTGCTTATCCAATCTCTTTTTGTTATTAACCGATATGGGTTAGAAGGTATAGTGGTTTATTTATTCAGTTCTGTATAGTCCTAATTTCAATAATTACTGTTGAATTTAGCGTCATTTTGCCCCGAATTTTCAATGTTTCTCTTACTTTAGCTCTGTCAAGCTGCCCCATACTTGGGGCCCTCAGATAAATATTATATATCAAATATAAAATTTCAGAAGAGGAAGGTGAGTGAATTCTGGAAGGCGCGAGAATGGATCGACGGGGGATTAATTTTCAAACTTTTACCGAACCCCTCCTGTGACATATCATCGGAAAGCCCTTTGACCACTCTTTCATATTATGAACCTTTCTCCTCCTGGAGTAAATTTCGGGAGGGGGAAGCAGTAAGGGGGTGGATTTTTTAAATCGTTGCGATTTCTTCAAGAAATATAATTTTAAGTGTGTTTTTTTGATGGAGCCCTTCGGTAAATATTATTTATTAAATATAAAAATTTAAAAGTGAGGGCTGCGTGATTTCCGGGTGTATTCTGGGAAGAAAGAGTGAACCCATGGGTGAGGGGTAAATTTCAAACTTTTTGGACCCGTCATGTGATATCTCATCGGAAAGTTTTCGGACCACTCTTTCATATTATGAATCTTTCTTCCCCCCCTCCCCACTTTGGCTTCCCGGGTGAGGCGCTTTTGGAACTTTTTGAAATCGTAGCGTTTTTATCATTTTAGATCGGATTTTGTTACGGAACCCTCAGATGAATAATTCATAATATATTAAAATTTCAAAGAGAGGGGGGAGGGTGTATTCCGGGGCGCGCAATAGTTGGAATCCTGGGGCACTTTTCTATCTTTTGCCGTCACCCCCTCATATGATATATCATTGGAAAGCTCTATGACTATTACTTCATGTACATATCTCCTGCGCCCTTCTCCCCTTTGAACCCGCGGGGAGTCACTTTTCTAAATTTAGCCGACACCCCTCATGTGATATATCGTTGTAAAGCCTTATGACCACTTATTCATATTATGCATTTATTGCTCCTCCCCTATTTCCCCCCCAGGGGGGTTGTTTAACGCATTCCAGTAGATGGTCTTCTAATAAAGGAGAAATCATAGAACTGATTTCAAATGACGTAAAAACATCAATAAAAAATATTGATATTATTTACCATCCTTTCAGTTCATGTTTTTGTCACTAGGGGTGCTTTTTATTCTTATTTCTTTGGCCAATTTGCTGCTAATTGTCGAAAAAATTCTAATTATTGATACTTAAACTCCTTTTACCGTTTCATACCTACTCGCGACTTTTCAACTTTTTGCAGCCAAAGAACGCCGTTACATGACTTTTCTACTATTATGGCTCCATTATAGCCTTCCTTCGATTTGTTGTTTTTTAAATCCATCTCTTTTCAGTTACCATGTATTTACTAAATACTGCTTTATAAACGTATAAAAACAATGATTTTAATAAACGATTGTAGGTTCTCGGAAGTAATTGATGACTATATCGATTGTGTTTTTTACCGATTACGATTTTTTTTATTGGTCCACGAATTATTTTAAGGGGAAGGGAGAAATTTATAGAAAAATTAGAATTTTTTGGGAGGGAAAGGAGGATTAATTACTAGGTAATAAGACTGAAAAATTATGGTGTAAAAGAAAAACATACCTATACAGAATACAGGGGCTTACAATAGATATAGGACTATGTTTTAATGGTATAATGTCTGCCATTTTATAAGAATCGGTACTTGTATAAGAGTATATTGTATGTTGTTAAAGTAGTATAAAGCAACAGTTGTACTGAAATAAACGCTTCAATCCACAGCTTATTTTAGGGTGAGGGGTGATTTAGAAAATTTTTTGGGGAGGGTGAGATTAAACTGTATGACTAGATAGTATAAAAAAAAAATGATTGGGAAATCTTAAGCGTTAAGATTTAATCTTAAACAAGGGCGTATGTACATGCAAATGTATTTGATATGCGTTTGATATAAACGACTCGTCTTTAATATTTTAGTTTTCTTAAAACGATATGCATTTTTTGCATTTAAGATTTATTTTGTAATAATTTAAAAGATTTTTATTTTAAATACTTGTAAGTAAATATTTATTTTCATAAAAAAGTAGCTTTATTTATTAAAACGTATATAGTGAACACGGGCTTGTCAGTCAGGACTTATAAATGTGAAAACAATCAGATTGCTAATAATAAAAAATGTATCTTTTATTATTTATTACGCTGTTAAAACTTTTATTTTATGTTTGTATGACAGTACGTAAGAATACTATTATTAAATAATTTAATAATAAGAATATATTTTACAATTGATTTTCTGTTTAGGGGGGGACTCAGTGTTAATGTGTGAAGATTTTTTGGGGGGGAATTTGCGTCATTGGGTTTGGGGGGGATGGTCACCACTGTGTAGCATAGATCACTGTCTAAATTTCGGCCAAATTAACCTGTAATTTTATACAGTTGGGAGGTTGTACTATATCTATTTCGAGTAACAGCCATCAAGTGTCCTAAAATGGACTGACTGATTTTAAAATTCAATCACTTGCAAATAGTGACAGCTATTAAAGAAATTGTTGCAAGAGGGTTATGTAAGGTATCAGGGTTTTTTTTACTGCGATTCCCTATTTTAGTTCAAAATAGCAGCGATAGATGGCGCTGAGAGCAATGGCCAGTAAATCCAGACTCGATTTTTTGTTTCTCTCAGTATTCATGCGAAAGAAGGAAACGATTTTGATCAGAGATTATCAGATCAAATGGAATAGCAAAATGTCTGTGCTGAGATAATTGTCCACATTTTGATAGCTACAAATTTCAGTCTTTTATTCAAGAATATGATACGAAACATATAACATTTTCACCAAGATCAAGCGGAATGGTTGAATGTGTTATAGGCACACTGAAGGCAATATGTTAAAAGTTCAAGAAGATAGGGTGATCGGAATTTAGCACTGAATGTATACAACACACAAAAACATAATTTGCCATCTTCAGCACAAATGCTTATGGGAAGATAATTGAGATATTTAACGCCTATTAAAAAGGATTTCTCAAAACCGAACTTTAGCACATCAAGAATATATAAGAACTGGCTGAACAATCAGAGATTCAGAAGTAATATCATGACAGATCCCGTGTAGATCTTGAAAAACCAAAATCTAATCAGCCCGTATGTATATACAGATTGGTCATCAAGATTGGACAACAGGAATTGTTGTGAAGGAACAGGAAAGTTAAAAAAGTGTGTGTTAAAAAAGTGTCTTAAGTGTTAAAAAAATCAAATGGTGTAAAATTTAGAAGGAATAGAATACATTTAAGACCGGACAGAAGTGTTATAGAATTAAATTAAATGAGCACAACAATAATAATAGTCCTAAATTAGAAAAATGTAATGATAGAATCGCTATTCCAGATAAGAATAATGGAAAGACTATTTGAGGACGTGAGTTTCAAAACTAGCCCAGTGGTAGGGAAGCAAAAAAAGACCGAATTCGGAATTAATTAGGGGAAAGCTGGAAATTGTTTTAATCTCTTCTGTTTAGGTCTAGAATGAATATGCTATGTTTTCCCCCTCGTACTAGGTGAGCGTTAGGAAATATGTATAGAATTATAGTCAAAAAACACGTTCTTTTGCATGCCATAACAATATCTCAAAACAGCTAACTCTGTCAAAAACATTGTCAATACAAATGTTGTAGAGTTTAAAATTCTGAGTAAAATGAGTACCTACACTCGATACTTATGTTGAATATTAAGGTCACAATTCTACTTCAAAGTTTTAGACCCATCATCAGGGGGATGACCTCAGAATTAATTAGGAGAAAAGTGGAAATTGTTTTAATCCCTTCAATTTAGGTCTAAAATGAACGTACTATGTTTACTTCCTCATACTTGGGTGAATGTTAGGAAATATGTACATATTTATTTTCGAAAAACACGTTTTTTTTTAGTTTCCTTAACAATATCTCAAAACAGCAAACTCTATAAAAAACATTGTCAATACAAATGTTGTAGAGTTTAAATTCTGAATAAAATGAGTACCATCATTAATATTTTTGTCCAACATTAAGGTCGCAATTCTATTTCAAAATTTTTCAAATCAAGAGCTTGAAGCCAGGAGAGATCAAGTTAACTTAACAATATCTCAAAGTGCGGCCTTAATATTGAACAAAAATATTAAGTGTAGGTTACTCATTTTACTCAGAATTTTAGGCTCTATAACTTTTGTACTAACAATGTCTTTGATAGAGTTAGCCATTTTGAGATATTGTTAAGTTAACTTGATCTCTCCTGGCTTCAAGCTATTGATTAGCGATTAAGGCAAAATTTTGAAATAGAATTGCGACCTTAATGTTGAACAAAAATATTAACGATGGTACTCATTTTATTCAGAATTTTATGCTCTACAACATTTGTATTGACAATGTTTTTTTTTATAGAGTTAGCTGTTTTGAGATATTGTTAAGGAAACTAAAAAAAAACGTGTTTTTCGAAAATAAATATGTACATATTTTCTAACATTCACCTAAGTACGAGGAAGAAAACATAGTACGTTCATTTTAAACCTAAACTGAAGGGATTAAAACAATTTCGATTTTTCTCCTAATTAATTCTGAGGTCATCCCCCTGATGATGGGTCTAAAACTTTGAAGAAGAATTGTGACCTTAATATTCAACAGAAGTATTAAGTGTAGGTACTCATTTTACTCAGAATTTTAAGCTCTACAACATTTGTACTGAAAATGTTTTTGACAGAGTTAGCTGTTGTGAGATATTGTTATGGTATGCAAAAAAACGTGTTTTTTGACTATAATTCTATACATATTTCCTAACGCTCACCTAGTACGAGGGGGAAAACATAGTATATCCATTCTAGGCCTAAACAGAAGGGATTAAAACAATTTCCAGCTTTCCCCTAATTAATTCCGAATTCAACCCCCTAACCACTGGGCTATATCCAGAAAATCAAATTTTGGGAAATCGCAAAAAAACCCTGACTGCGTCCATTGGTTTTCATTATAAACCAAGTTTTTACAATGTGAGAAATACAAGATAAAACTATGTAGTTTTTTTTTTTTTTTCAGATTGTAGTGTTTTTACTTTCTTCTATCTTTACAAGAAGAAAGTATTGGATTCGTGAAAATTTTCGAAGGATTTACACGTTTTAGGGGCCAGAGATCCCCAAAAACATGTTTTTACAAAATGTCTCTCTGTGTGTGACACAAACTTTGTGGGCGCTCTATCTCAAGAACTAATGAACGGACTTTAAAAAAACTTTAGATTTAGATTGAGTTAGTTCGTGATATAAATTGGCGCTGATTAGTTTTTGGTGTAAATCGAGCTTCTATGCTGCATTATTATTGATTTCCACAAGCTATATCTCAAGAAGTAAAGCATAGATTTTCAGAAAACTCCAGATTCTCTTAGTCCTTGATATAATTTGGTGCTGATAACTTTTTGGTGTAAATCGCCCAATAGCTGGCGCTGCTATGCTGCATTATTCATGATTATCGCAATAGCGCTATCTCAGGAACTAATGCACGAATTTTCATCAAACTTCAGACTCAGCTAGTCCCTGATATAAATTAGTGCTGTTTAGTTTAACACTACTATGCCGCATTTTTCACGATTTCTGCAATAGCTGTACCTCAAGAACTAACGCATGAATTCTCATCAAACTTTAGATTCAGTTAGTCCCTGATATAAATTGATCCTGATAATTTTTTTGTGTAAATTGCCCAACAGACCTGCTACACAGAACTTTTCACGATTTTCGCAATAGCTGTATCTCAAAAACTAATTCACGGATTTTCATCAAACTTCAAATTCAATTAGAAGTTGACAAAAGGTGTTGCTGATTTGATTTTCGTGTAAATCACCTAACCGGTGGCGCTGCTATGCTGCATTTTGCAGGATGTATTAACATGTATGAGATTGAAGAAAGTTTTGAGATTGCCGCATCCGACTAGTTTCGATGCAGGTTCACCGATAAGAATAGATTGATATAGAAAACTCGATATTTTAAATTTTGGATAAGGCGAGTTTTGAAACTCACGTCCTCATTTTAACATCCCGTGGTGAACCAACACTACACTGTAAAAAAAACGGACTAAAATACGGAAATACTACTGGCAATCTAGACGCCAGTAGTATTTCCGTATTTTAACAGAACTTTTTCCCGGTAAATTACAAACATTTTTCTGTTTTTTTGGAATTTAATGGAAATTTTTCTATAATTTAACGGAAAAAGTTCTGTTAAAATACGGAAATAGTACTGGCGTCTAGATTACCAGTAGTATTTCCGTGTTTTAGTCCGTTTTTTTTTTACAGTGTACCTATTGATAGGTATTTATAGGTAGTGTTGAGTGAATTAAAACTTAAGGGAAATGATGATAAGACTTTAAACACACCACAGCACCAACAATCACCAAAAGATGTTTCTACAACAAAAAGAGAGTGCCCTGATTAAACGCCCATCACGTTATGTGGACATCTGGACTATGTTACAAAAACTTTTTATTTCTTTAAAATTTGTTGTTGTTTAAAAAAAGGGTATGTCATATATTATTGTAACTTTTTTAACCTAATTGTATTTTTATCTCATTTTTTGTTTTAGCTGCAACTTTAGGTCAGAAAGCAGATATCCAACTCCTAGTTTTACTGTAAACTTGTATTTAAATTAAAAATAACCTCTTATTAAAAGTATTCTTCATTATAACATACAAATTAAGCACATAATTAACATGTAATTATGTCACAATCTGGACAAAAAAATAAAAATAAACAGATTCAGACTTCATTTACAATAAATGTGCAATGACGTGCAGTTCAATTATGGCCAACCTGTATAGATTGTGCAATCCTCATAACTTGCTGGTTATTAATTATACTAGAGAAAATTCTTGATAAAAACTGTTTGTCTTTTCTTTTACTTTTGTACTTATGATGGCTGTAAACACATAAGTAAAAAAGAAAAACATAAATATGCTAAAAATGAATGTTTATTTCTAAGTAAAATACACTAGAATCCAGAAAACTATTTAAATAAGGAGAGGGGGGGATGTCAGTTAACAAAGATAATGATATTAACATTTGGCGATGTTAATTTGAAACATGCTAATAACTAGATATAAGAAAGATTTTTTAACCTGCGTTAAACCTAAGGTGTATATTTTTTATTGCCTCGATGATCAAGAGAAAATATTATATACTAACTATGAACATAATATCAAACTCTCTACAATCAATAATAATAACAAAAAAATTAAAATGCACAGAGGGGATCAGAATTTGAATCTTTTCATATTACCTGAATTTTTCTACTTTCCCGTGCAATTTTTTTGAACAATTTTTCCATTTTTCAATATACAAACAAGAAGAATTACAGAAAACTCAATTGAACTTTAAACGTTACTTGATTAAGAACAAAAAACTTCTTAGAGAAAGAACAAAAAACTTCTTTAGATCTGAGTCTTTCTTCGTCAGGCGCAAAGAAGACGTCCTTCTACTATGAAAGCAGCAGGAAGACTCAAAGTCTTCCTGCTGCTTTCATAGTAGAAGGACGTCTTCTTTGCGCCTGACGAAGAAAGACTCAGATCTTTCGAAAGGCCTAGCGCATTTAATAATTTTTGATGGTGTTTTAAGAAGTTTTTTGTTCTTATTCATTCACACCAGTTTTAACTTATTTTCTTTGTTACTTGATTAGCATAAAAAAAATAAAACTGTTAATGAAAAGAGTTTATTTTCTCTGAAAATTATCAATGTTGGTAAGAGAAGAAGCATTTTTTTTAAGCATCAACTTTAACAAATTTGCAAAAAATGTATCTATATTTCTGCAAACATTTTGCAAAATAAATTTTGTATTCAATCTGTTGGCTGAAATGAATAATTATTTGGGACCATGTGAATTAACTACAGAATCTCAGAACGGTAGATCTTCTCTTCCTCATTTATAGTCCAAGTATTGAATGCACTTTTTTTTAAAATTTGATATTCAGATTCAAGCTTTTTCTGCCAGTAGAATCCACAAAGATAGATTGAGATGTGTTGCTTTGTTTTTCTGAATTATCTTTGTGCTTCATTGTTTTGGCATGCTGGGTTAATTGCGAATAACTACTGTTGCTGATGGGAACCGGAGATTTACCAAAAAGCGTGGTAATCATGTTTACTCTTCACACACCATTTGTCGATTTTTTTTCCTATGAACATCAATCTGATCTATCCAAGTTTCACGGAATTTCATCAATCTATGTTTACATTCAGTCATTACATTAATGTAATGCAATAAATATGCCTTTTCTACATTAAAATAAAATAAATAAAAATTATGTATAGCAACTGAATATACGATAAGAGAAACTAAAATACCATAAAAAGTGCTTTAAAAATATATTTCGGTCCTGCCTGGACCATTTTCAATTTTCTACTGGTTAAGACTAGCTTTCCGCTGGGCCACTCTTCGGATCCCCCCTCCTCTTCTTCCCATATTCGCATCTTTTCATAATCATTTCTCTCCAAGTCATCATTTCTATCCAAAATGAAAGGATATGCAACTAAATATTAGAAAAGGTTTTTCTTTAATAATTTTTTTTAATTTCCACGTGTACCATGACTTTTGTGGGAGCATTTTTGAATGTATATTTTATGTATTTTTATTTATCTTACCGAATCGATGGTATGAAAACATCGGGAGTATATAGAATCAACCTAAAAAACGAAAATGGGGACGAAAAATGTTATATTGGAGTGACGAAATGAAGAATAGAAAAAAGAGTAAAAGAGCACAGGGAGGACATAAGGAAAGGAAGACTAACAACAGCTTTAGCAAGGCTCAATGCGGAGGAAAAGGTGGAAATCGAATTTGAGCGTACTAAAAAATTAGCAAATTATGAAAACTTTAATCATGCCTTAAAGAGAGAGGCCGTGAAGATTATGAGTGAGAACAATGCGATCAACTGCATGGAACATGCACTGGTGGAGCAAGGTTGGAGAGAAATGATTACGAAAAGATGCAAATATGGGAAGAAGAGGAGGGGGGATCCGAAGAGTGGCCCAGCGGAAAGCTAGTCTTAACCAGTAGAAAATTGAAAATGGTCCAGGCAGGACCGAAATATATTTTTAAAGCACTTTTTATGGTATTTGAAACTAGGGTTTCAAAGATTTTATTAAATGTAAATGAAGACTGGTGTATTGTGATTATCCTATAGAAACTAAAATAATCGCAATGAAACACAGACCATGTTGAACATTAGAACTAACCCAGCGAGCTAGGGAGCAAAGCGACACACGTGAAAACATTAAGTCATTCAAAAACATTTCTTTACTGATGCCATATCCAAAAAGAAAAAAATGGACACTGAAGCCAAGGAAATTAAGCAGTTTCCACAGACATCAATGTTTAATCTCCATGGCTTCGAAGGCATGTTTAAAAATCCAGCGATCAATGCCACACCCTCCCTCTTGTTTGCAATTGGCTAAAAGTGTGATCATTGTGTGCAGCATTGAGCTATTGTTCTTGCATGCAAATACAGCAAAAACAAAACAGCAGAAACAATCGTAAATGATAGCGGGTGATGATATTAATACCAAATATATGAGAAAATAGAGAAATATAGGACATTTTTTAAGGTTATTTTATAAATATAGGACAACTTTGATCCCTGATGGACTGATCTGAATAGTTAAATATTTTAAATAAAATTTGAAGGACAGTGCATTAAAGTTAGGTGTCTTGCAGGACTGTTACTTCTAATAAGATAATGATCTTAAGCACACTGCTCACATTGTCCGATTACAGCTGCTCTATAACAACAACCACGCACTTGTCACCCATTCACAAATTCAATACTTAAATTCCATTAAACATTTATAGAGTACCTTACAGCAGCAAGTGAATAGTTATTACCAGAAATAAAAAATAGTTGAAAAGTGTTTTACTTTGCAGAATGGAATAAAAATTTTATAAAATATTACAGAAAATCTGGTATAATCAAGAATAAACGGACTTAAAGCAATCCTGAAAATGAAAGGATATGCAACTAAATATTAGAAAAGGTTTTTCTGTAATAATTTTTTTTAATTTCCACGTGTACCCTGACTTTTGTGGAAGCATTTTTGAACCTATATTTTATGATTTTTATTTTTGAAGTTTCTAAAAGAAATTATTGTTGAATTTTTATTGTATAATATAACAAAAAGTGTTATTAAATAATTCTCTTTTGTTAATTCAATTTTATTTGCACTCATTATGGTTAATTTTGCATATTTTCTGAAAAATACTTCCTGTACCATAACTTTTGTGGAATACTGTATGTCAGCTGATCGCCATGATATATTTACAACAAAAGAGACTAGGTTTGAAAATTTTAATAAATGGAATCTTAAACTTTTTAAAGAATAAACAGTATTCCAATAAATATAAATATTTTTTATTCTAATAGGGGGCTCTGCTCCCTACAAGCTTTGCTCATCAAGCACCATCCAGACCACGGCCTCTAAAAACATGCTAATTGTGATATTAGCATCAGATTTCATTTTTTCGCATGCCATATTCTCATTTTTGTGAGCCTGCGATGTTGCTTTCCTGTTCAGCACATCTTTTTTCCTCGCTGTTCCTGCCTTTCTCTTCCCAGCACTTCGCATTTTTATGCAATGCATATGCGCCTGTGGCTTGTTTCTCCAGTCTATTTTTAACATATCACTCGCATCGCACTGAGGTAATAAAGAGGTATGTTTCATTAAGCCAATGAAATGTACTTTCTCTTTTCACCTGCTTTTAATTCGTTTCTCTTATTGTCATCATATTTAATTTTTTAGCTAATGGATTTGAAGCTAATTTGGAAGAATTTTTGTGAACCATATTTATCTACTATTAATACCCATGCATTTGAGTTTACAACAGAATTTTTAAGAAATTTTAGAATTAATTTGATTTCTCAGTTTTTGGGATGTAGAACATAGCACGTGTTCCAAAACTTCTAATTCCAATGTTCTTCTAAATTGCAGAATAAGCCCAAATTTATAAATAGATTTTTAATTGTCAAGAATTTTCTCCTTTGAATCTTATCAGCTATAATTTCTATGCTGCAGAATTTGAAGGAGGATTCTCACCATGGAATATTTGTGGTATGGTACAGTGACCTGAAGTATTTTCTATACCTTCCCACCTCTCCATATGGATATAAAAAAAACTGGATTTCATATCAATATGCGACTTCATTTATCATCAAGTTAGATTGATGAGATTAGAGTGGCTTTCTAGTATAATTTAAATAAGATTACTCCACTTGTTCTTATTTGTTTTTACTGCCAATACAAATTTCATGACACTAATTGCTCCATTTTTATACTAAAAAAAACAAAAAAAACAGATATGTCTGCAAATGGACCCTCAATAGTCATTTAAATTTTCTTTTGTGTATTTTTATTTGTGCACCATGTATCATTGAAAAATATTTGGATACATAAAACAGGACATAGTCATCTTAAATACAATTTTCCCCATTAATTGCTTTTCACACATAATTTCAATAATTTTAAAAATTTCTTTTATTACCTCAATTGAAAATACAGTTTATGGAAATAGTATTAGGCTTTTTAAAATTTGGGAACAATAAATAAAATTCAGGAACCCAGTCGCTTAGTGGTTAGCATGTCGCACTGACACACAACAGGTTCAGAGTTCAACTGCGAGCTGGAGAGTTAACTTAATCATTTATCCCTTCAGGGTTGAAAAAATGAGTACCAAACTTGCTTGGAAACTAAACACCGGGAGTCTTATGCTCTTATGTTAGGTTTACCAAACAAAGTTGGGCACTGTAGACCAAGATCAGTAAGGACTGTAGTACGACAGTTAAAAATCAGTTATTTCAAAATAGGAATTAAATCTCTATTTCAAATAATGAAATTCCGAATAAAAAATTTAACCCCCACCCCCCCCCAAAAAAACCTAAAAGAATTAAAACAGGATTGGACACTGCACACCACAATCTAATATATCACACCCTTGCTTCAAAAGTGCCTAACTAAAAAAAAAAAAATCAGTTTTTCAAGAAATGCAAAAAACTGTTTCCAGGCTGTGGAAGGGTCGGAGGCCATCTTGCAAACACAACTGCTACCTGGTGGCTGGATTTTCAGCGCGCTATCTGGTACTTTAGGTGATTGTTAGAGACGTAAAAACCAAGTAGAATAGCATTCATAATTCAAAAAATCCAATTTTTGAGTTGTGGCACTTTTGAAGCAAGGTTGCAGTATGGCTTCAAAAAAGATGGTTAACTTGCTAAACGTAGTTATGCAAATTCTATAAAACTTATGTAACTGAACTATCCTGACTGATTTCAACATTAAAGAACACTAAAAATATATCTTTGATTTAAAAATTGTCTGCTTCAGTATGTTTATTATACACCTCGTTATAAACTACCATTTCTCATGTTTTATATCCAATAGTTTTGGCTGGATAAGACAAGAAAGTAAAAAGGACACAGATTCATTAGCGGCAGTATTAATAATTTTCTTTAGAAAACAGAAATACTCATGAAAATTTACCTTAATACACTTATATTCCCTCCCTATTTAATTGATGAGTTAAACATTGCAATTCTTTCCCTTGAAAATAAATGAAATTATGAAAACCCAGAAACAAATACAAATATATACTTTAGTGATTCAATGTGAATTTTCCAATTACAAGAATTAATTTGCTAGCTTTAAGAATCAAGATGCATTCTAAAAAAAAAAAAAAAATGTAAAAGAGAGAGAGAAAAAAAATGTCCCTGTGATACTTTTTTAAACATGCAGAAGACTCATTAATATGGAATCTTGATTAGGGAAAGTAAAAAGAGAACGCATGTGGTCTGAATAGGGAAGATCAAATGAGGTCAGAAACTTGATTTCTAACATTCTTTAAATAGTACAAGAAATTACATCAATTTAACACCAGTCCATATCAAAGTAAATCTGAATTTGAAGTTTGATGAAAATTCATGCATTAGTTATTGAGATAGAACTATAGGGGAAATTCTGAAAAATGCAGCATAGCAGCGCCACCTATTGAGCGATTTGCACCAAAACAAACACCACTAATTCATGTCCTGGTACACCTGAATCTGAAGATTGTTGAAAATCCAAGCAATAGTTCTTGAGATAGAGCTATTGCGGAAATCACAAAAAATGCAGCATAGCAGCGCCACCAGTTGAGCGATTTACACCAAAAGGTACAAAACGTCAATTCATGTCAAGGACTAACTGAATCTGAAGTTTGATGAAAATCCGTGCATTATTTCTTGAGACAGAACTATTACGAAAATAGTCTAAATACTGCAAAATGCAGCATAGCAGCGCCATCTGTTGGGAGATTTACACCAAAACGTTACCATCACCAAATCATATGAAGGAATAACGGAATCTGAAGTTTGATGAAAATCCGTGCATTAGTTTTTGAGATAGAGCTATTGCAGAGATCGCGAAAAATGCAGCATAGCAGCGCCACCTGTCGGGCGATTTACACCAAAAACTAATCAGCACCAATTTATATTAGGGACTACTTGAATATAAATTTTTATTAAATTTCGCACATTAGTTCTTGGGATGCAGACAGACTCACAGACTTATAGACAGACATTTTGTAACTAGTATGTTGTGGCCATCACAAAACTTTCTTCTGTATAAATCACGTCAATTAAATCATTTAAATAGTACAAGAAATTACATCAATTTAGCAACAATTCATATCAAAGTGTATGTGAATTTGAAGTTTGATAAAAATTCGTGCCTTAGTTCTCGAGATAGAGCTATAGCGGAAATTCTGAAAAATGTAGCATAGCAGCGCCATCTGTTGAGGGATGTACACCAATACATAAACAGCAATAATTGATATCCAGGTATACATGGATCTGAAGTTCGTTCAAAATCCAAGCATTAGTTCTTGAGATAGAGCTATTGCGAAAATCACAAAAAACAGCATAACAGCGCCACCTATTGAGCGATTTACACCAAACTGTATAAAATGTCAATTCATTGCAAGGACCAACTCATTCTAAAGTTCGGTGAAACTTCGTGCATTAGTTCTTGAGATACAACTGTAGTGGAAATTCTGAAAAATATAGCATAGCAGCGCCACCTGTTGAGCGATTTACACCAAAATGACAATTCATGTCCAGGATTAACTGATTCTGAAGTTTGGTGAAAATTATTGCCTTAGTTCTTCAGATACAGCTATAATGGAAATTCTGAAAAGTGAAGCATAGCAGCAGCACCTGTTGAGCGATTTTCATCAAAACACAAACAGCACTAATTCATATCAAAGATAACTGGAATCTGAAGTTTGATGAAAATCCATGCATTAGTTGTTGAGATAGAGCTATTGCGGAAATCATAATAAATGCATAATAAATGTAGCAGCGCCACCTGTTGAGCGATTTACACCAAAATGTCAATTCATGTCAAGGATTAACTGATTCTGAAGTTTGGTGAAAATTATTGCATTAGTTCTTGAGATACAGCTATAATGGAAATTCTGAAAAGTGCAGCATAGCAGCGCCACCTGTTGAGCGATTTGTACCAAAACACAAACAGCACTAATTCATATCAAAGTATACTTGAATCTGAAGTTTGATGAAAATCCATGCATTAGTTGTTGAGACAGAACTATTGCAGAAATCTTAAAATATGCAGTATAGCAGCGCCACCTGTTGAGCGATTTACACCAAAATGTACAAAACTTCAATTCATGTCAAGGACTAACTGAATCTGAAGTTTGACGAAAATCTGTGCATTAGTTCTGGAGATTGAGCTATTGCAAAAATCGTGAAAAAGGCTGTATACCAGCGTCACCTGTTGAGCGATTTACACCAAAAACTAATCAGCACCAATTTATATCAGGGACTAACTGCATATAAATTTTTATTAAATTCCGTGCATTAGTTCTTGAGATAGAACGCCCACAAAATTTGTGTCACATACAGACAGACAGACTCACAGACAGGCATTTTGTAAAAATATGTTTTTCGGAATCTCTGACCCCTAAAACGTGTAAATCTGTCGAAAACTGAAAGTCGAAAATTTTCACGAATCCAATACTTTCTTCTTGTAAAGATAGAAGAAAGTAAAAATGGGTATAAATCTTATCCATCAGAGGCAAAAAATAGTAGTATTTTTCTTGAAGAAGACTGAACAATGCAATTTTTTGGTGTTTTAAATGATAATTGAAAAGCTAAGTGGAAGAACACGTTAAGTAACAAAAATTACATTTGAAGAAATTTGATGCGAAAGTTTTTGTTGTCAATTTTAATGATGTATTATCTGTTTGATACCATGTGTTTAAAATATTAACAGGTGTGGTACTGAACTCTATCAAAAAAACTTACTCATATTTAATTTTTAAATAATAAAATATTAAATATTAATGAATAAAGTCTTAAATCTTCAAGGCTAAATAGAATTTTGGTATTTTAGCTTTACCATGTGATAGAACACCTGATAACACCTTTGTACAAAAGATAAAATAATTTTTAAGAAAATGCAGCATAACATGTTTTTCCACTCAGCTCTTCAATTGACAATTTCAGTTGTTTAAACATTCTACTATGAAAAAGAAGTTTCATTATAAATATTTATTTAGTATTTGAATTTTTAGAATTTCCAATCTGAATTCTGAAGAATATATACAAATGTCAGAAGCATGTAAATATATATATATAAACTAGATAGTGCCTGTCGAGATTTGACGGTAAATAACTGGAATGTTCCATTAGAAAAATTCTTGGATTCTTAATTAGTTGCTTTTAAATTAATTATTGAAATTGTGACAAATTTTTATATTGCATAAGTGATTCCTATTTCTTGAAGGCGAGCTAGAGGGTGCTGTCAGTCTGACCTATTGAATGAAGTGAAAGAACTTTAAGTTTATAATTTACAACCAATTATGTTTGCCTTTTAACAGAAATTTTCCAAAAAAATAATGGGCAGAGCATTTATTTTTACTTACTACGGTCTGTCTTTTTAAAAATAATAATATTTATTTATTTTTTTTTTTAACTACACGACCTTTAAAAGCTGCCATGAATTTTATTTATATCAGTCTCATTCTCTAAAAGCTTAATTTTGAAACTTGATGCAATTAACGATTTAGAATATATATTTTTTATTTCTTGAATTTTATTATACTTTTTTTCTTCCTCTTTTAAATATTAAACCATGGATATCAAGATAATTTATTTTACAGTTCTTATATGAATATTTTCCTTTCTTTCTGTTTTATTTATTTATTTTTTAGGGAAAAGAATGGCAAACTTTTCTTACTGATTCGCACACTTATATATTCTTGATAATGGTCAGAAAACAAAAGTTGTAGATCAGCTCAATTTATTTCATTTATAATTACATGCAAAATATTTTAGGTTAAATATTTTAAATATAAAATTCTTATTTTTTCAAAATATTTTTGAGTGTTAAATTTTATTAAATGATAAACCATTCAAATAATCATAATAATAAAATGAAAATCATATAACTTCTCCTCTTAATAAAATAAACTGGTGAATTAGACCACTCTGCTAACCAGACCTGCTCTTCTTTTCCTCTAAATGGAAGATCTAGTAAATTAGTGCATGTGCATGCTTCATGCATGTGCAAATGCGTGAATTTTTTTGACTGAACTTACAGAATCAGGTTTACGTTTTAATATATACTAGATAGTACCCGTCAAGATTTGACAGTAAATAACTTGAATGTTCCATTAGAAAAATTCTTGAATTTTAAATTAGTTGCTTTTAAATTAATTATTGAAATCGTGACAAATTTTTATATTGCATAAATGATTCCTATTTCTTGAAGCCAAGCTAGAGGGTGCTTGTCAGTCTAACATATTGAATGAAGTGAAAGAACCTTAAGTTTATAATTTACAACCAATTATGCTTGCCTTTAATCAGAAATTTAACAAAAAATACTGGGCAGAGCATTTATTTTTACTTACTATGGTCTCATTTAAAAAAAAAAAAAAAAAAAAAAATAACAATATCTATTTTTATTTTTTTTAACTACACGACCTTTAAAAGCTGCCATGAATTTTATTTATATCAGTCTCATTCTCTAAAAGCCTAATTTTGAAACTTTATGCAACTAACGATTTAAAATATACATTTTTTATTACTTGAATTTTATTATACTTTTTTTCTTCATTTCTTAAATATTAAACCATGGATATCAAGATAATTTATTTTATAGTTCTTATATGAATATCTTTTATGAATATGAATATATATATCCTTTCTTTCTGTTTTATTTCTTTATTTTATTTTTTTTTTACGGAAAAGAATGGCAAACTTTTCTTACTGACTCACACACTTATATATTCTTGATAATTGTTAGAATACAAAAGTTGTAGATCAGCTCAATTTATTTAATTTATAATTACATGCAAAATATTTTAGGTTAAATATTTTAAATATAAAAATTCTTATTTTTTAAAAATATTTTCTAGTGTTAAATTTTATTTAATGATAAACCATTCAAATAATAATAAAATCAAAATCATATAACTTCTCCTCCTAATAAAATATGACATTATCGAAATGAATTATCACCAAAAATGGTACAGAAACTATTTTGCCGGGCGCTGGGTTCGAACCTACATCATCTACAAAAGTTCAGAGCTTTAAACCACTCTGCTAACCAGACCTGCACTTTCTTTCCCTTAAATGGAAGAACTAGTAAATTTAACTTCACGCATGCGCAAAAGCATGAACTGAACTTACTATTTGTGAATATTTCACTGAACTTACAGAATCAAGTTTACGTTTTAATATATATGATGATACAACTTATCTTTTTTTAAATAGATTATAAATTTTGGCTATAAGAATAAAAAATAGTAATAACTAATGTCATTCTTATAAGTGGAACTTACTATATTTAAAAAAAAAAAAAAAATACACAAAAGAGTAAAAAGATATTTCTATTGGCTTTTTACAAAAGATGATATATACAGTGTGTTTACAAAATAAACATCAATCATTCATTGCCTAAAACATTCTCTTGTTTGATTTGCTTGGTTGGAGGCTGCTCAGAAGAACGTTGTTCTTGTTTCTGTTCAAACTTTCTTTTCTTTAAGCCTTTAACTTTTCTTGTCTGTAATTTACCATAATCTTGTCTTTCCATATGAATACGTCCATGTGTGCTTCCAAATACATCCCTTTTGACATTCTTTATCTTCCTTGGCTAAATATTAAAAATTGAAAACATAAAAAAAAAAAATAATAACGAAAAACTTCATATGCAGGGTGTTTAAAAATATATACACACAATATATTTGCTAATAACTAACACGCTCTTCTTTTTTTTTTTTTCAGGTTTAACTAAGATTAATCCACACTCCCAATGACGATGCTCTAGACCATTATAGTCGGCACTGTTTTAGGAATTAAAAAAGTGTATGCATTTTTTTTTTTAACACCCTGTATACCTAAGTTTCAAATGCTTAGGTATTTAAAAAAAATAATAATATTCCATAAATAAATAAACAAAAGATTAATGAAGTTTTATTCAAGTTGTGCTATACCAAAACTTGGGAAGAGCTCGCCATAGTGTACTTTAGGATTAGCCAAATCAGTGCTTATTGAACACAGGCTGTGAACAGCATGACGATTGAGCAGGCCTGCCACAGGCGACTATTAGCTAGCTTTCATTACAAAAAGTAACAAGCTACCTATTGCAGCCATTCGGAGGAAAGCACTTCCGAAAAAATTTTGTATATTTTCACCGATCATGACCCTCACACCCACCCTCCATTCAAATGTGACTTATATACAATAGACTCTCTCGAATCTGCACAGATTAGGACCAGAGAAGAGTTTAGAATTTTGAGAATTTCTGGTCATTGCTTTGTTTACATTTTTTAAACAGTAACTTAAATGCAATAATGCAATCAAAATTATAATAAATACTTGCAATATAGTAAAATATTAACATAATTAACCTTTAACTGATGTCACAGAAATTGTCACATAACTAGTGTGAAGCAGTCTGTGAGACCACTGCAACGAAAGATGAATAAAAGGCACGATTAACTCATAGGATGGTGTTTATGTAGTAAACTTTTTGCACAGGACTGTTATAATTAAAATTCACCTATTCAAAAGTCTCTGGTGATAATACTAAAGTTCCAAACGGAACACAATCTCAGTAGTGTTTGTAGTTAAACTGAAAATTGCAAGTTAAACTATAAAAATTGAAAAAAGCCGCGGTCTGAGAGACCGGTAACATCAGTTAAAGGTTAAGTAAAATAATAAACTAAAATCATAAAAATTAAGATACTTTAAAAAAAAATAATTAAATTATTAAAAGTAAAGGTCCAGTAAATAATAGTAATGTTTAATTAAATATGCATAATAAAGATAAGATACATTTTCATTAAATTATTCAATGAAACTTTCCCCATAAAGGGTACCCTATTAATTCACACCAAAATCATAAAGTAAAGAAAGGATTAGCCAGTCTTAATAACCAAAAATGCTTGATTAATACATAAATATACTTGATAAAAAGGCTTGCAATCACCAGTGATATCATCAATATCTTGATTTTTTTTTTTTTTTTTTTTTTTTTTTTTTTCAGAAATAAATTTATACTTCCTTCATGAAAAACTGCAACTTCAGTCATATTATTGAGAATTACATGTTAAAATACATACAGAATGATATAAAACTAAACATTTCTGTAAATTTGCCCCTACAGCTGAGCTGAAAGTTTCATTGTTTACATCTGCGATGTGCGGATTTTAGGGAGTCTACTGTATGTGTGTGTGTTTTTGTCATGCGATAACTCTCGTATTTATAAACCGATTTGGATGAAATATATTGTGTGTATAGTACAGTGTCCGAAATCCTCAACGGTCCGCTGGTCCAAGACCACCATGAATTCAACTGGACCACTAATTTGAAAAATTTAGTGGTCTGCAGGACCAGTAACATTTTTTTCCCCTCTCTGACAGGCAAACATAAATTTTCCCGGCCCTAAGAAAACCACAACCAGACACAAATCACACAATTTTATTTTATTTAAAAACATAAAATTAAATAAATAAATCAAAAAAACATTTGCACCTTACAGTAAGTTGAAATAAATAATTGGAAATAAAATATCTAATTAATAATTTTATAGCTCTAATTTATGTACTGTTGATTATTTAATTTTCAGAAAATTATATTATAAATTTAGTTTTTATTATGAAGAAAATTTTAGATAACTGCAAAGTTTGGTTTATATCTCTAGGTGTGTGTGTGTGGGGGAGGGGGGTGCTCACTCAAAGGGCTGAAATGACTTCATAGAATTTTATGTCATGGACCAGTAATGATGCCTGCGAACCAGTAAATTCTCATGATCACTGATCCTTGGTACTAAGGGCTTTTTTTTTAAAGTCTAACGCTATAGTACATACAAATATCTCGACCAAGTTCATCCGCCATCTTGTTTCAAAATGGCGGCCATTTAAATATTTAAAACTAAAAAAAATACACAAAAAATGTATTTTATGTTTAAGTGTTAGGCCTTGATACAAGGATTCCGGACCGGAGTATTTTTCTCTAACTTGAGATATAGCAGTTTGAAATTCTAGGGTGGTTGACATTTTGAAACAAGACAACAATTAAAGAAAATCAGGTATTAATTTATGAGTGTTAGTGGACGATAGCTTCAAATTCTCACCAAAACTAAGCAACCATAAATGATGACAGCTTGGCTATAGCTTACTAATTTGGCGCAATTCTCATTAAAATTCAGTATTGACAAATATTCTGTTATCAGGTTCGTCGCATTTTAGCTTCTTAAAATTTGCAAAATTTAAAACCAAGAAATAAGGAATTTTTATTGAATTATCTAATTGAGTTCCACTAATTTTAGCTTCGTATGTTTGAGTAAAATAAGCTATATTAAAAAAACAAACAAACAAAAAAAAAACAAAGAATATTAAGAAAGCTACCTTTTCCTCCCGGCACATGCCGAAAGGACTTTAATATTCTATTTGCACCACTATTTTTAAAATATAAATTTTTTAGTATATTTCTCTTGCACATGTTGGCAAAGTGTAGTGAAAGATTTTTCTTTTGAAAAAGTGGTGTGAGACAGAATTAAAAGATAGTTGCCTGTGGCAGTCCTGAATATGGTGCCCATTGTCATAATTACAACCAAAGAAAAATAAAAGAATCTGTAAAATTTTAACTTCTTAAATCTAAAATGCCTCATGTGAATTCATAAAAACAAAACCTATCCTATAACCATCTGACGGTTAAGACGAATCGATAGAGACCTCATTCATTAAAATCCATCCAGCTGTTGGGATGATTCGAGGGTATAAAGAAATCCACATACACAGATACGTGTGAAACACATAACCCTTCTCGGCAGTCGGGTAAAAAGAACTAGTAGTCCAGGCAATAGGGAATTTTACCTAGCAAAATTAATGGTAGTGCTGGAAATCGGCTTTCTAGATGTTTTTTGAGTCGCTGAACCTGAATTTGTAACTTCCCACCAAAATTTCCCCCGGCAACCTCCCCAAATTTTCGTAAAAAGCCCCCCAAAAAAGGTTTTTATTAAAAAAATCAATTTTTTTATTGTTTTAGAGAAAAAATTCAGAAAGTAGACAAAATTTCCAACAAATTTGATATATGACATTATGACTTGGGATGAAGGGGAAGGGGGGATCTGCCTCGGAACATGCGACGCGGTGCTGCGTGGACTAAGTTGCGTAATTCCACTTAACCACTCACACGTTT
The DNA here is from genome assembly GCA_963932465.1 of Maratus speciosus. NCBI lineage: Eukaryota > Metazoa > Arthropoda > Arachnida > Araneae > Salticidae > Maratus > Maratus speciosus. Next base: position 431,214,587 of record OZ010792.1, read on the forward strand.
ACATTAGCCCTCCCATCTTCCCTCCGAACTTTCTCTATAAGGTTTACTTTAAGATTTTTGGGTCGCTGAATCCGAATTTTCAACTTTCCCCCCAAAAAAGTTGTTTTTAACCTAAATTTCTTATTGTTTTAGGGGAAAAGCATTATGAAATTCAGAAACTATACAAAATTTGCAACAAATAGGATATATGACATATGAATTAGGATGAACGGGGAGGGTGAGGGCTGCCTCTGAACATGCATTGCGGCTCTATGTGCACTAAATTATGAAGTTCAGGCAATTGGGGATTTTATCTGGAAAAATTAATACTAGTTCTGGATTTTGACTAACTTTATGTTTTTTGGTCGCTGAATCCGAATTTGTAACTTCCCACCAAAATTTCACCCAGCAACCCACCAAAAAATTGATTTTTTGAAAAAATTTGGTTTTTAAGATAAGCGCACAGGGAATGTTCCGAGGAAGCCCCCTCTCTCCCCTATTTCTCCCATATTCATTATTTTGTTTATCCTACGTCATAATGTCATATATCCTATTTGTTGCAAATTTTGTGTAGTTTCTGAATTTCGTAATGCTTTTTCCCTAAAACAATAAGAAATTTAAGTTAAGAACAACTATTTTGGGGGGTTATGGGGGGAGGGAAATTTTGGAGGTAAGTTAAAAATTTGGATTCAGCGAACCAAAAAACTTAAAGTAAACCTTATAGAGAAAGTTCGGAGGGAAGATGGGAGAGCTAATGTAAACGTGTGAGTGGTTAAGTGGAATCGCGCAACTTAGTCCACGCAGCACTGCACCGCATGTTCTGCGGCAGATCCCCCCTTCCCCTTCATCCTAACTCATAATGTCATATATCTAATTTGTTGCAAATTTTGTCTACTTTCTGAATTTCTAGCTACTTTTCCCCTAAAACAATAAAAAATGGAATTTTTTAATAAAAACCTTTTTTGGGGGGCTTTTTACCAAAATTTGGGGGTATTGCCGAGGGAAATTTTGGTGGGAAGTTACAAATTCGGATTCAGTGACCCAAAAAACATCTAGAAAGCCGATTTTTAGCACTACCATTAATTTTGCTAGGTAGAGTCCCTATACGGTCTCTATTACCTGGACTATCTAGAAAAACCCTATTTTATGCCAGTACACATTTTTTTTTTCATTTTAACAATAATGTCAGCATAATGATAACTAAAGAGAATGTACTATTGTACCAAATGTGAGATCACTTAGTGAACGGGAATTGTTAATGTTCCTACAGGGATATGCTGTGCCAAACAAAGAATGATCAAAAGATGCAATCACTAGCAAAGAAAACAAAATTACAAAATAAATAATGAAACATTAAATTTATGACTATAAACTGAATGACAATAACAAAAGCATAACGTTCATTTATTCCTGAGGGTTTTCTCATATAGTTATATATGTCAAAGAAAAAGAGTTGTCAATTGTAAAGCCAATTAAAGCTATATGATAGGCTATTTTTTAAAACTTTCAATGTTTATCATAAAAACTCTCATCAAATTTTATAATTGCAATTCACATGGTTTCAATACTGTTAGTTAAAATACATGAATCTGGCATGGAAAATTCAGAGTTTTTATTTATATTTGGTTGAAAGCATGAATTAGTGAATTTATGGGTCGATAGAGGGTTTTTTTTTTTCTTGGGGCCCATTTTGTAAAAAGTAAAAGTTATTTTTGTGAAATTTATTATTATTTATTATTTTTTAAAATAACATTTTGTCATGAAAGATGAAATACTGTTTCTCAAATTTGAACCAAATCTTTATTAATAATATCTTTTTTAAATACTTCTGCTAAAGTTTACATTTCTGGTGAACTTATTTTGTTTAAATATTAAACATTTTAATAAAAATAATAAATGAAAAGTATGTTTTTATGGAATGGAATTTTGTGAAGGGGCCTGTTTTATTAAATGGATTCTTGTGAAGGGGCCCTAATAGGCCCCAAATTTTGCCTGGATTGACCCTTGAAATTATATTGCTGCAAATGTTAATTTACATTATTGCATTGTGTAAATGACTCAGCCATAAGAAATATTTATTGCTGAGTCATGTGTCAGTATTAAATAAAAATTATTAAACCTATGGAGGAATATTTTTCCTAATGTATAATCAAACCAGGGTATAAAAAAATCATGATTTTTATTTTAATAATAATAATAAAAAAAAAACACTTTTTTTTTTTAAATCAAAAAATCAGATTAATTTGATTTCAATCGAATTTTTTTTTCATTTAAATCAGATTTTTTTAATTAAAATTAACTAACGGCATTATTTCAAACTTTGAAGGCTTATAGCATGCCATTTTTAATAGTTTTACAAATGCAGTTAAGATAGAAGTTTGAAAGTAATATTTATTTATTTATTTTTTAAATGCATACAAAGTTTAATTAAGTAAAGTTGTGTAATGATTACATCACTTACTTTAAGAACTCTCAATAAGTAAACAAACAAAAAGTCTCAAAAAGTTAACACCATTAAAGGTACCATTCATTGCCTAGCTTCACCAACTCACCATAACAGCTCACATTATTACATATTATTTTAAATATGTTATTAATACAATAGTATATAAAAGGATAATTCACCAGTAAAGAAATGCAAGACTAAATCCAGTATAAGCAACCAGAAAAGTACTAATGAATCCTTTGTTCAGTGTAACTAAAATATTTTTTTTTTTTGCAAATCAAGAACAAAATACAACAATAAAAATAGTAATTTTATAGCTGGCCATATTATAAACCTTAGTTCTTCTAAACTCTTTCATAATAGAAATTCATTATACAGATATTTTCAGAGAAAAAAAATGAACAAAGTATCAAGGTAACCAATTATTTATTTAATTTAAATCGTCTGTACCTTGTTTATACTATGGAAATGTAATCATGAAAATTTTAGCTAAAGCAAATTTAATGCTCTGTAGAGAAAAACTAATTTTTCTGCTTTACCAGAAACTGTTGCAATTTCTGTAAAATTGAGCCATATGGGCTGCTTTTTCCTACCTGCCATCTTTGTGTTGCATTTTTTTTTTTTTTTTTTTTTTTTTCAATTTGTCCTGTACTACACTAAATATTGCTATCTAATCTTCAGTTCAGTGTGAAATGGTAACTTCAAGCAAAAGTTGATGAGTAAATTGCTTCAAGTAAGATTGAAAAACAGGTCTTTAATACCTATTGGTCATTTCTTTGTTATGTATTTACTCTGGGGGACTACTGTTATCCCAATTCAATAAATTCCCTTATCTCTCTAGTGAGTATCTACAAAGAAAAGCAAGCAGAGGATTGCTGTTGAAAATGAAAGACCATTCTCTGAGTGCATTGAGAACACACACCTTTATTTTTATTTTTTTTTTCTTTGATTTAAATAAAATGTACTCTTTTCAAAATTATTTTGATTTAGAGTATAGTTAAACATTATTAATGAAAAAAATAAAAATATATATAATTGTGTGATTTTAATCACTGATTTTTTTTTAATCAAGTGATTTAAATCATGATTAAAATCAAGCTGATTTAAATCAGTATACCCTGAATCAAACTTTAATTTTAATGTACTCTGATTCCAAAACTCTTCTATAGTTTTTTTTAAATATATATATATATATATATATATATATATATTTGTCCTCCAATTATACTTTCTATTTGAGAAAGATAATAATTACCAGCCAAGTTTCTGATACAGTGGTTTTCACCAAAGCTCGTTACTTTTAGCTTTCCTGGAATTTTGTTTGAAATTGTCACCACGGGCCGACACACTTGATAAATTTTTCATTTTGATATTTTTAAAGTAGCTGAAGTTTAAGCAATAGACTTATGTTTAGTTCTAATACTCCAGGTTTTTAATGCATCCTAATGTGAGCATTTTTTTTTTTTTTTTTTTTTTTTTTGACTTAGCCATTTTGTAAAAACAACCAGGTGCTTCCTTATAAATCCAGAAATCGTCAACTGCTTGTATCATTTTGTAAAATTTGCTTAAAAACAATTTTGTGCTTAAAAGTTTGCAGGGGTCGATGCAGGTTGCAACTCCAGTTACTCAAATTCGAATTAAGAATTAATAAACAAAAATTTCTTTAAATCCCCTTGCTAAAGATTTTGTTTTTCGTGACCTGATTTTATTTACAAATTACACATTTTAAAACAGTTTTATGAAAAAGAATGTTATGAAAGGGGCCTATTTTATTAAAAGTAATTTTGTGAAGGGGCCTGTTTTATTAAGTTCATTTTAGTGAAGGGCCCCATTTTATTAAATTTATTTTGTGAAGGGGCTTATTTTATTAAATAGATTTCTGTGAAAGGGCCATAAATAGGCACCAAATTTTGCTTGGATCGACCCCTGGTTAGAGATTGTTGCTTTGTTCCATTTTTAAACTCCATGGTCTGGAAGAAAATTTAAAACATAATTTGGCTGAATATAGTGTTAAAACTACAATTATTAAAACATATTTAATAGAAATTACTAATGATATAACTTGATTTCAAATTATGTTCAGCACGCTATAGTTCATCTTTGAAGAGTAGCCACACAGCAAGCCTTTCAGTTTATGATACTTATGAATATCTAATTAATAAGACACAACTCTAATTGATGGATAATTCAATAAATAAAAAGTATTAACAGTTTGCTGTTTATAAAAATATGCATGAAAATCACTTATAATGAATCAAACTAAGCTAAAAATTGCTAATAGTGAAAAAAATACCTTTATTTAGATCAATATACACTTCATCGCACTAACGGTGACATTTTCAAGATCATTCTTGATAGAAATATTTCCGCAAAAATTTTTTTTAAAACAAGAACTTGGTAAATAATATCACAAGACTTCATGCATAATGAAAACCAGTGCAAAAGTAAAATAAAATAAATGGATTTTTGCAAGCGTGAATTAACTTCTACTTCTATGTAGGTTTAGTAACAATAATAGAAATTAATTCACGTTCACAAATATCCATTTATTTTATTTAACTTTTACACTGGTTTTCATTATACATGAAGTTTCATGATATTATTTACCAAGTTTTAGCTTTTTAAAAAAAATTGCGAAAATATTTCTATCAAGAATGATCTCAATGTCGCTGTTTGTATGATGAAACATATGTTGATCTAAATAAAGGTATTTTCATCACTATTAGCAATTTTTAGCTTAGCTTGCTATTTCTCAACTCACTAATTTGAATTCTATAAAATGTATAAATAGACTTACAAGACAAGGTTACATATAAACACTTAGACATAGAAAAGAAAAAAAGGTAGGGATGGGAACAAAATTAAAATAAACACTTGAAAATAGAAAATGTACTAATATAATCTGTAAAATAAAGATTTTCTATTTATTTTAAAGGTATCTCAATACTATAAAATCACCACAATCTGCATGCTTGAATAATAAATAAGGATGGCAAATGTTACATAAAAATTATCAGTAATATTTTGGTAAATGTAGCAACTTTAACAGTTTAAAAGAATGACAGAATAAAATTTTAAAATTATAATTTGCAAATCTTATTACATACAAAAAAAAGAAAAAAAAAAAAAAAAAAATGGAAAATGGCTTTTCTTTTCTTTTGTAACATGTTATAGTATTTTAAGTTAAAAAAAAAAAAAATCAAAATACCTTATTCTAATTTCCATTAAAAAAAGACAATGGAACAGTTTTTTCAGAAAATCATTGAAACTAATCATGTTCCAAATTCACTGTAAAATCTAGAATAAAAATCCATTTATATACCTTAAGCTGCAAAGGTTTCCTGCATGCTGTCTTAAATAAATCATCTGATGCTAATTTCGTTCTTCGGAGCACAAAGTTCATATGTGGACCTATTTCTGTTAATTCAACTCCAGGAACTTTTGAGTCTGATTTTTTCAGAGTTACTCTAATAAAAGAGTTATTAATATTAAAAATATAAACAAAAATAACAGAAAAATTTACAAATTGCACCACATACCTTTTAATATTCAGAAAAAGCAATAGGCCAAAGCATCAATAAATGATAAATCTACATATCCTGCTACCACCATGTTACCACCAGGAAAAAATCGCATGTTTAAAAAAAAATTGTAGAAGCATTCATAAAATGTAAACTTTTAAACACAGCTACGTTAAACGATACACTAATTTTAGAAAGGTGAAATGACTTTGATGCTGAAAATGACATCATTATCAAAAGATCTAATGAATGAAAATAAATCCATGATGTAAATGATAAAATATTTACACACTGTCATCAGATGATTGTTTTTGATTAATAATTCAAGTTGTTGATACTTAGATTATGCAGTTCTGTTAGAAAATCAAAAGTATTGAATCTTCTGCAGGAAAATATTTTAAAACCGTTGGTTAGATGCTAACTGAATTCGCTTACCTTTATTTCTAAATGTAAGGAGACTGAAAATTAAAATGGGGTATTTGGCATGCATAGAATAAAAAATATATGAAAAAATAGTTCCAATCCCACTATGGATGTACAGAAGAACTAATATTTGTGTGAAATTTTTTGTGAATAAAATAATTAAATATTCTTTTCGCGGGATTAATAAATAATCAAATAAGATATATTCATATGACTGATTGAGATTTGGAGATAAATTACATGCTGATAGGGTGCATGTGTGTGTGAGGGAGGATGAAATCACATATGCTTCTTTTCGAAGATGATTTAAAGCATTTGGATTAAATGAGTATTATACAGATATTTGTAATTGTTGTGAAATAGAATATGCCAGCTGATTACAGGTTTTTTTCCCCAAGCGATTCTGACTAAAGTAACAGCAGTTTAATTTTATTTAGACTGTGTGCAGTCTTATTAAAGAAGCGTGCAGTGGTTTATTTTATTTAGAATTTTATCTCTTGCATTTATTCTTTCTTTTTTCTCTAACACCTTCTATTTTTTTTTTTATCCCTTAAATAATGCATTGCAACTGTAGCATCACTGTACATACATGAATACATACATGAGATGAAATCTTTGTACAATAAATGCTGGCATGCATTTAATACAAAAGTTATTTAAAGAAAGATATACAATAGAATTTTATAACATAATTTTAGTGTACGACAGAAGTTAGTGTGTGTAAATTAGGAGAAATGAAACATATTGGTAACAAATAAAAATACATAAGAGAATTTTTTTAATATTTTCTATACCCTGCAGTTTCTACTGATGACTAGATTGATGTAATTACCTAACCTCTTCAGTAGTGTGCATCACATTACTACTAACATTCAATATAATATGTAATCAATATTTGTTCCTTTTTGTTTACTTCACCCATACACCATTCTGAATTTTTGTAAGTTAAGAATGCCTTGGAAATCTCTTTCCTCCAGGGTTCGTATACATTTCTTTAAATAAAAATAAAGAACTTTCAAGGACCAAAACAAAAAAAAATGTAAGGACATACAAATTAAATTAAACTAATAAATTATAATATGCATTTTTTAATAAAGGGTTTCATTTTTGTAAATACAAGTTTTAAACATTTGGCCAGGAAGGGTGGTAGGGGGATTTCAGCTCATGGCAGTAGAAATTTAGAAAATTTTAAAATAACAAATACAGCAGAAGAGAAAACTAAGTCGGATGTGCCAATATCAAAACTTTCTTCCATTGAGATACTTCAAAATTCGCTATACGAGTGCCAAAATTAATAGGCAATCTATGCCCATGATGAGAGTTCTAAAGATATGAAATTTCGTGCATTAGTGCTTGAGTAATGACTAAAATCGTGTAAATATTGCAAAATGCAGCATAGCAGCACCACCTGTTGGTTCATTTATTTACACCAAAACCTCAGCAACAACTTATGTCAACGCTGAACTGAATCTGAAGTTGGATGAAAATTCATGATTAAGAAATAATACGAGAGTAAAATTAAGCACTTTTAAGGAACTTTTGCAGATTTTGCATGAAAATAAGTACTTTTAAGCACCAAAAATTCTTATTGAAAAATGCAAGCACTTTTAAGGACTTTCAAGGACTGTACGAACCCTGCCCTCTGCTTGTTATTCTAAGTATATAAGAAAAAGCAAAATATCTGTTGTTTCCAAGTCTAAAAAGAAGCACTTATTTCTTTCCTCAGAAAAGCAGTGTTAATATTATCATTATCACTTTCCTTTGATATCATTTGCTGATGGATATACAGAGGTGCCAAGTTTCAATGAAAGTTATCAGTAACCAGAGTTGGGGGCTGATTCTGCATACAAAAATAGGGGCGAAATTGGCGTTTTTTATGCGACCCATTGACTAAAATCGCGATTTTTCCACGATCTTTTTGACTAAAATCGCGCTTTTTCCTTGATCTCTTGACATAAATCGCACTTTGTCCGCGATCTTTTGACGAAATTCTTGTTTTTACGTGACTCTTTCACGAAATTCGCGCTTTTCCCGCGATCTTTTTGACTAAAATCGCGCTTTTTCTGCGATCTTTTTGACTAAATTCGAGCTTTTTCCGCGATTTTTAAAAATATAAATCGCAGTTTGTCCGCGAACTTTTGATGAAATTCGCGTTTTTTACGCGATCCTTTGACGAAATTAGCTTTTTTTACGCGACAAATTGACGAAATTCGCGCTTTTTTTCGCGATCTTTTGACTAAAGTCGCGCTTTTTCTGCAATCTTTTGACTAAAGTCGAGCTTTTTCCACGATCTTTTGGCTAAAGTCGCGCTTTTTGCGCAACCCTTTGACAAAATTAGCTTTTTGGCGAAAAAGCCTTGTTTTTTCCGCGATCCTCTGTCGAAATTCCTTCACAAAATTTGCGTTTTTTCAAGCGATCCTTTGACGAAATTCGCGTTTTTTTTTTCGCCGTAATTTTTAACTGGTGTCCGTAACGCCGTAATTCTTGTTGCAAATCAGTAATAATTACGGACAAACCGTAATACTTGGCACCTCTGGATATATGATAAAAAATACACATCTACTGAATACTTTCTTATTTAAGACACACATACAAAAATCAAAAACAGAAAAAAAAATTATGTAGATAATGGTTGAACACTTGGTTAAACAATCTATGGATAATTAAGGTTTGTTATACCTATTTTTATCATGCAAAATGTCATATTTGTAATTTCACAAGTTTTGCACTAAAGAATAGCTGTGCGATTATCTACCTGACCTTTATTTGAAGCAACAATGAACAATGTTTAGCATAACTTTTGTTACTAACTATATATAGAATAGAAAGCAAAAAAGGTGGGTAAATAACATTTTAAGATACAATATGTGAATGCAAATGTTTTAATTACAAAATACAAAATTGCTAATTACCTGTAACTTCTAAAGAGAATCTTTTTATTTACAACAGAAAATACAAGAACATGCTCTAAGCCTTGAAGGTTAATACTTTCAATAACGGGACCTCTAAAAAAATCTACACAGAATAAAAAATCATGTAATAAACACAATTTTAAATATAGCTGTAAAAAAGCTCTAAATAAAACAATTAAAATTATTCCTAAAGATAGACATACCTGCTTACTTTTGAAAATGGCAAAATGACGTGTGAAGAGCATTTCACAAATTTTTTCCCTTGTGGCCCATTTTTTAAGTAAAATAAATGGCTTTTTTACACTTTTTAAAAATACAGTATATATGACTACTGTTAAATAATACAGTGATGACCATTGCAAAGTTAGGTTGATGAGAAAAATATGAAAAACATTATCATATTCATTAAAAAACTGATTTTAAAGACAGCCTTTTTTTTCAATTCCTACTATTAGCTCACACTCTCCCTATATTTATTTATATATTTATCTTGTTCAAATTTTCAATCGTTAATAAAATACTCATTATTCATCCTATCAAGTTGAAATAAATTTTTTCGAACTTGTACTGGATGACAATTGATGTTAATACAGTTTTTTCAGATATTAATTAATTAATTAATTTTTAATTAATTAATTTTAGTTTTGCATGGGAAACAAAATGGCGGCCATTGGTTATTGAAGGTCAATGAAAGTATTTTCATTAAGAGATTACCATAGGGGGGGACCCTGTTCTGTCGCCAAATACCACCAAGTTTATCGCCAACTTGGCGATATATCGCCAAAGTCAAAAGTGACGCCAACATGGCGATATCTCTAATATTTCGCCAAATTCCCATAGAGTTCCATTGTAAACCTACTTGCTTATAGAAAATCAACAAATTGAGATATTTTAATGCAACAAAAACTAATATTAGCTTAAGGGATTATATTAAATTTTTCTTTGATGGCCTAAGTAGGAATTGACTTGAAAAACAAAATTTTTATATTACTTGTTGTTGTTGTTGTTTAAAGAATGTTTGAACAAAATAAATTAACGGGTACAGAAGATACTTATTACCTTAAGTCTTAGTTAAAATTAAAGTTTATAAAAAGGTCTAGTTTTGATTTTTCATAATTGTTAATAATTATCAAGCCAAGAAATTTATTTTGATTTAGACCAAGATATACTTTAGAATGGAAGTGAAGAGCATTGTGTTGAAATTAAAATCCATAATCTGTAAAATATTCAAAAATCCAGAAAATTAAAATAATTCAAATCACACACACAAAAAAAAGAAGAAGCTTTCCTCCTTATTTTTAAATAATTTAACATAAAAAACTACTTTGTTTTTTCATAATGATGAAATGAGAGCTGAACCCAAACAAAATCTGGGTGCTCTAAGGGAAAATTTCAATTAATAGCAAGGCATTGCAAAAAAAAAAAAAATCCCTTTACAAAATTCCATTCCCTAAAAGTAAATTCTTTATAAAATTTTTTGATTTTGTTAAAATTTAAAATTTGCAATTTGTAAACAAAATAAGCCTCTAAAACCTTTAGCTGAAACGACTTACAAATTACGATATCAGGGTTTGTAAATATCATATTTTTGAAAATATCAAAAATATCTGATATTTTCGATATATATCTGATATTTTCAAAATAGTCAACTTACAAATATTTTCGAGCATAATATAAATTAGTAACTAAAACATATTGCACTTAATATGAAAACTCAATCAAACAATATTCTAAAAAAGAATTTTTCTTTTTTTTCACTTAGAACAAAATAATTGAAGAAAATCTAATTGAAAACAGATACAATTTGCTTTATACACCTATATGTATATAAACTATAGGATTTGTATCAAGTATCAAGAAAATTTTATATTTTAGAAGACAAAATTTTAAATACAAAGTTTTTTTTTATTGAAGAATTTTAACATAAATGTAAGCTTGTTTTATTTTTTTTTCCTAACCTGTTGTACAGTTTAGATTTAATTAAACCAAAATTAGAAGATTCTTTTCTAATAATGCTGTATATAAATGATTATCTAAATTAGTTTATTTTTCAATGGCTGTTCTGAATTAATTGTCTCATATACTTATTAGTTCTACATTTATAGTGTTGACTCTAGAAAAAAAAGGGCCGCCGGGAGGGATTTTTTAAAAAAGGGCACACTTGTATCTTGTTCACAAAAAATATTTTGAACTGGTTTGTTTAGAGTCTCTTAATAGAATTTGCTATATTTTCCTGCGATGAATTGAATTTTGCGATGCTCTGCCTCCCCTCCCCCGTCAACTGACGAATTTCATTATTTTTATTCAGTAACTTATTGGCAAATTTTACTTCAAAGGACCGATCAAAATTTGCATACTGTGCCGCTCACTAGAGTGTTAACTCAAAGCCTGAAGAGTTGAAGTAAATTTGACGGGAAAATTGCACGGAATAAGAATGAATTCATTCCACTTCCTGATTAATTCACATCTTATGCTCGAAATTCTCGCTATCAGATCGGAATGGGACCTTGCAGAAAAATATGCACTTGCTTTCATGCAAATTCTGATAGAAGATAAAATGGCGGATTTTGAATAAAGAAGGGCAATTGGGCACTGTGAAACTCTCTTAAAGTCCATGTCCACAGGGTGCATAGGAAGTGTTAAAAACGGCTGCCGGGCACATCGGAATAGTTAAAAAGGATTACCGGGTGCATAAAAGAAATAAAAAGGGCCGCCGGGTGCTGCGTCCTACTAAAAGGTGTTATATCATAATAACATAACATACTATTTCCCCTTATAAAACAATTTAAATATTTAATTTAATAATAATTACCCCCTAAAATTTAAATACTTCAAATTAAGGAAATGCTTATAACATTATTTATCTTCCTAACGATCTCTATTTACTTTTTAAATTCAAAGTTTCGTTTTAGTGTTGCCAATCTCTAATAAGATATTTCAAATATAATTTCTAAACTTTTTCAGCTATCAAAAATTAAGAAATAATATCTAACTTAATTTATATTATAAATTAACAATGCTCTTCCAAATTTAATAAATGATTTATTTTCAATATCAAGATCGTTGGGAAATAAGAGATAAACTATCAGAATTAAAATAATCATCTGAATTCATTTATAAAATAAATATACATTTTAAATTAATTTTTCCCATTTATAATAAATTTTATCACTTTAATTTTCATTCAAAAACAATTTATTTTGATTCATTTTTCAAATAATATTCATTTTGAGTTCGTTTGAGAACGTTATCAGACCAGCCAATCACAGGCTGGCCGCTAACTTCGTTTCTCCCCAAGCGACGAGATTTTCTCTCTCTTAGGCGTGAGCTCTGAAAGAAAAAGCACGTAGGAGGCGGCCGGCTGGTGATGCCGTGTTAAAATAACGGCACATCAGTTGGCTGGCTTTACTACAGATATAACTTTATTACAGATATTTTCTTCAATACTAATAATAACAAGATTAAAGTTATGAGATGTGATGAAAGTTTATGATTAAGTTCACTCATAGGAATGAGCGGTTGGAGAAGGTATCAACGACTCACTTATTCTTCAATGTTGGATATCTGGCGTCTTGGGAGCCGATCGCCTCCCAAATTATTTCAAAGTGAAAGTGCCAAACCTCAATGTGAGCAATTCCATTCTAGGAGGTATTTTAGTGTGAAATATATCAAGTAAAAATCTTCGTACTTCAGAGGTGAGAACATTCCTTTTATCCTAGATGTATATTTGCCATTACATCCACTTAAAAAAGAGAAGATTGTGAGAACGTTTAATTTTGTGACACTAAATTAGCAGCATACTGAATTGATACCGAATTTCAGGATTTGAATCCTGAAGCAGAAATAATAGAAATTTTCTTCATTTTAATTAACTCTTCATAACTGGATTTTAATCTTGAAACGTTATACTATTTGCATGCTACGTGTCTACACAATTATTTGAACATATTCAAAAAAATGTTTCATCTCACTTGGAGATCGCAGAAATTTATGTATGATGTATCTTACAGAGCTGTAATCTATTACTCATAAATGTTTGTTGGTAATTTAATATTGTAATTTTTCCTTTTTATCTGCGCAGATAACTTCCATATATATAATCAATTTCAAATATATTAAATAAATAATTATTTAAATTTATCTCTTTGATATATTTATTGTGTTTGAATATATTTGTTTTAAGAATGTCATGTCAGCTATATTCAGTAGATGTTTGAAGGATGAGATTAATTATTTCAACTTTCTTTATCTCAGCTCGATTCTCATATTAAATTATAGATAGAAGGGGATTAATATTAATTGCAATAACTTTAAAATAACTTTCCACGGCGCGATGTACTGCTACTTTCGCTCCGGCCAAAGTGGGATGTTGGGTGTGTGGGTTTTGAGATTTCAAATGTGAATTTGGGATAATTATACATGAATTAATTATCTTGAATTCATTTCATACTCTCGGAATTCACATACCCAGCACCTCACTTAACAAAAGGGTTTAGAGTCGACACTAATTTAAAAGCTTCAAACATAAAGCTTGGAAAAAATATTTGTTTCCTTCTTTGCTTAAAAGTCATTGCCAGAGACAAAAGTTCTTTATCGACAGAATGACACAATCAATAACAGTTGAAAATTTCATTTACACTTGTTTTGACAAAAGAAAATATTAAAATTATCTTGCACATTGATATTTTGAAAATAAATATCAAATATACAAAATATCAAACATCTTGATATTTTGAAAATAAATATCAATAATTTGAAAATATCGAAAATATCAAAAATCTTGATATTTTAAAAATAAATATCGGATATATATCAACAGGGGTCTGTCCAGTCTTTTCTCACAGGGTCCTGTTTTTGTAAAATTGTGAAGTTTTTCTTATTTTTGTGAAAATTCTAGTCATAATTTTGTGAATTTTAAATTATTGATGTCGTCATGTTCTATTCCTCATGTATAAAAAGCTAAGTAATATGCTCTTTGGTGAATTCAACTTCTTACTTACAGGTTAGATTTTATTTTTAAATGACTAAATTTGTGAAAAGTTCAATTTGAGAGTGGAAAAATCCTGTGAAAGATCTATTTAAGAGACAATTTTGTGAAGGGTCCTGTTTTGGTATAAAATGTTTTGTGAAGGGTCCTGTTTTAAGATAATATATTTTGTGAAGGGTCCTTTAAAGGACCTAAAATTTTCCTAAACATATCCCTGATCAAGATATATATCATGATATATATCAACGAACCCTGATAGTATCAATAAATACTTAGTTTTGATTGAATCTTTTTACTTATTTTTGCAGTTTTTTGTTAACATTAGCAATTTTTTTTTTACTGAGACTATTTGATGAATTTCGTGTCATTTTTAATTTTTTCTCCAAGCTAAATGACTTTTTAGAAAATATTTGTAAATTCCCTGACATTTCCTATATATTTTGAAATTTCCCTGACTACTTTGAAATTCCATGACTTTCCAGATTTTCCTGACTTACCATGATGCTGGGAACCCTGAAATAAGTGACACAAACTGGCCTACAAAAAACTATGAGAAGTTAAATATTTATCACAACAACTATATAAAGAATAGAATTTAGATTTTTTTTTTTTTTTTTTTTTTTTTTTAATCTTTACTAAATCTCAATTAATGTAATTCATATCATCGTATGCAACTTCTAATAAATAGCAGTTATATTTTTAATTCCTTTACACTTAAAATAAGTATTAATATGTATTTATTTATGACAACCAGGATAAGAAAATGACTTAAGTAAAATAATACATCACTAACTTTTAAACTTATACTAAATACATTACTTACCAATAAAGAAATTTTTTAATCTTTTATATTCTGGAAGTTCATCAAATCCTTCCGTAAACAGTAACATTGGTTTAGTGCCAGTGGGAATTTTCGGTGTCTATAAAAAAGGGAAATGATTAATGACAGTAACATTACTATTCATAATAATCTCAATCATTTAATAGCATATACTGAAATCAGACTTAGAATAAACAGTTCTCAAATAAATATGCAATAATAATCAGAAGAACTTTTCATAAGTATACACTGACCAATAATTTACAGAAAACTTGATATTCCATGCTACGTTACCACGGGTGCAATAAGTCTATCCAAGCCAAGACTGAAAACTCTTTTGATCAAGGGAATAGCCAAATTGAAATTGGCTAGAAAATGTGTGTCTGACATAATGGCTAAAAATTTATTTCTTACAATAAAGGAAAGTTATTAAAGTTCTTTATAGTAAAATTACTATTATTTATGTATATAAAGTAGAATTTACTATCAAAAATCAACACTGAAGACTTGCACTCATGCATGCTACTTAAAAAAAAAAAAAATAAAAATCATGTAAATTTTCTTTGCCCTATAAGTTTTCTTTATTATTATTAATAATAAATTTGGTTTATAAGAAAATTTACTCAAGCACTCTACTGAGAGAAGGTAAGATTATATATCCTTGAACTATGGCTATAGATAGGTTATATGATTGTGAACAATGTGACCACTGATCAAAGCTAAATATAATAAACATAAAGGTGACTGCACCACAGTTCATCCAATAACAATATTTTCAGTTTTTAGGCCTTCTCTTGCCTACCATGTTCACAGAAATTTGCAATTCAAGTGCTTGCGTATGCCATCTGGTGGAGAAACAATATAACTTCTCGCTTCAGAAAAATCCTGTGGAAGTATATTCCTTTACATATTTTTTTAATTTGTTCAGAATGATTATTTTTTTGCAAAAATTCAGATTTCATGTGACATTTGTGTGACAAAATAGTATTTATCACAATTAGAATATCTAAAACTTCCAATCGCATTTATATATTTACAATAAACAATGATTTCAATGGCATTAGTTAAAGGAACAATTTTACCATACCAACGGCTGCGATCAGCACCTCTATAGGCCGTTTTAAGCCTCAATATTACACTAAACCAATGATTTGCTTTCTTTTCAGACTTAATAAACTGCAAATATACTTACACTCTACCATAAGTCTTAGAAATACATGCAGATGCATAATATTTTTTAACTTCATTTTATTTTTAGTTAAAAGCCTTTCTTGCATGATGTAATAGAAAGAAGAAACATCACTACATTAATAATACCTGTATTCTGGAGACGTAGATGATGCTTAATAATTATACCTGTATTCTGGAGACATACATGATGCTTAATAATAATACCTGCATTCTGGAGACATAGATGATGCATCATTTTCAATATATTTACTCTCAGATGTAAATTTGCAAAAGGACATCATTGACAAACGTTTAAATTTATTAAGCAATTTCATAATTTTGTATTCATGAAAGTGTGTCATTGATTGTTCTGGTTCCAACTTTAGCAACATGAAATATTTTGAAATGTTACAAAAATATTGATGAGTAGTTTCACGCCTTGACATTTTCTCATAGAGGAAAAATCATTCTAAATGGGTAAAACACTCTTCTACAGGAGTAATGGCGAATACTGAATAATCTTAATATATCAACTACTACTGGTGTAATCACCCTATTTGAGTTTTTCATATGTGAAAGAAGAGTTTTTAAGGGCAAAGAAAAAAAATCATGAGAATTAAATCTTGATTTAAAAAAAGATTTTGACTAAAGTAATGTTGAATATTTAATCGTAAAGATTGAAATTCCACCCTTCCTCCTTAAAAAGAAGCAAATAAAAAATAATGCATCAATTACATTATACTTTGAAATATTTTACTGCTATACAGTCCATAATATTTTTTTCTCCTTTATTACAACTACAACAATATGCATATGGCCACATAACAAATCAAAACTATTTTAACAATCGTTTTTGCAAATATTTAATCAAAATTGTTTTTAAGTATTAGTAAAAACAATTGTTTAGTTGAAACTTAGATAAATTTATGTAAAGTTAGTTTGCAATGCAAGTACAGCTAACAGTGCAAAATCCACACAGTTTGAGATCAATGATTTTACAAATTATAGAATTTGACAAGTTAGACAAGACTATTGTTTATGTTTTGCTTACATATTTTCCTTTTAAGCAATGAAGCTAAATTTGCATTTCAGTTTCAGCCCATACTTTTTCAAAATGACGATTTGTTATTGGCACCAAGAGAAAAGTAATAATCGCTGAAAACTTAGCTCAATGAAAATTTGCATAAGGAAATGGAAGAGGAAAAAAAAAAATCTTTTTGTGAGTATTATTCAATGCTGAAGTACAAAGAAATTATTGAATGCACTTAAGCATTACGATACTGTAAAAGTAGCAATGGTTTCTTTAAAAATATAGATTTAATTAGATTAGATTCATAAAAAGGATATTTCTTGTTTTAATCAAACTTAGTAGTAACTGTCTTACTTTTTGTGATACTCGGAGGATAATTATAAAAGAAATAATTCGGTTCACTTAATCAGATCAAAAGTTTATACAGAATTTTAAGTCCCATTTTTCTACAAACATTATTAAAACATAATTGAATTAATCAGTTGACATTGCATAACTATGGCAAGATATTTTATCAGTTCTAACAGTCTAACAGGTATCTTAATCAGTACTCATAATCACATGAAAAAGTTTAAAATAACTTCCCATGTAATTCAACTTTAAATGGCAACTGTTATTAACTAAATAGAGCAATTTATTTAACTTATAGACACACCAGTTTTACTTACTTTAAAATCCTCCAAAGACTTGAATTCTTCAATTCCTAACTCAAATATGTCTAATACTTGGAAGTCATACATTCGTCCAGCAATTAAATTGTTAGGTCTTTTTTTATTATGAGATCCAAACATAAACAAAGATGCATCATTCTTTTTACAAAAGAATTCCTAAAATTAAATACATGAAAATATATAATAAAGATAACATCCAACATAAACATCGAATCAAAATATAATTTATTAATGAAAACGAAATTTCATAAGCATTAGTAGACATATATAACAGAAGTGGAATCAGCTAATAAAAATATAAACAGAAAAGTTCCATGGATTCGGAAGTAATAGACAAATAATATTTCAAGATTCAGGTGCCGTGTTTAAAATATTAAATATAAAGTCTTGATTTTATTAACAAAATGTAAACACAACAATTAAAATATTTAACAATTAAATAAGACAGGGGAGCACATCAAGAGTAGCTCCATTTTCTAGAAAAAATTTATACCATACTCGGCAGTTTGGGATTATTATGTAACGGCGTGAGTGACAGTCAAAACTCTGCCCACCACCATGTGATTCAACAAATTCTTAACATCAAATCCAAAGTTGGAAGTCAGAGATGGGAGTGGTGTTTACAGCCTGGATCATTCCATAAAATTAAATGGGAGTTCTTGAAGATCAATCATTTCTGAAATTAAGTTATTTATTTCTTGTGAATTGGAATAAAAGAGTCCAGTAAAAAAAAGGAGAGAGGTCTACTTTTGTGTGAATTTTACTTTTACAGTGGAAAACAGTACCAAAAATATGCTCTATCTATTGGTGCAAGAACGATGCAATGCCATTGATTTGCTTTGATGCTATACAAGACATATTTATGTCACCTTTATCATTTCAGTGCAGAAAGGAAGCAGCTTTAACTGTTTCCTGCAAAATTGGTAAAAATGAAGTTACCCCTTTTTTCATTAGACGTTTCAATTGGAATTCCAATGTAGGTTCTTTAATAGTGAACTAAAATAAAAAATCTTGCAACAAGGTGAAAGTTGAAGCTAAAATTGCATTATTTTCTTATCAGTATATTATGCAATTTTCATACGATAATAAATAATTCTTACCTACCATCGAGTTCAGTAGTAGGTTCGTCCTTTTAAAAGGTCATTCTACCTTTTCTTGTAGTTTTCTCCCAAATTACATACTTAGCAGTATTTAACCAATTGGCTATGTTTATGTACGTTGTGCACGTGGTAGTAATCATTGAAACAAAAGTCGATTTTGTCAACGACATACTAAAAGGGTTAAAATAAATTCCCTGAAAAAAAAAATCTAAATTGCATTTTTTTAAAGACTCATTTGTACTAATAAAAGAAAGATGTAGTGTGTGTTTGTTTGGATGGGCTAGGGAAGTCTATCGCATATAGAACAGAGGAACAATGGAATTTGGAAATTCGGATAAGGATAGATTAGTTCTTCCCAACTTTAGTAATTATCATGGGTATAAGCAGGATTGGGCAGGTTAGAATAATGAAGGTACCTTAGTCTGTTTGGAAAGGTTTTTTCGTTTACAAATATAAAATCATGCAAATGTGAAGTTTGTTTGCAAAAACAGACCAGAATGTGTGTTGTGTAACATGTCCAAGTATTTGCTGCCAGAAGCAATGGGGCCTGCAACTCTAAGTTTGTTTTGGATAAATTTTCCTTTAAAAGTATAAAATCAAACAAAATTGAGGGTCTACATTTCTGAAGGCAATTGTCCCCTAACATTAAATTCTTACCAGAAAAAAATGTCTGAATTCAACACTGATTTTAGGTATATTTAAGGCATTATCCTGTGCCTGGACAATGTCAGGCAGGCAAGCTAATTATAAATAATTATCAATTTTTAAATTCTTTGGTAATCACAATCTCAAATAAAATAATAAATAAGTGGAAACATAAAAGTGTAAAATAATATCAATATAAAGGTCACATATAGAGAGTTAAATAACTCTCTAAAACTTAACAAGTCAACCAAAGGATTTAGACAAACTTCCACACTTCTGCCGAACGAATATTGAATTAATTGGAAGTTCAGACGTGTGTCTGAGTCAAAGCTTCATTACCTCCCAAATCATCAATCTGTACTTTTTAAACATGTGCACCTTAAGTAAGCATAGGCATATGCAGGATTTTTATTATTAGCAGTCCAGTGGGGGAGGGAGCTCATTCTATTAACATAACTGCCAACAAGGACAAGGGGGAAGGAGAGAGCCATTGACCTTATCTAGATTTTGAAATTTAATAAAAAAATTTATCAGATTATTTTAAAAACTGATAAAATCTATTCTTCCCAAGTGACTTTAGAAAAATTAAAAAATTTTTTTTTTTTTTTTGCCAAGACAATTTTAATTTTGTTTTCCCTTTAATGTTCACATGTTTCAAATTTATCTTAAACGGAAGGTTCAGGAAGGCAAAGCCTCCTGACAAAAAAATAGAATTGTTTCAATTCTCCATTTTAATAAATGTTGGCAGAAACTTTATTTTTGAATATTTAGTATTTCTTAATTGTTAAATTTTCACATTGCTTTTTAAGTTGTCATTTAAAACTTGTCTTGTACAAGGAATTCTGACAAAAAAATGCTTCGAACTATTCTGTATTAGTTGTACAGAAATGTAACTTTTATTGTTTTACTTGTTAGAGCATGAAGAATTTTTTTCTATATAAAAGACCCATTGACCATATAAAAATTTTCATAACTTTTACAAAAGCAACTATTTATGTAAATAGATGTTAAAAATGATGAACAATATTTGATACATTTTTGCAACTGGAACTATACCTCTATAAGCTTATAAGGCATTAGCTTTGGACAACAATAAGCATCAGCAGCTTGTATAGCAGATATTTTAAAAATTACCATTAAATAAAGGAACACCAATGTAAAATCCTTGTAAGAAAAGGCAGAAAATCATTTCAGAGATAAAAGGTATGGCATACTATGCTTAACAGCCCTAAATCACTGCAAAAGACTATCAGTTAAAAAAAATTTTGTTTATGCAATATCAGTCCAAATTTCATACAGGACTTTTTAAAAAACATATTTAGGACTTTCAAACCCCCAAAGCATAAAATTGGAATGTATCATTTACCTAACTCTCCTTCTCAGTGGGCATTCTTTTCTAATATTAGAGAAACTTTTGTACTACCCGGTAGCAAAAAGTTCGAGATGGGAGACAGGTGTCGCAGATTTTCTTTTGTCTTTTGCAGATTCTTTTTCATCGAAACTTTATTTTGCTTCATATTATGTTTAGCTTTAGCTCTTTATTACTTAATACAAAAAGTTAAGATTATTATTAATAAAAAATTATAAAATCCCTAAAAACGCTACAGGTAAGTGATGTTTGATTAATTAGTGCTTCAATTGTAAAAATATTTTACCTGCAGATTATTTTTTGTCCCTGTAGTATCTGTTGCAGACACTTGGTGAAATTTCTGCTACTGGGCTGTACTGTATAAACCAGTGGTATTGCAACTCAAAAATTATGGAAAATGCTCAAATAATCATTTAAAAATAAACTGAACAATTACAACTGTCAATAATTAATAAAATATTTATATGAAAATAATTGTTCAAACTAATCATTAATGCCATAAACATAATGGGGATTCCACCCAGGGATGATGTAATTGATATTTTATGTTACAATTCCCAAGAGTTTAATCGCTTGAAACTATTTAAAAAGCTAATATAAAAGATATGTAATTGCTAGTTTAAAGTTACAAAATACAGTATGGAACCATTTATCCAGAAACCAGTTAACCGGAAAACCAGTTATCCAGAAGGATATTCCTAACAAACTAATTTCAGAATCTTTACAGAAAAAAAGTATCATATACTGCCAGTTTGACATATGCATTGCTTGAAACATCTGTATAACTTAATGACAACATTTAGTATTTGAAATGGAAACATATTTAGTTGTATTTTAAGTCTTAATTGTTTTAATTTTTATGCAGAGGAAACAGTTAAGAATTTTTGTTCCCAAGGGATTCCCATAAATTACCTTCTTTCAAACTCTGATTAACTTTTGATCTTTCTTGCATCTGATTTTTAATCCAAGTAATCTAATAATTAAAAATCAGAAATAACGCCACAACCACATATATTCCACAAAACTTATCAAATGGACGCTGTTATAATGACCAATCAGTTAACTGAAAAAAACAGTTATCCACAATACATCTGACCCCAACCATTCCAGATAAATTGTTCTGTACTGTATATTAAATAAAATAGTTGTAATATAAATGTGACTTGAGATGACATTGAGTCGCTGATCTGTAGATTTACATATCAGAAATATAAACAATACTCTTAATAGCTCTTTATATATAGAATTTCTCTTCAAAGATGAATTTTAAGAAATTTAATATAAAACATTGAATATAGAAAATAATCTTTGGGCAGATCATATGGCTTTAAAATTGTCTTCATTTAAAAGAAGAGGGCTTGAACCTAGAAACCAGGTCAATAGCAGACCTGGCATTTTTTTTTTTTTCATTTTAATTTTTAAAACACAGAAATACAACAGTATGAGAATTTTCTGCTATTTAAATTATTCTAATACAAACAGTACTTTAATGAATGAATTAATATCTTTTCAACTCTTAATTATAATAGATCACAGTATTATTCATTTACAATAATTTGAAAGAATATTTCACATTATACAGTGATGGAACAGCATGGACCTCATTTTGGAGCAGGAAATAATTTTGGAGCAGCAAAAATGCTGATTTTGGAGCATCAAAATGTAATTTTGGTTTACCTTGCCAAAATTCGCATTTTTTCTGCAATTCTTTGACGAAATTCGCGTTTTTCCGTGACTCACGAAATTCGTGTTTTTTCGCAATCCTTTGACGAAATTTGTATGTTTTTGCGATCTTTTGACGAAATTTTCGCAATCTTTTAATAAAATTCGCATGCTATTCAGACCCTTTGTTGAAATCAGCGTGTTTTTCACAATCTTTTAATGAAATTAGCGAGTTTTCCGAAATCTTTTGACGAAAATTGCAGTTTTTTTGCGATCTTTTGATAAAATTTACGTTTTTTTTTCGCGATCTTTTAACGAAATTCGTGTTTTTTTTCCGCGATCTTTTAATGAAATTCACATTTTTTTTTTTTTTTTTTACAATCTTTTGACATCGTTTGGTAGTTTTTTTGTTTTTTTTTGACGAAATTAGCAATCCTTTGATAAAATTCACGTTAATTTCACGATCCTTTAAAAAAATTCGCGTGCTTTTCGCGATCATTTGGCGAAATATGCATGTTTTCTGCAACCTTTGGATGAAATTTGCGGGGTTTTTTTTTGTCAAATTAGCATTTTTTCATGATCTTTTGGCTATGTTTTGTTCGTTTCTTGACAAAATTAGCTATCCTTTTTTCAAAATTCACGTTTTTTCCTAATCCTTAGATATTCACATGTTTTTCGCAAGCTTTTGACGAAATGTACATTTTATTTGCGATCTTTTAACGAAGTGGGCGTTCTTTTGACTGCATTTTTTTTCGTTTTTTGAGGAAATTAGCGCTCCTTTGACACAATTCACGTTTTTTTTTTTTTGCGATCCTTTGACTAAATCGGAGATCTTTCGATGAAATTTGCATTTTTTTTCTATCTTTTAAATAAATTAGTGTTTTTCTGCGATCTTTTGACTGTGTTTTGTTTGTTTTTTGGCATAATTAGCGATCCTTTGGCAAAATTCACGTTTTTCCCCGTGATCATTTGACCAACATCGCGTGTTTTTCGTGATCTTTTGACCAAATTCGCATGTTTTTCACAATCTTTTGGCGAAATTCGCGTGGAAACTGACAAATTTGCCTCAAGAATTACTATTGATTTGGCGCAGTTGGACGCAATTTTGTTGAAAAATGATTTGTGCAGAAATGCACAGCATTAAGGATTTAGCGCAATTGGAGCAGTTGTTCCATCACTGCATTATAAAATTCTTGGAGTTAGACTATATAAAATATTTCTCTGTAGTTTTGAAAATAAGTTAATTGTTACTTTTATTTTATCTATGCAATGCATAAGGTTAATCTTTTTGATTAAATAATTAAAATGACTATTTTCTAACTTTTTAATTTTCACAATGTTAGCAGACTTAAAAGTTTTCATCAGTAGAGAATAGAGATAAAATAAATTAGAGTGTATAAATTATATTATAGATATTTTTAGAGTACTAGTAAAATGAAAGAAAAAGTAACAAAAAGAAATACTCAACTAACCAATGGTGTAACATCTTCCATAGGTTTTATGTCTCTTTTGCTAAAGAAAAATGCAATAAAAATCAAGTGAGAAAGCAAAATTTGCATTAAAAAAGTTCAAGTATAGAAAAATAAGAAAATAATGTAAAAAAAAAATTATCAGTAAATACTTACTTGTTGAATACAGTTGCCAGAGGCTTCTTCAGACTTGCCTGTAAAAAGTATAATTTTTTTAATTTGAAAATTGAAAAAAAAAAAAATCATAGAAACATATCACTTAATCATCAGAAAAAAAAAAAAAAAAATCATTGAATATTTTTTCATGGGTTGGACCTTGAGAGGCGATAGTATATTAAGGAATGCAACAAAGCCCAAAATCGTAGAATACTGGCACTCCATACAGCACGCCTAACTTCACATCAAAGAAAATGCAAAAAGCTGCCATTTAATATCTCAGCAGATATGGGACATATCATTCTGATTTTTTAAAAATAGTCATATCTGATGCCTAAGCATATGCTGAAAGTTATACAGTTCCTACATACAGTGTATTTTAATATCTGGAATTTCATTTTAAAGTGAAATGAGGCAGTTTCTTGGTGTCATCGTGTCAATCTATTTTTCCTCATAAATGACTAGCTATTTTTTAAAAATTAATGTATGATATTAATCATTTTCAGATGTGACTGGCTTTTTTTTTTTTTTTAGGAAAACATATAATCCAGTTTAAAAATGGGACTATATTACTATACCTTTAGCATGTTATTCTATAGGACTTCGGACAGTTGAGGGGGGGGGGGGGGGGGGTATAAAATGCTGATATGTATGAGCATATATCCTTACACTGAGTTAAGGTTAATGAAACTTTTCCCGGTCACAGTTAATATATCTGAATGTAGCCTATAAATTATTGTGCTGTATTTTTTAAGAATATCATAAAATAATTTGATTAAAATAATTCCATTTTTCGAATATTCCACTTATGGAAAAATGTGTTCTGGGACGATTTTGAAATAGCAAATGCATTATGATTTGAAAACACAATACAATATACTGCTGATGCATGTTTTTTTTACACTGATTTACAAATTACAACACATGAGTCAATCAGAGCAACAGAATTTCTGTTTTCAAAAGTCAGGGAGGAGAGAAAAAAGCCAAATATTTTGAAAAAAAAAATTGAGGACACAAAGAAGCTATTGGAAAATGGGACAGGACGCATCAGCAGTTTAAATGAAAAGAGCAGGGTGCAATGCCCTTTGAAAAACCTCAAATGGGAACATTAGGTTTACATTTATGCATTACACATTAAGAAAATTTAAATGTTGATTAAATTTATAATACAATTTTATTTAAAATATTAAATATAAATTTAATAATCATTTGGATTTTCTTAACACACAATATATGAAAAATAATCTTATTTAAAAAATTAAAGTGAATTTTATTTAATTATGCTCAAGTATTACACATTAAAAAAATTCAAATATTTATTCAACTTCTGGAATCAATAAAAGTACAGTAACGTTGCATAAAAAAACATATATACAATAGTATCATTTATTTACAGAATAATTTCCTGTTGCGATGCAAAAATAATTTTTCTGCCTTTTTAGGCAAAAGCCGATTATACTTTTTTTTCATATATAATGCTTGCCTCTGAGAACAAACATTCACCTACACACTGCTGGCAGGAGCTGATAAATATTTCCTTGCCAATTGTGATAACTTGGTAAATTCAACAGAATTTGCTTTCCACCAGTTTACAGGGTTGGAAAAAAAACGGGTTTTTTTGTAAAAAACCAAAAAAACCGGTTTATTTGGTTTAAACCAGGTTTTTTTGGTTTAAACCGGGTTTTTTTATATATAATTTCCTATTGCATACAGATGCATATCTGTTGATAAAATAAACATTTTTGGATATTATATAAGTAATATAACTTTTGAAAATATTTAAATGAAATAATTACAGTCAATTATATAGAAAATTTAAATCATTTCTAATTTAAACATTATTAGTAACAGCTATGTCTTATGTTCAAAGTAAACTGCTCTACACAGTGAAACATTGATACGTTGAAAATCGTATGAAGATTCCTTTGATTAATAATATAATACTCAATCAATAAACATTTGATGCAGTTTCATGAATATATTATATTATTCTGTGGTTGTTATTATTATTACTTTTTTAATATCCAAATACTTCAGACGGTTATTTTGTTTTCGGAGTGATAACTCTAAGTGTCCAAGTCAACATTTTTGGCCATTAGATTCAGCAACTAACAGAAAAGATTGATTGGTATTATTGAAGTGCTATAACTAGCACTCAATTTTTGCAAGCTGTGTTATTCAATTTGATATCTTAAGTTACACTTTTAAATTCTTTAAGGATAATCTTCCCCAATCCCAATCCAGAAAATTTTCTTTTACAACTTAACCAAAATCTTAAAGATCATTGTATTTTGTTATTAACTGCTGTAAATAATCTGCATCTTTTAAAGGAAAATATTTTATGCTAAATATTGAATATTATTTATCTATTTTACCTTTTCCAATTTCGCATGTTTTAAGAAAAATCTATAGGGTACCATATCTGTTCAAAAGCACATGCTAATTTTCATTCTACATGCATAGAAACATGACCTAGGATCATTATGTCTCATGTTGACTGCTGAGATGAAGTGTTAAAAGTAGAAATTACTTCTATCTATAATTTAAAACAATTAAATTACAAAAAAAAAAAAAAATTAATAGATTTTTTTATTAAAAAAACCAAATGGTTTTTTTGACAAAAAAACCAATTGGTTTAAACCGTGGTTTAAACCATGGTTAAAACCACTTGGTTTAAACCGTGCCAACCCTGCCAGTTTAGTGGACATTCACAGTAAGAGTGATTTATCAAAAAAAAAAAAAAAAAAAACAACTGCTGATTTCCTGGTTCATTATTTGTAAGTGGCTGAAATTTGTTAACTGTTTTGTTTTGTTAGTAGCTGAAATCTGCATGAAGCTATCTCAAAATGTGGTCTTTGACTCATTATGAACATCTTTGCTTGTTTCTGCCACATTTGAATTTGTTTCAGTTTCAGGAACTCATTGTTTGAGATAGTAGTCATAAGTAAAATCAGTCAAGATTTTAACTTGAGATGATTTTCTTTAACTTTATTAAAAATTGCAAGTTTAAACCTGGAGTCTAGCAAAATTGAGATGCAAAAATTTTTATTATCATGAATATGTTTAAAGCGTACATTCAGGTTTCAAACCAGGCAGTCTTTAAATGTTCCAACACAAAAAATTCATTCCCTTCTCCAGGCTTTGACAGATAAAGTTTGAGAGCTTCCACCATTTGAATAACTTCTGAAATAAGTGGTGTTGTTAAACTATTTTTTATTGTAACTTGTTCAAAAGGTTTCAATAAACTTAAACATTTCTGTCAGAGCAACCATTGACTTGAATTAAAACTAGTTTGAATTTTGTTTTTAATTATTTTTAAGGCTGGGTATATTTAATAAGAACTGTATGAAGATATCGATATATAGCATTTTGATTTAAATCAGAATTTATGAATTAATATTCAGCTATAAGTTGGCTGAATACCGAATATTCGAACCACTATTCGTTGCATCATTAGTTTTCATTTTTAAAATACAGATTACTATTTATAACAGTTGTCATAACACAAATCTTTAAGATTTTGTGTCAAGTTGTAAAGGGAGATTATCCTTTAAGAATTTAAAAAAAGAAACTCAAGATATGAAGTTGAATAAGAGACAGAGTTCGTAAATATCAAAAATATCCGATATTTTGATATATATCTGATATTTTCAAAATGGTTAACTTACTACTGATAATAAATATTTTCAAGCATAATATAAATTAGAAGCTAAAAAATATTGCACTTAACATGAAAACTTAAACAATGTTCTAAAAATGCATTTCTCTTTTCTCCTCCCCCTCCACTAAGAACAAAATTGAAGATCAACTAATTGAAAACATATACAATTTGCTTTACACACTTATATAAACTATAGGATTTTTATCAAGTTTCAGAAAGTTTTATATTTTATAAAGCAAAATAAAAAATATTAAATACAAAATAGATTTTTTTTAATTGAAGAATTTTAACATAAATGTAAGCTTATCTTATTTTTTATTCCCTAACATATTGTACAGTTTGAACTCAACTAAACCAAAATCAGAAAAGATTATTTTCTAAAGAAACGGTATATAAATGATTATGTAAATTACAGTTTATCTTCAAATGGCTGTTCTGAATTAATTGTCTGACATAATTATTAGTTATACATTTAAAAATAAAAGTTTCAAACATGAAGCTTGGAAAATATATTTTTCTTCTTTGCCTAAAAAAGTCACTGTCACATAAAAGTTGTTTATCTACAGACGGACATAGTCAATAACAGTTGGAAATTTCATTTACATTTGTTTTGACTGAAGAAAATGTCAAGATTATCTTGCACAGTGATATTTTGAAAATAAATATCAAATATACAAAATATCAAACATCTTGATATTTTGAAAATAAATATCGAGAATTTAAAAATATCGAAAATATCAAAAATCTTGATATTTTGAAAATAAATATCGGATATATATCATGATAATATATCAACGAACCCTGATAAGAGAGGATGCAAAAATTGAGTGCTAGTTATAGCATTTCAATAATACCAACCCTTTTCGGTTAATTACTGAATATAATGATAAAAAATGCTGACTTGGAGTTATCACTCAGAAAACAAAATAACCAGAAGTATTTAAATATAACAAAAATTCTTTAACAACCACAGATACTGTGTATTTATATTTAAAAAAGTTAACCATTTGGAGTTACTATATTCAAGATGAATTTGTTCATAGTTGAAGTAATGATTCGGTCAAAAAGAAAATACCAAAATGCTCAGTGAATTAGTTTTCACTGCAAAAAGATTTTTACAGTCAAATTAGAGAAAATATTTCATTAATTTGGGATCTTATTCCTATAATAAAAATCCCATAAGAGATTGGGTATTTAAAAAAAGAAGTTCATTTCTCCTTTTAAATAAAAATTTTGTTGAATAAGGATTAAACACCTGTTTACTTTTGACTCAAATATGTAACAAAACAAAAATACCAATATTTGCAGTAGTCTGCAAAGCTGGTAAATAATTTCTTGTATCTTTTTTTTTTTTTTTTTTAAACTCTGCAGTTTTGGAAGAGAAATGTCAAGTGATAATATGGAGATGATGTAAAAATCTAACTGATAATTGCCAAATCATTGCAGGAATTCTTTATGAAAAGCTTTCTTTTAAATAAAGGTCATAATTTCTGACAGAAAAATTAAACATCCCAGATAACAAGTATTTCAAAGAAAATGTTTTGAATAGGAGTGGAAAAATATATTTTTGAAAATGCATCAAACATTTATTTATTATTATTAATCAGAATTTCCTCCCAGACAGTTTCAGGGAGATGATGCACCATACCTGCCCTTTGGTATACAAAATAGCACCCCCTCTTGCCCTCATTCAACAAATTAACATCTTCTAGCCGCTCATCCAAAAAATTTGCACCCTTGTTGCCTCTCAGTAAAAAAAAAATGTTTTTCTCCTTTTTTTTGCATTAAAAAATTTGCTTGCATAGTAAAAACTGACGCAGTGTTGCCTCGAAAGGCTTTAAAAATCAAAAGAATGAAATTAAAATAATGCCTTTCAGAATCTGAAAAGTGTTCTTAAGAATCTGAAAAGTGCCCTTAAGAATCTGAAAAGCACCCTTTAGAAATAAAAAAAGTGCCCTTTTTCACCGACAACAGCCAGCCCTTTTTTAAACCCAAGGGAAACTCTGTATTAATCAAAAGATTCTTGATAAGATTTTTATGTGTAGAGCAGTTTATTCTTAGGACATAAGACATAGCCAGGGTTCGAAATTAGCGGTTGCTAGTTGTCAAATGCAACTAAATTATTGCATTTGATGACTACAAAATTATTCTTGGTTGTCAAATTTGGCACCTATTTCTTTTTTTTTAACGTTCATTTAACAAGGTTGGTAAAAAACCAGTTTTTTTTTTTAAAAAAAACCAAAAAACCTGGTTTTTTTGGTTTAAACCGGGTTTTTTTTAGATATATTATCCTATTGCATATACATGCATATTTATTGAAAAAAATAAACATTGTTAGATATATAAGTAATATAACTTCACTTAAAAATAATTTAAATTAAATAATTACAATCAATTATGTAGAAAATTGAAATCATTTAAAATTTAAACATTTTTTAGTAAAAGCTATGTCTTATGATCCATTAATAAAATGCTTTACATATACATAGTGAAACATCAATACTTTGAAAATCTTAATAAACAATCTTTTGATTACTAGTACTATAAATAAATATATGGTGTAGTTTCATAAATATAATATACTTTCCCATGGCTATTAAAAATAATTTCTTTGAAAAATTTGCAATCTGAAATATCTGATTTTTCTGTTAGAACAAGAACACTACATGAACAATTATTATCTTTTATTGAAAGTAAAGCTTTTTATAAAGAATTTCTGGAATGATTTGGATTTAGCAGTAGAGTCTTTACATGTTTCAAGAAGTATCGTGTATTGTCATTTGACACTTCTCCTCTGAAACTGCCAGGTAAAAAAAAAAGGCGACAGTAAAATAAACAGAACAGAAATATTTATTTACTAGCTTTTTAGACTACCGAAAACATTGATCTTAAAATGGAAAGCAGATTTATAAAAGTTGTCATGCACTAAAACATTTAAACAGCCATCAGACTTAATACACAGGCTTTCTTTCTAAGATATGTTATAATATGTATTACTTTTAAATGACTAAACTAAAAATTAATAATATATCTTTTTAGGCATTTTTATGAGACATTTTTCTATTATGTCTCAAGCGAGCCTTATCTCGATTTCCCCCTATTTTTTTATCAGATCTAAATAGTGGATTCGATTATGCAATAGACAATTTAAATATGCATATTTTAGTTAAAAGTAAACAGGTGTGCTTTGCTAGCACCCAATTTTTCAATGTCCTCTTATTCGACTTCATATCTTGAGTTTATTTTTCATTCTTAAGGCTGATCTCAAATTCGAAAGCGCAACTTTATGACATAAGTTTTGATTTATTTTTGTTCGAAAATGTATGAAACTAGCAGATGCTGTTGTTCAAAAACTATGTAATCGAACTGTTTTTTTTTTTTTTTTCCAAACCAATAGATCTTTTGGAAAATAGTGTCAAAGAGGGCGTTTTGAACCGAATTTCCACGCGAAAGAAGAATAATCACTCAAGGAAGGTTAAAAAACATTTGTCACGTGATCAAAATTGCTTATAACTCAACAGGTAATTTATTTATCAAAAATGGAAAAAACAGTTCGATTCCAAATTGCTTCCATAGTCAGGCCTTCCAATTTTATATCTTTCTGTTAAAAAATGAATTTGTAAATTTGTCACAGCGTTTTGCACTTATTGAGTAGAGCAGTTGAGAACAGTCTTAAAAGATAATCTCCCCAATCAAGAAAACTTTCTTTTACAGCTTGATTGAAATCTTAACGGTCATTTTATGTTATTAATTGTAAATAATCTGCGTTTTCTCAAAGGAAAATATTTTATTTAAAATATTGAATATTTTTAATCTATTTTATCTTTGCTAAATTCACATGTTTTAAATTTTCTCTTTAGAGCTTCAGATATGTTCATCAACACATGCAATTTGCATTCTACATGCATACAAAATATAACCTAGACTCACTATGTCTCACTGTGACATTGTGAGGAATAAGATGTTAAAAGTAGAAATTATTTATATCCAATAATTTGAAGCACTTAAATTACAAAAATGAGAAAATATTATATTAGATTTTTTCTAAAAAACCAGTTGTTTAACCAATTTATTTAAACCGTGCTAACCCTCCTGGTAGCAGAATAAAATCATAATGCAAAACCCCAATCCCAAATGAAGGAGTGCAAGAAAAACAAAGGCTTACTAAACCAAATACCCATACAGCAAAGAAACTTCACAGCCAGTCATTCATTAGCATACAGAACAAAGAGTAACCAATGGTGAGAATTACTTATTATGTCATCATTGAGGCATAATGTAATCCTTAGTAAATCTTTAGTAATCAAGCAATCTAAGTAGTAAAAAGTATATTTTTAGCTCAAATTTGCCATTTTTAAAAATAAAAGGTTTAAAAAAAAGAAGAAAGAAAACTAACTGCTTGTTTTTTTCTAGTCTGCCATGTAGATTTAAAGCTTATAAGAAAAGTTTGATTGATTAAAATCTTCGTCACTTTACAAATTTATTAATTCATCATTTTTCTAAAGCTTTGCTTGTAGCTTCTGCATAACTTGGATTTTGCATTTTTCAATAATGTATAAAATAAATGAAAACATTATAGAAAAAGAGAAAAAAACCAGCATGTTTTTTTTTTAAAAAACCATTTGGTTTAAACCAGCGTGGTTTAAACCAAACAACCCTGTTATTTAATGATTAGCAAAATAAAATAAAATTAGAACACCTTTACATTTCATGCTATGAGATTTAAATTTCAAATGTAGATGCAATATATATATATTTTTTTTCTTTTTCCAGTAAATTCAATTGTAACTAATCGTGACATAAAGGTTTTTGACACAACAGTTTTAACCATGGTTAAAATTGGTTTAAACCGTTGCTTGTCAAAAACTTGCCAACCCTGCTATCAACAATGGATAAAATTTTGTTTTGGATTTGCTATTAAGTTTTAATTTTATTTTACATGATTAAGTGCATTTTCTATTAATTATTGTATGTAACTTACCTTAATACAAATTATATAACTTAAAAGCACTGTCTTTTATTTAAATGAGTTTCATTCTACTGTTGGTAAATGATCTGTACAATTTACTACTAGTTTCAAAAGTTTTAAATAATACAAAGATATGCTAGTTAAATTGGAATAAATAACTTTTAATTGATTTTGTGTATTTTGCATAAATTTTTTTTTCTTCGGGAGCACGATAATTGAAAAGCTTTAGACAGGCGTGTGATCTTGGGTAAAAAACTGATGTAATTATTAATTTAGCATAATTTATTAAATTTGTATGAAATAATGGAATTTAAACAAGGCTATAAGAAGAATACATTTATTGTATCTTACAAAATTGAAACTTATATAGTAAATAAGAATAACAGTTTCTTCCACTTGGAAGAACCTATAGAACCTATTTCTTCCGGCCAGCCGGTTTTTTCCCATGATTTTTTCCACTTTGGAAGAAACTTGCCAACCCTGCCAGAAAGGGTTTCCTTAATTTTAAATTTTTTAAGAGATAATGACATCTTTTGTTACATTTTTATTTACAGACGTAATATCAAAATTCAATATTTTAAATTATAGAATTTCAGTTTAAAATATTTTTTTTTTTGCATATTATAATAGTATAATTTTAGCTGTTAAAAATTTGCAGTAATTAGTTTTGTTTACTTTTATCTTTCTATTGAAATTATTCATCTGAAAAATTGTGCTTTTTACTGATGTTCTGAAAAACTCAGAATATCCCATTTCAAATTCAAAAAAAGATAGATAAACTAACATTTTTTATAAATCTAATATTAGATATTGAAAATAGACATTTTAAGCTGTACAACGATATATAATATGGCTACATAAGTACAATATGAAATTTTGGTACACTCTAGTTTCACTTTTCATGGAATTGCACAGTACTTACGAAATCTTTCATTGCTTGAGTGACAACATTATTAGAGTTTAGTCCACGAAGAAAGACACTTTTCTTGTCATTTTCAATAAGCTTAGGCTCTCTGCTCTCCAGAAACCGCTTTCCTGGTCTTGTTTTAGCTTTGCTACAATAATAAAACAAAAGGATATGATATTAGTGTTTTAAAATTTATATGTTTACTGTTTAGATTAATAATGAAAAAGGTACGTATGTCTATCATTGATGAAGATAATAAAACAAAAACAAATTTACAATTAATTTTTCATGCGACGACAATTTACAATACACATTATTTTTTTGTAGAATTTGATTAATTAGAACACTAAAGCAGATATACTGAATAAACACTTTTTTATGAGAAGAAATCTTTAAAAATAATAATGAAATATATTTCTCTTTGTTTATATGTAAAACTGCAAAGTTTGAAAAATCATTGCTGCTTCTGACACAGTCTTTTTATTTACTTTTTTCTTTCTCAAGTTTTGCTTCGCCGCAAACAATATAGTATTAATTAAATGCACGTGATTTAATTATTAATCTGTATAACACCTAATAATTACTACATAATTGATTTGAGTTTACATTAGCAAGTAGAAATGGGTAGATAAAAAATGATACATAAAGTAAACAAGCCTAAAAGTAAAAAGTTGGCAAAATTAAATGCAAAAAAGACGCACTTAAAAACACTAAAAAAACAGAAAGCTAATACTAATGAAACATACACAACACGCAGCATATTTTATATGAAAATTATGTATAATTTCGAATAATATAACGACGGCACCAGACAAACACGTTGTTTTGAGTTGGAAATGGGAAGTTGGTTGGCTGGTTGCACAAGTTCTTTGGTAGAAATATTAATTTTGAAAAATAAAAAAATGAAGCATTGGTTAGTAAAAACTATTTAATCATTCTGGAATATTTTTCATCAAACTTCTGAATGTTTATGAACTTTTCCATATTTGCAAAAATGTAGGCTTCTGATTGGTAGATATTGGCCGGGATCCAGATAGATTTTTTGCTGCCAGCGAAACGAGATTAACCAATCAGGAGTCTGCATTTTTGAAAACAGCAAAAAGCTCACAAAAATGCAGTCTTCTGATTGGTCTATCTCGTTTCGCTGACTGCGAATAATCTATCTGGATTCCGGACCTTGTCTGTGTTTGTTTTGCTTTTCCAATTTGTTTTGGTTTCTGGCGGGAATTTCGCAAACATTGTTTTAAAAAGTTAGTTTTTAATGTACCAATTTAAAATTGATTAATTTCGTCTATTTTCTATCATTTTCGCCTATCATTTCAAAGATTCAATGCATACCCATTATAATTTTATATCTTATAAGATTTCTATTGCATAACGAAATTTATGTAACATATATTTTTATTGTAGTTAACTTATTTTACCTTTTGATATTGCATTTTAATGATAGTAAGTAGTTTTATAATAAAACTGGAATATGAAAGTTACATAAAAATTAAATGCAAAATTTGGCCGACTTTAAAATTACCATTTTCAGTACTTTTCGGTTAGCTGGGCGGCAGTGTTATATAACATATTTATATACTTACATACATACATACATACATGTATGTAAATATACACTATCCATCTAAAATAATTAAAATATTGATCTTCTGATAATTACAATAATAGATGAAACAGTGAATGATCATCACAAATATTTTATTAATTACTGGTATCCTAATTGTTAAATTTATTTGAAAATAACTATTTCGTTTCATTAGTAATGCTTTCATTAAATTCTGGTTCTAAATATGGTCATAAAAGCAATTATATTTATTACTTGTTATGGGGTGTCCATTACTGGAACAGAAGGTGTCCATTACTGGAACAAAGTGTGTCAATTACTGGCATTTTAGGTGTTTTGAGATATTTCTGTTATTTACAATTAAATTTTAATTCATATTGGGAAATGAGACTATTAGAATGGTTAAATATTGTTGAAAGATTAATATAATGCTGAAATAACTTAAATATGATAATTATAACAATTAAAAAACAATTTTTAAAGAAATTCCTTAAGGGTGTCCATTATGTATTGTGGATGAAAATTGTGACCTACCTACACTACTGTAACTCTGTCAATTTATAGCCTGTACTAATCACTGCTATAAGATTTTGATTTTTAAATTAAAAATATTAACAGAGCAGAGCAATTCCATGAAAAGTGAAACCAGTATTTCAAAATTTCATATTGTATATGTATGTTGCTTTATTATATACAGGGGACGCGCTAACCATTCGCCTACTCGCCAAATGCAAATACATTGTGAAATTAGCGAGAAAAAAATTGTTATCGTGAAAAAGCTGGCGAATGATTTTTTGAGACTCTTGTTGTAATCATGCTTTCAAACGTAAATGAATTTCCATTTACGCGAGTTTGCGTATGGCCGTATTTCCAGTCTATATTCCTCCTCTTCTTCTCGGCCGGCCAATTAGGGGTGATTCTGTTCTGAATTTTCCAAACATTTATGGCATTCATTTCCGAAAAATTAAAAAATACCACGAATTTCGACAAATGGTCGCCGAAAAAAATAAATTTTGTCAATTGTTTGCAGAAAAATCGCGAATTTCGACAAAAGATCGCGAGGAAAAAACAAATTTTGTCAAAAAATCGCGGG
Organism: Maratus speciosus; assembly: GCA_963932465.1. Classification (NCBI taxonomy): domain Eukaryota; kingdom Metazoa; phylum Arthropoda; class Arachnida; order Araneae; family Salticidae; genus Maratus; species Maratus speciosus. The sequence goes on from OZ010792.1 coordinate 431,251,147, forward strand.
AAAAACACAAATTTCCTCAAAGAATCGCAGAAAAACGCGAATTTTTGTCAAAAGATCGCGAAAAAAATCACAAATTTCGTGAAAAGATCGTAAAAAAATCCACAAATTTCGAGAAAAGATCTTGAAAAAAATCCACAAATTTCGTCAAAATTTTGCAAAAAAATTTCGTTAAAAAAAAAAAAAAAATTGTCAAAAGATCGCAAAAAAAATCCACAAATTTCGTGAAAAGATCGCAAAAAAATCCATAAATTTCGTCAAAAGATCACAAAAAAAAAAAAAAAAATTTGTCAAAAGATCACAAAAAAATCCACATATTTCGTCAAAAGAGCAAGAAACCTTGCAAATTTTGTCAAAAGATCGCAAAAAAAAAAACTACAAAAGCTACTTATACATAATATATTTAATGGTTGAAAATGTTAATAATAAGAATATTATGTACATGATATATAGCTATATGTAATATATATATCATATACATATATTAAACTTTCTGTACAATAATACCATTGAAAGATGTATACATAATATACTTTTGGCTAATAATAATAATAGATAAATTTGGCTAATAGTGGAAATTTCTTAGCGTGGTCCGTGATATATCATTATAAAGCTTAAAATGTCTATTTTCAATATATAATATTAGGTTTATAATAAATGTTGATTTATCTCTCTTTAAAAAAAAAATTGAAATGGGATTCTCTTGGGTTTTCATAACATCAATAAAAGACACAATTTTTCAGATGAATAATTTCAATACAAAAATAAACAAAACTAATTGCTGCACATTTTTAATAGCTAACATTATAATGCTATAATTTCATGTGAAAGGAAAAAGTTTTTTACAAAATAAAATTCTATAATTTTAAATTTAAAATATGGAATTTTGATGTTACATCTGTAACAAAGTTGCCGTTATCTCTTAAAAATTTTAAAATAAAAAAAACCCTTTTGGGTGCTTTTAACAGTTTATTAGACTAAATGTTTACCATAAATTAAAACATTCCAGCTTCTTTAATTAAAAAAATGGTGTTTATATAGCATTTTTTACTTGGACATAACCAAAAAATGTATGTTATGCCCGTAACTCAAATATGTCTGTAATTAAATAATTTAAAAAAAGTACCTTTGTTTTTTAATTTTTTTTGTATACCAGTGCGTATTTAATAATTTTATTTTTTAAGACTGTTGTAATGCATATATCTTTTCCGGAGATCTTTCCTTTTTGCAAGTAATACATATAACAATTCATTAGACTAAATGTTTACCATATATTAAAACATTTCAACTTCTTTAATAAAAAAAATGATGTTTATGTAGCCATTTTTTTTTATTATTGCATTTATCACTTTTTTTTTTTTTTTTTCCCCTTTGTAAATTTGTTAAACATAAGCTTCAGATGAAAGTAATTGTTAAAATGGTACTTTGTTTCAATTCTTTTATACATTATATAGCATTGTATCTTATTATATAGCAGTGGTTAGTACCGGCCATAAATTGACAGAGTTACGCTAATGTAGGCAGGTCACACTTTTTATCCATAATACATAATGGATACCCTTAAGGAATTTCTTTAAAAATTGTTTTTTAATTAATAGTTATAATTATCATATTTAAGAATTACAAGATTCAAAAATCTTGTAATTTTTCAGATTATTAAACAATTGAATTTTTTTAAATAATTTTACACTCAGAATTGACAAAAGGCACAATTTGGGGCCTATTTAGAACCAATGTTTGCTCAAGTGGGCTCAGCCTGAAAACACCTGCCTGTGTTTTTTTTTCAGGTGAGCCCAACCTGAAAAAACCTGCCTGTGTTTTTCCAGATGGGCCCACTTGAAAAGACCCATTGTGGGTTTTTTCAAATTTTCTCATATTTTCACAATTGTAACATTACTTAATCTAAGGTATGAGAATGCTAAAATTAAATAAAAGAAAAGGGAAAACCAAAATATGAAATTAAGCATTTTAACAATTACTTTCATCTGAAGTTTGTGTTTAACAAATTTACAAAAAAAAAAAAAAAAAAGAACGATAAATGCCAATGCCAATATATTTCAAAAGAACCATATTTAAAGAAATTTTTAAGGAGAGATGAAATGACCAAAAACGAATTTAGCTAAAAAGAATGAAGATTTCTCGCCGATTGTCAAGTAACACTTAAAACATGGTGATTAACTTTATTGTCCTCACTCGACAAACGCGATTGTTGAAAGATGTAACAATGCCAGGCAGGAAAGAGGTGACATTCGTTCGGAATTTACGGCATCCAGATCACCGATTCTTCTGAACGTAAGAAAAAAAAATAGCAAAGCTGATCCTGTTCCAAATTTTCCGAAAAGTTTTTTAAAAAAATCTGCCATCAGTCTGAAAATTCGGACATTAAAAATATCGCTGATTTTGACATGGTCACTGAAAAAATCAAGTTTGTCAATTGTTCGCAGAAAAAAATCATCAATTTCATCAAAGAATCTTAAATTTCATCCAAAGATCGTGAAAAAATGCGAATTTCATCCAACAATCACACTAAAAAAAAATGCGAATTTCTTCAAAAGATTGCAAAAAAAAAAACACAAAGTTCTTCAAAGGATCGCAAAAAAAATCCCAAATTTCGTCAAAAGATCACGAAAAAATACAAAATTCGTCAAAAGATCATGCAAAAAATACAAAAGATTGCAAAGAAAACTTAAATTTCTTCGAAGAATGGCAAAAAAACAAATTTCATCAAAAGATCACGAAAAAAACACAAATTTCATCAAAAGATTGCAAAAAATCCTGCAAATTCCATTAAAAGATAGCGAAAAAATGCAAATATCATCAAAAGTTCCCAAAAAACACAAATTTCATCAAAAGATTGAGAAAAAACTGCAAATTTCGTCAAAAAATCATGGAATAAATGCAAATTTTGTCAATAAATATACCCTCCAAAAAATTCAAATTTTTTCGAAGAATGAAAATAAAAACCCACAATTTTATTCAAAGAATGGCAAAATAAAACAAAACACAAATTTCGTCAAAAGATAGAGAAAAAGACATTGATTTCGTAAAAAGGTTGCTAAAAAGTGCAGAATTTTATCAGAGGATTGCGGAAAAAATGCGAATTTCGTTAAATGATCCTGTAAAAAACGTGAATCTCGTCAAAGAGCTGCAGAAAAAACACATAGTTACTGCCGGGAGGCGATTCCCCCCTCTGTTGTGACCTTACAGAATTTTTTTTTTAACTCAGGATCACACTTAGAAAGTAGAAAACTAATTCTTATTGGTTCAAAGGTCATGAGCCTCTCTCTCCTGGAGAGGGGGGGAAGGAGCATTAATTGTACTTTTGGCCATCCATACCATCATTTGATTTGTTAGAGACACTAAAAACTGATAAAGTAAACGAAAATAAAATTCTAACAAACATTGTTGAGATTTTGATAACAATTGCCCCAAGCAATGCTAAAGTGTGGAGAATGTGAAAAACACTCTAAAGTACAAAAGTTTATCTATAAATAAAGACAGGCTGCATAATCGCCTAAGGGTTAAACAATCTAAAATTCAATTAAATGAATGTGATCCTGCTGTAGCAATAAAACTTTGGTGGGAAGACTGTGTTAAGTCATGAAGACTATGTGAATGATAAAATTAGTGTCAAAAATAGCACTTTTTGTAATACTTTATTCATTGCAATTAACAGTAAAAATAATATATTCAAGATTTTATTAAAATAATTCTTAAAATATATTTTAATTTTCTTGTCTATTTCATACATTGCATTAAGTATGTCTAAATATCTTCAAATATGTGTTTGACTTTTATTTTGACTGCAGTAATTTCTTGGTTATATTTTTCTGTTAGATGTAATGCCAGTTTTTTTTTTTTTTTTTTTTTTTTTTTTTTTTTTTTTCCAGTTCAGTGTAATCCTATCAAATAGTAAGTAAAAGATATTAGTAAATTACAATGTTGATAGTTAGAAAAAACATAATTTTGCATGAACTGTTCGTAACTTTGTTACTGGCCAGTGAAAAAAAGTCAGTGTACTGGCCAGTGACCATTGGGTAAAAATGTTAATTTTGACCTATATAAAGATGGCACCATTGAAAATAGCTTATGAAAGTGCAAATGCAGATAATAAAGACCAATTTATGATTTGACCAATCAGCTTGTAGCTGAGTTGTCACGAAATATGTGAGCTGGAAATTTCACTTTTTAGTTTTGAAGCTGATTAGTCAAACAGTAGGCTAGCACATGCAATTCATGCACACAAAAAACCTCCCTAAAGAGCCATACTCTTTGATGTGTGTGAATGAAGTGCACATGGGCACATATTTAAAGTAATATTAAAATTAGTGTTTTTTATCGGCAATCAAAACTTAATATTAATAGTCTTGGTATTATTTAAATTTCGTCTTTTTATCGTTCATTAGACTCATTGTATTTTAAAATTGAATTAAAGATTAAGGGCCAATTAACAAAATTTGTGATTTTTAATTGATACACTCTGGCGAAATTCGCGAATTTCTCGTAATTGATTGGTGAAATTCGTGATTTTTATATGTCTGATCGATAAAATTCATGATTTTTTTCTGCAACTTATAGACAAAATTATATTTTTTTCTCACTATATGTTGACAAAATTCGAGGGCTGCTTTTGGCACATGGGTTACAAATTGTGCATACCCAGTTCATGTCGCTTCAGTGCAAAGTTGCCAAATTGGATTATCTAACAGAAAAGTTATATTGGATTATTTGGCTTTAACTGAAACTGATGTAATGTGTAAATAATTGAAGGTGTATCCTTCTCTCTTAGTCAATATTGTTCAATGACATTTTGAAATTAAAATTTTGTTTAATTTTTCTAATAAAATTATATGCCATTAAAATTTTACTTTTAACTTTTACCGCTAAACAAATCTTTTGACCCTATCTCAAAATAAAGATACAGCATACAACTTCTTGTTATCATATTTAAATTTGGTACTTTATTCATCTTTAGTGTGGAAAACATGTATAAGCTTGTATTCTAAATAGTTACACTCAGTGATGTGAGACAGGTAAATACCAGGTAGGTATTTATTTTTGGGGTATATATTAGAGTGTCAACGATTTTAATCAGTTGATTTAAATCAATGGTTAAATCGTGATTTTAATCAACAATGATTTTTTTTTAAATCATTGATTAAAATCATAAATTTTTTAAATTTTGAAATAACATACAAAATATTAAAATTTAAAATGAACATAATTTGGAAAGTTTGTACAGGTATTTTGACTTATGAATGAAAAAAAAAAAACTAATGAAGTTAATTAATTGCAAACTTGCAGCTGTAGCCAGAGGCTTCTTTTAAAAAAACTTACCCACTCCACAGTATTTCCAAGCCCATGTGCCTAAGACCATGTAAAAATGATAGAACTTTACTTTAGAAAAAATGGGATATTAATAAAACCAGGGGTGCAGAAAATGTTTCTACTCCCAACATTTCCCTCAATCCACATGAAAATTTCCCCAAAATTTTACGGTATGTTATAGGTAAATGTTGTATTACCGTGGGTATAGAAAATTTGTTTTTCATATATTTCTCAACTTATGTGCAGGGGTGATTCTTAGTGAAAAAAAAAATTCTGAAATTCACAGCAAATTTTCTGAAAGGTTACAGGAGAGTGGGGGAAGGGACGGAAATCCACTCCCATCACTAACTATGTTTTTTTCGCGGCCCTTTGACGAAATTCGCATTGTTCGCGATCTTTTGACGAAATTTGCGGATATTTCACCTTCCGTTTGCGAAATTCGCAGTTGTTTTGCCATCTTCTGGTGAAATTCGCGTTTGTTTTGCGATCGTTTGACAAAATTTGCGGTTCTTTCGTGATCATTTGACGAAATTTGCGTTTTTTGCTATCTTTTAACGAAATTACGGTTATTTCGCCCCTTTTAACGAAATATGCAATTGGTTCGCAATCTTGACGATATTTGTGGTTCGTTTGTGATCTTTTGACAAAATTTGCATTCATTTTGTGATATTTTCACAGAATTTGCGTCCATTTCGCGATCTTTTGACGAAATTTGAGGGCTTTTTTTGCATTCCTTTGACGAAATTCGCAAATATTTCGCCATCTTTTGTAGAAAATCACGGTTATTTCACCCCTTTTGACAAAATTCGCATTTATTTTGTTATCTTTTGACAAAATTTGCGCTTTTTTAGCAATCTTATGACGAAATTCGCTGTTCTTTCGCGATCTTTTAACGAAATTTGTGTTTCTTTTGCGATCTTGTCACAAAATTCACGTTTTTTCTGTAATTCTTGGAGAAAAATTGCAGTATTTTTATGTCTGAACTGTCAGATTAATGACTGACTTTTTTTTTTAATTTTTGGTACTGGAATACCTTCAATTTTCGGAAAATTCGGGACAGAATCACCCTTGATATGGTACATATTATTCTGAGATCGATTTTGTAAAGGTCGCCATATGGATCTTTTTATTTGTAGTGAAATTTTTCTATCTCCGGGAATTATGGAATTTGTTGTTAAAATCGAAATCAATTTTATGTTTCTTCAAAATTTCCCCCAATCCTAGATCGCCAGATCGGACATATTCTGCACCCCTGAATAAAACATGTTATTATTTAATGTACTTTTCAATCTGTAATTCATAAAATTGTTAAAAATTAATGACTCTTTATTCTGCTAAAAATACATTTTTTTTTCTTATATCGTTACTAAACACATTACTAACATATTTTCTCATGAAATAATTAAAGCATAAAAATGTATATTATATTGCTAATTAGAGAATTGTTTAATAATTATTAATTTTAAGTATTCTTAACAACAATTAAATATTAAATGCAATTAATAATTTTAATAAATATAAATATCACTAATATCTAATATAGTTTTACATAATTATTACAAAATATTAATATAATGTAATTAATGCTACTAACTAATGAAACTAGATTAGAGTAGACTAGAATAGAGATTTAAGATTTTTATAATTTCTGTAATTAACTATTAATTATAATTTTATTTATCAAAGTGTAAAAAACATGGATTGTGTTAGCAATTAGATGTTTAAATGTTTAGGAAATCTAAAACTCTTAGTAGCTATTCAGTTATTTGAACGTTGGGGAAAAAAATTAGAAAAATCCGATTTAAATTTTAAAAAATCTGATTTTTTTATGCCCTAGATATTTACTAAGGGTATATACCCAAAAGTTGGGTATTTTCATATTTCACTGTAAAATATCATGATCTTGAAATCATAGGGTAGATTATTTCAAATTACATGATAGCAGCTTTCAGTTTAATTAAAGAAAAGTTACCAGCATGGTGGTCCAATTCAGTGGCATAGGAATCATTTTCATTTACCTACTATGTTCTGATATTTTAAGATGCAAGCCTATTAAGCAATTTATATATATATATATATACATAAATATAAATAAATAATATATATACAAATATAATTGATATAATGGGGACCATCAAATGAAGTAACCATTTACATGTAATGTTCAGTTGAATTCAAGATGAAAAAAAAAAAAAAAAAACATTGATTCCTTGAAATTGCCAAGAAAAACTATATATGGAAGTTATTTGCATTATCTTAAATATTTAAAAACTCAAGCTATATTAAAGTTTGTTTTTATTTAAGATTGTTTTTTAAATATTTGTTTTACATAGAAAAAAAGGCTTCTAAAGTTTTGACTCATAATACCAAAGAAAGACACTCCTAAAATACATAATAAAAAATAAGATAATGCAACATGTTAAAAAAATCTTTCTTCATCAGTAACAAAAAGGCCATCTTACACAGTGTTGTAATCATAAAAAAGGCAGAGAGTATACGGTATAGGCAGAGGGTATACGCTGATATCATGAGTGTTCATAGCTAGGGTATATGCTAATGCTTTATTTGAGAAACAGAGAGTATACGAGCTTCTTAAAAAAAAATCCAAAGGGTACACGGTGTATACCCCCGTATACCCTCCACTACATCCCTCGTCTTACGATAGCAGAAGAAAGTTTTCTTTCAATTCTCGTACTGATAGTACAGTCGGACACAGTTAAGACGCTCACGGTTAATACGCGATCCCGCTTAATACGCGGCTTTTTTCCGATCCCTTTAATATTGCCCATAACGATAATGCAAAAATATCACGTTTAATACGCGAACGGTTATTACACGATCCCGCTTAATACGTGATAAATTTTCGGTTCTCTGATGAAAAAAATCACGCTTAAGACGCGAATTCATTGATGAAGATTCGAATTCCTTCTCTCTTCTCAAGTATTGCCTATGTTGTGGATTATTTTTATTCAGATAAAAAACACTGTTTTCGAATAGTATTATTTACTTTATTTAATAACAGATTAATTAATGCGAAAATTACCAATCGGAAATAGTGGTACATATTTGAATAAAACAAAACCCAGCTACATTAGTGAAACTACAATTCTTCTTTGATCCCGCCTCCTAACATTCTTTGTCATATATGTTTTTACTGTAGTAAGTTCAGGTTACTCAGATACGTCATAACAATGATTATTATTAAATTCTTTTATGTTTATTTTACTTTTTGTCATGCTAACAATATTATGTACATGAAAATTAATAAAAATGTTTTTTTCTTATATTAAAAAGAAGGGCACTCATTAACACAAGTACTAAATATGATTTTAAAAACTGGGTTGTGCTTCAAAGATTTAAAGATTTTTTCTTTCTGTTAAAAGAAAAAAAAAATACAACTGTTGTTGTTTTATTTTTGGTTGCAATGTACAAATCAACAATAAAATCATGTTGGAATCTACATGTTTTTTTACGTGTTTATTCCAATCGGTCCTATAAAAAAAACCGAATGAGTTAAAGTGAAATACAATTAAATTTTGACCTAAATATATATAAAACACACAATTTTCCACCGTAAGCATATAAATGAAAGCTTTAAAGTTCATTTAGACAATTAGATTTGTAAATAAGCCCAGTTCCTGCAACATTATACAAAGCAAGTTTAATACGCGATCCCGCTTAATACGCGACTTTTGTCCACTCCCTTGAAACGCGTCTTAACCGGGTTCCACTGTCCACTGTATGTAATACAAGTAGAATGTTCATCATATCAATTATAACACTTTGTAAGGGGAAACAGCAATTTACTCCAAAATCAGAAAATTATGGTTTTCATGTTCCAATAGCAGATGGAAAAAATAGACTTCCAGTACCCAGCTGTATGAAGAAATGAATAGGAATGCTGGGATACATTAACTTGCACAAAGAAGCAATGAGACACATTAACCCTTTAGAAAGCAATAATGAGAAAATTAACTTATGGTGGGAAGCTATTATTCCAAAGAACTACTGTAAAGGTTTGAAAGCATAAAAGATAATAAGTTTTTATTAAAAATTATGGTAGTGAAGAAGCTTATCAGCTAAAGAGGAAATTTTTAGATGATGTGTTTTGGATTTATATGGGGTGAAAAAGTCTCCATTTTTAAACCAGTTGTAGAAATGATTGAATACTTTCAAATTGGAGCTCCTAATATTAAATTCATTTGTAATATGTTGCAATGTAGGTAGATTTTTTAACCCTCTGACAGCCTTGCAAAAGGCCAAAATTGTAATGTTGTTTTCTCTGCCTTTTATTTTCAATGCTAAAAAAATGCGATTCTTTCAACATTATATAAAAAATCTTAATTAAAAATATGAATGTAATACTTGAGAATATTAATCATTGTTTAATGTATTAAAAATCTATTAAATCAATAGAGTTATATTATTTTAAATATCGCTGATATTGCCATGAAATCTGGAGCTTAGTGAATGTATTAACACGGGATTGTCCGTGAGAGGGTTAAGCATTACTCAACAACTAATTGTAAGAATGAGCTGTAATTTATAATATCATAATTAAAGCTTCTGAAAATGGATTTCTGTTAAAAAAATCATAAGTTAGTTTATTTTTTTTATTAATTAAAAATATATATTTTTTCGAAAAAATTACAAATTGCAACCTATGAATCTTTTTAACATAAATAGATTTTTGAAGGCTCCAAATATTTGAATTATAAAATTATAGCTTATTTTGAAAAATAGTTCTAGAATTATGCTTTAAAAACTATGTCCTTTGCAATGATTAAAAATGAATTTAATATTAGGTGTTCTAAATTTTAAATCTTCATAATTACGAAACTATTTGAATGAATGACATTCCCTTTGGTGTCCTAAATAAAATTTAATGACAAAGCCAAATATGATGTCAAAATTAGGCATTTGTATTGAAAATTTCAGAGTTTGGTACAATTTCAGTATGAAGATGGGCTCTAGGCTTTTTTTTTCTCTTTTCTTTTCTTTTTTTTTTTTTATGTAAAATGAAAGAACACATAATTTCTCGTCAAATGACTATTTTAGTGGTTTGGTGAGAGTAAATCGTGATTGAAATGCTTAGGGTGTTCAATTGATATTTTGGCCAACTTCACCTTAAAACCGTCATATATTATACACGGTATTTATTTATGAAATTAGATAGTTATTTGCAGAGAAAAGAGTGTATCAAGGAAAGAAAAGCCTTGTGAGAAGGATTAGAGAATATGTCCCCTTTATTGAATAATCTACGAAATATATCCATAATATATTTTTCTTGTGTGGTTCTATAAAATAGTTATAAATGTTAAACTGTTTTTGGTACTTCTGTTTTATAGGATCCTTAAATTGAGAGAGAGAAAACAGTAATGTTAAATTTGACAAGAAATGCAAAATTTTCAAAAGTATTTAAAATCTGTATTCACATTTTAACCCCTTCAGGACAGGAGCCTTTTACGAAATTTTTAATCTTTTGTCACCGATTTTTAAAAACAGAAATTTGTGTCTTCTTGAATCGAGAAAATGCGCTGATTAAACAAGGCAAATTTTACTGGTGAGAGAAAACAAGGATTCTGAGCACTTCATGCGGCACGTATACATGTCGCTCGTCCCCAAGGGGTTAAAACCTCATCAGATTGTTATATATTTATATGAAAAATTTACCAATGCATCAAATGCTAGCAATTTGTTCAATATTTATTCCATTTAATGCATGCAGTGAGAAGCAATTTATTTAAAATATACATAGATATAAGCCATTTAGTAATGAAAAAATATATACATATGACCATAAAGCTACATATGTAATAAATCATATAAGATTAGAAATTTTTTCATTAGTCAATGTTTCATATTTGTAACTTTATAACATTTGGCAAGAAATTGTGCTTCCTTAAGACTGAATAATGCCAAGGCCACTATAAAAAGGAAGTAACCCCATTTTCCATGTATAACTTGTTATATTAATTTAGGTCTGTTTTATGAATTTTAAAATGTATCTATTAACTAAACATTTGATTTTTTTTCTAATGATACGAAATTTTTCATAGTTCCATTTGTATGATGGCCGAAGGTGGTGGAACAAGTAAACTATCAGAGGAACAGATTTTTGAATGTCTCAAAAGCTTGAACGTGCCTGTTAGGATGAATGAACTGAAATCTCCAAATGTAAGAAATCATATTTCTCTTCTACATAAAATCAGATCATTATTGTATTAAAAGTAGAAATTGGAATGCTTGAGGGGGGAGGATGGAAGAAAAATAAAGTTTTCCGAAAGAAAGTCCCAAAGAAGTCTAATTCATTTGGAAAAATTTGAAATTTTTGAAATTCCATTTATAAGATAATGCATATAAAATTTTATAATAACTACATTTCGATGTTTTTTCTTAATGACTTTCCAAATACATAATGTAGAGAATATGTAAGTAAGATAAGAGAGGAACAGATTTTTGAATGCCTCAAAAGCTTGAATGTATACCTGTTAGGATGAATGAACTGAAATCTCCAAATGTAAGAAATCATACTTCTCTTCTTCATAAAATCAGATCATTATTGTATTAAAAGTAGAAATTGGAATGCTGGGGGTGGAGGGGGGGGGGGGGAAATGGGAGAAAAGAAGGTTTATATATTTATATTCCATTACCTTATAATTCCATTTATAAGGTAATGTATACAAAATTTTATATAACTACATTTTGATGTTTCTCCTTAATTAAATTACTTTCCAAATACATATGTAAGTAAGATAAGATAAGTGCATTATAATCATAATTCGTATGTGTGTGATTTGACTCGATAATTCCCAAATGGTGTTTCTGATTATACTCTCTTTTGGCAGATATTATTTTATAAACTAGGCATGTCAAACACATGGCCCATCAATAACTTTTCTGTGGTCTTTTTTTACTTTTAGCATTTTCCCTATGTTTATTCCAGTTCATGTTTTTAAGGTGGTTCTGAAATTCCCTGCTCAATAATGCGAAACTTTCTGACATATTATCTGACTCATTTTCAAACATAACGGCATATAACTGGCAGGCCTGACTATTGGAGTGATTTAGAATTGATTAGCCTTTTCCATTTTTTTTATAAATAAGTTACTTATTGAGTTATAAGCGGTTACTGTCACATGATGACAAGTTTTTTCCCCTTCTTGTGCTGCCGTGTCGGGATTCCGTTAAAAATGCCCAATTTGACAGCCTTTTCTGAAAGAGCCAATAAATGAAAAATGCTATTTGATTACATAGTTTATGAATAAGAACACCTGCCAATTTTATGCATTTCCAAAGAAAAATGGATTCAGAAATGTGTCAAGAAAATAGCTCCTGTTGATTTGTGAACAGCCTTGATGCAAAAAAATGTACTTTGCATCCACACTTTTGTGCTAATCGTCGCTGTAATGTTAAGATCTATAACTTATTCTTAGCAAAACTACATAAAATATTTTAAAACATAGTAAAACTTTGTTATTTTTTATTATTTATTTCTTTAAAATAAAATTACCTCAAAAGTCTTTGTACACTTTAAAACTAGTATGTTGTGGCCATAAAAAAACTTTCTTCTATATAAATCATATCAATTAAATCATTTAAATAGTACAAGAAATTACATCAATTTAGCACCACTTCATATCAAAGTATATCTGAATTTGAAGTTTGATGAAAATTCGTGCATTAGTTCTTGAAATAGAAATATAGCGGAAATTCTGAAAAATGTAGCGTAGCAGCACCACCTATTGTGTGATTTACACCAAAACATAAACAGCACTAATTGATATCAAGGTATACCTGAATCTGAAGTTTGATAAAAATTCGTATATTAGTTATTGAGACAGAGCTATAGTGGAAATTCTGAAAAATGCAGCATAGTAGCGCCACCTGTTGAGCGATTTACCCCAAACTGTACAAAACGTCAGTTCATATCAAGGACTAACTTAATCTGAAGTTTGATGAAAATCTATGGGTCATTCCACGTCAAATCAACGTGGGGTCTGGACCTCAACATCTCAGATTTCCATAATTTTTGGTTTATAGTTTGTATCCATGAAGTATATGAAAAATCTAATTTTTTTTATTTTTTTTCCCTAGCGGTTTTGTTTTTACGGAATTTTAAAAATTGCCAAAAGCACCAAATTTAACCAAACTCTCAATCACAAAATCCTTTACAATTCTTTAACAAATTGGGCTAGAGAGTTAAGTTATATCTCATTTGAAAGCTCTTTTTATGGGCTTTAATATGATATGCAACATTAACAATTTTGTGTATAATAAATTTTTTGACAAATTTTCAAAATTTTTGAATTTAAATTTTTCAAAAACACCATCTTTAATTTTTTTCAAAAAAATATATGTTAATCTTTGACTTTTTGGCTACAAGTATGCCAAATTTCAAGATGGAGAAATGATGGGGTTTTGAACTATTAATTTTTAAATACGAGTTATACATGAAAAATTTCAAGTATCAGGGCAAAATGAACAATTGTACAATTTCTTTCCATATATAATTCACACTTCTTTTTCATTAAAAATTTCAGAGTTTGATGCTAAGCAAATTTATTTCTAAGGCATGAAAATTTTCTAAAGCATATTTCTCAAAATATAATTATATAATTTGCCCGTAAGGGGACTCTTCATTCACTTGAAAGCACTTGATCAGTAAAGTTAATCCTATGGGCAGGTTGTTTTCGAATTTTCCGTTTAAATTTGAATATTTTTAAATGATTTTTTTTACATAGGGATAGTTGATGTCGATCTCTCATATGTCTATTTTTTACTTTATCGATTTTGGTAGCAGATTTTTTAATAAAGGTACTTTCACTTTCAGACCGGTTTCGAAAGTTACAGTACCTTTATTAAAAAAATCTGCAACCAAAATCGAAAAATTACAAAAATTCCCTATTAAAGATTGACCTCAGCTATCCTATGAAAAAAAAAATCGTTTAAAAATATTCAAATTTAAATGGAAAGAAATTGTACAATTGTTAATTTTGCCCTGATACTTGAAATTTTTCATGTATAACTCATATTTAAAAATTAATAGTTCAAAACCCCATCATTTCTCCATCTTGAAATTTGGCATACTTGTAGCCAAAAAGTCAAAGATTAACATATATTTTTTTGAAAAAAATTAAAGATGGTGTTTTTGAAAAATTTAAATTAAAAAATTTTGAAAATTTGTCAAAAAATTTATTATACACAAAATTGTTAGTGTTGCATATCATATTAAAGCCCATAAAAAGAGCTTTCAAATGAGATATAACTTAACTCTCTAGCCCAATTCGTTAAAGAATTATAGAAGATTTTGTGGTTGAGAATTTGGTTAAATTTGGTACTTTTGACCATTTTTAAAATTCCGTAAAAAATAAACCGCTAAGAAAAAAAAATTTAAAAATTAGATTTTTCATATACTCCATGGATACAAACTATAAACCAAAAATTATAGAAATCTGAGATGTCGAGGTCCAAAAATTGCATTTTTCTCGTTGATTTGACATGGAATGACCCCTATGCATTAGTTATTGAGACAGAGCTATTGCGAAAATCCTACAAAATGCAGCATTGCAGCGCCATCTGTTGGGCGATTTACACCAAAATGTTACCAGCACCAATTCATATCAAGGAGTAACTGAATCTAACGTTTGATGCTGTGCATTTGTTCTTGAGATAGAGGTATTGCAGAAATCGTGAAAAATGCAGCATAGCAGCAACCACCTGTTGGGCGATTTACACCAAAAATTAATCAGCACCAATTTATATTAAGAACTACTAGAATATAAATTTTTATTAAATTCCATGCATTATTTCTTGAGATAGAGCGTCCACAAAATTTGTGTCACGGAGACTGGGGGCTAATGGGACAAATGGATTTTCTTAAAAACAAATGCAGTTTAGAGATGATTTTTTTTTTGTCAATAGATGGCATCAATAGTACTCCACATCAGTCTGCTTTGAACTACTTTGTTTAAGTAGTAGTTGTTTGCTGATCACAGGACAATATACTTTTTGTCATCAAGGTGATCGAGTTTTCAAATTTTTTTTATATTAATGATTCTCTGATTTTCGTAAACTGACAAGTAACTTTTAAAACATTTTGCTATGAATTATAAATCTTTATAGCCATTCTATATGATTTCAATCATCACTTTTAATAAACTGTAAATATTTAATTGACAGTAAGCCTTAATATGGTGCAAGACAGTATGAAGGCTAATGGGACATACTCAATGGGGACTAATGGGACTTGTCCCATTAAGACCCCAAGTCATTTTATTTCTTATATAAAAAATTTTAATGGGTAGAATATGTGATATGGAGAATGCTGAGAATATAGGTTAGCCATATAAAATATGTAAGCACTTCAGGAGCAATTCTACCACCTGCATTTCGAGTTGCCATGAGAATCAGTTTCTGATTTTCTCTTGTTAGGAGCACCACTATGAAATGTTGCTTTGGCACACAAAACCGGATGGATGACCAAAAACAATTACCATAAAGTGATGTCACATATAGTGAAACACACCAATGCTTCAACAGAAAGTCCTCCCCTGCTTCTCCTCGTTAATCATAAAGCCATGTTATTGTGATGGAAACAATACAACCTGCCAAAGAAAATGAAGTGATTTTGTTGACATTCCCACCTAATTGTTCTCATACACCCCAACCATTAGACATTATTGTGTATGGTCTCTTTAAGAAGCGTTACAACAGGGCTTTAAATGATTGGCTTCTTTCCAACCATGGAAAAAATGTTACTTATCACCAAATTCCAAGTCTTGTGAACCAAGCTTCCATGGAAATACTTACACCAAAGAATATCATTTCTGAATTTGAAGCTACAGGTATTTACCCTTTTAATAGGAACACATTAAGGAAGACTTCCTGTCATCGTTTGTTAGTGATTGACCTAAGCCCTCGCTGGAAAATTATGATTATTTGTCGCACGTCAATACTAGTTCAAATTCTTTGATGTGAAATCATTATCAAATTCGTAAGATAAAAATAAATGTCAATTTCTTGAAGAAAAACAAACTGACTGTGTGAAATTCATTTACACAGATAAAGTTGATAGTTCTTGGGTGGATTTCGGTGCCATAAAAATTATTTTGACTCCTTCAGAATATAATTTCGATCTTGTGTATCACTTTCTAATGATCTGACACTGTATAATGTTAATTAATTTTCTTCACAATGTGCAATTATGTAGTTTTTCATGAAAAAATAGTAAATGTGCAATTATATGCCTGCATCAAAAATATTTTTCAAATGTCCCATTAGACCCCAGACCTGGGGTCTAATGGGACAAAATGACCATGTTCAAAGTATCACTATTTCTCATTTAATAATTAAAGTAAGCTTTAGATTTTTTATGTATTAATAGCTAACTAATTACACAATAATGGTGTAGAAAGGGATTTTGAAAAAAATGTTAATTATTCAATTTATACCATAAAATGTCAAAATTCTCCTATTAGCCCCCAGTCTCCCCTACAGACAGACTCACAGACAAACATTTTGTAAAAACATGTTTTTCGGAATCTCTGACCCCTAAAATGTGTAAATCCGTCGAAAATTTTCATGAATCCAATACTTTCTTCTTGTAAAGATAGAAGAAAGTAAAAATCTCTGTGTATTAGTTAATATTCTATTATTAAAATCTCTATATACAGTAAAACCTCCCTAAATCAACCACATTCCGTTCCAAAAAAATTGGTTCGCTCCAAGAGGTGGTCTCTTAATGGTGGTCATGTTTAAATCTAGATTTTTTAATTGTTGAAAAAAAAAAAGGTAACAATTGATGTTACTAAAATTTATTTTTCACATTAGGAAAAAATATGAAAATTTAAGTATCAAAACAAAAGTTAATTACATAAGTTAATTACTGCAGAATTTAAAAAATTAATACATTTACGTTTTCTTTGATTTTATGGTTTTATCTTTTATAACTTTTATTTCCAAGTCTTTTCAAAGTGCAGCAAATAAATGTAATTTTTTTTTTTTTTTGGACGGGAACAAATAATGACGATTTTATTAATTTATCTATTTCTTTGAGAATTTCTTGACAGAATAGGGCAGGGGAGTTCGTTGACCGTCATTCTTAATTTGTCATCAGAGTTAAATTCATTGCCTAAAAAGGCGCAAAGGGGTTTAAACACTTAAAAGTTACCGGAATAAAAAAAATTCTAAACTTAGTTTAGAAGTTTGATGAATAATGCACTCCCCGGAATTATTTTTCTAATAGAACCTTCTTCAAGTGACCAATAAAAAACGATATTGTTTCATTTTCTTTAAAGAAATTGGTTTCTCATGGAGGGAGTAAAACTGTGATGGTCTCTGAATGGAGGTAAAATTAGTATTGAGCCTATGGGAATAAGTTTCATTCCATGAAAAAATGTTCGTTCAGGGACGTGGTCGCTCAGGGAGGTTTCACTGTATTAGTAAATATTGTAATACAGTAGAAGATCTTTATAACGCAATTCTCCATATAACGCACAACTTCTCAGATGTAAACAATGATTTTCACAGTTAAAAAGCGCCTGCATTTTCACATTGTAAAATATTGCTACTCTCTAAAGGACTAAATTTGATACATTAGTTCAACTTTATCTTCTAATTTATGACCTTTTTACTGAAAAAAAAAATGCTACTATTATAATAAACATTTTTGAAAATGTCTAATATAAGGGATGGTTGTGTCAGTTATATTTGGATCATCTTTATAAAGTAAATTTAACAATGTCTGACCTATATTACGCAAAAATTTATAATTTGGATAACTCTTGGTAACAAGGAATGCAGTATAAAGATACTCCTATGTATTTTGATATGTTTCACACATATTTGGCCATGTTTACAAGGTGAATTTAATGATGTGATCCATATAATGCAAAATTCTATATAATGCACAACCTTGCGTTTTTAGTTTTGCGTTATAAAGATCTTCTACTGTATTTCGTTAAATTAGTACTTAGTAGGATATCCTATAGCATCCACAACAGCTTTTAAATGTCTGGGAATAGATTTCTCAATTTTTTTTTTTTTTTTTTTTTTTTTTTTGTAATTTCTGCATCAATGTTCATCCATTCGTTGATCACTACTGTTTTTAGTTTGCTTTTCATTTTACTGTCGTTTCTTTGTACTCTAACCTCCAGTTCTTTCCAAATATGTTCTATTGGGTTTAAATCTGGCGATGGAGGTGGTGTTTTCAGAACTTGTGGACAATTATAGAGAGAGGCGAATGTTGAGAGCCGTTTGCTTAGGATTGTTATCTTGATAAGAAATGAAGTGGTTTTCAATACCCAAATTTTGGGCTGATAATTTTAAATTGTCTTTTAAAATATTTAAATAATGAGTATGATTCATTATTCCATCAATAAATACCAAATGACCTGGTTTTGATGCTGCCATGTACTCCCACACATGGACACCTCTATCGCCATGCTTAACTGTTCTTACTAAGTTCTTGGGATTAAGATTTTCATTTTTTCTTCTCCACACAATTATATGCTCATCGGAACCAAAAATGTTAAATTAGTTTTCGTAGACAAATAAGACATTATTCCACTATGATTCGGGTTTATTTATCACTGATTTTGTGAATTAAAGCCTAAGCTTTCTGTTTTTCGCACTAACAAAAAAATTTCTACGGGCAGAACACCCATTTAATCCACCTGATCTCAACACTCGTCGAACAGTTTCAGGTAAAATTTAAGTAAAAAATGTTTCATTAAATTCTGTTGCAACTTTTATAGTATTTAATCGTGGATTTTTCGCAATTTTTCTAATTATAAATCTTTGATCATGTTATGCAGTGATAGGACAGCTGCTCCAATTGCGCCAAATCGATAATGCTGTGCATTTCTGCACCAAAACGATCATTTTTCAACAAAATTGCGCCCAACTGCGCCAATTCGATAATAATTCTTGAGCCAAATCGATCATTTTCCACCCGAATTTCGCCAAATGATCGCAAAAAACACGCGATGTTTGTTAAATGATCACGGAAAAAAATGTGAATTTTAACAAAGTATCGCTAATTTCGTCAAAAAACGAACAAAACGCGGTCAAAAGATCGCGGAAAAACTTGATTTCTTTAAAAGATCGCGAATAAAACGCAAATTTCGTCAGAAGATCGTGAAAAACACGCAAGTTCTGTCGGAAGATCGCGAAAAACACGTGAATTTTGTCAGAAGATCGTGAAAAACACGCGAATTTTGTCGAAAGATCGCAAAAAACACGCGAATTTTGTCAAAAGATCGCGAAAAACACGCGAATTTAGTCGGAAGATCGCGAAAAGCACGCGATTTTTGTCAAAGATCGCGAAAGACACGCAAATTTCGTCAAAGGATCGTGAAAAACACGCGAATTTCGTCAAAGGATCGCGAGAAAAACGTGACTTTTGTTAAAGGATCGCTAATTTCGTCAAAAACGAACAAAGCACGGTCAAAAGATCGTGAAAAAACGCTAATTTACTTAAAAGATAGAGAAAAATCCCGCAAATTTCATCAAAAGGTCTCAAATTTCGTCAAAAGATCGCGAAAAACACGAGATTTTTGTCTTAAGGACGCGAATAACACGTGAATTACGTCAAAGGATTGCGAAAAAAACGTGAATTTTGTCAAAGGAGCGCTAACTTCGTTAAAAAGCGAACAAAATGCTGTCAAAAGATCAAAAAAAAAAAAAGAGATTTTGTTAAAAGATTGCGAATGAAACTCAAATTTCGTCAAACGATCGCAAAATACACGCAAATTTTGTCAACGGATCGCCAAAAAAACGTGAATTTTGTGAAAGGAAAGCTAATTTCGTCAAGAAACGAACAAAACCGGGTCAAAAGATTGTGAAAAAAACGCGAATTTCGTTAAAAGATCGCAGAAAAAAACCACAAATTTTATCAAAAGGTCGCAAAAAACCACAAATTTCATCAAAAGGTTGCAGAAAACCGCCAATTTCGCCAAAAGATTTTGAAAATACGCTAATTTCGTCAAAAAAATAGCGGAAAACACGATGATTTCAACAGAGGGTCCAAATAACACGTGAAAAATATGCGAATTTTGCCAAAAGATTGCGAACAGTATGCAAATTTGGTCAAAAGATCATGAAAAACACGAAATTTTGTCAAAGGGTTGCAAAAAAACACGAATTTCATCAAAGAATCGCAGGAAAAATGCGAATTTCGTGAAGAATACCAAAATGACATTTTGCTGCTCCAAAATGAGCATTTTTGTTGCTCCAAAATAGTTATATTCTATTCCAAAATGGCTTTTTGCTGCTCCAAAATGAGCGTTTTAGCTGCTCCAAAATGGCTTTTTTCTGCTCCAAAATGAAGTCCATGCTGTTCCATCACTGTGTTATCTAAACCTTGACAGGCGATTCTTTTTTTACCTTGTTTTCGATCAGATTTTCTTCTTTATCACATACTACACTGTAGAATGGGATAAATTAACTAATTTAGAAATATTCCCAACTGATTTACAACTACTGTGATGAAAGATAATTAATTTTCGAATGCTGTTAGTTGTTTGTTTATGACTATGAGCCATTTTTAAATAATAAATAAAATATTAAAAAGATAGCAAGCAAAAGTTAAAGCCGGATGATTTTTTTAAATGTCACCACAATTCAAAAATAAAAATAAAGCGGCAGACAATAGTTTTAATTATGAATTTATCTGAAAATGTTTCAGTGCACAAAGACTTTTGTGGCATGTTCTTTCTCGCCTCCTTCCGTTTTCATTTTTATGTAAAAGAAAATCAGTCAATATTTTAAAGAAATGTTGGATATAATTCAGAATAACACAGAGATGATGTGGAACAATATTGGACTTCATATTCAAATTCAATTCCACAGCAGCGGGAGAAGAAAGGTCGATAAGTGTTATTCAGTATTCATCTCTAACGAACTGTAGAATTTGCAGTTTGCAGCAAGGGAATACACTAATAAAGTAGCATATTCTGCAGAAGATTTTTTTTCTATTGTAGTATATTTATTTTTATATTTATTTAAACTCTTCTTTTATTTATTTATTTTTTTTTCTTTTTCAAATTGCCTAAAATTGTCTGATAAATATTGGCTACCTAATGCATTTCCTTTGTTTAATGATTATATTGCTATACTATGTGATGTTAATATTTATGTAATAGATTTATCTCAAAATATTTATCTCATAATTTTGCTTTATAGAGAGAATTTATTATCAGAGTCTTTGAATGTTTTTTGAAAGATCTTCAGATTGATATCTCTAACCCTATTCTTGTAAGTGTGAAACATATATAGTATATTAGTTTTTTTGTATATCATTATATAGATTTCCATACTAAACTTATAAAATGTAAGGAAAACACAAAGTTCAGTCATATTGCTTCATAGGTTGTTTTTTTTGTTTGCTTGTTTTTTTACATAAAATGTATCAATTGTTCTATAATTAATAATGGGCAGAGTCTATGTTTAACTTACATTTTATGCACAAATTATCATTTTATAATCAGTTTGACATAAAAGTTTACTATAGCTATTTTATGAGGTATATCCACAAAGTAAGTTCTGTTTTGGTTATATAAAAAAAGTGTACAGATACAAAAAAAAAAAAATTATTGTACAAAAATCTACAATTGTAAAATTACTTTTCTTTTCGTAGGCACTTGTCGTAGCGTGGCACAAGGTTTTGTATGCTTTTGTAGAAAAAAACTACGAATTAAAATAAAATGAGAGACTTCGCTGGAATTGACAACAGATGACGTAGATACGTTTCATTGTTTTACTTGTATATAACACATTATTTCCAATGAACACACACAGCTAAGTATAAAGCGCATAATATTTACATTTAAAATAATTTTGTTTCGAAACATTCATTCCTAACATCTTATACATAAAATAAAAGCATTTGATTCCATGTTCCATTATTACGATTCAAAATCATCTAACAGCATTCTATCAACAAACGTGCCGTTGCCATTCGCAACAAAGAAAAAGTGGCTTCTGTGGTTTTCTTCTTCTCGCGACATCCTCCCCACCTGAGTTTTGGAAGGAACTCAACAAAGATAAAACTGAAAAATACTGAAATGACATATGAATACAAATACTAATCTAAACAAAAAGGTTAAAAAAAACACTAAAAATACAGACTCTAATAAAGATACATAAAATCAGAAAAATTAGAAATAATGAAAATATTTTCAAAATTTAAGGTTTTTAAAGTCATTAAATAAATGTTCATATTTAATGGAAAAGTTCAAACTGAAATGTTCATAGTTCACAAATCAAGTCTTTTTGGAGGTTTTACTTTTCGACCAGAACGAGTCTGAATATCTATCTTTTTTACAGATTTACTGTCTTTTGGTTGCTCGTTGATCTTATCAACTGTAACTGATGCAGGATCTAACAGAAAATGTTCACAGTCTTCTTGTGTGATCTCAAGCGGATAAAGTCTTTGTACTGGTCTCAATAAAGTTCCTTTTGCTGTTTTCAAGTTAACAAGCCTGACTACTCCATCTTTACTAGGAAAAGTTCTATAACTTTTGCCAAAGGCTCTTCTTATCATCTCGACCAATCAAAACTACATCTCCAACTTTAATTTTGTCATGCTTTTTAGGAATGGAAGATCGCAGAAAGCCTAAGTATTCCCTTTTGAATCTCTGTTTTAGATTCTCTCTTACTCTTTGAATATATCGCCATTTTTTCAAAATATTAGTCTTTTCAATTTGGTCTAAATAAGGAACTTCACTTGTGCGAAGATCTTGTAGAAATGATGCAGGAGTTAGAGCTCTTAAATCAGATTCTTCTGATATATAAGTTAGTGGCCTGTTGTTCATTACCGATTTGCATTCACAGACAAAAGTTAACAATTCTTCATATGTCAAAGACGAATGTCCTAAGTTTTTTCTGAGCAGATCTTTAAAAATCCCAATTAGCCTCTCCCAAAACCCTCCCCACCATGGGGCGGAGGGTGAGTTAAACTTCCAGCAAATTTCATTGACTTCAAATGTTTGTTGAATCATTGCCCAGTCTAGTTCTTTCAACGCTTTATTCAAGCCTGTAACATTTGTTCCATTATCGAAATACAACACAGATATCCGCCCTCTCCTTACTATAAATCGTCGCAGAGCTTAAATCATGGCATTAGTACTAAGAGATGAAATTAATTCCAGATGCACCGCTCGGAATATTGCACAAGAAAACAAAACTATCCATACCTTTTCTCCAGATTTTGTCAGCAACGGACCAGCCAGATCAACTCCTAAGACTTGAAAAACTCCTACTACTTTTGTTCAGTCTGTAGGGAGAGGGGGAAATGACACTTCAATGTGTTTTACCTTTTGCTTCTTGCAGATAATACATTTGTTGATTACACTTCGTATGGTTCTTTTTCCTTTTAAAATCCAAAATCTCTCTCTCAGAATGGTCAAGAGTATAGATGTTCCAGCATGCTTGTTCAGAATATGCTCTTCCTTAATAAGCCTTTTTACTACTGCATGTTTCGAAGGAAGAATCACTGGAGCAATAAAATCATATGTTTCATCTTCATTAGTAAGTCTGGATTTCAATCGTAATAGCCCCTCTTCATCTTTAAAAGCTTGAAAATTAGCAAGAGATTTTTTGCCATCTTCATGAGAAAAGTATTCTGTCTGTACAGAACAGAAAAGTATTTTCTGTGCATTTAATATTTCTTCTTTTGTAAGCAATGTATGTTTTCTCAAATCACGAGCTTTCGGGTGAAAGCGCATAATCCAGGCTAGCACTCTTACTATTTTGGAAAATTTCAAAATTCTTTCAGCTAATTCAGAAACAATAGTCTTAAACAGGGGACTCGGATCTTAGAAAAATACAGGCTATATAAGCATTTTGACTCGCATCAACAAAAGTGTGTAAGCTTAAATTAGATTCTTCTGTGGCATCGCTCCATCTTGGAATTTTTATAGACTTCAAAAGATGTAGATCTTTAAACCACTTAAGAAATTTTCTTTTAGTGTCTTCGTTTAGTTCTGCGTCCCATGGTTCCTTCGTTTTCCAAAAAGCTTGAAGCAAAAGTTTAGGTTGTATTAACTCAGGGAAAATAAATCCTATAGGATCGAAGACTCTGCTGATAAAGGGCAAAATTTTTCGCTTAGTTATTTTTTCTGATTCATCGAGATTTAAAAGTTCAGAATCGACTTCGAGAGTATCAGAATTCTTATCCCATATTAAGCCTAATACAGTTGTTTTAGAATTTTCTAGAGGAAAAGTATCGCAGTTATTGTATGTAGTACTTTATTTCAATTGAAAATCAAATTTCAAATCAATTGCTTAAAAGGCGCAAAGGCCAACATAGTGAAAAAGATTCCATGCCTAGACTCGTACCCGGGCCGTCAATAAAGCGCATTGACATTCTACCGACTAAACCACATGGAACATTTCATTCGATGCTGGATTTAATTATGTTTCGTGTTTGCTCCATGTCGGTGGCTCACGAAAAGTATTCCATCTTGTGCTGCGTTTGTAGCCTTGTCAACATATAATAGTGATAAATTTTCCAGGCTGGGTATCGTTCCATGTGGTTTAGTCGGTAGAATGTCAATGCGCTTTACTGACGGCTCGGGTACGAGCCCAGGCATGGAATCTTTTTCACTATGTTGGCCTTTGCGCCTTTTAAGCAATTGGTTTGAAATTTGATATTCATTTGAAATGTTGTATGCAAGGCAAATGTTTCTCTCTGGAAAAATTTCCAAGTTTTAATGTATGTAGTACTTTCCCAACTTCTAAGATCATACTTTGCTCTTTTCATTACTTCTGTAGATGTTCTTACAAAATTATCTAACTCTGAAGTATTGTGAACACTTGTTACACAATTATCTACGTAAAAACTGTCACGCAATTTAACAAGTATTTCTTTGGAAAATTCTCCTTTCATTAATTCTTGGGACAAATGGTGATGAATAACTGCCATCAGAAGAAACGGGTTACTTGTAATTCCAAAAACACAACGATTATGGCAGAGAACCCTTATAGAGCCATCATCATTATACCAAAAAATCGTAAAAAAATCTCTGTCATTTTCTTGTAAAGAGATCTGCAAAAAGGCTCTTCTTATATCAGAAATAACACCAATTTCATAAAGACGAAATCTGGTCAAAATCAAAGGAATAGTTTCTATAAAATTAATTCCAGTCTCTAAATAATTATTCAATGAGGGGAAATTAGTTGTCTTAGCCGAAGCATCGAAAACAGGCCTTACTTTCATAGAAGACAATGAGGACGTTTCTTTTATTTTGGCACGATGAGGGAGATAATGAGCAACGGATAATGATAATTTATTTTCAGGAACTTCTTCAATTACACCTTCATGAAGCCATTCTTCAAAAATTTGATGGTATTTTTCTCGATACCCAGTTTTCTCTAATTTCTTGGCAGTAGATTCAAGTCTTTTTAAAGCTAGATCATAATTAGTAGGTAGAAAAGAATGATCCTTTTTCCAGGGCAAATGGACTTCGTATCTTCCATCATCCTTTTGTTTAACTGTATCTTCAAAATGTATCATGACAGCTCTTTCCGAATCTTCTTTACTATTTTGTTCAATAGAATCTCGAATACCAAGAAGCTCTAAATCCCATAATGCTGAAACAGGTACATCTTATTGAGACAGCATACTGACTACTGTCATATTCACATCATTCTGATGATTAAATTGAGGGATCTTGCCTATTAAAGTCCAATATAATTTAGTTTCCATAGCTAACAAACCGGATTTTAGTTGTTCTTTTCTTCCTGTAAATATCTTACCAGCAACATCTGCTCCTAAAAGTACTCAATAGGTCCTGATTCTCGAGTATCACTCAAGTGGATTCCTTTATCTTTTAGTTCACGTATCCAATAACCATATTTAATCGCAGAAATATCTTTACATTTAACATCTTGATCTAAAGCATCCAAATTACAAACATGATTACCATCAAGACTACATAAATAAATTTTGTAGCATTTATTCTTAAACATTTTTGTTTTTCTACCGCCAAATAATGAATGGCAAAACTCTTTTTCTCTTTGAAAATCAAAACCCAGCTCCTTAGCTGTGGATTTTAAAATATAAGATTTTTGGGATCCTGTATCTATAATTACCCTTGCCTTACGGTTTGAAATTTTCCCTTTTATATTTACAACTAGCGTTTGTAATGAAACTTCATTGGTAGAAGACAATTTCTTATTTATGTTGTGGTTATGTGTAAAAAGTGCTAGGACTGGGCGATGTAGAAATTTCTTAAATCAATTTATCATCCATCTAACATCGTGATTTAGTGTTAAATCGCGATTTAACACCGATTTTACATTTTATAATATGGAAGCCTATTTTTTAATTTTTAGTAACAAAATACGGTCTTTATGTACCCCCCCTCCCCCCCCCCCCCCTCCTGTATTATTTAGTGTAGTACTTAAATTCGATGGATTTGGATTTTAAATATGAAACTTTATTCTTTTTCTTTTCAACCATAAATACTCAATCAATTTCAGGAAAAAAATCTTAGCAAAAGAAAAATATTTCATGTGGATCACGGCCAAGTCGGGATACACAAAACAGTGCATGACTATACTTTAAAATAATTTCATTAATTACAAAATAATAAAAAATATAGGTTAAAATATTATTAAACATGTAAAAAATGAATTTTTCATTATAAGAATGCATAAAAGTATAAACTGAAATTTGATGAGTTTGGATTTTAAATATAAAACTTCATTTTTTCTTTAATCATATAAATACTGAATCAATTTCAGGAAACAATCTTTTGAAACAATGGATTCTACTTTAAAACATCTTAATTAATTAAGAATAATAAAAAATAAAAAGTGCATATTGCAATATTACTCAAATATGTGAAAACTTAATTTTTCACCAAAAGCATTATCATCATTTTCATCAAAAGCATTATCATCATTTTCATCAAAAGCATTAGCATATACTGAAATTCGATTAATTTGGATTTTAAGAATTAAACATTACTTTTTCTTTTCAATTTTCCACCATATAAGTTCTTAATTTTTGAAAAATACACATTCCAATCTCGTAAACTATGAATCTCGTTTACAAAATAAATAAATATCAATTTTTACTTAAATCGTCATTTTCTTAAGTCGCCTTTTCCTTAAATCAGAGAGGATTGAGGGTCTATGGTTTCTTAAATCAGATCCTGCCAAATTGATTTAACACCAGCTTACCTTCTTTTTCTTAAATTGGAAAGCATTGGGGCTTGCAATGGTTGCTTAAATCGAATCCTCCTAAATCGATTTAACACCAGCTTGCCTTGTTTTTCTTAAATCGGAAAGCATTGAGGCTTGTGATGTTTGCTTAAATCGGATCCTCCTAAATCGATTTAACACCAGCTTGCCATGTAAGCAATAGATATATCAAAGTAGGTAAATCGGTTTTCCGATGTTAGCTCTGAATCAGTATTTTGTTTTAAATCGATTTAAAGCCAATGGCTAAATCGCGATTTAAGACATTAGCTAAATCGCGATTTCCGATGTTAGATGTTGTTAAATCGATTTAAGACCAATGGTTAAATCGGATTTTCGATGTAAGCTTTAAATCGATTTAAAGCCCAGGCCTAATCAATACTTTTTTTTTTTGTCTCATCATTGATGGTGATTTTGATATTTCTTTAGATTTATTGCATTCTAAATTAGGACACATAAATTTTACATGTCTTTTCGAACAATTTTAGCATCTAATGTTCAATCTAGTATAAGAAACAGTCATGTGGCCCTTAGCAAAGCATGTTTACGGCACATTCCTTTACTTCTGATGATGGAAAGTTTTTCAGGCATAGGCATAAAAAATGCCTTTTTGCAGAAACGTGATTCATGATCTTTTAAGCAAAACACACATGAGACATCTTTAATAATTATGAGAAATCAATTCTGCAGCAGAAAAATTGCTGCCTTTAGAATTCTGGCTTGATGCCAAATTTTTTCTTTCTGGTACAAAGTTACAAATATCTGATCTACTCAGTTTTATTTTTTTTCTCTGATTGTACTTCATTTTTAAGAAATAAAATTATAGCGTTGAGGCTGGATAATTTTTGTTCATTTTCTATAGTTTTCCTATGCCTTTCGAATAGGGTGTCAACGATTTAAATCAGTTGATTTAAATCATGATTTTAATCAAGTGATTTTTTAAAAAAAAATCATTGATTAAAATCAAAAATTTTCTAAATGTTTAAAATGACATAAAAGAGTATTCAAATCTAAGATGAACATAATTTGGAAAGTTTCTACAGGTATTGTGACTTATGAATATACAAAACAAAGCTTTAAATAATTGTTTCTAAGTATTGTGAAAAATTTAAGTACCAGTAAGTTTATAAAAAGCATGGTTTTTATCTAACAAACACAAAAAGCATTTAATTTAAAAATGATATTTAAATCTAATATAACTTACCATGTCATAATTTCCTTTTAATAATCAAGTTATTCATTCTTTTATATACAATAAACAAAGCAATAGAGTGTCAATGATTTTAATCAATTTATTTAAATCGGATGATAAAATCACATATTTTCTGATTTTATAAAATAGTGTGAAAAAGCATTATTATCAGTAATGAAAATGATCACTAAATCACTTGTAAAAAATGTAATATTTGTTATTGTTAATTATAACATTATTAAATTGTATAAAAAGAAGTATTATGCATTTAAAAAACATCTAACTAATTGTTAAATAACTTCAAAACATTATAATATTTAGTAACTATTCAAATATTTTAATTTTGTGGGGAAAAACCTGATTTAAATTTCAAAATTACAATTTTTGTAATCTATTTATAAATTATGTGTGAGTTTGCTGAATACATTGCTACAATTTTTGATCAATTTGATATACATATGCTTTAGAACCTGTGTAAAATTACTGGCTGCTTTATGAATTTATCAAACTATTATTTATCACCTTTTTTCAAATATGTAGATTGTGTTCTTAATTAAACAGTTAATTGTTTAATAATTACAAAATTTAATCTGTATCATCAATTTAAAATTAAATGCAATTTATCAATAACTTTAAAATGTAAGCAGTATTTAATATTGGTTTACATAACTATTACAATAAATTAATGCACATAATGTTGTATGTTACTAAAGAAATTTTTAATTTGCAGTTTTTTGTAATTTTTATAATTACATAATTAAATTTTTATTAATTAAAGCAGAAAAACATAGATTATGTTAGTAATTGGAGGGTTATTCATTTTTGAAATGCTTAATTCTTGGTAGATGTTTAATATTTTAACGGAGGAAAAAAAATCTGATTAAAATAAAAAAAATCTGATTTTTTTTATTTTTTTACACCCTACTTTCGAATGAATGTAAAATTTAATAGGTAATGCACTTTCAACTAAAGGATACAGTGTAACACCACACATTTCGGTAGTAACACCTAGAGAACCCAAAGCCCTGATTTGAGTCGAAAGTTTATTATATAAACTACTCAAAGAATCAACTTTCTTTTTTGTTGCATTATTCAATACTAGTTTCAATAATACTCTCATATAAAAATCGATTAACAAATTGGATCTACCAATTCTTTCTGATAAACTATCAATCGCTAAAGAATAGTTATCATTTGTCACTGGGAACGACTCTACTAATTCCCTGGATTCTGAATTTATTTTCATTGACTGAATTAAATAATGGAATTTATCCACGTTAGTTAAATTTGTATTTTCATGTATAGTTTTAAATTGGTTCCAAAATGTAAGTCAATCCTTTAAATCTCCCCCAAACTTTTGCAGTTCAATTTCAAGGAGTTGTAAATTTTTACTTTATAATTTTCTGTTTCAAATTTACTAGCCGAATTATTTTCATTTCGATTATATCTTGATTTAATTTTGTCTTAAAATTATCTAATCGTCGCTGTGCTTTTATTTGGATTCTTAAAACCTTTTCTCTATATTCTTCAACGGAATCAAATTCGGTATCATCTGACAAACCATCTAAATAATTCTTATGAGTAATCTCTAATGCGTCAGGTTTCTGTTTAAATAAATAGAAATGAATTTCGATTTCATCATGTTCGGCATTTGTGTCATTCAATACACTTTCTAACTTATTATATGCCTTGGTAAAAGCTGGACGTTGAGTCGTTTTATTTCTCTTTAAAACTTCCATTTTTACTATCTGAGTTATGCAATATTTTTAAATTCTAGCATATAATAATTATGTAACTTCAAAATAGAAAGTTTCGTTCTTACCTTCAATCTTTTCTTAGCTGCATGAATCTGGGAGAATCCAACGAAATCACCCACCCGGGGGCGCCAGAAATGTAGAAAAAACTACGAATTAAAATAAAATGAGAGACTTCACAGGAATTGACGACAGATGACGTAGATACATTTCACTGTTTTACATGTATATAACACAATATTTCCAATAAACACACACAGCTAAGTTTAAAGCACATAATATTTACACATTTACATTTAAAATAATTTTGTTTCGAAACATTCATTCCTACCATTTTATACATAAAAATAAAAGCATTTGATTCCGTGTTCCATTATTACGATTCAAAATCGTCGAACAACATTCTATCAACAAACCTGCCGTTGCCATTCACAACAAAGAAAAAGGCCTTCTGTGGTTTTCTTCTTCTCGCGACAGCCTTCTTCATAGAAGGTTGCCGCCTGTGTTTTCAACCATGTGGTTACATGTTCTTTCAGCTCGTCATCATCAGTGAAGTGTTGACCACCAAGGAAAGATTTGAGGTGTAAGAAGAGATGGAAGTCGCTAGGAGCGAGGTCTGGGCTGTACGGATGATGATCAAACCCGTCCCAGTCAAATTCCTGCTGGAGTTTTTTTGTGACGTTCGCAGTGTGAGGTCGTGCATTATTGGGTAAAAAAACAAGACCTTTTGACAGTAATCGTCAGTGCTTGTTCTGTATTGTGCTGCACAATTTCTTAATGGTCTCTCAGTAGACATGTGCAGTGATTGTTTGGCCTTGTGGTAAGAAATCAATCAGCAAAATGCCGTTTCTGTCTCAAAAAACGGTGCACATGACTTTTCAAGGTGTCAGGATTTGCTTAGGCTTAACTTTCGTTGGGGACGAAGTGTGCCTCCATTCCATTGATTGGCGTTTACTCTCAGGAGTGTCGCAAGAAACCCAAGTTTCATCCCCCGTGACTAGCCGAGAAAGAAAATCATGGCCGTCTTCATTGTAGCGTGTCAAAAGTGCACTGCCCATCCATTGTATTTGGTGTTGTTCAGTAAGAATTTTGGGTACGTAACATGAGCAAAGTTTTCGAAATTTCAGTTTTTCAGTAACAATTTCATGAATTAGTGATCGTGAGATTTGCGGAAATTCCATAGCAAGAGCACTAATTGTAAACTTACTGTTTTGCTTAACCTTCTCTTCAATTGCGTGAACCAGTTCATCAGTAACCAAAGAAGGGCGTTCACTTCGTTCTTCATCATGCACTTGATCACGTCCTTCAGTAAACTGTCTGACCCATCTTCTAACCATTGAATTACTCATAGCATTTTGTCCCTAAATTTCGCAGATTTGCCGATAAATTTCACTTGGTTTAACTTTCTTTGCATTGAGAAAACGAATCACAGATAAGTATTAAATACTATTTAATCAAAAATCTCTATTCTATTAAATTGCATGTTATCTGCTTAAAACATACTAAGCTGTTATTACTTTCTTCTATCTATAACACAAGAAAGTGTTGTAATCATTTTTTTTTTTTTTTTTTGCTTCCAGTTTTCAATTAATTTACATGTTTTAGGTATTAGAGTTCCCAAAAAATGCATTTTACAAAATGCCTGTCCGTCTGTGTAGTTCTCCTCTTTGTATCATTGAAAAGTGTATGAAGTTATGCACAAAATCAAACCAAACTTCATATATATGTTTTGACTATAGCCGTCAGGTCCCAGTTAAAATTAAGTATATTCTGAGCTCTGTCAGCATTCGAAATCTGTGGTGGTCCGCTGGTCCGAAACCACCAAAAATTCAATCTGACCACTAATTTGAAAATTTAATGGTCCGCTGGACCAGTACCCACCCCCCTCTCTCTGACAGGTAAACATAAACTTTCCTGTCCCTGAGAAAACTGCAACCAAACGCAAATTGCATAATTTCATTTTATTTAAAAAAAATTGCATTAAACCTTAGTCAGTTGAAATACATAATCTGAAATGAAATATTTAATTAATAATTTTATAGTTTTTTTTATGTACTGTTTAATTTTTAGCAAATTATAATTTTACATTTTATTATGATGAAAATTTTGGATAACTGCAAAGGAAGTTTGATTTATATTCTAGGGTGGGGGGGGGGGCACTCAAAAGGTTAAAGGGACTTAATAGAATTTTATGTAGCAGGCCAATAAATTCTTATACTTACTTATTAATTCTACTGCTGACTGTAATAGCAAATTTTTTGTATCATCAGAAAGTGTATGAAGTTTTGGATTGAACTGAATGAAACTGCGTATATCTATTTTTGACTAAGAACGACATTCTCCAGTTGAAAATAGGGATATTCTCCTCAGATGGGGTGATAGTGATTTTTGTATGATTTTCTTGATTTTCCGTAGTTGTGCTGTACATCAGCTGTTCATACAGAAACGCATGCTTTGCGTCCAGAAAGCATGACTATTCGCAAGCATTTGACGTACAGCAGAATGACAAAAAATATTGATTTTATTGAAAAATATGATTAAGATTAACTCATACACATACTTTGATTAATAAAATAAAAGCAGAAATTTAAGATGAAAATCAAAGTCGGTGTAGTTGTGTTTTGCACTAGATGTTTGTGCAGTTATGCACACTTCGGCATCTTGTTTGCTTCAAAAATGCATAATTAAAAAAATTACATTTTTTGAGGTATTAAAATGTATCAGATAGAAGAAAGTTTTAGATTGGCACATCTATTTTTTTTTCCTAGTCTTATGAAGGATAGATTTAATTCCACTCACAGTAATATTATTTAATCGATGTCTAGGTCCAGGGTACATATGATTTACTGCTTATTTATTTGTAACTGATTTTCATCTAAGAAGGTGATACGATTTTTTTGTACATATATATATATATATATATATATAAATTTTGAATGTGTGTCTATGCATAATTTTTTAATCATTTTTTTTCTTTTGGGAGAAAGATCATTCTGGTAGTGATTCTGTATCAATATTGTTAGAATTAAAAAATGATATGTTTGTCTTTCTTTCTGTTTTTTATCCCCCTTTTTTTTTTTCAAATGGATGGGTATAAAAACACAAAATTTTATTTTTTTTTTTTTTAAAGACCAGTTCCTGCAAATGGAGATACAATGCAATCTCTGAATAACAGACACCTCAGGAGCACAGAATTTGTCCGGTATTCGGAGGTGTCCGTAATTCAGAGGTAAAAATGTAGAACTATATAGATGTTGGTAATCAAAAATATATCTACTAAATAGAGGTGTCTGTTATAGAGGTTTTACTGTAGATACATAAAGGATTAATTTTTAGCCCCCAATACTTTTTAAATTTTGTTTTATTATACTGTTATTTGTTTTTGAAATTTATCTATACAATGCATTATTATCAATATTTTTATGAATCTTTAAAATCACTTTCTATTTACAACCTATTTCTGTACTTTTTTTTTTTTTTTTTTTTTTTTTTTTTTTTTATCTGTTGCAGGGGAATACTTTTTATTTTACGATTTTAAGTTCTTGAGAGAAGTATATAAAATAGAAGTATATAATCATTGAGAGAAGTATATAAAAAATATTAAATACAGTCGGACCTCCATTTTACGAATTTCTCTATTTTGCGAACTTTTCCTTGGAACCAAGAACATTTTGCGAATTTCTTCGTAAAATAACCTCCAAATAGCAAACTGCATTCTCTATTTAACGAACTTTTTCTTGTGATCAAAAAATTTTTTTCTCCCCATTTCTCAAAATATTTCTGGACATTTCAAACTAATGGCCTTGAACTGGTTTTTCCAGGCGCCTTCTTTGTCAGCAATGAGAATTCGGTAAGTACGGAGGACGAAGACAATAATCCCTTCTTTAAAAAATGTGTATACAGTGAGAAAAAAAAGAAGAAATTAACAATGATGTGCTCATTGATGATTGTATTTCGCTTAATTCTGAAATTGAGACCTCGGAAAAACTATCCGAATTGGATATTTTTGACAGTGTGAAAAATAAAAACAATACAGCAATGAATTGCAATGAAGACGAATATGATGATGATGGAAATGATCATTATGCAGGAATTAACAAAACTTCGTATGATGAAATGCTAAAATTATTTGAAGCAATCCGACGTGGATTATATTTAGAAGAAAATATGCATGAAGGGGTTTTTGGTGCATTGCAAAGATGCAAGATGTATTATGAGAGAAAGCAAATAAAAAACTCAGGCAAAATTAACAGAATTTTTCAGAAAATAAATTTAAGGATGCATATGTTAATGTATGGTTAAAATTATTTGTTCTAATAATAATAAATACGATAATGTCACTAAAATTCGTTAATTTCAATATAAAACTATTTACTTTAAACAGAAAATACAGTATATTCCCGAACAATGTTTTGTTTTCCTTGTAGATTTCAAAGATTTAAACACATAGAAAAAATGAATTGATGATGGATATTTGTGTATAAAATAAATAAAACAAATAGATATAATTTATTTTTAAAAATGTCCAAACCAAATGGGAAACAAAAAAAAAAAAAGAAAAAAGAAAGCAAGATCAACACTGGTCAGCGGAAAAAAAAAATCATGGAATTTTTTTATCTAATAGAAAAGTCAGACTGAGGGGTCGCTTTGCGTTTGGTAGTTAACCGTAGTGGACAGTGTCCCACAATAGAGTCTGACCTTGAAAAACGGTAGTGATTCTCCTACACAGGAAGTGATTTAAAAGATGAAGGCAAAGGCATAGACATGATACTTTTGGTATGAGAGAATGAAAAAAGCCTGAGAGAACAGGTCTTTTTTCTTATTCATTTGCAACTTTGTATTGTTGATGAATCTTTTTATCTATTTGTAAAGTTTAATGCATTTGGTTCAGTTATCCTTTTAAATTTTCCGTCTGCAAGACATTTTTATACAAATTTTGTATATATATATATATATATCCTTACTGTTTTCCAAATGTCTCAAGAAGTCAGATGTACCAGAAGATTGGAATAATGGTGTGATGGTGCTACTTTACAAGAAAGGAGAGAAGGAAAACATTAAAAACTACCGTCCAATCAGCTTACTATCAGTGATTTATAAAATTTTCACCAAAGTTTTAACGACAAGACTTGAATCAGCTCTGGACTCAGCTCAATCTAGAGAACAAGCAGGATTCCGAAGTGGATTCAGCACAATGGATCATATCCAAACGGTAAGGGAACTCATTGAAAAACATAAGGAATATAATTTACCTCTTTGCCTTGCCTTTATTGATTATGAAAAAGCATTTGATTCAGTCTACACATCAGCAGTAGTAGAATCTCTGGAGGACATTGGTATAGACAAACGTTACATGAATATTATAAAGAAGATTTACAAGAAAGCAACAGCAACCATCCGCTTGGACAAAGGAAAAGCAAAGATCAAGCTTGGTAGAGGGGTAAGACAAGGAGACACCATTTCGCCTAA
This sequence comes from Maratus speciosus, assembly GCA_963932465.1. Lineage (NCBI taxonomy): Eukaryota > Metazoa > Arthropoda > Arachnida > Araneae > Salticidae > Maratus > Maratus speciosus. The sequence goes on from OZ010792.1 coordinate 431,287,096, forward strand.
GCTTTTTACGGCTGTCTTAGAAAATATTTTCAAGAAGCTGGATTGGGAAAACAAAGGTATTAGAATAAATGGAGAATATTTAAGTCATCTCCGATTCGCCGACGACATTTTAATTTTCAGTAACAGTCCTGAAGAATTGGAAAATATGCTAAAAGATTTGGCAGAAGCTAGCATTAATGTGGGATTAAAAATAAACTTGGAAAAGACCAAGGTGATGTTCAATTCATTTGCATCCAAAAAGAAAATTGTCTACAACAACACTGAAATTAAAGAAGTGAAAAGTTATGTGTACCTTGGGCAGGAAATATCATCGGATAATAGTATCATGAATGAAATCAATAGACAAATAAGAAATGGATGGAGTGCTTTTGGGAAGAACAATATTATTCTGAAGAGTAGCATGTCCCTTTGTTTGAAAAGAAAGGTATTTAACCAATGTGTTTTGCCTGTACTAACTTATGGAGCAGAAACATGGACGCTAACAAAACGGATGGTACAAAGATTACAAACAACACAGAGAAGTATCGAAAGGTGTATGCTAGGTATAACTAGAAGAGACAGAAAAAGAATAACCTGGATAAGAAATCAGACGAAAGTTTTTGACATCATTGAAAGAATTAAATGGCTAAAATGGAAATGGGCTGGACACATTGCAAGAAGATAAGACAATAGATGGAGCACAAACACCCTAGAGTGGTATCCCAGAGATGTAAAAAGGCCAAGAAGACGACCTCAAGTAAGATGGAGTGATAAAATCAGAAAAGTAGCCGGTGTAAATTGGATGACTAAAGCACTAGACAGAAAACATTGGAAAAATCTGGGGGAGACCTACATCCAGCAGTGGATTGAAAACGGTTGTTGATGATGATGATGATATATACATATATATACATTCTTGTACCAAACATCAAACAAAATCTTCATTTTGGTGCCCCCCTTCACCTTCTGTTAAAGGGGCGCCCGGGGCATGTGCCCCCCCCCCCCCCCCCCCCCCCCCCCCTAGTCGAACTTTGCTCATCTAAACGCTTCCAAATTGTCAATTCTTTTATCTGTTTTTCGAATCTTAAGTGAAAAACACAATTTTTACCCACCATCTTAGGATGGGCATTTACACTAGTACAGTGGAACCCGGTGAGGACGTGTTTCAAGGGAGTGAACAAAAGTCGCGTATCAAGTGGGATCGCGTCTTAAATGTGATTTGTATAATATTGCAGAAATTGAGCTTATTTACACCAGGGGTGCAGAAAATGTTTCTACTCCCAACATTTCCCCCAATCCGCATGAAGATTTCTCCAAAATTTTACGGTATGCTATAGTTAAATGCTGTATTATCGTATGTATAGAAAAATTATTTTTCCAATATTTCTCAACTTATGAGTGAGTATATATGGCAGGGATGATTCGGAGTGAAAAATTTTTTTTGAAATTCACAGCAAATTTTCTGACAGGTTAGAGCAGAATTTGGAAAAGGGGGGAAATCCACTCTCAGCACTATGTTTTTTTTTTGTGGCCTTTTGACGAAATTCGCGTTTTTTCGCGATTTTCTGATGAAATTTGCGTTTTTTAGCGATCTTTTGACGAAATTTGTGGTTATTTTGCGATCTTTTGACTAGTTTTGCGGTTATTTTGCATTCCCTTTGACGAAATTCGCGGTTATTTCGCACTCTTTAGACGAAAATCGCGATTCTTTGACGAAATTCGCGGTTGATTTCCATCTTTTGATGGAATTCGCGGTTCTTTTGCGAACTTTTGACGAAATTTGCGTTTTTTAGCGATCTTTTGACGAAACTTGCGGTTCTTTTGCGATCTTTTGACGAAATTTGCATTTTTTAGAGATCCTTTGACGAAATTTGTGGTTATTTCGCGATCTTTTGACGAAATTTGCTGTTATTTCGCAACTTTTTGACTAGTTTTCCGGTTATTTTGCCTTCCTTTTGACGAAATTTGCGGTTATTTCGCCCTCTTTTGACGAAATTCGCGATTCTTTGACAAAAATCGCGGTCGTTTCGCAATCTTTTGTCGAAATATGTGGTTCTTTTGCGATCTTTTGACGAAATTTGTGGTTCTTTTGCGATTTTTTGACGAAATTTGTGGTTTTTTTTGCTATCTTTTGACGAAATGTGCGTTCATTTCACGATCTTTTGACGAAATCTGTGGTTATTTTGCGATCTTTTAACGAAATTTGCGGTTTTTTTCGCGTTCCTTTGAGACGAAATTCGCGGTTGTTTCGTGATCTTTTGACGAAACTTACGGTTTTTTCGCGATCTTTTGACGGAATGTGCGTTTATTTCGCGATCTTTTGACAAAATTTGCGTTCATTTCGCGGTCTTTTGGCGTAACTTGCGGTTCTTTCACGATCTTTTGACGAAATGTCCGTTTATTTTGCGATCTTTTGACAAAATTTGCGTTCATTTCGCGGTTTTGACGTAACTTGCGGTTATTTCGCGTTCCTTTGACGAAATTCGCGGTTGATTCGTGATGTTTTGGTGAAACTTACGGTTTTTTTCGCAATCTTTTGACGAAATGTGCGTTTATTTTGCGATCTTTTGACAAAATTTGCGTTCATTTCGCGTTCTTTAGACGAAACTTGCGGTTCTTTCGCGATCTTTTGACGAAATTTGCGATTCTTTCGCGATCTTTTGACGAAACTTACGTTTTTTTTCGCGATCTTTTGACGAAATGTGCGTTTATTTCGCGATCTTTTTTCAAAATTTGCGTTCATTTCGAGGGCTTTTGACGTAACTTGCGGTTCTTTCACGATCTTTTGACAAAACTTGCAGTTCTTTCGCGATCTTTTGACAAAACTTGCGGTTCTTTCGCGATCTTTTGACGAAATTTGCGGTTATTTTGCGATCTTGTGACGAAATTCGCATTTTCTCCGTAATTCTTGGAGAAAATTCGCGGTATTTTTATGTTCAAATTTTCAAATTGATGACCGATTTTTTTTTTTTAAATGTTCGGAACCGAATACCTTAAATTTTCAGAAAATTCAGAACAGATTCACCTCCTATATACGGTACACATTATTCTGAGATCGATTTTGTGAAGGTCACCATACGGATCTTTTTATTTGTAGTGAAATTTTTCTATCTCAGGGAATTATGGAATTCGTTGTTAAAATCAAAATCAATTGTACATGTTTCTGCAAAATTTCCCCAGGTGGTTAAAATTTCCCCCGATCCTAGATCGCCGGATCGGACATATTCTGCACCCCTGATTTACACATTTAATCGTCTAAATGAGCTATAGAACTTTCATTAATATGTTTACGGTCGAAAATGTGTCTTTTAGCATATTTAGATTAAAACTTAATTGCATTCCACTTTAACTCATTGTTTCTTTTTATTGGACCGACTGGAATAATAAAAGAAATAAGTTATGGATTTTAACAAGGTTTTATTGTCGATTAATGCATTTCAACCAAAAATAATTTTCTCACTTGACTAATTTTTTTTATCAGAAAGAAAAAAAATATTAAATCTTTGAAGCACAATCCAGTTTTTAAAATCTATTTAGTACTTGTAATAATGAGTACCATTATAGTATGTCCTTTTTAATATAAGAAAAAAACTATCCTTATTAATCTTTGTGTAGCAAAAAGTAAAGAAAACATAAAAGAATTATACAACCGGAGTTGTATTTGTTTAATCTTTACGAGTTTTATTTTTTGTTGCCTATAATATACATTATAAAACATATCAGTGATATAACATACATTTAAAGCCTCACTAACAACAAGTATGATTATCTCGCTAGTAGCGTACAATGTGGAGAAAACATTTTAAAAACGAAAATAAAATGAAATAGCTGTAATTTTAATGTTTTTAAAACAATATAGAACTGTAATCATAATAATTTTTATGACATATCTGAGTAACCTGAATTCATCTATATCTCTTTACTGTAGTAAAAGCATACACGAAGCGAAAGACAAAGAATGTTAGGAAGAAAGAAGAATTTAAAGAATTGCAGTTTTGCTAATTTAGCAGGGTTTTATTTTATTCAAATATCTACCACTATTTACGATTAGTTGTTGTTGCCGCAATTCATCTGTTATTATTTAAAGTAAATAGTACTATTCAGATACAGTGCTTTTATCTGAATTAAAAAAAAAATCTGCTAAATTGTCAACACTTGAGAAGAAAGAAAAAATTCGCATTTTAATGAATGAATTTGCGTTATAAGTAGGGATTGGCCGAAACAGCAGTTTTGCCGAATACCGAAGCTTCGGTCAAAGTGTATACCGAATACTTAAAAATTTTTAATATGCATTTTCCCATATATTAGTTTTTTTTAATAAACTTTAATTGAAATTGAATTCTTAATAATTTAATTCAGTTACATTTTTATTCTTAAATCTAATTACACAAAAAAGTTTAATGACTTCTTTCCACTCACAAATTCCTTAACCCATCACTTATTTTTTATTATTTTATCACTAGTCAATACCCAAAATAACCTGTGTGAGTATTAAACTATACAGGCTATTATTAAGAATAAGGATTGTCAGAAAAACAAAAGTTCATTCAAATAAAAAGAAACTGGATATTATCATAAAGCTGATTTACTGATTGTCTGTGTCTAATTATAAACATATTGAATAGGAATGTTCTCAAATACAAAGGTATCATATCAGTTTGTACATTTAACTATTTGCTGTCAAATTATTGATAGATATTTATATCTTGATTAATATTTTAACGTTGTGGTGATGAAGATAACAAATTTGAGCGATTTTCATTTAATGGTTATGAAAGCTATAGGATCGGCATAGGGGTATACTTATTTGATGTATGTATTTTCTTTAATATACACCTTAGATATACAGAGATGAACTCTGATATACTTATTTGATGTGTATATTAAAGAAAATACAAATTAAATAAATTTAAATAAAAAAGAAAAACTAATGTAGAAATAATTAAAATTAAATGATAAGAGAAAGATGCCCATTGTCCTTATTTTTATTTTTTTTTCTATGCTGTAGACTGTTGCTTTGATTTCATCCCTGTAGTTTCTATTTTAGGGAGGAATTTTTTTTTTTTTAACTTAAAAATGGCTTTTGACTTGTTTTTTGTTGTGCAGCTGAACTCTGAACTCATGCACATAATGTTGAAACTCATCATTTAGCCTATTCTACTTCTAAGTAAAAAAGAATTCTTCTTCTTCTAAGAAAATACTTATGTGCAATTATTCGGTTTACATGCCGAATCACCGAATACCGAATTGACTAATTCACTTTTTACTGCTATCTTAGGAAATATTTTGAAATATTACACAAAGTACATCAAGCTGTTAAAATTTCTAAACATACAAATAATAGAAGATCAGTTTTAATTTGTTTCATTTTATTTCTATTTTAATATTAAATATATATATACACATAACCTAAAACTTGGCTGAATATTTGGCTATTTGATCAAATCACTATTGTTACATCCCTAATAAAAATAAGAACTTTCTTTTTTTACATAGAAATTAAAACTAAAGTTATAGCCCAAGTTCCATTTTTGTGTATGTGTGTGCGCACATTGTACATTCTTTTGTGACTTTTAATTTTTTTGAAAATTTTAATTATGACATTTTTAATTAGAACTGCATTAGTGAATCCTACTTAAAACATGACAGTGTCTGCAAGATGCATGTACAATGCATGTACAATTCATGATGTACAATGCATACTAATTAATGTTATTAATTTTATTTTAACTTAAAAAAAATATTTATGTATTTATTTATACAAATTTAGGATAATTTCTATATTATTGTGTTCTTGTGGAAGTTTAATTATAAGCAGTCTCATATATTACCATATTTACACAAATATAATGCACATTCTGTTTTTGAAAGGGGAAAACAAAATAACATTATATATGACGTATGTAAGACACACTAATATTAATTTATCAGCGGATCTGGGAATTTGAAAAGGCAAAATTATCAAAGTTCTGACTAAGAGAAATTTGTTCTCAAACCTTAATTACTGCATTACTTATGTATATTATGCCTCCATATTAAAATACTGTAAAATTAAGGTTCCAGCAGTTTGCACTTTTGTTTACCTTGTATTTTATGAAGATAAAAATACATATATATATTTTTCTTCTTTTGGCTAAAAAGTAACTGCCAGAGGCAAAAGTTCTTTGCCTTCAGAACAACACATTTAAAAATGGTCATGCACAATAATATTTAAAAAATATGAAATATATGAAAATATCAAATGTCATGATATTTTGAAAACTGATTACTCCTATACTCATGCAACTATATCATGAAATCTTCATGTTGTACATGGTGACTTAGTGAAAGATGTCTGAAATATTTAATGTTTTTAGTGCACCCTGTTTTTGTTTTTTTTTACTTAAAAAATTATGCAGTGGGGGAGTATGCATTATATATGAGTAAATGGGGTATAGCAGATAAATTTGATAATTTTATACTTTATTATTTTTGAAAATATTTAGATCAAAGTTTTAATGCTTTATAGAGACCTTGGGAAGCAACCAAACACATTGAAGATGGCGAAATATATGAAGAAGGACAGCTAATGAGCCTTCTTGCCATTAGTGTGTAAGTATTTTTTAAAAAATGTTTAATTTCTCATTGATGAATTTTTTTACCTTTTATACTTTACATACTTCCGTAAGATTGAAAGCTTATGCTTACTGTGTGTGTATATTTTTAAGCATATAACTATACTAATAAAAGAACAAATCACTCTGTGTAAGTGTGTGTTTGTTTGTCTGTCTGTCTGCGATGGCTAGCAAAATCTATATGGCACGTATGAGGCTCAAAATTTTTGTGGGGAAAGTCAAAGGCCTCTCCTGGTGTACCCGAGCTTTAGAATTTTAAATTTCTAATAATTAGTTGAGAAATTAATTATAAACCCCAAACTAAGAGATCGGAAAAGTATTCATTATTCAACAAAAGCATAGATTTTTATGAAACCGCAGAATAAATTCTCACTCAGGTGTTCGCAGCCAGTGAGATGCATTCTTTGAGCAGGACTCAAGATTATTTCAAAGCAACACATGACTAAAGAGACTAGGCAATTTTGCAGCTCTATAGCATTTTTTTATATTGCATTTATCAATTTGAAATTAACACATTTATGCATATTTTTAAATGCTGAATCCAAATATGTAATTTTCTTTGAAATCCGACTGCAATTAACGAATATACATTAATTAACAGTTTTAAATTATCGTGTGATTTTATCTGAAATCATTTGAGCATAGACAGCTGCCTGTGAAATAAATTTTTTAAAGGAAAAATAAAGCAATCACTTTTTCACATGAGACATATTTTGTATTTGTTATATTTGCGGAGACAGGGAGGGGAAGGGGAGAAGTATTTTTATTGGATATAGCAATTAGACCACATGAAAAAGGTTTGTTTAGAGCAGGGTTCGGCAACTGGCCATGGAAATTGGAACTAACAGATTTTGCAGAGAGTGTGCAGCACGCCTGATTTATGGGGCCACAGCCGCTGTGGACCTATTTCGGATGCTCATATTAAACATGCGAGCCCTGGTGGTGGAAGGTGGAATTAAAGGATTTTCAGCAAACTTCTTAAATTCTTATTTGATACTGCCACCCTCTCGAGTAATATATCTATGGAAAATTTGAATAATGGAGTTTCGTTTGGATATATGTTTGTTTAGAACACAGTTCGCCACATGATGGTGGAAATTGGAACTAACAGAGTTTGCAGCTCATGTGCGGCAGATTAAATTATACAAATTTAAGGTTCGTTTACGAGTATTATCACAGGTCCGGGCAACATCGGGCAGGTCAGCTAGTTAAAAAAAAAATATATAAACAGGAGAAATTTGCTTTAACACTGGCTTAATAATAATTCTGCCATGTATTCAGTATTTTAGTCATGCAACAAGGTAATGTAAAGCATTAATATTCACACATATCTTAATTGTTAATGCTATCCAAAGTACCATTTTATTTATTACTAGCTAACCCACCCTGTGTTGCCCGGGGATATGATAATAACCTTAAATTTGCTTGAATTTATATCATTAACTTGAATTTGTCTGAATTTATATTTTTAAATGAAAAACATAAAGCACTCATAAGACTTTTTCATTTGAGTGACAGGTTTTTACCTTTCTTTACAAAATGTTATTTTTCACAAAAATATAAAATTCACAATCTATGATTGTCCAAATACTTAAGTGTCTGCTGACTGTGTAAAAAATCGATAAAAATAAAATATTGATATTTAGCAGTAAAAGAGTGCTAAATAACTGCAATGAGAGAGGGGTGGGGCGATTCAACTTTAAAAAAAAATACATTTCTTGTTGTCCAAAGCCTGTGTATAATTTTCATGCTAAGGTGTTGATATTTATTTGTAAAAAGCAGTGTTTTACTTCTGTTATTTTTCGCTATCATACATTCTTTTTTTTTTTTTTTTTTCTTTTTCCCCCAGGAATATAGAGAAACTTTTTGAAATTCAAACTCATTATTTTCCTTCTATATCTTATAATTTCTCAACGAAATTTTTGAATTATAAATAGGTTTCCAATGACTGTCTGTAAGTAGTAAAAATCAGGGTTTTATGCATAACTATTTATTTATTTATTTATTTATTTGAGATTGAAATCCTAAGTAAAATTTTTTTATGTTTAAACTAATTATGCGACCTCTAAATCCAATTATAGCTGGAACCAAATTTATGCTCGATCATTAGCTTATAGTATTAAGTTTTCAGAGCTATTATATAAAAGTAAGTATAGTCTTTAAATTAAAATGTGCATAATGTTAATCCCACAGAAAAATGCAAAAAAAAAAAAAAAAAAAAAAAATTTAAAGTAACTTCGGGAATTTTTTTTTTCAAAGGTTAATTTTTGTATTTTTTTAATTGTTTTGCAGTGTTAGAAACAGAATTGAAACTACATGCTATTTGATATTTCCTTTTTTGCTTATTTGAGTTTTGCAGCCAATGTGTAATTTTGAAATATCCTGAAAAAAGGGTGTGATATGAGGCGGGTGTCATCCGGTATTATATATATATTTTTTTTTAAATAGTCTTTATGTCAAAAGTCATTGAAATTTTTATGAGTTAGAAAGATAATGTTTTTGTAGCCTGTGTGAAGCAATCGAGAAAGAATATTGATATTTAGTGATAAAATGACTCGTAAAAAGACTTTTTCTTTTTTTTTCACTTGGTCTATTTCAGTAGTTCATGGTGTCTGAACTCCTTGAGATTTTCAGCTGTTATAAATATGATGGTTATGCAGCTTGTGGTAAAAAATTATCAAAAAATATTGATTAGTTGGGGAAGAAAAAAAAAAAAACTTTTATCTGAGCCTTCTTTAAAATTTCGTGAAAAAAATATGCGTATTTAGTAATGAAAACTTGACTAATGGTAAGTGAAACGGCACCGAAACTTTTTGGTTTCAAATATTTTCGTCAAAATTTTTGTAAGTTATGTAAATACAGTCAACAGAGATGGTCTGAAAGGATTTTGTTAAAATATGGACATTTAGTCACTTTTATCATAGAAAAAAGATCACCTTCGTAAGGCACAAAGTAATTTGGTGTCACAATCTTTTAAAAGGATTAAAATTAGTACAGTATAACCTCGATTAATCGAGGTTTCTGTTAACCGAGCCAATAACAAAGTCTGATTTTTCTTTTCTTTCTTTTTCTTTTATGAATGAACCTTGAAAAAGACCACTCTTTTAGTTCACTGTTCGTGCTACAGGCTCTTCTGCCCCCAAAAGCACTCAAGTTCCAAGAAACATTGCATCCTGAGAAGTCAACAGCGAACAATGCTTTGTTTCCACTGGCCGTAGGACCCTGTTGAACACCATGTGTAATGTGTTACCTTACAATTACCCCCCCCCCCCCTTTTTTTTTTCAACTTTTGGACTTTTTCAACAAAAGATAACAGACTTTTAAAAAAAAATAATGTAAATTTAACAAATTAATATAATTAATTTTTTTTAAAAAGGTTTTCTTGAGATTTGTTTTATTTTTAAAAATACGTCTTTCAATATTTAACTTAGTATAATTAAAAATCTTTCAATTTGCTTTTTAAAATTTACTGCTAGTAGTTGAGTTCCATTTTAAATTTGTTGAGCTGTGAAACACAACTTTATATATGTTTATTTTTATCATTTAAAAAACATTCTATTGTTTTTTATTCTAAGAGATGTTAAGTTTGTGAGCACGGCGAGTTTTTATGCACAATTTCTACTAACCGAGATTTCCGATATCCGAGGTACTAGTAGTCCCAATTGATAATCGAGGTTGTACTGTATTTTTAAAAACTGATTGCACTGTCAAAGAGAAGAATGTCTCAGCTTTATGTACGCATTTTTGTTAATCAGTACCTCTGAAAAGAAAACTACGAAAAAGACCATTTTTTAAAAAAAATTTAAAAAGGGGTTGCAACGATATTTTTTCAAACTGATTGCTTCATTTAAGTAAAAGTTCGATTTTTCAAACTGATTGCTTCATTTAAGTAAAAGTTCAATTGTTCAAACTGATTCCTTCATTTAAGTAAAAGTTCAATCTTTCAGAATATTTCTTCCATTTTTAACTATAGTAAATGGTTTGGCCGACCGAGTTTAAAAAAGAATGACAAAAAATTCCCCAAAATCCCTGCATTCGGTTCTTCATTTCATTCCACTGTATAAATCAGGTTCTGGGTATGTGTGAGCGGTTTTGCCAACTCTGAATTAAAGCGATAAGTTTTTGATGGGAGTTTGTTGTGATTTTTAATTAATAATTCGGCTAATTATCAAAAAATTGAAATTCTGAGCCTCAGGTGCATCAGGAATTGCATTGGACTACCTTCATCTAAACTTTCAGACTTGTACTTGCGTTAGATTTTGCTAACCATCGCAGACAAGCAGAGCGAAACTTTCTTTTATTAGTATAGATTGCACTTTTTTATCGATGTAGTTATTCTAAATTATTTTTTAAAAAATTTCCAAGAAATTATGTTATACTGTTTTATTTAAACTGAAATTTCAAGCGTGTCTTTTGAATTGTTGCATTGGAAATTGATATTATAATTTTGTATTAAGGTAATTAAAAAATATTGGTGGCACACAGGAATTTTTATATCAAATGACTAAGTACAAATTCTCTATATATTTTTACACTCTTTTATTTAACTCATCTTGGTTTTTGTATCTAAAGATGGAAATTTTGTAATCTATTCTTAACTTGCTTCCTGATACACTAGAATTGTAAAATATATATACTCATGTGTGTTTTTATTGACAATACCACATTTTAATATTTTTAGAACTTAATTATAAATTTATAACTTAGTTTTAAGACATTTTTCTGTGAAATGGTCACAGGCGATAAAGTGCCAAATATTCTTTAGGGTTACAACTGTATGCGAGTTACAACAACAATTAATTTAATTATGTTCTAGATAATGATGATTTCACTACCTTTTGAGATCAGAGTCCTATAATTGTTTTTGCTCTCAATGTGTGTTCAGTATTTTAACTTTCAACTTTAGACTATCTGATTTGCTTTATTCATCTTTTAACATAATTTATTTTAATGAATGTATTGTTATTTCCAGGAATCATATAACTTCTTATTTAGGCTTGAACATTACTATAAAAGACATTATAGAACCAAGTAAGTTAGTTTGTGATAGTTTTTTTCTTTTATTTCTATGAAGTTGAATTATCAGAATACTGTAGCAAAATTATCCTGGAGTTTTGTTACAAGTACACATTTTCATCATTGCTGATTTTAGCTCGAAGAAACCACTCCCTAACAATGAGCAATTAGTACATTTTTGTGACACACTTTATGAAAAAAAAAACTACTGAACCCCTAGACTTAAAATTGAATATAGTAATTTATAATCAGATCTACACGTGCGGCAGGTATTTGAGAACAAATTAATGCCACACATGAACAGACACTAGAGATAGAGCATTTTTTACATTTTAACTTTCTGTATAGGTGACCACATATTGATGGCACCATTTACTCCAACCACCGTCAGCCGCAATGATAATCGCTATTCGCTGTTGAAACCGACTGCAGGCTATAATCAGATTGTTTTGTGAGTGTTTACTACTGAACAAATGTCTGCCCTGGGAGCCACAATAGTGTTGTGTGGATGCCTATTAGAGTTTTTCTTAACCACGCTGCATACATAATAGCCTGTCGTGTTAATACTTAGGAAGTTAAAGGGCAACAAATTGTGGATGATATGGCCATGAAAATTTTCAGCCATCCATTATTGAGCTGTATGGGATGGTACATAATCTTGTTGAAATATACAAATGGCCTCCCACATGTTACAGAAGTAATCCAGAGATTTTACATTTCCGTGACGAAGGAAATGCAGAGTCATCAGGTTGTCTTTGCCGCTCACAACCCCCCCCCCCCAAAAAAAAGAAAAAAAAATCAACAGTGAGCTAGAAATTTTCTTTGCATGGGCATCTTGACGAAGGAAATGTGGAAGCATCAGGTCGTGTTCGCTGCTCTCACGACCTCCCAGAATCAACAGTAAGCTAGAACTTTTCTTTACATGACAGTCATTCTTCTGGGATTTTACACAGCCACCAATGCCTTTGTGGTTCACTTTCTGGATCTGGACAAAGTTTTTCTCATCTGAGGAAAACAACAGCATTCCTGGCTGGCTACTCTTCATGTTTCAACTTGTCAAGGAGGCGTTTGGCTTTGGTCAGATGTCTATCACCGCTCTCTCGGACAAAAACTGTCTTGTCCTCATTACGCACAACCTCTAACAAACGTCCTCACAAATCACACATCGGATGGTGGCCTATCAACCTGCAACTCCCTACTGAGTGCCCTCATCAACACGAATGACGAATTCTACTGTCTTGATAATGTCATGTCGCTGACAATATCGTTTCCTGTGTGAAACTGTTGCTACATAAAACCTGGCAGCCTTCAGTTTGCTCCTTACTTCGCTCCTTACTTTAAAAGATGAATGACCCGGCGAGTTTCAAGAATGCAGCAGTCTCTAAATCAGAGTGTTCTTCAGCCAATAAGACAATGACAGCATGCCTTTTCATTTCCTCAATTAGTCTAAGTTCTAACCTATTTACATATGAATGAAAAAGATTTGTAACCATGATGTGCACTGTGGTATTTCATGTAGAATGTGTGTTCTCAAATACCTACCACACCCTGTAGATGTGCTACTACTTGTCATTTTTCAAAACAGTCTGCTTTTTTATATACATTATATGTATATATTTTATAATATAATCATAGGGATCTACTGACCGACTCCCTAATGTTCCATTTTTGAGCCATTGTTGTAACAATTTTAATGATACTTTTGTAAATGTTGTTGTAAATGTTTTCATAACCATTGTTGATGCCATTATTGTCTGTGTCCTGTTTATCATAACAGACTTTCCAGTTCAATAAGGAAAATAGTTTTATAGCAAAGATAGTAAATATATAAATCATATGTTATGTCTGATATAGTGTTCCCGTTTGAGTTTTTTCAAAGGGGGATGCAAAGGATCCCCCTTTTTTTAAAGTGCTGATGCACCCAGGCCTTTTTAGACATTCCACTTTTTTGGTGGGGCTTTTTTTCTATCTCCCTTATTTTTTCCGGGAAAACATGAGGATTTTTGAAAACAGAAGTTCTGTTAATCTGATTAACTCAGATGTCGTAAGTCTTAAATCAGGGAGAAAAACAGGTGCAGCAACTGCATACCATATTAAATTTCCAAATTGCAATGCATTTTCCATTTAAAAATTGCCCCAGAACAGCATGTGTTTTCTTATTGCAATATTAATTTATTAACTATATACTTTATAAACTATTAATTTATTTTAATAGGATTATTTTATGAGATTCTTTGAAATATAGCATGATTTCAGCTTACCTTGGTAATGTATGACAGGGATGAATCCCCCCCCCCCCTCCATCCATGCTGTGCATTAAAATGTCCTCTGGATGATTTAGGACTTAATGGTTATTAATGATTTAGAAGTGAAATCCTGCAACTTCCCCTCCGATCCGCAAACATCCTTTCCAGAGGAAAATCTCTTATTTCAACACCTATGAATGCTGTACTGATAAATAATAATCCAATTAGAAGTGTCCTTTCATTCGACAAAATGTGCCCCTTTACTCAACATAAGTGCCCTTTTACCAGACAAAAATGTCCTTTTCAATAAATCCACCCTGCCCTTTTTTAAAAGGAATGTGAATACTATGATGTCAGAAGTTCCTTTTTTATGCACATACAAAATGCAGAATGATGAATGAGGAAGTCTACAAATCAATCACAAAATAAGGCGTCACTTGCAATACGACCTTGGGAATTAAAAAATCCCCCAGTCGAAGGGAAATGAATGATAACCACATTACAGAAGATTGTCATTGATTGTGATAACATCACTCAATCTTCCATAATCGGCTAATCAAAAAAGAGAGCAAATTAGCATATTTTTAGAGTTGGAGGGAAGATCCGGATGAGGGTTGAAGCACATAGCTTGTAAAGAACAGAGCCCGCTAGTAGGGATGCACCAAATATTCAGTATCTATTTGATATTCGGCCATGTTACCGAATATTTGGTTTGGCCGAATATCAAACTATTCGGTATACTGAATATTCGGCTTGGCCAAATATCAAACTATTTGGATTATGCCGAATATTTAGCTTGGCCGAATATCGAAATATTTGGTCCAACCAAATATTTAAAAAAACTTTTAAAACATATTTTCAAAAAACCTTATACCACTTCTATGTTTAACAGTCAACTTATAAAGATATTCAGAATAAATAGAAACAGAATAGTATCGTTAAATAAAAGAGAATGTTTTTACATTATCTATTTGCTGCTTGTTAAGTATTATTTTTAGAAAGTTAACCAATCACGAGGATTTTTATAGGAATTAATTATTATGTACAAATGCAAGTTTCTGAACATTGTCCAATAAATCTGTTTCTTGCTAAGATTTTAAGAACAATGTTTACAATCTCTGAAAATGATTGCCCACTCCAGACACCAATCTAGGATGCATTTAAAAACTTCCTTGCTTAATCAAAGGGGTAGAACTGTTATTCTTGCTGCATTGCCACCATGTAAAATTTAAAAAAATTGTATTATTTATTTACTTTAGTCTCTTCCTAACAAACAAATAATATAGGACCCTGTACAATTTTTCTTCCAATTTTTTCACAATTTCTGGTTGACTTTAAAATTTTTGTTTTAGAATTTAAGAAAATTTTATTCATTTGTTTTAATTCACAGAAGAAGCCATGAAATTTAAATTTTTACTAATTAACCCTTTCACCGTCCGAGGGTTTTGCAGTAATTTTATAAGAATGCTTGTAAATCCCAGGATATATTTTTTTTAATCTCAGTTTGAGGCTATAATATCTTTAATATCACTACTTTCTATATAAGGTTAAAAATAAAATTCTGTTTAAAATACTTTGGTCTACAGCCATTTTAAAAATCCGGGCCAGACAGTTAAAGGGTTAAAAATATTTTATAACTGTCCTCTTCTTAAATAACTCAAAGCAGATTTTTTTTTCAGCATAAAGTTTACTTGAAAAAAAGCTCTTGATTATCAAAGTGAAAGTTTCTGTTTTAAATATTATGTAAAACTGTTTTAAAATTTAACATTTTAATGCCTTTAAACTTTGAAATATAAAATTATTTGACAAGTCGAATATTCGGTATAGGTTCACCTGTAGGCCGAATATTCGGTATTCGGCCAAAATCACTATTCGGTGCATCCCTACCCACTAGTAATAAAAAAAAATGTTTTGTGATGACCTTTGTACTATACCATACTATTTTTTTATTTATCTTTTTTTTTTTTTTCAGAACCCAAGAGAACAAAAAAAATATTAAATTATCTATTAGTATTTTGGAATTATTATCTACAAATGTATGCCCGTTTTAATGCTGTTGAAGAAACATTCGTAAGTAATGATTATTTGTTTAAGGGATCTTAAGTCATTGAAATTTGATTTGCTGACCAGCAATTGATTATGAAATTAATTATTGTTTTTTTTTCTCTCTCTAGTATTTTTGAATAATAATCTTTGACTTATTTAATCTCAGAAATCTGTAATTAAATAAGATGAAAATTTTTAAACAAGGAAAGTAACAAAAATGCATAAAAGTTGGCAGCTATGAAAATATGAGTATACACATCACCAGTCAACAATGTGTTAATGTTTTCAGATCCATGGTTAATTTTGTGAATACGCTTAATATATCATTTTTTATGATCATGGGTATTACTGTAAATTTTTCTGAAGAACAGCTCCTAAAAAGTGGGCGTTTGAAAGCAAAGTTCTGTTATAAATCCCATTCAAAAAATCATTGCATCAAATATTCTTGCTACAGTTAAAAGTTGTTTTATTAGTACATCATTCTGTCAAGTAAAAAAAATAAATGACTAACTCATAACTTTAGAAACTTCAGAAAGTGACCCCAATGATGTGACAAAAGAAGATTATGAGGTCTGGATAACTATCGACAATGACGTTCTTGTAGCTGCAAAGCTCACAAAAACTCAAATTTCACAAAATGTTTGTGAAAAAAAACACCAAATACAGATAAGGGGAACTACATGAACAAATTTATTGAAAAAAAAAAATAAAGTAAAATAACAGAAGTGAAAAATGCATTGAAAATTTTGAAACAAAGTGCACAACATCATTCAGAATTAAAAAAATTAATAGAGTATAAACTATTAATTAAGGATCTTTTAAAGGAGATCCATAAACAAACAATTAAATTGTATATTGCATTAAAAATCACTAAAATTAAAAAAACGCATAATACAAAATTTACTACAGTCGACGCTCCATATAATGACCCTACACATGCAAAATAAAGTGATTGTTATAATGGGAGGTCACTATAACGAAAGTGAACAAAAAAAAATAATAAACTCTAATCTGGGCCAGGAAAATTAAAGGTTTCAAAGGAAATTCTATAATGCAAAATTACTACAAATTTTTTAAGGATCGTAAATAAAGTGCTTTTTGGCATGCTAAATGCTTTAGCAATTTCAGATTTAAGCATCAATTTTTAATCAACTGCTGTCAAAACTTTCAATTTAGTATACAAGGGAATCGCATTTCATTTGTTTGAGACAGCCATCTTGAAGAAATGCACACATCCAACAAACAATGTGCTCGCAAGCGAGTATGGTCATGCGAATATGCGTATGGCAAAGAGAATCAGGTTCAACCAAGTCATAACTAAATTTCACCCCAGTAAGAAATCTATTCTTTCTGCTCCTTTCATACTTTAATTGTAAACTCGACAATTAGTCCTTAGTTAACACTAAAAACACGGGGAATTTTACTCAAATTTTATAAAAATATTTCACACCAAAATTTTTATTTTAAATCATTAACTTATTTATTTAACTAGTTTTTTTTCTTTGTATCTTTCAAGAAAGAAATTTCTGGTTAGAACCGAAATATATTCATTTGATAGCAGTCAAAATGATCGCTCGCCATCTTTCTAGTGTTAAAGAAAATGGCAAATCTTTTCTTGGAAAAAAAATCAAGATGAAAGGTCAGTTTGGTCGTTGTATTGGAAAAGAAGCTGCTGGCTGATCGTTATATTGGATGTAAAAATAACATAGCATAAAGGGGATATATTTTGGGGCATTTTGCATTGGTCCTTATAACAAGCGTCGACTTTATATTAGTTTAAAAGTTTCAAATGGAATTCAGTTTCCGAATATCAAAAAATTGCAAATAACTCCAAAAATCGTTTTAAAAATTGCTGGATTTCAAAAATCATGGAGAGCAAGATTTACTATATTAGGATAAAAGTTCAAAATCAAATTTTTTTTCCGAATGTCAAAAAATTGCAGTGCCACTCGAAAGAATCATGAAAATTACATTAATCACTTTGCTACCGATGTCCTTTACAGAATTTTTAATCTTTTACCACCAGTTTTTCAAAACAAAAATTTTTGTGTTATTGAAAAGCAGAAATGCTCTGATTAAATAAGCCATAGTTTACAATTAAAAATAACTGGTAAATATAATCATCGATTCTGAGCACTTTATTCTTCACATATATGTGATGCTCATTCCAAAGGGGATAAAGATAGCTAAATGTACAAAAATTGTAGGAGACAAAATTTACAAGAATAGGGTAAAACATTACAATCGTAATTCTTCCAGAAATTAAAAAAATTGGGCGCAGAACGTAAAAAGTCTCTAAAAATCACATTAAAAATAGCTGAAATTCAAAAATCTTAGAGAATGAAATTTGCTATATTAGGCTAAATGTTTGAAACAGAATTCCTTTTACAAATGTTAAAAAATTGCCACAAAATGCAAAGCACTAAAAATCGAGAAAAATCAAATAATTGCTGTACGGATTTAGAATAAAGTTTATTGAAAAGAGGATAAAATTTAAAATATTGGGCTGAAAGAGAGAAACCAGATTATTTTTATTAATGTAGAAAAATCACCTCAAATTTTAAAAATCACATAAAAAATTAAATTAAAAAAATGTAATTAAAAAAATCAATATTGGGCTTCGAGGTGCATAACTAAGTACATAGCTTTCTTCCAAATTTCCATAACATTATGTTTAAGATATATATTCATTTTCATATCATTAATTTCTTAATAATCTCTAGCAGGCGAATCCCACCGCAGAATTGAATATAAGATATTTATATATTTAATCTTTTGAACGGTCTAAATCGGTTAATTAGTGAAATAATTACCATTAATTTGTTTTCTTTATGATTCCTATTCATTCTGATTGCACTCTTTTTTTTTTTTTTTTTTTTTCTTGGGAGTCTTTTATCTCAAGCGCCATTAGTTTTTTGCTAATAAGAAAATTTTCCATCTGATTTTTACAAAAATTTATACACTGGTGACAAATATTTTTCCACTTATGCTCTAAAATTTTCAAATTGATTTATTATTTAGTTTTCTTATTTTTTACTAATTAGTAAAAATTCTTAATTCCTCTTCTTACAGAAATAATATTAGGAGATCAACCAATCTGAAAAAAAAAAGAAAAGAAAAATCACTTTTTAATTAATATCACCCTTATTTCATTCTTTCTTAGATTTTGTATGAAAATATTTTTGATGCCATTAGTTTTTTGCTAATAATAATAAGAATTACCTTCCGATTTTTACAAAAAAAAAAAAGACCGCTGTAAAATATTTTTCTACTCTGAAATTTTCAAATCGATATCTAAGTGAGTTTTCTTAATTTTTGCTGATTAGTAAAAATTCTTAATATTTTTCCTTTCTGCTGTAAAATCAGATCCAGATGTGTATGCTCTTTTGCCACTTTGTAAAAAAAAAAAAAAAAAAAAAAAAAAAAATCGTTTTTTGGAGGTTTTTAATTAGTATTTCTGCTAATTGTCAAAGAAATAAAAATCTCAGCATCGGGTGTGTCTGACCTGCCTTGGACCATTCTCATCCAAATTTTCAGGCTTTTACGTCCGGTAGATTTCGCTAGCGACTGCCGACCCTGCCCCTGCATGCACGCACACTGAAACTTCCTTTTGTAGTATAAATAAATTATCCAAATACTTTTCTTAAGATTTGTTAATTGGGTATGAGATTAAATTGCTGAAATTTTTAGTAATGCAACACAGATTCGAAAAATATAATTAGATTAGTTTATTGGGTGAGATAGAGGGGGATTGTACACATACTCTTAAATTTCTAAAAAATAATATTTCTATCAGTTAACTTTAGTGGTTTGAGGATAAAAGCTTTCCGCAATGGTCTGTTCCCTCTTTGTGACAGTGTTGCTGTGTCACTGTGTTTCTGCCATGGGGATTGTAGCCAAATGGGAAAAAAAATGTTTGCAAAGTAGAGTCATTGTGAAAAGTTGATGCTAAAATCATTTTTTAATTCCCATTTTTAATTGGACTTGAAAAATGAGTTGCAGCTTTGGCTGATGCTACAATGAAGTGGTGCTGAACAATGCATTTCTAAAAAGGGGTGAAAATAGTCAAACTGCAGAAAAGAGGAAATCCTCCCTCCTCACCATTATTTGGGTTGGAGAAATGTTTCAGGAAATTATTTAGCTGATTGATAATTTATTGGTGCTAGAACTCAACAAATGGAACACACAAATTTTAAATAATAAAGAGTTTTAAAGAGTAGTACTCAGAGCAGCAAAAGAGGGGAGACGAGAATTTGGAGGGGGATAGAGGCAAGAAATTTTTATGATTGATTATTCATTGTTAAACAAAGGAATAAATATAACAGGAAAAATAAAGAGTAAACAGTTTTAAAAATTTTACAATTTGACAGTTGAAGCAGCAAAGAGAGAGAGAGGATCATTTACATAATTGATTATTTATTTTCATTATTATGAAGTAACATGTCAGAAAAAAATTAAAAATTAAAGTGTTCTAAATATTTTAAACGTTTGCTTGGTGCTTGAAAAAAAAAAAGTGGGACAGTGGCTTCTAATCAAGACATAAAAATATAGTAAATCCTATGAAAACAGAAGCTGTTCATAATGGAATCCTGTCTTAAACATAAAAATTTCATTGCCCTTAGGTAGGAATACCATACAATTATACCTGCTAAAATGAAAGAATGTTTACAACAGAATTTTTTCACTGTCACTTCCAATTTTGTCTTAGCAGGTTTTATTAAACTAAACACAACAATCTTATATAGTAAAGCCTCTGAAAGCGGAATTGCTTCGTACTGAAACAAAATTTCATTGTAACAGGTGTAATTGTATAGTATTCCTATATATGAACAATGAAATTTTTTACTTTTAAAAGAGAATTCTGTTATAAACCGATTCCGTTTATACTGTGTTCGATGAACAAAGTGTAGGAAAATTTGTAAAAACTGAATTGCTTGAAACTGCAAAAAATGCCGTTTTAAGCAGGTTTCCATCTAGGCAAGTACATTTTTAAGGAATTTTAAGGAGGTACATTTTTCTTTTGGAAGAAACTGTAAAAAAAATTTCATTATATATAGTCTGTCTTCGTAATTTTTAACGTATTGAGTTCCACTCGATGCTGACTAATGAATAGCATGATACTTAAAGAATTTTAAATTAATTTTTGTGCATCATAAAAAATCAGGACTTTTGGAATCCTGTAAAGTGGTTAGGCCATTTACACGGGACAGGTCTCGGAGTCATTGAAAATCGGGACAACTCACGTAAATCAGGACACCTGGCAACACTAGCCAGAGAGAGATCAGTAAAAAGAGAAGGGGTGATTTCAGAATGAAAATTTAAGTGATTGATTATTTATTGCTGCAATAAAATTTAAAAGTTGGCATGGCACAGAAAATTGAAGATTGAGTGTTTGTGTGTTGCGGGTAGGCAGATTTTCAATGGGTAAAGGAGGTAAAAAAGCGGAAGTCCAGCAGAAGACAGAAGTTTCTAATTGTCA
Organism: Maratus speciosus; assembly: GCA_963932465.1. Lineage (NCBI taxonomy): Eukaryota > Metazoa > Arthropoda > Arachnida > Araneae > Salticidae > Maratus > Maratus speciosus. The sequence continues at coordinate 431,308,476 of OZ010792.1, forward strand.
AAAATTGAATGATGTAAATAATATGGTACTGTTAAACACAATAAGAAACGTCAATCATTCAACAACATGAATGAGAGTACTATCCATGCACACAGGAAAAAAGAAAAAGAAATTCAGACTCTTGTATTTTGACAATTTCGATTGTTCTTTTCCTTACCAAATGAAGCATTTTATTGTGATTTGGCATAATGGCAATCAGCAGTGAGAACCCATATATGTTTCTCTGTATTTTGTCTTTTTGTCAATGTTTTAATTTGTTAGTTTTTTTTTTAAGTTTCTTCATAACACTGATGTTCATTTTTATTTATTATGACAGGAAAGTGAACGAAAAAAACGTGAAGATCTTCTCCTCGAGAATGAATCTCTAGATGAAAAAATTGCTGATAAATTAAACATTTTTCAGAACATGCAACCTAGTAAAGAAGAAGTAAGCATAAATGTTTAGTGAATATTCAGTCAAGTTGTTATGTTTTATTATTATTATTCATGATATTTTAACCAGCCTTGTCCCTCATGATATTTTTCTGAATTTGAATAATCTAAATGCTGTGTTTCATTATGTCTTACTTTTTAAATATACATGTATATATATATACAGGGTAAGTCAAAATGAATATAGCGATTACAAATGGCTATAACTATTTAATGGAAAAGAATTTATCAATAAGATTAGCACAGAATGTAGACGGAACTTCAAAATTTCTTTACATAAGATGCAGGTGCAGTGAAGCAGAAGCCTAGGCATGTGCAATTTAAAACTTTGCAATGACAAAACTGTTCATTGCGGCCATCTCATTAGTAAAAATGGCCAATTATGACGGTAAAAATGGCTAATTTTTATCTATGGGGTTATGTGAAAGATGGGGTCCTCCCATGCCTAAAATAATTGAACTCAAAATACGCATTTGTAACACGCTTGCGTCGGTGACTGAACAAATGCTTCAGAATGTATGGCGTGAAATGGACTACCGTCTAGATGTTGTCCGTGTGACCAAGGGAAGTCACATAGAACATCTATGATGTATGTATACAAAATTTTGAAGTTCCGTCTACATTCTGTGTTAATCTTATCGATAAATTCTTTTCCATTAAATAGTTATAGCCATTTGTAATTACTATATTCATTTTGACTTACCCAGTATATATATATAATGGGAATGTGCTTGGCTATGCTGTATATTGTAGATCATTGGTCCATCATCATATAAAAAAATTTTTTTGCAACATGTGCTGGTTGTCTCCAATGATTGTATTTGTTATGCCTAATGCTAAGACGGTATAGATTTTAATTGGGTAATTTGTACTTTATTTTTCCTCTATCCTTTTTAATCTTGTTTTTTTTTTTTTTTTAACTTAATTGGTGTTCAATGGTTTATTTCTCTGTTTTTTGTGTATGGTTGTCCCAACTTCATATTCTTTAGCTAATTTATGGCTAATATGAAGATGAAACCACACATTTTATTTGTAGAACTTTAGGCATTTGGGACCCGACGATTCTGTCTAAGTTCTACAAATTTCCATTATTCCATTTCTGTTATTCAATTTCTGCTGTTTTTTACTATGTTTTTGGAATCTATGTTAAGTGCGTTGGGAGGGGAACTGTATTTTTATCAATTTGTTAATGTCATCTTATTCGTAATTTCACAGTTTTTGTTGGTGGTCGGTAATGTTTATTTAATTGTTATATATATATATATAAAATGTTCCAAATTTTTCATCTTGTTCATTATTACGGATCTTGCACTGATTAATAATTTTTATAATTCAATTTATATGGCATGGTAAATTTATATATTTTGGTGTATAATCAATCGGGTACATAATGGAATTCAATTTTTAGCTTATTGCTGGATTCTATTATACAATTTACGTTTACATCTTTTAGAAAATTGTACCTTTACTTTCAGATTGTAAAACAAAATTCAAAGTTGTTTATTAAAGTATGACTTTATTAATTTTCTTTCTTTCTTTTAAGTTAAACAATTAAACAGACCTATTTTTAATAATAAACACACATACTACAATATATATTAAAACTCACATTCACACATAAATAACGCCTGAATTCAACAGGCGTTTTTTTTCAACGCGCGTCATCAACAAACCTATTTTTACTTTATTCTATCTTCAATAGAAGAAAGTATTGTAATCAAAATTTTCTTCAACTTCCGGTTTTCGACGGATTTACACGTTTTAGGCATCAGAGATCCCCAAAAACATGTTTATACAAAATGTCTGTTTGTCCTTGTGTGCCATCGTACCATCAAAAACTGTATGGAGTTATGCATAGAATTGAACCAAATTTTTTGTGTATGTTTTTGGCTCAGCATTTTCATATTTTTATTAATATCTCCTAAAATTATACTCCTAATGTGCTAATTTATTGTGTAGCAATAATAGTAAAATACCCAAACGTAAATACGTTGAATTTGCAATTTTTATAATTTTATAATATGAATTATAAATTATAACATTATTATTTGAAAAAATTATGAATTGCAACCTACAATTTTTTTGATGGATTTAGATTTATTAAGTTCTGCTTTATGGAAATCCAAAATTTCACATTTTTCTTCCAAGTAGTTTTTAAATTATGCCTTAAAAAACCGCAAAATGATGTTTTAAGGGGTCATCTATGATAGAAGTGACTAGATATTTTGAAAAATCTTCTACTCTCCTATAATCTAGCAGGCTTCATTGACTGCTTGAGCGGCGCTTAAGGTGCCTTAATCAAGAGGGGGGCTCTCTCGGTTAATAATCGAGTACGGAATTTCAATTTGGATACAGCCCTTAAAATATGCTCGTTTTAAAATAATCAATTTCTCGGAAACTTGTACGAATTGCATAAAAATTTGTTTTTAGGCTAATTGCAGGGTGTAGAGTTCATTTATGCTGACAGAATTGTGTACTGCTATTGAAAAAAACAAAATTGTGGTTTGTTTTAATATGTAGATGGCCTCCTAAAGAAATTTTATATACATCATTTAGAAGTAGACTTTATTACTAATTGTGTGGTACCAATAACTTTCTTCTATGATAAATTTTTGCAGAGTTAGTAGGGGGTGTTTACTTTTTTTTTTCCACGACTGTACATTTTCTTGTGAAAATGTTATACAATTATAGGCATATTAATTGGTTGTACAAATTATCAGCATTTCAATGTACAAATTAATTATTAGCAATTATCCATATATTCAATCCAATGAATATCCAAATCCAATAGTCATTATCAACATTTCATTGTACAAATAAACAGAATATTTTAATGTTGAAATTACATTTTTTATACAACTTTATTAATATACATATATACAAGGCTTGAATTACGAGACAGTGTGGCAGCATTCGTGCCCTAAAGAATATTGTGGACCTGTTTCCAAAAAATCATTTCCGAAAAATTTTTCTTTGTAAAACAACAATCAAGTCTCGGGATCGACTGACAAATTTCGTGACATTTTCCACTATTGATTGGCAGATTTCACAGTTTCTTCTTACGACAGATTGAAAAAATTCATGATTATTATCTGTGTCTGATTGAAAAATTTTGCGATTTTTCTCCGCGACCGACTGACAAATTTCGTGATTTTTTCTGGAGACCGATCAGTGAATTTCATAAATTTTTTCTTATGATCAATTGACAAATTCAGCAATTTTATTCTGTGACCGATTGGCAAATTTCCCTGTTTGTTCTTGTGACATACTGATGAAATTAATGACTATTTTTCTGCTTCCAATTGAACTTAGCGACCGACTTTGAGGAATTTCACGATATTTGCTTGTGACGAACTGGCAAATTTCACGATATTTTCGCGAGATCAATTCAAGAATTTCGTGATATTTTCCTGTTGCCAATTTCTAACGAACTTTTTTTTTTTTTTTTCGCAGCCGGTTAGCAATTTTTTTAATTTATTTTTACCATGATTGACGAAATCAGCGATATTTTTTCTACAACCGATTTACGTATTTTGCTATGTTTTTTTCCCTGTGCCCGAAATACGAAATATCTAAAAGGGCAGTAATGGCCACTGGAGACTGAGCCCAACCAAATTGGCCTAGAGTCAGAATTAAACAAAATGAGATTAGATCTTGTGGTGCACATGTAGAAAAAAACTTTTGGTGAACTTAAAAAAACTAGTATATACTTAAAATTCACAGAAGTTAGGACATGACATTTTGAAATCAACCATTTCTCGTGTAATAGAAGAAATCAATTGACTATTTCCTTTTCAAACTTTGGATATGGATTTTAAATTCCAATGTATAGAGCATAATTCAATTAACGAAAATACCAGGAATTACAGTTTTGACCATAATTCCATTAAGGATAGTATAATAAAACAATTTTGTTCAGAAATGACATACAATCATAAAAGGATATTGACAATACAATCATCGATATGCATTATTCATGCAAGTAAGTTAAAAATGAATGCACATCAGATTTTGCAAAGTTTTCCAAATTTTTTTTAAGAAATTGCCCATAACATTGGTATATAATATAAAAAGCTTGATTCTGTTCCTTCGTTTTAATAAAAATAAACATTTTGGATAATTATCTTGAGTTGTTGATTTAAACTATTTCAATGGTATTTTGTCATGTCCATATAAATGCAATTCTTTAAGTGTCACGTAAAAAAGAGCAGGGTTCAAAGATATTTCTTATCCTTTTCAAACAGTTTAACTAACCTGCATTTAAAAATGTTGAGAGGGAAACTCCCCTCGTAGGAAAATTTAAATTTTAATTGGGGTTGGGATGAACAGTGATTGCCGAATACTGAATATTCAGCCAAATTTTAGGCCGAATACCAACTTTTTTTCCAATAAAGAAAATAACTTTTAATTATATATAATTTAAAAAATAGGAACTCATTAATCATTTCTATTCTTAAAGGTACTTTTAAATTCATTTTTTTATTTGACAAACTTATTTTAGTACAAAAAATTACAAAATTGCATTATATCCTTTTATTCTAAAGTATAACAAATTTATTTTCAGTAAGTAAGGATGGTAAGTTTTTTCAATTAAAATAAAAAAGAATTTACTTCACTTTTACTATCAAATGATACTTTTATCTTTTCTTGCATTCAAAATCAATAATACTCTTACACTCTCTCTCATAACTCAAGAGGAGATATTTTCTGAAATAACCTTTAATCAAGTAAATTTTATCATTGAGAATTTGTGTCCCTAACTATAAAAAAATGTGTAAGAATGATTCTGTTCTGAAATCAGTTTCCAAGCCTAAAATTACAAATTACATGAAAGCAAAAGGCATGGTTAAAGTAGAATACATATATTAACAAAATCTTTAACATTTGAAACAGCACATACAATATTCAACAATACTAGCTGACCCGCCCGGCGTTGCCCGGGCAGAAATTGTAGAACTGTCATTGGGAAATATAACACTGGAGTGGACTTGAATAATATTTATATGGCACAGATGTCATACACACACCACATTGACATGATTTTTTTCAGATGCCGATTTGGTGAAAACCTTGTTTTCGAATACCAATTACATATATATTTTTTTAAAAAGGAATAACAATAAATAAAAAAAGTTTAATTAATAACTATAGTACCAAAAGTATGACACTTACTGTTAAAGAATGAAAAGGTGAGAGAAATTCTTTAGGTGGAACATAAATGGCATATTGGTGTAAGATCGAGGATTGATGCATGGAAAATTAAGATTTGTGAAATGCTAATGTGATGCATTTTAGAAAACTTCATTATAAGTACAATTAAATATATCTGCAGTAGGAGAAATGACAGTTATAGAGTCAAAAGATCTAACTCTGGAAAGACCAACATATAATTGTCCATGACTCAGAGTTGGGCAAAATACATCGAAAAACCATTTTCGATACAAAATACAAAATACATTGTTTTTTCAACTTAAAATACAAAATACAAAATACTTTCCAAATTTCAAAAATTCAAAATACAAAATACATGTATTTTGAAAATACATTTAAAATACAAAATACATAAAAAAAAAAAAAACGATTGTGCATTAAATTGCACTAGTCAAATGAAAAGCTGGTTCGCAAAACTGATTAATTTTTAGAAATTATAAATTTCCAAATAAAGGAGCAAAATTAATTAAAACTCAACGAAAGATAACAAAAACAAAACTGAAAGATTAGAGCAACAATGTGCTTAAAATTGTATGAAAGTTACAAGAATAATAGTGAATAAACTACCCTTTAAAGGCAGTTACGCAGTAGAAATAACTGCATGAAGTGATTGTGGTAGAGGTCTGCACGGTCCCGGGCTTGGCCTGAGGTCCGTACCCGGCCTGGACCGCGGGCCGGCAAAATGAAGGCGAATTTTCAAACGGGCCAGACCGAGCCGGCAGAATTGGAACAATTTTTTTAACGGGCCAGGCCAAGAAACATAATAAACGGGCCGGGCTGATAAAAGAAATTTAGCGGGGTTACAGGCCCGCTATAAAATTTTAATCAAAGCCGATAAAATATGAGCCATTTTCAATGAATGTGACTTTTGCGAGAATAAGTATAAATGTCCGTCATGAGCCGATGCTAGTTTGACAACATCAATACAGAAATGTAACATGTCCATCGTAGAAATCAGCATCGGACAGTTACATGGTGTCTGAGCCATGGCTTAATTTTTTCAGAGGTCTCGGGCCGGGCCGAGATCCGGCTTGCATTTTTTCTACATAGTCGAGCAAGTCCGGAACTAGACTTTATTGTTCTCAGGATATTTTGTGTAGGGAAGGTAATATGTTTTGTAAAAATATTAGTAAGCGATAATGAACTTCTCTTAACGGAATCTTTGGAAATATACCTCAAGGTGGTTCTCAAATTCACTGCTCAACAATGAGAAATTTCCTGACACATTTTCTGACTAATTTTTTACTGTAAAGACTTAAAATTGACAGGCCTGACTATTGAAGGGATTTGGAATCGAATAGCGTTTTTCCTTTTTTTAAAAAAATAAATTACTTATCGAGATATAAGAGATTATTGTCGTGTGACTGCAGGTTTTTCTCCTTTCCCGTGCAATCGCTTCCGGAAATTCAATTCAAAACTTTAACTTTGACAGTATTTTCTCATAGATATATTGCGTTTTACAGCTTCAAAAATTATCCTGTTTTTAACCCGCCTTTCTACTTTTATTCTAAACTACATTAATGTTTTAATGAAATTTATTTCAATGTTGAAACGTCTAAGACTCTAATCATTAATGTTGCTATTATGTATTTTCTGTCTTGTGTACACATAGTAATTTTAAAATATTCTGTAAAATTATCCCATAAATATGTATGCAGTATTCTTCAATGCTGTTCTTAACTGCTCTGCTCAACAAGCGCAAAACGTTTTGACACATTCACAAATTCATTTTTTAATGGAAAGGTATAAAATTGGAAAGCCTGGCCATGGAAGCGATTTGGAATTGCACTCTGTTTTCCATTTTTTGATCAATCAATTACCTATTGAGTTATAGGCAATTTTGATCACGTGACAAACACTTTTTTCGCCCGCTCTTGAGTGCTCTTTCTTCCTTCGCGCGGAAATTCGGTTCAAAACGCCCACTTTGACGCTATTTTCTGAAAGAGCTATTGCGTTTGCAAAAAAAAAAAAAAAAAAATGAAAAAAATGAAAAAAAAAACAGTTCAATTACATAGTTTCTGAAGAACAACACCAGCTAGTTTCATGCATTTTCGAACAAAAATAAATTAAAACTTATTTCAGAAAGTTGTCCTTTTGGATTTGAGAAAAAGAACCTTAATTGTATGTTTAGAAAAATCTTATTTTTTTTGTAGAAATTGAGTCAGGCCTCATTTAATTGATTTTTCCACGGGCCAGGCCTGTTTTCACTGATTTTTGTACAGGCCGGGCCGTGAGCTGTGAAAATATAAACGGGCCGGGTTCGGGCCGAACTTTTAATTTTCTCATCGGGCCGGCCAAGGTTGTATTTATGCGGCCGGGCCGGACCCTGTCCATGAAATTCCGACCCGTGCAGACCTCTAGATTGTGGATCCGATAAGGAATCTCTTTCACGAGACATAAAATAGTACCGCCCGCTACTGAGTGTTCTAAGCCAAAATTGAGACAGTATTGATTTTCAGAAAAAGCATAAAAAGTTTGGTGCAGTTCTTAGGTGTAGAGATATAAAAATCTCGAAAATCCTAAAAAACACAGAACAGAAAAAAAATCAACTGTAGGACGATATACACCAAAATGTCATCCATACTAACTGAATATGATGCAGTTTGATGAAATTCCGTGCTCTAGTTCTTGAGATATAGCTCTCACGGCACACCTGCCAACTTCAGATTTTTTAAAAATCAGCACTACGAACCAAAAAAATTATTTTAAAAAGGCGCCTTTAATAATTTCATTTAAATTTGATTTATAAATATGGTCATTTTGACATGGAGGAAAACAAACAAACAAACAAAATAAACGAGAATTTTACGTATATGTTACGGTAATCACAAAAACACAGCATAACAACGCTCCTTCTTGAGCGATGCACCCCAAATTTTATCAGCATTAATTTATTTGAAGATCTAAAATAATATGAAATTGGATTAAATTTTGTCCATTAGTTTTTGGATATAGTTATCGAGGGAATCATGAAAAACCCAGCATAGCAGCACCACCTATTGAGCGATATACACTAAAAGTTAATCGGCAAGTATTTCTGTTCAGGCCTATATGCAGTTCAATGAAATTCTGTATATTGAATCTTACAATATAGCTATCATGGAATAAAATAATTAAGCATAGCAGTGCCACCTGTTGGGCGATATAAACCCAAAGCTAAGTTATAACTAGGTCTATCTTAATCTGAAGTTTGATTACAATTAAACTCCATGCATTAGTTCTTGAGATAGAAAGGCCAGAAAAATTATGTCTCACACAGACTAACAGACATACACACATTTCCCAAAAATTGTTAAATCGCATTCAAGACATTCCGAAACGTGTAAATCAAGCAAAAAACGAAAGTAAAAAATTTTCTCGATTCCAATAATTTCTTCTTATTTATTAGAAGAATGTTAAAACAAATTAGTCTAGTATCAGTCTTTTCAATCAGTCTTTCTTAGTATATATCTAGAAAAGAACATATTTTATAATAATCTTATATGTACAATGACACCGAATAAAATTGTTTAAATGTATTTTTTTCTTTTTATATAATGCGCGTGTGCTTAATAAGAGCTCCCACTAAGTACGTAAGATTTTTTAGACCTTCCACTAATAAAATATTTGGGGCACAACTTTTCTATTATGATGCATTTTAGAAATAATGCATACGAAATTTAAAATATGTATTACTGAATGCAAAAATGTAAATGAAAAAATTAGATAATTTTTAACACAAGTTGAATTATTATTATTAGCAAAAGTACGAATTCTTCGTATAAAGTAGTTTTAAAATTAAAACACTCAGGTAAAATATCAAACCACATGTAAGCGTAAAGAAATAAGAAATCATTTGCACTTACTACGAAAGTCTTGAATCTTTTAATATAGAGCAGAAAAAATATGAAAGCTCTTACATTCGTAAATAGAAAGCACTTATAAAATGTTTATAAAAAGTAGGAATAATTCGAATGCAAAATTTGCAAAGTCATAAATTTCATTTTTTCATAGTCAAATCGTTCCTTTGAAAGCTCATTGTAGCAATTTTCTTGCGGTTACTGTCTAACAAAATTTATATTAATGAATGAAACATGCGAATTTTTAAGAAATCCTTTTTCGATATTTTTAAATAAAACTACTAGACTAGAAAAAAAAAATTGAGCTCCTTATATGTGTGGTCAATGGGCAACTGTCGGTAATAAAAGGCTGCACCTGCGCAACTCTGAAAGATCCTTCCGGTTTATCACAATTACATGTTTCTTTCTTTTAATTCTCACAGCAACATTAAGATATATTAGTTATTTTTGTAACTAATCCGCAAGAATACGTTTGCTGTATCAAAACATCATATTGATCAACCTCCTTGTCTCAGCAATAGTCGAAAAGTGTGCTTATATTAACTTCCAGAACAGAATTCGAAAGCTAATCAAAACAGATAGTCGTGTATTTTCTTTTAATGAATCACAGCTTTTCTCTGTGCGGTTTAAACATGGCAGTTTGAAATCTGGAAAAAATGTATTTTGAGTATTTTCAAAATACAAAATACATTGTAAAGCCATCAGAAAATACATTACAAAAATACTTTGATCTTATCAGTTTAAAATACAAAATACAAGATACAAATGTATTTTGAAAATGTATTTCAAATACATGTATTTTCGATACTGCCCAACTCTGCATGACTGAACACAGGTTTTAATAAATCTAAGCATATTTTATCAAAAGTTTGTCCTTGGGATTTATTTATTATCATTAAAAATTATAAATGAACAGGGAACTGCTTACGCTTGAATTTAAATGGTATAGTGACATCAGATGGAGTCATATATATATATATACGGGGAATCAAGAAAGTTTCGTTGTTAATGCTATCAATATGTTTTGCCTCAATAATATTCTTCTGTAAATTAGTAACTATAAGTCGTGTACCATTGCATAATCTTTTAGATGGAACTAAATTTCTGAGTAACATTATTATGGCTCCCTGCTTAATTTTAAGTGCGTGAGGTGGCATACCAGTTGGGGCTAAGCTATTTAAAAATTCTTCAGGATAGGTAAGCTTGTCTTGTGGATCATCACTTACAATGCTATCTACACTATTATAAATAACTTCAGTTGAAGGTAGACAATGTAATACACATTGATTAATTTATAAAGATAAATTGTTAGTTACAGTGAGAATGGCACGTGTTTTAAGTTGTTCAGGGGTGACTGTTGTGAAATCTATATCATGATAGAGTTGTTTGACAGGATCTTGTACTGAAGGATAACATATTGCAGGCAAACTAACTTTGTCTCCACTCTTTCCTTCCCCAACATCAAGTAGCCAATTTGCAAAATCTCTTTCATTTTCAACAGCACGCATGTTTTTCGTCAGTTTCATCACTTGAAATGTTGACCAAAAACGATGTTTTTTTAAGCAACTCGCAACTGTCAGTGATCTGGAGCCCCTTAGTATTACAGGCCATACTTGCCGAAAGTCTCCACCAAGTAAAACAACTTTTCTGCCAAATGGTTCTGGACATTTTGTGAGGTCTTGAAGCAATCTGTCAACCGCTAAAAAAGCATGAACATGCGTAATTGGTGCTTCATCCCATAATATCAGTTTTGTTTTCCTTAATAATTTGACTTCTCTTGAATTCAGATTCATGTTGCTGTAAGATTTAGAGGTATTTTGAAGACAGAATGAGCAGTTCTTCCGCCTGCTAACAAAGTAGCTGCAATTCCAGTTGATGCGACAGGTGTTGCATGATGACTCTTTCCTCGGATGATATGCAATAAGGTTTCATGTACAAAAGTTTTCCCTGTTCCTGCAGGCCCATCTAAAAAGAAACACTTTGAGCCAGTGTCTTGATTTGTATATATTGCATTTAACACAGTGTCTACTACAAACTTTTGTGAAGCATTCAATTTTTCCGAATTAATGCAAGCTTTGTTTTGTTCTACTAAAACATCGAAGGAAATAAAGGATCTGTTGGTAAAGTTATTTGAGGAAGTTAAGTTTCTCAAGAGTTAAAAACCATATGCTTTAAGAAGATCACTGATGTCTGCTAAGGCATATTGAACAGCTGTTTCTTCAGAGTATCTATGTACAAAATCCTTACACAAAGCAATTCTATGCTGCTCCCAAAGATCAGGAATATTTTGCACCTCCCCAAAGCCACAAATGATGCAAAATAAGACTCTTAAATAACTTGGCATTCAAATTCTTGCAGCATCCAATAAAGTCTCATACCAATGTTCATCTCCGTCAAGGAAACCGAGATGTTTGCATGCTAAGTGAAATGTTTCATATTCAATCCCATTAATAGTTTTTAAAACGTTAAAGTTCGTAGCGCCAGGTCTGTGTAGCAGTAACATTCGAAGGTAATATCGTTCACTATCTTGAATTGAATCTGCTGGTAACCTACCAATTACTTTATCTCCACCTCGCTGCCTTTTCGTCCACATTGTTGTTTTTTATTAAAGACATAGTAATCTGGAATATCAGGGTAAACATAGTTTCGTGCTTCTTCGTCAACACTATTTAAGTGAAACCATGCAGTTAGATTTGTATATTTTGTTGATGCTCTTGCAATAGCTTGTTCCTCACGACCTTCTTGAAAAAAAATCTGCTGCTGTCAGGGTTGGCAAGTTTCTGCCAGAGTGGTTAAAACCGGCATGGCAAAAACTAATTTCTGCCAGTAAGTGGCAAAAACTGGCAGAAACTAAGAAATAATATTAATAAGAACTTTAATGTGCAATGATTCATAATTCCCACATGTGTTTGATATGTAAACAATTAAGTTAAAAATTAAAGATTATGAATGTTATTCAAAGTTGTAAAAAAGTTTCAAAATGATCATATAAATATACTTTGTTTATATAATAATAGGTACTAATTTTCTTTCACTTGAAAAACAGAAATTTTCAATGGTAGTCTGATGCTGTACAAGTTTAACTATTTTATATTATTGTTTAGAGTTGAATTTTTATTTAAAAGTAAAAAAAGAAAAAATATATATATATGATATTTTAACAAATGTATTTTTCAGAGTATTTATAAATAAATAATGCAATGCAATAACTTAAAGATTATGATTCTTGTGAAAATATATAAGCAAATAATTGAAGCACAATAAATAACAGAAAAATTTTTTAATGAAATATCTTGTACAATTATTTTACAATATTGAAAGAAAAAAACTGCCACTCAAATATACTATTATTACTTTTTCCACAGAACATTTCATAGCATAGGACAAAATTTTGCTAAACTTTCTGAACACACTGTTTCTTAATTTGTTTGGAATGAAAGAAAAGTTTGAAAATATTCTTTCAAGACTATCATTACTTGCTGGAAATGTCATTATTGAGGATGCAAAATTTGAAAAATCCTCATTTTCACCAGTATTCATTTTTATTAAAGATGACTACCACACAGAAGGCAAGGGCAAGACATTTTCTAGGACTTCCTTGGAGAAATATGTTTCTGGGACAGGAGTCATTTTGCTTCAATGGATATTATATATGGCACAAAATTGGGATTAATATCAGAAAGCAATTTCCTTGCCTTTTCTTTATGCTCATATGTCAATTTTGATCCCATACATTTAGGATGAAGTAAATAAGCTAACATATGGTAGTCGGCTATTACTGTAAATCTGCTTTGAACCTTTGTAGTTGTTTGTTTTGTTAGTGGAAAATGTGGTTGGAACATTTTCAACTAACAGTCTTAATAAAAAAGCTAAAATATTTAACAACGATTTTACACACAAATGACATACAGACATGAGAAAAAAAATCCCATATGATCATTTTTTGTCGTGTCTCTACATTATTTCTGTATAAAATCATTGTTAAAGATTTTAGCTTTTTTACTAAAATTCGCACAAAGTTTGATCTATGCTTATAACAGTATTAAGTTGGGGGGGGGGGGGGGGGGGATCAGATTTGTTCCTTTGAATACTGTATTTAAATGAAATGTTTTTAAATCCATGAAATTACAAGATCCACATATAACTATAACATTTCTATGAGAGACAATTTATAGTGTTATTATTAAATTATTACGTTAAATTACAGAAAAGTATTTTGAGCAAGTATTGAATATTTTTCTTTTCTTTTCAGCGTTTAATTTAAAATAAGTATTGGATAAATTTATGTATTTGATTTTTAAACTGAAATTTTAAAATACTCTAATAATTGTTTACATAAAAAAATTATATAACCATACTATAACAAAAATTTTATCTGTTACATTACTCATTTTTTCTAATACAAATCTATTTATTTTTTAATTAAAACTACCCACAATATTTCATTTGTTATTTATACGGAATAAAATGTACTTAAGGAATTTAATACTAGTAAAAAAATGTCAGATTATGTTACGAAATGTGTTTATGTCAGTTGTTGCCAGTTTCTGCCGGTTAAAACCGGTTATAACCACTTTCTGCCACTGGCATGGCAAAAACCCTTTTTTGCCGGCAAATAGCCAGCACTGGCTGCTGTTCTGGTAAGTGTACAGCTAATCTGAATATAGTATGGGATTTTTCAGACATGCTGAACTCATTCAAGTGCCACAAAGCCTCAGGAGCACTTACATATCTACCATCTAAAAAAGTTAGAATTTCATCATGATTGTGAACATCATCTTTCTGAAATTTAATGGAAGCTGCATCATGTCCCTTATATACATATTTGTACAGATACTTAACACTTTTAACTGATGCGCATACCTCAACATTAATATGAGCATTAAATTTTTTTAATAACCAAGGATTATACGGTACAACCCATTGATTATCAATATCATATGAACCCATTTTTACTGGGTCGATGGATCACCTTCTGTATTCAGGATATCCGTTGATATTTTCTTCTGTCATTTGCCTCACTTCTTTTGGAAATAGCTTGCTGCATCCAGTTGCTTCCTTCATACATGGAGAATTAGGATTTATTGTTCCACAGGGACCATGTATCATACATTTTGTCACAATTTCAAATAATCTTAGATTAATATCAATTAATTCTGATAACTTCATTTTAAAGATTCGAACAACAATATCTGGTCTATTTTCCGGTCTTTGAGGGCGTTCTGGCATCCAATATTTCAGGCCAAGCTTTTGGATTGCACGTAAACGTGATAAATAAATCAGGTCTCCCAAATTTTTGAACTATCACCATGGCATCTTCTAATTTTGTTGCATGTATCTAGCACTTCCCTGAAATGTAGACGGCAGTATAATTAACTTACCTGTTATTAAATTGTTATTTTCCAAATTTGAACATAAGGCATCTAAAAGTTCACTATAAAGATCAACTCGTAAGCTATTTTGGTTGTTTCGAATAAAATTTAGACGTGAACCTTCGGTTTTAACATATGAATCAACAATATATTGTTGAAACAGTATTCTACTGCTGTGCAAAATACTAAAACCACTACATACTGAAAGCCTATATGCATAGTATTGCAACTGTGTAACTCGCACTCGTTTTGCTGAGTGCCTCTCTTCCACATGCTCCATTCCAGAATGCCAACCTCGTTCCGCTGTGAGGAAGAGTAATGGGTATGTCATGGGATCACAACACTGATTCATTGGAGATATATTTTTCAGACTATCATTCGTTGGATAGATGCAGATGTCTCGATAAACTGGAGGTTCACCATCGTCTCCAACAAATATCGCAGCAACTTCTGTTGAGGAAGCAGGTGCATTGTACCTACACAAGTCTAAATCAGGAGGCTCCATAAAAATCATTTTAACATTCATAGTTAAATTTTGATTCACTAATTCATGCATTTGTGAATATGATTCAGCAAATGGATTAATGTTTCATAGAAGAGCATCTAACTTTTCCATAACATTTCTTAAACAGCCTCTGTTAGTTTCCATTCGATAATTAGTAGCTTCACTGCAGTAAAATATGTATAGCTGTCCATAGCCGAGATTTCTGTTATCATCAGTGTATAAAGGAGAAATCCTGTGGTATATCTGACCGTGTATCCAGAAGCAATATGGCCCTGCTCCAGAAGGAAATTTGATTTCTGCTCCCATTGAGGCAAAAGAAAAAGCGGCGTTATACTGCTGGATATGCTCTCTATAGTTTTTGGCTTCAAGTGAGTTTTCACACAGCAAATCTTTTATCAAATCGGGAGTTTCTGATAAGGGAGACAAAATTACTTTACAGTCATGACAACAATTTGTGAACTTTTTGCTGCTGTTTAATTCGATTTTCAATAAAGTGCTTGGCAGAAATTGCACGTTTTGCTCAAAGTACCACAGTTATGCTCCGGAACATTTAAATCAGTAATTTGAATAATTTCAGAAGCAATACCTTCGCATTTGTCCATGCGACAGTTATTAAGCCTATTTTGGCGATCATTTATACTCTGTGATTGACGCCGTTCACGATCCAATCTGTTGCGATTTTCTCTTCTTAATGCGGCTTCTTCTTCACTTTCAAGCATTTGCCAAGATCTTTTACGGGCATTTCTAACGATATTCTGAAGTTCCATAATTGCAGCGAAAGAGAGAAACATGATACTGCGAAACGTAAACAAACCGTATTTATCTCCTCTGCCTAAATCCTGCCAAAGGATTTTTACAATAACCAATGAGATGCGTTTTGTTTGCGTGTTGCCATTAAATAATAACAAATAATTGCGATTTCTGTGCTACGTACGTTAGCGTAATATATATATAGATTCCTCTTATTCAATAAGCGCTAAAAGTATAAACAAAAGCTGAAAATAACATGAATGAAGGCAGATGTAAATCAGAAAATAAATACATAATCATGTTACATATTAAAGCCAGTAATCATGCAAATAATTACTTAAAAGTGAAAACTATAGAATAAAAAAATTATTTTATTCAATATTTAGAATTTATATTTAAACATTTATAAAACCAACTTCATAAAGCAAGTTGCACTATCTAGTGAGTATCTAGTTTGACACCAGTTCTGTTTTCAGATGTACTGTTGTACTTGGAACAAACTTACTGTTGTACTTGGACAAAACCAGAGAGATCATTGAAAAAGGAAAATGGCTGGATTTCATGAAAATTAAATTGAGGTTAAACAAATTACCTGTCATACCTAGATTAGTGGGTAAAATGAAAGATCATAAACAAGATTGTCCTCTTTACCCGATTGTGACAAAATGCCAAGGTCCTACCTACTTCTTAGAAAAAGCATACGTTCTCCTACTACAACAGTTGTTACCTCCTCCTGTATTTACAGTGGACTCTACTACAGATTTCATTGAAAAAATCAAGAAGATCAAAATCTCTGAAGACTGTATTTTAGCAAACTTGGACATTGTTTCCCTTTATCCATCCATAGATACAATAGAAGTTACCAAGAACTTAGAACATTTTATCTATAATGCAGAAACCTTTGATTTGCTCATGAAGAACACTTTAAAGAGTGGTTTAAACTTATTTCAAGTAAATTTTATTTTTGATAATGTTATTTATGAACAATCTTGTCATGTGGTGCTCCAATGGATCCCCAATATCTGGCCTTCTGGCAGAATTTAAATTACGTCCCCTCGAATCTGAAATTTTCAGCACTTTTGAGGTAGTTCCTTTAGTATAGTTACGTTATGTAGACGATATTTTTATTGTTTGGCGAGGGAATATTGATGAGTTAATGATTTTCATACAGCAATTAAATGAAATTGACAATAATATTAAATTTACTTTTGAACTAGAAACAGGGGGAAAATTACCTTCTTTTTTAGATGTTGAGTTACAAAGAAAGGGGAGTGAGTTAATTCGTTCAGTTTACCGAAAACCTATCATGGGTTTAAACGTTATACCTTCCGATGCATGCACCCCAATGTCTTATAAATTATTCACCTTCAGGTTCCTAATTAATCGTGCTTTCAGGATTTCTTCCAATATAAATCTAAGGGATGAATTAGAGAAAATTAAACGTATTGCTATTGATAACGGATATCAGGTAAAATTAATTAACAAATTGATTCAGAGTTCCTTTGATAAAATGTACACAGATACTTATAAAAATAAAACTGTTAAGTTTATATGATTCCATTTATTAGGGGGGGGGGGGGGGATCAAAAATCATTATATAGGTATAAACTGATGAAAATTCAATATCAGATGTAAAGAACATATAGCGGATATAAAATATAATAGAGCTAATACTGCTTTATCCCGACTGAATCAAATAAGGAACATAAACATACTTTTTAACAAGAGTAAAATAATCTACAGGTCTAATTTTTATTTACAATTATTTATAAGAGAGTCCATTAAAATTTATTTAAGAGGTTCGGGAGTTTGTAATGATACATTATCTTTTCATATCCCGAATTTATGGGTTGAATGGTTGAACAACTTATGGCGTCGCGACATTGAGGGAACACGTGCGATCATGAAAATGTAGGGCGCATTATATATTTCTTGTTTATATTCGATGATTTTTTTCCATTTTTCATATGCATTGTATTTGTAATTTTCTGTTATACATTCTGATGACGACTCAGTAAAAGAGTTGAAACATGTCAATATAGATTTTAATTTACTTTTAATCTGTTTTTATAACGTCTTTTAAGTAAATAAATATTTTAATATTGTGATTTTATTTAATTACGACATTTTTGAGATTTATAAAGTTAAGCCAAATAATTAACAAAAAGGGGTGCCAAACGAATAAAATTCGTGCGAAAGATGCCGGTCCTGAATGGGTTAATTTAAACTCACTTCGAACTTTTTTAAAGACTTTTGGTTCTAAGAAGGGAAGCTTTCCCACAACAGTCAAGTGATAGTGACAAACAAATAAAAAAAGTCACTGGAAAAAGCTCAAACTCACTCTGCTGATACAAAGAGCTTCAAAAATAAAAGAGAAAAATTTGTCGTTTCAAACTTATTGCAAAATTTTTTTGCGTCTTCAAAGACTCGAACAGGGCAGCTAGAAGAACAAAAAATTGTAAATCAACAACTTATTGATTTATTCCAAATTCTTGTATTATAAGTGCATTTTTTTGCTAATGTTAAATGTATGTAACTTAATCCCTAAATACATTAGAATGTTTTCTTTAGATTTTGGCAAATTTTTATTACTTATCTTTTTTTGCTTAGTTAATTGTACCTCGACTTACGCTGTTTTCGACTTGCGTCGCTAGTCTTGGAACGAATTGCTGACGTAAGTCGAGGTATTACTGTACTAGCAGCATTGCCGGGCTTGTGATGAATGACCCTAAAAGTTGTATGATTTTATAACTTTAATTCTTTTTTTGTCTAAATTTATATTTTTAAATGAAAAAAATCTCAAAAATATTGAATTGAAGGTACGTGCTATTTTGTGTAATTTTATACATTGCGTACAGAAAGCGAGTGAAACTGGGACAAAACACTCCTATTTTTACTGATTTCGTGGACATTTTCACACATTTTATTTTGTAAAAAATATTTCTACCCATCTGAACGTTTCCAAATCTTTTGTAGGAGTTGTAAATGTGGTCTATTTAGATGTTTCGAAAAGATTGTGTTAAAATAAGGATGTTGACTAAAATAAAAAATTTGCTTTAATTACTATTCGAAAATTAAAATTTTAAACTGTGGTTTTTATCCACTCTCCAAAATGAAAATGGGTGTTTTTCAAAGCAAATATAATGTCTTTCAAAAGGCTAGCCTCCTCTCACAGCTGAGATTTCAGGGGGTGCATTTTGATTGGACAAGCTTGTGCTAGCCTTGATCGGGGTCCAAATCTAATCAGTATGTGGTTTTGAGGAAATAAATGCTTTTATTAATGTGGCTGCTTGGTGGCTTTTTAATGAGAGTGAGTTACAGTTGTTAATTAATTACTCAGCTAATAATTAGAATTTTAAAAATCTCAGGCTCAGGTACATTATAAGAGGCCTTGGACTTTCTTCACAAAAGTTTTGAGCCTCGTATGTGCCGTAGATTTTGATAGCCATCGCAGACAGACACAGAGCGATTTGTTCTTTTATTAGTATGGATATAAAAATCAGAGATACTGGGGATGTGCTATAACATTTAAACAAAACAAAACATGTGTGCATTATTTAAACAAAAAAAATTGGAGAAGAGAGGCATTAAAAAAA
The DNA here is from genome assembly GCA_963932465.1 of Maratus speciosus. NCBI lineage: Eukaryota > Metazoa > Arthropoda > Arachnida > Araneae > Salticidae > Maratus > Maratus speciosus. The sequence continues at coordinate 431,328,181 of OZ010792.1, forward strand.
TTTATGATGGGTCCTTCAGGATGTGTAATTTTTACCTTGAAAAAGTACAAAAGAGGCATTTTTTCTATTAAATATGTTGAGTATATCTTATTTCTAAAAGGAGGACCCATGTGTTAAATGCATGGGTCCAAGAGGCCCATTATTTCAAAAACCTAGTGACATCACTGTAGATAGGTAGGTAGATCATCACACCCTTCTTGGTATGTGAATACTCTGTTCCACTTGATGAAGAAATCAATTTATTTATTGCTCCTAACAATAGTTTTTTCAAGTTCTGTTTATGTCTTTTTGCTTTCTCTTTTCTTTATTTTCTGTATTGCTTTAATTTAATGTTACTTTATATCTATTCAAGCTTCAAAGAACTTGCAGTGCAAAAGAAGAAAAGTGTTCAAAACTCATGAAAGAATCTGTAAGATATTTACCTTTTATAACATCTGTGTTTTCTGGAATTGATTTCATATTTAAAATATTTAAAATTTTTATGTATTTAAATTTAGGAAAATTTACAAGCAGAATACTTGAAACTGAAGACAAAAGAGGTTAATTTGAAGGAGCAAATAGTAAGCATCAGTATTTATTTGTTTGTTTGGGCCTTCAACTTAAAACTGGATAAAATTTGGTCATATATATATATATATATATGTGTGTGTGTGTGTGTGTAATGTATGTAATATATGTTTGTTTAGTACAGTAAACTCCCTCAAATCTGCAAGCACCTAAAATCCACACATTATCGCAGATGTAAACAATGAAACTTTCAGTTCAGATGTAAGGACAAAATTATTATAGACTTTTTTAGTTTTATATCATTCTGTATGTATTTTAATATGTAATTCTTGATAATGACTGAACTCGTGGTTTTTCATGAAGGAAGCGTAAATTTATTTCTGAAAAAATTCAAGATATTGCTGATATTACTGGTAATCTCAATCTTTCACCAAATATATTTATGTATTAATCAAGCTTTTTTGGTTATTAAGACTAGCTAAACCTGGAAAATAACTTCCTTACTTTATGATTGTGATGTGAATTAAGTATATTTAAGAGGAAAGTTTCATTGAATAATTCAAGAAAAATGTATCTCATCTTTATAATTTATATTTAATTTTATATTTTGAATTATTTACTTGACCTTTTACTTTTAGTAATTTAATCAGTTTAAAAAGTATCTTACTTTTTTTTTTAGTGTATTACTTAATTATTTTAATATTTTACTATATTGCAAGCATTCATTATAATTTCTATTGCATTATTACATTCAAATTACTGTCAGTGATGGAACAGCTGCAGCAATTGCTCCAATTGCGCCAAATCGATAATGCTGCGCATTTCTGCACCAAAACGATCATTTTTCAACAAAATTGCGCCCAACTGCGCCATTTCGATAATAATTCTTGAGCCAAATCGATCATTTTCCACTCGAATTTCGCCCAAATATTGCGACAAACATGCAAATTTGATCAAAAGAAAGCGAAAAACACGCGATGTTTCTCAAATGATCACTGAAAAAAAACGTGCTTTTTAACAAAGGATCGCTAATTTTGTCAAAAAACGAACAGAACGCGGTCAAAAGATCGCGGAAAAAGTGATTTCGTTTAAAGATCGCGAATAAAAATGCAGATTTCGTCAGAAGATCGCGAATAAAAACGCAGATTTCGTCAGAAGATCGCGAAAACACGCAAATTTTGCCAAAAGATCGCGAAAAACACGCGAAATTTGCCTAAAGATCGCGAAAAACACGTGAATTTTGCCTAAAGATCGCGAAAAACACGTGAATTCCGTCAAAAGATCGCGAAAAACACGTGAATTCCGTCAAAAGATCGCGGAAAAACGTGATTTCGTTTAAAGATCGCGAATAAAACGCAGATTTCGTCAGAAGATCGCGAAAGCACGCAAATTTTGTCGAAAGATTGCAAAAAACACGCGAATTTTCCTAAAAGATCTTGCAAAACACGCGAATTCCGTCGAAAGATCACGAAAAGCACATGAATTCCGTCAAAAGATCGCAAAAAAACGCGAATTTCTCAAAGGATCGCGAGAAAAACGTGAATTTTGTCAAAGAATCGCTAATTTCGTCCAAAAACGAACAAAACAAGGTCAAAAGATCGTGAAAAAACGCTAAATTTATTTAAAAGATAGTGAAAAAACCGCAAATTTCATCAAAAGGTCGCAAACAAGAGATTTTCGTCAAAAGATCGCTAAAAACATGAGATTTTCGTCAAAAGATCGCGCATAACACTCGAATTTCGTCAAAAGATCGCAAAAAAATCTTGATTTTTGTCAAAGAAGCGCTAACATTGTCAAAACACGGTCAAAAGATCGTGAAAAAACGCTGCTTTCGTAAAATATCGTGAAAAAAACAGTAAATTTCATCAAAAGGTCGCAAAAAACACGCGAATTTCATAAAAAGATTGCAAAAAACAAGCGAATTTTGTCAAAGGATCGTCAAAAAAAACGTGAATTTTGTCAAAAGATCGCTAATTTTCTCAAAAATCGAACAAAACGGGGTCAAAAGATTGTGAAAAAACACTACTTTCGTTAAAATATCGCGAAAAAACCCGCAAATTTCATCAAAAGATCGGGAATAAAACGCAAATTTCGTCAAAATATTGCGAAAAATATGCGAATTTCGTCAAAAGATCACGAAAAAAAAAACGTGAATTTTGTCAAAGGATACCTAACTCACTAAAAAAAAAAGAACAAAAAATCGTAAAAAAATGCTACTTTCGTTAAAATATCGCGATAAAAAACCTGCAAATTTCATCAAAAGGTCGCAAAAAACACACGAGTTTTGTCAAAATATCACCAAAAACATGCGAGTTTTGTCAAAGGATCACGAAAAAAAGCGTGAATTTTGTCAAAGGATAGCTAATTTCGTCAAAAAACGAACAAAACGGGCTCAAAAAATTAGGAAGAGACACAAATTTCATTAAAAGATCGCGGAAAAAACACAAATTTCATCAAAAGGTCACAAAATACCGCAAATTTCGTCACAAGATTTCGAAAAACACGCTAATTTCATCAAAAGATAGCGAAAAACATGCTGATTTCAACTAAGAGCCTGAATAACACGTGAAAAATATGCAAATTTTGTCAAAGGACTGCGAAAAAAAGCAAATTTTGTGAAAGACTCGCGTAAAAAAATGCGAATTCCATCTCAGAATCGCAGGAAAAACGCAAATTTTGTCAAAGAATTGCAAAAAAAAAACGGGAATTTCGTCAAAGAATACCAAAATGTCAGTTTGATGCTCCAAAATGAGCATTTTTGCTGCTCCAAAGTGGCTTTTTGCCGCTCCAAAATAGTTATTTTCTGCTCCAAAATGAGCGTTTTTGCCGCTCCAAAATGGCTTTTTGCTGCTCCAAAATGCTGTTCCATCATCTGTTTAAAAAATGTAAACAAAACAATGACCAAAAATCCGCACAACTTCTGGTGCCAAGCTGTGCAGATTTGAGAGAGTCTACTGTATTAACATTTTAATTGCCATCTAGGTGATCATCATGTGTATTTCAAATAAACAAGCTATTTTTATTAGTACTGGGCGATGATGAGTTGTTTTTTAATCAATTATCTCAAGTGTATGGGCATCTTGAATGTTTTTGATTGTGTCAGTTATCTCTTGATGACTCCAGTTTACCTACTGCTATTCATATCCAATCCAATCTTATCAAAAATCACCTGTGATGGGCAAATCCAGACAATCTATGAATTCGTCAGAGTCGGATACAATCGATCTATGTCATATTTCCCCATAGACTTTTGTTAGCTCCCCCTCCCTCCTTCCCTGGGACACAGCTCTTAAAATTGCATCGAGTATACAGATTCACCCTTCTGTTTTCACAGCAGGGATTTCAGACTTATTGTGTTTCTGGTTTAAGTCATAATTTCTCAATGAAGTATATTGGCTTTTCCAATCTTTTTTGTTAGTAATTGAATTGGCTAGGAACAGTGGTGTGGGATAGGTAAATGCCCGACGGGTAGGTATTTATTTTTTGGTTATATACCCATGTATTTATCCAAACCTGGAGTAAGTACTCCAAAATTGGGTATTTTTATATTTTACTGCCAAAATCATAGCACTGGAAAATTTCATGAAATCACAGGAGAACATGGGATGTACTGTGACATCCCTTCAAAATTTATGGTACTTTTCGGTTAGCCGGGCGCCAGTGTTATGTATACAGGGTGGCCATAATTAAACTGCAAATGTTCAAGGGGTGCTGGAGAGAAAACTACTGGGTATATTCCAGTGAAATTTGGTATCTACACATTTCAGAACATGCACAAGTCAAATATGCAAAAAACAAAAATCGCCATTTTCTCCCGATAGATGGCGCTGTACCGTATTTAAACGTTCACCGGTGGCATATACAACCTCCAAAATCAATAGACAGAGCATAATGACATTCTAAGAGGCATATAAACAATATAAAATATCATTTACAGCCTATCAAAATTCCATACAATTCGCTTCAGTAATTAAATTTTACAGTATCATGTAATAAAAATTAGCGTAAATAAGATCACAAATTAAACAATCCATAAAGACGCTTTGGAAAACAAGCCATTATTTATTCAATGAAATTATTACATGATGTGCTCAATATGTGAACCACCAGATGCAACCACATGCTGAAAACGTAAAACAGCATGGTCCACCGTCGCATTTAAAATCTGTGGTGTAACACACCTCACGTGTCTCGTTATGCTAGATTTCAATTCAGCAACAGAAGCATGTCGTTCTCTATAAACCATATCTTTCAGATGTCCCCACAGATAAAAATCGCAAGGATTAAAGTCCGGTGAACGTTGGGGCCAAGCGTTGTCGAAACCTCTGCTTATGACTTAGTCCGCACCAAAGGTATCATGCAGCAATTTTTTAACATCTTTAGCGATGCGAGGGGGTGCTCCGTCCTGCATAAATATTGTGGTTTCTAAACAATGTCTCTCTTGCAATGCTGGAATCACTTGTTGTCTCAACATCGCACCGTAGCTAGTCCCTGTAACACTACAGCGTTTAGGACCACTTGGAGTTTGGGTCTCAAAGAAATATGGGCCCACAAGAAAATCACAAGTCCTTCCACACCATACAGTTACATAATTGGAATGGAGGGGTTCTTCACGTTTAGCGCATTGTTTGTTCGTTCCCCATATCCTGCAATTATGCGCATTTACACTACCCGATAGTGTAAAATGCGCCTCGTCTGTCCACAATATTCTCTGTATCCAAGTGTCATCTTCACTGATTTTCGACAGGACAAGGTTTGCAAAATCAAATCTTAGAGTGTCATCATGAGGTTTCAATTCTTGAAGAATTTTAATTTTATACGGATAACGCCGAAGAATGTGGCACAACACTTTATGCACAGTTGACCAGGGAAGAGATAATGTCCGAGCCACACTTCTTGCGCTCACTTGTTGCAGCATACTGGCTCCTGAACTGCTATTCATAGTCGCAATGGCGTCATCAATTTGTTGCACTCTTTCTGGGTTTACGGGATGTCGCCCTCTTGTGCCTGGAATAACGCCCAATTCTCCTGATTCTTCAAATTTTAAAATCATATTTTTCAATCCATTGACACTCATTGAACCTCTTCTTAATCATTTCATACGCCGGTATTCTTTCAGAGTAACTGAATAATTTCTACCATTCTGATAGAATATTTTCACTAACAATGCACGTTCCTTCATATTCAGAGTCATGACTGGCCTTTACTCAATCTATTGATGTTTTTATACTCTTCGATGGGCTTAAAATTTGCATATATGCCGTCGATAAGCATTGAAACACGGTATAGCGCCATCTATCGGGTGAAAATGGAGATTTTTTTTTTTTTCCATCTTTGACTTGCGCATGTTTTGAAACGTGTAGATACCAAATTTCACTGGAATATTCCCGGTAGTTTTCTCTCCAGCACCCCTTGAACACTTGCAGTTTAATTATGGCCACCCTGTACATATATATATACATACATATATATATATATATATATAGATATGTATGTATATAGATATGTATATATAACACTGGCACCCGGCTAACCGAAAAGTACCAAATTTATTTTACATGTTTTAATGTATATTTGTACTCATAAATAACAGTATAGTGAAAAATATTTTTTACTTTAAATTATGTGGCAAAAGGAAGATCACTACGAAAGCAAAATTTTGCTTCTTTAGAATTTTAGATATTTTGTTAATAAAAATTAAATATAGAGAAAAAAAAATAGTTAAACTTTAAAGCTATAACACCCATTTATTGTTAAGTCTATGAAAAATGTTTTTTTGTATAAAATAAAATATTATAGAATATTTTCTTATTCCATGGTGTAAGGCGGGCCCAGCCACATCAAAAAGGGTTACAGTAGACCACACATTTTTACTGATTTAATAGGAAATTTATCCCTTCAAAATTTATTTATTTTACATGTTTTAATGTATAAGTATGGAACCATTTATCTGGAAACCAGTTATCTGGAATGGTATTTCTGATAGACTGATTTCAGAATCTTTGTAGAAAAAGGTGTCATATACTGCCAGTTTGACATAGACTTTGCTTGAAATAATTGTATAATTTAATGACAACATCTAGTATTTGAAAAGAAAGCATATTTAGTTCTATTTTAGATGCTTTAATTTTTATGCAGAGAAAACAGAAGAATTTTTGTTCCTAAGGGATTCCCATAAATTACCTTCTTTTAAATTCTGGTTAACTTTTTATCTTTCTTGCATTGATTTTTAATCCAAGTAATCTAATAATTTAAAATGAGAAATAATGCCACAACCACGCATATTCCACAAAACTTATCAAATGGATGATGCTTTAATGCACAACCAGTTAACTGGAAAAACCAGTTATTCGGAATACATCTGACTCCAAGCATTCTGGATAAATGGTTCTGTACTGTATTTGTAATTGTAATACATAATACTATGTTCACACTACGATACTTAAGATATCTAAGGCCGCCGAACTCTCTTAATTTTGAGGTGGTACCCTCCCGGAATTGGAAACCTGTTCACATGGAAAAACTCACTTAAGATAATTCAGTGAACGTCACTGTGTTATTTGCGCATGCGCTTAAGATAAAACCGCCCGCAACACCCAATCAGTTAATGCGAAGCTTTACAGCCAGCGAGAGTGAATGGTCGTGACTGTCTCTAGCCCAAAGAAAGTTCAAACTCTCTCAGAGAGTTTCTGGAACTCCCTCAGAGAGTTCAGAGGTTTAAGATACTTCCGATAACGCAGTGTGAACAGGGTATAACAGTGTAGCAAAAAACATTTTAAACTTTAAATCATGTGGCAAAAGGAAGATCACTACCAAAGTAAAATTTTGTTTCATTAGAATTTTAGATATTTTGTTAATAAAGATTAGAAGTAGAGAGGAAAAAATAGTTGAACGTTAAAGCTATAACACCCATTTATTGTTAAGTCTATGAAAAATGTTTTTTTTTTTGTATAAAATAAAATATTATAGAATATTTTCTTATTCCATGGTGTAAGGTGGGCTGGGCCACACCAAAAATGGCTACATTAGACCACACATTTTTGCTGATTTAATGGGAATTTTTCAATAAGAAAAACTTAAAGATCAACTTTTTTTTTCATTTAAGAACTGCTCTTAAGGATATGTTCTTGTATATATTTTTTTATTTTATTTTTCATTTAAATAGGGCAAAATAGGTCAATTACTTCTTTGCAATTATAATATTGTGAACAATATGGCTACCCATTCATATTAAATCATATTTTTTTACATGTCATTCTGCTTAAGGCATACACTGCTATAACTGAAGTAATCAGGATGGTGTAAAGAAAATTGTTTTTAATTTGAATCGCTAAAGTGATGAAGGTGATAAGTGACACAATCATCATTTTGAGAAAATGAACTGTAAAGTTCTAAATGTCTATTTGCTTTTATTGTCAAATACCTCCTTTATCAATTAAAACCTGTGTTAGTATTAGCTTTTTTCAAATGGTAGGGGACCATTGATTATCTTCAATCATATGATTAACTGTTTACCTTATTTATGTATTCATATAATATAAACTAATTAAAATATTTTAAAGGCAATTTTTTTTTCTTATATTTTGAAGTTATTATAACTTAATTATTTTTTCCTTGTGAAAGACATTTTTTTTTCCCAGTAAAATTGTTAAAAGAAGAAAGAAAAATTTTGTTTTTGACAGACTTTATGAATCTTTTACATAGTTATTCCTTTATACCAGTGTTTTCAAATTTTTATATGTTATGACACTCTTAAGCAGTTAACCTTATGCAATGTATTTAAATTATTTTTCAAAAATTACAAATAAATATCTTTTCTTTATTTATTTTTTGACAGAAACTAAATGTGCAGTCATAGGCATGGCAATGAAATATTAAAAGTAAACAATTTGCTGCAGCCGAATATCTTCTTTTATGGAGTGAAATTTTATGGTAGACATTCTTTTAAATTTCTTCCAACTTGTGTTGACTTGGTGATTTTAAGAATTTTTGTTGCGGAAAATTTTATTTCATTCAAACATTACTTTGATAATTGAACAAAGTATTTCTATTACTTTTTTGGCATTATTTGGATATTCATGCTTAAGGAATAATGAAAAATTAATTTAATGAATTTATTTAATATCTTTACAGAACATGTAAGATCCTCTCATGTAAGCTTCAGCATAACAGTTGAAAAACCACTGCTCTATGTTGCACACTTTTTAAATGAATTAACATGTTATGTAGTAATCAATATTTATGAAAAGTTCATGGAATCTTTAGTATTCTAAATTTTCTTTTTATTATTAATATTTTAAGAATTTCTTAAAATTTTCTGTAAATATGTTTTGTACTCAATAATTGAGCTTAGAATAAAGTGGCTCTGATGCAATTCAATTTGTTTTAGAGTACTGCCGAACTGCAAATTGTCAAAGCAAAGGAAACGCTTGAAGAACTCTCCCAATTGATACTTTCGTCACCTAAACAAGAGCTTATAAATACGGAAATTAAAAACCTTGAAAAAAAAATTAAGGATATAGATGCTAAAACTAAAGAAGGTGAAAATGCTTATAAAGATGAGATGAAAAGATTGCAACTTCTTGAAGAGTATCAGAAAGATGAAGAGAAAGTGAAAAATTCACTCAGTGAAATAGAGGATATTAATAAGGAACTTAGGTTGGTAATATTATTTCTTTTATTATTGTAATAATTATGTTTGGTTTGGTACTTTTCTATTACTATGGCAACATTTATAATTTTGTCCCAAATGTGGTATTATTATCAAACTAGCCACCTCTGGCGACCAGTTTGGTCTCCCTTAAATGTATGCTATCCATTGCAACATGTTACTTTTATTCATAATTTAACTTATATGCTTAATTTTTCGCCAAATCGAGAGATTCTGATAGAGAACTCAAGAACACTTCGCGATCATCACAGCATTTCGATATTTTTAGTTGAGTTGTATATTTTTTTTTTTTTCGAAAGAACCTCTTATCTCACTTAGACATTTATGCTTCTAGTTCGTTTGCTTATCAGTTACAATACGTTCACTAATGAGGAGATTTTTAAACCTATTAAGTAATCTTCCGTAATTGGGTCCCTAGCCAAATGGCGTATTTTAGCTAATATGATTTAGTCAATGAATTTTTTGTGAAAAGCCTTTAATAATATCCACAACTTACATAAGACAATATTGTTAATACTATCTTTTTAGAGTTGTTCACCATTATCCCGTCGATCACTTCCTATGAAAAAAAAAAAAAACTATCGCCAAACATCCAATAACATAAATGGACATCTTCAGTTAAAACTGATCTATTGCACTAATGCATCATCACATTTTTTGAATGTTTTTGTACTCTTTTAATATTATGACGTCCCCGTCTAATGACGTAATTGATATTTTAATTAGAGAAAAATTAATAAATCTGTAAAACAACATTAAAAATACAGATAAATGTCGAATTAAAAATCACTTCACGACATAATAAACACATGAACGAATCTGACGTCAAGTGAATGTGGCGTCACAATCATTCATTTTGGTTAAGTGTTTAATTATTGTTTTGTGTAATTTTAGATTGCTTCTATATTAGTTACCATTTTTAATTCTCTTATTTAATAAAAGTATATTAAATCACTGTTTTGAATGCGATATTGACAAAGGTAAATATGATTGGCTATTAACAATCATCTACGGTGATCTATCCTCCTGGCACGGATAATGCATAAATATCAAATTATTTGACTATGCGATTTGAAATGTCATTCATTAAATATTACATGAGTTGGGTTTGTTTTTGAAGAAAATATCGTGAAAGAAGTTGAATTGTATAGCAGTTTACCTAACAGAATGAGATGCAGAACTTTGATTGGCTTAAAGGCGTGAATTATTTTTGCACAAAATTCATTGTTGGAGAGCATGCTGTGTGAATGATTACCCCCATAAATTAATATTTTTTTCGCTTAATGAAGAACGAATCTTTTGTGTTTACTTTGGTGGAAACAGATATTGGACTGTCAAAGTCATTTCAATTGAAGTTATCTCAGAATAAAAAAAATATTTGAATGTAGCTAATCTCTCTAACATTATAATTTTTTGAATACGATCTTTCTAAAAGTGTAACTTTTATGCAGTTTTATCCTGTTGCAAACTGTTGATGACAGCCAAATGCTTTGTGCTTTATAATGATAATCTATATAATATTTGGCGACTTATCACCTGTGCTTGGCTAACATTAAAGTACTAAATTGGCAGCTTGGCTTATAAAAAATGAAGCGGGTAGCCCGGAACTATTGATGACAGTCACATGACTTAGGCTTTTATTATATAGATGCTGCCATTTTTAAAATTCTAGAACTGATAGAAAGGATCATATAGAATTGTTATAATTTATTGATTTAAATTAAAGTCATATTTTATTATTATTATCAAAGTATTTGAAATATTACAAAAAAAAAAAAAAAAAAAAAAAAAAAAAAACACCCAACTGATAAAACTTTTAAACAAACAAACAATACAAAAGCAATTTTAATTTGTGTTTAAATTTATGTTGATTTTTAAATTAATTATATATACATATTACATACGTACACATTCATATATACAGTGTTGGAAAAAGTTTAGGACCACCAACAAAAACTCTTACTTTATTGAAAAAGCAATATCATTGTATAATTATACACATAAAGTTATACAAGTTTTGTTATTTGTTTTAAATTACAATAATATATTTTAAAAAAAATAAGCAAAAATGAATTTCTAGATAATACAATTTGGAGGTAAAAAGTTTAGGACTAATATATTTAAAATCTAAATTACTCATATAAAGGATTTGTACATTAGTTTTCAGTACTTTGTTTGTTTCCCCTTAACACTGATGACTTCTAAAAGATGTTTTGGGAAGGATTTGGTGATGTTTTTACATGTGGAAATGGGTATTTGTTTCCATATTTCCAAAATAGTTGCTTTCAGTTCAACAATCGAATCAAACTTCTTTCTGTTGACATAAACTTGATGAACCAAGATTCGCCACATGTTTTCTGTAGGATTTATGTCAGAACTTTTAGATGGGATGTCTAAATTTTGGTGGTGTTTGCAGATAACCAATCTGAAGTTGAGACAGACTTGCGAATAAAAGCCTTTTCTTAAAGCAATATCAAATTCTGATCCAAAAGTTCATCTTTAAGTGGAACAAAATTATTACCAGGTACATCTTGATAGTCAAAGGAGTTCATCTTTGTTTCGGTGAAAACCAAACTTGTATTTTCTTTTGTATTAAAGCCTGCCCAAATCTTCACTAAGACATCACCTTGTACACGTTTTGAAAACAGATGTGGTAAACTTAGTAAATCATGCCAGTAATATTTTAAATCATCTGTACTATCAAGAGAGAATATTTTTTCACTAGTAAAAACCAATTTGCACCATAGATTAAATGTTAAGGCATTGGAAGACATGGATTTTAGTCTTGCATATGTGATGCTTTTTGTAGCTTTGGCTTGGCTTTTAATGTAGCCTAATTCAAGCATTCGGCACTTTTTCACTTTCTAATAGTTCTAGGCATTACTGCGAGTTCTAGAAAAGATTTTATATTAGAAGAATAAGCACTGTTTTGAACCGCCAGTCTAATAACGTTCCATTTTTTACATAGGGCTGAGAGTTTTAAAAGCCATCTGTTTCTTTTATTTCTAACGTAATTATTCATTGGATCATTAAAAAAAAATTGTACACAACAGTTTTAAATATGTTTATTTTTAGGGTAGTTTGTCTTTCAATCCAAAAAAACCCTTATTTTACACTTTTCTTCTTCAGTTAATAATTTCTCGTGAACCACATTTAAAGTAGCTGTTGCAGATCCCAAAACTTCATATGTACCGACTACTAACCTATGAGCACCATTACAGATGAGTCCCGTATAAAATGTACAGTCATGATGTCATCTCATTATCCTAAATTTAAAAGAAGATACTAGTCCTAAATTTATTTCCATTTGTTAATAGTACCAAATTTTAATACTTGGTGAAAAAAATACCTTTTAACTTTAGCAATTTAGTTATATTCACATATTATATTAGACATTTGGGTCTAAATTCAAGATATTTAACTCTATTCAGAATTTTATGCTGAACAAAAAAATTAGCATGTGGTCTTAAACTTTTTTCCATCACTGTACAATCTAAATTCATATATATATTTTTAGATGTTAGCATTCGACGAGACGACCGAAAATTCATTATTCAGCCTAAAATTAGACAGATATTCAATATTCAACAAATCACTATTCGGTAAATCCCTAATACAAATAAATATACAAGAATTGTTTTTTTAATGATATAAGATCAAATTTGCCTATTTGTGTTGCTTGGTTTATTTGTATTCCAAAAATTAAGAAACTAATTCAGAATGTTTAATAAAATAAGTTATAATATAATTTCTTTAAAAATATTTAATTCATTATTTACCTATTTTCAAAAATCAAAACTGCTATGTAAGTACTAAGAACTGTGTAAGAAAATACTATTTTAGAAAGAAAATTTAATGTAGGACAATTGCACCAAAAAAAAAAAAAAAAAAGAAAAAAAGAAAGTAAATAAAAAAAGCTTATTTTTACATTTAATTTAACTTATTGAGCCAATAGTAGTCGTGCCAGTTTTTTCAGCTTTGTGTGAAAGAGTGTTTTTCACATGAACCTGCTAAAATATAAATTAAGAAATTGATTAGAAAAAGATAACTTATAAAACTTGTTAATGATTAATCGGCATGGATCCCTTTTAAAGAATTTTAACCCAGAGGAAGCTGCTAATCAGTGGTATTGTAAATGTAAATGTCGGTAAGATTAATGTGTGAAATGTGTATAAGTTTTATTTTTACCCACTTAGTGTAATCTATTATTAATTTTCCTTAAATTAAACAGCACTGTTTTTCTTGGTGCCTAAGTTTTCTAGAATGGCTCCTAATGTTTCAAGATATTTTTCAATCCCTAGTGTATGGTTATGAATAAATGTGTACTATTTTTTAACTCAGTTTGAATCCTTTGACAAAATTAGTCTTCTAAAAGTAGTAAAGTGCTGGCTACTTTTGAAACAGTAATTTGTAATCACTAGTTTTCAAAACAAGTAGTTGTAATTAAATTTAATATTTTTTATAAAAAAAAATAATAGTTTTCCCAACCACTAATAATTCTTGTATTTCACAATTATTGCTTTAGACATTCATGAAACTATATTAACGTATGTCATGTATAACTTTTATCAGGGGTCATAAAAATTACTTTTTGATTGTAGCAAACTATAGTTACTTTTTCAAAAATGTAGTTAACTACAACTACTTGATATAAAAAGTAGCGACTGCAACTTAAGTTTCAAAAGTATTTACTACTTCGCTACTTTCAGATTTTGTCAAAGGATTCAATTTACACTTGAAATTGGAGAGGTTGCTTAAATAATACAGTGACCCCTCGCTATGTCACATCTGCTAGGATATAATTAAATAAGTGCAATATAAGCGCAAAGCCATTAAAATATTAAGAAAGATAATATACAAGAAAATGTTATGTTTGTCTCCAAAATGTTATTTTATACACAGATTGCAATTTTTTTAGCGAAATTAAGAGAGATACATAATACAATGAATAATTAAATACAATTACTTAAAAAAATCTGGGGTGACTTCACTTGACTTTCTAAATACTTTTTACAGAATATTGCGAGTTCAAATAAATAATAATGTAACAGTAAAAAAAAAAAAAAACTTAAATTCTAATTTTAAAAAGATGAGTTCTGGGGACCTGAAAACAAGAGGAAATTTTAATATGCACTCATATACAGGAGTTGGACAAAAATATGGAAACACCTTGTGAAATGCATGTTTGAACGTAAATGTTAATTATACCTAATTCTGTGGTTGGTGCTGTTGTATTTTCCTACTAACGCCACCTGTACAATGCCCTCAATATGTTGCAAGTGTCATTCATTGTCAGAACAGTGTTCTGTGTAGTTGTGAGTGCTTTGTGGCTGAACTAAGTGAATTCTAAATTGGACAAATTGTTAGTGCTCGTATGGTGGGTACTTCCGTTACCAATGTAGCCGGAGTTTTTCATGCTTCAAGAGGCACCATATCAGAGATTTATACCGCATACAGGAAAAGCGAAAAACATCATCCGTTAAGTCACAATGCGGGCCAAAGTGTGTGTTGGATGATCGTGACAGACAGTCATTAAAGTTGATTTTGACGAAAAATAACAATACGGCAGTTGCAAAAGTCACTGCTGAACTAAATGTCGAGATCATAAAGCTTGTCAGCACCAAAACAATAAGAAGGGAGCTCCGTAAGAAGGGATTTTCAGGGCATGATAATATGTTTTTTTTTTAGGTGTTTCCATATTTTTGTCCAACCCCTGTATATACACATATATACGGAATTATTGTAAAACTATTTAAAACTTATTCATAGCACCTCAAAATGTAAAAATATACTAATGTTTCTATAATTGGGTTTTATATCAGGATTACATTACCTTTCTTATGCTGTATGTGTACAAAAAGTAAAATGCAATTAAACTACAGTGTATTTTTTCAGGAGACATAAAAACAAAAAAACATATATGAACGAGCGATATAAACACGGGTCTAATCGTATACATATTTATGCAAACCCAATCAGGTGTGTTATAGAGGGTATAAGGAGTTACACACCGTATGCCCTCTGGATTTTTAAAAGAAGTTCTGTGTAACCTCTGTTTCTCAAATAAAGCTGTAGCATGTACTCTAGTCATGACATTCATGATTTTAGTGTATACCCCTCTGTTCTATTCTTACAGTAATTATTGCATTGGGATATAAAAAAACTCTCCAATACGCTATTAATATGTTAATTATATTGAGTTCTGTTGAGAGTTAATTATATTGACTTGTCTAAAATTGAAAAAAAAACTCTAAATGCAAACAATAACTAAATCTGTCAATAAAGCAATTCCAAATAATAAGAAACCCCCAATAGCAGAAAATTCTCCAAGTGTCTGCGACAGATCTTTCAGGGACTGAAAATAATCTGCAGGTAAAATGTTACAAATGAACCTTTAATTAATTAATCATTTACTTTTAATGTTTTTAAGCATCTTACTCATTTTTATTAATAATAATCTTAAGTTTTAGTAATAAATAATAAAGAACTAAACATAATATAAAGTTGGAAAAAAATCTGCAAAAGGGAAAAGAAAATCTGCGACGCACGTCACCTGTCAGGAACTTTCTGCTACTGGGAAGAAACCCAGCATTAAAACACGAAAACCTATTAACGAGTAAATAGACAGGTGTTAAAATGAATTATTTTGGTTGGTTAGCACTTGATTTTAACTGCAAGTGTCAATAGGAAAAATCTATTAACTTTATGTGATGTATTGCTATGCACTTCATCTGAGATTTACAAATTGTTAAGCAAAACAAATTTTACTCAAAAGAAGCAAGCTGTGGCCATGTGATTTGTTGAATGGCACATTTCCTCCCTGAATTAACGTCGGTTCTCGCTACAAACAGATTGACTATTTGCTACAGTACGTTTTTCAAAATGTAGCGCCCTACACTACAAACTACTATGAAAAGTAGTGACTATTATAGTTTCGCTGCTTGTAACATGCTACTTCCGACCCCTGACTTTTATAAACATTTTCCAGATAATTGCATACATTTTACTCATTTATCCTTATAATTGTTAAACTATCTGTCTAACCCAGCTTTAGATTGTCAAGTTTTTTAGGTTTCTACAAAGTTTTCTGTGATGGATTACTGCCTTTTCTCTGTTTATACTGGTTATCATAACCTTTCTAGTTTTAACTGGGCTGTATTAATTCTTTGGACAGTTATACTTTGAATAGACATTATAATTTTCTTGTTGATATAAAAAAAAATTGTCATAAACTATTAAATTTGGGTATAAAATTTTAATTATTACATATTATACTATTTTCTGATATTCTAAAAATATCATACATGCGCCATGATAAATTTAATTAAGTGACTGTAAGTTTTAGTCACTCTAGTTCGTCTTATTTTTATATTTTATTTAGTGAGATAGTTAAAGCTATGGTAGATGTCCATCAACAGATTAATGATGTGGAAGATAAGCTGAAGCAACTTGAAATGGACTTAGAAAGAAAAGATGATTGGCAACTTCAGCAAGAGCAGAAATCTGCAAAACTTCTTTTGAATAAAAGAAAACAGCTGGAGACTTTACGAGAACTTGCAAAAATGAATCAAAGGTAATTGTTATTGTATGTATATGTGTGTGAATTTTTTATAATATTTCAACATGGACTATATTTTTTATTCATGATGACTGAATTTTAGACATATTTCTTTTAATCTTCTCTGCTCTATATTACTTTTTTCCCCTCCCAGAAATGAGATATTTAGTTTTTATGTTTATTTTATTATTAGATTTAAAATATAACATGCCATAAGGCTGTTCTTATTTAATGACAAAGAATAGAAGTATGATGTTAGATGAGATGGCTGCTGAAACTGTTATCATTTAGCACTGTTAAAAATTTGTGATTTTTTTTTCTTGAAGCTAATGTTCATGATGAATTCAATTCAGCATGATTCATAAAATTTTTGTAGAACTCTGTCATGTAAACTTTTGTCATCAAAAGTATTGAATTTCCAATGAAGAGTAGTTTGGAGATTTTTTAGATATGCCTTTTTTCTTTCTGTAATCAAAGCATCCCATTTTGAGGCATTGGAATCGAATAACATGTAATTTTATCAAATATCTTTTTTGTGAACCAAATCTTACAGCATGAAGTAAGAATTTAGTCACAGAATGTTCATTATTTGGCAATATTTTGTAAGCCATAATAAATTCTTCCAAAAAATAAAATTACTTTGTCATGAAAAAAAATGAAAGAAAAAAAAGTGAAATGATGTTTAATAATTGGGTTTTAATACATTTTGACATGAAATAAGCAATTTACCACATTTGGCTCAAAATTGTTACTGGAAATCGAAAGTTACCATTCCCCCATTTTGAGGCATTGGAATCAAGAACACGTAATTTTATCAAATATCTTTTTTGTAAACTAAATCTCACAGCATGAATTTATTCTCTTGTAAGAATTTAGTTACAGAGCGTTCATTATTTGGCAATATTGTGTAAGCCATGTTAAATCCTTACAAAAAATAAAATTACTTTGTCATGAAAAAAATGAAAGAGAAAAAAAAATTACGTTTAATAATTGGGTTTTAATACATTTTGACATGAAATAGGCAATTTACCACATTTGGCACAAAATTGCGACTGGAAAATTAAAAGTTACCATTCTCCTATTTTGAGGCATTGGAATTAAAAACACATAATTTTATCAAATTGTGACCAAATAACATAATTTTATCATTGTGAACCAAATCTTACAGCGTGAATTTATTTGTAAGAATTAAATCACAGGGTGTTCATTATTTGGCAATATTGTCTAAGCCATATTAAATCCTTCCAAAAAATAAAATTACTTTGTCATGAAAAAAATTAAAATGATATTTAATTATTGAGTTTTAATATATTTTGACATGAAATAAGCAATTTACCACATTTGGCACAAAATTGTGACTGGAAAATTGAAAGTTACCATTCCCCCATTTTGAGGCATTGGAATTAAGAACACATAATTTTATCAAATATCTTTTTTGTGAACCAAATCTCATAGCATGAATTTATTTGTAAGAATTTAGTCACAGAGTGTTCATTATTTGGCAATATTGTCTAAGCCATATTAAATCCTTCCAAAAAATAAAATTACTTTGTCATGAAAAAAATTAAAATGGCATTTAATAATTGAGTTTTAATATATTTTGACATGAAATAAGCAATTTACCACATTTCGCACAAAATTGTGACTGGAAATCGAAAGTTACCATTCCCCCCCCCCCCCTTTTTTTTTTCTTCTTCTTCTTCTTCTTCAGTGAAGTAAATTGTCTGAATAAAATGCAATAATTTTGAAAAAATGAATTAGAGAGAATTAAATGAATGAGACAAAAAGGTGAATTTATTGCTGTAATCAGCAAAAAGTACTTTTTGGGGTACATTGTGTACAAATATATATATATATTTTTTTTTTTTCAAGACTTATTTATTTTGTTTTGTTTTAATTGTTTATTTATTTGTTTATTGTCGAATAATGATCAATAATGATTACCTAGTTGTTTGCTATGTCCTGAACTTTTGACATTATAGCATAAGATCCTTAGTTTTTATTTTTAAAGATGGGAATGGGCGTATGATGAAAAACAAATTATCTTTCCAATCATAAAATATCAAGATACATGCTTAATATTTTAGCATAAAGCTTATTTACATAGCTTTCATTTATACTTTTTTCTTATTTCACTCTTTTGTTGGTACCTGTTGAATTCCATATTTCTAGAATACTTAATATCTTATATTCATATTCTGTATACAAAAATTATAATATATTCTATTTTTCCTTTCTTATAGTGAAGAAACAAAAATAAAAAAACAGCTTGAATTTGTCAAAAGTGCTGTGCAAGATGCTCAAGATAATATCGACATGGAGAGTAACCATGTTCTTGATGTTATTAAAAGGTGTGAAGAAGCTGATACCAAAAGTAAAGAAAGAGAAATTCAGTTTAAATCTAAGGTAGGTCTATGTAGTGATGTTTAATAATATGGATTTTTTCCCATAGGAACTGTGCATGTAATGGGAAATAAACAATAAGCTGCTACTGCATTTCAGTGTATTGAAAACATTAATTGCATTCATAACTACTTTTTCATAGTGACTTTAGGAGCGTTATCCTCTGATTCTTTTGAATCAGCTATATTTCCTGGTTCGTCTGAGGAATAGTTTTAATAATTTCTTGATCACTTAATTTCCCACAACTTTTGAAATCGTTATCAACTGCGGCATAATCCAGTAATATTAGATTTTTACAGTTGTTTTTCTTTGAACACAATATGTATATATGAAAACCATATACTGTTGGAATGTCACATCAGGGTGTCTACAGAATCTGGAAATTAGGGAATCATGGAAAAATCAGGGAGGTTTATCAATCTGAAAAAGTCAGGGAAATTTGTAAAAATACTCTTAACTCAGGAAAATTTGTCTATATGCAAAAAATATTGGCATTTTGGCCTTGCCAACGAAACTGATTAGTACATTTTATATACTATATTTTTTCACATGCTGATTCATTTTTCCCAGTATTTTTAAAAAGATGCATGTGGCATGAATTTTAGATAAATAACACAAATTAAGGTGATCAGATGTCTCCATTTTCTATGGATAGCGCTTGTGTGTGAGGCAATTTACACATTTTTGAAAATTTTAAATGAAACATTAACATAATCTGACTATGTGGCCAGCTTAATCCAATTTGCTATCCCATCATATGTAAATATGCCGTAGAATTGAACATTTTTCAGAAAATGAGGAAATTTTTTGGTCACCCTATATCCATTGGCCACTATATGAAGTTGTTTCACTAAATTTTGAGTTCGTATTTATAAAACTGTCAACTAATACTTTAATGAATAGTATGCAATTTTTCTATTATTCTCTTGTTTTTTCTCCCAAATGAGATATTAGCTAGCCAGATAAGTGTGTTATACGAGGAAGCAGCATACATGAGAAAATACTGTATGTGTATTGTTAATAATGGAAATCAGGGAAATCTGATAAAGATAGCTACGGAAATCAGGAAACTTTTTTTACAATTTCTGTTGACACCCTGCACATTCACCTTGAACTATGTCGAAATAAAACTAAAGAAAAACTTGCTTAAAAGGTACATTCAATGTGTCAAATATAAAAGATGTTATTACATAATAATATAATTTTAAAAAACTGTTTGTAATAACATCTTTTATATTTGTGACATTTTGAATACACCTTTTAACCAAGTTTTTCTTTAGTTTAGGTTTTTTTTTTTTTTTTTAAAGTTTTGC
Source organism: Maratus speciosus (assembly GCA_963932465.1). Classification (NCBI taxonomy): domain Eukaryota; kingdom Metazoa; phylum Arthropoda; class Arachnida; order Araneae; family Salticidae; genus Maratus; species Maratus speciosus. The sequence continues at coordinate 431,348,633 of OZ010792.1, forward strand.
CAACATCTCTATCTTGTTACCAAAATATTTTGTTGTACATTTTAAACACTAGTCTGTAACTAGGAATTTTTCTAAGGTTGACCAAGCGCTAAAATATGATTTGGGGTTTTATGTAGTGATTTAAAATTTTGAAGTATTTTCTTTATTACTTAAGAAATGGGGATAGTTTTTGTAAGTAAGAATACAAAAAATCAAATTCTTTAGCAATATCATAGTTTCTTTTTGTTGTTGTTCGTTTGCATATGTTGAAAAAAAAAATTAAGGTATAAAATAAGTTCTAATTAATGAATTTGTTGTAATATTAGCTTGAATGTAAGCTTTTTGTGGATTATACGATTTGTTTGAATTAACCATGTTCAAATTATTATTAATCTTTGTAATGCGTTAATATATCTGGATACCACCCTTTATTCACTTAGTGCTAATATTTAAAATAAATGATTTACATTATTATGACCCTAAGTGCCTCATTTGCTTCATATCTCTGATGCAATAGGACATAAACCAAATTTGCCATTAAAATGTCAAAAATTGAACATTTAAATTAAAAATCGAAAGCTCAGTTTTTTGCTTTTTTTTTTTTAAGATTATGAAATGTTAAACTCTTAAAATTTTACTTGTCTGTAAGTTGGAGAGATAGTAAAAAGTAATTGTACTTTTGATGCATATGTGTATAAAGAACTGAAACAAAAGAGCCTAATTCTGCATCACTTCAAAATGCGCATTAACGCATTGACTGCAACAGATTGTGACAAAGTGGCTTTTTTGGAAGATATTTTCAAACCGATTTTGAGTTTTCTCAAGTTGGTTCACAATTCCCAATATTAGCAATGTTTGTTAATTTTATGCATTTGTAATTAAAAAATATCAAATTTTAACCATTTTTACATTGAATGCCAAACTGAAATCACTATGTGTGTGTGGGGGGGGGGGGGGGGGGGGGGACAAACTGTCTTCAATAAAAATATTGATGTCAGAAAATATTTCTTGCACACATATTTGTGTACCATGGCAGTCAATTTGTTAAATGAAACTGTGGACTGTATTTGAAAAATTTTATACGAAAGTTTATTTTTAACTTATATTATTTATATATAGATATCGTTAATGACTTCATGGTCATATTAAGCTAACCATACAGATAGAGCAAATTGTGGACGATGAAGCAACAAGTCTTCATCGTCTTGTATTTTAGGTAAAAATAAAACCCAACTAACTGGGAAAAACAAAGATTTCCACAGGAGCACAACAGGACATGTTTTAACTAGAGATGCAATGGATGTCAATTTGACTAGATGCTGGACACCAGGTATACAGCATAAGTTACAGTTAGATGTCTGCCTGCAGTATATTTCACTGCCTCCCTTTTTTAAAGGATTTAGTTGTTTCTTTAGATTAGTTAGTTAATACTATATATTTTTCTTTTTGATCGTAATTTTAAATTTTCAATTGACAATTATTTTTATGGCTATTTCCATTTCAGTACCAATTTTTTATCATTTTAAATCATTCAATATATGAACATCAGATAATTAGTTTTGTAATAATAAATTATTTTTATGAGAAAATTTTACAACTGAATACATTTGAACAAAAATATTTTGTACTTTTATCTCCTCTTTTTTCCTTAACAGAGTAGGGCTGTAAACTCCCCTCGTTACTTCTTCTTGTCTTACCACTTAAAAACAAGTTTTGTGTTGTTATAATGGAAAACTTGTTCTTGCTAATTGCTAATAACACAGCAAACTCTGGTATTATTATTAATAATAGATTATTTTCATGAAAAACTTAAAACTGAATACATTTGTAGCAGAATGTTTTATTTAATATTTTTACCTTCTATTTATTTTATTTATTTATTTTTTTTTCATTCTGTCTATCGCTTTACCTTACAAAAACAAGATTTGTGTTGTGACAACAGAAAACTTGTTTTTGCTTACAAAAAGAGGTTTTTCTTCTTTAGTAAGTCTGTCTCCCATTTTTGCCTTTTTAACTCTTTCTGTCTGCTTATATAGCCTAATATACATATTGTATGAATAGTTATAATTCCTCACATGTTTTTTCTCTTGTGTAGGCTTAGAAACCCAATTTTCCTTAAATATAAATAAATTATTTTTTAGTTTAATAAATTAATGCATTGCACTATGCATGATTAAATTGTCAACTTTATATTCTGGAAATTTTAAAATGAGTTCAATGAACAATAAAAGTATAGTATGATCTTATTATGTTAATCCAGATGTACTGATGGATAATCATAATATCCAACATACTCTCTAGATAAGTACGGTCACCGGATATCTGTTGCAGGTTTAACTAATGCCAAAGCAAGCTGTAAATTATTATTTTTAAATTATGTATTTTTAAATCAGTCCCCTTAAAAGAAACTGTATATATTATTATTATTATTACTTTCAATCTGTTTCATAATATATAAATTGTAGATTAAAGAACAATTTCTTAATTAAGTTAAACCTTTTGTCATACAAGTTGAATATTTCCAACTGAACGAAAAAATGCCCAGGCCGGAAATCGAACCCAGATCCTTGGCTTACAGGGTCAATGCTCTATCGTTTAAGCTAACTGGGCAGACAACCGGTGAACATATTTCACTCAGATAACCTTATTGGTAGTAACGTCTGGTCTGTCATGTACATAGTTCAACAGAATATGAAGAAATGGATGATGAATATTTACACAGATGAAGAAACTCCATATAAATGTTGGGTACGTAGATAAACTATAATTTTTAACACAATCAAACTGTTGTTCCAGTTAGCCTAAACGGTAGAGCATTGGCCCTGCAAGACAAGGATCTGGGTTCGATTGCCGGCCTGGGCATTTTTTCGCTCAGCTGGAAATATTCAATTTGTATGATAACTTTACCAATCAGTTTGATTGTATTAAAAATAACAGTTTATCTGCGTGCCCATCATTTACAGACCTGCCAACTGCTACGAAAAAATCGTAGTTGCTACGACTTGGACCTATAAACTACGATGCTACGAAAATCGGTCTTAAACTACGATTTTTTGCAAAAAACATGAATGCATTGCTTTGTTTTTAGTTGCGATTTTTATCCCGCGCAGCATATTTATCAAAAGTGATTCTGTTCCGAATTTTCAAAAATTTCAAAGTATTCATTTCCGCAAATTTTTAAAAATTGCTCCCCGCGAATTTCTTTCTTTTTTTTTTTCTTTTTTTTTTTTTTTAATGAAATTCCCCCAAATTAATTTGTGAATCGATTGCGGAAAAAATTGAGAATTCCTTCAAACGATTGTGTAAAAATATCTGGTATTTCGTCAAAGATCTCACAAACAAATAGTGATTATCTTCAATAGATCGCTTAATGAAATCGCTAATTTCTTTAAGAGTTCCGAAAGAAATTGCGAATTCTACCAAAAATAACGAATTTCGATAAGCTATTGAGGGAAATATATTGCAAATTTCGTCGAAAGGTCGTGGAAACGAGTAGTGCATTTTGTTAATTGGTCGCAAAAAGATATATCGAAAATTTTGCCGATCATTTGCGATAAACTATCGCGAATTTCGACAAATGACCGTGTAAAAAAAATCAATTTCGTCAATTGGTCGCTGAAGAAAATAAATTTCGTCAAAGGATCGTGGTAAAAACGTGAATTTTGTCACAATATTGCAGTAAGAAAACTCAAATTTCATCGAAAGATCAGTAAGAAAACTCAAATTTCATCGAAAGATCAGTAAGAAAACTCAAATTTCATCGAAAGATCAGTAAGAAAATGCAAATTTCACCGAAAGATCGCAGAAAGAAAACATTAATTTCGTCAAAGGATCGTGGCAAAAAACGCAAAATTCGTCAAAGGATTGCGGTAAAAAATGTGAATTTCGTCAAAGTTCATGGTAAAAAGTGCGGATTTCAACAAAGATTCGTGATAGGAAAATGTGAATTACGATTGTGGGAAAAAATAGTGAATATCCTGAAATGATCGTGGGAAAAAAATCGCAAATTACGTCAAAATTTACTGCACTGGGCTAAAAAATTGGAACCAGGGTTCTTTTACAAATGTAAAAAAAAAAAAAAAAAAAAAAAAAAAAAAAAACGCTGCGAAACGAGAAGAAACTCTAAAAATCATATAAAAATTTTCAGAGGAAAAAAATTTACTATATTGAGTTGAAAGACAAACCTTATTCCTTCTACGAATGTCGAAAGATGGCTGCGAAACACGAAAAACCAACCAACCAACCAACATCCAGATTAATTTTAATTTTGTGTGCTGCGATTTCTCATTTTGAAAGGTTGGCAGGTCTGCATTTATATGGAGTTCCTTTACCTGCGGTTTATTCTGTTGAGCTGTCTGCATGACAGACCAGTTGTTATTACCAATAAGGTTATCTGAGCAAAATATGCTCACAGGTTGTCGGCCCAGTTAACTTAAATGGTAGAGAATTGACCTGGGTTTGATTCCCGGCCTGGCCATTTTTTCGCTCAGTTCAATTAATATGATAACTTTACCAATCAGTTTGATTGTGTTAAAAATAATAGTTAAACTTTTTTCTTGTGTTTCTCTTTTGATGTTTAATAACAATTTTAAATTTAACATATTGGTTTGTTTTTGGCCATTTTTATCTAGAATGCATTCATAAAATATGTCTGTGTACATAAATGTTTGGTTTTTCAAGACTGTTTGTTAAAATTTTTCTGCACTTTTTTTCAGCTTAAAGAGATTAGCAACTTGTTTAGCTCTGACTGTGATGAAATAATGGAAAACATCAAAAATGTATTTCCATATGAACCAGAAGTTAGTCATTCACAAAAATGACTTTTATTTTTACTTTGATCTAAGTGTTCTCTATGGAACTTCATGTTGTACAAAATCTATTTTCATCTTGTATTTTGTTGTGTAAATTTAGTTGTGTAAATTTAGTTTTGTTTTGAAATAAAATATTCTTATTTTAATGTTTATCTTTCAGTTAGTGTGTAGGATTGCTAATAAATTATGAAAATAAAGTGTTTATATAGCTAGTCGCTAGTCATTAGGGTGGCTTTTGATATGTGTTTTAAAAATCAAATTCAGCAGTCTCTAAATTTGTTCCAATACATTAAGAAACTGTGGATTTTTTTCTTTTAAATCTTAGAAAATTCACTTTACTTACAATGTTCTTTTATCCAAGGTTTATCAAATAAAACTAAAAGGTGTAGATTTAAAACTTTTATGTAACTTAAAATGTATAAAAATTTTAAATGATAACAACAGAACAACATGTAAATTATAAGGTTTCCTTAACATTGTTTTTCATTGGATATAATATAGCTAGTGTGCAGAATCAAGTTGCAAAATTCTTCAGAATTAATTTCAAATAATTTCTTCCATTTCTTTCCATTCAAATAATTTCTTCGATATACTCTAGTGTGATTTTCTAAACCATCCTTATTTGGAGGTAGTTCCTAAAATTATTAGATTTGTTTGCTTCTTTATTAAATAGCATCTTTTCCACCTTCGATAATCATTCTTTCGCAAGATATTCTTAGAGATACATTTTTTACTCCTAAATACCATAAAAAATTATGAAATCATTTTTTAAACACCCGGTTTTTCTAAGATTTTTTCCAGTCTTAGATCCTTAACTGTGTTTGTAACCAAAAACCTGGTTTTTGTTTAATATTTTATTATGAAACAAATAAGTTTTAGAGCATTTTCCTTCCTTTGAATTAATTTAAATTGTTCCTTAAATAAATACATTTTTAGGCAACATATTCCTTTGGCTGCCAACTTTGTTAAGTGATAAGCTTCAGGTTGATGGAAACATACTTTTCAGGATGTTATATCTACAAGAAATATCATAATTCTAAGGATTCTCTATAGTCTTCACAGGTTTCGTAATCTTCTTCTTGCTTTGTTGCATCAATAAAATATATATATCATCCTTTAGTGTTTCTCTAGCACCTGACTCCATGTTAATTATATTTTGTCTGATCAATGTGTTTCCATAGACACTTGAATCTTTTAAATTGGGATATATTTGGTTCAGTGCTTTGTTAAATTTGTATCACATCAAGCAGGACGGTCGTTCTGCCAAGCCAAGCTGAAAAAAAAAATGCTAACCCCGCCAAACAAACAAACGCCAAGAATAACGACAAGACACCGTAACTGCTTATTATACTGATGACAACTTCTCCATGTTAAATGGACGAAATATGCCAGCGTAAAATTTCCCATATCAAAAGAAGCAATCATCGCAGAAAAATAAAACCAACACCAGAAGGACCTAATAAAGAAGATCTTCAATTTGAGATCAAATGCATCCTCATAAATTAATTATAAACAGAGATATAGATTTTTTAAAATAACGTCGAGATACTGAAAATGACAGATTCTTTTTCTTCGTCACAACTTATGTTTCAATTGAGGTAGAGACTTAAATAATGGACAGAAAAAAGTAAGGATTGAATTTTTGGATAGATATTTACTCAATCTACGTGCTTTTATAAAATTCAGCTTTAAAAACATTAATTTTCTATTCATAATTAGCGAAAAACTGTTAATTAGTTCTAAAGTTTACAAATTATGCCAAATAGCGATAAACCCGCCAAAATATTTTAGAAATCTTATACTTTTCTTTTATATTATCCTTTTGCATTGATTTCATCGAAGATAACTATGGCTGAGATTCAGATAGAATTTTCGCTGTTAGCGAAATGAGTTTGACCAATCAGAAGCCTGCATGTTTGAGAATATTTGCTGTTTCTGGATCCCGGCCTATGTCACGAAAGTTTTGAGTCATTTGTTTAGTACCGTGGATGAAGTGCAATGTTTGTAGAAATGTAGGTTCGGATCCAGATAGATTTTTCGCTGTTAGCGAAACGAGAATCACCAATCAATAGCCTGCATTTCTGCAAACAGCGAAAAGTTCACAAAAATGCAGGCTTCTGATTGATGAATCTCGTTTCTCTAACAGCCAAAAATCTATCTAGATTGCGCCCAATGGAGGATATTCCAAATATGGGTTCGAGGCTGAAAAAAGTCACGTGATACCGGTAATTTATCCAAAGAACTTCTAACTGATAAGAGGGGAAGATACTACTACTTTGCCTCATGAACCGTTTCATTGGCTAGTGGGAATTTACATTACACGTCTACGGAGCCTTCCCTTCTTTACGATAGAAGTTTTTACCTTGACCACGTGATCAAAATGTAGATGGAATATCCTCCATTATGTTGAACACAATTTTGCATTTCCACATCCAGGAAGAGTATTAATTGTCATAACAACAATACATATTCGAAACTATTTAAGGCACTGATTCTGAACTCCTTTGCTATACATTTCGATATTAAAGAAGTTGTTGTTTCCATAGTAACATTACTTTTCTGCATTGCTTTCTCTAAAACACAAATATAGAAATTTAACAAAGAGCGCTCAGAATCAACACCATAACAGAGAGCCTTTATACATAAGAGTGGTGATATATGCACAGGAAGCATGCTCATTTCAAGTTTTTGCCGAAAGTATGGCTACAGCGTCTAGAATACCTTGTGTGGAAATATGCTATCCAAACAACGCTAAAAATTTGTATCCCTTAAATGTGCGACGATACTGCTAAAATCCCAAGTATCGATCACAGCGACATCTGCGGGATTTAGTATTACATTGTATAGACTAGCAATATCTTGCAGTTTGAGAAAACATCCGCTGTGATCTGTATATTTCAACAGCATCGTTGCACAGTTAAGGGATACAATATTTTAGCCCTCTTTTAAGTATTACAGGGATAGCCAATTTCCACACTATATATTATAGGTGCTATAGTACGGCAATCCACTTTCTTGAATAGAGGCTATTCTATCTACGTTATGATCACGTGGTCAAGGCAAAAACGTCTAACGTAAAGAAGGGAAGGCTCCTTCGATGTAATGTAAATCCCCGCTAGCCAATGAAACAGTTCACGGGAGAAAGCAGTAGTAGTTTCCTGTTTCCCTTCTCATCAGTTGGAAGTTCTTTAGGTAAATTGCCGGTACCACGTGACTTTTTCAGCCTTGAACCCATATTTGGAATATCCTCCATTAGACGATACGCGCATGGACGAGCTTTATTAGACTAGGGAAATAATTCAATATGCATTAGTCTGACGATAATGACACGCTCGCAAAGACCTTTAACGATTTGTTTTTATCACTTCTACCAATAAATCTTTATTGGCCATATGTCGCTACTTCGTTATAGCGACACACTTGTTCCTAATTGGATCCCGGCCTTAATGTATCAAAATACGGAGTTTGCTTTCTGTACTATTCTTGAGCTCAGTTATAACGTCTAGAAATATAGGCCGAGATCCAGGTACATTTTTGCAAACAGTGAAAAGTTAGCAATAATTCTAGCTTCTGATTGGTCATTCTCGTTGCGATAACAAAGAAAAATCAACCTAGATCATGGTCATGGTGTGGAAACCGGCTATTCCAGTAATACTTTAAAAATTGCTAAAAATTGAATCTCATAAATATTGAAAAATACTGAATGACAAATGTCGATAGCAGCAACATTTTCTAGATCTTCTCTGAGCGAAACGTTTTCTCATTTGATGTCTTTTGAAATAGTTACGTTGGAATTACCATACGTCGCTGTGATCGACATTCATCGTTCAGCCTCGTTCAAAATTTCTGGGATACAATTTTTTAGCACCTTTTTAATAAGCCGATTTTTAAACTGTATCTTCTAGATACTATAGCTCCGTTATAGGCCTAGATTATATGTTGTAGAAATCGACTATCCCAGCAATACTTAAAAAAGCGAGGAAATAGTGAATCCCTTAAATGTACAACGATGTTGAATTCCAAACAGTCATTTGCAGCGACATCTGCAGGATATTTTTTAAAGAAGAAAGAGACACGTGTAATGCACCGCTATAGCGTCTAGAATACATAATGTGGAAATTTGCTATCCAAGCAGCGCTAAAAAGTTATATCCCTTAAATGTGCACTGACGCTGAAATCCAGGGAGCTGATCGCAGCGACATCTGTGATATACTTTCAAAGTAAACATCGTATTATTACAGCGGGCTGGACGCCAAGCACACAGGTCAGATGTATGTTAATAAAATGTAAAAAAAAAAAAAAAAAATGCTAGAGCGTCTAGACCAAATTATAGCGCCTAGAATATATAGTGTGGAAATTTGCTATTCCTGTAATACTTAAAAAAGTGCTAAAATATTGTATCCTTAAATGTGCAACGATGCTGCTGAAATATACAGATCGCAGCGACATCTGCAGGATATTTTCTATAACTGCAAGATATTGCTAGACTATACAAAATGTAATACGAAAATCCCGCAGATTTCGCTGTGATCGATACTTGGGATTTTAGCAGTATCGGCGATCATTTATGGGATACAAATTTTTAGCGTTGTTTAATAAAATATTTCCACACTAGGTATTCTAGACGCTGTTACCAAATCGTCATAAAGTTTTAGGAAATATCCTGCAGATATCGCTGTGATCGACTCATTGGATTTCAGCATCATTTGAAAGAGATCCAATATTTTAGCACTTTTTAAAGTATTACTGGGATAGCCGATTTCCACACTATATATTCTAGGCGCTATAGCACCGCGGTAGCTTGTCTTTTTCGTTTACCTCGGAGTAGATATAGATGAAGTCATTTGTAGCTGTTCCTAAACTGTGTCCAACAACATATAAGGCCAGTTCATAACGTCACACGGAGTTGATTATCTGTATACGGCCATGGACACAAAAAAAAAAAAAAAATCGGCGCGCAGCTTTGTACTAATCATCGTGTAAAGGTGCTCCAACTTTGAGGCTAACAAAAAAGACAGGCTACCGCGGTGGGTCCGATTCTTCTTTTTTTACAGACCGCTGGAGTCACGTGATGCTCGAATGCACCAAAGAAGGTGCGTGAAAAGAGCATCACGTGACTCCAGCGGTTTGTAAAAAAAGAAGAATCGGACCCACCGCGGTAGCCTGTCTTTTTCGTTCGCCTCGATCCAACTCCGTATGACTTTTAAACATCATGAACTGGCCTATTATGTCATTGGTCGCGCTAACACCCTCCCTCCTGCGTCGGCCGTATATAGCGGCATCTTGTACTGGAGACTGCTAAATGAGCTGCTATCGGTCAAAATCAAAAGAGAAAAGGGCAGAAGAGAGGGAGAGAACTCATTTTTACTTTCTTCTATCTTTACAAGAAGAAAGTATTGGATTCATGAAAATTTTCGAATTCCGTTTTTCGACGGATTTACACGTTTTAGGAGTCAGAGATTCCAAAAAACATGTTTTTACAAAATGTCTGTCTGTGACTCTGTGAGTCTGTCTGTCTGTCTGTCTGTGTGTATGTGACACAAATTTTGTGGGCGCTCTATCTCAAGAACTAATGCACGGAATTTAATAAAAATTGATATTCAGTTAGTGCCTAATACAAATTGATGCTGATTAGTTTTTGGTGTAAATCGCTCAACAGGTGGCGCTGCAATGCTGCATTTTTCACGATTTTCGCAATAGCTCTATCTCAAGAACTAATGCACGGATTTTGATCAAACTTCAGATTTAGTTAGTCCTTGATATGAATTGATGATGATTACGTTTTGGTGTAAATCGCCCAACAGGTGGCGCTGTTATGATGAATTTTGCAGGATTTACACGATTTCCCCAATAGCTCTATCTTAAGAACTAACGCACGGATTTTCATCAAACTTCAGATTAAGTTAGTCCTTTATATGACTTGCTACTGATTAGGTGTTGGTGTAAATCGCCCAACAGGTGGCGCTTCTCTGTTGCCTTTTCCACGATTGCCTCAATAGCTCTATCAATAGAACTAATGGACCAATTTTCATCTAACTTCAGATTTAGTTGTATGTTGACACAAGTTGTTGTTAATTAGGTTTTGGTGTTAATCACCCAATAGGTGGCGCTGCTATACAGAAATTTTCACGATTTTCGCTATTGCTCTATCTCAAAAACTAATGTACGGATTTTCTCCAAACTTCAGATTCAGTCAGACGTTGACATAAATTGTTGCTGATTAGGATTCGATATAAATCACCCAATAGGTGGCGCTGCTAGGCAGCATTTTGCTGGATTTAGACGATTTCAGCGATAGTCATATCTCAAGAACTAATGCACGGAATTTCATATCGTTAGAATCCTCATGAGATGCATAGATTGCCATTTAATTTTGGCAGTGTGATAGCGAATTTTGAAGTATTAACATGTATGAGATAGAAGAAAGTTTTGGGATTGGTACATCCGACTAGTTTTTTTGGTAACTAGTTTTTCACACGGGAAGATTGACATGTCTGTTCCTTTCCTTTCATAACTTCATGGTGGTGAAATAAGCCAAAGCCTCCTAAATATTTCAGAAAGTCTTGACTCGCGTCACGAAAACATCACACAAAGCAGGCAAAGCAAAGAAACAAAATCATTCATCGGCTTGTTCATATTCACGAGCCAATGAATGATTTTTCTTCTTTGTTTTGCCTGCTTTCTGTGACGTTTTCCTGCCACGTGTCAAGGCTTTCTCCAATATTTAAAGGGCGTTGAATAGGCCGGGATCAAGATAGATTTTTCGCTATTAGCGGGATGAGATTGATCAATCAGACGTCTGCATTTTTCCGAACTTTTTGATGTTTGCAGTAAACACCGAAAAGCCTGCAAGGATGGAGGCTACTGATTGGTCAATGTAATTTTACTAACAGAGAAAAATTTATCTGGATCCCGGACATTAACTTTGGTTGGTTAAAACAATTTTGAATAAAATCAAATCAGGAAGCCAATGTTTGTTAACTTTTCTGGTTAGTTTAATTGAAATCTTCCTCGTCTATTACTGAAAACTAAGTTACCGTACTTTGGACAAAAAATTGAATATGAGTACACGAATTGTACATATGTCACCACTCTAACACAGTGTTGCCAGATGGGCTACTTTTTTTTAATTCAGATACTTGATTGGAACCACTTTTTTGAAATTGTAAAATGCTCCTTATTTAATGACATATTAATTAAGGCGAAAACAAAGGGAATTTTACCGTTTATAATAAGTGCTGGCAATCAAGAAATCTGAATTAAAAAAAAGTAGCCCACTGGCAACACTGCTCTAACATATAAATGTTCTCTGTTATGACCATGATTCTAAGTGCAGTTGGTTAAATTTGAGTATCTGGGCATTAGAGAAAGCAATAGTGGCTCACCGTGGCTGAGTGGATAAGACACCATGCCGCTAATCGCTTGAGAGCGTAGGTGGAAGCAGATTCGAATCCCGCCGTGATCCGAATGTGATATGATGTATGTGTTCAATAAATCAAACAAACAAAGAACAAAGCAATAGTGAAAGGTACAGTTGGCATGGAAACAACGACTTCTTTAATTCGTATAGAAAATTAATGAATAGTAGTAAATGACTCAAGTTTAAAATGTAGGCAAATGGTCTGGAAATATCAATGGCTCCCATCTAGTATTTCACAAAATTAATTTAATAGATTCACATGATGTATAACTTGATGCGACTCTTAGCTAATGAAAATTCTGCAACAAGACTTATGTAGGTAGATCTTTTGAATGAATAATTCAGAATTCTGAGAACAAAACGAAGTTCTTAAGGGCTCTTCCTCACCCCCCCCCCCTACCCTCAAAAAAGGAAATACGATAGAAAGATATAAGAATTTGGATAGCTTCAATATGTTTGTGATCTTTTGTCAGAGTTCAGAAAAAGAGTCTGGGCATAAAAAAAAAAACAAATTTGACGAACGATAAGACTATAGATTTCAGGTAAATTTTAACCGAAAAATATTTAATTCTAATGTATATGCGGCTTTAATAATAGACTATTAAAGATAATCAATTTAGGGGAAATATTATAGTAAATTAATACCCTCACATTCATGCAAATAGGTATGGATAAACAGACTTGAGTAAAATTACATATTTATTCTTCCTTCTCTATAACACAATCTAAATGAAGATGAAGTTATATGTACAGTTTATATCTTTAAATTTTTAGATTTTTTTTATCAAAAATGTTCTTTTATTATGTCTAGAATTGCTAGATTTACAGATCTTCGATTCTTTAGATGCCTGCGGGGTTTCATTCTTGGATTAACCGTAGGTATTTGTAAAGGTAAATTTATTTTGCAAAACCGTCAGCAAAAAAAGTTGGAAAAAACAATTAACTGACAGACTACCTGTAAATATATATTTTATTTCGACTCTGTTTTTTACTAAATTTTCATCTTTCGTAGAAAATTTTAAGGAGATATAAATTGAGAAAGACTGATACTTTGAAAGAAGAAATTGACTTTCCTTACTTTTAAATTATTAATCACTATAAAAAATGAATGATAGGTAAACAAAATATATAATATTGTGTTTGCTCCCTGCTTATAAAGTCTATACAAGGACTAATTTTAATTTGAGCTAATACAATTATTTCAATTATATATCATTTGTTTTAAAAAAAGAACTGATATCTACTAAAAAACAACTTTTCAAAAGTAAAAAAAGCCAAGCAAAAAAAAAAAAAAAAGGTGAAAGTTGTGGCTAAAAAATAGTGTGATATCAAATTTCCAAGCTTATATTACGGTACTTATTTAACATTTTTTGATAAAAATTTACCATATGTAAGTCGAGTACCTAAGTATGCGTTGATAGAAAGCCTTTTCTCCTTTACTAAATACATCATAACGTGTTTCTGAAAATTAATTTTTTTTAAATTATGCATGATGGGCTTGGCGGCCATCTTTCCATATTTTACACAAATTTCTAAGCACTCAAGCTCGTAACATATTTGCATTATTAAGAATTTCGAACTTCTAGTTTTAGCTACAGACAGATAAATTAAGAAAGTTTTTTATTTTGAAAAAACAAATTGATTTTTACTGCTTTAACTAATTAATTACCCCCCCCCCCCCTCCGAAAAAAGAGAATCATAAGATGAAACCTGAAGTTACTTCAGCTTTATTTTTAGACACAAATTTTTAGGCACTCATTTCCATAAATTAAAAGAATAAAATGTTTGCTTTAGTAACAATTTCGAACTTCCAATCTTAACAATGAACTTGTGTGCTTAGAAATTTGTGTAAAATATGGAAAGATGGCCGACAAGCCCATCATGCATAATTTAAAAAAAATTAATTTTCAGAAACACGTTATGATGTATTTAGTAAAGGAGAAAAGGCTTTCTATCAACGCATACTTAGGTACTCGACTTACATATGGTAAATTTTTATCAAAAAATGTTAAATAAGTACCGTAATATAAGCTTGGAAATTTGATATCACACTATTTTTTAGCCACAACTTTCACCTTTTTTTTTTTTTTTTTTTTTTGCTTGGCTTTTTTTACTTTTGAAAAGTTGTTTTTTAGTATTAAAAGCTCCTTACAGAATGATCTAAAAAATATGGTAGCAACAAGACATATGCAGTATAACCAAAGAACGTAGAGGAAAAGAAAGGAAGGCTTTGGAAACCGTAACTAACCGAAACAGTGCAAACAGCTCTGCTGGGAAACACACTCAAAGGGGAGATCCAATCATAGGCATTCTTTATTACATCTACCAATTCACCAAACTTTCTTGTAGTAAACCTAAGATAACACCTTCGCGCCAACGCCCCACGAGAATTCAAAACGACATTTCTTGGTCTGTTTGACTTGTGACTTAACAGCGATTGGGACAGATTTTTTAATATGATCTGTTCATGTTCTGTTGTTATGATATATTTTCTGTATTGCAAATAGATAGCCGATGAATACGTACGATGGAAAAATCTTCAGTGATACAGCACTCTGTAAAATAACAAATTTTACGTATCGAAAGTTCCACTTTCACTCGAAATCTAACATAACCACTAACTGATTCATCTAACGTATTCTACGATCTTTGACCTTCAAGGGGTTTCTCCCTCGGAGAGAAGCTCCATCCACGAAAAGAGGGGGGGGAGGGGAGCACACTGCTCTCGCGCGGCAGGGGACAGCGGTGAGCACAGCGTTGCTCCTCATTTTGATAATTATCGCTACTGGCGATCATGCAAAAGCACGCCAAGTAAACCCCGTGTTATCTTTCACCCCTTTATGCGGTTTCTACCGCTTAGCTGTTTTCACTGTTTCACTGAGGGTTGGGGATTTACATTGCGTCTATGAAAGTTTCCATTCTTCTCCTCTACGTTCTTTGGTATAACCTCAAAAATTCAGCATCGTTGGGACCGAGAATAAACTGGATTTTTGACAATTCCGGATTTCTGAAAGAATATCAAAAGTGCTTCTAATATTCTTAATGGTGCCTTTATTCACAATTTATTTCTTAACAAAATGATATTTATGTGAAAAAATGAAAAAAAATAAATATTAAAAGTACCTAAATTGATATATTCCATGTTCCAAAAATAATTTTCAAGCTGTGAAATCATTTCTTCTCATGTAATTGCCGAAACATTGGTGTCAATTTTATTTGCAACATAATTAGTTTTCCAACCAGTATTAAGTTATTTATTTTTAAATATGAAGCTTTTCATCTGTAGAAAATAGTTTTAAAATTTAACTTGCCACATACTGAAAATGCTATGTTCATTTTGGCAAATACATTTTTCTTTGTATTTCTAGTTTTGTTTCACAACAGAATGCTGTTTTTATGACATATTTATTTTTCACACAATTTGAAATTTATTTTTATATGTATGGTTTTTCATATACAGTGATTAGTTTTAAAAATCACCCAATAGCGTGGGAGGAACTTATCAGAATCATGCACTTTGTGCCAAGTCTTTGAAATTTGGTATAATCTTAGATATTGTCTTAAGATTTAAGGAAACCATCGCAAACAACTTGTGCACGCCCTCTGGTGGCCTGTTTGCTAGAAATCCAATATGGCCGCCATCTGTATTGGTATTTTAATTTGATGGGCTTCTATTAGTCACAAAAACTTACGTAATATCACTTTTTATAAGTTCTAGAATACGAGGAATATTTTATAGGTTCTAGAATACATTTCTCAGGTCTAATTTATGTTTAGAAATCAATTTCAAGGTTATGACGTATCTGATTAGACAGTAAAACTCAAGGTAAAGAAGCAAATTTTTTTTATTAATTCGATGTAATTTATTAATTACAAAATATAAAGAAACATGAATGGTTGACACAAATATTATAGAATTTGACGTAAGTTACAGCTTTGTAACATAATATATACTTGTTACTTCATGTATTATGCAAGTGATTTGTACAGCCTTCTTCACACTTGCATAATGGGCTGCAACAAATACCAGCTCGATAACATTTACATCTACCTGTGCATGAGACTAAACAACCACCATTCAGTAGCAATGAACATTCGTGGCTTGCATCTGGAAGATCAGTCTAGTTGGGTACCCATTCTTTGGTTCTGTCATTCCATTCCCAACCCCATTTACTATAATCAGGAATATCAGGTGATTTGGACAACGACATCTTCCAAATGAATGCGGTAATGAGCAGAGATAGCTTTGTATGCTGAAATAAAGCACATTGTAATGGTGGTATAGATTCAAGGGACTTTAGGCTTTGGGTAAACATCCATTTCCTTGCATCATTGACTGAATCTGCACCACAGTTTTTGCTCTACATAAGAAATGTAAACGTTCAAGATGAGACAAGTGCTGTGATTGTAACGTGAAACTATTAGGTGTATTTTTTATGTCAATGAACATGTCAGTGACCTCAGGATAAGCAGCCAATGCATTCCATGCCGTATTTTTACCTATTCCAAACATCGATGATGTTCTATCACACCCCGTAAATGCATGAAAAAAGAGAAGGGCTTCGGAGCTTTCAGGTCCAAGTTGTTGACAGATGTGATGGATTGAAAGCTCTTTAAAGGTCTTTCCAGATCCAAAGCCTATCCATAACTCTGACATATTCATCCATTACAAGCGATATATGGTCAAAACAACCATGTCAGTGTCCACTGTGATGAGGTATGCTTTGGCATGTCCTTGCTCAGCTGCGTGTTGCAAGTGCAACATCATTCTGGTGTCTGCTTCTTCTTGCTGGCTTGGAGACATGGTTGATATGTCACTCGTTCTGTTGCTTAGCACCTGATTATCCTTTGTGGTGAACAGTTAATACCCAGCACCAGTGGTAACTTCAGCTAATTTCATGCTGAGGAAGTTAAATAACTCTTGTTTATTGTTGGAGTTTGATAAAAATTTCTGCCATGCCGAACCCTTTGGTATAGGTGTTTTCGCAGTCACTCTAGTTCGATGCCCTGAAGTGTCACCTCGTTTGTCCCGGGTTTGTGATTTGAGACTATCATCGTGATATGTGTCCCAGACTGCATCTACTCTTGTGATGTTAGGTGTCATTTTGCTTTCTATAAATAGCAGTAGGTGCATATTTATATATTCCCCGAAAACTGTGGCACACAGTGGTTTTATAATATGAATAACTGCCGGCATATCGAGTACAAGCACTGATGCCTCCTTGAATGATTGAGAGCGTCCTGTGTCAGGCATACCAGGAAGGCACCCAAGTAGAGCAGATTTCGTTTCTGACAGTAACTATCCCTCGTTAGATAATGAAGACGGGTCACGCTGGTTCTCGTGTCTGAAGAAGTCATCCCCAGATAGCATTTTTTGCTTTTTAAAGCCTTTTTACAACCATGCTACGTAAATGTTTGAATGCTTTTTAAAGGCTTCGCATGAAAAGTTTGTAAATGTTTTGTAAAAGATTGAAAAAGGTTGCTAGTTGACGCTATCTGAGGGAGTTTGTAAGTGTTTCATGATAAGCATGTGAAAAGGAAGAAACGAAAGGGTAGTTAGAGGAGTTACAATCAAAGATTGATGAAAGGCTTTTATTACAAGCGTGTATAAAAAAATGAAAATGAGGTTTTTATAAATCATAAAATCTTATTTGATAGAAAAATGAGATAAATAACTCAACTTAGAATTTTTCTGAGCTGAGCATATTTTTTTGGTTGTTGTTTGTTTGTTCCTGTGGAAAATTAAATTTTAGTCAAATATTATCTATACATTGAAAAAAAACTGGTTTTTATTAATCCACATGTTTATCAAATTGCTTATTTTAATTAATATGTTCATTTTTTACCTTGAAAGAAA
Organism: Maratus speciosus; assembly: GCA_963932465.1. Classification (NCBI taxonomy): domain Eukaryota; kingdom Metazoa; phylum Arthropoda; class Arachnida; order Araneae; family Salticidae; genus Maratus; species Maratus speciosus. The sequence goes on from OZ010792.1 coordinate 431,366,700, forward strand.
TTCTTACATCCCTGTCCTTTACTATGTATGTATAAAATATATGTTTAATTTTTATCAATTCGCTACATTATTAGATCCTATTTTAATAATAAAAAAAGCTTAATAATGTTAAGAGGATACTTCACTCGCACAGAAACACCTGATTGCTAATGTTAATCCGCTGAAAGATTTTTTTTTTAATATCTCGCTTGCTTTTTTTTTTTTTTATTTGCATTGCATACCTGCAGTTTTGATACAAAGGCCATTTTTCGACTTTGTTTTACAAGGTTTTTTTGCTTATTAGGATATATTCAGAACTGCTTTCAAAAGCGAAAATACTCTAGTGAAAAAAAAAAAAAAAAAAAAACACATTGCAAACAAAACTGAAAACTTAAAAAAAAAAAAAGGTGTTTGTACAGATTGACAAGTAACAAATAATAAAATTTACAATATTGAAATGCAAACGAGATATTTAGAAAAATTCTCCCATAGGATTAACATTAGCATGCAAGTGTCTACGCATGAGGGATGTGTAATCCCATTAAAAAAAATTTCTTAAGGAAAAACACTTTCATTTGAATAAAAACCATTCCAAGTAAAATTTTAATTAATTATCAGCAGTGAAATTACTGAAGATTAAATACGTGAAATTTTTTACATTGCTAACTCGGCGCAAATCAACAGTGCATTGGAGCACTATTTCAAAGATCCGGGTGCAACATTTTTCACTCTGTTTATTTACGCTTAGTTAGCAACTTGAAAAATTTCACGTATTTAATATTAAAAAATCATTCTTATACACATAGGCATAGAGTCTTGAAAATTATTGGTAACTTAAAATTAAAAAAAGCAAAGGGATTTTTTTTTGTCATTTATCCTTTAACAAAAGAAAAAGGAGAAATTCAATAAAATAAAAAAACTAAAAGCTTTTTTATATTAGAGGGTAAGAAAAAGTATTTAAAATGTTACAGGGACTTGGGAACATACAACTCTATGTCTATGCTTATACATAGTAAATTTAATTATACTTTCAGTTACTTACCTTTTGAATCCAGTTCACTATTCAGGATCAGATAATTTTTTATTGTATACATATATAATGAAATCTTGTGTTTACCTACAATAAATAGCACATCAAATATGTGGAATTCCAATATAGTGTACATTTAATGACTGTAGAAGATTGTATATTTTTTATATTACTACTTCATTAATTTTTTAATTCTTTCATTTATTAAACTTATTTCTTAGAATTTTCAATTATTATTTAGAGAATATTGTCAGATTTATAAAATAAATCCTCCATAGGATTCTGATTGATGACCACAGGAATATATTTAGTCTTTTCTCTGAAAATAGTTTAATGATGCAACATACAAAAGAATTTTTTTACAAATTCATTGATCTTTCCAGCATTTTTACATAAAAATAGTAATTTCTTGCTTGTTTAACAATGTAAATTACATATTACAGTAAGACAAATTTTAAAAATCATCTGCCTTCCTCCCTTCTCCAATGTTTTTCTTTTACCAGAGAAATATTATCCTATGTACAACAGAGCAAATACTAAACTAACATTATTTTTTTTTTAGTTTTTTAAAGTATAATTTAACTTACTTAAATTGTTCTTTTTCTGATTGTAATTATTTTTAATAACTTAAGACTGAAGACTGAATGAAAAATATTTCTCAGTATCAAGGAAATAGTCTCGAAAACAAATGAAACATCATTCAGTTTATAAAATTCTATTTATTTACATATAAAGAATTAATATAGTAATTTATTTACATATAAAGAATTGATATAATTAACAGGTACTTCATTAAATTTTTCTTCTTGATTCATTCTTTTCTCTCTAGAAAAAAATAAAAAATAAAATTATAAACACACAAATTACATACATATAGTAAAAGTATATAAAGTACAGTGTGACCTCGAAAATCCAGCATCAAAGTCATCTCGCCGCTTTTTTTTTTTTTTTACACTTCCACCTTATAGGAGTAAGAATAATAATAAATCGTTAAACAATTAAAAATTTCGAGATTGAAAGCAATGGATTGGCTGACTGTGAGATCGCAGATGCTATGCTAAATTGAATCCCTTCTGAGTACAGAAGAAAAGATATCAGTGGAAAAATGCTTAAATTTGACTGGAAAACTAACATCTGCTTTAGATAAATAAGACTATATTTTCAATATTCTACATTTGTGTAAAATTAAAACTTGTTAAAAAGCTGTTCAAATAATTGAAGCAAATAAAATTGACATCAATGTTTAGGAAATTACACGAGAAGAAATGATATATACTAGATTTTTTTTTTGTAACATAGAAAATATGAATAGAAACTTTTAATTTTAATATTTTTTAAAATATTTAATTTTCTATTTTTCTCACATAACTATTACTTGGGTATGAATTAAATTACGAATAACGGCACCATTAAGACTATTAAAAGTATTTTTGAAGTCAGAAATTCGGCATCGTCATGGTCCTGACAATGCCGGATTTTCGAGGTTATACTGTACACAATAGAGAGTAGAGAGTGACACAGACAGAATCTTCATCTGGGATTGTTACTCATAAAATGAACGTTTTGATTTTGTGATACAAAAAAAAAAAAAAAAATCCCTACATAATAAAAAGCACAAATAACCATAATAAATCTAGCCTTTATGTGTTTAAAGGTTTCATAAAAGAGCATTTTCTTATATCTTCAGATGATGGGGGAAAAAAAACAAAAAAGATTATATTCTATCAGCAGAGGGAGTACTGAAGAGTGTATAGTGTACACTAAAGAGTAAACACTATAGCTACAAACAGGATGGTTCAGTGATATATATAAATGGATACATATCCGATATTTATTTTCAAAATATCATGAAGTTTGATATTTATTTTCAAAATATTGTGTATATTTTCAGTCGAGCAAGAGTAAATGGATTTTTCGACTTTGTCGTCCTGTAGATAAAGAACTTTTGCTCTGGCAATATGACAATTTCACCCCCCCCCCCCCCCCAAAAAAAAAAAACCAGTAAAGTACCAATTATATGTCTTTCAGGAAACCTTTCTAAAACGATGCATAACTGAGAAAGGTGTATAATCGAAATTTTAGTCGGCTAAGGTGCAAAATCTTTGACTGTAGAAATACAATGCTGCAATCGCACAAATTGAATTTTCATACCATTTTTGATTGTTTTAAATACATTATATATTGAAAAAAAGTTAGCCCTTTGCACTCGAGGACTCCGGAGCGGAGCCATTTAAAATTTGTCTTCAAACTTGAGGGCTCCACTACGGAGGCAATAAAAATAATTTTGTGATATCTGTCTAGAAAAGCCAAGATTACATATTGGCAATTGCTTCAAGAGGTATCACACTTTACGATTACAAAATGTAATAATTTTATAATTTTTAGTTGTTTTTTTTTATATATCATAAATTTGTATTCGTATTCATAAAGAATTAAAAAAATAATAAGATATAACTAAAATCACTTTGAGTTGCTGGTAATACAAATGAAAAAAACCTTTGAGTGCAAAGGGTTAAAATATTAAAAACAATAATTAAATAATTTCTAAAATTGAAAAATAAAAGTTAGAATTATCAAACCTTTCATATCAGTTGCATACCTTGTTAATTAAACTAATTTTTTAATCATCGTTTGACAAGCCGATTTACTTTAAAGACTTAAGCAAAGCATTATTTCAAGAATCAGAAGTAAATTTGCTTCATATACTTTTTATGCTTTCTGTATATTAGTAAAATATAGTAGTATAGGCTTGTTTACGCGTAGATGTAATAGTTTTTCTATTTATTGAACATCATACTGTATATTATTCATAATTTAAACTAGACTAAAAGTAGAACTTTTGTTTATACAAGAAGTTTAACATAAAAGAAGGTAGAGGGAGGAATGGGACATGTTTAATTCTTTCTTTTTAATAAGATGAATGTAAACTGCTAATATGCAAATATTTTTAGAAGGTAATATATTAATTATAACATTATAAATATATTCATTTACTTCAAAACATAAATAAATTGAACTGGTGATTTTTTTTAATGCTATCTCTGATTGACAATCCTGAATTTTCCTTCCAGTGATGAAGTTACTGAAATTTGATATTGTAGCACAGACATCAACCTACAATCTTTGTTAGACTGTATATATAGCCAACAATAGACTATTTGCCCCTTATCATACATTGTTTTATAGCTGTCCCATACCTCCCTGTTAGTGGGAAGGTATGGGACACATTTTGAAATTTATAATTTCTTTATAAAATTGTTTCTGCAAATTATGTTTCTATATTGTTCAAGGACATTAGAGAGTGTTTCATTTTGTATTCTATATATCAAAATTTTGTTTATGTGTCAAATAAAGTTGATTTTCTTATTTTTGTAAAAAGCATCACATTCCTCCCCACTCTCCCCTCAAGGTCAAGTAAATAATAATTAATGTATAATTAAATATGCATAATAAAGATGAGATACATTTTCCAGGAATTATTCAATGGAACTTTCCTCATAAAGGTATCATATTAATTCACATCAAAGTCGTAAAGTAAGGAAGTTTTATTTCAGGTTTAGCCAGTCTTAATAATAATAAAAGCTTGATTAATACATAAATATATTTGATAAAAAGATTGTGATTACCAATTATCAGCAATATCTTGATTTTTTTTCAGAAATAAATTTAGACGACAATTTGGTTGGATTTAGACAAAAATTACTTTCTTCAAGAAAAAACAATGAGTTCAGTCATATATCGAGAATTATATACAGTAGACTCCCTCAAATCCGCACAGCTTGGGACCAGTGGTTGTGCGGAATTTAGAATTTTGCACATTTCTGATCATTACTTTGTTTACATTTTTTAAACAGTAATTTGAATGTAATAATGCATTCAAAATTATACATAATGCTTGCAATATGGTAAAATATTAAAATAATTAAGTAAAGTAATAAACTACAATGATAAAAAGTAAGATAATTTTGAAAATGATTAAAATATTGAAAGTAAAGGTCAAGTAAATGATCAATAATGTATAATTAAATATGCATAATAAAGGTAAGATACATTTTCCTTGAATTATTCAATGAAATTTTACTCATAAAGGTAACCTATTGATTCAAATCAAAATCATAAAGTAAAAAAGTTTTAATTAAAATCTTAAAGTAAAAAGTTTTCAAAAAAATGGGTTGCTCATGGAGGGAGTGCAAATGGGATAGTCTCTGAATGGAGGTAAAATTAGTATTGAGCCTATGGGAATAAATTTCGTTCCATGAAAAAATGATCGGTCAAGGAGGTGGTCGCACAGGGAGGTTTCACTATATATATGTGTGTGTGTGTAAATATATGTATATATTTAACACTGGCGTACAGTTACAGAAAAATACAAACTTTCATAGGAAAAAGAAAACATTATTCGTACCATTGAGCATGAACTCACAAAAACAAATTTTGTTAAAATATATAATAACCAACCTGTTAAATTAGAACAACTGTCTGTTCCTCTTCTTGCTGGGCAATTTTAGATTTTGTACCCTCTGTTAGGACTTTGTTCCAACATCATCTGTAATTTTCTCAACATGCTAGCAACCATGACTTCAGCATCTTTACCAGATGATGTCATTAGTTCTTGAAACTAAAAAATAAAACATAAAATAATAACAATGAAGAAAAAACTTTTAAACCCTTCATGACAAGCCTCCCTTGTACCACTATTTTCAAATAGTGACTTTTTCCTTATTTAATAAATTTATATTAAATAAGGTAAAAATGGTACTTTTTAGTTAGCCGGTCGCCAGTGTTATGTATACAAGTATATATACATATATATGTATGTATATCTAACACTGGCGCCCGGCTAACTGAAAAATACCGTAAAAATTACCATTCCGATATAGTAATAGTTACAAGGACTGTGTACACACTTTATATCACACATATGTTGTCACGAAGGGCTTAACATTACAATACATTTTGTAATGTATTTTTGTACCAATTTATATTTATTATTTATTATCAACTACACCGGTAGCAGAAAGTTAGAGATGGGAGTCGCAGATTTTCTTTTTTCGTTTGCAGGTTATTTTTCTATTGAACCCTTATTTCGCTTTATATTATGTTTGGCTCTTTCTTACTTAATACAAAAACTTAAGATTATTATTAGTAAAATTAATAAAATGCATAATAACATTTTTAAAAAAAGGTGATCGTTTGATTAACACTTCGATTGTAAAACTTGCAACCTGTCAAACCTGTTTTACCTGCAGATTATTTTCTGCCTCTGAAGTATCTGTTGCAAACACTTGGAGGATTTTCTGCTATTGGGTCAACTACTAAAAGTACACTTATTAAAAGTATGTACTAACTTTATTTGGTGAAATTGGTTGTCGGGATAATCAGGTAGTACCAAAAGAAGTAGTAGTATGAATTTCCTGCCCTGTCAGTTTTCACACTGATCACACTGCCAGTACAGATAAAATTATGGGGGGAAGGGACAAGAAGGGTAAGGTAATTTCATATTTATTAATTAAACAACAATAATAATAAACCAAGTTTTAATTTGTATGAATTTACAAAACATTTAATTTTTAAATAATTCTTATTTTGATTTCATTTTTTCCAATTTACTATTGATAACTAAAAGTATTGATGGGCAATTTTAAAATTAACAAGCTAACTGATAAGCATTTAAGGCTCATGATTTTATAGGCTGTGCTTAATATAACGGTATCACTTCAGGGAGGTGGAGTTTGGCACTTGATATCTTAAGATATCTCTAGGGTGAGGGAGAAGATTCATTTTCGATATTGTTACCATTTTTGATCCAACCAAAATATTCATTTTTCTATTTGTAACTGTTTCTTTACATCAAAATATTCAGTTATCTATTTTTATGAAAATACTAAGTTATTATTAAAATCATTAAATGATTATATATACAATTATTTCATTCTGAAATGTGGAATACCTCAACGTTTGGCTTTCCTATTTTTTTAAATATATATTTGCATATAATCCACTGTTGGAGAAACCAGATAGTACGTTTGAAGTGATACTTGTGCTTATTAGTAAAATAAAGAGGAAGAATGTTGTCTATCTGCTTTGTTGATAAGAGCGGCAAGAAACAATATATCTGTTGAATACATTATGTAACAAAGAGCTATTTTTAAATACTTTTAAAAAATTTTATTGATATAAACTTATTTTATATTTAATATAGTGATATTTTACATACTCTTTCTTCTTTATTAGAAAATTTTATAAATAACAGATATATAACAATATGTTTACATATAACTGAAAATATGTAAAAATAAAATGAAAGGAAAAAAAAAAGAACTTTGAGACACTGATAACAATATGATTAGTGATGGAAGGGTGGGACATAATCCAGGAATGATAATGTAAGATATTGTAAAGGCCGGAAAGATTAGAAAATTACTATAAAGTTGGTAACGTTATATATGTACAGCCTCTTAATATTAAAAGCTTTGCCGATTCTCAATCAGCTGGCAAAATGACATACGAAAATTAATTTCTACTGTAAATATATGTTTATTTTTAATAAATAATTTTTTTATTCTTCACTACACATAGCAAATTTATTTTTTGAGATGTATACATGCACATGATTTAGTGGGGGTTTTTTGCAGAAAAACTTTTAAATAATTACTTGTGTTTGAAGACAGTTTTTAAATTTTACATATAGCAGCTACTATAAATATAGGAATAGCGAAAAGGGTGTTTGTGCAATAAGGATAAGATATTCTCAAATAAATTTAATGAAGGACATTAAAATTATACAATTATTGGCACAGATGTCATATTCGCATATAATTGAAAAAAAAAAAAAAGATTTCTGTTTGGATGTTATTTTAAAATTACAACAGAAAATCATCTGTAAATATATATAGGGTAGATGCACCAGTTTTGGCCACTGTACCAGTTTTGGCCACATTGGATCAATTTGTCCAATATTTAGCCTGTGAATTCATGCTAACAAATAATATGCATTCTTACACTTTAAGCAAACTCTCTTTTATCATTTACAATACCATTTGTTTATTTTTTGCTAAAATGTGACTTGCAAAAAAAATAAATGTATGAAACTGCAGTGTGTGCTTACATGTATTAAGATTTTTGCTTAGCTGACAAGTTTTCAGAATCTTTCAACATTAGGCACTTTATAGGGTTCTATTTGTTCTGAAACAAATTTCTATTAGGTTTTATGAGGTAAGCTTTCTCTCTACTGCAATTTTACATTTAAATTACTTATTTTAAGAGTTTAATGGGGGGTGGCCAAAACTGGTGCATTAAATTTGCTGTATGTACCAGTTATGGCCATGGGGGTGGCCAAAAAGGGTACAACATATGTTCCACTTTTGGCCACATGATTCATTATCATTATAGAGGGAATTTTAGCCATTTAATAAATTTAAGAACATCTGGATAAATCAAAATAAATTTAGTTTTGTTTTATATAGTAATGGCTTCAATAATAATAATAAAAAAAAAGCAAGGCTAATGGCAGTTCTATAAAGGGATTTGTTATTATCTGTCCAATAGATAATTCACTTTAGAAAGGACATTGTGCTAGCCACTAAAGAAAATATAGTATTGTGTTTATTTTTGATAAAGCAAAAGGGGAGGTGATATGTAATTTTTATGTATGATAAATAAACTAAAACATAAATTTTGAAAGATTTTACAACTTATAAATTAAAACGTTCAATAAAATTATAGCATGATTTAATTGCTTGTATTTTTCCTAAAGAAATGAAGACGTTCCATAATTTTTGCAATATTTCAGGCACACGGATTTAGAAATACTAAATATTGGGAAAATCTTTACTAGAGAATCTAAATACAACTAAGTATGTATTTCACATTATTTAAAAAGAAGAGAATTCATTTTAACAAGTTTAAAAGAGATTTTGTGCTCTTAAAAAATGGCCTAGAGAGGAACACTGCTCTAAGATAAGAAGTAAAATTAAGGCCATTCAAAATGTAATGCCAGCACTACAAGCTAGCAAAGTTTTGGAGTAACCCGTTCTTGCCTTACATCAGAAGTTTGTAGGACAGACACCACTTTCCTCTAATAATGTTGAATCTCAAGTAGTAGATCTAGGTACTAGGAATTAAAGTTAAAAATCAATTAGAAAAGTTGATCTTAGATATTGTCAGAATACTATTTCCTATAAAAATGGAACAATTTTTAAGATTCTGTCCAGAAAATTGTAGCCGGTAAGATAGAAACTCCATTTCAAGATGGAAGACCAGGCATGAAATGGTATGATTCACTTCTGAAATCACACCCTAAAATAACTTGCAAAGAAACAGGGTACATAAATAAGGCATAAGCTAATATAAATCAAAAGATAATTTCAAGAAGTATAACTTTTTGATGAAAATCAAACCAAAATCAGAAAATGCTTTCAAGAAATATAACACTTTGATGAAGATTCAAGTGTTCTAAACAAGCCACAATCCATGAATAATTATAAAACTGGTTAAATAGTTAATCTTTATGTCTGGAACAGAGGGTGTCCACTACTGGGCCAGAGGGTGTCCATTACTGGGCTTTTGGGTGTTTTGATATATTTCTGTTATTTAAAATTAAATTTCTATTCATATTGGGAAATGAGGCTATAAGAATGGTTAAATATTGTCGATAGATTAATATAATATTGAAAAAACTGGAATATAATAATTTTAACTATTAATAAAAAAATAATTTTTAAAGAAATTCCTTAAGGGTGTCCATTACTGGCACATCTACCCTATATTTTCAAATGAATGTAATTTGTTGAAGGTCAAAGTCTGTTTTGATTTGTAAATCAGTCCACAGCAAGGGGGTGGTGGTGATTTTAAAACTTTAAGTATACATTCCTTATTTTTTGAAGACTTTAAGAAAAAAAGATAAAATTTATTTTTACAAGTTTAAAATAATTAAACATAAAAACAAAATTGTGTTTAAGACTTAAGTGTTTTTAATTATAAAAACACTAGTTAGCCTCGATCATAATTAAAAATGTTTTATTATAATAAAATATGTTCCTAAACACTTACTCCTACAAAAAACTCCTTACACTTTCTCGATTTCGTATTTTATGGTTCATTTACATTACCATTACGTCAATCCTATGTGTTAAAAGTATATATAACGGAACTGCAGTTATGTTATCAAAATACATTTGAAAATTCGCGATGGTTACGAAACGTGAAACGATACGTTATAACATGTTTTAAGTAAATCATGTTTATAGAAGTTAGTTTAATTTAAAGATGTAGCATGCTGTATAACATAATTAATCAAAATAGCGTTGAATCAAATATCATCTTTTCCTCATGGGTAACTTACACAGAAATCTTAAATATAAGACAGTACAGAAGAAAAAAAAGACTACAGTAAGAACGATTTAAACAATAATGATATATACTAATAAGTAAAAGTAATGGCAAACTTACCGCATTTTCTGTAAATGTTAGAAACTTGACACAACGAAAGCTTTCAAAACAGACGCCATTGGCAGACGCTACGCCTACGCTGGTCGGGAAAAGAAATAAGTTGCGCATGCGCAAAAATCGTACGGATCATAATGATTTCCGAACATGGGTTGGCTACACGATTATCACGAAAACCTTTGCAGGATAGTTAGAAAGTAAAGCAAAAACGACCCTTTTCGGAAACCTTACATGCTATCTGGGATCTATGTCTGCTTGTGGTCATGCTTGCAGATATAGAAATAGCTTCGTAATGAGAGATGCATTTGCCTTCTCTGTTCCCAACATACGGGTTCCTTTCTTGAGATTTGCAGGCGGCCAGTTGCTGAATGTCTATATGGTTGCCCTTGGAATTATGTCTTATAGGTGTTTTGTAGCACTTTGAATTCTGTCCCTTACAAAGTCCTTATACATGGTTTCGCCCATCCCCTCGGCTTTCTTCAGGCACGTAGCAAAAACAGGATCCACGACCTCACCGGTATCCAATGTGACGAGTTCCATACCTGTCTCTTTAAACGGATTTACAATTGTTCCATCTTGTACTACACTAAGAAGGGCTTTTAATTGCTTAAGAAATTTTGTCTGTTCGATGGTAGAAGATTCCTGATATTCCTGATTATTTACGGATGAATAATTCAAATTACATTCAAAATCATCTATTACCCTTAGCACTTTAGGTCTTGAAATCTCGATGACCTCCTTCCCTTCTTTCTGACCATACAGGCCCTTAGGTCCACTATCCGCTTTTATGAATTGTATACTATGCTCGTGTCTCTGATCTAGTGCCATGAAAGAGAACTTTTTTTCACAACGTTGAACGACAAACTGCCCTTTCATAAAAGCTTCATGGACACTTGGATGGGTATGTTGTAAACATTCAGAGAAACAGGCAGCTAGCGTGAATAGTTTGTGTGGCCAAAGACGAAAAACCATGGGCAAAGTTATTCGCTAGAACTCTTAGTAAATAACCAATTACCCATTCGCTGACCTCTAACGAAACGACAAATTAACAGGAGAAAGCCTCTGATAGTTACCCAGTAATGTATGGTTGGTGATTTGGCCATCATCTCAATACTCCATAATCACGTCAAGAGTAGGGTGGAGCGAAAAAAATGAATTTTTTAAAATCAAAAACGGGTAGGTGCCAAAAGTTGCCTTTATACTTGTACATCATCTGCGTGCAATATTACCGCTGAAAAAAAATGCCTTGAGTCTGCGCTTTTGGTTCAAATGTCGAAATTTTGGGTAAAATTTGACATTTTTTAAAAAAAGAAAAAAATTCCTATAGAGCTGGCTTTATTTAAAAGTGTCATTTAAACCTTTATTATTAATGACTTAACATATTTAAACGATAAAACGATATCTTTGTTCTGTATAACGGGAGCAAAACTGACAAATTTTGGTGAAAAAAAGGCGTTTCCACTCTGCTGTGTCATACAACTAATTTCTGTTTGGAATACAGCTCTTATGCAGTTGCTTTCAAATCTACACCGGAGGTATCACGTAGAGGTGGCTGCATTTCATGACACAACAGCTCGACCACCCTTCCATATGAGCACAATGTTTCATTTATTCATTGAATTGTGATTTTTTATCAAAGACTAGCATAAGTTTTCTATGTATCAACCTAGTCCATCTCTTCTCTGTATCCACAGACGTTGGGTGATGCTGCTGTGACACTCTTCCACGCATATTTCTACTGCTTGTGTATGATAAGGTTAGCAGAATAATGCAGTGGAATTAATGAAATCTATTCAGCCCTCTAGTATCTTCACCAAAATTGCATCCAGTTACTGCACAGTGATTGAGAGTTCTCTTCCAACAACATTTTACAACATTTAGGTATTTCATATTTGAGTATGCCACCATTTACTCTACCTCTTACATTTTTTACATGCTGATAAGCTTGTTGTTTAATATGATGGCGATCGTCATCCAAATTGCAATAAGAATTTGCTCTCGATGTGAAAAGATACCATTGTCCTAAATAAATTTGTTTAGTTTTTGCCATTTTCTGTGATGTTTAGTACCCGAGTAATTTTCCATATATTTTTACATCAATTTTTTAGATGTGGATTATATTTGGTGTAAACCATCCTGCGGCATAAACTTGGATTACATAATTTGTGAGTGAACCAGACTCTGATGATCAATCAGTGCTTATATAAAGGCGAATAATTTTATGCGCCTTTGTGAGCCATTTTTCGTAGGACAAGTTTCTTGCGTTCCTATTCGCTAGATCTTCTGAGCAATAACTTGATGAAATAACTTTGCAAATGTCTAGCAGGTATTTCTTGTAGGTGCTGAGTACTCTTTTCTCTAATTCAGGAAATAATGTTTAAAAATTACTCTCTATGGCTTCAAAAATTGAAATAAGAGGGGAATAAGCACGTGAACAAAGATTTTCCTATTGGTCCGGCGAATCCCGTGGCTTAGAATCTAATTTTTGCCAATGATCTTGTCTAATAAATGATACAAAGGAAATTCACTGGACTTGGAGGCGGCATATGATCCATTGTAATGATTCATTCTAATTATGTCCCTCGCAGAATGGATGATAACGACTAACAGAATTTTCTGCCTTCGATGAGCACTCAATGCCCATCAAAGTCTCTGCGTTCACTCAAAAAGTACCATGTTATCCAAGTTTGGCCCCAGGATAGTTTACAATCAAATGTTATCCACAGCTAAAGAAGGGATCTAAAAACTCATGGGAAATTACTCAGCTACTAAACAACACACAAAACGGAATAAAACAAATACTACAAAAAGGTTATTTAGGACAATGGTTGCTTTGCGTACGCAGAGGAAATTCTTATTTCAATGCTTTCTGACGATTGCCATCATATTAAACAGTTAGCTGCTCAGCACATAATAGTTGAAAGATGAGAGTAAATGATGTCATACGCAAATCTGAAATATCGACAATCAATTTTCAAGCGGATAATTATATAAATCTAATTAATTGGAAAAGTGTTGTGGTAGCAGAACCTCTAATCAATATGCATTTATTGGGTGCAATCTTGGTGAAGATAATAGACGGCTGAATAGATTACATTAATATCATCCGCAATGCATTACACTGTTTGTCTTCTCTTACACAAACAGTAGAAAAATACGTAAAGGAGATCACAGCAGCAGCATACAAAGTCTGTGCATCCAAAGAAGAGATGTACTAGGTTGATACGTAGAAAACTCATGCCCAGTCATTGATAAAAAATCACAATTCAATGTATAACTAAAACATTGAGTTCAGATGGTAGAGCGATCGAGGTATGCAGTGTTGTGACATGAAATGCAACATGGTACCACCTCCACCTGGTACCTCCTGAGTAGTTTTGAAAGCAACTTGTAAGAGCTGTATTCTAAGCAACAATTAGTTGTATAACACAACAGAGTGGAAACGCCTTTATTTACCAAAAGTTGTCAGTTTTGCTCCAGTTATACAGAACAAAGATATCGTTTTATGGTTTAAATGTGTTAAGTCATTAATAATAAAGGTTTAAATAACACTTTTAGCTAATAACCATCTCTATAGAATTTTCTTTAATTTTTTGAAAAAATGTCAAATTTTGCCCAAAATTTCGACTTTTGGACCAAAAGCGCAGACTCAAGCCATTTTTTTTCAGCGGTAATATTGCACGCAGATGATGTATTAGTATAAAGGCAACTTTTGGCACCTACCCGTTTTTGATTTTAAAAAATTCATTTTTTTCGCTCCACTCTAGTCAAGAGGCATAGGTACCTCATTATCAACAAAGTTTTTCAAATCTGCTTCTAGTGCATCATACGCTTTGTGATGACACTCTTTCTTATATGGATATCCTAAGTCTTTTCGGATATCTTGCTGGCACAAGCAACACAAAGTCCGAATTTTGATTTTTCTCCCTTTTCCTAAATTCATGTTTATGTTTGTGTTGATATGAAGAAATACATTGTAGTTTTTTCTGAAGTCACTGTTCAGAACTTATAAACCAGAAAAAAGCACTCATATATTTTATGCTGCTGTTCTGGTATTATATTACTGAATTATTATATATTATTGTAAAGACCATATTATATATTTATATTGTATTATTCATGTATTTCAAGATTTTGTGTTTAATAGAAGGCCATCTATTAAAAAATACCAATACAGATGGCAGCCATATTGGACTTCTAGCAAACAGGCCGCCAGAGGGCGCACACAAGTTGTTTGCGATAGAGAAACTCCAACTTGGTAAGAGAAGCGTCATGAGAGCAAGTACGCATGCTCTGTGGAAGAAAAGTGTCCCTTGGAAGAAAAAATCATGCAAAGCTCATCTTCCACGCTTGGCGCATTCTCGCGCTTTGGTTACTTTTATTATTATTATTATTTTAATGCGCGTTCTTGCGAAATGGAACAGAGTAAAAAAAATAATTTTCCTCATATTTTAGAACGAATCAAAATATTGCAAATTGTGGGTTTATTTCTGTTTTTGTGCATATTATAATAAAATTTGCTCTAAGGGAAATTTTTCTATTCATAAACACATTTAATATTGATTTTAAATTGATTATTTAGAATCTAACAAGAGATATTTATTTATTGACTTTCTCATTAGACTTTTTATAAAAATATGGTAAATCAAATCACTCAACTCATCGAATTGAATAACTGAAATTACACATTTCAGTACTATTTTACAATACATTTTTAAAGGAATAAAAAACTATCCATGCTCTTATGCAAATTTTTAATCAATAAAATTTTTCTAGCATTTCTTCGCTTGCGGGAAGGGGGGGGGGGGGCGTATGGTTTATCGTTAATTTTCTAAACCTTTTGAATTTAACAACCATCTATGTTAACTTTTGTGTGTCTGTGAATCTATTTGGGCCGAAAAATACAAAATATAAATGTTAACCCCAAGCATTTTTTAAAACAATTATTTTTTACATTTTTATATATAGCATATATTTTAAAAGCACTCAAAAATTTAATATCTCCATTTAATTGTCTCCATCCCTATAATTTGTATTAAACAAACATATATTAAAAGAAATAGGATCACTAAGTGATCTTACAAAAACAGAATTCATAATCGCATTAATAATCAGTAACATTTTTTAATATTCCTCGAACTTCGGGATTTTGATAACGAAATTTTAGCGTTTATTTTTAAAACTTTATAAATTTAGCATCCTTCAACTAAAATGGATATTTTTATGAATATTCAAATTTAGAACATATCTCCTATATATTGTCCAAAATATAAAAAAAAACTATGAACATATGCCATTTAACAATGTATTAAAGGTGGTCTCTTTTTTTTTTTTTTTGGTATTGTGCTTTCCCAAAAATGCCGATCTCTTTCGCCAAACAATGGCACTGCGTTTTCCATTTTTCTAAAAATTTGACACACCTTCAATTACAATAAATTAGTCGACTATGACAAACTTTTCATGACTGTAGTGCCTTACAAATTGACAGAATGTGCAATTCTTATTGCCATTTTAGGAGAAGACTTCTATTTATCGAAAAACGGGAAAAGCTATTCGATTTCTCACAACTGGAAAAGAATATTTGCAAATTCGTATACATTTGCGGATAAAAAAAAACCTCGTGAATATGGTAGAAAGTAATTAGTTTGAATTTGAAAACAACCTTCAAAATTCCTGAGGAAAAAAGAAAAAAAAATTGTGAAATACTTAAAAAAAAAAAAAAAAATACTTGTATTCTATTTACATTGGTTGTCTCCCTCCTTAATTTACTTAAGGGTGTTCTCAAATCCAAAAGGGCAACTTTCTGACATAAGTTTTAATTTATTTTTGTTCGAAAATACATGAAACTAGTTGGTGTTGTTGTTCAGAAACTATGTAATTGAGTTGTTTTTTTTTTTTTTTCATTTTTTTTTGCAAACGCAATAGATCTTTCAGAAAATAATGTCAAAGTGGGTGTTTTGAACCGAATTTCCTCGCGAAGGAAGAAAGAGCACTCAAAAAGGTCGAAAAAAGTGTTTGTCACGTGATCGAAATTGCTTATAACTCAATAGGTAATTGATTGATCAAAAAATGGAAAAAACAGCTCGATTCCAAATTGCTTCCATAGCCAGTCTTTGCAATTTTATACCTTTCCATTAAAAAATGAATTTGTAAATGTGTCAAAACGTTTTGCGCTTGTTGAGCAGAGCAGTTAAGAACAGCCTTAAGGCGATTCTCCAAAGAAGAATTCCATCATTGAACAACGCGAAACTTTCTGAATCATTTTTAAACATAAAAGCACGATTCTTCATGTACGATTATTAAAAGGATTTTCAATGTTACAGTTTTTTTTTTTTTTTCTTATAAGCGAATTACATCTTGAATTATAGATTATTGCTGTCTCAGAAGGCAACGTTTCCCTTTTCTGCGGTGTCGCATCCGGAAATTCAGTCCAATGGTTTTCAGTGCACTTAGATAAAATGTATTCATATATTTATGCATTTTAATATTATTTTACAATATATTAAAAAAAATTATTTCTATATTTTCAGGAGTTTCTTAGTGTTAATTTTTAAAACTATGGGAATTTAAACGGCCATAAATGTTTATATTTTTTCTTGGGGGGGAGGGGGGATTTTGTGGTTAAGGCTTAGAACTTAGCTCATACATATATTTGCATATACATATTGCTCATAAATATATACTTCAACCGACATTACATAATAAACTTAATTTATTTCTTACTCTCCTGAAATGCATAGGAAACAAAATGAAAAAAAAAAAAAAAAATGTATAATCCCCCTCTAAAATGTATATTGGTTATCTCCATACACAATTTATTTTAAGGATGCCTAGGAAATTAATAAATAATTATATAAATAAACATATTTCACGAAGTCACACATTCAGGATCTCATGGTGTGTCTTAAAATGCATGAAATTTTCAGGTAGTCATGCATGAAATTTTATATTCCAGTTCTTTAGAATCGAATATCGTTTTTAGTTTTCCTATAAATATATTACATTTTTAATTATAATCGATCGCTCCACAATGATGATTGATAACACAGATTTATTTGTCGAATGGAGAGCGCAACTTCGTTTAAATTTTTTTAACTCCCTTTTTTTTCTCTATTTGGTATTGTGCAGTAAGATAAGAAGAACAAAAAATGATCTTCTAAATTAACACTTCAGAAAATTTCCACCTTTAATCTCCTTTAACACCCCTCCCCTATCATATATATATATATATATATATATATATATATATATATATTTTTTTTTTTTTTTAATTTCCAACTTAATACATACATACCCATCCTCCCAAAATTGTTTTGAATTTATATGCGCATTTGATGTATGAAGCATTATTCTTAATTTAATAAAAATGAATACTATATTATGTTACTTCTAGTGATTAGATATTTTTATGTTATTAAAATTACGACATAAACATATTTTAAATTCATAAACATGTTTCAAATTGTAATTTTATTCGATGTTATTGCATTAAAATATATGTTTGTTTTTAATTATTAAAATATAGCCCTTGGGTGATATTAAATACAAAAACTTAGTTTTATTAAGAAGAACCGATTTAAAAAATTATAATATTTTATTAACTGATAATAAATTATCAAAAATAAATATATAAATAAATTTAGTTTTATTGACAAGAATCGATTAAAAAAAATCAGAGTAACTGGTAACAAATCAATAAAGAAACAAAATTTTAAAAGTGGAAGCCAAGAGGATCGAACCCGCTACCTTTAACTTACCAGACAGGTACTTTAACCATTACCCCAAATCATCTATGCGAAGTTTACGAAACGACTCTATTACTCCCAAGATAAGTTCATAGGAGGATTTCGCGCTTGGCGATTTTTCATTCTTCGCCAACACATATTTTCATTACTGAGGACAGAAAATAGGAAAAAAACAATACTTGTGATTCGATTACACTGAAACAAAGCAAGGATATATATATATTTCAGTCATAGAAATAAAAATAATCCAAATTATATATATATATCTTAAAATATAACCAGAAAAAGAAAGAATAATGCTGGTGCTGACAGAATGAAAACGAAACTTAAGGAAGGAAAAAAATATTTGTTCAAGAAAATTGCGAAATTCTTAGACAAAATTGTGCTTATATCCATAATATAAACATTTCTGAGCCTGAAAATTGGTGTTAAAAATCTAAACAAGCGTCAAAATATTATGAATTACATAAATTTAAAAACTCTCTATTTTCGTCCTGTGTAATGTCTATGGAAGCGCTGCAGTCGATCGCCCGCGGCGGTTGAAAACAGCTTTGGACCAATCAGAATTTATTGCCATCATGTCGTTTCTCTTATCCATTGGAGTTTCTCTAGTTTGCGATGGTTTCCGAAAAACTTAAGACCGTAACTTATACTATACCGAATTTCAAAGACTTGGCACAAAGTGCACGATTCTTATGAATTTTCAATAATTCCAACCCAGCTACAATACAGTAATTGCTAAAAATAATATACAGACATCCGCCAACTTACGTATTACGTGACTTATGCAAATTCACAGTTACGTAATAAATCTCAAAAACTACATTTGTGATCATACTAGCGCATTTGATATGCAGTTGCATACTTTTGATATTTATTTTATAAATGCAATATATAGATATAAACCGCAACTGTGATATAGTTTATATATTAGAGTTATATTTTTATTGGCATATACCAGGGTTGGTGAACCTATGGCACGCGAAAGAATAATTTTGGCACGACACAGCATTGATTATATCGCTAAATCAGGATACAGTGATTTTACACAAAATACATGAACTTAGACGACCTCGTTTGATTCTAAATTCGATTATTTGGAAATTGAAGAATTTTAATCTTATTCAATATGGTTTGAAGATTTATCAAACAAAGAAAATACTTCAAAACTACCAAAAAGGAAAGATTAGTATATGTATTAATAAAATACCAATTGTAAATTATGGCAACTTGAAAATAAGTTTGGGGACTTATTAAATATAAACTGCCTTTTTTTTTCATTTTAATAATTTTTCCTACTATTTATACCTGTGAGTCTTTTTTTCTCAAATTAATAATATAAAAAATCAAATAGAGAGCAGTTGTTAGATAAATCCATTTTAGTTTGCATTCTGTTAAAATAAGCTGAGCATCAAAATGATATTAATTATTTTTCTCCAAGATACAACACAATTAATCACATTATTTTTTTAATTAATTTCTAAATTTTAAGTGTTTCTATAATTATTACAATCTAATACTTGCATGTATGTTACCCACACTAGAAAAAATCTTAATAAGTAATTTTCAAGTAGTTTTGATTCATTACTTTTCAATCCACTAAATTTGTTTTATAGTTGGCACATCAAAGTCATGTAAAATATTTTTTGAAAAAAAAAAAAAATGGCACGCGGCTATAAAAAGGTTTGCCAACCCTGGCATATACAATCAAATCTACATAACAAAACAACTTAATCTTTATTGTTAGTTATTCATAGTAGTCCTCTAATTCATAATAAATACAGTTTGTGCTTATCAAGGATTATTTTATTTTGTGAATGCTATTCTTTTGTCTTGCGATCAGAAATTCATGGAGAGGTTAAATTAGTCCACTTTAATTATTTCTTATTTTTATAGTCGTTTGATGTAGATTCAAAATTGCTATAAACCAATTCATCAATGTTAGATTTATAAATCCCATATTCCACAAGATATTTCAAAAGTGTTTTTTAAGTTTGTTTTTATATTTTTTCATATACGTGTAAGTACTGTCGTATGATTCTTTATAATTTTATTTATAAAATAATACAGTGTTAATGATATATATATGTATACTATACACACACATATATATATATATAATAAATATTGCAGTTTCTTACAAAATTTTACCTAGGCAACTTACAAATTCGACTTACGTAAAACTTTACAGAATGCATTACTTAAGTAAGTCACTGGATGCCTGTACATGTATCACACTGCAGATACAATAGTAATTTGTAGTAATTGTGGCAAAGCGTTTGTCAGTAAACAAAAAAAGAGAACTCTATTGCATTGTGGGATACCAGCATCTATGCATGTGTCAAGCAGGGGTGGAGAATATGTCCGATCCAGCGATCATCAAAAGATCGCCAAATTTCGTCAAAAGATCGCTAAGAAATGCAAATTTCGTCAAAAAATCGTGAAAAAGTGCGAATTTTGTCAAAGGGCTGCAAAAAAAAAAAAAAAACAGTGCTGGGAGTGGATTTTCCCTCGTCCCCCACTCTGCTGTAACCTTTCAGAAAGTTTGCTGCTAATTTCAGAAGTTTTTTTTTTCACTCAGAATCGCCCCTGCTATATATACTTGTGCATAAGTTGAGAAATATTGGGAAAATAAATTTTCTATATCTATGGTAATACAGCATTTACCTATAACATACCGTAAAATTTTGGGGAAATTTTCATGTGGATTGGGGGAAATGTTGGAGTAGAAACATTTTCTGCACCCCTGGCGTCAAGCATGTTGCACACAGCCAATATGTTTACCCAACAGTGGTCCAACCTTTAATTGTTAAGATATGCAACCTGCCAAGACCAAGATGGTTTCAAACCTGTGAATATTGGTCTTTTTATGATGATTCAGTTCTTTTTTCTTTAGTTAGTTACATAGTATATTGCATATTGTTCTATGTTGCTTAGTTATAGAATTATGCAGGATAGTTCTATAATCAGGTGAACTTGATTATGAAAAATAGTCTTTTTAACACTTTCCTGCAAAGTTGAAATCTGTTTATGATTTTGGTCTGTCTGTCCATCCATAACTCTTCTAAATATATTCTGATTGCCTATATTCTGATTGCGGTCTATGGCGAAAAATTGTTTGCAGTTTATTTTAATGATATTACACTATTTTAAACATACTGAAATTTATATCACTAAGGTCTACTACACGGTGCTTACTGTAGAATATGGTGTGCATAGAATTTATCATTCATTTACAAAGATGCACAAAAAAATTTGGCTACAGAAGAAATTGAAGCCCATGAACAATAAATGCTGGAAGTGCGTTTTCTGTTGTTGTACATATTTTTAAATTGAACTATTTTTTTTTCTACTAGTATTTCGTGTGTATAAATGCTATAGATCATATACAGGGCTGCACAAAAAAAAAAAAAAAAGATTGGATATTTTTCCGAATATAGATGGTAATAGCCAAAATTAGGTTTTCAAATGCGTTGTGTTTTTAAACTGAACTATTTTTTTAAGTATTACTTGGTGTGTATAATTTCTATGGATGATATACAGGACTGCACAAAAGTTTTCAAGTACATTCTCTTTATTCACAGAACAATGCAACAATGCTATTTGTTTAACTGAACTAACTTTTAGCATACTATGTACAGTTGAACCTCGTTATCCCGACACCCGATTTTCACATCACTCCACCTATCACGTCAATTTTTCAAAGTCTCGATTTACTGTGTGTGACTTTATGTAAATAAACTCCAGATTTTACGTCGTTGAATAATTTTCAACTCCAGATATCCCAACGGTTCAGGAAAATTTTCCATTTTTCATAACCCATCTTATAAGCACAGAAATTAAGCGATAAGAAACGTCTTGGCCAAAGTTTTTACAAAAGTGTCTAAAATACCCATTGAGATAAATGAGAAATTTTACTTCAATCCTTTATCTGAATAAGTAAACCCACACACTATGAATGACCCACTTAATCTCCAGATAGACGTATCAGTCTACTTGCAGTCTTTTTGTTCTGGTCAGGCAGAGCTTTCTTGTGGTTACACAGTGTTTTTCATCCGGCTAAAACCAAAGCATTGCATTCATTGAAACGATCAGAAATTAATCTAACATCCATTTCTGAAACAACGAATACTGATTACAATTCATTGTATAATATTGAAAAAAGAATTGTAGGAAACACATCTAAAGGAAAGCACACCTTAATGAATCAATATTTCATGTAATAATAAAAAAACAAGTCATCATAAATCTGATTGTTATTCTTTTCAATTTTGTTTTGTGTTTACAGTAAAGCCTCGATTATCCGCGCACAGAGGATCCGCGATGCAGTTAGTCCGCGAAGCAAAAAATTTTTTTTTTTAATTCAAGCCATCTGCAAGTCAAATATAATAAGCTCTACAAATAAATTTAAATAGAAAAATTCATGTGTTCAAAAGTAATAGAAGAATATTTCTAGATTTTGTTGCCATGTTTGAAAAATCAGATAAAAAGTCTTGATGCCTTTTCTTGATTTTATTAACCAAACGTAAACGCAGCAATTAAAATATTTAACAATTAAATAAGACTATTAAGGTAAATTCCAGAAGAGAATATCATAAATAACTTCATTTTCGAGATAAAAATTACTCCATACTAAAACAAAAACAATAAGTTTACAATTTAGAATAAAGAAAAGGTGTTTCCAAAGCAAGAAGCAAAAACAAGTGATTGATTTTTTTTTAAAGGTGTAACTCAGCTCTTTTTGAACAGTATGTTTGGCATTCCTTCTTGTTTACTGTTCTTTAATTGAGGGATTTAGACGTAAAGCAAAGGTTTCTAATGTACTGTGCATATATATGTATTTGAACGTTTTATTATGTTTTTTGTACGCTAAAACACAGTTTTTATGTTGAATTTTCTTTTCTTTTTTTTCGTGTTTGCACCCCATTTTCAGTCTTTTTCGGGTTATCCGCGGTGCCTTTGCCACCCAATTCCACAGATAATCGGGGCTGTACTGTATTTTATTTAATAATAATAATGTTTTATTGCTTAAAACTGCAAGAACAGTTATGAATTTAAAATTGTCTTAAATTAATTAAAAATACAACTTTTTTTAAACATTTTTCTCCAACTCCGGTTATCGCGAAACTCTGCTTATGACAACACTTTTTTCTAGTCATTAGAGTGTCGGGATAACGAGGTTCGACTGTAGTTAATATAAAAGTCTATAGATCATATACAAAGCTGTACAAAAAAAAAAAAAAAAAAAAAAAAAAAAAAATCTGTGTTGGAAAGGGTTAGATAATCTATGCTGGATGCATTATTTTTCGTTATTGTTAAAAAATAATACTGGACTGATTTTGATGAGAATTGCATTCTTAATTAGATAGTTTTTCAGATTTTAGTATATTGCATATCGTTCTTTATCAAATCACATTGTAAATAATCAACTAAAAGAGTTTGTCCTTAACAGTCCAAATGTTGTCTGATACATTAAAGAATATAATAGCGCAATAGTATTCATATCGTTTTCAGCACTGCAGAAGGACATTCCAGGGAAAGGTGCATATTGCTTTAAAATGCAAAGTCGAATTCCTATATATTTCGTTTGTTCAAGGTTTGTTTGGATAAACTGACCAGCATAGTGGGCGAAGCTTGCTAGTCATAAATAAAAAAATGTGTTGTGAGATCAAATTTTTTAAAAGTAGATTTTGTTTAATGAAAGGTAGACCTAATGCAGGGATGGCGAATCTTTTTGAGTATGCGTGCCAAAAATTCAAAATTATTATGTATCAGCATTCGAACGTGCCAGAAACATTTAAACTTAGATAAAATCCAACAATTAATTTTTATAGAAATTTTACTTAAATATTTTTACACATACTAAATTCGATTCCTAACTTATTTATTATACTGTATTTACTCAATAATATATAGCCATGTCGCATCGAATTCCGTATTAATAATCTATAAATGAATTTTTCTTTTATTGTATACTTCCGGATTCGATCTTTTTTAGTTCTTCAGGTAGAAGCAGGTTCAATAGATAATTATTTGCACTAACAGTTAAAAGTCACTTTTCAAAATTAAAACCTAAATATAATAAAACCTAAAATAACTGAAAACCATAAACCTAAATAAAATTAAACCTAATCTGAAGTAGAAGCATAAGCGTGTCAATTAGGTATATTACTATGCAAACTATCTCTTAAAATTCAATTTTTAAAAATGAACCTCTTGAAATTTGATAGAGAAGAAAAACAATTTGGAAAATACTACAATGTTAAATGATTTGATGAGAAAATGATTCTTCAGGATGCTTTCATTTAATTCGATAATACCTTAATTCATTCAAAAGTAACGGAGTATTTTAATGAAAATTGTATACCTGTTACACAAAACTATATTTTTTGTAAAAAACATAAAATGGATTGTTCTCCATAAACTGAATATAATCCATAATTTTTTATGCGTGCCAGAGGAGTTTTCTTACGTGCCAAGTTCGGCACACATGCCATAGGTTCGCCATCCCTGACCTAATGTATAGGGAAAATAAGATCACTTTTATTACAAAGAAAAAAAAAGATTACGCTACTTATACTGACAGGTACAGTCGTCTCAAAAAACATTTTAATCTTATAAAGTTACTAGTTAAGTAACCCGGCGTTGCCCAGAATTTTAAGAATGTTTGTTTTGAAAAAACAATTTCAAAATTTAACATACAACATAAAAAAATAAATAAAACAGTCGAAGTTTTGTACACATGAATCAAATGACAACCCAATATAAAAATGTATAAATTTATATAACAGATGCAAAATAATACAGCTATAAATGAACTTATTTCCATTCAGCATTGGAGCAATAATGTTAAAATGTGTCAATATTTCCATAATCGAGTTTTTATCATGCTTCACATTTTACATTTTTTCACACTTATATGACCTTATATTCACCACATCCTTTATATTTCCAATATAATGTAATATTCCATTTTTTTGATTCATCAAATTAATTAAATAATTATAATTTACCACATGGAAATCATAAAACAGAAAAATTATGATGTGATATTCACTTTTGTTTTTAATTCGTCAAACTATTTATTTTATTTTCATTTTTTCATGTAGAAATCTTGCAGTAGAAAAGTTATAATGTAATCTTCCCCTTTTTAAATTTGTCAAACCATTTATTTCATTTTTTCACATGGAAATCTTGAAATAGAAAAGTAATTGTTGTGGTAAGAATTTTATTGTGGATTTTTAATTGTTGGCAACAGCTATAACAAAAAATGTTTACATTTGATTGGAAATTGCTGTTAAATTGATGGTTTTTTATTAATTAAAAATCAATGACAAATTATTTTGATTCCGGATTACTTTAGTTGCCTTGGCCGTGTTTTAATATACATGTACGTAACAGTTTACAATTCTGGCTTCCAAACTGTGGATTTGTAGACAGACAGATTTTCATTTTTATATATTAGATTGCAGAAAAAAAACATAAATAACCATTCTAATGGAAATTAAGTCTTCTTTCAGTTTGTTTATTTTATTTAAAAAAGCTTAGGTGTCATCTCCATAGTGGAACTGTACCAAACTCTGTAATTTTCAGTATGAACAACTAATTTTGGCTTCATATTTTCTATAAATTTTACCTAAAGATGCCAAATGGGAAGTCATTCGGTCAAGTAGTATAGGAATGTTGAAGGTTTAAAGTCTTGAATTCCTAACATTAAATTCATTTGTAATTGTTGAATAGTTTTATTTAAGCATAACCCAAAAACGACTTTGTTAATGTAAAATTACAGTTCATTCTGATTACAAATGAAACTGTTTTTTATAAATTGAAAGAAAACTCAATTTCCAGTCGAATGGCTATTTCTTTTCTTTTCTCTTTTTTTTTTTTTTTTTTTTGTCTGTGTGTGTGTGTGTGTATGTGGCAAGTTGGAGATTATTTCCAATCGAATGGCTATTTCCTTTTTTTTTTTTTTTTTCTTTTTCCTGCTTGTACTGGTTGAACCTATTCAATAAAGTCAATTGTTTCGCGGTAGTGGGAAACTGAATGTATATTACCATTTTTTAACACTTTCTGACACAGTTGAAAAGTGTTTATGACTTCAGTTTTTCTGGTCATCTGTCTGAGCTCTAACTCTTAAATATGCTCGGATCAACCTGAATTTTTTGTATGTTATTGTTGTTTACTATATTACTGTTGAATTCATTATTATACTCGATTATTATATGTATTACACATTATTATATAGAATTCATTATGCATGATCGCTACTGAAAATGAATTGACAATTCATTTTTATGTTTTTTTTATGTTTACAATTCATTTACAGGGCTGGTCAAAATTATTCCTTTACGTTACTGTCAATAGGAAAGTATCCTTTCAAGTTCATCCTAATGATGTTAGACCATTTAAAACATAATGAAATTGATATGCATTTATGAAGTGCACTAAATCATGCATTCTGTACAATATGGGGTGTAAAGCATTTATTATTCATTTACAAAGCCACACAAAAGAATTCCGTTACATAATGGTGTACGAGGAAAAACAGTTTGTAGCGTATTTTAGTTCTGTTACACTATTTCAAATATAATGAAATTAATTGTGGCTTACTACAATATACTTTTTGTACAACATGATGTGCATAGAATTTATTGTTCATTGACAGGGACACACAAAAGATTCTGATACGGTACTGTATCTGAAGTATTGTCTATTAGTGATGGAAGTATGATTTCATTTATGGTATGCATGTTTAACTAAATTTTTTTTACTATGTGGTGTGTATAAATGCCATAGATCATGTACGGAGTTACACAAAAGAATTCGTAAGCATTGTGGAGTATCAGCTTAAATGGTTTAAAGGCAGCTTTTAATTGAGTTAAGCACTTTCAAGTTGAACTATATTTAGTATACTAAGAGATGCTTCTATAATGTAAATAAAATCACATACAGGGCCATGCAAAGAACTCAACTAGACACATGGTCTTATATGTTCGATAATGTCTGGAAGTGTGATTTCAGAAGTTTTAACCATGTTTTATTCTGAAATAAACCTTAGCTTAATATACCTATAAAAATCTGTTGGTAATATACAGGGCTGTACAAAAGAATTCAAGTATGTTTCCATATATTGGTAAAAATTTCTGAATATGAATGTTCAGCCTATTATGGATTTTCTCACTAAACTAAGTTTTAGCATGCTATGTGGAATGCGTACAAATCTGTATGTTACATACAGGGTTGCACAAAAGAATTGGACTACTTTTCCGGCTATGCATGATAATTGCTGAAATCTGGTTTTCAAATATGTTATGCTATTTCTAAAATGTTTACTTAGATGATTTTTCTTTCTTGTTTTATTATTTATCCCTATATAGCAAGTCGTTCAATATTCAACACTTTTTTTTTTTTTTTTCACTTTCAAGATCATTTATAATTGCTAAAAGGCTAGTAAATTCTTCGTATTTTCTTAGAATGTAAGAGTGCAGAAATTCAGTATCTCTAAAATTAGTTAAATATCGAATTTGAGTTATCCAAATACAGATTTATTTATTTATTTTTTTTTTCTTTCTAGATATCCATCTGGATGACTGCAGTCCTGATAATTGGAGTTTTGTTGTTGTTTGTTTCTATTTAATTTTTTTAATTGCAATTTAAAAGTAGTATTTGTTCTCAAATCCAAAGTGACTACTTTTTGACACATTCCTGAATTCATTTTTGTTCATAAACGCATGAGAATAGTAGTTGCTTTTAATCGGAAACTATGAAATCCAATATTTTTTTCCCGTTTAGATCAAGCAGAACCCGATCAAGCTCAAGTTGGGCCCAGGGCCTGTTAAAAAGTTGGGCCCCCTACCCAGGGCCGAAACTAGCCTTTTTTGCGCCCGGGGCAAACTTGAATTTTGGTGCCCCCCCCCCCCTTCTTCCTCAACGTATATTTACAAAGAGAATTTTACTAATTTTCTAATGGCCGGCTTATTTTAAAATTTAAAATATGTTATCATAAAATATGTAATACTGAACTGCGTAAATTGAATGTGACGTTTGTTGCAATTATAGTTCGTTCACATAAAATAATTCGCATGTATTACCGGCTATTTACAGTATTTGCTTATACAGTAGAGTTCCGATTATCCGAGTCCCCTTTAACCGAGTTTCCGCTTTCACCGAGTTATTTTCTTCTGATGGACTGATGGATTTCATTATTATGAAACAGCCATTATAAATGAAGTGTTAGGTGAAGATGAAAGAGCAGCCGTAAAAAGTTTGAACTCTGATTTTCTGGTCAGAATGGGAAAAAAAAATGGCCATAATTTTTTTTTTTTTTTTTTTTTTTTTTTTTTTTTTTTGCAAAAAAAATATGGTCATTTTTTTTTTCCCATTCTGACCAGAAAATCAGAGTTCAAACTTTTTACGACTGCTCTTTCATCTTCACCTAACACTTCATTTATAATGGCTGTTTCATAATAATGAAGTCCATCAGAAGAAAATGATCGATTCCAAACGTATAATCTTTCATTTGGCGCCCCTTGGCTCTGGCGCCCGGGGCACATGCCCCCTCTGCCCCCCCCCCCTAGTTTCGCCCTGCCCCTACCTTCCCATTCCCGGCGACACTTTCAGAAAAAAAGTAGGTTTATTTGGTGAGTTGACAAAGTTATTTGGGTGAAAGTTTCAAGTTTACAAAAAAAAATTTAACTTACAAGAATAATCAAGAAAATGAATTACCATCCACTTTCTCAAATAAGCATTTATATAATTCACAAACATCTATGATCCACAGTTTATGTTGCAGAATAAATGAGGGCGTCTTTTTCAAAACTCGCCTTATCCAAAATCATAAAAATTGTGTTTTCCCTAACAGTCTAGTAATCATTTTAAACTATAATTCTGACATTCTAAATTCCTCGTTTATATTGAAACCAATAGACACAGTATGCAGTTTTTGGCATTTTCCCCAAATTTGATTTGCTGGATACGGCAGGTTTTGAAAATTATAGATGCTCTCAAATTGAAAAGGACTTTTACAGAAAATTTAAATATGAAGGTTTTTTATTACAGTAAAACTTTGTTTTTACGTCAGGGACCAAAATATAAAATGCAAACAGTGGAAAAACTTAAATTGTGGGAAAATACACACAAATTTGTGGGCCCCTGAAATTGGTGGGCCCAGGGCCGAGGCCCCGGAGGCCCGTGCATTAATCAGGCCCTGAATCAAGGCTGAGGATCTTTCAGAAAGTGCTGTCAAACTTTCATTTTGAACCAAATTTCCAGACACGACATCCCAATAAAGTTTGTTATGAGACAATAATCACGTATAACTAAAGATGCAATTCATTTATCGAAAAATGAAAAAAACTATTCAATTGCAAATCTTCAATAACAATGCCTGCAAGTGTCATGCTTTTATGTTTAAATGTGCGAAAAAAATTCGCGGGGAAATTTTGTTCTTTCCTTTAGAACTAACTGCTCAATTTTCTTAATGTCTGCTTAGTTTGATATTTTTGGAATGGTTAATTCGTTTTAGAGCTCTGCATCGAGTCTGGTTATCCGCTTTTACCCGCACCCGAACGGGTCGGGTTGGCTCTAGATTTTTTTGTTGCGGGTCGGGTTGACTTTCATTGTTTTGGGTTGGGTATTGACTCTAGCGGTTCGGGTTGACCCGAATTTCAAAAGAATGCCCAAAATATTTTTTCATGTTAAAAATCTATATAAAATAAGACCTCCATAAAGGCTTTTCTCCCGAAAGGCGGACACACCTCTATTTAGCAAACAATTTTTCAATTCTTGAAATTTATATATTTGAACGCTTGTATTTCTGAATAGCAGGCACCTCTCAATTTACACACTAGAGGTCTGCACGGGCCAAAATTTCCGGGCCCGGCCCGATACAAAAATTAAAAGTTTGGTCCGGCCCGGCCCGTAAAGAAAATATTGGCCCGGCGCGGTGAAAAACTTAAAAGTTCGGCCCGGCCCGGAAAAAACTTAAAACATCGGCCCGGCCCGAGGGAATTTCTACAAAACATTGATTTTTACGTCGATTTGGTTAAAAATTTGTCTCGTACAAGGAGTTCTGACCAAAAATATTTATTTTAACTTTTTTTCATGTTTAAAATCTTCATTTTTATAGAAGTGCTATACTATTTATTTTTTTTAATGAATCTCTATTTCTTGTATGTAAATGCTTCAGTTATCATTAATATTGTTAATCCATATTCCATGTATAAAAATCTGAAAAATGCCTTACAGTAAAATCGTCTAAGACGGAATTACATAGAAAAGGGGAAAAAAAATGTTTTATAGACAAGTTCTCTTCTTAGCAAGTGTAAATGTATTATATATTCTCTTCTTACGTATTAGTATATTAATTTTGCATGGATCAACACGTTTTTTAGTTTAAAACAGGCTTACGTCATAGACAGGTTCATTTTCATACGTTTTACTATATTTTAATTAAGCTGTATTTAAATAAGCGTAGAAATCTACTATTCTTTAAAAAGAATAAATTTGAATATTTAAGTGTAGAATAATGGCGATTTAAAAATGCATGCATTTTTTGCAAAATTTTTTGGCCCAAGCCTAATTTAACTGACATTTGAATAGACCAGGCCATGCTGAGACATTGATTTTCATACGGGCTGGATCAAAATTAGGACTGAAAATTTTGGGCCGTGAAGACTAGGAATGAAACCAGTACCGGCTCTGTACAGAAAAAATAAGTTAGGCCCGGCCCGAACCTTCAGAAAAAAGTATGGCCCGTGCCCGGCCCGAAAATAGTGGAGACCAGGCCCGAGTGCCGTGAATGAAAATCGGCCCGTGCAGATCTCTACTACACACACGTAATATGTGAAACTATTAAAAATACGATACATGTGCTTTTGTGTGTATCAAAAACGAAAAGTTGATAATATTTTTCATATTTGAAAGAATTAAAAATGCTTCTTAAAGAAAGAATAATCTATCATCGCATTTCTTATATACATTTTATTTCTCATGCAGTACATTGGATGTATACTCATACATATTCAAATACGCCTTTATTTTCATCTGAAACGTAGTTCGTAAAATTCCCTATAACCTGGGTGCCAAAAAACCTATGTATGACCCGCAAGAATTCTAGTTTGAAGTAGAGTTTTGTTTGAAGTCTAGTTTGCCTATAGAAAGAAAATTAGATTTATTCCGAGCCGAAAAAACAAAATTCGGGATAACCCGATTCGATGCATGTCTCACTCTATTGAAAGATCCCGAGGTGTCTGCTATTCTGAGGTTTTACTATATTTGAATATTAAAGAATATAGATTTGTTCATTCTATGTAGAATATAAAAATGGTATCAGAGATCCAATTGAAGATTATTACTTTCTTCTGTCTTAACAAGAAGAAAGTATTGGATTGATGAAAATTTTCGAATTCCGGTTTTCAACGAATTTACACGTTTTAGGGGTCAGAGATCCCGAAAAACATGTTTTTACAAAATGTCTGTCTGTCTGTGACACAAGTTTTGTGGACGCTCTATCTCAAGAACTAATGCTCGGAATTTAATAAAAAACTATATTCAATTAGGTGCTGATTAGTTTTTGGTGCAAATCGCTCAACAGGTGGCGCTGCTATGCTGCATTTTTTACGATTTCCGCAATGATCCGCAAATCTCAAGAACTTAAGCATGGATTTTTATGAAACTTCAGATTCCGTTAGTCCTTGATATGAGTTGGTGTTTACTACGATTTGCTGTAAATCGCCCGACAGGTGGCGCTGCTATACAGCATTTTTCGCGATTTCCTCAAGGGCTCTATCTCAAGAACTAATACGTGGATTTTCATCCAACTTCAGATTCAGTTAGTCCTTAATATGCGTTTTTCCTGATTCCTGAAATAGTTTTATCGCAAGAAGTAATGCACGGATTTTAATCAAACTTCAGATTCAGTTACCAAGTTGACTTAAGTTGTTGCTTATTAGATTTTGGTATATATTGCTCAACAGGTGGCGCTGTTATGCAGAATTTTTTACGATTTCCGCCATAGCTCTACGCAAAAACTAATGCCCGGATTTTCTCGAAACTTCAGATTCAGTTAGAAGTTGACATAAGTTGTTGTTGATTAGATTTTGGTGTAAATCATCTAACCGGTGGTGCTGCTATGCTGCATTTTTCAGGAAGTATTAACATTAAACATGTATGAGATAGAAGAAAGTTTTGGGATTGCCACATCCGTCTAGTTTTTCATAATGGTATTAAAACATGATTTTCTTTCCTTTCGTTGCGGATTGCCCAAAATTTATTTTTGCGGGTTCGGGTCTGATTGCGGACGAGGAATTTTGTTTGTGCCGGGTTCGAGTCGGGTTGCGGGTTGGCTTAAAAGGGAGTTTGTGGGTTCGGGTCGGGTACACCCTGACCAGCGCAAGACTCTAACTCGTTTGCTGTAAAATGACACATGAAAGATCCACATGACTCATGGAAATAAATAACAAGTTTGCTATTCCCATATTGCAGAGATTTTATTAAAATCAAAGGAATGGTTTACTATCAGTGGCTTCTAAAAGTTTCCAACTTTTCCAGTCCCTTATATAAGACGTTAAAAAAAAAAAGCATTATTTTGTTTCTGAAAATGCATTGTTTCATTTGGTGAGTGTTATGTTACTACTTCGACTATTGAGCCTATTTATTATTTTTAAATTATTTTATTATAGAAAATACACTTACATTGACAATAACATACAAATGAAATAAATATACAGCATAGTTACAATTCAAAAAATTTTTAATACAATAAAATAAATATAAAACGTAGTTACAATTAAAAAATATTTGAATACAATAAATAAGAATACTTGATGATTCGATTAACATGGGAAATCCCATTACATATATTCTTTGTTGTTTTAAGAATGTACATAGTTTAATTTTTCTTAATGCCCTAAATTATATTTTTAAAAAAGGTCATTTTTAACGCTTCTAAAATATTTTCATTCAAGGCTACTAAATTCAGCATTCATTTTGATCCTGCAAGAAAGTGTTCAGTTTTTTATTTCCTTGTGAAAGGGAATGGCTGCCTTACAATTAACCCCTTGGGGACGAGCGACTGGTATATGTGTCACTTAAGATGCTCAGAATCCTTCATTATTCCCACCAGTTATTTTTTATTGTAAAGTTTATTTTACTTAATCGGAGCATTTTCGCGATTCATCTACAGAAAATTTTCTAGGAAAACCGGCGATAAAAGATTAAAAATTAAGCAAAATGCTCTCGTCGCGAAGGGGTTAAAAGAACTCTTTCTTCGTGTGCCATACTGATTAAAATTGTCCTCTGATCCGGAAAGGTGGCAGCACTAGGAATTATATGTGCTTCCAGATTGCATTCCTCATTAGATTACGGCTAGGACTAAACACTGACCTCTGTTCACAGCTCGCTTTAGTGTTTCCTGACAAAAAGAAAAACAGTGGCGTAGGGAGACGGGGCATTGCTCCTCCCCCCACCAGAGTAGTCTGAGCAGTGAAAGAGAGGGAGGGGTATATCTGGGACTCCTAATAAAAACTAAAGGGAGTCGCATCTTGCTACTATAAATGTGATAGAATTAAGTAAGAATATCTTTACTGAAACTTTCAAAGTATAAATCCTGCTTTTGTGTAGGATGGCGATGAACCCGTAAGGCATGGTGACGTCACGGCGACGTCGTTGTGAAGTCACACTGTGACTTTGTGACCGTCGATGTGACGTCACGTGACGTCGATGTGACGTCATAGTGACTAGAATGCGAGGTCGTTATGGCCGTTTTAGAGGTCGTTTGTGACGTCACATTGTGACCACTCTGTGAAGTCACGGTGTGACAAATTTGTGAAAAGTGTGTCATTTGTGACTATTTTGGCATTAACTTTGTGACGAACCTGTGACGAAAGCGACAATGCTTTGAAGTCACACTGTGACCAATTTGTGAAATATGTGTCATTTGTGACGAACTTGTCATAAACACTGTGATTTCAAATGAAAATCAAATTTCAAATTAATTGCTTAAAAGACGCAAATAGTGAAAATGATTCCATGCTGGGACTCGAACCCGGGCCATCAGTACAGTGCACTGACATTCTACCGACTAAATCACATGGAACGATACCCAGGCTGAAAAATTTCTCACTATTACATGTTGGCAAGGCTACAAACCCAGCACAAGATGGAATATTTAGCGTGAGCCACCAACATGATGCAAACACGAAACTTAATTAAATCCAGCATCGATTGAAATTATATTAATACTTGGAAATTTTTCCAGCGAGAACCATTCGCTTTGCATACAATATTTCAAATGAAAATCAAATTTCAAATTAATTGCTTAAAAGTCAATTTTAATTTGAAATGTTGTATGCAAGGCGAATGTTTCTCCCTGGAAAAATTTCCAATTATTAATATGGTTTCAATCGATGCTGGATTTAATTAAGTTTCGTGTTTACCCCATGTCGGTGGCTCACGATAAATATTCCATCTTGTGCTGCGTTTGTAGCCTTGCCAACATGTAATAGTGAGAAATTTTACAGGCTGGGCGTCGTTCCATGTGGTTTAGTCGGTAGAATGTCAGTGTGCTATACTGATGGCCCGGGTTCGAGTCCCGGCATGGAATCTTTTTCACTCCTTTGCGCCTTTTAAGCAATTAATTTGATATTTGATTTTCATTTGAAATATTGTATATAAGGCGAATGATTCTCTCTGGAAAAATTTCTAAGTATTAATACAGCGATGAATTTTAAAATAAACTTTTGCTGTAAATATAAAACCTTATCTTTTTACCGTACTTTTTAGCAAAATATCGCTATTTTGGAGTCCTATTCTTCTAAAACATTTTAAATTTTTCCACTTAAAAAACAATGCTTATCAACTGCCATATTTTTTTATTAAGTTCTATGCTTGATATTGAGTTCAAGCTTGATATTTAGAATGTGTAAGTTTTTTTAATTTGTTGTTATTAGTCATTGCTTTATTAAATATGAACATGGAGACTAACGGATATTAATACAACTATTATTTATAGAGCGGCATGATAAGCGATATTTATTTAAATTTTTTATTCCCGTGTATATTGTATTTTGTGAATATGAGCTAAATAGATTTGGTATGTTTTATAGGAAAAGACTGATCTAGGAAATAGAAAAAAAAAAAACGATTAAGAAAAATCATGCGTTAAGCATAGATTATAAAATACTTTCCAACACTTTCTGAATGCTTTAACAAGACATCGTAATTTAGGGAAATGACGTAAATAAGATAACTAAGTAAACATTTCAGAAAACGCATAAAACATTTGAAAAACTGATTTCAACAGTTACCGTCCATAGCCAAATATGTTTTCCAATTCTTTTGAACAGCCCTGTATTTGATCTGTAGGTTGATACACTGAAAAAAAAAATGAAGTACTCAAAAATGAGTAATCCGACGTACTCATATCGAATTGAATATTTTTGGATCAAAAATGAACCTATGCTTTCTCTATTTTGAAACATCACATGTTATAAAACCCAAACAAACGAATAGTTTTGTACCCTGTAATGGTTCATTTCATTTATAGCGGCATAGCGGCATAAATGATGTTTATTAATGTAAATATTAAATTATGCACAGCATTTTAAAAATAATTTAAAAGTACTTGGCAATAATGCTCTTGTCATAAAAATATTCGATTTGAGTATCTTGCTAAGAATTTTGCTGTTTTTCTTAATAAATAATCAATTAAACATTTCTTGTTAAGAACTTTGAACGGGAAATAAATGTCAGTACATTTTTACTTTAAATTTTAGGTTTTTTGTTTTTTTTTTGGGGGGGGGGAGTGCATAACGATTCATATTTCATCACAACCATGGAATAAAAAATGAATACATGTGTTTCTCAACTTTGAGTACATTTGGATCGGAGCTATTTTGAGTATGTGACGCATTTAAAATTGGGTACTTCTTACTCAATTTTGAGTACCCATTTTTTAAGTGTATATATACTATATAATGGGAAAATTTTAGTTTAGCAAGAAAACGCCTAACAGGTTGAAATTCTTTTTCAGCAATTTATACTAATGTAAGGAAAGATACTTGAATACTTTTGTACAACCCTGTAGTTTACCTAGAATCTTTATTACACGCTACTATTTAGTTAA
The DNA here is from genome assembly GCA_963932465.1 of Maratus speciosus. Taxonomy (NCBI): domain Eukaryota; kingdom Metazoa; phylum Arthropoda; class Arachnida; order Araneae; family Salticidae; genus Maratus; species Maratus speciosus. Next base: position 431,403,025 of record OZ010792.1, read on the forward strand.
AATTTAATTCAAACTAAGACACTCTTAAAACTGCTGAAATCACATTTCCAGAAATTATCATTTATAGACGGCCTTGTATCCATTTCCTTGCGTGACCCTGTGTATCATTTTATCCATATTCTACAAACATTTATTGGTAAATTAAATGCAGTTCAGCGAAAAAAAAACATAACTCATTTAAAAACCACCTTTAAGCAATTTGCGCCCATACCCAGTAATCCTTACGAATACTTTTGTGTAGCCTTGTATAGGAATTATAGCATTTATATACACGATACTATGCATAAATATAGTGAATCATAAAAGCGCATATCATAATTAAAAATACATTTCCAGCAAACATCGCTAATGAACAGTACTTCGGATACAATATAGTATCTGAAATATTTTGGGTGTCCCTGTAAATGCTATATACGTATTATTCGTATTATAAATGAAATAATTTATAGTATGTAAACCTAAGCGACATACATCAATTTCATTATATATGAAATAGATTAACATAATTAAAGTATGCTGCAAACAATTCCCTCCACCCCTATATCATTATGTATTTGAATTCCTTTTTTAGCCATGTAAATGAACAATAGCTATTCTGTGCATCGCATAGTCAACAGAATGCACATTTTAGTGCCCTTTATAAATGCATATAAATTTTATTATGTTTGAAAGCGTGCGTAAAATCATTAAAAATCATTTGAAACGATTTTTTTCCATAGGCCGTAATGTAACGGAAAACTTTTGGCTGGCCCTGTAAATGAACAAAGCATGCTACAAACTTCATTACAAATAGGTACCGTGCTATAGTAAACGTCAATAACATCCAAAAATTTCAGGGCAATCCGAGTATATTTTCGGGAGTTAGAGTGCGGACAGACTGCTAGACGCAGAGACAAACCTAAGTCATAAGCACTTTTCAACTTATGTCCTTATGTATCCTGTATTATATGAACTTTTAAAAAATATATACTAAAGCAGTTTAATCTATAACTTCCTATCAGGCATGAAAAACACTTTATTTCAATGCTTAAATATCATATTTTACTTTTTAGTGCCAATAATTACGTGTATCATAAACGTAGAAAATGAATTTACAATAGAAGAAAATTTAATAACCGATTCAGAATGTCTATAATTAAATGTTTGATTAAAATCACAAGCACAAAAATTCTTACATACAATTTAAAAAAAATAAATATACCAATTTGAAAAACACTAAAAATAATAATTAGTATTTATAATTGTACTATTAAACAACAGCAAAATACAATAAATAAATTAAATGCACTATTAGATTTAACAATATCTCAAAAATATTTCCGTATGGTATAAGGAATTACTATTATTTCATAATTTTGGTAAATGTTAAATCTGGAAACATTGGTTTGAAGATTTAGGATTTAAAAAGATAATTTAAAATATTATTAGCACTAAAAGAAAATTCTTTCAAATGTTTCACTACTGTAATATGTAAAAATATATTTTCCCAGTATAATGTTAATTTCTAATCTGAAACAGTTTCGTAATCTCATGATAATCGAACATCATATTTAACCCCAAAATAATAATAACTATAAGTGTTAGTAATCAAAAAATAGTAAGAAGCCGATAAAATAATTCCAAATCATTGTCGTTCCATACATTTTCAATCTCAAGTAAGAGTAAATTAATGTTTATATTAATTCCAGTATGAACTTAAGCCTGAATCAGTCTCTGCGCAGATTTTTTTTTTTTCAAGCGATGGCAGATTAAGATATTTTTCTTTACAGTTATCGAATTGAAAAATATCGCTTCTGACATAAAGATCAGTCTCTTACAAATATAACATAAAACTATTTAACTCATAATATACAAATCAGGAACAAAATATTTAAATTAAATAACACTTACATATACGTTCCATTAATATCCGTGTATCCTAAAATGGTCATTTCCTTATCTTAAAGTGTTGTAGACTTTGTGATGTTCTAAAAACAGTGAACAATTTCCCGCGTCTTCTCATATTTATTTTTCTGTGGGCAGACGATTTTCAAGCAGGTGTTCTGTTACAGATTATTTGTTTTTGTATACAAGAAATATTGAACTTGAATGCGCAGTAATTTTCTGAAAGTATCGTTAATTAAAATTTTGTATTTGAAGACATGTCCTATATATTTAACCTTTTCTTTTTATCCGTACCAAATAATTCAAGTTAAATGTATTGTAAAGTTCCTTTTTTCTAAATAATCATAATAATAATATTCTTAGAGTTTATTAGATAAAACATTGTTTAAATTTTTAAAAGGTGTAAAAATAAATTTAATGGTATTAACGACCCCCCCCCCCTTTTTCTTCTTCTTTTTTTTAAAGTAAAGTTTGTTTTGCACAAATTTTGTATATTTCTTTTATTTTCGGAAAATGCTAATTTTATTTAAAAAGTCTGAAAGAAGTAGAATTTATGACTTGAATACAAATTATAAAAATATTCTAAAGCAAGAAATGCATAGATGACTAAACTCTGAAGACTCTTTCTACGTGCTCATTAAAAGGTGCAGATTTAACTGTAATAGAAAATTTTTAGTTTGAAACCACAGAAGTGTTTCGAATAATCCTGGTCGGTAAAAAAAGAAAGAAAGAAAGAAATTTCCTCCCAGCAAACTAAATATGTAAAGCAAATTTAATAATCCTAATTCTAAATATATTATCCAAATGCTAGATAAAATTGAAATCATGAAAAAGTATACATTCACTGTCTTAGATATCAAATGGATAAAATATAGCCTGAAAATTTAGTTTATTAATGCTTGTATCGTGCACTTTATTTATTATGCCCCCCCCCCCCCCTCTCCCCTTTAGTGACAGAATTTACCATTTGCTATCCACTAATATATTTTCATTCCTTATGCCGCTATAACTCGTGACTGCTTAAAATATTTCTCTTCATTTTCAAAGATTTTTGAAGTTCATATTTTTGTCACACTGTGACTTACAATATAGTGGTTTTTTTGTCACATATGTGACGTGACGTACGTTACATAGCAGTGACATAACAGTGACGTCACATTTTTTCTTAATTGCCAGAAAAATATAATTTTACAGTAAATAACATGTTTTAAAGAATTTTCGTAATTTTTTAAAGTTTTCTAAGAAGTTCACATTTCAGTCACAATGTGACATCACTGAGTGGTGGCATTTTGGTCACAGATGTGACGTGACCACTGTGACTTACAGTGACGTCACAATGACGTCACTGTGACCATGCATGCTATGAGGGAAGAAATACACTGCCCAAAACAATTTAGTTTATTCTGATTTAAAATAGTCTTTTTCAAAATTCATAGGAGAAGACATTCCTCTCAAGGAAACATTCCATGTAAAAATAATGCAACACATTATATGTAGTATCTCTGTCGGTGTGGAAAATTACATTCAATTTATTTCTAAAGCTCCTAACACAAAAATACAATTACATGCATAAGTTATTATCTGAACGAGTAGAATGTATGCAGGGACGGCGAACCTATGGCACGCTTGCCACTTTTGGCACGCGAAAGAATAATTTTGGCACTCCATTGCTTGTGTCTCTAAATCAAAATAAAGTGAGATTACACAAAATTGCGACTTTTTTTCTAAATTCGATTAAATGGAAATGGAAAAATTTTAAATGCGGCATATTATATTCTAATCTAATTAATTACGACCTCAAAATTTTTCAAACAAAGACGATATTTGAAAACTATCGACGAGAATTTGTTATTAGATAATACTAAATTCTAATGATAAATTTATGGCAACTTTGAATTTATTTCAGAGTTATTCGAAGAAACTGGTATTTGCCACTTTAACAGTTTTTCTGCCTATCTATGCTTTCAAGGCAATGTTTTCACAAATGAATAATATCGAACCTCATACTGAAAGCACTTGTCAGATAAATCCGCTTTAATTTGCATTAAAATCAACCTGATATTAAGATGCAACAACAGAAATTAAATTACATAAGCATTAATTTTTTTAAATTAATTTCTAAAATATATTTGTTGTCATAATTATTATAGTGTAATGCCTACATGTATGTTCCTCATATTTTTAAAATATTAATAGAAAATTTAAAGTAATTTTAATCCGTTATTTTTCCACTTACTAAATTTGTTTTTTAATTGGCACGTCATGGTCAAGCACGTAAAATATTTTTTGTTCAAATTTTGCACGTTGCAACAAAAAGGTTCACCAACCGTGGTATAGGGTGTCCCTAAAGCCGCTATAAAATTAAAAAAAAATGTGTTCTGAATCCTTTTTTTTCTTTTTCAAGGTAATCAGATACAATACTTTCACTCCCTCTGACGGAAAGACGTGATTTAAAGCTTGAAAACACTGAAAAATCATAAAATTCAAAGCATCATAACTCTCTAGGTTTTTGTAGTGCATAATTTTTTTTAATTGTTTTTACTTGGGGAAGCGTGGGGGATTTTTTCTTAATAAAAAGGGCTGTAAACATTTTTTTAATTTCATAACTTTTACAAAAAATAATATTTTGATGTAAATAGCTTTAATGTGATGGAAAATGACATGTGAAAAATTTTGGCAATTGATAAATCTAAAATCAATAAATCTAACGCTTTAGGAATTAGCTATTGGCCAGCGATAAGAAGGAACACCCTGTATAATAAGTTATTTATATGAGAAAAACCGAAATGCTATTGCATGTCAAATATATAATAGCATTTTGGCTAAATGTGTGTCGGACCCGAATTCTCTCCTACTTTGGTACTGCAAAGATGGACGCATAAACTTACAGGGTGTCCCTCCTGAACTCATGAGTCAAACTGTAAGGGTTGATAGAGAACAGTGTAATAATCATATATAAGGAAAGGGCAGCTGACGTCACTGTCGGTCGAATTACTGTGGATCAGCAAGAACAATCTGTCCGTTCTTTATGACTCCTACCTGTACACATGAGTTAGGGAAATTTGATTGGTCTACGTTTAACAGGTCTCTGATATGATTGGCCTATGTCGCCAAGATTATTCCTGCAATGATCGTTATGACAAAAATGTAGCTGGTAGATTGGTTGACGGAAGTATTTGTTTGTAAACATGCCCTTTCCTTGCTGTATCGGAGTTTATGGGTGCAAGTGATCCGTTGAGGCACAAACACAGGAAAGAGACATGAAAAGAATGTTTATTGACAAGTGCAATGTTCACAATATGTTCAAAATTAAGTCAACCAACACTAATACATACCTGGCAGCGTCGATGGAGCGATTTGCGCACAGATTCAAAGATGCCAGGTATTTCACGCAACACGTGCAGCAGCAACGGATATTCGAGCTACGAGATCATAGACTTATAATATAACTGGACGCAGAAATAGTAACCTTTTTTTTAAGCACATATGCTTCCCACCATCACGTGATGGTGGGAGGATTGCGCGCCAAACCGGTTTTTCCCTCCGAAAACTGTTATTGGAATTGCCGCTCCCACCGAGACCGGTATGTCATATCCGGAGCTTGACAGCAGAAACAGAAAAATTTGCCAATAAAGGGATCATCGCCAAAAAACAACACCCTTCTGGCGGTAAAATCTCAGACATGCGTGCTTCAAGGTTCAGCGGATAGAACAAAGGGATTCGTTCTGTACTCAATTTCTCCTCCAAGGACGAGATCCTCCTGGAGTCGCATAAACGCGCACCTCGAATCCACCGCGTCCAAAAAAGTGCCATCTAGGTAATTGCGCACAGCAGTGCTAAAATGGGTTTGCACCCCATCATGCTGAAACCGCAGTCGCTTACGAATGGTGATTGGAACATCTTGAAGAAGTTATTGTAAAACCTCTTCCAGAAAGTTACGGTAACATCTGCCTGCCTCGGCGTACTGGACCAGTCCCTTGGCCCTCCCTATTTATTCTGCAGAGTCTTGTTTATGCGAGACTCTATTGACAATCTCGTCGCTTGAATATCCGCTGCTGTTGCCCGTGTGCGTGAAATACCTGGCATCTGATTCTATACGCCAATCGCTCCGAGACGCTGTCGATAAACATTCCTTTCAAGTCTTTTTCCCGTGTTTCCGCCTGAACGCTTCCCTTGAACCCATACATTCACATACTATAAATAATTATTACAGCGTCCTCTATCGACGCTTACAGTTTGACCCATGAGTTCGGGGACCCCCTGCATACTTACAGAACAATTCTTTAGTCATTCGAATGAATTGGTCGTCTAAATGTTCCAAATAATTTGCTTCACAAGAAGTTTGTGGCCACTACTATTACGTATGCACACATACAAAATAATACAGTGTGGTACCCATTATCCAGAATCCCCGTATCCGGAATTCTCTGAAAACTAGAATGCAAAATGATAAACGAAACATAATGGACAGTATTCTCGTGACGTCACAGTGGAAATCACGTGGTGTAAAAATAGCGGCTAGCGCGTTTGTTTACCTTATTGCGTCATTTGATGCAGCAGAAATACAGGTAAATGCATGCGTAAAATACTGCAGATTTATTTTGTACGAATTATTTTCGATCAATACTTATATACATATTAATTAAAATACATATATACGTATCAACTAAAATTTAAAATTTTTATTTTATAAATAAAATGAAAAATATGGACGCCATTACTTTAAAATATAGAAAAGAATTCATGTGTAACCTATACCTGCCCATGAAAAGGTCTGAAACTCCGTATGAAATAAAATATAAGCATACATTTTCTAAACACAATGCTTTTCGCTGGCGCAGTTATGAATGTTATTCCCAAGCAGACGAATTTTTGTAGCCTCGAACCCAAGGGGAGAATATGGTCCATTTGTATCATTTCAAAAATGTAAAAACTAAAGATGTATTTTACGTCAAGCATGGGACACAGCAGACAGGTATACACTCAACCATGGCTGATGCAATTTCTGGTCAATAACGTTATTTTTTGATGATGTGAATCAGCCGGAAGTTGAAGACTTTAATTTTTTTTACAAATAGAAGCATATTATTAGCAGAACTAGGCTGAAAGACTTTCATGTTCAGAAGTTCTATTGCTGGATCAAGAGGCAGTGAAAGATTTCCTAATTGCTGATGACGATACTCCTGTAAGTAGTCAGATGACTGGCAGTGAGATTTGTGACATAATGACAAATAATATGCCTAATAGAATGATGACCAGCAGAATGAGATGGGTGAAAAAATTTCAAATGAGCTACTGATATTTTTCAACTGAACAACTGATTTACGAAATGCAGCAAAGAAGCTACTTCCATGAATAGAAAATCGCGACAGGAATAGAAGCAATTAGTGTAAGAGACACGCTATAAGCAACCAACCTTAATAAAATGTTCCAAAAATCCATATCAAAGGATTCTGCTCTCAAATCTTAAAACTAAATTTTATATGTTGATGTAATAAAAAAAAAAAAAAAAAAAAAAAAAAAAAAAAATGATTTGTAATTTACAATGTTTTTTTATTTTTATTTTGTGTATATAAGGTATTAAATTAACAAATCTGTAATTAAGTATTTACATATATTACATGTTTCATACATTTCATATCGTTATTTTGTATAATTCTTAATACTTACAGTAAAGTATTCCATATTACGAAAATATTCCTTATCCGGAACATCTCAGGTCCCAAGCATTCTGGATAACAGATCCTTTACTGTAATAATAAAAGTAGAAGAAGAATCCATTTTACTAGTGATTAATACAAATGACTATTTTCGACTCCGGCAGTGACAAAAACGTCCGTCTCGGCAAATTATCTGCTAAATGCTACGATTTTTTTTATCCTCGCAAAATTCATTTCCCCCTACCTTCAAAAGTGGTCTCATTCCGTTCATCAGTTTTATCTACAGATGCCTCCAAACGGAGAAAATTACTTTATTAACGCCCTTATACACTATATGGCCAAAGATGACTTGCTATTTTAGACGTTTTGTTAAATATCTAGAAAACTATATGAGGAATTATCCTGAAACGCCAGGTGTGTAAACAGAATAGTATAATAGGTCATACATTTCCGTGAGGATTTTTTCCCGAAACTCCATAGGGGATCGTCAACAAAAAGAAAAAAAAACTAATATCTTTTGCATAACCCTGTTATGCAAATTATATTAAAGTTTTTATAAATTTTATTATAAATTATATTAAAGTTTTTATAAAAAGGTTCCCAAATTTTGCTTATAATTTGTAGAGTTCTTAATATTAAAAAAAAAGTAATTTTCAGAAAATATGACAAACAACATTGTACACAATAACTGCAATCAGAATTAAAAAATAATAAAAATTGTATTAAAAATGAGCACGTTTACTAAATAATGATTCACTGCGCATGCCCGAATGTAATACAGTAGTGCGAGGAATATTGTATATGCTATGATATATGGATACAGCCCCTCATCTTTTTGCTTCATTTTGGGAACAACGGATTTTGAGTTTATTCTATCAACGATAATTTTCAGAATTTTCAAGCTATGTTTTTGAGACTTTTACAAAAGTTGCTCTATACATTTAGCTAACACATTACGCACATTATATTTTGATTGCATTCGGGTATGCGCAGTGAAACATTATTTAGTAAACCTGCTCATTTTTCATGCAATTTTTACTATATTTTAATTCTAATTTCAGGGTATTGTGTACAATGTTGTTTGTCATATTTTATAAAAATAATTTTTTTTTTTATATTAAGAATTCTGAAAATTATAAGCAAAAAACTTTGAGACTGTTTTTATGAAAACCTGAATTTCTCTTCGAGTATACATGCTATCCTCATAAAAATGAACACAAATGATTACAACAAGCCACTTAATCATAATCTATAGTTTGAACGCTTTTGCTACATTAGTTTTGACAGTGTTATCAAAAAGATATTCTTTCTTTTTCAATTTGTTGGCAGTTCCCTATAGGGTTTCGGGAAAAAATCTTTTCAGAAATATATGACCTATACTATACTGTTTTCACACCTGGAGTTTCAGGTTAATTCCTCATGTATTTTTCTAGATATTTAACAAAACTTCTAAAATGGCAAGTGTCCGGTCACCTTTGGCCATATAGTGTATACAGGATGTCATTTCTTACCATTGACCAATAGCTGATTTCTAAACCGTTAGTTTTAAGAAGTATAATTGCAGTTACAAAAATGTCAGCTGTTGTTCTTCATCCCATCAAAAACTATTCACGTCAAAATAGCTATTGTCGTTTTTTTTTTTTTAGTTAGGAAATTTAAATTTTTATGCGGTCCCTGGCTCTTTTTAGAAGAAATTTCGCCATGTTCTAACAAGAAAAATGAAAAAAGATCATTTGTGTACTACCCAGACTTACCGAGTTATGATACTTTGAATTTTATGAATTTTCGGGGGTTTGTAGTACAGTACAAAGTCCGGAATCCTCGGGACTTTACGAAGTCCGAACTTCGGATTTTTCCGAACTTTGGGTTATCAAAGATATTGCTTTTCCTAATAAAAAGAAAAAGGAAATTCACTATTTAAAAATGCAGAATATGACGTTCATATATTAAAAATTGAATATAACAACAATTAATACTAAATTAAACAATCATTTTCATTAAATAAATCATAACAAAATAAAAAGTAAAACAAAAGCATTTATTTAAGGAAACTATATTATCCAACTGTGTTTTCCTTTTTTTTTTTTTTTTTTCTTTTTTTTTTTTTTTTTTTTTTTTTTGCATATGCAATAGATTTTTCAGAAAATGGTGTCAAAGTGGGCGTTTCGAACCGAACTCCCGCGCGAAAGAAGAATAACCATTCAAGGAATGGTGAAAAACGCCTTTGTCACGTGATCAAAATTGCTTCTAATTCAGTAGGTAATTTATTTATAAAAGAAATGGAAAACACAGTTCGATTCCAAATCGCTTCCCTAGCCTGCCTTCCAATTTTATATCTTTCTGTTAAAAATGAATTTGTAAATGTGTCAAAATGTTTTGCGCTTGTTGAGCTGAGCAGTTGTAACTTTCTTAACTATTGAACATTTTAGTTAATGTGGGCTGCTTTATTTACTTAAGTATATCATTAAGAAGTGTTTCTTTTATTCTGTACATAAACATGAATTAAGATTCAGAAATAAAGCTTCTTTGCTTTAGACATTTTTTGTTTCAACAATTTTGTGTTCTCACTTCTTTCTTGAAAACTGCCGCTGGAAAGTCTGAACTTTGGACATTTCCGAACTTTAGATCGTACTGTACTACAAACGGAAAAACGCGTTTTTAGTGCCGAAAATTTCAAAATATCATAACTCGGTAAATTTTGACCGTACGAGAATGGAATTTTTAACCATTTTCCTTAAAAGCATAGAAAACCTTTTTCTAAATATAGCGTATAGAACATAGAGACCGTATAAAATTTTTAAAAATCAAAACTTTTTTTTAAAAAGTAACTATTTTGACGTAAATGGCTTTTGATTTGTCGAAGAACATCTCAAATCATTTTTGAAATTTGAGCTATACCTCTAAAACTAACAGTTTAGGAATTGGCTATTGGTCAATTATAAGCAGGTACACTCTATATAGAAATATTATCTTTCTAATCCATCGTTATATTAAAATGTTTGACAAACTGTTGTGATACAATAAAAGCAAAACAAAACTGAATAATACCTTAAAATCAAGAAATGTGCAAGGCCTTTCGAGACTTTGTCTTTCTTCTTCAGGCGCAATGAAGACGTGCTACCACTTTGGAGACAGGAGTCAAGAATCTACGTTTTTTTTCATATTATTTTAACTTGAAGAAAAGATCCAAGAACTGTTAAAGTTCATTGCCATTTTTTTATGAATCATTCAATTTTAGTGAATATATTTTAGAATTATCTGGGTCTTGCTGCTGCCTTCAAAGTGCTAACACATCTTCTTTGCACTTAAAGAAAGACAATGTTCTTTAGAAAAGCCTTGTGCATTTTTTTAAATTTTTATGTTGTTGTTGAGAAGTTTCTTTTTAATTTCATCGTTATATGTTAAACAAAATCAATCAAATCCCATACCAGAACTCCATATGTTCTGGAATTTTATTTTACCCAATTTGCCGAAACACTTATGTGCTTAATTCTCCACACCTTTACTTTCTTTCATAAACATTTAAGTAGTACAATAATGTCATTACCCATGTAACAATAAATGTTAGTCCATTTGTCCATTGAGCACTTATTCCTTTATCTAGATAATAAAGTCCTGTTATAAGAAACAACTCTTCCGACAGTTCTAATTATAGGCGTCCAATTAGAATTAGCATTCCAGCTCGTGAATTGAAACCGAGGTATATTGCTTGAATGAGTTTTATTCGCCGACAAGCTGAGGGTTGAGTTAGAAAGTTGATCTATCATACCCGCACTTATTGTGCTTACACCAATGTTTTCTTTATAAGGATTTTGATCGTCATTGTCATCTTTTACATTTGTATCTAAATTATCACCATTTCTTATTAACATCCGCGGTTTTTTCGTATTATTTTCATTTGAAGATAAGATCCAAGAACTGCTATAGTTGGTTGGCGTTTCTTTTGAGGGGTTATTCAATTTTAGTGAATATGTTTTGGGATTGATTGTTATAGGTTTATTCCACAGTTTATCGTCCTCTTTGTAATCTACATGTGGTTTATCTTGATTCTGTAATTGTTTCATTACATCGGAAAAAGATAAAATACGCAATGTTTCATTACCTACTTTCATTTCCTTCGCATTTTCTGATTTCTCAGTGCTTGTACGATTTTTATTTTCTCTTATCTCTTTATTTTTTGTGTCTGAATCTTTAGTTATTGCTGATAAATGTTTAGATGCCCCATCTGCAGTAAAATTATTTGCAACTAGAATACTTGACGATGTATTTAAGCTAGATTCATCCGCTTTATCTTGAAAATGCGTTACGTTTTTAATATTATCGCTTTTGTTCAGATATGACACATTTTTGCTGTTAAGTCTTTTGAACGTTGTGACAGGAATCCAACCAGAGGCAGAAAAATTTCTTGAAATAAAAGGAGAACTCCATATTTCTCTTATGACTGATTCAATTGTTGTTGTATCATGTTTTAAATTTGTTTCATAAATAGCATCACTTCTTTTTAAAAATCTATCTTGATTTATTTCCAATGTAGAGCTGTTTTGTTTTACTTTTATAGTATTTTGTAAAGAAAGCTTTTGGATGTTCGAATTCGCATTATTTGTCTTATCAACTTTATCATCTCGGACTGTTGTATCTGCCTGTGATATAAAAGGTTTATCGATATTTTTTGAAGTATCATTTAATATTTTACCATTTTTAATAATTATATACGACCTGTCCACTCTGTCTATTATTTTCTTTTGTCTATCCTTGTGTTTATATGAACGTTTGTTTCTGGTGCTCTTAGGAGGAATATATATTAAACGGTTAAAACTTGCTTCTGGTGCATGGATCGTTAGTGGATCGATATCAATAACCTCAGCATGATTAGCAATTCGCATATTTTGATTATTCTTAGATATACCTGAATTCCGGTTAGTCATCCTTCGACCTTTGAAATTTCGGCTTTCATCTGAAAAAAAGCTATCTTCACTACCCCAGTCACTTTTGTTTCTATTCCTCTCCTCTCTTGAAGAACTTCCTTTATCCTTGTGTCCTTTTCTTTCATTTCTCCAATTTCCTACTTTTGGAAAATTTCTCATTCCTTGGTCTTTATCATCCCATATTTTATCACTATTCCATTTTGATTTGTCATCGGCGCTTCTCCCTTTCGAGGGGTCACCTTTATCATCATTCCAATCACTGTTTTTCAATGAAGTTCTTTTATTACTTCCACCTGTCTGCGAACCATTTACTCGATTTTTAAGATCTGGGCGTAAAGTTATAGGAGTCCAGCCGTTTGCAAGTTTACCATCATCGCTTATTTGAGCACTCCACATAATACTTTTAATATCTGAATCGCTTTCACTTCTGGCAGAGTTCTTCCGTGGCTTTTCTGATTTGCTCTGATCATTGACATTTGGAGATGCAGACTCGGGAGCTCTACTTCCCTTAATATCTTTTGATGATCCCCAATAGTTATTTAGATTCGGTTTTTGAGAAGCGCGGCCATAACCACTTAATATGCTATCTGTTTGTCCATTCATTGGCCAAGATGCTGTGTCCGTTTTCTCATTTCGCTGGTTATATCTGCCTCCTTGAGATTGATATGGATTTCTGTCCTCTACTTTTATATCTTTAGTAAGTGTTATACGATCATTCCAAGATCCGTTTTCCCAATCTGTCATTTTACTTCTAGCGCTTCCACCATTATCACTTCTAGAAGTCCTTTGTGGGAAATCTGTTCCTTTTGAATTATTTGGTATTCGAGAACGAGTTCGTTTTTCATTTCCTTCTAACCATTCTCCCGAATCCATGAATTCAGATTTCAACTGAGGATATTTCATTCTGGGTTTAGAGGAAATGCCTTTATCTTGTTTTTGGTGTGGTCTATTGATAGTTATCTGTGGTTCTTCATCATCATTCCATTTATTTCGATCACTTGGACTTCCTGATTTTGTCGATGTTGAAGGTGCTCTGGCTTTATTGAGATTAGAATTACCTTTAAAGTTCATACGATTCAAGGCATGGTCAGAAGACCAACTATCCGACCTGGGTGATTTAGCTGGCCATACATCGTCTTCTTCTTCGTCTGTCCAACCAGGATGCTTTTGAGATGGTCTTGTTGGAAGTTCTTTACCTTTTGTAGCGTATCCCTTATTTTGATCTATTTTTGTCATTGACGACCAATCGGGTATGTTGTCTGATTTAATATCTATACCAGGAGATATACCCTTTTTCTTATTAGATGTGCTTTTCATATTCCACTCTTTGCTTTGAGGTTTATTACTAGATTGATCATCCCAGTTCCAAGCGCTTTCTTCTGTATACCAGTCATTTCTACTTCTCATTGTGTCATCTGCATCTCTAACTGCAGGTTTTCTCCATTCTTTGTCACCCTTTTGGTTTTCCATAATCCATTTTGGCTCTGAATCTGTTCCCCAATTATTTTCTTCATCTTTTGACCAAAATGCTTTATCATTTTTCGAAGTTTGAGAATGTTTATCTTTTGTGCTAGATGGTGGTAAAGAAGATTTATTTTGTTCTGAATCAGATTTCCTGTCATTTCTTCTGGAAACCATTTTATCATCTGACCAGCTAGTATCACTTGGTTTCATAAGCGACCATCCGCCCTTGGGATTTTTGTTCATAAAATAAGTTTTGAGTTCCTTTTTTATCATGCTCCATACATCTGGCACTGATTTGCCTTTTACATCAATCATAGAGTTGGGAGACCGAGCTTTGTGCTGTCCATCAGGCAATTTTCGATCAAAATCTTGTTGCCATGATACTGATGGTTGATTATCTCTATCAGAACTCTGTTTATTTTTGTTTCTACCTGGCCAATCACCTGTTCTGCCCACAAAACTAGGCTGCAAACCTTTATTTGTGTTGCTCATACCTGTGTTTGTTTTGTCGTTTAACCAATGATTGTTTAGTTCTGAATTCCACGTATTTCTATCAGGTGCAGCCATTGAGTTTTTCTTATTTTGTTGTTCCTTTTCAGACCAACCCCATTCTTCCGACTTAGGGTTATCCGAATGGGGTTCTTCATGTCGAGGAATACCCATCCAATTACTTTTAGATAACCTTCTCTGTGAAGACCAGTCATCATAATCTTGATCTGCATTTCTATTAGCCCCATCAGTCCATTGATTGTGCATGTTTGAATTTCTGTTTGGATTCTGATATTCTGACATCCAGGAATTTCGATTTGTTTGAGAATTTTCAAAATTATTTGACCTCTTTCTTGCATCTTCTGCTAGTCTATCTTCATCTTCACCTGTTTCATCTAAAATTACATCTTGATCTATTTCATCTGAAATTACATCTGGTGTATTATAATCATTTGAATCTCTTTTATTTGAAAGACTCTCAGATCTGTCTTTTCTTCTTTGAGTAGCCTGTAGCCAGTCACTTCTCTCAGTCTGTAAATCAGGAAAACTGATAGTCTTGGGGGAACCCTGCACATTCTGTGGTCGCATTCTGTTGTACTCTGGGATTAGAGTATCTTCCATGTGCATCTTTTTACTTTCAGCTTCTGAATTTAAATCAAAGTTTTGATAAAAATTTGTTCGATATCTTTTTGGTAAGATTTTCTGATGTAGGTATTCTGAACTAATTCTGGCCTGATCTTGATAGTTGGAATTTTTTGAGTCTGCATTTTCCTCATACATCTGTTTACCACTTGAATATATGTTTTGCTCTTTATCTCTTTTCATGCTGTTAATTCCTTGATTTTTGTTTGATTGTGGTTGACTTAGCCAATTTCTTACTAGATTTATCCAATACCGCTGATCTGCCGATCCCAATCTTGAATTAGAATTCATTACAAGATGCGATGTTTTCGGATCAAATGCTGCATTTTCATCTTGTGAATTCCTAACAAAATTAAAATTTTTTAGAACAAATCTTTTATCATCAGAAGAGCTAGTGCAGCTTCTTCTTTTAACTGTTTTTTCTTTAGTTATAGATCCTATATCTATAATAACGCTCCATCCCTTTACTAAAATTTTATCATCCTCCGTATTTTCATTGCAGTTTGGTCCAGAATCGTACTTTAGAGTCCACTGTTCTGATGGTGAAAATTCTAAAATACTTTTATGCTGGTAGTCATCCTGACTTTGTGCATATGAACTTTCACTTGTCAAAAACATAGAAGATGGGAGATTTTCAAAATCTGTGTTATTTCCAAATTCTCGCATCGAGGTTTTGTTTAAACTTTTTAAAAGTTTTATGCATATTGTTTTACAATTCTTTTCAGTTTCTGAATGCATATGGGAATTATTTTTTAAGTTTGTTTGAGTTTTAGCTAAGTTTTCTAGATCGGAATTAGGGAAATTACTCGTTTCATTATATTCTTGGAATTTTTCTTCAGTTGTTGCCAAAGAAAAATTATTCTCTGTATATTTTTTTGCTTGATCAATATTGGATTCTTCAGATAGTTCAAATTCCATTGATTTGTTCATTAAATGGGTTTCAGGGTCTGAACTATCGTCTTTGAAAATAATTTGAGGAATTTCAGTGCTTTGAAGAGCTGATTTCTTGAAATCATTTAGTGTCTGCATGTGTCCTGTTTCATTTTTAGAGTTACCTGCAGCTTTAGCTGCCCTTAATTCAAATAAACTGTTCCAGTCTAACCTTCTATCCAGAATGTTTCTTTTAGCTGGAATCCACATAATTCGACTTCTGCTTTTCTGCTCATTGCTCTTTTTTCTATACATAGCATCATTAGCTGAATGTTTCTCAAGAGTGGAAGTTTCCTTTTCGTCTTTAAACTGGATTTTTCGAATCCTTTTAAAACCAGGTAAACGTTTCCATTGTAATTTGCTATTACCGGATTTGGAATGAATAGTTACAGAAACAGAAATGTGCGTATCATTTCCAATGATAAATCTATTTTCTTGACTGAATGGTTTACTCAAAGGTAGAATTGTTGGTGTTTGTTGTTTCTCTATGATGACATTTGATTTTGAATTGTCATTTACAATCCCCTCATTTGTCAAAACTTCTGTGTTCAGCTTTGAAGGATATTCATTTTGAAGATATGAACCAAAGTCGTCTTCAAATTTATCGTCTTTGGTATCTATTTTTCCAGGTTTCATCTCAGGCAAACTTATGTTTTTAGTTTTAATTGCTGAATGTGTATCCATGATCGTCGAAAGAGACCCAGGTGTAGTGTTTGTTTCATTATGTGATATATTACTGTGATCTAATTTCAATTCTGCAGGAGCACTCCCATTGGTTAGCACTTCTATTCTAGATAAGTTCGAAGAATTGAAAGAGCTATTTAAAACTGCCGATAAAGTAGTTGGTGGTGCATCACTAACATTAATATTTTCCGTTGCAATATCTATAGTTTTAGGCGTCGATTGTTCGTGAAAGCCATCTAAACTAGTTTTTGTTGTATTTTCTGATAATACAATATCAAAATTTCCCGTGGAACTCATTGCTTGTAATGCCAGCGGAGTTCTAATCACTGGAAAAGCAGTGACAACATTTTCAGCAGCTTCACGTTTAGTAGTTATAACATTCCTGATTTTTTCGAATTTCTTATTCCTCATACCTAACATGAATAAATTTTTTATGGGTGATTTGGAAAGTTTTATAGAGTCTGTGTTTCTCATCCTATTTTTTATGTTATGAATCTTCATATTGACTTTATCTAAACCCATCATCTGATACATGTCGTTATTCTGAAGTTTGTTCATTCTTTTCACGGTGTCCTTCATGAATGTAGACCCGGTAGATGTATCGTATTTGTTGTTCAGATAGTAGAGTGTCGGAGTATCTTCACAATTGAAATTGAACCACCAGTCGCAAATAAGGCTTATTTGATTGAATACAGTTCCCAGTGGACACAGAAAGGAATCTTGTCGATCATCTTCTTGGCAAATATGAAATACCTAGAAAAGATAAAAGCACTTTTATTGAATACAACTCAATGAAAATTTTACAATAAAAAGATACAGTAGCCTCATTATATTGCATAGCGTTATATCGCTCATTCGGATATATCATTCTATTTTCATGTCTTTAAAAAAAAAAAAAAAAAAAAAAAAAAAAAAAAAAAAAAAAAAGGGTTTTACATTAACTGCACTTTAAGAAACTTGATGTACTCGAATACAAGGTACAAAGTAAAGCCCGATGTACTCAAATAACTCTTGAACTAATCAAGTTATAATTGTGGAACAAGTGTCTACGTACAGTAAAGCGACTTTTCACTATGATATGAGATTGACGCCAGCGCTCCCAGTGGAGAAATTTGGAAGTTATCGACCCTATATCGAAAATTATTTAGAGAGAAAAAAAAGTGAATTATAAAAGTGAATAGCCCTCGATTTCATATGAAATGACGTCTTGCATGTTAATATATCTATAAATAGTGAAATAAAAAATTTACAAAACAAATTTATTATAACATATGTTGATAAATCACCTAACAATTATGCTTTCATTTGCAAATATTATTACTCACAGCTAATTTCTAATGCCATAAATACTAGTTCAATTAAAAAAAAACTAATCTTGATACTATCATTAATAATCGACATGTAATAAAATATTATAAAGTACTAAAAATTAAAAATTACAACTATAATTATCCGTATAGTGTTGTTATACCTAAATTCCATAAAACTCCATTAAAATTTCGGACAGTAACCATTGGATGTAATAGATATAACAACAATGCTGGTAACTTTCTTTTAACAATTCTCACTAAACTGCTTGATTATACAAAACAAAATGATAATTTATATAGCATAAAAAATAGTTTTCAACTTGTAAATAATATAAAAAATTTAAATAACATAAAATATATAAAAACCTATGACTTTAATGATTTATTTAACCCTCTGTCTACCAGAAGGGTCCAATGGACCCGACATGTACATTCAAAATATTTATTCAAACCAGAAATTTCTTCAAAACAAACTAAATGTACAAATCAGACAATAATAAGTTAAATAAACAAATTAAATAGTTTTAAGTAAAAATTCTGGTGTAGAATGTTTTTATAAAACTTGAGTAAAATTTCCGGTAGTTCTAGGGTTAATAACATTGATATCACAGATATGTTTAAAATTATCAATTTATTATTCAAAGAATGTAGGAATTCTCTAAATTTAATGACTAATATTTCTTTATCTTACTTTAAAATATTAACTAGATTTATTCTTCATCATAATTATATTATTTTTAATTACACTATATATCAACAAAGATGTGGTTGCCGCAGGGGGGAATTGTATCTTCGATTCTTGCCGAGCTCTATTTTTATTATTATGAACGTAAATCATCTATTGTTGATTGCAATTTGTACTGCTACATTGATGACATAATTGTGTTTCATTATAATAGTCAATCAAGTTATTTATTACCTATAAAATATCATAAAAATTTTAATTATAGTAATAATGGTATGATAAATAATGAAATAAATTTCTTAGATTTAAAATTAGTTCTTTGTGATAATCATAAAATACTTTGTGACATATATGATAAACGAATAGATTTCCCATTTAATGTTAATTTATTCACGAATTATAACTCATGTCTTCATTTATGTCAACATTTTACTTAACGTCGCTCACAGAATTAATAATCTTTGTTCTAATAAATTTAAAAAATGTTGATCAACAAGCAATAAAAACGCCTATCCATCATTTCTTGGTAAATCCATTTTACATACATAATTAAACATTCAATATATATTTATGCTATTTTACAATTTTCGTTTTTGGATACAATTAGCATTTAACTTTGCCGCAAATACTGAATGTTATGTAATTTTTTTATTATTATTCTCTTCCTGATTTTTGACTATAAGTGTGATAATATGACTCCTACATACTGGTAATTTAAGGGGGAAAGTAAGCATTAATTATTGTGCGCTTGCTGCAATAATGGTGTTATTTAGGACTTTTTATCTTACTGTATTTATTTATTTATTTGTTTTACTATATAATACTGGGGTCGTAATTCATTGGCTATTTTTTATATTATACTAGGGGGCCCTGCCCCCTGCAAGCTATGCTCGCCAACCCCCATTCAGACACCGCAGAATCTAAAATCACGCTAATTTGATCGGCTTTTAAAAGATTAGAGAAGATTGAATTATAATGAAAAAACCTGTAGCGATCTCCCTGCAAACGGATTTTCATTCAATTTCCTGTTATTGCAAAAAATTAAGGCCGAATCAGTTGCTGTTAAGACATCCAATGGTTGTTTTCGTGTTTGATTAAAGAAGATCAGTTAAACATTTGAAAAGAAGGTAAAATAAAATAAATTAAGTAAACAGAGTCTTTGCCGACCGGTATTTTTTAACAGCGTTATAAAACGATTGATATAATGCAATTTACTACAATTACTACAATTTACTGCTTTATCCCCTTCAAGGACGGTGGTTCATTTTTGGACCACTTAATTTTAATTCTTAAATGCCACATTGGCACCAGAATATTGGAATGAAAATTTTTCTTTTATTAAGTAAGTGAACAAAAGCATTTTCATATTTCGAAATTTGTTTGTAAATTCCGGTGCCATTCACTGATTTCAACATTTTATGAATAGAAGTACCTTGCCCCTGAAAGGGTTAAACGCATATTAATGTATTTATTATTTTAAAGTTTCCTTTCTCTTTTAATATTCACGGTAAATACAATTTTCAAGACATAATTTTCAATATTTTCCTGCTTTTAACACGTAACTCATTTAATAGTAATTTTAAAGGTTTTTTTTTCTGTTTTTAATAGTCATGTGTAAATAAATTTGTAAT
Source organism: Maratus speciosus (assembly GCA_963932465.1). NCBI lineage: Eukaryota > Metazoa > Arthropoda > Arachnida > Araneae > Salticidae > Maratus > Maratus speciosus. Next base: position 431,423,329 of record OZ010792.1, read on the forward strand.
TGTTAGGAAATATTATTCTTTGCACTGTTTATAGAATTGAACACAATCTCTATAATAATAGCCTAAGTCATGTGACTATCCTCAACAGTTCCTTAACTTTTCATAAGAAAGGTTTCCATTTTGATTATTAAAGTTATTAATCAATTAAAGTTAGTTATTTGATTTTGAAGTTATTTTTTCGAATAAAACTATATAAAAGTTGCCATGATCACAAAGAATTCTTGGTACTTTTACGTTAGCCGGGTTCAAATCTCGCCAATAGCTTTTTTTGGTACTTTTCCGTTATACGGACACCATGCCAAAATGTATGCTAATGCACCAATTATTTCAACTCTGATCGTGAAAAGGATTATTTGTACTACTTAGTTATCCCGTTGACCAAAAATCTATCGCCAAAATATAAGATTAACCCCTTGGGGACGAGCGGCACGTATACGTGCCGCATGAAGTGCTCAGAATCTTGGTTTTTCCTCACCAGTAAAATTTTACTGTAAAATTTGCCTTATTTAATCAGCGCATTTTATCGATTCAAGAAGACACAAATTTCTGTTTTTAAAAAACGGTGACAAAAGATTAAAAATTTCGCAAAAGGCTCCCGTCCCAAAGGGGTTAAATGACAATAATGGTTGATCGTAAATGTCACATTCACTTGACTTTAAGGGGGTCCGGGACACATTTTCAAAAAAATTTTATTTATTAAGTTAAAATTTTGAATTTTTTTGTGATGGTTAACCATATCATTTGTAAACAAAATCAAATGATAAAACTTCTCATAGCTTAAAAAAAAAAAAATTAATTTAAAATTTATGAAAAAAGTGGTTTAATTTAATATCGTTATAACTCGAAATATTATTTGTAGAATTTAAATTGTTTTTCATTTAAATAAAAAGAAATATATATATTTTAATTTAGAGCCAGCATTTTAAAAAATATTAATTTTTTAAAAAATTAAAAATATTTAACGAAAAAATTACAAAAAAAGTGGTGCAACTTAAAAAAAAATAAATAAAAAAAAATCATATTTTCAAAATAAAATATTTTTTTCAAATATGCTGGCTCAAAAGTAAAGTAAAATAATTGAAAAAGATATGTTCCGAGTTTCAACCCTGTATCTTTAACGGTTCTCGAGTTATAAGAATTTAAATATGAGAAATGGTGAAAAAACCTATCATGAAGAAAAACGCAATTTCACACGAACTCGTTTCCTTGACAACCATAGCTTGAAAGGCAGATTTTGAAAACAAACCAAAACGAAAAAATTAATATTTCCTGTTCTAATTAAGATAGCAATATGATTTAAACATAATTTTAAGCAGAAAACGGCAAAGCAATTTTTAACCCAATTAAAAAAAAAATTGAAAATTTGAAGATTTTTGTGTCCGGGACCCCCTTAAGCAAGTTACACCTGTTTACGTCATCAAGTGATTTTTATTTCGACGTTTTATTTGTATTTTTATTAATGTTATACTAATTTCTTTGTTCTTTCGTTATTTAAAATAAAAATTATGTCAATTTGTATAATTTGGCGAAATTGGTCGACGGGATAACTAAGTAGTACCGGATTTGTATTGTAAACCATGCGAAACATTGTGATTTGCTATTATTTGCTATACTTTATTGTATAACAGTTATTTCTTCACTTATTTTAAGTATATATTTGTGATTTAGTAAAATAGTTCGTAAAAGTCTGTAGTTTCCAAATGGATACTTGTTAGTTATCCCGTCTTCCAAATTACTGCCGCCAAATTGTAAGATTAAATGCCAATAATGGTTGATCGTAAATGTCACATTCATTTGACTTTAAGCAAGTTACACGTGTTTACGTCACCAAGTGATTTTTATTTCGACGTTTTATTCATATTTTTATTAATGTTATACTAATTTATTTGTTCTTCCGTTATTTAAAATAAAAATTATGTCAGTTTGGCGATTTATATAATTTGGCGAAATTGGTCGACGGGATAACTAACAAGTACCTCCAAATGTTATATTTTTAAAAGGCTTACTTTACTATCGACAGTGTTTTTTATTTTATTTTTCAAATGTTTCAATTCACGTGATTTTCATTTTGCGCCAACTATTACGCTTGGCGACAATGGTGCCCGTATAACGGAAACGTACCATTTTTTTAACTCGAATGTTAGCATTTTTTTTTTTTTTTCGAGCGGTAATTTAAAACGGTACTACTTGGTTATCCCTATGACCAAAAATCTATCGCCAGACTATATAAGATTAAATGCCAATAATGGTTAATCGTAAATGTCACATTCACTTGACTGTAAAGAAGTTACATGTGTTTACGCCATCGAGTGATTTTTATTTCGACGCTTTATTTGTATTTGTAGTTTTATACTAATTTATTTATTCTTTCGTTATTTAAAATAAAAATTACATCAACTTGTATAATTTGGCGAGTGATTTGGCGATTTATATAATTTGGCGATATTGGTCATTTGTTTTGAATTTGAAATTAAATGTCATGATTTCTTGCATTACTTAATATTTAACACAGATATCATATAAATGTTTTGCGTGATTTTTTTTTTTACGACAATTTGGCGAAAACCTCGTTTTCGAATACCAATGACAGTATTTATTTTAAATTATTTTCTATTGCTTTAAATTATTTTCTATTATTTTTAAAATGAAATAACAATAAATAAATAAAATTAATTAATAACTATAGAACAAAGCAATTTGTAACTTTTTTTTAAGTAAAAAGAAAATAAATGTAAATAAACATTTATTAATGAATAAGCAACAATAGCCGGGTTACCGTGTTAGGCAAAATAACGCCATTTTGGCGCCAATTAGGTACCCCGGTGCGAATATGACATCTGAGCCTAATATTTTTCTTTTCGTTTCGCTCAAAAAAAAAAAAAAAAAAAAGAGAGAAAGAAGTAAGAAAGCCATTAATTTTAAATGTTTCAGTTTTAAAGGAAAGTTTTGTATTAAATCAAATGATAACGAAATACCAAAAAAAGCATTTTTCTTAGGGAGATTTAAGGGAGACCAAACCGGATTTAAGGAAGGCCAAACTGGTCGCCAAATTAATTTAAATTGTAACCTTTTCTGAAATCTGAAAAAAAAAAAATATCTGTTATGATTGAAATTTGAGTTGCCATCATCAGAAAAAAGTATTTAAAATTAGAAAAAAATTAATATTTCGAAAACTAATTCGAATTTTAAAATTCTAATACCAGTTTTGAGATCTGTGGATGAATATGGATTTTTGGTATTAATTTCATCGCAAAGTATTCCATATTTTAGGAGAAATCGCCGTGAAACATAATCAGTTGTTTAATCAGTCGTTTCATAGAATCGTTGCATAAATTCGTTTCAATTCAGTCGTTTCATAAATTCGTTTAGGATTTTATATATATAGGGTAGATATATTTATAAATACTTTATAAGATTATATTTTATTATTTAAATTGCTAAAAGATGGCAGCATTAAAAAATGGTTTTAAGCTGCCTAGGTCGGCAAATATTTAGTTTTCAAAAACTCTCACTAGGTCTGAGCTATTTCATCCGCATATTTCCCCCTGGATTGAGGGTATTTGGTGTTTTTCATGATTAAAAAAAATGCTTGGAAAATGTGTATTTTAGTATAATTTTTTTATTATAAACTTCACACTGTTCTTATTTATAATTAAGAAATTACTTAAATCTAATAAAAATTAATATTTAATGAGAAATTATTGAAAAAAGCATGTTTTATATTTTAGAAAAAAGTTTCGCAAAAGAAAACACCATATTTTTAACAGAAAATTATACATAGAATTGAATAAAAAGTTACCCAAATGTTGTACAAAGATCTGAAAATAGGTTTTACTTGTATATAAACGTTATTTAGTATAATTTGCTTTTGTGTAGTAAATTTCAAAGCTCTGATTTGCACAAAGAGCAACACCACAAGGTTCACAATAAGTTCGAATTAGCTCTGATTCTAGATATTTTCATATACTTACTTCTGTTTAGTGCTGTAATATATATATATATATATATTCAAAATAAAAGTTTCGAGGATATAATATCGGAAAAGACTGCGAACGTATATAGTCGGTAATTTTATAGCTCAGAGAGTTAAAAGTTGACCCGGAGAGACTCGGGCTTAGTTCGCTTCATCGAAACAGGCAACCCGAATGACATTCGGGCTTAGACCTCAAAGTGTTAACCAACTTAACTTTATTACTTTCTTCTATCTTTACAAGAAGCAAGTATTGGATTCGTGAAAATTTTCGAATTCCGGTTTTTGGCGGGTTTACACGTTTTAGGAGTCCGAGATCCCGAAAAACATGTTTTTACAAAATGTCTGCCTGTGAGTCTGTCTGTCTGTGAGTCTGTCCGTCTGTCTTTGTGTGACACAAATTTTATGGGCACTCTATCTCAACAACAAATGAACAGAATTTAATAAAACTTTAGATTCAGTTAGTAACTGATATAAAGTGGTGCTGATTACTTTTTGGTATAAATTGCCCAATAGGTGACGCTGCTATGCGAGATTTTTACACGATTTCAGCAATCTCAAGAACTAATGCACGGATGTTTATGAAACTTCAGATTCAGTTAGTCCTTGATATAATTTGCTTCTGATTACTTTTTGGTGCAAATTGCCCAAGAGATGGCGCTGCTATACTGTATTATTCATGATTATTGCAATAGCTCTATCTCAAGTATTAATGCACGAATTTTCATCAAACTTCAGATTCTATTAGTTCCCCTGATATAAATTATTGCTGTTTAGTTTTTGGTGTTAATCGCCCAACAGATGGCACTGCTATGCTGCATTTTTCACGATTTCCGCAATAGCTGTATCTCGAGAACTAATGCATGAATTTTCGTCAAACATAAGATTGAGTTTGTCACCGATATAAATTGGTCCTGATTAGGTTTTGGTGTAAATCGCCCAATAAATGGCGCTGCTATCCAGAATATTTTACCATTTCTGCAATAGCTCTATCTCAAAAACTAATGCACGGATTTTCACCAAACTTCAGGTTCGGTTAGAAGTTGACATAAGTTGTTACTGTTTAGTTTTTGTTGTAAATCCCGTAACCGATGGCGCTGCTATGCCGCATTTTTTAGGAAGTATTAGCATGTATGAGACAGAAGAAAGTTTTGGGACTGCCACATCCGACTAGTATAAATTTTGTATTCAACATAAAATGAACTAGTCGGATGTACCAATCCCAAAACTTTCTTCTATCTCATACATGTTAATACTGGAAAATTCGCTCTCACAAAATTACACGGCAATCTATGCCCATCATGAGGATTCTAAAGATATGAAATTCCGTGCATTAGGTCTTGAGATATGGCTATCTCGGAAATCATGTAAATTCAGCATAGCAGCGCCACCTATTGGGTACACCAAAAATCCCCAAGAAACTACTTATGTCAAAGTCTAACTGAATCTGAAGTTTGGGGAAAATCCGTATATGAGTTTTGGAGATAGAATTATTGCAAAAATTATGAAAATTCCAGCATAGCAGCGCCACCTAATGGACGATTAACACTGAAACCTAATCAGCAACAACTTGTGTTAACATCTAACTAAATCTGAAGTTAGATGAAAATTCGTGCATTAGTTTTTGAGATAGAGCTATTGTGGGAATCGTTCAAAATGCAGCACAGCAACGCCACCTGTTGAGCGATTTACACCAACACGTAATCAGCATCAAGTCATATCAAGGACTAACTGAATCTGAAGTTTCATGAAAATCCGTGCATTAGTTCTTGAGATAGAGTCATTGCGGAAATCGTAAAAAATGCAGCATAGCAGCGCCACCTGTTGAGCAATTTACACCAACACGTAATCAGCATCAAGTCATATCAAGGACTAACTGAATCTGAAGTTTCATGAAAATCCGTGCATTAGTTCTTGAGATAGAGTCATTGCGGAAATCGTAAAAAATGCAGCATAGCAGCGCCACCTGTTGAGCAATTTACACCAACACGTAATCAGCATTAAGTCATATCAGGGACTAACTGAATCTGAAGTTTCGTGAAAATCCGTGCATTAGTTCTTGAGATAGAGCCATTGCGTAAATCGTAAAAAATGCAGCACAGCAGCGCCACCTGTTGAGTGATTTGTACCAAAAACTAATCAGCATCAATTTGTATCAGGGACTAACTGGCTATGAATTTTTATTAAATTCCGTGCATTAGTTCTTGAGATAGAGCGCCCACAAAATTTGTGTCACACACAGACAGACGGACAGACAGACAGACTCACAGACAGACATTTTGTAAAAACATGTTTTTCGGGTTCTCTGACTCCTAAAACGTGTAAATCCGTCGAAAACCGGAATTCGAAAATTTTCATGAATCCAATACTTTCTTCTTGTAAAGATAGAAGAAAGTAAAAATTGTCTTTTCGTTGACATACTTCAGTTTAGCACCAAAGTGCGGTATCTTAGGTTAATCTTTCGCAATCAGACAAATGGTGTATTTGAGCAAATGTGATTTAGCGCAAGAGTGTTTATACATGTATACCTTAAATGGTATTCAATTATTGACGACGACTCATAAACGATCAACCTTGAGTCTACAAGAGTCGGATGTATGTGTGGAACCAAACCGAGCATGTCTGCTGGTGTGGAGAGGGCTGCAAAGTGGACCAAAGTCGAGTGCACATTTTTAAGGACGACGACAGAAAATTCTGTAATGAAAGAAATAGTTTGTCGCAAAATTTCTAAATTAGCATGTGAAACTTAAGTGTTTTAAAAGCAGAAAATTGCAATACCTGGCAATCTTTCATTCAAATAACATTAACCGCTCGATTTCAGAGAACCATTGAAGTAGGGCCCATTTCTGTCACACGACAATATTTGCATGCTAATGTTAAGCCATTGGAGGCGTTCTTAGAAAAATGTTCATTTGCATTTCAATATTTTAAAATTGTTATATATGTATATATATATATTGCATAGGATATCTGAAGTCGATGTCTAATGTCGTATCTTTGCACTTTTTCTGATTTTGGTTGCAGTTTATTTCTGAGGACACTTTCAATTTTGCAACCAACCAATTAATTTTTTGAGATTTTTTTCCCTAATGTTTATTATTATTATTATTATTATTATTATTATTATAAGATATCTGAGATCGATATTTAACGTTGCAGCTTTGTGCCTTTTTGATTTTGATTGCAATTTCAATCTTAGGACGCTTTCAATTTCGGAAAAAATTGGTTGGTTCGTTTCAAAGTGAAAGTGTTCTCAAAACAAAACTTCAACCAAAATAGAAAAAATATAAAAGTACAACGTTAGACTTCGACCTCAGATATCCTATTTAAAAAAAAAAAATCATTTAAAAATATTGAAAAGCAAACGAGAAATTCGCAAAGAACGTTTCCATTAATTTAACATTAGTTTGCGAATTTCGGCGGTTGACTAAAACGGGATCTTAAAAATGGTTTGCCACTTTATATTAACAGACGCAGGCGAGTTATAACTAATAATTTTCAGTCACAATAAATAAAACATCAAAGAGTACTTACCTGGCACTGAGCTTCTACATCACCGTAAAATCCTGGACTCGGTTGCGTTTCACATCTAAAAGAAGTTTCTGGAACGCTTTGATAAAGAGCATAGTCTACTCCAGGTGTACCAGGTATAGTTGACTTAAGTTGCTTTAGCATAAAATCTTCAGCATCTTGTTCGTCGAAATTCCTACTATCTTCCGATGGATCGTCGTGATTATGATTGAAGCTTCGACCTCCTCTACTGTCATCATAATAGTCCAAGTTAGGATAATCTCTGTCCTCGTAATCAGGATAATTTGTATCGTAATCATCAGAACTCGAACTGATGGCATTTTTTGTAGCGTTATTCTAGGGATGATAATCAAGAAATAAATGTCAGTTTATTAATTTAACTAAATTATTTTAATTGATAAATAAATTACACAACATGTAATTTTCCTCCTGAGTACAAAAGTGTCCACGCCATGATTCGAAACAGAAAGCTTTTGGCTTAAGCTGCCAATGTTCTGCCAACTGAACTATCTCGGACAAATCTGGTGAACACAATTCATCTAGAGAACCTTGTTTATTATGACATTTAACACAATTATTTAGTCAGGAAGTGTAAGTGTAACTGCGTATCTAACGTTTTCTTGGAGTTCTATTACTTACGATTTATTCTATTGAGCTGATTCAGATTTCAGACCAGATGTCATAAATCAACAAGGTTCGCTTGATGAATGGACCACAAGCATTACTGACGTCATTCAACGTCACGATGGATCATAGCTAATCGGCTTCTTGATTTTTCCCACAAGCGCTCACCTAAAGCCAATCAAATACCCCAATGCTTGTGGGAAACACTGCAAGCTCCGCCCAGTGCGCATGGTCAATTGTGTCCGCCATGTTTGTTTAGGATAGCTTAGTTAGGAGAGCATTGGCAGCTTAATCCAAAAGGTCCCTGATTCGAATCCTAGCCTGAACACTTTTTCACTCAAGTGGAAAATTACATTTCGTACAAAATGTCAATATTTGCGCAATCAATTAAAGTAGCGGTCTCCAAACTTTATTGCTAGGCGACTCACCTTAAAGTTTCAAACTTTTTCGCGTTTCACCTAATATGAAAGTAGAAGCTTTCGCATAATATATCATACGGAGAATGTTAAAGTTGAATAATCAAATCCTTTGATTACGTAAGGAAAATACATTCATTAATGAAATATTATAAAAAAAAAAAAAAAAAAAAAAAAAAATCTGTAATTCTACAGATGTAAAGTTACAGAAATCTGTATGCTTACTAAAATTTTATCTGTACACTGTACGGGAAAAAAATGTAAATATACAAATCTCGTTTTTGTAGCTTTACAAAAGAATCTACTAAAATTACAGTAGTCTTATTAAAATTTTATCTGTAACCCGGGTTGCAGTTACATTAAAAAGTTCTATGCATCCCAATTTCCTAAGAAATTCTTAGTATCCATTCTTAGTGTCCAAATGTTTTTAATTTACGGTGCAAAAGTGTATCTGTTACATGAATTTTTGTTGTTCCCGTTACATAAAAGTTCTAAGAATCCAAGTTTCCTAGAAAAATGTTAGTAACTTTATAGATTTTTTTTTTTTTTTTTTTTTTTTGTGCAGTTTAAAAGTTAATGCAATTTATGACGTTTTATGCATCAACGCCAATGCTTGTATCCTGATTAAAACCTTTTTCTAATGTCAAGCCGCTCTCTATGTAAAGTTTAGTGAAACATTATATTTTCATGTAAATATTTATCTAAATTTTTCACGATGTTTTCCTTTGTTGTAACATATTGTTTTTCTTATATTTTTTCTGCAGATAAAATTAATTGTACTTATTTGAACACTTGACCTATCGCACACGGGCAGTGCTACCAAATCTGGCTGATTTTTTATTTAGAAATTCCGAATTCTTACCAGAAATTTTCAATGATTATTTTTTGTTTACATAATGATAAAGAATCTGTGAATAAACTTAAAAAAATTTCTATTGAACCTTTCTGGTATGAATTAGGAATCTCTGAGTAAAAAATCCGACAGATGTGTCAACACTACTCACCCGCCTACCAAAAGTTAGTCCGCAATCCATAGTTTAGAAACCGCTGAATTAAAGCGTATTTGTTTATTCTATTAATATGTCATAATGAACTTTTTATTAATAGTACTATTAAGATTTTATTAATATATCTTAATGCTTACATATGTCTTAGTTTACCTGATTTTCTACTTAAAAGTTATATTTTCAAAACTTTTTTTTTTTATAAAATGAACTTCGGTTTATGAACTTATTTGTTCATACAGATACCAAATGAAGAGCTCAGATGATAAAGGCGGTATATGATTAAAAAAAAGTTAATCATATGATTGAAGATCATCAATGATCCTCTACCACCTGTTAAATTACTGTTTCAAAAAAAAACTATCACTCAAGGCGATTTTTAATTGATAAAGAATGCATTTGACAATAAACGCAAATAGATCTTTGGAATTTTACAGTTCATTTTATCAAAATGGTGATCGTGTCACTTACCGCCTTTATCATCTGAGCTCTTCAATTCACCATCGTGTGTAGTAATTTCTTAAGTTAGAATTTAACGTAGATCGTAAAATTTACGGATTACATTTATCTGTGAAGGTTTCATTTAATTGACGGAGTTTAAATTGCAGTAAAAGAATACATAATTAACAAAAACAATGGGAGAATATAAATTTTATAATTTTCGTCAAATTAAAAATAAGTAAAAACTTACTTTTTCATGTCCGTGTATTCTTTGAATAATTGCCCCTGAAACTGAAGCAGTAAAAACTTTAAAATTGGGAGCTTATGACAGTTAATCTTCATTTTAACTTATTTTATTTTATCCATTTGTTTTAAATATTTAAATAACACACACAAAAGTACACATTAGGTTGAATTATTACTGAAAAGGAATATTTTCTGAAAAGAATTAAACACAAAGAACGGCCTTATTTTGCGATTTTATTTACGACCCAGAATTAACAAGATTAACAGTTATTAGATTAATTTTTAACACAATTATACAAAATAAATAAGTCATAACATTTGTAAATTTCCAAGTGGGAGAAAAAATTCCGAGCCAGGATTCGAACCAGTGATATCTTGGCTGAAGCCACCAATGTTCTACCGACTGAGCCATCCCGGGCGAATCTGGAGGACTAATTTACCCAACTAACCTGTAACGCTCACAATATCTGGTCTGATATCTGAATCAGCTCAACAGAACCCTGGTTCGAATCCTGGCCCGGACTTTTTTAGCCCACTTGGAAATTTACAAATGCTATGATTTGGGGAAATTAGTCCTTCAGATTCGCCCAGGATGGCTCAGCCGGTAGAGCATCGGCGGCCAGCCAAGATATCCCTGGTTCGAATCCTGGGCTCCAAATATTACCGAGAGATGGCGCTGTACTGACTGAAATTGTTAGAATTTTTAAACTAACGTATAACAATGTATCAAAGACCAACCAGCTTTTAATTTTCCCCCTTTTAGCTATTAACCCTTTGCGCTTGGAGTCTCTTACACAAATTTTATTCGATCGGCACAACTTTTTTAAAAGAAGTTTCGTTCAAGTACACAGTTTCAAAAATGCTCTGATTAAATAAGGTACATTTTATTTTCCTTTATTACTTGTACTCCCAAAAAAATTTGCAAAGAAAGGTTATGTCTCCGCAGCGGAGCCCTCGAGTGCAAAGGGTTAATAATAAAAAAAAAAAATAGTTTTCATTTTGAAATTCCAAGGTTATTTTGAGTAGCGTTATAGTTTGAGATAGCGCAACGCCATCTGTTGGTGATACTTGGAACTGAAAGAAAGAAGTATGGTAAAGAATATACTACTTTACTGCAAGAATAAGTTTAACAGCCGTCCTTGTTTACTTGTTACTGAATTTTAAAAACGTTCAGTACATTTTTAGACACCTTGTGCATGATGCTTCGAAATATCTCTCTCTGCTTGTCTGTCTTTTATTTATTCTTTTCTTTTTCGAAAATATAATGCGGAAAAATTTCTTATTTAATCTATTTTAAATATAGTTTTCATTCTTCCTATTCAGTATTTTTAAAACAATTTAATTAATAATTTTAGTATAACATTTTTATTGAAATTTAAAATATTAAAGTGTCTCAGGGCTCTTAAAATTAGAAAAAAAAGAAAAAAAAAAAAAAGAAAGAAAAAGACCATTTTCAGCATTTAATACCTTGAAATGTATATGATTTTAAAAACACAAGTTTTATTTTGGGATGAAAGATATAAGTATATTCTTTCATTTTATGTATTTTAAAAATTGCAAGATACAGAATTAGTATTTATATGGACGCTCCAAACTGTCAGTCATTTATCAAGTAGAAAATTGGTATAACAGCTTACGCGCAGGATTACAAAATAAATTTTGCAACTAGAATGACATTTTTTTTGTGCCTAATTATACTCTAGACTGTAGTAATTACCCTGAACCTAAATAAATTTATATTTAAAGAATTTTTACATATTTAATACAAAGTAGCATTTAGCTAATACAAATTTTTCAAAATTTCAACAGTATAATCACCTTAATTTTAGGTAGCTTTCATTACAAAAAGCTACCTATTGCAGCCGTTCGGAGGAAAGCGATTTCAAAAAATTTTGGTATATTTTCATCGATCATGACCCCCAGACCCCGAAACCACCCTCCGTTCAAAATTGATATATATATATATATATATATCAATATATATATATATATATATATATATATCAATATATATATATATATATATATATCAATATATATATATATATAACCATTAATTAAATATAACCTACCACCGTCAATTATTATGAATTAAAGCTGTAAGTAAAAAAAAAAAAAAATAAATAAAATAAAATATATATATATATATATATATATCTGACCTTTGTCACACTGTAACTCTCGTATTTATGAACCGATTTCGGTGTAATTCGGTGTGTACATAGTACATACCAATGTCTCGACCGAGCTCGTTGGCCAGCTTCATCCGCGTTTTGTTTCAAAATGGCGGCCATTTAAAATTTTTAAAAAAATTTAGAATTTGAAATCTGGTACCAAAAAATTGAAAATGGAAAAAATATTTGTATTTGACCTTTATACAAAGATTCCGGAGCAGTTTTTGTTTCGTCTATATCTTAAAAAATGGCTGAGTTATAGCATTTTGAATTTCTAGCGTGGTTGACATTTTGAAACGTCCTGAATTTTGTCACGCGATAAAAGGCGTATTTATGAACCGATTTCGATGTAATTCGGTGTGCACATAGTACATACCAATGTCTCGACCGAGTTCGTTGGCCAGCTTCATCCTCCATTTTGTTTCAAAATGGCGGCCATTTGAAAGTTTTAAAAAAATTTAAAATTTGAAATGTGGTACCAAAAACTTGAAAATGGAAAAATATTTTTTTCTTATGTATTTGACCTTTATACAAAGATTCCGGAGCAGTTTTTGTTTCGTCTATATCTTAAAAAATGGCTGAGTTATAGCATTTTGAATTTCTAGCGTGCCTGACATTTTGAAACGTTCTGAATTTTGTCATGCGATAAAAGGCGTATTTATGAACCGATTTGGATGTAACTTCGTTTATACATAGTACATACCAATGTCTCGACCGAGTTCGTTGTCCAGCTTCATCCGCCATCTTGTTTTAAAATGGCGGCCATTTAAATTTTTAAGAAAAATTTAAATTTGAAATGTGGTGCCAAAAAATTGAAAATTGAAAAAATATTTTTTTCTTGTGTGTTTGACCTTGATAAAAAGATTCGGGAGCAGTTTTTGTTTCGTCTATATCTTAAAAAATGGCTGAGTTATAGTATTTTGAATTTCTAGCGTGGCTGACATTTTGAAACGTCCTGATTTTTGTCACGTGATAACAGGCGTATTTATGAACCGATTTGGATGTACCTTGGTGTGTACATAGTACATACAAATATCTCGATCGAGTTCGTTGGCCAGCTTCATTCGCCATCTCGTTTCAAAAGGGTTGCCATTTAAAAAAAATAAATTTTAAATTTAAAATGAGGTATTAAAAAATTGGAAAATGAAAAAGATTTTTTTTTTTATGTGTTTGGCCTTGATACAAAGATTCCGGAGCAGTTTTTGTTTCTGAAAACTTGTTCTTTTGTTTATATCTTAAAAAATGGTTGAATTACAGCACTTTGAATTTCTATCATGGCTAACATTTTGAAACGATCTTGTATTTGTCACACGATAAAACGCGTATTCGCCTATTTCGATGTAAGAAGGCATGTGGATTAGTATACATCAATATCTCGACCAAGTTCGCTGGCCAGATTCATCAGCCATCTTGTTTCAAAATGGCGGCCATTAAATAAAAAAAAAAATTATATTTAAAGTGAGGTGCAAAAAAATTAGAAATTGAAAAAGGTTTCTTTCTTACGTATTTGACCTTGATATAAGGATTCAGGAGCATTTTTTGTTTGTCTTTATCTTAAAAAATGGCTCAGATATAGCAGTTTCAATTTCTAATGTGGGTGACATTTTGAAAAATCTGATGTTTTGCCTGCGACAGCACTCGTATATATCAACCGATTCCGATGTGAGTGAGCATGTGCACAGCAATTACCAAGGTCTCGACCAAGTTCACTGGTTAGCCTCATCCACCATGTTGTCTTAAAACGGCAGGCACTTTAAGAAATCGCCGAATTTGGCAGCCAAATATAAGTGACTTTAAAGAAAAGCAGCTTGGATAAAGTTGACTAATTTTGCGAAATTCTCATTCATTATATTGATAAAAATTAGTGTTGAATCTCCTATATTCGGTTTCCACTAAACTGAGCTTCGTGTGTTTGAATAATATAAGTTGGCTTTTTTAAAATAAGGAATATGAAAGCTACCTCTTCCTCCCGGCACTGGCCGGAAGGATTTTTTTTTTTTTTTTTTTGGCAATAAAGAGGAAATTTTAAGTTCAGTTTATACAGACTAACATGAAATATATGTTTTGAAAATTTCATGAAAAGGTATTCAAAAGTTTTTAAGATATCCTGCGTGTTTTTTCCGAAAACGTCATTTGGGGAAAAATGACTTCAAAGTTTCGGAAACGCCACTTCAGTTATTGATCCAGAATAATTCTAAAAACCATAACTTCAGTTCTAATGTATATTTAAAGGACACAATTATATCAAAATGCTCAGAAAAAATAGGAGTTTAACACCTAAAAAAATTATAATTTTGAAGCTTTAAGAGTCCTGAGTTAATCCTTAAGTTGATTACGCACAAAAAAGTCATAATGCTCAAACGTTTATGTTTTGCGACTGTTTACGCTAAATACTATAAGCAATTTAGATACATATGTTTTTTTTAAACATATTTGTATATTTTCCATACTATTTTCTTTAGAAAAATAATAAGAGTTCCAAAATCATTCAAAAGTACTATCAAAGCTCATAAACACACATAAAGTACCCTTTTCCAAATTTAAGAAAACATTTTTATGGGTGATTTATTAAACTAGAACTTTTGGAACTTTTATTTATAAAACAGTTTAACACTTTGAGGTCTGAGGTATTTACACTTTGAGGTTACACTTTGAGGTCTTTTAACCGCATATCTAACTCTGGACTGAGGGTATTTGGTACAATTCATGAATTTTTAAAAAATACTTGGAAGATGTGTATTTTAATAATTTTTATTATTATAAGCTTCAAGCTATCATCAAGCGTAATCAAAGAACTAGTTACATGTAATAAAAATTAATATTTGATGAGAAATTATTGAAAAAAGTATGTTTTATATTTAAAAAAAAAAAAGATCCGCATAAGAAAACATCATTTTCTAACATAAAATTTTACATAGACTTGAATAAAAACTTACCCAAATGTTGGGAAAATAACTGAAAATCTGAAAATAGGTTTTATTTGTATATAAACATTATTTAGTAAAATTTGCTTTTGTGTGGTATATTTCAAAGCACAAAAAGCCAGCACCGTGCGAAGAGAAAACTGCGCCCGGGGCAAACTTTCAATTTTGCGCTCCCCCCTCCCTCTTTCTCTTTGTGACAGGTGTCGTTGTCACAAAATGGAAAAGTGTAGAAACACAAATAGATTCTATTGACTACATATTTTGCGTTTATTTTGGAACTTTAAAAGGTATAATTTTAACAACTAAATAATATAAGAGAAAATTGCATTATATTTTGGCAAAGAGGATCTGGAAAACGGATGTGGAAAAAATGTATCTAACAGTGTATAACAGTTTGCAACCCCTTTTGAATTTCGAGAAAGAAGTCACATGCTATTTTGAAAATGTATGTTTTTGTCACAAAAAAATTCACAATATGTATATATATATATATTTTTTTTTTTACAAAAAAGAAGAAACAAACGAGGTTGGTAGTACAAATTTGGCACCCCTCAATTTCCGCGCCCGGGGCGACCGACCCCTTCGATCGGCCCTGCAAAGAGCAATACCACAAGGTCCACAATAAGTTCGAATTAAGCTCTGAATCTAGATATTTTCATATACTTACTTCTGTTTAGTGCTGTCACATATATATATATATATATATTTAAATAAATGGTCTGTAGATAATATATGAACAGACAGCGAACATGTATAGTAGGTATTTTTATACTAGCTCTGAGAGTTAAAAGTTGACCCCGAGAAACACTCGGGCTTAGTTCGTTTCATTGAAAACGGCAACCAGAGTGTCACTCTGGCTTAGACCTCGAAGTGTTAATGTCATATTCTACAAAACTGCTGTACTAAACCTTTAAAAATAAAACAAATACTTAATACGTATACCCATACCCAGGGTTCTCGCTGACTTTTTACGAACATTAGCAATTTGACTAATCAGAAGTATAAAACATTCGCCAAATGAAAAAAAAAAATAGCAAAATTAATTCGTTGTGAAACAATGAAAGTTAGATCAAACCCCTTAATGTATTACCACTTTTTTCAATATGTTCTAAAATAACCTAAATTTTTGAAACTGTTTATAGATCAGTTTTTCATCTAAATTAAATTATCCGCTACAGAAACTAAAAAAATAACTTGCTCAATCAAGAAAAAAATTTAAAATCTGATTTAACTCAATAAAATGTTATGAAATAAAACTTCCAATCCCAGTTAACTAAATATATAACATTCATAATTAACATAATTTCAATATATAACATTCAATAAATTCTGAAAAATTTAAAGTACAAACAACAAAATGTGTCAAAAACTTTATTTTTCTAGAATTCTTCGGCTTTTCATTGAAGCTCATACTTCAAAGGCTATTTCAAAATAGTACTGTTGCCTATTGGGCACACTGGAACATACTGAAGTGACATTTTTGCTTACTGTGGTTTTGGCTGAAGCTAAATTGAATCGATTTTGACTTAGTATCTCTAAATATATTGAAAATTGTACAAGACGATTGAACATTATAAGTGACATCAGTCATTCAGTAATGTAAATAAAAGTGTCGCCTGTACTGAAACACACACACATACACACACAAAAAAGATCAGCAAAAACTAAGCACTCGCAATTTGGCGAGTCTAATCATCCGTTTGCTCGCCAAATGAAACATTTCGTCGTGATTTGGCGCCATGGTGAGCGGCAGCGAGAACCATGCCTATACCTATATATGGAAAATCATAGAAAATAAAAAAATGCTATTTTATCTACTTACCAGAATTACAAAATACTGTCCAAATAATCCACTTAAACTGCATTGCAGATTCTGAAATTAAAATAACGCTGTCAATTATCCTATAAGTAAAAATTGATTTATATAAAACTATTTTTAAATGAAAATTTTAAAACGAAATTTTAATATAGACGAGTCGAAACCTCTCGAATTCGACGAATGAAAATATTTAAAACAACTGATTGACTGAATTTATATAAAAAAAATAACAAAAATAATTAATCAATATTATACTGTCTAGCTTAACTCTTAAAACAAATCTTATTTTTAGCTGAAGTTTAATTCAACTTTTCAAATTATTGAAAAATTAAACCTTATCCCTATACCTAATTACCCTATACATGCAATTAAGATAACGAAGCTATGAAGTTATTAATTGAAGAGCTAAGTGGAAGAACATGTTAAGTAACAAAAATGACATTCGAAGAAATTTGATGTGAAAGTTTTTGTTCTCAGTTTTAATGATTTATTTTCTGTTTGATACCATGTGTTTAAAATGTTAACAGGTGTGGTATTAAACTCTATCAAAAAAACTTATTCATATTTAATTTTTAAATATTAAAAAATATTAATGTTATTTAGATTATTAAATATTAAAATATTAAATATTAATGAACAATGTCTTAAATCTTCAATGCTAAATAGAACTTTGGTATTTTAGTTTTACCATGTGATAGAATACCTGATAACACCTTCGGCCAAACGATAAAATCATTTTAAAGAAAATGTAGCATAACATGTTCTTCCACTCAGCTTTTCAATTGAGATTTGATCTTTGGCATTACGTAATGAAAAATCAACGAATATTGCGCCACTGTGACACAATGGTAATTATCTTTTTCAACGAAATCTAAAAACAAGTAATATACAAATTTTGTTTTTAAAATCAATTCCTACTTCGGTCATCAAAGAAAAATTTAATATAATCCCTTAAGCTAATATTAGTTTTTGTTGCATTAAAATATCTCAATTTGTTGATTTTCTATAAGCAAGTAGGTATACAATGGAAGTCTATGGAAATTTGGCGAAATATTAGTGATATCGCCAAGTTGGCGTAACCTTTGGCGACTCATTTTGGTAGCCAAATTTGGCGATATATCGCCAAGTTGGCGACAAACGTGGTGGTATTTGGCGACAGAACAGGGTCCCCCCTATGGTAACCCCCCTTATAGATGCATTAAATGCTGTTCAATAACCAATGGCCGCCATTTTGTCCTCCATGTAAAACTAAAATTAATTAATTAAAATTTAATTAATGAATTAATATTTGAAAAAACTGTATTAACATCAATTGTCATCCAGTACAAGTTTAAAAAAATTTATTTCAACTTGATAGGATGAATAATAAGTATTTTATTAACGATTGAAAATTTGAACAAGATATATAAATAAATAAATAAATATAGAGAGAGTGTGAACTAATAGTAGGAATTGAATAACATGTTTTTCACCGTCGCAAAAATTATATGCATACTTTTCATATTCATATTTGCTATTTTATAAATATTTTAACGTGAATATATATAGATAGATACATACATACATACATAGATAGATAGATAGATAAAGTTTTTTACTGAGGGTGGTTTTGGGCTCTAGGGGTCATGATCGGTGTAGATCTGCAAAAAGTTTCCAGAAATTCCAACATAGGAACGACGCCAATAGGTAGTATTTCATACGAAATCTACCTAATATTGTAGTAAATATATTTGTCCCTGAGGTTGACCATCATCTCAGTCCCTTTAAACACACATTTAGATTAACAGATACTAGGTGACACTGGAAGAATCATTTCCATTGCAACAGCAACTAAAGTTCAACTAGCCACCGTGGATGAAGGTAAGTTGTTTTTCTCTTTGTTTCATATTTAGAAATATTTAGTGTTTGTTTTGAATAGGGATGAGTATTTTTTATAGCATCATTCTTGTCCCCTATTTAACTTTTTATTTATAAACAAAAAGTTTATTGCAACTTTTATTTACGTAACATACAAATGTCACATGGTATTTAATAATTTACATGTGGGCAAAATGATTCAACAAAATGGCTGTTCAGCTTTTAGACAAAAACATCACCTCAGTCCCCATCATCTCAGCCCCAATTATTAGACACTGATTATGATGTTAACAGACACTTTCTTCCATAAAAGTTTATCCTAGACATAAAATATATATCCTTGATCACAAAATACTACAGCATTCAAATGACAAAACATGTATCATAGTATATAATTGTATTTGGAAGTTGGTACTTTAATTAAAAAAAATAAAAATTCTGGAGTGTAATTGTCCAGTTTTCAGATATTGACCCTTATGAGTAAAAATGTGTTATTTTAAATCGTTACATCATTTTCTGTTCAAAAGTTTAAAAAAAAGTTATTTTTACTTGTAATACGAAAATGGCATCCATAATGATATGGTAATTCCCATTGTTTCTCTTGGGTAGCGGTCGTTGCAGCAACTGGGAACCTGAAAATTTGAGCATGCGCATCAGCTTTTGATTTTTGCCTGAGTGAAGAACCAGATCGAAAATAAACACCGTTTTAAAAAAAAGTAAATCTAGCTATACAATAATGAATGTTTTAGTAGTTGATTCCATTGAAGAAGGATAACAACAGATTAAAGACTATGAAAATGAAACATTTTCTAAATTCTAAAGTTGTGACAACTTATGCAGTTTTATATTTATATTAAATAAAAACAATAAAAAATTAGACTCATTCATAGATTTTTTTCTTCATAAAAACAACAACAGAAAGAGATATGATTATTTTACAAAAAAAATTACTGGATACACGAAACTCGCTATGCAGCAATCTCAAAAATCTTCAATGCCACGGTCAGTAACGCGCGTATGAAAGCGAAAAAAACATCATTGGACACACGAAACTCGCTGTACAGCAATCTCTAAAATGCACGAAACTCGTCAATGCCGCGGTCAGTAACGCGCGTATGAGCGCTCCGCGCCCATAAACCGAAAAAAAATCATTGGACACACGAAACTCGCTGTACAGCAATCTCTAAAATGCACGAAACTCGTCAATGCCGCGGTCAGTAACGCGCGTATGAGAGCTCCGTGCCGATGAAACCGAAAAAAACATCATTGGACACACGAAACTCGCTGTGAAGAAATCTAAAATGCACGAAAGTCGTCAATGTCGCCGTCAGTAACGCGCGTATGAGCGCTCCGTGCCCATGAAACCGAAAAAAAAATCACTGGACACACAGAACTCGCTGTACAGCAATCTCTAAAATGCTCGAAACTCGTCAATGCCGCGGTCAGTAACGCGTGTATGAGCGCTCCGCGCCTATGAATCCGAAAAAAAAAACATCACTGGACACACGAAACTCGCTATGAAGCAATCTCTAAAATGGACAAACCTCGTCAAAGCCACGATCTGGTAACAACAAACTGGTAATAACAAAAATCTATTTATCGTCTCGCCAAATCGTTATATGTCTGCAGATTGAATTGGCAATTTTTTTCAAAACGCGCCAAAATGCCATTTTTGTAAATGATTGCCAATCTGAAACTACGAGATAAACAAACCAGTGTGGCGGTTACTTTCAAAACTAAAGTGATTTTATCAGCGTTTTAAAAAAGAAAATTCAAGAAATATTAAAAATTACAAAAATATAAACTACAAAAATGAAGTGCTTAAAATAACTTCTTTTACCATTATGTTAAAGTTCTGATAACTTATGTAATTTTATATTTTTGTTAAATAAAAACAATAAAAAGTAAGACTCATTTGTAGATATTATTGTGGCACAGATCCCATATACGCACTACGATGGCGCGATTTTTTTCTAAATCCAATTTGGCGAAAACCTCGTTTTCGAATACCAGTTACATATATATTTTTAAAAAGGGAATAACAATAAATAAAAAAATGTTTAATTAATAACTATAGAACAAAACAATTTATATAATTTTAAAAAGAAAATAAAAGTAAATAAACAATTTATCAATAAATAAACAACAACCGGTTAGCATATCAAGCAAAATAACGGCACTTTGGCGCCAGTTAAGTACCCGCTGCGTATATGACATCGGCGTCAGAAAAAAATCTCGCCAACGAGGTACGTATATGACATCTGTGCCGTTATTTTTTCTTAAAAACAACAGCAAAAAGATATATGATTACTTTACATAAGAATTAAGTGAAAACACGAAGCAAAATTCGGTATTTTTCGAGAATATGAGCCTTGTCACTTTTTTTAGGCTTCAGAAAGAGAGATTTTCTGCCAACTGATGTAAACAACCATGAAAACAAACCAAATAAGATTTTTTTGCTTATTTATTAATTATAAGAATACTCTTAAATTTATCAAATGACTTTGTTTAGTCGTTATTATTATTACTAATAAAAAAATACCTAACTTAAATCAATAATTAATAAAAAAGAAAAATGCCCAGCTAAACTGATGGCATTGAGCTCACAGGCTATTCACACTAATTGTATATCATACTCTTATTTTAAAGAATAATGCCCCTCAAAAAAATAAGTGAAGGGGAATTAGCCCCCGTTTCACCCTTTATACTTAACCAGTGAACCTCCAAATCTAATCAGGGAAGCTCCTTATCATAATAAACCGGTATACCAAATTTGGAGCAAATCGAATAATGCTGCAAAAAAACCATTTATCTAAATTAAGAGGGTGGACTACCCCCCCCCCCTTTATCCTTAACCAATGAATCCCCAAAACGAATCAGGGAAGCTCCTTAACATAATAAACAGGTGTACCAAATTTGGTGCAAAGCGAATAATTCTGCATGAAAAAACCGTTTATATAAATTAAGGGGGGGGGACTAGCCACCCTTCCCCCTTTATCCTTAACCAATGAACCCACAAAACTAATCAGGGAAGTTCCTTAACATAATAAACCGGTATACCAACTTCGGAGCAAATCGAATCATTCTGCATGAAAAACCCATTTATCTAATTTAAGAGGGGCGGGCTAACCTCCCTTTCCCCCCCCCTTTATCATTAACCAATGAACCCCCAAAACTAATCAGGGAAGTTCCTTAACCTAATAAACCAGTATACCAAATTCGGAGCAAATCGAATCATTCTGCATGAAAAACCCATTTATCTGAATTAAGGGGGTGGACTAGCCCCCCTTTCCCCCTTTATTCTTAACCAATGAACCCCCAAAACTAATCAGGGAAGTTCCTTAACCTAATTAACCGGTATACAAATTCGGAGCAAATCGAATCATTCTGCATGAAAAACCCATTTATCTGAATAAAAAGGGGTGGACTAACCCCCCTTTTCCCCCCTTTATCCTTAACCAATGAACCCCCAAAACTAATCAGGGAAGTTCCTTAACATAATAAACCGGTATACCAAATACGGAGCAAATCGAATGATTCTGCATGAAAAACCCATTTATCTGAATTAAGGGGGGTGGACTAACCCCGTTTTTCCCCCCTTTATCCGTAACCAATGAACTCCCAAAACTAATCAGGGAAGTTCCTTAACATAATAAACCGGTATACCAAATTCGGGGCAAATCGAATGATTCTGCATGAAAAACCCAATTATCTGAATTAAGGGGGTGGACTAACCCCCCTTTTCCCCCTTTATCCTTAACCAATGAACCCCCAAAACTAATCAGGGAAGTTCCTTAACATAATAAACCGGTATACCAAATACGGAGCAAATCGAATGATTCTGCATGAAAAACACATTTATCTGAATTAAGGGGGTGGACTAACCCCGTTTTCCCCCCTTTATCCTTAACCAATGAACCTCCAAAACTAATCAGGGAAGTTCCTTAACGTAATAAACCGGTATACCAAATTCGGAGAAAATCGAATCATTCTGCATGAAAAACCCATTTATCTGAATTAAGGGGTTGGACTAACCCCGTTTTTCCCCCTTTATCCTTAACCAATGAACTCCCAAAACTAATCAGGGAAGCGCCTTATCACAATGAACCTAGGAAAAAATTTTGAAGCAAATCGGATGTTTCTATCAAGAGTTATCGCGTTACGTACATACATACGTACGTACATACATACATACATACATACATACATACATACAGAGCGGGCGGGCACATTAGCTCTCAGGCTTTGATAGCCTGTGAGCTAAAAAATAGGTATATCTTTTTTAAAACGGTGTTTATTTTCGATCTGGTTCTTCACTCAGGCAAAAATCCAGAGCTGATGCGCATGCTCAAATTTTCAGGTTCCCAGTTGCTGCAACGACCGCTACCCGTTTCTCTTCTCTCTTCAACAACTCGATTGCCACCGACGTGAAGAAATTCCATAAAGGACTTTTAAAATTAAAATTAAAATATAAAAATAGAATTATTTAAAAAAATTCTGAGTGCGGGCATATCTACAAATAAAGCGCTTTCATAAAAAAAAAAAAAAATAAAAAAAAAAAATAAATTATTATTATCAAAATCAGTTCAGTTGAAAGCTCAGGACAGATGACTAGAAAAACAGCCTTGTCTTTTAAAAATATGCACTATATGGCCAATGATGATTGGCCACTTGCGATTTTAGACGTTTTGTTAAATATCTAGAAAAACCGTGAGGAATTATCCTGAAACTCCAGGTGTAACAAAATAGTATAGGTTATCATATATTTCCGTGAAGATATTTTTCCCGAAACTCCATAGGGGACCGTCAAAAACTGAAAAAGAACGAATATCTTTTGGATAACCCTGTACAAGCTAATGTTGCAAAAGCGTTCAAATTATAGAACGTCATTAAAAGGCTTATTGTAATAAACTGTGTCCATTTTTATGAGGATAGCGTATATACTAATAGAGAAATTAAGGTTTTTATAAAAACAGTCACAAATTTTGCTAAGTTTTTTGCTTATAATTTGCAGAGATCTTAATATAAAAAAATGTTCTTTTCAGAAAATATGACAAATAACATGGTACACAATACCCTGTAATCAGAATTAAAAAATAATAAGCAGGTTTACTAAAAAAAATGCTTCACTACGCATGCGGGAATGAAATCAAAATATAATGTGCATAATGTATTAGTTAAGTGTACAAAGCAACTTTTGTGAAAGTCTCAAAAACATAACTTGGAAATTCCGAAAATTATCGTCGATAGAATAAGCTCGAAATCCGTTATTCCTAAAAGGAAGCAAAAAGATGACAGATCCTAATATCTGTTGATTAGTGCCAAGATAGCGTACACAATATTGCACGTACAGTCGTGAAAAAAACACCGTACAGTCGTAAACACCCCCTACTAACTCCTCAACAAATTATCGTAGAAGAAAGTTACTGGTACCGAACGATTGGAAATATAGTCTACTTTTAAATGATGTATATAAAATTTGCTTAGGGGGTCATCTACATAGTAAAACGAATCCAAACTTCATTTTTTTCAATGATAATACCCCATTTTAACGAGATATTTCAAATCTTCGGTACAAACTATGTCTAGACCCCGAATTTCAAGTCATTTGAATGATAAGTTTTTGAATTATAAGCATTCAAAATTTAGTGCTTCTAATGTTAAATTACATTTTCATATTTTTATTTATATCTCCAGAAATTATGTTCCTAATGTGCTAATATTTTGTGCAGCAATAATATTAATATACCCAAATATAAATACGCTGAATTTGCAATTTTTATAACTTTATGATATGAAGTATGATTTATGAAATTAATACTCGAAAAAATTATGAATTGCAACCTATAATTTTTTTGATGGAATTAGATTTATTAAGTCCTGCTTTATGGAAATCCGAAATTTCACAATTTTCTTCCAAGTAGTTTTCAAATTATGCTTAAAAAACGGCAAAAGGATGGTTTAAGGGGCCGTCTATAATAGGAGCGACTAGATATTTTGAAATTTCTTCTGCTGTCGTGTAATCTAGCAGGCTTCATTGAATTCTTAAGGTGCCTTGATCAAGATGAGGTCTCTCTCGGTTAAGAGGCTACTTCAGTCAAATGAAAAGACGCATTCGCTAATGCTAATTCTATGGAAGAAATTTATAAAGATATCTCGGTCGCATCTCAATATTTTTAAACGATTTCTCTTGCATTGAATAGTTGAGATCGATCTGTATGCAGGCCATTTTTTACTTTTTCGATTTTGATTGCAGATATTTTTTATGAGGAGGCTTTTACTTTCGAAACCGGTTCCGAAAATGAAAGTGTCCTTATAAGAAATATCTGTAAACAAAATCAAAAAAGTAAACAACAGCCTTTGTACAAATCAATCTCAACTATTCAGTGCAAAAGAAATCATTTAAAAATATTGAAATGCGACCGAGTTATCTTTATAAATTTCTTCCATAGGATTAGCATTAGCGAACGGGTCTTTTCGTTTGACTGAAGTAGCCTCTTAACAATCGAGTTCCGAACTTCAATTTGGATACAGCCGTTAAAATACGCTCGTTTTAAAATAATTAATTTCTCAGAAACTTATGGTACGAATTGCATAAAAATTTGTTTTAAGGCTAATTGAAGGGTGTAGAGTTTATTTATGCTGTCAGAATTGTGTACTGCTATTGAAAAAAACAAAGTTACGGTTCGTTTTAATATGTAGATGCCCGCCTAATCAAATTTTATATACATCATTTAAAAGTAGACTTTATTTCCAATCGTTCGGTACCAGTAACTTTCTTCTACGATAATTTGTTGAGGAGTTAGTAGGGGTGTTTACTTTTTTTTTTTTTTTTTCCACGACTGTACATATTTGGATACAACTCCTCGTGTTTTTGCTTCCTTTTGGGAAGATCATTTCATTTGTTAGTCGTAAATGTCGTTTTCTATTCATTTTGAAATATTTTCATTGAATTATAAATAGTTATGAACTTCTGCGTTCGTACTATAACTAGTTTTATAAATATTCAGATCTTGGTGCAATAGCTGTTGCACTCTTATGCAAAAATGCATGAATTCAAAATTTATTACGATTCTATGTATTAAATTCAGTAATACGGAAATAATATAACTCGATCTTAAATAGGACGTAATCACCATGCCAACCTAGAATCATTACCTATCATGGAATATCATTGAATTAATTATGTATGATAGGATTTAATAGAATGGAGAAAACTTTTACTAATATCTTTTTAAGTTTTGATTCGATTTTCACAAAATTTGAAATGACTCGACACAATTCTGCAACGATTATATATATTAAATTCCAAACCATTCGGTTGAGTAGTTTTTGTGCTGTTATATGCGGACAGAAGGACTGGCTAGAGGACGACTATAGGTGCTACGTATTTATATAATTACAACCACTCCTAAAAAGCTGAATTTTCATCTTTAGGCCGATGCGAGACTTTTATGTAGCCTAAAACCTAAAACTACCTCAGAGATATTTTAACGTGCTATAAGAAATTTTATACAAAATACTGTCGTATTTTTTTCTAGGTGGACGTCGCATATCCTACATATTTTGTGTACCTAATGAGAAAAATTAAAAATTTAAGCACTTTCTAATTCCGGCTAAATTAACTTCAAAAGTACTGTGAATATTTGAGACTAGTTAACTTTTATTAAAAGTTAACAAGTCATATAAATATACACAGTACTTTTTTTATGCATAATTCGATGCAGGCCGTAGACCAAGGTTCTAGCGGCAGATAATTTTCTACGATGGGAGATAGGAGGGAAAACAATTTTTTTCATCTTTTATAACGTTTTACAATCTCTTTGAAAATTACCTAACACATTTTGTATGAGGTTTTTGAGTTGAAAAAATCCTTCGAAAAAAAGCATTAAAATTTTAATGAACAAATATTTCAAATTATGTGCAGGCAATTTTTACAGCTGTACTACCACAATTAAGAGCATTTATGGGTTCTTAGAATAAAAATTCATTTTTGAAAGGTCGTTCAAGGTGAACGGTATCCATGTATATTGAGTTGAAAAACAAACTATATAAAAACTTCCTAATATAGTTGCAATATAATATTCTCTCTCTACTCATATTCTTATTTTTTTACGCTGCTTCTAAGTTCATGTTTCTGTTCGTTTCATTTTCACCAACAAAATTAGATCGACCATTTTTGATGTGTCATGGTAAACCTTAAAAGACATCATTGTATGGACGTCATTATTTTAAATTAGATTCTTAGATAGGAGTTCCACAACCAAATACATTTATAGTAGCTAAAAGTTTATAAGTGTCTTCGAATGTTTCTTTATATTAGTATTAAATTTCTATCTCATCCTTCTTGTTTTTCCGATAACTATAAAGGATCTTTCAAATAATGCTATTAAAATCAATGTTTTCAAAAATATTTTTGTTACATGGAAATTATAAAGAAGTTGGAAATTGCAAGCCAAACGTGGCAAATGAGGTGCGTTTGTTCTATAACTATTTTTATAAATATTTTTTGCACCGCGTATTGTAATGAATGTATATTTTAGAGCACTTCATAAGTGCATATCAATTTCATTCTGTTCGAAAGGCTGTAACATAATTAAAATGCACTTGAAATAATTTTTTTTTCCAATTGGTCGTAATGTAACGGAAAATTTTGACTGTCCCTGTCATTAAACTATACCTCCGATTTTCATAAAATTTTAAATGACTCGACAAAATTTTGCAACAATTATGTATTTAAAATTTCAGACCATTCGATTGGGTAGTTTTTGCTCTGTTATATACTGACGGACAGACAGACGGACCGAACGACGCGAGGACTATAGGTGCTACGTATTTATATAATTACGAACGCACCTAAAAACAGTCATCAATAGATTTTAATTACAAATAGATCTCATTTTTAAGGAAATGAAAAACGCTATTTAATTCTTTAGAATCTTAATGAGGATCTTATGGGGGAATAAAAATTATTTTGTATCTTTGTCATAGCTATGCGTTCTCAAGAGTAAAACAACCTCGGAACAACATTAAATAAAAGTTTAAGGAGACAGTTTACCTCAAAATTGATAAAAAAAAAAGCGCTTTTTATCTTTAAATATTAAATGAAAGCCTTTTTAATTGTGAATATTTTGACACCTCATTTTTACCCAAGCGGCAATTACACGAGATATTGTAAAATTCGTTAACACCCAGCACAATTATCCACACAATTTAAAACTTAAAATGGCTTTTTCTCCATGTTCATATTTTCTTCACTCTCATGTTTTAAAAATGCTAAGGCTTTTTTTATATTTGAGATAAAGATTTAAACTTTGTTTTTTACATGTTCTTCATTACTAGGTTGAGCAAAAAGTTCTGGGAAATTTGTGAAAGTTGCGTTGTTATGAGCAAATTAACAATAAAAGCAACAAAGACTATTCTTCAAAGTAGAGACCATCATAGTGCACGACTTTCTGCCACCGTTCTCCAGTTTCCGGATTTGCTGGAAGTACCATGGCAGCTTCTTGGTATCGAAAAACTCTTGACATGCTTCTTCAACTTCATTAAAGAATTCAAATCGGCGGCCTTTGAAAAAGTGTTGCATTGATCGGAAGAGGCCATAATCAGATGGAGCCACGCCTGGACTGTACCACTAGTACTAGTGGTACACTAGTATATGCGATACTGTACCACTAGTATATACGATACAAATTCTGGTAACTATTAGATTAAAAATTTCCCAGAACTTTTTGCTCAACCTAATATATACTAGCAAACCGGCTTTGCTCGCATCATAGTTGAAATATGCCAAGTGATATTTGCATGACTATTTTTTGTTAGAAGAACACTTTTTGGAATAATTCAAAAATTACAAATTAAACCACAGTTTGACCAAACTTCATTATAAAAGTGCAATAGGCAGAAATGAGATTTTAATTAATAAGAAGAACTAAAACTAATTCCAAATTAATGATAATTTAGAAAGTATTTTGAGACTTTTATGCTCATTTCATACGCTCATTTCAGTATTCATTTGAAGTTTTGAATTTTTTTGAAACCATCTTAACACATTTACATCTTAAAATTAACCATCAAGTCAAATTCCAAGCTTCTTGTTTAACAGTCTACCACCTCTCTGGTGTTAATGGCACCAACATAAAATGCCGAAACAGAGACGAAATAGAATGTCTCGAAATATGTTGAAACAGAGACTGTCACCATTAATTTGTCAATATTAACCTTGAAATCGGTTGGTAATTCCTAATATTCTATAGAAAATGGAATTTAGATGTTTTTAAAGGCTTTCTTGTTGTTCCTGCCAACCAGGTAGTAGTGACACCGGCATAAAATAGAGCCCGTAGAAGATCAGGGACTATCACTCTTGATTCGCAACCAATAACGTCTGTAATCGGTTTATTATTTCCTGAGATTCCATAGAAATCGTAATTTAGGTCTCTTTTAGAATGCTTTTCGCTCCTTCCCTTCGCTTCACCCCTTTTTAATTAACCAAACTGAAAACTTTTAATTAAACAAACGTGCCAAAACTGAAAACGCACTTCCAGAAATTAATGTTTATAGGCAGTACTGTAGCCAAATTCTTTTGTGTGTCCCTGTAAAGGAACAGTATGCATACCATATTTTATAGTAAGTGCCTTGTAGTACATCTCAGTGATATATATAAATATCAATGTGTTTAAAATAGTGTAATATCATAAAATACACCGTAACCGATTTTTTCCCCATAGACTGTAATGTAACGGAATTATTTTGAGTGGCCCTGTAAACGAACTGTTAACGCTACGCACTTCATTTTCCATATCGAACATGCCATAGTATACTCAAATAATATATATCAATTTCATGGCAATCGCACTATATTTACGAGAGTTACAGGCGGACAGAAAGACTAACCGAATTCACAAACACTTTTCAACTTTATTGGAAAGGGTTGAAAACGGCCATGCAAATAATATGCATGTCACTTATATTTCCAATTATTTATTCTTCATTCTGAAAAATTCCTTTAAGTACTGCAATTCTTTACGACACCGATTTCACAAATTGTTATTTGTAAAGGTTTAAATGATAGATACGAAAAAAAAAACGAAACAATGTTTACAATATTTTTGAAAAAGATCCACGTCTTTTAATGAAGTTTACAATTGTGAAAGATTATAAATTTAAAAATATTTTTGATTTGTACAGGAAATAATGCTTATGGAGCATGATAAAGTAAAGCACATGAACTCCCGTTAGTGCGGATTTCCAAGGGAGGCCATTTTTTTGTCCGCACTAATCGAAGTTCGCATTTACCTTTAACTGATGTCACAGAAATTGTCACATAACTAGTGTGAAGCGGTCTGTGAGACAGCTCCATTGAAAGATGAATAAATGCCGCGATTAACTCATAGGATGTTGTTTTTGTACAAAACTTTTTGTACAGGAGTGTTATAATTAAAATAAACCTATTTAAAAGTCTCTGGTGTTAGTACTAAAGTTCCAAATGAAACAAAATTTTAGTAGTGTTTGTAGATAAACTGAAATTTGCAAGTTAAACTATGAAAATTGAAAAAAGCACCGGTCTGTGAGACCGGTAATATCAGTTAAAGGTTAACCCATTTTAGGCCAAGCATAGACATTTTTATAAAATGTGGTATTATTGTCATTGAAATATGCTTAAATTACATTCCTTAAGACAAAAAAAAAGTTTCGTGCATGGAAAATAATATTTTATTTGACAAATAAAATGCATTCGGCATTTTCATGCATTCCGTCAATGGTGCGCTAACGCACCATTAAATTTAAAATTAATAATTTGTTTAAATTTTTTATGACATTTGTTTTATTATTATTTTATTTACAGAACTTGCAACTTTAATCCGTTATAAAAACATATGATTAATCTCAAGTGAAATAATTATACATTTTCAAAAAGTCGAATTTGTCAATAACCGTTTCAATTAAAAAAAAAAAAAAAAAAAAAAAAAAAAAAAAAAAAAAACTAGCGTATTTTGAAAATTTCTCAACAGAAAGTGTTTATTCCAATTGAATTACTGATATTTTATAGCTGTTTCCAGAAGCCTTAAAAATTGCAGAAAAATAAAATTAGTGAAATGTATTCGTCAGAATGTTAATAAAAAAATATTTATTGAAATGGTGCGTTTACGCACCTTTGGCCGAAAACGGGTTAAACGATGTAAACATTTGAATGGTGTAAAATAATCCCATTCATTGAATAAATTGAATTCCGTGTTTCATAGAAATTAAATAACAAAATATGCAAAGAAAGAAATTGCCATACTTATATAATTTGATTTTAAATAAGGTAATCTCTCTTTGAATTACTTCAACAAATGATTTTTTTACCTCATCATTTTTCAGTTTAGTGACACATTCAAATAATTGTTCACGTTTTTATTGTAGTATCGGCAAACAGCCATCAGCAATTTTTAAACTTTAACGTTTGTGGTGGTAATTTTGCTTTTGCTTTATTATCGTCACTGACAATTTCTTAGTCTTTCAATAACTAAAGTTACATCAAAGTTTCGTTTGATAAAAAAATAAACAAATAAATAAATAAAATAAATAAATATATAATAATACATACATACATACATACACACAAAAGCTGTTTCGATTCTGCTCGGTTAATTTGTGAAAAAAATGTCCGCATTATCCGGTGAGTAGTACCCTTTAACCCTCTATCTACTGACCGTACTTATAAGTACCATTAAAATAACTTGTTATAAAACTCATTTACTATATCGATTAGTAGTAATACAGTTTAGAATGAGTTATAGATGCATTGTTTTATCTTGTTCCAAAAGCATTGTTGGTTACACAAAATAAAAATATTTTAAAAAGTATGATTTCTTTTGCCTTTGCATTTTTTCAACTTTCTTGGCACTGGGAAAGGAGAGGGGGGGGGGGGATTTTTCAATTCGGAAATATTTCTATTGTAAAAATATTATATTTGTACACTTCATAATTCTACAAAATACTAAGAAAAATATTTAAAATAAAAGACTTGAGTGGAGTTATAAATGTTGCACAAAATCCCTATAAATTCAAATTTAATAATCCTCCAATCCTTCAAAAATCCTTCTAAAATTTATTAAATAATTATTTAAATCTTCTAATGTAGTTTCAAAAATTCAGGAAAAATACTTTAGAAGATAAAAATTATCATGAATTCATAATTCAGTTCATAAAGGGTTAAGCGGTGTCTTTAATATTAATTGCAAATATTAAACGATGGAGAAAAACAAATTCATAAATCGTATTGGTATTAATTAATGTGTTAAAAGAACTGCATAACAAGTTTATTTTGTGGTACTTAAAGGTACCGTCGGAACATAAAGACTAGACAAAATATCATTTTGCATTTTAAAATCAACGAATTGAACATTTTAATCTTACCTTTAAAAATTGAACGGATAAGCCAGTGATATAGATTTATTGTCAGTATTCCATTTCACTAAAACAATCTGGTTGAATCCAGCTATCTGCAAGTAAGTAAAAGTGTTCCACTAGATCTGAAAGAATCCGCCATTTTGATTTGGTTATTTAAACCTGGAGCTTCTATTCAATTAATTGCATGGATTTTCTCATCATTTAGGTCAGTCAGGTCAGTTCTCGTCTTTGTTCTTAAGCAGGTGAACCCATAAATGTTTGTTTGAATAAAAAATTCTGCAGGACCATGTATATTACTCTTGCCTTATAGAATGACAAAGATTCATCTTAAGGTCAAAGTCACTTTCGATGATAACGAAATTGCTTGCTTGAATCAAATGGAAGAAAGTGCAGAATGAATTTCATTTCGATTTAAATGATCAATTATAGAAGAAAAGTACATTTGTAAGATGGTAGTGATACTGATATCGCCTTGACCCAGGCAAGAAATGTGGTGCTATATTGGGTAATAAGGTATATTCTATTGTCGTGCGGAACATATTTTATTTACCTTTTGTTTTCTGAAAAAGAAGACTTAAATAAATCTAATAAATTCTCGTAACAAATTGCTTTCTGAAAAATCAATGTTCTTAAAAATCATATTTTGTAAAACAGCAAATGTTGGATCACAAATGTTTTAGAAAATTTGTTTAAAATACGTTTTAAATTCACTTGAAAACTTGTAAAAGTCTTAACCTATCACTCTTAAAACATTGATTGCTATTTTTGAACTGTTTAATTTGTCACGCGTTGATGAAAAAAAGTAATTATTAAAAATATGCAGGGTGTTCCAAAATGATCTTTACAACTTTGATCAGATATATTTCAGAAATAGGGATAGGTAGAAAGGTGCGGCTTGAGGCATAACGTTCACACACACCTAAAGTTTTGGTAGTCGTTTAACAGAGTTCAATGTGTGCGCGATTTGTAGCACGCAGGATATCTAAGCGATATTCCATTTCCTGCCATGTTCGGTGTAGGATGTCCATGTTAACGTATGCAACCTCGTGTACCACTGTCTGATGGTTTGGCGTGATGGTGGTGGGCTGTTGTAACGTGTCTGGGAGTTCGCACCTGGTTATCAGATTTTGTCTTGATCAACCATTCCACAGATTGTGCCATTTGCTGGGGGGTAGCCATTTTCGTCAATTAATTAACCTATAAAAAAGAAAAAACAAAAATTTAGGTGTGGTGTGAACATTATGCCGCAAGCCGCACTTTTCTGCCTATCCCTATTTCTGAAATTACGTGATCAAAGTTGTAAAGATCATTTTGGAACATCCTGTACATACAGAATTGATTTCAAATTGATACGAACCGAACTCGAATATTGTTAGTGTAAACATTATGCCATTATGATATAAAACTGTTTAAACTACTACCGCTTTGACTATATAAATTACAATTACTATTTACAGACGGCTTTAGTGTATCTTACTGTGACACATAAATTACCTTTTCCCCAAATGCACTTTAATTTTTTACCTGTTGGAGGTAAAATAAGGCAATGTTAATTGCAAAAGTGTTCAGAATAAGGCTATATTGATGGAACAGTTCTGCCATTAAATTTTTAAAAGTTAAACTTTTTAAATTTTTATGTAATCCCGCTGGCAAAATTGGTCGGTTATAGAAAAATTTTACTTTTGTTGCAACAGGATCATCAACAGCATATGTGTATCTTCCAAACTGAATGAGTTATTTCTGACTGTTGAGAATGGGGAGCATATATCAAATTAGAAATGTCAATCTGTTAGATATTGCAAGAAATCGTAAACATGGGCAGTAATATGTATGCATTTGACATTAAACAAAACATAATCGATTCTTGCATGAATATTAGAAGTGCAGAACCATATAATATTTACAGAAATAAATTTAGAAGAGGTTAATTTAAGTATTGCGCGGCAGCGCAGTACTTATTTATTTCCAGTGTCACTTCTCAATGTTAATTTAACATAGAAAAGCCTATGGAGATCATAACTTTTTAATTTTTTCTTCCCACCTTTTTGTCCCTGATGCCACTCATTTTTAATTCTTTGCTAATTCTTATAATATTATAAATTCAAAGTGTAAAAACATTTGCCAGGCATCAGGATCAAAACGGATCATAAAATGCCTTTGCATATAGGTGGATTATAATCTAGAGAGTAACATGGGCCAATTTTTATTTACATTATTCAAATATTTTTCTTAATAATTCCAAATTTCGCTTTTTTCATTGAGAATCAACGGACACTTTCTAATAAAATTTAACATTTTTCCTTCATTGTTGCAAATAATTCAAAAGCCGTAATAATAATTTGCCTATTTTTAGTTGAATGATTTTCACGTGAAACATGAAACTGAAGAAACTGAAATAGTTTCTTTTAAGAAATAAAAAGAAGATGAATATGACGTCGTAGTGGAAATAAAAATGACATTTTCAAGCAGATCTTTTAAGTTCAGATTGTAATTTTTTGACCAAACTACAACAACCTGCATTACTGCACTGGTGAAACATTTTAAATTATACATAGGTAAATTGCATCACAAATTGTGATGCGATATCGCACAAATCAAAGCCTGATGATGATACCCTCCATTAATTTTGAAATGTGTTTGTCTGAATGCAGTAGTTATTAAAAAACTTGACATATTAAACAAAAACCTAATTTGCAGAACAAATTAAAAAACAAAATTTATTTCCTACATTGTTTAAGCCCGAGAAGGGGCAGATATTAAGATATTTCATTCAATTCGTTCTACATTTAATGTTAAATTTTTGTAACAAATAATTTAAACCAATTGAACATAAAAAAATAAAAATGAAATTCATGCAATATAATACTTTAAACACCTGTATACTTAGATTCCGTTCAAATGAAATCGAAATAAATCTTAGACTTTTCCATTTTTAAGTTGTAAATATTTGTACTGCAGATTTTGCATTATGTTTATGACGATTGTACATAATATGATAAAGTAGATGCAAAATACAAAACTTTAAAAATTCTAAGATTTATTTCGATTTCATTTGAACGGAATCTAAGTATACAGGTGTTTAAAGTATTATATTGTATGAATTTCATTTTTATTTTTTAATGTTCAATTGGTTTAACTTATTTGTTACAAAAATTTAACATTAAATGTAGAACGAATTGAATGAAATATCTTAATATCTGCCCCTTCTCGGGCTTAAACAATGTAGGAAATAAATTTTGTTTTTTTAATTTGTTCTGCAAATTAGGTTTTTGTTTAATTATGTACTGAATATGATAGGAAACACTGTGGAAATACTTTGTGAATTGCTTCCGCCCCTCCCCCCTTTTTTGTTTTTTAATGATATTTTTGAATTCAAACTACATTTGTCTCTTTACATGATCTATGCAAGTGTAATGCTTTATTTAGAAGTATTTGTGGATGGAATTTCTTGGTACTTGTTGCCATCGACAATTTGTGAAACGTCCCTATTTTTAGTTTCTTCTATCTTTACTAGAAGAAAGTATTGGATTCGTGAAAATTTTCGAATTCCTGTTTTCGATGGATTTACTCGTTTTAGGGGTCAGAGAACCCGAAAAATAAATTGTTACAAAATGTCTGTCTGTGAGTGTGTGACTCTGTCTATCCGTCTGTCTGTATGTATGTGACACAAATTTTGTGGGCGCTCTATCACAAGAAATAATGAACGGAATTTAATAAAGCTTTAGATCCATTTAGTGCCTGATAAAAACTGGCGCTGACCACTTTTTGGTGTAAATCTCCCAACAGGCTCTGCTATGCTACATTTTTTATGATTTCCGCAATAACTGTATCTCAAGAACTAAGGAACGGATTTTTATAAAACTTCAGATTCCGTTAGTCCTTGATATAATTTGGTGCTGACTACTTTTTTGTGTAAATCACCCAACAGGTGGCGATGCTATGTGGAATTCTTCATGATTATCGTAATAGCTGTAACTCAAGAACTATTGCACGAATTTTCATCAAACTTCAGAAGCAGTCAGTCCCTGATATACATTAGGCCTGATTAATTTTGGGAGTAAATCGCCCAACAGGTGGCGCTGGTATGCAGATTTTTTTTAGGATTTCCGCAATAGTTCTATCTCAAAAACTAATGCACTGATTTTCATCAAACTTCAGATTCTGTTAGAACTTGACATAAGTTGTTGCAGATTAGCTTTTGGTGTAAATCACCTAACCTGAGGCGCTGATATGGTTCCTTTTTCAGGAGGTATTAACATATATAAGATAGAAGAAAGTTTTGGGATTGCTACATCCGACTACTTACTGGTGAAATAGCATTTCAAATGGTATGGAAAAATGGTGTAAGTCAGCTCTTTTCCTTTATGTTCCTTCCAGTTAGTTTTAAATATACAGGTATGCAGTGTATTTTAATTGTCTTATAAGATCAGAAGGGACATTTTTCTGATTGGTCAATTTTATCGAGAGCTGCCCTATAAAAATTTAACGCTTGAAAACTTTTTAAAAATTAATGGAGAGATTATTTCGTTAAGACAGTTTTATTTCCTAAGATATTTTGAAAATTTCCCACTTATCTTTAACAGATAAAAAATTAAACAGTGTTTCAACCTTTTTAGCACTCACTGTATACCGTGATGGAGAAACAAAAGCTATTTTAAGTAATAACATATTTCGATGTATGATGAAATCTTTGAATCAGAAGAGGAATTATTAAAAATCAGAAGTGAGTTTTAAAGTACACGATATATATTGAGTGCTATTTTATTTTCTTGATACTACTAAGGTCATAGAGAGAATTCCCGCAGATAGATTTTTACGGGTCTCCTATAACTTTAATAAAGTACCAGGCCCGTGCGAAACAAAAGTAGCACGCGGGCACATCAATCATTTGGTTACTCCCCCCCCCCCCCACACACACATACACTGTATTTTTTCAATTTATTACTTGAAATTTGGATTACTAAGTAAGTTATACATAAGTCTACATAATTAAAATCTCTATATTCCCAGGGACAGGGCTGACACAGGTGACTATTTTTATATTCTATTCACACCACTATTTTAAGAAAATAAATTTTATAGTATATTTCTCTTGCAGATGTTGTCAAAGTGTATGTGAAAATTTTTTGTTTAAAAAAAATGGTGCGAGATAGAATTAAAAAATTGTCGCCTGTGGTAGCCTTGTAGAGATACTCCGAACATAAAAGCTTATAGATGGAGACGGCTAAAAGTTTCATATCATCTGCATCTAATTTTACCGGAGAAAACAAAAACAAATGCAGGATAGGTGTTATTGGGTAATTACATCCGTTTCGCTACGTACCGTCCTATAGGGGCCAGTTAACATTCGAAAAATAAGTGTGGGAATATTATCTAGAAAAATAAAGAATTCAGAAAGTTGACTTTCTATGTCTGCGAAGAAAGTTCTTCCTTTTAAAGGTTTTGTCAAAAATGCAATGTGAGTATAATTTGAATAGCAGATGACAAGATTTCCTTATTTTGGAGTCCCTAAATTCTGTTTCCCCCTCCGTTTGCACGGCTTTTTAAAGTACTTTGACACAAGGGTTTTTTTTTTTTGTGTGTGTGTGTCCATTTTTCTATTCCTGATCCTTTGTAAAAGCAAGCTCTTCAGATACAATCATAGGTTTCCGCCTAGCTTTTATCTGGATGTACACCTACAAAGCATTTACATTGATATTTATACTTGACAATTAATATTCCATTTTTTGTGTAGTTTAAGCTAACTTTTGGGTATCTCTCTCTTTTTTCCCTTTCTGCCATCAGTCAACCGAAAAACAACTCAGCTCTACAGCTATCACTTTTCACCTACATTTCACTGATGCAATTTTGTCTGCATGCTCACTTTCTTTCGAACACAATACACGACATTTCATACGTGCGATTCAGAAAGATGGCCATCTTTTCATTCTCTACACAAAAGAGGTGCCTGCCTCCGTTTATCAGACGAACTTGGCACGCGCCGTTGAAGATGGTCTTACTTCCGCCCTCATTCACCTTCTTTGATAAGAAATTTCGATTGCAGGTTTTATTTCCGTTGGCGACCGATTTGAAGCCGGATTCATTGTTTTACTAAACAAGGGAGAGGAAGACTAACCCGAATGATGATTTTTTGTTTTTGCTCAATTTCAAATTGTTGTTCTTTGGTTAATTTGGTTAGCTCACTCCTTCGGTGATTGATTACTATTTGTTTTGAAATTGATAATATATATAGTGTGAACTTGCATCGCTTTTCGCATCTAACTGTTTATAACAAAAATCTATTTTCCTGATAATATATTTGTGTTAATTTGATTTTAAATAAAGGAAATTGGAGATGTTTTGCACAAAGTTGGAATAATTTGGTACGATTCATGTCATTTTTCATTGATTTTTCATTCCTCTTGTTCCGCATTTTGAGATTAAGTTCAGGTAATCTGAACCACAGATTGTTTACTAAATATAAATAATCTGCATCTGCACTCTAAAATCTCAGTAAATAAGCTATTAACTAAATTTGCCGAATGTTATACTTATATTGCTTCAAAATGAAGCAATGGAGGATATTCTATCTGCGTTTTGATCACGTGATCAAGGTAAAAACGCCTAGCGTAAAGAAGGGAAGGCTCCGTAGACGTGTAATGTAAATCCCCGTTAGCCAATGAAACAGTTCATCAGGCAAAGCAGTAGCATCTTCCCTTCTTATCAGTTAGAAGTTCCTTGGGTAAATACCGGTATCACGTGACTTTTTTCAACCTCGAAACCGTATTTGGAATATCCTCCATTGTCCTTAGATTCATATTCCCGCCTACCGAATTTTACGTATTTTTGTGACGCAACGATGTTGCTGCAGTCAGTGATTGTTTTTTTTTTTTCAAGTGCGTAAACATGCGTTTCATACATGCATATTAGCGATCACGTATTATCAAATTTCACGCATTTTTGTGATTCCTACACAAGGAGGTTACTTAGAACGATGCACCAAACTCAAAAGTACTGGAAATATGCTATCCAAACAGTGCTAAAAATTTGTATCCCTTAAATGTGCGACGACGCTGCTAAAATCCCAAGTGTCGATCGCAGCGACATCTGCGGGATTTTCGTATTACATTGTATAGACTAGCAATATTTTGCAGTTGTAGAAAATATCCTGCAGACGTCGCTGCGATCTTCATATTTCAGCAGCATCGTTGCACATTTAAGGGATACAATATTTTAGCGCTTTGTTAAATATTACAGGGATAGCCGATTTCCACACTATATATTCTAGGCGTTATACTCAAAAGTATAGTAGATAGCAAGTACTTAATAAAAGAGAAAGAGAGAAAAATTATTAATGATTTTAGTTACAAATAACCTTCCGATAATTTTAGCCTTACTTGAACATGTAAATAATTTTTATAAAAGTGGTAAATTTATTCAAAACAATTCTCTAGCCATTCATACGTTTTTAGCAATTTAATAGAGAAAGTAAATGATTTTTTTGTAAAAAAAAAAAAAAAAAAAAAGACACCATTTGCTTAAATTAATTTTGATAAATAATTAAATAAGATTGTATTCCTTAAAAAAGCAAGAAACCCTTACATTTTGATTAAAAAAATTATAAAGTATTTTTTAAAATACCTTAAAATTTGCTAGATTCCATTAGATAAGTATCGATATTCTTGACACCGAAAAAAAAATAGGAACATGGAGTTAACTTCCTCTAGTAGAAAACAAGGCTTTGATTGAATAATTGCACTCTTTCCATGGACGCTTGCGTTCGTCACATAGGGAAAATTTATAAATTTTGCGTTTTGCGTTAGAATGACGTAATTTTTAAGATCTATTCTTTTTTTTTATGTAAGGTAATGAGTTTGTTTGAATGATTTCAAATGCTACTTTGAAACGTTACGAATATAATATTGTATGTATAGAGTCGAGTATTTTAACATGGATTTCTAAATTAACGGTAATTCTTCACGTGGAGTCAAATGGGTATTTATATTTAACAGTTAAAATTCTTTGACTCTGTTCCAATATTTGTTTTAGCTTTGAGTAGCATAGGTTGCAAAATTGAACAAATTTTAAACTTTGTACTCCAAGATAAATTTATTCTAACATAAAAGATGTCAGTTTTTGCTGAATCTCCAATTAGGCGAGCTTGTGATTCGATAAAACTGTCACCCGAACACAAATCTCTCGATGCCGAACTTTATGGATTAGGACGTACGCTTAAACATTTACAAGCCCCGGGCGGCAACGAAACTGGCGTTTTCGATGCATACAGATTACCACCAGACGTTCTAACCCCAAAGAAAAAGGTAAAAGACTATTTTAAGTCACATGTGTTTGATGTTGAAATCCAATCTCCACCTCCATCCAGGCCAATTACTCCTGCTTCGGAATCAACTTATGAGCATTTATTTTCTACTACGCCATCAAAACCTGTTCGAGTACGCCATAGTAATAATATGAAGTCAACAGTATTTGATCCAGATCCTCCCAGAAAAAAGAGAACCCTTGCAATTAAAAGGAATCCAATCACTGGCGAGTCGTGCAAATCATTCGATGATCCTGTTACTCCAAAAGCAAGAAAAGTTAGAAACCCTCTTACATTTGAAGGTGTACCAGAAAACCGCTTGCCATCGCGATATACGCAACCACCGGGAGGAAAATGCTCTTTGGTTCTTGAATACAACGAATAACTTCATTTGGATTTTTTTTTTTTAATTGAACAGCAGTTGTATAAAATTAGATTGTGTCTAATGGGAGCAAAAATTTTTAATCGAATGTTATGCTGTCAGAATGAAATAAGTTCGATTTTTAATTTTAATAAATCAAACTGATAAAAGTACTTTCAGACATCCAGAATAATACTAAAACCAAATTTGCTACTTTTCCCGGCACAGATGTCCTATACGCGCGATTTTATTGGCGCGATTTTTTTCTGACGCCAATGTCGTATACGCAACGGGTACTTAACTGACTCCAAAGTGTCGTTATTTTGCTCGATATGGTAAGCCGGATGTTGTTGTTTATGCTGTTGATGTTTTCGTCAAATGGGCGTCGGGAAAAAAATCGCACCAATATGGGGCGTTATGACATCTGTGCCTTTTTCCGTTATACAGACACCATGCCAAAATGTATGCTAATGCGCCAATTATTTCAATGTTAAAAGATGTTTGTAATTTTATGCCAGCAGTGAAATATTCGTTTAATATAATCGTAAAAATCTTTAATTTTTAAATGTTATATTTTTTAAATGCTCACTTTACTATCGACAATGTTTTTTTCTTTTATTTTTCAAATGTTTCAATTCACATGATTTTCATTTTGCGCCAACTATTACGCTTGGCGACAATGGTATCCGTATAACTGAAAAGTACCCAAAATTTTTTAGTTGTTATTATTGTATTGGCACAGATGTCATATACGCCCCATATTGGTGCGATTTTTTTCCGACGTCAATTTCGCGAAATTCTCGTTACCATATCATCTATATCCGGATTATCATAGCAAGCAAAATAACGACACTTTGGCGCTAGTTAAGTACCCGGTGCGTATATGACATTGGAGTCTAAAAAAAAAATCGCGCCAATATGTTGCGTATATGCATCTGTGCCATTGTATTTTACAAATAAAATTTCTTGATGATATGTCTATAAAAAGGTCAATGAAATTAATCTTCCGTAATCGAATTAAATGGCGTATGCCGTATTTTAGAGCGTTTAGTTTAGCGCAACAGAATATTTTCTGTATCAACCCTTTAACCCCTTGAAGGACGACGGGGTATAATATATCCCACTTAATGTTAATTCCCAACTGTCACATTAACACCTTCAGCTCCCATTTCAGACAGGAGCCCCTGTTTTGTACATAATGTAAATATTTGTCTTATTTCCTTTGGTTTGTTTATTTAGTATTTTCATTATATTTATCAGCATATGCATTTCACTTAAAGTTTTTCAGCTCTAATATTCAAAAAACATGTCTTGTAATTGTTTATGCAAGTATACAACATAGTGCAATTGCTGTCAATGTATGTACAGATGACACTTCTTGTGA
Organism: Maratus speciosus; assembly: GCA_963932465.1. Lineage (NCBI taxonomy): Eukaryota > Metazoa > Arthropoda > Arachnida > Araneae > Salticidae > Maratus > Maratus speciosus. The sequence goes on from OZ010792.1 coordinate 431,465,774, forward strand.
GTTTCAGAGTCAAAAACAGCAAACTGAATTTATTTTTCTGTAAGTTATTAACTGTTTTAAAAATATTGTCATTGTTAATGTATCTTACCATATGCAGTGGATTTGAGTCTCCCCCCGGGATTGCACTTATACTCTAAAGCGAAAGCTGGATTCCCGGGTGTGGTCATCCCTGCCATCCCTGTCACATTGACACCAGAATTTTGAAATAAAATTTTTCATTGGCACAGATGTCATATACGCCCCATATTGGCGCGATTTTTTTTCTGACGCCAATGTGATTTACGCAATGGGTACTTAACTGACGCCTAAGTGTCGTTATTTTGCTTGATATGGTAACCCGGATGCTGTTGTTATGCTGTTTATGTTTTCGTTAAATTGGCGTCGGAAAGAAATCGCGCCAATATGATGCGCATATGACATTTGTGCCTTTTCTTTTTTGCTGTACTCTGTAGAAAAGCTTTTACAGATTATCAAATTAATTTGTTTCTAAATCCTGATGTGAATCAGTAATTTCAACATTTTAGCAACCTAAGTACTTTGCCCATGAAAGGATTATCTGTGTTCATATTTACTTTAAACCATGTTTTTCCGGCATCATTCAAGCCTTAAGGTTTCACTTTATTAAGGGAAATTAGTACAGATGTCTCAGATGCACAGGGTTACCTATTTAGCTCCAAAATGGTGATTTGCCTGGGCAGCTGGCGAGATTTTGCTTCGCATGGCAACCCAGTAGAATAGATTACGTGTATTTTATATTAAACTAAACATTGTGCGTTTTATAATAAAATAAGGTACTACTTGGGGAACAGATGTCATATTCGCCCCATATTGGCGCGATTTTTTCTGTCGCCAATATCATATAGGCAACAGGTACTTAACTTGCGTCAAAGTGTCGTTATTTTGCTTGATGTGGTAACCCAGATTATGTTGTTTATGCTGTTGATGTTTTCGCCAAATTGGCAACCGAAAAAAATCGCGCCAATATGGGGCGAATATGACATCTGTACCCTACTGGGTTATGCCGTCGACCAAAAATCTAATCCAAACTGTAAGATTAAATGCCAATAATGGTTCATCATAAATGTCACATTCACTTGACTTTAAGCAAGTTACACGTGTTTACGTCATCAAGTGATTTTTATTTCGACGTTTTATTTGTATTTTAGGTAGCTTTCTTTACAAAAAAGCTACCTATTGCAGCCGTTCGGAGGAAAGCGATTTCAAAAAATTTTGGAATATTTTCATCGATCATGACCCCCAGACCCCGAAACCACCCTCCGTTCAAAATTGATATATATATATCTGACCTATATCACACTGTAACTCCCGTAATTATGCACCGATTTCGATGTAATTCGGTGTGTACATAGTACATACCAATGTCTCGACCGAGTTCGTTGGCCAGCTTCATCCGCCGTTTTGTTTCAAAATGGCGGCCATTTAAAATTTTTAAAAAATTTTAAAACTTGAAATGTGGTACCAAAAAATTAAAAATGGAAAAATATTTTTTTCTTATGTATTTGATCTTTATACAAATATTCCGGAGCAGTTTTTGTTTCGTCTATATCTTAAAAAATGGCTGAGTTATAGCATTTTGAATTTCTAGCGTGGCTGACATTTTGAAACGTCCTGAATTTTGTCACGCGATAAAAGGCGTATTTATGAACCGATTTGGATGTAATTCAGTGTGTACATAGTACATACCAATCCCTCGACCGAGTTCGTTGGCCAGCTTCATCCGCCATTTTGTTTCAAAATGGCGGCTTTTAATGGCCAAAATGGCGGCATTTAAATTTTTTTTTTAAATTTAAAATTTGAAATGTGGTACCAAAAAACTGAAAATGGAAAAAAAATTTCGTTATGTATTTGACCTTTATACAAAGATTTCGGAGCAGTTTTTGTTTCGTTTATATCTTGAAAAATGGCTGAGTTATAGCATTTTGAATTTCTAGCATGGCTGACATTTTGAAACGTCCTGAATTTTGTCACGCGATAAAAGGCGTATTTATGAACCGATTTGGATGTAACTCAGTGTGTACATAGTACATACCAATCCCTCGACCGAGTTCGTTGGCCAGCTTCATCCGCCATTTTGTTTCAAAATGGCGGCCATTTAAAATTTTTTTAAAAATTTAAAATTTGAAATGTGGTACCAAAAAACTGAAAATGGAAAAATATTTTTTCTTATGTATTTGACCTTTATACAAAGATTTCGGAGCAGTTTTTGTTTCGTTTATATCTTAAAAAATGGCTGAGTTATAGCATTTTGAATTTCTAGCGTGGCTGACATTTTGAAACGTCCTGAATTTTGTCACGCGATAAAAGGCGTATTTATGAACCGATTTGGATGTAACTTCGTTTATACATAGTACATACCAATGTCTCGACCGGGTTCGTTGGTCAGCTTCATCCGCCATCTTGTTTAAAAATGGTGGCCATTTAAATTTTTAAGAAAAACTTAAATTTGAAATGTGGTACCAAAGAATTAAAAATTGAAAAAATATTTTCTTCTTATGTGTTTGACCTTGATAAAAAGATTCGGGAGCAGTTTTTGTTTCGTCTATATCTTAAGAAATGGCTGAGTTGTAGCATTTTGAATTTCTAGCGTGGCTGACATTTTGAAACGTCCTGATTTTTCTCACGTAATAACAGGCGTATTTATGAACCGACTTGGATGTACCTTGGTGTGTACATAGTACATACAAACATCTCGACCGAGTTCGTTGGCCGGCTTCATCCGCCATCTTGTTTCAAAATGGCGGCCATTTAAAAAAATTAAAAAATAAAAAAAAATTAAATGAGATACCAAAAAATTGGAAAGTGAAAAAGATTTTTTTTTTGTATGTGTTTGACCTTAATACAAAGATTCCGGAACAGTTTTTCTTTCGTCTATATCTAAAAAAAATGGCTGAGTAATAGCATTTTGAATTTCTCTTGTGGCTGACATTTTAAAACAACTGATTTTTGTCACGCGATAACAGGCGTAATTATGAACCTATTTGGATGTAACTTGGTCTGTACATAGTACATACCAATGTCTCGACCGAGTTCGTTGGCCAGCTTCATTCGCCATCTTGTTTCAAAAGGGTTGCCATTTAAAAAAATTAAATTTAAAATTCAAAATGAGGTATTAAACAATTGGAAAATGAAAAAGATTTTTTTATGTGTTTGGCCTTGATACAAAGATTCCGGAGCAGTTTTTGTTTCTGAAAATTTGTTCTTTTGTTTATATCTTAAAAAATGGTTGATTTATAGCACTTTGAATTTCTAGCATAGCTAACATTTTGAAACGATCTTGTATTTGTCACGCGATAACACACGTATTCGCCTATTTCGATGTAAGAAGGCATGTGGATAGTATACATCAACACCTCGACCAAGTTCGCTGGCCAGATTCATCAGCCATCTTGTTTCAAAATGGGGACCATTAAATTAAAAAATATATATATATTTAAAGTGAGGTGCAAAAAAATTAGAAATTGAAAAAGGTTTCTTTCTTAAGTATTTGACCTTGATATAAGGATTCAGGAGCATTTTTTGTTTGTCTTTACCTTAAAAAATGGCTCAGATATAGCAGTTTCAATTTCTATTGTGGGTGACATTTTGAAAAATCTGATTTTTTGCATGCGACAGCACTCCTATATATTAACCGATTCCGATGTGAGTGAGCATGTGCACAGCAATTACTAAGGTCTCGACCAAGTTCACTGCTTAGCCTCATCCACCATGTTGTCTTAAAATGACAGGCACTTTAAGAAATTGCCGAATTTGGCAGCCAAATATATGTTACTTTAAAGAAAAGCAGCTTGGATAAAGCTGACTAATTTCGCGAAATTCTCATTCATTATATTGATAAAAATTAGTATTGAATCTCCTATATTCGGTTTCCACTAAATTGAGCTTCGTGTGTTTGAAGGATATAATTTGGCTTTTTTTAAATAAGGATTATGAAAGCTACCTCTTCCTCCCGGCACTGGCCGGAAGGACTTTTTATTAATGTTATACTAATTTGTTTGTTCTTTCGTTATTTAAAATAAAAATTATGTCAATTTGTATAATTTAGCGAGTGGTTTGGCGATTCATATAATTTGGCGAAATTGGTCGACGGGACAACTAAGTAGTACCTAAAATAATTTGTGTGTGTTTATAATGAAAATTATGTGTTTTTTATACAGTAAAGTGGCACAGATGTCATATACGCACTACGTTGGCGCGATTTTTTTTTCTGACGCCAATTTGACAAAAACCTCGTTTTCGAATACCAGTTACATGAATATTTTTACAAAGGAATAACAAAAAAAAAAAAAAATGTTTAATTAATAACTATAGAGCAAAGCAATTTACATAATTTAAAAAAAGAAAATAGAAGTAAATAAACAATTTATTGATAAATATACAACAACATCCGGGTTACCATATCAGGTAAAATTACGACACTTTGGCGCCAGTTAAGTACCCCGGTGCGTATATGACATTGGAGCACAAAAAATCGAGCACAGATGTCATATACAATACATGTCATATTGGCGCGATTTTTTTCTGACGCTAATGTCATATACGCACCGGGTACTTAATTGGCGCCTAAGTGTCGTTATGTTGCTTGTTATGGTAACCCGGATATAGATGATATGGCAACAAGGTCTTCGCCAAATTGGCGTCGGAAAAAAATTGCGCCAATATGGGCGAATATGACATCTGTGCCAAAAATCGCGCCAACGTGGTGCGTATATGACATCTCTGCCCATTTCCTCTCCAAAATGACTAATAATAATAAAAAATTGCGCCAATTGCGCTTGAGACATTTGTTGGAACAGGTGTGTTAGATGTCCGCAGATTGAACTTGGTGAAAAAAGGCAAAATATTTGGCGAAGAACTGTTTCTTATGGCAACTCAGATTATGGCAACCATACGTACTTTTCCAACTATCAAAAGTAAAAAAAAAATCGCCATTATGATTAACTGAATTATACGATCTGATTTTCTATATTTAGGTGCTAAATTCATAAAAATCAAAGCTTATTTTTGTAATTTTTAATATTGCTTTATTTTTTTTTTTTTTTTTATGTTAATAAAATCACTTTAATTTTGAAAGTAACCTCCATGTTCGTTTGTTTGTCTCGGAGTTTCACATTGGCGACCACAAAAATGACACTTCGGCGCGTTTTGGGAAAAAATCGCCAAGTTCAGTCTTCGGACCTATGACACATGAGTTTACTAAAGGTGTACCATTAACCTTTTGCTATCGCGGAATAGTCAACCACAGGGATGGAAAAAGTACTATACTTGGTTATCCCGTCCCGTCGATCAAAAACCTGTCGCCAAACTTTAAGATTAAATGCCAATAATGGATGATCGTAAGTGTCACATTCACTTGACATTAAACATGTGTTTGTTGCGTCATCAAGTCTTTTTAATTCGACGTTTTATTTGTATTTTTTTTAATGTTTTACTAATTTATTTCGGCACTACTTGATTACCCCGTCGACTAAAAATCTATCGCCAAACTATTTAGATTAAATGCAAATAATGGTTGATCGTAAATGTCACAATCTCTTGACATTAAACACGATACACGTGTTTGTTATGTCATCACGTGATTTTTAATTCGACTTTTTATTAACCATTTGAAAAAATGGTTATTGTCCTCTGTCAGGGTAGGAAATCAAAAACATATCTGAAGCGTTTTATTGGTTGAATCCGCATTTTATTCGTTTTCTGATTGGTCTATACAGTAATCTGTATTTTCCCTTTACTTTCAACAGAAATGGATACTTCTGTTGCCACTATGACAAACACTATGACAAAAAAGCAATAAAAACTACAAAAAAATAAATTAATAACTCAGAAACAAATTCAGATACAGCTTTCAAACAAATTGCATTTAAAAGTACATTTTTTTCTCTATACGACGGTGTAAAAAGTAATAGTGTGGGATGTTTAGAAGTTTAAGAATGAAATTTCATTTAAAATTGGTTCAGGAATATTAATGTTTAATCCATGGCGTACGTAATGAATGACCAGGTCCGTAGAAGTTTAAAAATTTACAGTATCGAAAAATGTAATCCATTCCGTACGTAATGTATGATCAACTCCGTGCGATTTTTTATGTCTTAAATTTTGGTCTTTGAAAAAATCATTTTCCAAATGGTCGTTGTAATTTGTTAAATTCCTTTTTTGTATTTTTATTAATGTTTTACTAATTTATTTGTTTTTTCGTTAATTAAAATAAAAATTATGTCAATTTGTATATTTTGGCGATTTGTATAATTTGGCGAAATTTGTTGACGGGATAAGCAAGTAATACTAAAAATCGCTGCTAAAAGAATAATAAGAATTTGTAAAAACTATGCAACGTGCTGCATATACTAGAAAAGTATGAATGGGTATGCCGTAAAAGTTCAAAGAGATATGAAGCCTAAATTATGCCAAATATTGCTATTCTGTATAACTCTCTTTTTTAATTTTATCCTAATCTGTTTATGATGAACTTAATTCGTTACCGACAATAAAAGTAGTGCATATTTAAACTTAAACTTCATTTGGTATTTCATAAAACTAAATTTAGCATAGCAATAATTTGTTCCTTTTACAGTGCAGCTAAAACAAAACACTTGTTCAAAGTTTAAACCTGGCATTGTACTAAGTGCGCTTCGAAACAAGGTCGCAAAGTTACAACGCCGCCTTGGTCCCTGCCGCGTTTTTCCAGATGTGTTTTTAATTAAATTTTAAAGACACGGGAGGCTTATTGAGAGAGCGACTCAGTGCAAATTAGTCGCAAATCCCATAGTGTTTATCTGTAATTCTAATTAAATTAGTCTCTTTTTAACAATCTGACGTTTTTTGCTTTTATACTGCTATTGGGCATTGCATTACGCAGATATATCATTAAAAGTTGTTATCTAGTCTTTAAACGCCGATTGTAGATAGAGTACGCCACCCCTGTCATTATGTATGTCCAGACCTTCAGTGTCTTAAAAGGTTAATATCTCGGCTATTTACATAGACGATTTTTTTCAAAAGTCATTATAAACGATGCTTTTATACTTTTGTTACGATAGGTACCGCCAGCGCTCCTCAACACATTTGCTGAATGCTCGCAAATCAAAATTTGTGTGGAACGGAAAAGGCGCTTTTCTCAAAAACTATGCGACCTAGGGCAATCGCTATAGTTTTCCTGCAAAGTTTAAATTAACGTCTACAATCTCTCATTTTTTCATAATTTTAGTTTCAGTAGATTCGCAAATAGACGGGTGGGGAAGGGGGGGGAGGGGACACATTTTTGCACTACATTTTCGACGATATCTCTGAAAATGTAATATGTAAAATAAAAGAAATGTATTTTTGAGTTCAGTGTTACGAAAGCTTTCATACGACATCCCACACGATAAATAAAAAAAAAACACGACATCACACACGATAAACAAAAAACCCCTAGAAAACAGGAATTCTGCTTTTTCAGAATTTAGTGTCGCCCCCGATGAAAAAAAAATATATATAAATAGTACAAAACATATTTCAATTTTAAGACTTAAAACACACACTTTTATTTTATGTAAAATGACGTCATTCGCATCTGCTTAAGAATACGATCATTTACGACATTTACGATCCACTCTTAAACATCTACAGTAAATTATGCACAGGATGTCACTATCACAAAATAATACACTAATGCAGCGAAAAGATGCTGTCACTAAAGAAACTCGACAAAAAAGGCTACCTAATGATTCATAGGCCTTCATTTGTTTGTAACATTAATGTAGGCGATTTCAGTCGTGACGTCAGTCATGATGTTTTGTTTGGAAACTGACTCCAAACAAACGGTTGATATGTTGTATTTGGGTCATTCCACGTAAAATGAGCAAAAATTTAAAAAAAGTCGTGGCCACATGGTAACAGATTTTAATAAAATTTGATATACAGGTTCAATTCATATTCAAATAGAACTCTGCAAAATATCTTCACGAAAAATAAATTATTTTAGCAGTTTTGGACATTTAAAAAACTTGTGATAAAGAATGGCATGTGTGCAATCGTCCAAAGTTGCAGGTTTGAAGTTCTGTATCTTGAAAACTATTTAACTGAAATGATTTTTTTTTTTAATAATGTAACCTCTGAAAAATTATCTTCTTATTTATTGAGCAATAATAATCTGGTAACACCATGATTATTCTTTAATTGGTTGTAAAAATTGAAAATTTGCAAATTTTGAGAAAATTAAAAACGTAATAAAAATTAAAGGAATTCAAAAACATCAGAGAAATTAATGCCTGATGTAGTTTTACATATTAAGATCGAATTACTAAAGTTTTTAAGTTGCCATGGATTTCCTTCACCTTTAAAAAATTTTAGAAACTTTTAAAAAAATGACAAAATCGTAATTTTTCCTCTTATTGACAGGTAAAAAAAAACAATGAAGGAAATGTCCCACATTACAGTTATTGCACAGACATAAAGATCAATAAGTCCATAATCTGATTAAAAAAATTCAAGCATGCCTTTTTGATTCCTAACGTCACAAAATTGGGTTAAAAAAGGCAGTATTAACTATATTCCATGAGCAATTTTTTTTAAATTCGCACCCGTTTCTTAAAATATTGCACGATTTCAAGGTGAAAAAATTTAGTGCTGCCATCTATTTTCTATATGTGGGTTTAGAAATTAATATATAATTTTCTGTTCAATTGAGCTTTTTTTTCTACTTTAATTAAAAATCTTCTTGAGGAAAAAATAAACTGAAAGCAAGTATAAAAGTTTTTATGTTTAAAATATACACTGTTATCTATAATATTAAAAGAATTAAAAGTTTAAAAAAGATTTCTTTCACGTCGAAACAAGTGAAAGAAATATTGCATTTTATCCTCAACATTTTTTACTATTTATTTTTTTTCTCATTAAGGAATAAAAAAGGCAAGAATTAAAGTTTAAATATATAATATATGTACTTTTAGCTATAATGTCAGGCAATTTTGATATTATCAGAGGTGGCCTTCATCTCTATAGAAACGTTGCATTTTTCCCTCAAATTTTTCAAAAATAATTTTTTTCTCATTAAGGAATAAAAATACAATTACTAACTTACGTCAATCTGTTACTTATCATTCATTCCTAATTATAAATAATTTTTAATATAGTCTTTGCATTCTTAAGGCTAATAACCAAAATTGAAACTTCAAGCATGTAGCCAAAACCACGATTTTGCATCCACTTTTAATATAAATTTTAATAAATAAACAATCCTAAAATCTATTATTTTACATTTACTCATAAATAGATATGATCTACTTACAAAATGATTTTCGTTAAAATCTGTGACATGTCTGCCACAGGTGATTTGCTCATTTTGTATGGAATGACCCATTTTCTATTTTGTTTATATGTTGCAGCTATATCTTATATCTATATCTCACATCTAAGTGTTTTAATACTTGATATGTACTGGTAACATTTTCCGCGATTTCTATTTAAAAAGAAATGACGCATGGCAACCGTTTGTTTGGAATCAGTTTCCAACCAGAACGTCCTGACTGAATGCATCTATAGATATTTAAAATTATATATAGTTTATAATAGCTCCATGTTTTAACAGAAATTATTCGTTTATATTTTTTTCAAAATAGCACGTATTTTAATTACACTTTCTTTCGGTTGTTATGAGAAAATGGAAACAAAAAGATATAATTGCTATTTTTCAACTATTTTTCCTTTACTTTCCACATAAATGGAGTCCTTGAGTTGCTAAAATGAAACAAATGGTGCTAAAAACTAGAAAAAAAATTAATATTTCAAAAATAAATGGAGAAGCAATTTTCAAACAAATTGCATAAGTACATTTTTTTCTCAATACGACGGTATAAAAATTGAAAATGTGCGATGCTTAGAAATTAAAAAAAATTGCTATAGAATATTTAATCGTAATGCTTTGTTTTACGGCTAGCTTCTGTAAGGTAACGTTATTTTTTGGAGACTGCGCAAAATAAGCTGGGAGAAAGAAATAGCATACCGTACCGGGGGCTAAAAGAAAAATGTTTTTGAAGTAACTTAATTAGCACCTCTACATTTTTCGTAAATATACATTTGAATGTTCAATAATCTGTAAATATGTGGATCAACAATCTTTATTACTTCCCACAATTTGAACTTCCTACGTTCTATAGTTTACGAGTAAAATAAATGTGATAGACAGACACAGGAGTGATCTTATAATGGTTCCGTTTTTACTTTTTTAGTACGGAACCCTAATAAACGTTCTGTTATAGCACGCTCTATGTAACTGGAATTCAAAAACGAGGTTTTTCTTTCTCCAAATTGGCATAAAAAATCGTACCAAACCCGGTGAGTATAAATCATCTGTGCGAAAAGGTTAAATCAAATGTTATCTCAGTTAATCTCAGTTAAATAAAATGAGTTCGATTTTTAATTTTAATAAATCATATTGATAAAATTACTGTCAGACATCCAGTATGATATTTGAGGCTAATATTTGGTAATCGGATACACAAAGATTGGCGTCATGCATGAATGATGCTGGCAATAATATGGTACCAAACGAATGAGAGTTAGACCAATGGTTATAAAACTAGAGTTTATTTTGCGCCAAATCATGCTCTATAAAAAACGCCGGTACTTTTATGGATACTTTTCCACTATAGGAGTCTTGGCATTTTTATAAAACGCTTGGCGCTTTTCGGTCTTCAGAAAGTGAGATTTGTTGCCAAATGATATAAACAGCTATGAAAACAAATCTGATGAACTTTTATTCTTGTTTATATATGTATTTATATATATCTATAAACATTTATATATATGTTATATATATTATCATTATTTGGTACTACTTGATTAGCCTGTCGAAAAATTACGCCAAATTATACAAGTCAACAAATTATACAAATGGAAGTATGTTGCCACACTAAATTTTAAGTTAGGAAAATTAATGAATTTAAATTAAAAAAATTACTAACGAATAGAGTTATTTTAATGATGACGTTTACTTATGACGCAAAAACATACTAAATATAAAATTTGATTTATTCAGATGATTTCGGACAAAAGAATACTAAAAAGGGAACCACTATTGGTGCTGCTTGCACCTAGCATTGCGACCTGGCGCATTTTAAAGCCTTAGATTACGAAGCTTGAGAATCGATAAAATTTTTTGTTAAAATAATATTTCTTGATTTTACAGCAGCATAACTTTCTGAAAAGGCAATTTTCGAGACCATTTATCGGACTATTAACATTGAAGTTTTTTAAAGAAAAACATTTAAAATTAAAATTAGTTAATAATAAGTATAAAATATTAAAAATAGTTTAAAAATTCCTTCAAGAACTCACAAACTTGATTTTCAAAAATTGCAACATTATATTCACATTTTTGGTGGGGAAAATTTTGGCGCTTTTTTTTCAAAAGCAGAGATTTCCGGCAACCCTAGCCAACTGTCATAGCTGTTTGTCTTGTGTGATGAATGGTTTGGATTTCAGTTGAAATTGTAATGTCCGACCTAATTAGCCGCAGTAAATTTTCTAAATTGTGTAAAAATATTATTTTGCTTTAAGATTATTTTTACCAAAGAACCATTTAATACAGCAACATTTCATGTTAAACATTCGAAACTTTATTTCATTCGATTTCAAAAGAAAATAGTTTGCTTACTTTGTATTTTACTAATAAATAGTTTTCAATGATCTTGAAAGTTTTTATATAAATATATTCACTATTTATATGTGTATCGTCTGCAGAGGGAAAAAAAAGAAAAAAATCTAATTCTTGTTTCTTACACTATCATATAAATTATCAAATAAATTGCAATCTGATATAATTCTAGTAATATCGCTCACCCGTAAGAAAAGTGATACGTCTTGTAAAAATTCATTTTGCGTTTTATTCCACTAATAGGTCTGTCATAGGTGTGTCTTGCTACGCAAACATTCTCCTAAATGTAGTTATACGGAAAATCCATTTATTACGCTATATGTCCATTTGTGACCACAGAAGAGGGATGGATTGTGCGGGTAGGTAAAACTATGCAGCCCACCAAACCTCATCCTACGTCTTTATTCTTAAGGATTTTATGCTTTTATGCACATTTTTATTCCTGCACGCAGAGCTAAGTGCTGCAATTTCATCTTATAGTAAAATCATGTAAATTTTCTTTTGTCTCTTCTGTGAAATTTATTTTTGTCGAGATGTGTCAATTTTCTTGGGGGTGAGCGATATGTACCGTACATTTACTCTTCGGATAAAGCGGGCGGAAAAATTGTAGCGCCGTATTTGGCGACTTAACTCGCTTTTGGCGTGAAATAAACAAATAAAAATATAATAATAACGAGAGAACAGGAATTCTGCTTTTTCAGAATTTAGTGTCGCTCCCGACATTTCCATTACTTTATTTTCTTCTGATGAACTGGTGGTTTCTATTATTATGAAACAGCCATTATAAATGAAGCGTTTAGGTGAAGATGAAAGAGCAGTCAAATAACTCGGTTAAGCGGGACACGGAGAATCGTTACTCTACTGTAATGCAAAACATATTTCAATTTTAAGACTTAAAGTACACGCTTTTATTTTTTATAAAATGACGTTGTTTGCATTAATATAGATACTAAAAATTAAATATAGTTTATAATAGCTCCATGTTTTATCATAAATCATTCATTTATATATTTTTTTCCCAATACGACGGTATAAACATTGAAAATGTGCGATGCTTAGAAATTTTAAAAAATGCTGTAGAGTATTTAATCGCACAATGAAATATCGGTTTTTGTTTTACGTCTGGCTTGTACAAGGTAACGTTATTTTTGAAGACGACACAAAATAAGCTGGGAGAAAGAAATAGCATACCGTACCGGGGGCTAAAAATTTAAAAGTATAAAAAAGTATATGAAATATGATTTTAACAGAGAAATTTTATCGGTTCTCTAAGTTTTATGTATAGGGCTTCAAAATGCACCAGATCTCGTTACTAGGTGCGAGCACCACCAAAAGTGGTTTCCTTGTAAGAATAGTTTATGTATTTAAATGCAGAATTATTAAATTCAACCATAAACAAACAGATATTTTTAAGATATTGCATTTGTGAATAAGATTTAAGTATTTTAAATGCGATCATCAAATTTATTATGGGGCATAAAAAATATCGAATATGTCAATGATAATGGAAGATTGCAAGGAGCTTAATGTCCTTCATTTAGTCAAAAAACATAGATGGATATAACTATAATAAACTATGTATGTATTGTATTTTTTTCTCTTTTAATATCATGAGGTAATCGTTTATTGACATAAATTTTATTTTAAATAACGAAAGAACAAATAAATTAGAAGAACATTAATACTAGAAAACAGGAATTCTGCTTTTCCAGAATTTAGTGTCGCCCCCGATGACAAAAAATATATGTATATAAATATAGATACAGTAGAGTCCCGATTATCCGAGTTAATCAAACTTATACCTTTGTAATGGATCATTTTCTTCTGATGGACTGATGGCTTCCATTATTATGAAACAGTCATTATAAATGAAGTGTTAGGTGAAGATGAAGGAGCAGTCGTAAAAAGTTAGAGCTCTGATTTTCTGGTCAGAATGGGAAAAAAATGGCCATAAATTTTCTTTTTTAATTATGGCGATTTTTTTCCCATTCTGACCAGAAAATCAGAGTTCTAACTTTTTACGGCTGCCCTTTCATCTTCACCTAGCACTTCATTTATAATGACTGTTTCATAATAATGGAAGCCATCAGTCCATCAGAAGAAAATAACTCGGTGAAAGTGGAAACTCCGATAATCGGGACACTATTGCAGTTCAGTTTTAAGACTTATAACACGCGATTTTATTTAACATAAAGTAACGTCATCCACATCCGCTGAAGAATTCATCATTTACGATCCAGTGTTAAACAACATCTACAGTAAAGTACGCTTAAGACGTCACTATCGCTGAATAATACACAAATCCAAAAAAAGAGATTTCGACATTCAAAAAACTCGACAAAAAAATCGGTTATCTAAAGATTCACAGGCCTTCATTTGTTTGTATTATCAATATAGATATTTAAAATTAAATATAGTTTCTAATAGCTCCATGTTTTATCAGAAATCCTTCATTTATATTTTTCAAAATAGCACGTATTTTATTTTATTTTTTTTTTCAGTTTTTATGGGAAAATGGCAACAAAAAGATACAATTGCTATTTTTCTTTCACTTTCAGCAGAAATGGAGTTCTTCCGTTGCCAATATTAGGCAAATGTCTCTAAAAACTACGAAAAATTAATATTTCAAAAATAAATGGAGATACAGTTTTCAAACAAAATGTACTACTTAAAATAACCTTTTTTTTTTTTCCAATAAGACGGTATAAAAACTGAAAATGTGCGATGCTTAGAAGTATAAAAAATTGATGTTTTTGTTGGATTGAAATTGATGGATATTTAATCGTACTGCTTTGTTTTACAACTGGCTTCTGTAAGATAACGTTATCTTTTGGAATATAGGGTAGATGCACCAGTTTTGGCCACCTTTAGAGAAAATTTGAAATAGAAATTTCACAGTTCTTGACCGATTGAAGCATATTAAATCATAATAACATCATTCTTTAGTAAATTCAACTGTTTTTCTGTTAGATATAATGACTTTCTACAGAATATTTTAGATTGTGAGTAATAACTCATCAAGTAATTTGTACCAGTTTTGGCCACCTCTACACCAGTTTTGGCCATCTCTATGCACCAGTTTTGGCCATCTCTATGCACCAGTTTTGGCCATCTCTATGCACCAGTTTTGGCCACTCCAATATCATGTAGTTTAACAAACATTTTAATTGATAATAAGTAAAAATAAAGCATTTTTATGCAACATCTATTTTGCCACACATATATTTGTTTGCTGTATTAAGAGAATTTTGCAAATTTCTTTATGAATTGATAAAAACATCAAATAAAATATACTTATGTTGATTTTAACTGAAAATTTCAATTAAAAGGCAAAAAAATATATTTAAATTTGATTCATAAAAGGGACAACAGTGCCTATAAGACATAGAGATTAACTATTTAATCAGTTTTATAATTATTCATGGAGTGTGGCATGTTTAGAACACTTGGATCTTCATCAAAGAGTTATATTTCTTGAAAGCATTTTCTGATTTTGGTTTGATTTTCATCAAAACGTTATGCTTCTTGAAATCATCTTTTGATTTATATTAGCTTGTGCCTTATTTATGTCCCTGCTTCTTTGCAAGTTATTTTAGGGTGTGATTTCAGAAGTGAATCATACCATTTCATGCCTGGTCTTCGATCTTGAAATGGAGTTTCTATCTTGCCGCGGCTACAATTTTCTGGACAGAATCTTAAAAGTTGTTCCATTTTTATAGGAAATAGTATTCTGACAATATCTAAAATCCACTTTTCTAATTGATTTTTAACTTCAATTCCTAGTACTACTTGATCTACTACTTGAGATCCAACATTATTAGAGAAAAGTAGTGTCCGTCCTGCAAACTTGTTATGTAAGGCAAGAACGGGTTACTCCAAAACTTTGCTAGCTCGTAGTGCTGGCATTACATTTTGAATGGCCTTAATTTTATTTCCTATCTTAGAGCAGTGTTCCCCCTAGGCCATTTTTTAAGAGCACAGAATCTCTTTTAAACTTGGTAAAATGAATCCTGTTCTTTTTAAATAATGTGAAATACATTCTTACTTGTATTTAGATATCTCTAGTAAAGATTTTCACAATATTTAGTATTTCTAAATCCGTGTGCCTGAAATATTGCAAAAATTATGGAACTTCTTCATTTCTTTAAGAAAAATACAAGCAATTAAATCATGCTATAAATTTATTGAACTATTTAATTTATAAGTTATAAAATCTTTAAAAATTTACGTTTTAGTTTATTTATCATATCTAAACATTACATATCACCTCCCATTTTGTTTTATCAATACTAAACACAATACTATATTTTCTTTAGCAATGTCATTCTTTAGTGACTAGCACAATGTCCTTCTTTCTAAAGTGAATTATCTATTGGACAGAGAATAACAAAATCTCTTTTATAGAACTGCCATTAGCCTTCTTTATTATTATTATTATTATTATTATTATTGAAGCCATTACTATATAAAATAAAACTAAATTGATTTTGATTTATCCAGATGTTCTTAAATTTATTAAATGGCTAAAATTCTCTCTATAATGAATCATGTGGCCAAAAGTGGAACATATGTTGTACCCTTTTTGGCCACCCCCATGGCCATAACTGGTACATATAGTAAATTTAATGCACCAGTTTTGGCCACCCCCATTAAACTGTTAAAATAATTAATTTAAATGTAAAATTGCAGTAGAGAGAAAGCTTACCTCATAAAATCTAATAGCAATTTGTTTCAGAACAAATAGAACCCGATAAGTGCCTAATGTTGAAAGATTCTGAAAACTTGTCAGCTAAGCAAAAATCTTAATACATGTAAGCACACACTGCAGTTTCACACATTTATTTTTTTTATTTTTGCAAGTCACATTTTATCAAAAAATAAACAAATGATATTGTAAATGACAAAAGAGAGTTTGCTTAAAGTGTAAGAATGCATATTATTTGTTAGCATCAATTCACAGGCTAAATATTGGACAAATTGATCCAATGTGGCCAAAACTGGTACAGTGGCCAAAACTGGAGCATCTACCCTACAAAATAAGCTGGGAGAAAGAAATAGCATACCGTACCGGGGGCTAAAAAATACAAATAAAGCGTCGAATTAAAAATTACTTGATGACGTAACAAACATTGTGGTATGTTTAATGGCAAGTGGATGTGACATTTACGATCATCCGTTATTGGCATTTAATCTTAAAGGCAGATTGCACAGTGAACAGACAAGTGACCAAAAGCGTAAAGCAGGAGACAAATTCTAGTGTTCAAACCGGTTTCTTCTTTGTTAACAGGGTGAAATGTCTCTCGAATCACGCTTTTTTGACGCTTGCCTGTTCAGCGTGCAATTTGCCTAATAGTTTGGCGATAGTTTTTTGATCGATGGGATAATCAAATAGTACCCATTATACAATTTACTTCTGTTTGTATATAAAAAGAGATAAACTGCATAAATATTGCAAATATTGGTTTTGTGCATGAAAAAATAAATAGGCTGCCAGAAAATATGATGCCAAGTTTCCTTCTTTTGCCAAAGCCACTGCAGTAGCGAAAATTGCAAAAGCGAAATTCCATCGTTTAGTATTGCTTTTCGCAAAATGTAGCCAGCGTTACGGATGGGCACGTTTATCCTTTATAATGTACACCGTAGAAGTTGAAACCATAGAAAGTGTTTTCTTACTTATGTGAAATAGGTAGGAATGATCTGGCGAATTACCAGCTATTTAAAAGTATGCTTAGCAATGTCTCATACCCCACTGAAAAGCGAAATCAATGATATCCAGATTATGGAAGATAACCAGACTTCGTTGGCAGTCATTACTAATCCAGATTCGTTTTTCAGCAGGCTCTGCGCGGTTGCTTAGTGTACACTGTAAAAAAACCATTGTAAATGTGCCAGAACAACCTCGATCACAGTGAATGTGCTGTATCTTTCTTTGGTTTCCTGACTATATTAACATGGAAAATACAGTAGTAGCGTAAAATTAACAGTTTAATGTTCTGGCAATTTGGACGCATTTTTTTTACGGCACAAACTGCTGGCGTCCAAATTGCCAGCACATTGTGCTGTTAATTTTACGCAACTGCTGTATTTTCCATTTTAATATAGTCAGGAAACCAAAGAAAGATACAGCACATTCATTGTGATCGGGTTTGTGCGCGAGATGAACAGCACTTTGTACTATAAAAATGTCGTATTTTTTTACAGTGTACTTTAAAGCTATACATAACATTATTTTCTTTCGCCGGCGGAAACTTTCATACATACTTTACACATTTTTCATCCTTGTATATTTTATTATTATTAGGTTATTAATAAATGTAGTATCAATAAAAAACGTCGTGTTTACAAACAGGGACTTTGCATGCGAACGATTTTCACCCTTAACTCCTTCGGGAGGAGCGTCTTTTACAGAATTTTTTTTATTTTTTATCGCCGGTTTTTCAAAACAGAAATTTTTGCTTAATTGAATCGAAAAAATGCCCGGATTAAATTAAGCAAAATTTACAATGAAAATTTACTGGTGAGTATAATCACGGATTCTGAGCGCCTTATGCTATTACCGGCAAAGTAGAAAGCCCAAAATTTTGCATCAGTTAGACGCATTCGTACTAAAAAAATGAGTTTTTTTTAATAAAAATTCTTTCGGTTTGTTAAATATGATGTCATTTTCACATGCTGGAGGATTTCACTCTTTTCCTTGACCAAGGCCTTAACTGCACAATGGAGGACCGATTTCACAATTGTGGAATCAGGTTATGCATTTTCATTCAAAAAAAAAAAAAACTATAATAGGGTCAAAATAATGTAGCTTTTTTACTATCTTTTCATTTCTCAAGTATAGGTTTAAGGTCATAAAACTCAAGTTTTATCAGAGGAATGAACTTTATTGAAATGTAACGGTTTTATGAAAGAAAATGTATTAGCCGCTGATATGCTATTTTTTCGGTCAGCAATTAAAATGTTGTATCTAAAAATAACGTCCCGTTACAGAAACCAGCCGTAAAATAAAGCAGATGAATCACTGTACTGTTAAACACTGATAATTTCTATTGCAATTTTTAAAACTTCTAAGTATCGCATATTGTTAATTTTTATACCGTCGTATAGGGAGAAAAAGCACTTTTAAAGGCAATTTGTTTGAAAACTATCTCTCAATTACTTTTTGTGATATTAATTTTTTTGTAGTTTTTGACGCAAGCAACTGAATTATTCCATTTCTGAAAAAAGTAAAGGAAAAATACTAGATTATTATATCTTTTGGTTGCCATTTTCCCATAACAACTGAAAAAAAATTGCAATTAAATAACGTGCTATGTTGAAAAAATATGAAGTTATGATTTCTGATAAAACATGCAGCTATTACAAACTATATTTAATTTTATATGTCCATATTAATTTTACTAACATATGAATCATTAGATCCTTTTTTTGTCGAGTTTCTTCAATGACGATATCGTCTTTTGCTGGATTTGTGTATTATTCTGAGATAGTGAAGTCCTATGTATATTTTTCTGTTGTTTAAGCCTGGATCGTAAACATGATGGTGGATGAGAATGACGTCATTTTATATAAAATAAAAGCGTGTGTTTTATGCCTTCAAACTGAATTATGCTTTCTACTATCTATATTTATATATATTTTTTCTTTTCATCTGGGGCGACACAAAATTCTGAAAAATCACAATTCTTGTTTTCTAGTGTTTTCCGTTTTTCCCCTTGTGACATTTTAAAATTGTTTCATCAAAATGTTTAAAAAGAAAATTTGATCTGAATTCATTGAAAAAAAATTGGTGAATATACATCTAATGGCTGAGATTAAATAAATTCATAAATATTACGTCTTTCAAAATATGAATAAGTGAAAAACGAACAATACAGATTAAAAATTTTATTTCAGATAAACAACATAGATGATTTACAATAAATAAACAATGAAACAATAAATATATGCTTTAAATAAATTTAATAAAAATTATTTTTTTAAACTTCAATAAATACATGAACAATTTAGCCTTTTGACATGAAACAAAATTTAACCTGTTCACAACAATCAATATAAATATATATAACGTGATGAGATTTTATTAAATGTTGTAGATGTTTTATTAAACGAACCCTGCGACCCAAATGATATTTGTAGCTACCGAATAGTTGTACACTTGTCCCCGTTACATTTGCAATACCGAATAGTTTACCTTCATCCTGAAATAATAGTTGAATACTATGACATATGAACCTGACCATGAAATTCATTAACTATGAAATGAAGACATACAGAAGGAATTATGAAGGAATTTCGAAATTTTCAAAGGAGATTTTAAAAAAGTATATTTGTTCATAATTTTTAACAGAATGTATTAACAAACTTACACTATATATTTACAGTTAACGTATTAGATAATATACTTATATATTTATACTCCATTTCATATTAGTTAACCAGATATTATATATAATATTTCTTACGAATTGAATTTTTCCAACTGGGCGAAAAAATGCTCAAACCGGGACCGGGAACCAGAACCTTTGACGTAAATTGCCAATACCCTTGAGCTACATGATCTGACAACCAGTGAGCATATTTAGCTCAGATAGTCTTTTTGATAATAGCATCTGATCTATCATGTAGACAGCTCAACTGTTATCCGAGCGAAATATGCCAATTGTTTGTCGGCCCATGTTGAGCATTGGTAATTTAAGTCAAAGATTCTGGGTTCGAATCCCGGTGTGGGTATTTTTTCGCTCAGTTGGAAATGCTCATTTCGTATGTTATCTTTACCAAGCAGTATGAGTGAGCTAAAAAAATCGTTTATCATTTCTTGTAAACTTTATTGCTGACATATTTATCAGAATAAAATGAACAATGTTTATTAGTTTAATGAGGAGTTTCGAACGGGACATTATAATTTAATAATTATAATGTTTAATTTTGAGGCATTATCCACTGTGCGTTTCATTTCAGTAGGTTAGTTGAGTAATAAAAAGCGAAAAATATTTTACTAGCACCATATTTGCATGTTCATTTGCTTCAATACTTAATAAATATAGCCAAAAAATATTTGGTTTCTTTATCAAAAGGCTATTAGAATTAAAAAATATCTTTAAAAGTATATTTAAAAATTCCTTTATGCATATTTTAGATAAGCCTTTGGTATAAGTTGTACGATCTAATGGTAAATAAAATGAAGATTGTGAAATTTTTCTGAAGTCATAATGTATTTAGAATGCTCTTTGCGATAAAATGAAAGATGAAACAATTCACTACGTGACTTTTTCTTTAAAAAAATGTAAATTTATCAATAAGATGATGTGTAATAAATATTGCGTTACATATATCAAATGTATATAGTCCTTTTTACCTTGCATGTATCTACACTTGAGCGCTTACTTCCAATTCTGACGACGAACTTTGGTGTTTATAGTTGAGTTTTCTAATACTTTTTGCTTCTGAGAACTATTTAGAACCCATCTTTTATTAGCTGCCGTTGAACTTTGTACTTTTCTAAACTTTTGCCTCTGATTCCAGTCTTTCCTTTGATTCGGTGTAGTTTTAAAATTTCTGCCGTTTTGTACAGTATGTGCAGTCTTGGTGTCAAAATCTTTATTTTTAACCATATTTGCCCTAAAAGGATGATCCTCATTAAATTGATTTGTAGATTGCTGCTTCCAAATATTTTTTTTAGTTCCTGTTGGATTAATGGAAGTTTCAGGATCCATTCTTTTTGTTATTTGTTGCTCCCAGACTCCTTTTACTCCGCTTGGATTAATGGAAGTTTCAGGATCCATTCTTTTTGTGATTTTTTGTTCCCAGACTCCCTTTACTTCAGTTGGATTTATGGTAGTTTCAGGATACATTCTTTTTGTGGTCTGTTGTTCCCAGACTCCTTTTATCCTAGTTGGATTAATGGTAGTTTCGAAATTATTTTCTTTTCTGGTTTGTTGCTCCCAGACTCCTTGTATTCCAGTCGGATTAATTGAAGTTTCTGGGATATCTTGATCTTTCACCCAGGGTTTAGTCGTAGCATAGTCATAATCAACATCATTATTCCAAGTAATTACGTTTTCTGTCTTGAATGAATCCGTACTATCACCAATCTTTTGCCAGCTGCCAGTGGTTGGTGACGGCCAGTCGACATTATTTTCTTTAATTCCTATATTTGGTGTTGCAGTTTTGTAACTGCTGGATTTCATAGGTGAAATTGAGAATTCATCGGGCTTCGTTGTCGATTTGGCTTTCGTTTTTCTTATTCTTGTACCAAATGGAACTGAAGATTGTAATAAACCAACTCTCTTCGATACGCCATTACTTTGATCTTTTGCTGGTTGTCCATCAATACCATACCAGATAGGTTTCACTGTTGGAGTAATGGAATTCGAAGGTGCTGAAGAACTTGCGTAGGTTTCAGACGGTGAACTACTCGATGCTCCCCAAGAAAGGGTTACTTCTTTTTGAACATCGGATCGGCTCCAAGTGTTACTCACTTCTCGATTGCTAGATACAGAACCAGATGATTTTGATCCTCTTCGAACCGGTGTACCTTTCCAGTTAGGATTCTGTCAAATGTATAGAAAAACAAATTAGGATTGTTTGCACGAGAAAACAAAATGAGAAAGGTTAAAGAACTTATTAGTTTAGCATGATTGAAGAAATGTAGAACGTTTTCATACTTATAAAATAAATAAATTAATTAGTTTCAAACTAATGTTCTTATTGAGTTATTATAGTAAATTTTGTAAAGACTGCTATTATAATCTTATTACAGTATTTTTATTACTTGAAAATGCAATGTTCCTATATCAAAAGCATTTTTTTTTCATAAAGGCTTTTTCTTCCATAGTTAATTATCAATTTTGCTTGTTTTTTTGTTTTCAATAACATATTTTATTCATTTCTTTTCAGTAAAGACGTATCTACATCATAAAATGGTTTTAAAATAAAAGCAGATTAAAAGCTATTGATATACAGGTTTTAAATTTTTAGATTTGCAGTTAAATTAGAGAAAAAGAAGCAAAATTATGCAAAACTAGAGAATCCAACCTGAGCTACCTGGGTTATAGAACACACTGCCTGTTTTTCAAAACGAAATGGCTTTAATTGAAAATTTTGATAGATGTTTTACGATTAATATGTTTTTTTAAATTGCTTATCAACTACACCAAAAAACATTTTTGCCTGCAAGATATCAGTTATGTACTCAAATATTTGATGCATATTTATGAGTCCGTCTTCGATGAAGATCATTGCCAAACACAATATGAATTGAATGCTACTTTAAAAAATGCTGAAAAAAGCTTGTTTATTTTTTTAACGTTCCATTCGCGATGCCTATATACCCGAGGCACGTTTAAAACGAAAGGAAATGGAGTCCCATATAAATGTAAAACGTCGAAAAGTCGAAAACCACATGAAAATGACTCGTTTAAAGAAAAAAATAGCTTTTGGTATCGAATTCTCCCTGAAGATGAATAATAGGTTCACAACAATCCTAAATGAACGGATTAATGTCATTCATGGCAGTAAGTTTACGTATGAGTGTATTGTTACGTATCGTACTGTATTTGGTAGAACCAAATGAAGCAGTCTACCATGAACAATTTCAACCAGTCCGACAATCAATGGCGGATGTTACAAAAAACAAGCAATTAGTTATAAAAAATGATAGACGTAAAAATGTCCGGAATAAAGTCGAAAGATAGGATACAATTATTTACATAAGTGAAAATGATCGCCCACAAGTTGCAAGGTCAATCAAATTAAACTCTAGAAACACTTCTCTTGGAAGTGTTATTCTCTCGGCTGTCTTCACCAAATGTTGATCTTATGATCACCATCTGTTTCACACCATTTGGTGTACCCCTTCTGAATAACGATTCAGTTCTTATGCAGAAACCAAAAATTGGCTTGATGAGCATATTCATTAAAAATGACCAGGCTAATTGCATTTTAGAATTCGCTTGCAGATTGGTAAATGTTGAAGTTTGGGATGTTAAAAACCTTGAATATTTTTTTCTTTCATTTTGAAAAAAAAAAAAACGAGTATTGCATCTTTACATATAATAAAGAAGTTTTGAAATTTATTAACTCTTATTATGCTTAGATCAAATAAGTAGCCTATATGCTAACATCGTTTACACTGCAGATTTTATTGAAATTTTCATAGTTAGCCATTTTTCAATTTTACGAAAGAAAATACTTTTTTTTGTTATGAAAAACAGGCGAGTGAGCTCTCATCAAATATAGGCAATTAATTACGATTTGCGGTAAAGTTGGAATTTTCTCCTTAGTTTTGCATAATTTATTTATATTTCTGCAAAGTTACTTTACATTATCGTTGCAAACAAATTTTTATTGTTGAGATAGATTTTTTTTTAAACTTTTTCATTTGAAAGTTATTTTTTTAAATCATTAAAAAGCAGTAAATTGAGCTACAACTTTCAAACAAATTTTATTTGAAAGTAGTTTATTTTTTCTATTCCTTGATGCAAAAATTGAAATTATTGGATATTTAGAACAGGATAAAGTTTGATGAAAATCCGTGCATTAGTTCTTGAGATAGAGCTATTGCAGAAGTTGGGTGATTTACATCAAAAACTAATCAGCACCAATTTATATCAAGGTGTACACTGCAAAAAAAAAAAAAAAAAAAAAAAAAAAAAAAATCCGTTAAATTTACGACAAAAAATGCTGGCAGCAATGTTGCCAGCAGTTTTTACGTAAAAATCGATGTAAATTTTATCGCATAGTTTCCTTCATTTCAACGGTTATAATTGTAGTAAATTTCACAGCCATATTTCCGTACAAATTACCACAATAAATGCTGTAATTTTAACAGCAAATTCTCCGTAAAAGAACTAAAAGAATTATGTGATTATAGAGGCAAATTCTCCGTAAAAATACTGAAGGATTTGAGATTTTACCTGCAGGACACCTAATATTAAGTTACACCTCATTCAAGATGACCCAGAGGTGAAACAACAGCACCCCTAATCCAGTGTGCCAACACAAACTCGTCTTACTGTGCATAGACGAGTTAATGCTCAAGGAAACTCACCGATCGCTATATTACAATACAAGATTTAAGAAATCCCTGGCCTCTGTTTAAGCATGACAATGGTAGCAAGCTGGAATATCTGTTTATAAGAAGCTTCTAGCTAAAAGTGGTGGCAGTTGATTTTTTTGTTTGTGAGTAAACAAATATCCAACAAAATTATGATTTAAATCTCTCATACCTTTCCATCAAAATCGATTTATATTTTTAGTTTGTTAGAAATTTTGTAAGAAATTATTTTAATGCTGGTAAAAAATTGAGAGCAAGTAAGAAATTTCAAAGCTTCCTGCCTTCAAAATCATGTATTCCACTTACATAAGGAAAGGTCCACTAAAGAAAGATTTTAAAAGTTCCATTATTTGATTTTTTTTAATTAAAAATGTATTTTTTTATTAAATTTAAGTCATAAATATGTGTACATTTCTTCAAATATTGACGCGCTACAAACATGTTAACACGAGCATAAATTAGCTATATAAGTTTATTATTGTTATTGTATAATATACCGGGTGTCCTAAAAAGGACTGACTGATTTTAAAATTCAATACTTGCAAACGGAGACAGATATTTAAAAAATTCTTGCAGGACAGTTATGGATAAGGTTAAAAGTTTTTTTTACAGTGATTTTCGATTTTAGTTCGAATTACAAAAAATCGATGGCGATATAAGCAATAGACGCTAAATACAGGCTCGATTTTTTGGCCTGTCTCTTCTTCCCTGCCGAAAAAGGAGATAAAAATGTATTGAGTTGGTCCCGAAGTACCAAAAATTTAGCGAGTTATTTAGCGAGCCCAAATTTAGCGTCTATTGATCGCAGCGCCATCTATTGTTTGTAATTCGAAATAAAATCGAAAACCACTGTAAAAAACTTTTGACCTCATACATAAGCCTCCTGCAAGAATTTTTTAAATGACTGTCACCGTTTGCAAGTTACCGAATTTTAAAATCAGTCAGTCCTTTTTAGGACACCCGGTATTTTAACGTGCAATACATTATGAATAAATATGTTCCCAAACTCGATGTTCAATTAAAAACGAATACCCTACTTTTGAAACTATACTTGTATTATTTTTATAATAAAAAATAAAATACCTAAAAAAAGCAGTATAAAAATAATATAAAAGGCACAGTAGGTGACAGCTATACACTTTGTGGATTAAAAAAAAAAATAAACAAACATGTGTTATAAGAAAAGAGCTTGTATCAGTATCCAGCAGTAAATAAAAAGTATTACAAAGAAGTTCCGACAAGAAAAATGAGGCGCCGAGAGCCGTGATGGGCCCAGAATGAACCACACATTCCCCCCACACGCACTCTCGAGAACCATAAAAAGCATGCAAATAAATCTTTAATAATACCCAGCCGACTTCGGTGACCAATTTATAGACATTTTTTTTTTCTTTTACATTATTGTATACCTAGAAAATAAATATAAAATTAATAATATACAGTATGTATTGTAAGAACTGTGTCCCTTTGAACTCCTAGGGCCCCGAAACAATGCACCTGCTATATGTCTTTGCGCGCAGACGCCGGTCAGTAAAATGAACGACGTGATCTAATTGGTTGTTCGCATGAAAGGATGTTGAAATCGGAAACACTCGCTAAATCTACTATTTTATTTGAAGTATTTTCACATACGGAAATATTACGTTGTAATCTACTGCAATAAATGCAGTGAATTTGACAATAATTTTTTACAGTGTAACCAAAGCCGCCTCAAGGCTACAAGCCAGACACGCCCTTCATCCCCCCACGTGTGACGTCACAGCCCGGGACTGGCTAACTGCCAGCGCGCCAGCCCCGAACATTTGAATTTTGTATCTTGCTATTTTACGTGCACGTGTGTTTTACTCAGCCTGATAACATATTCTTTTCAAGGTAAGTTTTATTTTCAAATTACATTTATATGCTATCAGCACAATTTTTATTTCTTGTGTTCAAAATCTTTTATTTTTAATTTCTTTGAAATAAATTAACTAGCAAATCCTAGTACGATTCTATCAATAATACCGTGTCTGAAAACGAAACTATATTATTGTAGTTCTGTTTCGTTCCACATAGAGCAATAATTTAAAATGGCAAACATCCCTAAATCGTGTCAAGACTTATATCATTTAATTTGTATTTTGTCACACCATCCTCTCTTTCTAATTTGTTCAGAAATTTTCATAAAAGTCGCTGTGAATACATAGCATTTTTATCTTGTTTACTTCTTTTAAAGCAAACCCCGATCGATATACATGTATCAGTTTATTGTTGTTTTTTAATCTTAAACGTTTGCTATCTTAATAAAAATTCTTTTTATAATTTTTTGTTAAATTATAAATGCTTATGTACTACGTAAATAGAGCTATGGGGATAATGTTTTTGAATCTCTCTATTTTTGCCACAACTGTAAACAATTTATATACAAGACCAGAGGAAGGGTTGTTAGTACCCTTATGCAAAACAGTAGTTGCCCCCCCCCCCCCCCCCACACACACACACACACCTTCGCAAAAATCCTATGTGTTTTCATATACATTTTAATGTTTAATTAAAAGTAACAATAAATAACATTATTATTATATAATTATAAATTTACTTTTAGATCTAGTCAGGAAATACTTTTCATCTCATAAAAATTGATTATTTTAAGCTTAAAAGATGCGAACAAACATTTAAGAACCCACACAACATTATTTTGGAAATGAAATATTTTCGTGGAAGGTTTTTGTGTTTTTCGATGCTTTTTTTTATCAGCTATTACCTAAACATTCGAGGTAAATGAACATAAATTAGGAATATTTTAATTCCAATTGATGAAAGTCTTTTCTTTCTTTCTTTTATTTTTCTCTTCATATGTCAATACACTTTTTAAAAAATCTATTGCTTGTACCTTACATAATATATCAAACTAATACAAAACTAAATAATAATTTTCTGTTTCATGAACTTGTGTTGTTTTAGTATTACGACAGTTTTGTGTTTTTTAATTTAATGGATTTTATGTGAAAATTACCCATTTCTGATAAGTAAAGTTTACAGTACGAAAATTTATTTATAAGAATACTTAATTTCATGTATACTTTAATTTTACTATTTATTATATGCAGGTTTCAAATCACTTAATATTTAATATGATATTTACTGTATAATTTCAAGCCCGATTAAAAATAAAAATAAAACACAACTTGAATTTGTTTTCATTTAACATTCACTTTTCTTCCACTTTAATTTAATTTTTAAATGTGGGTTTTGATTGGCACACTTATTGTTATTTATTTATTTTGAAATAACTGAAAGCAAAATAATTCAATTTACACTCATTGCCATAAAAATTTGCGCACCAAGAAAAAGATGTCCAAATGAAACGAAATTTTACACGCGTAAGTACTACTGTCATATAAGTAAGTGAGTAGAAAACCAAAGAAAAAGGATCATTTATTGCAGAAAAAAGTACAAATGAACGGGAATTTTAGTACTCTGTTGGACCCCCTGTAGGGCGAATGCACGATGCGATACGAGCGGGCATTGAGGCATACAAGTTCCGCATGATGTCCTGAGACATCTCGTTCCACAGTTGCTGTAAACGCGCCTCGAGTTCAACCAAATTCGTAGGGTAGCCAACTTGCCGTCCCAAATGATCCCAGTTATGCTCGATTGGTGACAAATCTGGGGATCGAGCAGGCCAGGGAAGGGTGGTAATGTGGCGGAGGCAGGCTTGTGATATCCTTGCTGTGTGTGGCCGAGCATTGTCTTGCTGAAAAATGGCTCCTGGGAGCCCTGCCACGAGGGGCAACACATGTGGCTGAAGAATGTCCTGGACGTACCGCTGGGCTGTCATTGTGCCACGGATCAATATTAGGGATGACCGTGTATCGTAAGCAATGGCACCCCATACCATCACACCAGCTGTGAGAGCGGTGTGTCGCTGTAAAGCGAAGGCAGGATTGAGGCATTCACCACGGGGCCTCCACACACGAACACGATTGTCATCGCTGCTCAAATTGAATCTAGAGTCGTCGCTGAAGACGAACTGGTTCCATTCCGCTGCAGTCCAATCCTGTCGTAAGCGACACCATCCAAACGGAGGCGTCGTTGGGTGGGTGTCATTGGCAGCACACGTAATGGGCGCCGCGATACCAGATGTCCTTCGGCCAGGAGCCTTGCGATGGTTCGGAAAGACACAGGGATCCGTAGTGAAGATTCTGCCTGTGTCTGGATAGCGGCCACTGAGGCAGTTGGCTCTACGCGTGCGTTTCGTATGATGTGACGGTCTTCTCGACGACTGGTCTGTCGAGTGCGTCCCGAGCCTGGTCGCCATGTAAATTACGTCTCTTCATCAACTGGTCCCAACACCTCCTCTCAGTAAAATCAGAACGGCCTACTTGACGAGCTGACCACCCAGCTTCCATCATCCCGATGATTCTTCCCCTCTAAAACTCTGACAGCTGCTCATATTGTCTTCGATGGCTGCGTAACGGCATGTCTACCTCAGTGTTTCCTTTGCAAAAGAAAAGGTACACTCAGACACGCTCTGCTTACCAGTTTTATACTACAAGGAGGACAAAGTTCAACGCCCTCTAGTGGCATTACGCAATGCGCAATCACGCTGCATTTCTAATCATTTGCATATCTGCCTAATATGTACCTTCATGCCAAGTTTCGTTACGATCCCACAATTATTTCTTGGTGCGCAAATTTTTATGGCAATGAGTGTATGTGTTTAAACTACAAATTTATATATATATATATATATATGTAATAATGTATAATGTCTTGTTTTTGAATATATACCAAATAGATAATTGATATTGTTTCTAAATTTCAAAGTAGAATAAATAATAAAAACTGTCTACTAAAATAAATTTAATACTTGGGATTTTTTTTTTTCATTAACGAACGAATTTTCTTTAATGTAACTTTAATTCTGATGCACATTTTCATTGACACAGTGATATTATTTCATAAATATTGTTTTTGTGTTATCGTTATTATTATTGTTTCGAGTGATCGAAATTGATGAAAAAGCACTTAATTAGCGTCTTTAAACTATAAGTTTTTATTTTTTTCCCATATGTTGTGATGATAAGTTGAAATATAGAGGGAAGAATTAATATGTTTTAATAACGCATGTGCTCTCCACGGCTGATCAAAGCCCCGCGTCGTGACGTCACGAAACCTTGTGTTTGGCTTGTAGTCTTGAGGCGGCTTTGGTGTAACTGAATCTAAAGTTTTGGGAAATTCCGTGCATTAGTTTTGAGATAGAGCGCCCTCAAAATTTGTGTCAGATACAGACAGACTCACAAACAGACATTTTATAAAAACAGTCAAATCGTGTTCAGGACCTTCTAAAACATATAAATCTGTCAAAAACCGGAAGTCGAAAATTTTCACTAATCTAATACTTTCTTCTAATAAAGACAGAAGAACGTAAAAATGAAATTCATTTTGGATACTTTTTCTTAAATTTTATCCATTTATCTTTGACTTGGACTTCAGAAGCTATTCCCTCCTCCTCTTCATCACTTAGATTTAATGTTTAATTTTGTTACAGTGTTAGTATTTATCGCCCTTTGTACGCCTTATCAGATGGAAATTCAGAAGTAACTATACCGAAATCACTTTCAAGAAATTCAATAAAT
Organism: Maratus speciosus; assembly: GCA_963932465.1. NCBI lineage: Eukaryota > Metazoa > Arthropoda > Arachnida > Araneae > Salticidae > Maratus > Maratus speciosus. The sequence continues at coordinate 431,496,105 of OZ010792.1, forward strand.
GAAAAATTTTCTTAGTCTTGACCTTTGTTTTTGAACTCTATCCACTTTACTTCAGTCAAATGCATCATAACTTTTATATGGTAGATACCTATAAATAGAAAGTGCGTATTATGTGTTATAATGAGTTATGATGGAAAGGCTGGAATATTTCGAAAACGGCTTTATTGGTACTCTGAAAATGATCAGAATTTTGAAATAGTGCTCTATCTTTCTTCAAAATCAAAATTCCAGAGAAAACTTCGTAAAATAGGGAATTTCGTAAAATTGAAATTTGTTAAATAGAAGTATAACCAAAAGTGTAGTGGAAGGTATACGGTGGTATGCGCCGTATACCTTTGGACTTTTTTAGAAGTTCCGTACACCCTCTGTTTATCAAATAAAGCTATAACGTATACTCTAGCGTGAACCCTGTGCCTATAGCGTATGTGTCTAGTTTTTTTTTTTTCCGACTTCACTTCTGATTCAACTGCATATGAAATTAAATACCACATAGATTATAGAGAAGAAATATTAAAAAAAATCAATTTTCTGGTTAAAAATGTTTGACTTAAAAAAAACAAAAAAAAAAGTATATAGTTAAATGCTATGCTTAGAAAACGCTGTTCTTCAGATAAACATTTAAAGGGTGTAAGGAAATTACCTTTGTGATTTCCGCATACAAGTGCCATTTTAACAACAGGTTCGCCAAATTCAACAAAAAATTAGGTAGCGGTTTTACTGAACCGGTGAGAACCGGCTGAACTCTACCGCTGAGCATGTGCTATTACACTAAAAAATATAGGTGCAGATTCCCAAAATCTGTAAAGAGCCAGTGGCTCCTAAACTCAAAAAATCCAGTGGCCACATTGTGAAACAAACACGTAAAACAATAGCATTTGTATTAGAAAAATACACAAGAAACTCAGGAACTCAAAGGGAAAATAATCTATTTAATATATATACGTATATAGCCATGTGCAACAAAACACAGACTAATTGCATCTCATATATATTTAATTTAATCATACAATTCTTTTAATTTGGATATAACTTAAATATTAAACTGCGTACAGCCAGAAGATAAAGTTGGGCATGATTAGATACAGTTAAAAAATGTGTATAGGCTAAGCAATCATGATAATGGGGAATATTAGGAAAACAATATTTCTTATTTTGATTTTGTCATACAAGAGAACGTATAAAAAAAATCTGTGAATATGTGAGATTATTTTGCACTATAAAAATCAAAATACACATCAAACGTACATTTATTTTTCTATAAGAAAAATTATCTTTAAAAAAAAACTATGAAGACTTAGATACTGAAAGTTAGTGCCCACATCAAAAAAATTACTCGCCACGTAGCGACTGGCGACTGTGAATGGGCACCTATACTAAAAAACCAACGATTGAACATACAATATATACAAATCAAGAAATGTAAGAATGAACAGACATATACGTTTCATGAGTACTGGGACTCACATCATCAGTGTATAAAATAAAATCAACAATGAAATCAAAAGTTGATTCTAGTTGATTTTATTTTATACACTGATGATGTGAGTCCCAGTACTCACGAAACGTAGATGTCTGTTCGTTTTCACATTGTTTTATTTGTAAGCGTATTCAAACGTTGGTTTTGTTAGTGATTTAATTTTCCACACAAGTTTTTATTTATTTACTAGAAGATAGCCCTTCAGAATGACGTGTTTGTATTTTTAAAAGAATGATATAGCATTGCATTATAAAAAAAAATATGAAGTAATAAATTTTATCTTATCTGACTAATAGGGTCAGGTGGGGTACAATAGTTATAAAAACAGCCCAGTTTCCATTGAAACTTAATTTGCAAGAAAATTCTTAATTGAATTGGCAAAATAATGACATAGAATATGCAAATGAACTTCACTCACAAAATTTGAAGAACTATATCACAAAAAACATGCAAATTAGTACTAATATTGCTAATTTAAAACAAATAAATCAAAACAACCTATAAATTTAAAGAAAAAACTGTAAGACTTCAATTCCTAATAACTTTATTAGCGAATAGTAAAAAATAAAATACGTTGTAAGATTGAAAAATTAAATCTAAACAGTAAACATTCATTCGTGATACTACTTAAGAATACATTTTTTAGGAATAACAATGGAGTCATTCTCAAGAGTCATTCAGTCAAAAAATTAAAACAGCCCGAATATGAAAATTTTAACAATATTGTATTTAATACACGCCTTCGCTTGCCTTAAATCGGCATTTTTAAAGAAAGTTTTAATGCACGGAGTTCATTCAGATCGCTATATTGCCAATGAGCTTCATCGCCTATATTTTAATCGGAAACACTCACAATTAAACATTGCTTTTGAAATCGTGAAATGATTGCGAAAAGCAGTAAAATGTTATTAGTTTTGTATGTTTTATATTGCCACTGAGCAGAATTATTGCATCCATAGTCTATATCGTAATGAATCTCAAAGGAATTAATCGCATATTGTTTACCATCACTGATTGCTGGGTGATACGATTTTCAACGGAAGATATATCGAAAAACATGCCTATTTCGCTGTTGCTTATCATTCAAGTTGTTTTTGTTTTTCAAAATCTTTCTAAAAAGGTTAATCTTATGCAGTTTTTTTGAAAAAAATTAAAACAAAATGGCTGATTTTAACGAAAGATTATCGGGATCTGGATGAGTTCACTCCAGAAGTGTTATACATTTAATGCTATTATATATATATTTATGTACTATTATGTATTAAAGTTTGTTACAATTTATTTTTAATTTCTGTATATATCGCGAATTTGAATCCGTTCGCCTGATGAATTTAGCGTACCTGCTTTCCTGCAGAAGGTTGATTACCCTTGCCTTTTGTTGGTTTCTTTCTGTCGAGGTCTTGAGGATTCCAAGGCATGCTCTTTTCGGTCGTAATGGGCACCTCTTCTGTGACGGTGGCTCCTGGATCTTTGTAAACTTCGTTATTGAGTTCGTAGTACGATGGAGTGTCCGAACAGTTGACGTTAAACCACCAATCGCAGACGAAATACTTCTGGTTAAAAATGGTTCCCACAGGACATAAGAACGAATCTTTTCTGTTGTCAGGTTGACAGATGTGAAACACCTATAAAATGTTACAGATTATAATTGAATCGTCATTTCAAAAACTACATGTCACGGATTCAAAAATTTTGAGGATTCAATAAAAGCTACGTTGGACACAAATGCTCGATTTTTTAAGAAATTCTTTTGTGCACACTAAATATCATAAATCTTTAATTTGTAAATCGGTTATGAGTTATTGATTTCAATAATGAATATGCGCTGTGTGCTGTTTAATAGGGCGCTTTAGGGGGGTGGCAAAGGGGTAGAAATGATCTCAACTTCTACCGGCAATATTCACATTTAAGTTAGTTAGGATCTCAAGTATATGAATCTAAACAGTTGCCTGCCCTCATATTTTGCATTAGCATCTCGTCTAATATCCTAAGCTACTTCATAGACCGGGAAGCAGGAGCACTGACAATCACCTCATCTAGTTCACGGCTGAAAGTCCAGAATTAAACAAAACTCGATTCGTATTTTAAAACGCAAACAGTCTGCCAAGCCATATCTTGGTGGAAGACACCTGAAAACCCGATTTTAGCGCTTGGCTCGTAGGTTTACCATTGTGTTTTCCTGCACCCAAAGGTATGAAAACATGGAGGACTGGATTCGCTCACAATGAATAACAAATGAGAACACGGCGTTTTACGCTTGCGCAGTTATTGCATAGATGTGCAATTAATAGATTATCCCCAAAGAAGAAAACAGCTAGGCAAATTCCTGTAGTTCAATTTCGTCCGCAACATTTCGTGTGACCTTGATTGAAATGACCTCGTCTTTAATCTTGCGGTTACCTCTCCCATTTAAGATAGGACGCTTACTTTTTATTCTGCTTTGGTAATTTGGTAATTCATTCTAAACTGTATTGGGTTGGGGTTGGGTTGATTTTTGACAGCCAATTATCTACTCGAGAGATATAGGCCCATGGAAGAGTGCCCTTCGTGGCGGTCTTTCTAAGGGGACCTAACCCGTATTTACGCATGGAAATCCATGGTTCGAAGAAAACCACGAAAACTCCGAACGATTAGGCCGACGGGCACGATTGAGTTCGAACCCAGCACCTCCCGTCATCTCTAAACTGTATTACAACTAATCGATGTATTAAACGAATTTTATAACAAGTTAGTTTAATGGTACTTATAAGTACTGCCAATAGATAAAGGGTTAAAATCATGTTTTTTCATTCATATTTTTAAAACGAGAACTAAAATTTTAATGTTTAATTCATATTCTCTGACCCCAAATTAGTATAAAAATATATCGTTTATTTAACAGACAAAAGAAAAAAATTTCATTTTGCAGACCAGAAAAATTGTTATACGAATTGCATTTTCAAGTAAAGAAAGAATTATAAAAATAACTAGTAGTTTTTTACTCACTAAAATAGCCGAGGCTGTTTTAACGATTAAATAAAATTCTGGTTACAATCACACAAAGAAAGATTATATATTTCGTAAAGATCCGGTATGTTTAATGAAAATCTACCTGACAACCTGCATCTATATCTCCGTAATATCCCTGGGACGGCATGCTGGAGCAATCAAAATCAGTATCCGGTACGGCCACGAAATTCGGAAAATCCATTCCTGGAACACCCCTGAGAATGGTCTCTAAATCTCCTTCTTGATCTTCGTCTCCGTCAGGATAAGCGCTGCCTTTGTTATTTCCTTGAGGTTGCGTATTCCATCCCATGTCAGGAGCATCATTTCTATTTCCTCCTGGTGGCCAGGTATCGGACATCCAGGAGCCATCTGTGAAGATAAACTTGCAATGTAGTAAAATGTCTACAATCGGTATTTTCTACTAACTGATGAATTAAAATTTTAATAGCATATCAGAATATTACAGTGATCGTAAAAAATGTAAAGACCCGCATTTCGATACTTTTCCACTCTAGGGGCGTTGGCAATTTTTTAAAAAAGCTTGGCGCAATTCGGGTTTCGGAAAGTGAGATTTGTTGCCAAGTAATATAAACAGCAATGCAAACAATTTTTTTATGCTTCTTTATATATGCATTTGTACATACAAACATTTTATTTAGTAGTATTAAAAAATGCTCTGACGAGCACCTAAAAAGGTTAATATGTTTTTAAGTATGAAAAAGTGTTTGACAAGTGCTTCTAATTGAGCATGAGAAAGGACAAGGGGTCCCTTCTTGGCTGCAGCTCACTGTCAATGCCAACTTTGAAAAAATCACATTTGCGCTTTTTCCATATAAAAGAAATTTTCGGTACTTTAGTAAAACTTTCCATCGTGCTTTACATGTTAACTGCCCTGTTCCGCTGTTGTACTGCGCGTGTGTCTGCAATGCAACTATGTACAGTGCACTGTGCACTATTATTGCTCTACAGACTATACTACACTGTATACTCCTATTATGATTTTGAACCTCAGTGCACACTAGCACTGTGCTTTTGTACTTTCGTATTAAAGGTATATGCGTCTAATATTCGTTTATAATTTACATATACATTGCTGTATTGCATAGTGCATTGTGGAGCCACAGCCATTTGCATATATTTTCAACAATCAATTAATGCATTCTACTGTCATGCGTGCACATGTGGAATTGTTCCTGTGGAGAGTGCTGAAAGCATTCTGCATTGCACTACAAATCAGTTTTCTGTGCAATTCTATACTGGGTTCGGGCTTGGTGGCACTGCATGAGTGTGATACGCTGCAGGAACTAAGGTTTTTGGTACTATGTTGCCTTACATTCATGTTTAATCAGGCTGCGTCTTTACTGGCTACGTCTTTACACTACACGTTTTTATCATAACTGTGGCTGATTTTTTTTATATGCAAAAAGCGCAAATATGATTATGCCGTTGACAGTGATCTGCAGCCAAGAAGGGACCCCTTGTCCTTTCTCATGCTCAATTAGAAGCACTTTTTCATACTTAAAAACATATTAACCTTTTTTTGGTGCTCGTCAGAGAATTTTTTAATGCTAGCAATTTAAATTTTTTGATAAAAACTGAAGATTTTTTAATATTTTATATTGAATATAAGTAAACCTCAATTGCTTTAAATATTCTTAATACGTTTTTTTATTTCGCACAATCATGCACTATTCTAGGTAACACAGACTGTTTTAAGAGGTCCAAGGTTTTTAATCAAATTCCCGTTGTTTTCAAAGTATTTTACTACAATTTCGTTGAAATTCACACCTTTTGAGTTCATTACATATAGATAGATGAGAACAGTTCTCTATCATCCCCATTCTTACAATACTGGCAATATCAGTTTAATCATTCGTTATAATGTCTTTTCTAAAATAAGCAAGTAAATATTATCCATGTTTGGTCCTAACTCTGGACTTATGTAAGCCATACTTTTGATAATCAATCAAAACCCAATGATTTTTTGATGTTCTAACCCAGCAAGTGTAATGTCCAGAGCTCAACTGATTACCGACATGAACAATTGCTCAATGGTTGGATCATATTTCAACCGATCATTTGGCGAAATCTAGTCAACCTGCCGAGAGTCAGTCAGATGTAACTCTTTTATAGTTGGAAATGTTGAGCAATGAAATTTTTGTGACGACGCGTTTGTTACGTATAACGTGTTTGTTACGTCATCAAGTGATTCATAATTTGACTTTTTATCTGTATTTTTAACGAATTTAGTGATTTATTAGTCTTTGCGTTAATTAAAATAACAATTACGTCAATGATATTAAAAGATAAAACGATTAAAAAAAATCATCGTCTGCTTCTTTAATTAAAACATTATTATTTTCTTATTTTCATTGATGTGGGTGGCAAGTAGGAATTACAATCATGGGATCCCGTATCCCGAGATTCCGGGATCCCGCATCATTTTTAATCCCGAAAATCCCGGGATCTTGTCTGCCAAATCCCGGGATTTTCGGGATTGTCCTTTTTTTAAATGGAACAATATTCAGCTGAAAAAAAAAATATATATATTTATAGACTTTCTCTTTTGGAAAGAAAAAGAATTAATTTTTATGAAATTTATATATTCTTGAAAAAATATACATATTTCAAGTATTTTTTACATATTTCAAAGCGATTAAATCGTTTAACATAAAAACCTTTTGACTTGAAAGCAGATGTAACCCGGTCGGCTATTATTCGGGAACAATGAAATCATTTGTTTATTTCAATTTCGCCGCGTTTAGAAAGCCGGTCGTTTCAGCAACTGGGAATCACAAAATTTCGAATTAGAGTTTACTGATAAGCGTCGCATTTGAGTTTCATAGTCATTATTATGTGCTAACTTCTTTGCTTTTCGGGCGTTTATACTTATTTTGCTTTAAAGATGTCTAATGAAAAGGGTATTGTAGCTCATAGGAAAGATAATGATACATCTTCAGTATGGCACTGCTATTTAAGGTCAAAAGATGAAAAAATCGCTAAACGTAAAAGATGTAGCCAAGTGCTTAAAACGTTAGGTGGATCGACTAAGAGTTGCATGCACATTTATCGACGAAACATGGTACTAAAGTTTAGAAAGAATTTAATACATCATCTCTTCCTTCCACACGTCAAGATTGCATAGAAGATGCATAGTTTTCTAAAAAGCGGAAAATAGAAGATTATTCTAGTAGTGATAAGGAATCACTGGATTTAATTTTATTCCGAATGACAGCTAAAGACTGTTTTTCATTTAACTTCAACTGATTTAAGAAACTTACTTATAGCTAAAGGCTATAATGATTTTCCAAAATCTGCAGTATCAATTCGAAATCGTGTAGTGAACTACAATAAAAGAGTTAATTACAAGTGAAATACATACTTTTAAAAATTCAGGAAAAAATTTTAGTTTGACTTTTGACGAATAGACATTTACTGCAAACAAGCGATTTATGAATATTAATGTCCATTCAAGAAATTTAAATTTGAACAAATCCAGGAATTTAGGCCTTATGCGCATATATGGATCCTTTACAGCAAAAAAGTGCATAACACAGCGCTTAAACCAATATGACATTTCCCTAAAAACAGACAATGTTGTATCACAACTGGGACTTGGAGACGAAACTTTAGATGCCGTCATATTTCTTAGAACATACAGTGAAATACGTTTGACACGAAATTGAGGGGACCGAAATTTTTTTTTTCGTGTTAAAAGAATTTCGCGTTAAAAGATTCCTAAAAAAAGAACAAAACTCACAAATATTTTCGACGTCGTCAAATTTTATGTTAATTTCCTGTTAAACTACTAGTAGGTTGCATCCATTAGGATAAAAAGCAAGTAAAAAAAAATTTTTTTCTTTGGGGGGGGGGAGGGGGGGAATCAGATATCTTTTTTTGAAGTGTCTTTTTCAACATTCTGAGATCTACCTTGTTTGAATCAAATAAGTAAAGCTGTTTCTAAATCTTCGTGCTTAGCGGTTCTCATACGTTTTCTATCTGGCTCAAACATACTGCGCTCAAACATTATAGTAATAGGATCCCTGTTTTTATTATCGTTAATAAAGTAGAATTGGCAATGCCAAACTCTTTGCAGATTTCTGTTTGTTTTCGTACTTCTTTTTCATCATCTACATTAAGCAGCTTCATCTTCATTTGAAGCGAAAAAATAGCAGTTTGTTTTCGCACCGATTTCGCAACCATTGTGCTCATAAAACAAAAGCTAATTCACAAAAAACACGAAATTCACTGATTTTCCATCAAAATTCAGTGGTTTTAACACAAAATTTACCAAATTCAACTCAAACTATCTAGATCGAAAGCGAATTTTTTTCGTGTTAAACGATTTTTGTTTCGCGTTAAAGAAACAAAATGTATTAAATTGCATAGTATACTGTCCCGACCGCTATGTCATTTCGTGTTAAACGTATTTCACTGTATTTTCAAAGGAGTACCGATTATCATATTCAAGGCTGGAGTAGCACAGTTGAAGTTTTTTCCAACAGAGCGAAAAATGTCCAGACCAGGGATCGAACCTGGATATTTGGCATGCCGTGCCAATGCCTTACCTGTTAGGCTATCCGGACCGATACCTGGCTGACATAATTCACTCTTATTAGTTGGACTTGGCTGCGAACTGCAGCGCTAGTTTCATTCATCCGAGCTATAACTATAGCATTTACATGATGAAACTACTTTAACACGGAAACTCCTATATACCATGTAATTAGGTCATAATGAAGGGAACGAATATTTTTTCCAACTGGATTAAATCATATTCAAGGCTGGAGTAGCACAGTTGAAGTTTTTTCCAACAGAGCGAAAAATGTCCAGACCAGGGATCGAACCTGGATACTTGGCGTGCGGCAGTTCGCAGCCAAGTCCAACTAATAAGAGTGAATTATGTCAGCCAGGTATCGGTCCGGATAGCCTAACAGGTAAGGCATTGGCACGGCACGCCAAGTATCCAGGTTCGATCCCTGGTCTGGACATTTTTCGCTCTGTTGGAAAAAACTTCAACTGTGCTACTCCAGCTTTGAATATGATTTAATCCAGTTGGAAAAAATATTCGTTCCCTTCATTATGAATACCGATTAGTTAGGAAACAGTGAACATTCAAAAGAATCTTTTTCTTTTCACGAGGTACGTAATAATTTTTTATATTATGCAACGTTTTCGAATTTTAACAGCTATCGCTATTTATAAATTTAAATTATACATCTATGTATTATTTTATTCTACGTGTATGTGTGCTAAGTTCTTTTATTTCAAAAAAAAAATCTCCATGTTAGGGAAAATCTTGCATTTGCAATATCCTAGAATTAAAAATTTTAATTACGTGGGTATGAGAATAATTCATAATTTAATTCGTGATATTAATTAGTTTTTAATATTGTAAATATTAAGCTATTCAAAAACTTGCTTAACAGGAAATAAAAGAAATTATCTAGAAGATGAAGCATAGACATTTCATGTTTTTTGTTGCATTTTCAAAAATCAACAGCGTATTTCTTTTAATTTTCAATTGCTCTAATTTATCTTATAAGTTTTGATAATTAATTGAAGTTAATTTTTTTTAATTTGGTATATTTTCATATGTAAATTAGACTGTAATTTTGCTTTGTTTTTTCTATATTATTATGATATTTAGCTATTGTAAAAATTGATGATATTACAGAAATTCTAATTTTCCTAATCCCGGGATTGAATCTAAGCAATCCCGAAATCCCGGGATTGGAAATTAGTCTCGGGATTGTAATCCCTAGTGGCAAGTAAACCAAATAGCTAAGAAATAATGTTCGCAAATAAATATCTAAGATTACTATTGTGCGGTTTTCTTCAATATACTGTAAATTTTATTGATGAAAGTTACTGATAGCTGATATTTTAGTGTTCACTACATTAACGAAATCCAGATATTTTTGAGATTCCGATACATTGAGGTTGCTACAGGCATTGATTTTTTTTTTTTTTTTTTTAGTTTTCATGTGCGCGAAGCGCTCATACATGCAGTATAGTGATCGCTGCATTAACGGTTTTCGTGTATTTTTCGATTCCAGTGCAACGAGGTAGTTGCATTGTGATTTTTCTTTTGTTTCCATGTGCGTGAAACGCTCATACATGTGGTATAGTGATCACTTCATTAACGATTTTCGTGTTATTTTTCGATTCCAATATAACGAGTTTGCTACATCTAGTGATTTTTTTTTCATGTGCGCTAAGCGCTCATAGATGCAGTATAATGATCGCTGCATTAAATATTTTGGTGTATTTTTTTATTCCAATACAGTGAGGTTGCTTCGTCCAGGGTTTTTTTCGTTTTCATGTGCACGAAGCTCTCAGACATGCGGAATAGTGATCGCTGCATTAACAATTTTCGTGTATTTTTCAATTCCAATACAACGAGGTTGATGCATCAGGTGATCTTTTTTTGTTGTTTTCTTGTGCGCGAAGCGTTCATATATGCGGTATAGTGATCGCTGCATTAACTATTTTCGTGTATTGTTTTATACCAATACAACAAGGTTGCTGAATCCAGTGATGCTTTCACGTTTTCATGTTCGCGAAGCGCTCATACATGCGATGTAGTGATCGTTGCATTAACGATTTTCGTGTATTTTTGGATTCCAATAGGATGTTGCTGCATCCAGCCTTTTTTTTAAGTGCGCGAAGCGCTCATACATGCGATATTATGATCACTGCATTAACGGTTTTCATGTATTTTTCGGATTCCAATACAACGAGGTTGGTGCGTCCAGAGATCTTTTTTATTTTCATGTACACGAAGCGCTCATAAGCGCAATATAGTGATCGATACATTAATGATTTTTGTGTTCTTTAGTTTGTTTTAAAACTTCACAATAATCGTTAACTTTTTGCTGTAATTTTGCAGAAACGTGTAAAAAAAATTTATTTCTTGCATCTCATAAAATCTTTTTTATATCTATCATATTAAATTTCTGAAAAAAAAAATTTAATTCGTAAATGCAACATCTAAAAAAATCAACCGTTTGATTATAGTTTAATTTGATAATTCTATATTTCCATTAGCACTCTTTTGTCCAAAAATGTCTGAACGAATCAAATTTCACATCCGGATACACGCCACTCTAGTCTTTTCATTAAACATCAACAACTGTTTGACTTAACTTTTGTCTAACAAAGCGGGCAAAAGCTCGTGAGCATCTTGTTGCTTAAATTGCTAGCGAACGAACTAACACGTCTTTAATGGTTGTAAACTCACTAAATCAGTCGATTCGTTATGATGTAAATCAAACACTCTTTTCAGTTCCGTTAGCAACTGGTCACGGTTGTTGGCGTTCACATTTTATACAACATTTTTTTCGTACAACATGGCATTCTTAGTAAAATTTGTGTAACAGCGTTTACCTAGCAAGAAACACCATCAGTGTTTGTCAGTTTGAAACATTGGAACTTGCTTTGTACGTTATAGCATCCAAATTGAGCTTTAGGTAACTTTTTTGTAGTTGAAGACAATTTTCTTTTTTTCAAAGAGCGCTCAGCATAGTCAATATTAACTGCTGCTTCAATAGATTTACGCTTAATGTTTCGTTCGCTACCGTAGGTCTGTGGCAAAATGTTGTAACGTGTCTATCTACAAATTAAAAGACACGCGTAATCTGTTGTATTCTTCTACAGCCTTTTTTTGCAAGAAATTGTGCAAGGATTAAAATCAATCAGTTGCACTTTTGACAATTGACGAGCGCGAGATAAAGCTACATAAACCATACCGTCTTCGAAATAGGCTGAGCTGGCGTCTTTGCTCATAAAGCAAATATTATTCATAACTAAAGTTTAACTTAAACTTTTTAAATTATTGAAAAATTAAACTTTATTCCTATAAGAAGTAATCAGTAACATGTAATTTAGATATTAAATTATGAGGTCATCAATTGAGGCTTTGATCTTTTATAGTACGCAATGAAAAATCAACAAAAATTGCCCCACTATGACACAATCATATTTTTTTTACAACGAAATCTAAAAAAACGTCATTTTCACTGTCTCAAAATTTACATGCCTACTTTTCATATTCATATTTACTATTTTATAATTCTTTTAACCTACCATAGATTATTAATAAATATAGTCCCAAATCCGATGTTACGTTTGCCAGTTACAATTTTGCATCCGAAAATCTGCGCTGTTGACTTGAAGTTCTAATTTGAGTACCGGTGAAATACACAAATTTATGCCTCTTTATACGTATTCCTAATAAAATATTTAGTTTTATGAAATGGAACACTCATTTAATTTTTACTATGACGTCATTTTCACTCACCGAAGTCCTCTGAGATTAGCGTCTCAATCTAGTGAAATAAATATTGAAATATAACATCTTTATGAATAAAAATGCTTTTTTTTTAAACCGTGACGTCATTTTCTGTTCAAAAATTAATTTTTTTTTTAAATTGTAATAAATACAATAAACGATAATACAAACTGATTCTGCAGTTATATCTTTTAAAGGTATCACCTCTGGCTATCTTGTAAATCGATCTGTTATTGTTAAACAATATACATTTCCATCTGATGGAGGTAATGGACCTATCAAATCTATGTGAATGTGTCAAAATCTTGCATCGGGTAATGCGAAAGTACCTAGATTTGTTTTCGTGTGTCTGTGTACTTTTGAACGTTGGTAAGCACTACAACTTTTGACCCATTCTTTCACATTTTGCTGCATATTGGGCCATACATATCGTGATGCAGTAAGATTTAAGGATGCTGCAACACCGGGATGAGCTAAATTGTGGAAATGTTCAAATACCGTTCTACGAAAATTTGCTGGTACGAATGGTCTCGGAGAACCTGTTGATACATCACAAATCAGTTCAGTGGCAGACATTGGAGATGGCATACTTTTAAACACAAGAAAAGTTTTTCAAACACATGTCATTTTGCAAGTTTCTTAGATCTACATAATTTTCTTGAGCTTTTGCAAACTCCTCAAAGTCTAAAAATTAGCTGGAGATTTGATCTATTTCAATTCGAGATAGTGCATCAGCAATTGTATTGTTGGCCCCGCTTACGTGACGTACATCTGTACTAAACTGAGATATGCAATCTAGATGTCGCCGTTGGCGCGGACTACATTTGTCTGGATTTTGTTTGAAGGCATATATGAGAGGTTTTTGGTCTGTATACATGATAAAGTTCCTTCCTTCACGCATGTGTCGAAAACGCTTTACTGACGTATACATTGCCAAGAGTTCTCTGTCGTATGTAAACCATTTCTGCTGACTTTTTGAAAGCTTGATTGCTAAAAAAGCAATGGGTTTCCAATACTTTTTATTAAGCTGCATAAGAGAACCGCCAGCGGCTTTGCCGCTAGCATTAATCCAAAGGCTTAACTTTGTGCCGGGAATGGGATGTCGTAGGAGAGTTTCATTGGCTAAAGCTTGTTTGGCGTCATTAAAAGCCTGGTCAGCCTCCCCAGTCCATTGAATTGAGCCGTATGAATTTTTTCAGGGCGTCTTCTAGATTTTTTAAAATTCTTTATTCCTTCCAAGAATTTATTTAATGGAGCCAATATGTGAGCAGCTTTTGATATACATCGATGGTAATAATTAAATAACTCAAGAAAACGTCTTAACTGTGTAAGAGTAGTAGGTTGAGGAAAATTTAAAATTTCTGCCCTAAAATTATTTAAAGAAAAAATTTCAATGGTTTTCATAAAATGCAAACAGGTTAAAATGATTATGTTTAATTATGCACTAATCGCGTAAGAGCAGATCACAGATTATTTATTGAGAGACTATATTAAGTAATCTGTATAAATAAAATGACAGTAAATAATCTTTCATAGTAAGCAATATTGAAAACGAAATTGTTTTCGATGAAGATAATGACGTCATTCGGAAAATAAACGATGCATTTTCATCCATGAATTAAAATATTTTACTATAACTGTGTCTGTGTCAGTAATGACCTCATATTCCTGATCCTTATTCTTGCACATAAACAGACTGTATTCTTGCTATTTATTTAAAGATCCTCGGTATACACCAAATAAAATATTTCTGAAAATTAAATAATTTCCAATTAATTAAAATGAATATTTAGTGAAACTCAGGAATTTTAAAGCAATTGATTAAATGACGTTTTAATTTCGGAAGGGAGGAGAGGTTCTGATGGTGAAAATGATGTCATATTTGAAAAAAAGAATTCATTCTCATATGGACTGCAAACGCATCATGAACACAGTAGAATTGCTTCAAATAAACAACCGATTTCTGGGAAAGTTTTTCTTAGTGTGAAGGAGTTACATCCCGAGAAAACGCCGAAAAAAAACCCCAGAAAATGCACAGGAATGGTGTGTTAGGAACTACCAATGACGTCATAGATTTAGAGACTGTATAAAACTGAAATATTTTGGTAGGATTTAGTCAATATGACGTTATATACACTGGCTTTTACATCTAATTCAGCAAATAAAAATTCAGAGCAGGAGCTCTTTTTAAACACAGTACGATCTTTTGGAAGACGTAAGAATAGCAACGGCCATTGGTTCGTTTTACGGTAACGTGGTGAATTCAGAAAATCAGCTTTTTGATCAAAAGATTCTTTTAAACACATCAGAAAATGTGTGTTTTCCGTTTTGTTAACTTGACAAGTATCTGAGAGATATTGTATTTTTCACGTCGAATGAACTTTAGATAGTGTTTGTTGGTTTATATTGAACTATCTTGGTATCAGGTAGTGTTTTTCCAAAAGTTTTTTTGAGAAATTTAAGCCGTGCTGTACAGTATTATGTGCACTAAGTTTTTAATTAATTGTGTTCTAAAGTATTTTTTTCAGTTAATTATTTTAAATTTCAAAAGTTGGTAAATTTCATAATGTTAAAATGCTTTATGCATATTGGTAACAGCAACTAAATGCATTTTTAATTGTGATTTCAACGAAGTTTTCAATTACTGTTTTTCTACCTTATTTTTTTTTTTTAATTTTAAAAGTTAAAAAGATTTATGATTGTACTCATTATGGCTGGAGTTGCTACAAAAAGTGTCGAGCAAGCAAAGCGAGCTGTGAACGCGTAGCGATTCCAATGTGAATTGGGTTGCAATTCACGGGGCTTGGCGAACGTTAGTGAGCAGGGGGCAGAGCCCCCTAGTAACGTGACTTTGATTAAAAAACCTTGAACCTCTTAAAACAGTGTGCACTACTTGGTTAAATAGTGCATTATTGTGCGAAATAAGAAAAAAGTATCGGGAATATTTAAAAGCAACTCAGGTTTATTTATATTTAAGTATTGCGAGGCAACGCAATACTTATTTATTTCCAGTGTCACTTCTTAATGTTAATTTAACCCTTAAATTCCGGGTGTTGCTTTTTGGCAACATACCCAATTTAGGCTTCTAAAATACTATTAGAATAATATTGAAGCTATAATGCCTAATGTTGCCAATAAAATACATTCTGAAAATATTATTAAATCGATTTTCAACATGTATATGACAACTCTTGTGCTGTTTAAGAATAAAGATTGATTTCTTTTTTCAATTGTTGCTACTTGTTCTTTTTGTTTTGTTTGAAAGCTTGCGAAATACCCCATTTTGTTATGCTGTGAGCAAGTATAATTTATTTCTTATTATAGTTCCTAAAATTCTTGTGTGTTTAATATTATAGAATTTTATCAAGGAAAATTATTTTTTCCATTAAAGACCAGTATTGCCGATTAGTAACAAACTGTTTTTTAGCCGTAAACCATACTTAAAACAAAATAGGATTTTTTAAAGTATTTTTTCCCATGATTTATTTTTAAAATGAAAGACGAAAAACATTATTACAATGATTTTTGAAAAATCAGGAATTTAAGGGTTAATATAGTAAAGCCTATGGAGATCATAACTTTTTGACTTTTTCTTCCCACCTTTTTATCCCTGATACCAAATTTTTTTTTTATTCTTTGTAATTTTAATGATATTGTAAATTCAAAGTACGAAAATGTTTGCCTGACGTCAGGGTCAAAACGGATGATAAAATGCCTTTGCATATGGGTAAATTATAATGCAGACGGTAATTTAGCCTAAGCTTTATTTATATTATTCAAATATTTTTCTTAATAATTCCAATTTTTTTTTTTTTTTCATTGAGAATCAATGGACATTTTTGCTATAAAATTTAACATTTTTTTCTATTGTTGCAAAAATTCAAAAGCCGTAATAATAGTTTATCTATAGTAATTAATTTTCAGTTATAATATTTCCACAGGAGAAATGGAATTTGAAATATTTTTTTTACTAATTAAAAAGGAGATGAATATGGCGTCAAGCGGGGAATAAAAGTGATATATTCAAACATTTGTTAGTAATACAAGAAGCATTAATAAGAGTAAATACAGAAAGCAGGTGACTATGACGTCAAAAAATAGCAACATATTTCACCAATACTGATTTTTAAGCATGGATATCAATTACATACAGATCTATCCATTCGATTAAAAAGTGATTTATTTATGTTTTCCTTTTATTTAGTTATTGGTGAAGTTTTAATTTCGTTAAGAAATACTAGCCCGAAAGAAATACTGAACTATTTATATCGTTCTAAGACTGGGTAAAAATTGAAATCGTCGGATGCTTAGATGTTAATAAATTTGCAAATAACCGAAATTTATTTTACAGATTTCATCATCAATATGACGTCAGCATTACACACGGGCATGTAATATATATATTAAAGGTATATATAAATATTATACAGACATACATACAATAAATACAATAAACCCAACTGGAGTGAAAAATTAGCCAGAGCCAGGAATCGAACCCGGGACCACAGTATATTGTAGTAGTTTTAATTTAAGTATTGCGCGGCAGCGCAATGAAAAAGCCTATGGAGATCATAACTTTTCATTTTTTCTTCCCAACTTTTTGTCCCTGATGCCACTCATTTTTTATTCTTTACTAATTCTAATGATATTATAAATTTAAAGTGTAAAAACGTTTGCCTGACTTCAGGATCAAAACGAATGGTAAAATACTTTTGCATATGGGTGAATTATAATTGAATAATTATTATAATCGAAATAAATCTTAGATTTTTTTTTGAAGGTTTGTATTTTAGATATGCCTAATCATTTGTTTTCACCTACCGTAAATATAATACAAAATCAGCAATACCAGTATTTGCAACTTAAATTTGGAAAAAAGTCTAAGATTTATTTCGATTTCGTTTGTACGGAATCTAAGTTTTTAGGATGTTTAAATATCATATTGTTTGAATTTCATTTTTACTTTTTAATGTTCACTTGGTATAAATAATTTGTTACAAAAATTTAACATTAAATATATAATTAACTGAATGAAATATCTTAATATCTGTCCCTTCTCGGGCTTAAATAATGTAAGAAATAAATTTGGTTTTTTAATTTGTTCGGCCAGATTATGATTTTGTTTAATTCAATATATAATTATCAAAAAATTTAAATGACTAGTATTAAAAAATGCTCTGACGAGCACCAAAAATGGCTAATATGTTTTTAAGTATGAAAAAGGGTTTGACGGGTGCTTCTAATTGAGTATGAAAAAGGACAAGGGGTCCCTTCTTGGCAGCAGCTCACTGTCAATGCCGACTTTGAAAAAATCATATTTGCGCTTTTTCCATATAAAAAAAATCAGCCACAGTTACGATAAAAATGTGTAGTGTAAAGACGTAGCCAGTAAAGATGCAGCCTGATTAAACATGAATGTAAAGCGACATAGTACCAAAAACCTTAGTTCCTGCAGCGTATCACACATGCAGTGCCACCAAGCACGCCCGTTGTGTAGAACTGTACATAAAACGGATTTGTAGAGCAGTGCAGACTGTTGCAGCACTCTGCACAGGAACAATTTCAATATGTGCACGCATAACAGTATGATGCATTCATTGATTGTTTAAATTATATGCAAGTGGCTGCGGCTTTACAATGTACTATTCAGTACAGCAATGCATATGTAAATTATAAACGAACATTCGACGCATACACCTTTAATACGGAAGTACAAAAATAGAGTCTGAATGTGCCCCGAGGTTCAAAAGCATAATAGGAATGTACAATGTAGCATATAATTTGTTAGAAATAATGGTACACAGTGCAGTGTAACAAAGTTGCATTGCAGACGTATGCGCAGTACAACAGTGGAACAGTGCAGTTAACATGTAAAGCACGAAAGAAAGTTTTCTAAAGTACTGCGAATTTATTTTATATGGAAAAAGCGCAAATATGATTTTTTCAAAGTGGGCATTGACAGTGAGCTGCTGCCAAGAAGGGACCCCTTGTCCTTTTTCATGCTCAATTAGAAGCACTTGTCAAACCCTTTTTCATACTTAAAAACATATTAGCCTTTTATGGTGCTCGTCAGAGCATTTTTTAATACTAGTACTAAATATTTCATTGTAAACATATTATTGAATAATAATATAAAATAACAGGATATATTTTAATAAATACGCCTCCGAAGTAAAAAGTCATGAACTTATTAATTCATACAAAGAAAGCCACTAATTCAGCATAAACATTTTCTGTTCGTTTTGAGTTTCAAGACTGTATATATTTTCTGAAAAGCTATATAAATGATTAATTTTAATTTCTAGAGAATATTTATCATTCTTAAGTAAAACGTGGTGAAATCATTGCCTTAGAATGACAAGTTTCTAACTGACAAATTCAGCTAAAATGACATCATATCTTTTGTTTTTTCATAGGGTACGGCAGAACGAAATCTAGGAAAGGGCTGGGTTTTGAAACAGACTTGTCTGTG
Organism: Maratus speciosus; assembly: GCA_963932465.1. Lineage (NCBI taxonomy): Eukaryota > Metazoa > Arthropoda > Arachnida > Araneae > Salticidae > Maratus > Maratus speciosus. Next base: position 431,515,335 of record OZ010792.1, read on the forward strand.
AATGCCAGCCTGTGCTCTCTTTGGCATAATAGGTCTGAAGATACTTATTAAAGACGCTTCCCCCACCCCCGTAGGATAGATTAGATTATACAAAAACCTTTATACGAGGGCAAGTCAGTAAGTAGGTCACAAAAGCCAATAAAAAGGGGGAAACCAAGATACATACTTAAAAGGCATGTTTATTTCTCTGTATAATCACCATTTACATTCATTAATCCCATCTCTTTATGAGTTTTCTAATACCTGCTGCATAAAAGTCTTTGGACTGCACTCTCAGCCGCCTGTGTACCTCACATTCAACGCCTGCATCAGTCGGTTGTAGGTTAAACCATGTGAACACCCTGTTGCAGTTGCTATGATGTCTATTGTTGTTCGCCTGTCAGCTCCAACCATTTCCTCAACTTTCCGCACTGTGTCTTCTGTCGCAATCTCAACAGAACGACCACTTCGTTCTTCGTCAACAACTTTTGAAAGCCCCTGCTCATTTTGTACAACTGCTGTCTCATAAATTCGAAATTGACGTCTTACAGTTGGACAGTACTGACACCTATTGGCATATTTGGAAACAATTTACTGCTAATTTCCGACCTCTCATATCGGTTTTGTGACCTACTTACTGACTTTCCCGCGTATGATTAAAAATATTAGGTGAGCCTCGAAATGCCGAAAGCCTAAAGTAGATCGGCATAATAATAAATTTTGGGAATCACTGCCTACTCTTTTGTGCTTAAATAATTAAAATATCTTTTGAGAATTCGTGTAAACAATTAATGTATAATGTATAATACTGGCACCTTTTGTGGGAGTCGAGTCTCCTTTTCCTTTAATCGATCCGCCATTTCCACTTTTGGGCCAGTTCACTTGAGGAGTCTGTGCATCAGCCAATTGATCTCTGTTCACCCAGTTCCAATCGTTTGTACCATGTGCATCGTAATCCAAAAATCTTTTTGGCTAAAAGAAACAAGACGAAAAGTAAATTGGTATTCTTTAAAGGGTTATCGGCTTAAAACATGCTTTTGTTATTTATTTGTTTAATTTATTCCATTTCGAAATGTCAGACATTTTAGGTAGATTTCATATGAAATAGTACCTATTGCAATCTCCCCTATGTTGGAATTTCGGAAAAAAATTTGCAGATCTACACCGATCATGATGGGCAAAATCGGTCCAAGCGGGTGGAAATAAGGCGAGGTTTTGTGAAAAACGAAAAAAAACCACGTAACTTCTTAGTTATAATACATATCAAATCAGTTTAAAGCTATTATTACTTCTAGGAAAAGGGCCAAAAATTTATGTATGACAGATTTTTGATAAAATTAAAAATGGGCTCAAGGGGTGCAAAAATAGGGTTTTTGGGAGAAAAAATTCCTAACTTCGTCAATTCTCAAGATATCAAATCCAATTAATTTTATTATAAATTTTTTTAATATTATCTACAACTTTTATATTCACAAGTTTTTGATAGAACCTATTCTAAAAAAAAAAAAAAAAAAAAAAAAAAAAAAAAAATCGAAAACAAAAAGGGGGGTTGAAGAAGAAAAAAATCTATAACTTCATCAATTTACAAGATATCAAATCCGCATGAATTTATTATATATCTTCTTAATATTATCTACAACTTTCATATTGACAAGTTTTTGATAGGACCAATACTTACAGCAAAAACAAGTTAAAAATACATAGAATTTGAAGAAAAAAAGTATCGTTTTAAGAATGTACTCAAATCCAAACTGCTTATTTTGGGACTCATTTTAAAATTCATTTTTGCTTTCAAACGCATCCAGTTGGTAGGTTCCTCTTATTCAGAAATTACATAATGTGTCGTAATGGTCGATTATTTGATAGAGGCAGAATATATTTCAAAAAAGGATGTCAAGGAGGATAAAATGTAGGGATGGATGCGGCAAAGGATGTCATTTTGAACCGAATTTCCCGAAGCGATTGTGTTGGAAAAGAAAAATATTGTCCTACTGAGAAAATAATTGTTTATAAATCAGGTTCTAATTAATTGAACGAAAAATAAAAACATAGGTCTCTTATAAATATCTTAAAAAATCACGTCAGCAAGTTTCATGTTTTTCCTTTTGAATATGAATCTGAAAATGTGTCAGAAAATTTCGAGTTGTTGAGCATGGAAAAATATTTTTTGAATACTGCCTTAACATGATTCTGATAAAACCAGCTCTTATATAAAAATGAAATTAAGAACTCGTGAAAAGCGGCCAGATAAAATTGTTAAAGTGGGTTTATCGCTAATCATGATTTAGTTTTTGTTGGTGAAATTAGTACTTAACATCGAAATCTATCTGCGCCTGTAAGCCGAGCCGGCAGGGATTTTATAAATATTCTTTCGAAGCCCTTTTTTAAAAAATCAAACTTTTACAGAAGTTATAGCTATTCCTGTCGCATAGTGTACGAGCCAGTGACACTTGTTGCAAAGCATTAATCACACTTTTCTCAAAACAATGTTTTTTAAGCCGGTGCGAGGAATATATCGGCAGTAGATTAACCAGTTTCCTTGCCCTTCTTTCAATAAAACCTGATATTTTCCTCTAGTTCTCGGTCCACATTTTTTTTTTAAATTTTTAATTGTTTTGCTTTTTGTAAGAAAACAATATCATATCTCTCTATTCTAAAAAAATGTAACTAACGCCGTCACCACCGCTGTTTTTGAATTTTTTGCGACCGGAGGTCTTTCTTCGTTAATATTAAGAAAACTGCTACATACAAAAATATGAAAATCGGTGGCATTATACAGAAGTGTTTGATAAACACGCTGATGTAGACAGTTTTCAAATAGAAGAATTATTTTAAAAGATATTTAATTAGGATGAGCGAAGCGAATCCTCAACTAGGCTACACAAATTACATTTTGTCGTACACTTTACAAAAAAATCTATTCTGTATTTTGATTTGAAATTAAACATAAAAATAAATAATGATCTGTAGATTTGAACAATATTATTTTTTTACAGAATAACGTTAAAAAAATTATTATTTTAATTAATTTATTTTGCATGTTTTTCCATTTCGGACGTATTTTTGCAAATAAAAAATGAAATACGTATATTTTCAGAAGAAAAAATAAATCATGGAGTTACGATTTCTTTTATATTTTTCTTTTTATATTTTTCTTATTATGTGAACTCACGATACTTACGCATTTTAAAAGAATTATATTATGATTTTTTTTTCGTAAAGTGGCAACAAAAGAATTGTAAACAAATAAAATTAATTGTTGAATTCGTTATATACATAATTAGTAAAATTTTGCTTCGAAAATATTTTTATGTCTTATATCATAAATAAAAAATTCCAAGGAAATTCTTAGTTATTTGGCTGAATTTACATTTCTAAAATTAAAATGCGCCAAAACATAAAATAACGTTTTTGCTTAATAAAGATGCAAGAATAATATAAAAAAATATTGTTACTTTCAAATATTTATCTTATTAAATAATGCTTCGCGAATCCAAACAAAGCCTGGCTTTTGCTAATGTTAAAGTTGGTCAAAATCGTTCCATTAAAAAAGTTTTTTAGGAGCAAAAATTATACATAGGAATTTAATCATTTTTAGATAATTTTATACATTATAAGTTCCTGGTGTGCAGACTGCATTTATTTTTTTAATTTGCTTCATTTTTTGAGGATTCATTTCCATTTTAAATTAAAATTTTCAGCATTTCGAGAGATCTTTTTTACATACTAGGAGGCTGCCCCCTACGAGCTACGCTGACCAACCCCCATTCAGACACTGCAAACTATAAAAGCACGCTAATTTTATCGGTTTTGAAATGTTTTCGGAAGAATGAATTATAATTTAAAAAACTGTGACGATCTCCCTGTTAACGGCTTGTTTTCGTATTTGATTAAATCAGATCAGTCATGTGAAAATAAGTTAATATAAAATGTATTAAGTAAATAGAGTCTTTGTCTCCTGGTACTTTTTAACAACGCAATAAGAAAGTTTTTTTTTTTTTTTAAATAAGGCATTTTAAATGTATCGTTTTAGATCTGACGTGATTTTCACCAAAGTTTTCTTTCTCTTTTTAATATTCACGTGAAAATACTTTTGTTGTTAGAAAGGAAATATTACATACGCTGTCTTAGAATTCTCAGCAATAGTTTTAAAAGATTATCTCAAAATATGAAATAAATGTCTCGCGCAAATATATTTTTAAATTTAAATTATTTGGCAATGTTATGGTTTGGCAATTTTAAATGTGAGGTAATTTCCTTCATTTGCGACTTTTAACTTATTATTAATGAATTTATTATTTTACAATTTTCTTTCTCTTTTAAAATTCACGTGTAAATATAGTTTTTATGACTTGATTATGAATATTTTCCTTCTTTTAATACGTAATCATTTAATTCTTATTGGAAAGTTTTTTTCTGTTTATAGTAGTCACGTCTAAATAAAGTCTTAATTTGAAGGAAATATTATTCTTTGCGCTGTTTTTAAATTTGGAAACAATTTAAAATAATAACCTATTCTAAAAGTTGTAAAAAGTACCTCTCGAAATGCTGAAAATTTGAATTTAAAATAGAAATAAAACCTCAAAAAATGAGTAAAAAAAAAATGCGGTCTGCACACCGGGAACTTCTAATGTACAAAATGATCTAAAAAGAATAAAATTCCTATGTAAAGTTTTTGCTCCTATGAAACTTTTTTAATGGAACGATTTTGACCAACTTTAACATTAAATATATCTTAAAATAATGCTTCGATTTAAAAAGTGTCTGCATCAGCGTGCTTATCGAAAATTTCTCTATAATACCACTGATTTTCATATTTTTGTATGCAATATTTTCTTAATATTGATGAAGAAAGACCTCCGATCACAAAAAATTCAACATCGGCGGTGGTGACAGCGTTACTTTTTTTTTTAGAATAGAGAGATCAAGACTCCCTAAGGGAGTCGTGAGAGAGATTTTAGAAAAAGGTAGTATTTTAAATTGTTGCCAAATTTAAAAACAGCGCAAAGAATAATTTTCCCTTCAAACTATAAATTTATTTACACGTGGCTATCATAAAAAAGAAAAAAAACTTTTAAATTGGAATTAAATGATTACGTGTTAAAAACAGGAAAATAATAAAAATTGCGTCAGAAGTATATTTACCCTTGAATTTTAAACGAGAAGGAAAAGTTTAAAATAAAAAATTCATTATTATGCGATAAAAGTTGTAAATGGAGGAAATTACAATCATATTTAAAATGGCCAAATAATAATGCAAAATAGCTTAAATTTAAAAATACATTTGCGCGAAACATTTATTTCATATTTTGAGATAATCTTTTCAACTATTGTTGCGAATTCTAAGACAGCACAGATAATATTTCCTTTCTGATAACAAAAGTATTTTCACGTTAGTATTAATAAGAGAAAGAAAATTACGTCAACTTTAAAACGATACATTTAAAAAGACTTATTTAACATAACTTTTTTATAGCGGTGTTAAAAAATACCAAGAGACAATGACTCTGTTGACTTAATTCATTTTACATTATCTTATTTTCAAATGTTTAACTAATTTTTTTTTAAACAGAGAAGAAAACAGCCATTGTATCTAACAGCAGCTCATTTGGTCTTAAAAATTCCCAATCGAAGGAAAACGAACGAATGGAAAACCGTTTACAGAGAGATCGCCACTGTTTTTTAAATTATCCCTTAGCCGGAAATGTACGTCTGTGAGATGGTTGTGTCTACTTATCCGCCCTTAATATTTTCTCTGTCCGAAATTCAAAACTTATTTTTATGCAGTTATATTAAAAAACTGGTCCTGTTAATGCATTACTATTAAAGATTAAATGTTTAAGTTCACTATTTGGTAAATTATTAAGTGTTCTGTTTGTGCACAGGATTTTCACGTTTCCGGTTAAGGGAATTCAATCTTTTTTAAAGCCGATCATATTAGCGTGCTTTTAGAATCTGGGGTGTCTGAACGGGGGTTGGATTTGAGAAAACAATATGATTCATGAAGTTTTGATTATTGTTTAATTTTATATTTAATTCATTTAATTTAATTTAATTTTATTATTTAATTTTATTGAAAAAGAAAATTTTCAAGAAATCGTCGGCAAAGGACTAGGCAATTTTGTGCTTTTTGTTTCACTGGATTCCGATGAAACCACTCGGAGAAATCTTTGGTACCGCTCGTCGCCGCGCAACATTGAGAAAAAGCAAGTCCAGATAGAGCATTTTCAAATAAAATTAATACAAGTGTGGTTTTTGAAAGTTAAAGGTCTAAATGCCTTTTATTATGCAAAAACCTGCATATTTTTGCTTGCTACTAGACGTCAAAACAACTTCATGAAATATTCTTATTTTTCACGTCGAAATCTCACATAATCCTTTAAGGAATGAGTTTCTGTCGAAAATTTTAAAAACGTAGAAATTTCTTTATTAATGCTTTCTAATGTACAATTCAAGACTTGATTACCATCTATATAAGACCTTCTCAATCGGCATTCGCTTTAGGCCACTAATTCTCACGCTTTTCCTTATAGGTGGCGTTGTCAATCGTCGACAACAAGTGGCTTAGTAGGCAATCACATATCTCGTTGGCGATGCGTCATTAGAAATGTCATGTAACTTTTCGAATAGTAATTCGCTTTGCGCCAATTATTATCACGATTTTGTTGTGGTAGGTGGCGTTACCAAATACAGGCAATATATAGTTTCATTGCCGACAAGTTTTATTGTAGGTGAAGCTTCATTGAACAGGTCATATAGATAGATGGTAAGGAGATCTTGGAAAAAAATACTCTGAAAAGTTCAGGCCAATTCGATAAAAATACCTTTTTCTCAGCTTCAATTTTTGCATCAGTTATAACACTGAAAACATTAAATAGGGTAAAAGTTCCAGTAATCGGCCGCTTGTACCAGAATGAGTGGTCAATAATAAAATGGCTGATTAGTAATGTAGGAAAAAAATAAATTTCTTTACTGTTGCCTGATGATTGCTTAAATGATTCTGAGCATTGAAAAATTATAATATTTCATTTAAAACCCAAAATAAATTATTTGTAAAACGTTTTATGTCATTATGGAGCTATGTGGGGGAGATGGTTGATTATTGGAACACCTACTCTATGTTTTTTCAAAAACTTTTGCCTAGTGTGGACATAAATTAGTTTATTATATATAGTTATACAGCTAAACACGGGTGTACACATGATTACGATATAGTGAAACACACAAAGTTTACATTTTTTACAAATGTTCGATACGTCTACCCTTTGTTACTCTGAAAATGTTCTATTGGAAAATCAATTTTTGTGATATGTTTGTGAGCATGTTCACGTCGATCAAAACAAATGCAGTACTGATAAGAGATTTCAGTTCAAGAATGGATTTCGGAAGAAGAGGACTATAAACCAGATTTTAATAAAATCATACGCTGAAATCTATGGTGATCGTGGTAGACCTCATCCGCGACCAATCCAAACTGAAACTTCAGGTTTGAGGTAAAAGCTATACCTGCAAATTTATGAAACTATACCAACAGTAATATACCACTGAACTGGTACAGTCATGGGAAAAAAAGTAAACATTCCCTACTAACTCTGCAACAAATAATCGTAGAAGAAAGTTACTAGTACCAAAATATTTGAAATTAAGTCTACTTTTAAATGATGTATATAAAATTTGCTTAGCATCTACAAATCAAACTAGCCCAAACTTTATTTTTTTCCATTGACAACGCCCAATTTTGACAAGATATTTTAAATCTTCGGTTCAAACTTATGCCTAGACACGAAATATCATGTCATTTGGATAATAAGTTTTTGAATTATAAACATTCAAAATTTAGAGCTTCTAATGTTAATTTACATTTTCATATTTTTATTAATATCTCCTGAAATTATAATCCTAATGGGAAATTTTTTTTGTGTGGTTATAATACTGAAAAACCCAAACATAAATAGATGGATTTTTTTATTTTAAAAATTTTATAATATGAATTATGAGATTAATATTCGAAAAAAATACGAATTGCAGCCTACAATTTTCTTGATGGATTTATGTTTATTATGTTCTGCTTCATGCAAATCCAAAATTTCAAATTTTTCTTCCAGGTAGTTTTCAAGTTATGCTTAAAAAACTTCAAAATGCTGGTTTAAGAGGCCGTCTGTGATATGCAGAAAAGCATAATCTGAATATATATATAGTATATATATATATATATATGAGGAGTTCACAACCATAGTTCACCAAGTCCACTTTAAAAAAAATGAGATAGTTCACGTAGAAGGTGCAGTAAACTGTGTTTTATCTACTACCATAGTGCACCAAACCTCTAGTTCACATACTTTCTCATAAATTGCCTCTGTGTCCAGAGTTGGTGAAGTAATGCAAGAAACCTTCGCAACCATACTGAATCAAGCCCATTAATCAGTGTACTTCTCTTCCATATGTGGTCCATTCTTGTCTAAATCTTGCCTCATTGCTATAAAAAAAAATTATAGTTTAAATAAATAGCGATTTCAATACTTCTGATGAAAAATAAACGTTCAGGAATCATCAGATGGATAAACTATGAATGGAAAGTAATATTGTTTTCAATAACCCCCCCCCCCCCTCTAGGTAAACAAACGGTAAACATGCCGAAAGCGTTTTTCTTAAAAAAATCATTTCATCGAAAAAAAACTCTAATCACATAGTTCGATCTTCGGCCTAGAGAGGAATATACGACAAATAATAAAACCCTCGTGAAAGAGAAATTTTATCACAAAGTCTTCAGCAAAAAGTTTAATTTACACTTCAAGCCGCCAAGTACAGATACATGTAAATTATGTGATGACAGGATAAAGTTTTCGACAGAAAATGGTGAAAATACTCGAAAAGGTCTTGAAACCGAGCGAGAGTTCCTCTTGCGGAAAACTAAACAGGCTAGAGAGAAAATGAAAACTGATAAAATTAAAGCCTCAGATGAAACCAAATGCTGTGCATTCGACTTGGAAAAAAGCACTTATCCTCTTTCCTAAGCTTTTAACATCCATAGCTTCTTATAAGTACAATCTATATGTTTATAACTTTTGGGCACATTCCTTTAATAATAATGAGGGATACATGTACGTCTGGGATGAAATAGAGGGAGTATGAGGTTCTCAAGGCCTCTCTAGCACTGTTGAAAGACACCTAAGAGAGAAAATCTCTAAACATAAGAAAATTATTCTATATTCTGATGCCTGTGCTGGCCAAAATAGGAACATCAAAATGCCTCTTACGCTGTTAAAACTAGTTAATAGTATAAACATAACAGCAGAGTCAATTGGCCATAAATTCGTGGTATCCGGCTACTCTTTACTTCCGAATGACGCAGAATGTGGTCTGATTGAAGCAGCAAGTCACTAGAAACAACGCAATTCTGTTCCTGGAGACTTGGAGGAAACTATTGTGAATCCAAAGAAGAAATTTTCGAAATTTGATGTCATTGAAGTTAAGAATTCCGACTTTGTTTCTACTACAGCTTTGGAACAAGGCATGACAAACAGAAAGAAGGATACAGAGGGAGCTTGTTTTAGTTGGATGAATATTAGATGACTGCGAGTTGTGAGAGATTCTTCCTTCATGTTACTGTTCAAAGAAATCCTCAATGAGGATCAACCTTTTCGCAAAATAAATTTGGAAAACAGGCTCGTGGGTGCAAGTTACTTTCTTTGTCAAATGAAAGTCAAGATGCACTGTACGCGGGCCGGAGAAAAATCACTTTGGCTAAAAAGAAAGATATGATGGATCTTCTACAATACATTCCACCAATTCATCATGTATACTTCAAGAATCTTCCAGTAGATGCCAATACCAGGCTCCAGGCTATTTCCTCTGGAGTACATCATGATGGCGATGATGATGATCATAGTATTGTGTAGAGTGAATGATTTACGATAACTGACAATATGTTTCACTCTTTGCGTTTAATTTAGAGTAAAAAACAGAATAAGTAAATATAAATCAATATCAAGAGTTTTTGTAGTCATAATAAACAAGTCTTGTTTTAAACATGGAAATTTTACAAACATACTGGACCAAGTCGTCATTTTTTTTAAAAAAAAAACGTATAAATTTACAATAGAAATATTAATTTGTCTTTCGTAAAAGTAGGGCACAATAAAAATGATACTTTAAATTGAATATTGACATATATAATCTCAATGAATCCCTTGTTCTGAATTAATTATTTATTAAGAACTTTAAAGCATTATTATTCACAATAGAGATTAATGGACTTGGTCTACTATGGTTGTGAGCCCCTCATATACAGGGTGCAATATGTTATCTACAGCCGACCTTTAATTTCTCAACCGTTGGTCGTAGACATATAGTTCCAATTACAAAAAAATTTCAAATGAGGTAAATATTAATGTTGTGACATTAATTACAGTCAAAAATCAATTTCATAAAAACTACGAAAACTAACTTTTTATACGGTCTCCCAGTCCCTATAGTTATATTTAGTAAAAGTTTATACATATCATAACAAATATAGCACAAAAAGTTTGACATCTGTACTACAAAAATTGACACAGTTATTCGATTTCAAAGTTTGAGATTTTGGCACATGAGTTTGGCTTTCATTCAGGGATCAGTTAAAAGATGAATTAAAGTAATTCGAGATCAAAATCAGGGTGCAATGTCCTTTTTACGGCGAAACAACCTTTAGCTTGTATAACCAAATCGGGGAATTACTAAGGGTTATTTTATCTAAAAATTTTAGCTAACTTTTACGGGTCGAACAACATTCAAACGTACCGACGATACCGGCCAAAGGTGGTTTCGCCGTAAAAGGAGCACTGCACCCTGATTTTGATCTCAAATTACTTTAATTAATCTTTTAATTGATCCCTCAATCAAAGACAAAATCATGTGCAAAAATCTCAAACTTTGAAATTTAATAACTGTTTCAATTTTTGTTGTACAGATGTCAAACTTTTTGTGTTATATCTCTTGTGATATGTGTAAACTTTTACTAAATGTAACTATAGAGACTGGGGGACCGTATAAAAAGTTATATTTCGTAATTTTTATAAAATAGATTCTTTTACTTTAAATAGTGCCCCCACATGAATATTTACCTCATTTGAAATGTTTTTGTAATTGGAACTATATGTCTACGACCAACGGTTGAGAAATTAAAGGTCGGCGATAGATAACATATTGCACCCTGTATATTACTCATGTTATTGAAGCATTTGGGCTGGGATTACGGGACTTCGCTTAAGATCAATTTAGAGTGTAAATCAGTCTTCCGACTTAAACAAAGCGTAAAACTTATTTCAGTGCCGCACGATCTTATATTAACCTCAATCTTTTCAACGTTCACGAACTATGCAAATTATCAAAAGAAATCTTAATATTGCTAACAGTCTCATTGAATCAATGACATGGAGATTACAAGAAATTCTTGATAAAAATGGTTTCTATACATCATATTAACAGATACCCTCTTTTAAATTTAAGTAAAACATGTAGCTTATTGGAGGGGGGATGCCTTCTAACAAATGTACACTTGCCCGTGTACTAATCTACCCATAATTTTCTGCTTCTTTTTGTTAAAGTTATATCTTATGAAATATATTTTCTTATTTGACGTAATCATGTTTTTCTACTTAGATAAATTTCAGTATTTTAAAATTTTAGTAGCAAGTTGCTGCAACTGTTGCTTTTTAAATATCATTATGAGGACAAGTTTGTCCTAGTATACATATGTGCGTTTCGTTGATGTTTAATTTTAATGAGAGAAACTATTATGATCACATTAACATGAAATTTCAGAGAGCAAAGTTTAATTGGTTGTGTAAACACGAAATTATTTATTTCCATGCTTTCAACAAAATGAAAGAACACGTGAAATATATTTTTTTTCTTTTTAAATAGATGGCAAGTTAATTTACGGCAAATGATTAATCTAATTCTAGCATTTGATATCTACAAAACTTTGGTCAAAAAGATTTTACATCATTTAAACCATTATTATATCCATAATGTAATCATTGAGATATTTATACTTATTAATTTAATTTACCCAAATCTTTTAAATTGTTCCCTCTGTTACACTGAATATCTGTTAGATAAAATATTAAATTATAGTATCTTATTGTTGTATAGTATATTATAGTATCTTATTGTTAGTTAAAACTGCTAATTTAGTCTTTTACTAACTTTTGTCTATCAATCAAAAATTGTAATGTACGGATGTAAAATCAATTAAAAATTGTAAAGTACCGATGTAAAGTTTTTAACCCATTAATGAAGAGCTTTAAATAATTAAATCTTTTCTGCCATAGCTTGAAATTTAGATCTATTCGAGTACACATTAATTTAAAAACGAGCTAATTTAAAAACATTTTAAAAGTTATTTTTACGACTTTCAGATAGGCAAGTTTTCTTGACAATTGGAAGTAGTGTGCAAGAAAATCCAAAATATGAAGAAAAAGAAACTTCGAATGGCAAGTTTTTTTGCCAACCGGCATTAATGAGTTAATTGCAAAATTTCAAATGAAACACCAGAATAAGTTTAATCATAGAATTATTAACCCTCTTTCAGATGATAATGACGAATGTAAAGTTATTCTGATGTCTTTTTAAAGTAGATTTAATTTTAGTTCTTCTAATAAATCTGCTTATAAAACATGCGAGCATATCTGAAAAGATCTAACAAGAATCAATCCTTCCCACCCACTCTTCAAAAACTTTTTCTTTTCAAAATATGGCATTATTAATCGCCTTGGGATTTATTTTCAGGCAAAAAAGCAATTTGTCTGATTTTTAGGGTTCCGCACTTGAAAAGTAAAAACGGAACCATTATAAGATCACTCCTGTGTCTGTCTGTCTGTCACATCCATTTTACTCGTAAACTATGGAACATGGAAAGTTCAAATTGGGGGATGTAATAAAGACTATTGAACCACATATTTACAGATTATTAAACATTCACAAATATATTTAGGAAAAATGTAGAGGGTCTAATTAAGTTACTTCAAAATAAAAACCTTCTCTTTGTATATCGTGTGAAAAGTTTCGCGATACTGAACTCAAAAACACATTTCTTTTAATTTTAGGTATTATATTATAAGAGATATCATCGAAAATGTAGTGGAAAAATATGCTCCCCACCCCCTCTATTTCCGAATCTACTGAAACTAAAATCATGAAAAAATTGGAGGTGGTAGACGTTAATTTAAATCTTGCGGGGAAATTATAGCAATTACCGTAGGTTGCATAGTTTTTAAAGAAAATTGCCTTTTTCCGTTACACGCAAATTTCGATTAACGGGCGTTCAACAAAGCTGTCGAGGAACGCTGGAGTTACCTATCGTAACAGAAGTATAAAAGCATTATTGATATTGATTTTCGTAAAAAATCGTCGGTAATTAGCCGAGATAATAACCCTTAAAGACACGGACGGTTTGGACATATATAATGACAAGGGGGTGGGGGGGAGTACTCTATCTACTATCGGCTTTTAAAGCCTAGGTAACAACTTTTAACCCTTTCGAGGGCGGTGTCCTTAAAAAAAGGACACCTAATTTTAATTCTAAAACTGACAAACGGCACCAAGAATATTTTATTAAAATTTCCCTTTAACATAATACGTGAAAATGGTAATTTCTTCCGTATGATTGACGGTTTGGCTATGGGTAATCCTCTTAGTCCAATTTTATGCGATATTTATATGCACTATTTTGAGGTCAAACTTTTTGAAATCTTAAAATTTCCGTTCTATGTTCGTTATGTTGATGATGTTTATGTCCTGGTTGAAATGAATTCGGATATTAATCATATTCTCTCTATTATGAATTCCATTGATCCCTGCATTCAATTTACCTCTGAAATTGAGACCAATAACTGTCTTTCTTTCCTGGATGTCCTTGTTATTCGTTGTGAAAATGGCTTTCAGACTACCGTCTTTCGTAAACCTTTTGCTGTCAGTCTCCCACCTCACAGGTATTCTTCTCATCCCCCTAACCAGAAATTCGCTGCTTTCAATACTTTTGTTTTTCGGGCTACCAATATTTGTTCCACTCCTCAGTTACTTAGTGCTGAACTTAATTACCTCAAAGCTATTGCTGTTGATCGTGGTTATTCCTCTAATGTTATTGATTCTATTTATAAGAAATTGACGAAATCCGTCCATTCTGAAAAGCATTCTAATTCCAACTCTAATACTTCAGTTGTGTTACCATTTTTTCCTAAAATCAGTCAGCAAGTTTTTAAAATCTTAAGAAGGTTTGATTTTAATGTTATTTTTTCTCCTGTTAATAAAATTACTTTTTCAAATCTCAAACACCCCGTTGATCGCCAACATAACTGGGGTATTTACCAAATCTCTTGCCAGTATGGTCTTTCCTATATTGGCCAGACTAAACTTGCTCTCAGATTTCGTTTAAAAGAGCATGAAAGTTATGTTAAAAATCAGGAGCTCAACATTCTTGGTCTTCTCAACATAGGTTCTATTTTTCCTTAGCCATCATTATCCAAAAATGTTCTTCTAACCTTGATCTTGATTTTTGGAAAGCTTACCACATCATTAAAAACTCTCACTCTTTAGTCAATGACTTATCTAATACTCCTGATTTTCCAAGTATTTGGAAAGCATTAATTTAATTTTCCCTTTTTTGGTTTCTTTTTATCTCCTTCTCCGGTAGATGCCGCTACTTGTCCACCCAGTCGTTTCCACTGCTTCTCTCTCATTGGTTGTTTTAGGCGCCTTCGCTACACACATAGAATATATAAGACAGCGCGTCTCTGTCTATCATTTTGCTCAGCCTTGCTTTTTCTAGCACGCTGTTTCTTTTACCCTATCTTGCACTGAAGAAGAATCTCGCTAGTAGATTCGAAACAGCTGTTTGCTGCTTTTCATGTATTATTTGTGCATTTATAAACGTTGGTTTTTCTGCTTTTTAATATTGTTGCACAAAGGCTTTATTTGCTATTTTTAAATACAGTTAATAATTCATATATTTATTGTAAGGAACCCTCTGAGCTCGAGTAATACTCGCACTTTAGCGTTTATTTTCTACATTGATTCCTTATACTGCTTTATACTATTTTTTATTTTAAATTTTGCATTGGCCGATATTATTTACATTTCTGCCAATAAATTAATAAAAAACTGCGAGTTAAATAAATTCAAAATCTGAGAAAAAGCATTATAAAAACAAATAATACAAAATTCTAATCACATTCACATATTCGAAAACTATTATAATTACAGAAAGCTTATATATTTTTTAAATCGGATAATTCAACACTTACAGCATTATAAAATGAATATTGAAGAGGATTTTATGGTATACAGCAGAACGCCGATTATCCGAACAAGTCGGGACCGATCCCATTTCGGATAAATGGACAGACAATTTAAGGGATGTTTTTGACTATACAAAAACCTTCACACGTTATCTAAGCTTAGGATTGGCAGCACCAGTTAGTACTGGCATGTTTTTTTTTTGTCTTTTTAGGCCCCGGTACGGTGCGCTATTTCTTTCTCCCAGCTTATTTTGTGACATCTCCAAAAAACAACGTTACCTTACAGAAGCCAGCCGTAAAACAAAGCAGTACGATTAAATACTCTATAGCAATTTTTTAAACTTCTAAGCATCGCACATTTTCAATTTGTATACCGTCGTATTCGGAAAAAAACTACTTTTTAATTCAATTTGTTTGAAAACTGCATCTCCATTTATTTTTGAGATATTAATTTTTTTTTTTTTTTTTGTAATTTTTAGAGCCATTTGCCTAATATTGGCAACGGAAGAACTTCATTTCAGTGGAAAGTGAAAGAAAAATAGCAATTATATCTTTTTGTTGCCATTTTCCCATAAAAACTGAAAAAAAAAATTAATTAAAATACGTTCTGTTTTGAAAAAATATAAATGAAGAATTTCTGATAAAACATGGAGCTATTAGAAACTAAATTTAATTATAAATATCTATATTAATAATACAAACAAATGAAGGCCTGTGAATCTTTCGATAGACGATTTTTTTGTCGAGTTTTTCAAATGACGAAATCTCTTTTTTTTTGGATTTGTGTATTATTCAGCGATAGTGACGTCCTAAGCGTATTTTACTGTAGATGTTTAACACTGAATCGCAAATGATGAATTCTTCAACGGATGTGGATTACGTCACTTTATGCAAAATAAAATCGCGGGTTATAAGTCTTAAAACTGAACTACAGTAGAGTCCCGATTATCGGAGTTTCCTCTTTCCCCGAATTATTTTCTTCTGATGGACTGATGGCAGTCATTATAAATGAAATGTTAGATGAAGATGAAAGAGCAGCCGTAAAAAGTTAGAACTCTGATTTTCTGGTCAGAATGGGGGGAAAAATGGCCTCTTTCTTTTTTTTCTTTTTTTTTTAATTATGGCTCTTTTTTTTCCCATTCTGACCAGAAAATCGGAGTTCTAACTTTTTACGACTGCTTTTTCATCTTCACCTAACAGTTCATTTAGAATGACTGTTTCATAATAATGGAAGCCATCAGTCCATCAGAAGAAAATGATCCATTCCAAAGATATAAGTTCGATTAACTCGGATAATCGAGACTCTACTGCATCTATATTTATATACATATATTTTTTGTCATCGGGGGCGGCACTAAATTCTGAAAAAGCAAAATTCCTGTTTTCTAGTTAATTTTTTTTCTCTTTTTATCAATTTCTGAACTCTAAAGATTATAATTTAAGCAAAAAAGCTTTTGATTGTTGCTTGCTTCAACGAAGACATTCTTTCCAATGCTGCCGTATCTTTAAATCTTCTTAAGTACGTTAGTTGAATAGGATCAATGTTCTTCTGCCGTTCGAGCCCTTTCATAGTTGTTTAAATACATTCAAAGGCTTCGTTATGTGATGGCCCTGGGTTATTTTCAGAGCATTCGTTTTCATTTTTTTCAATTTCTTTTTAATCATGAATCTCATCCACAATCTCTTATCATTTAAAATCTGATATCCAGGGTCATGTATTTCACTATTTAACCACTCGTTAATTCCATTTTCTTCATAGCTTAGGATTCTTCCCTTCTTCTTTATTGTTTTACATACCTCATTTTTTGATCCACTATCAGTTTTTTCTTGCTTTAAAATTCTATTCCAAGCCAATGAATAATTGGGAGTTCGGTTAAAAATTTTTTGAGAGAAATAGGCTGTTCGAATAATTGGAAGTTCGGTTAATTGGAGTTCTGATAATCGGCGCTCTACTGTATAACAAGAGATGAAGCATACTAAGTGAGTGAGATGGTTATATTGGCAGAAAATAATACATTAATAGAAGTGACTTAGTCAATCTCTAGCTTTTCAACAACTTTTGAGTACCGAAATTCAATTTGGATACAACCCCTAAAAAAATCCCATTTTAAAATAATAAATTCCTCATACACTAATCGTACGAATTTCATGCAAATTTATATTTAGGCTAATTGAAGGGTTTAGAATTTATTTATGGTGTCAAAATTGGTTCTTGCTATTGAAAAAAAGACAAAGTTTTGCTTTGTTTTGATATATAGATGGCCCCCCTAAGCAAATTTTATATACATCATTAGAAGTAAACTTTATTTCCAATCATTTGGTACCAGTAACTTTATCCTATGATAATTTTTTGCAGAGTTAGTAGGGGTGTTTACTTTTTTTTCCATGACTGTACATTAGAGTTAAGATTTCTGAAATTATTCATTTACGAAATTACCCAAATAATTTGTGTCCTCTCTGTATATATTTCCATCAAGTGCTGTTTGCTATAAAGCAGTGGTTCCCAACGCCGTACACTGGTGCGCTGTCGGGTTCGTATCTCAAAATACCCAATAAAGTTCTATCAAGATGTTACGCAATAACAAAAGTATCATTACTTCAAAATACAGCATTCGAAATTCTGCAGTTTACCATGCAATGAGGTTTAGTGCTTGGATACTCTTAAGAAAATGTGAAAATGTTTTCAGATATTCAGATAAAGATAATGTTTTTTGTTAAAATAATATTACATTATAGGAAATGCAGAAAAAAGTTTGATATAATGATGAAGTGTAAACTGTAAAAAAATTCCTATAAAAAATTACGCTGTATACTATACAGCCATATCTTATAGCAGTACGTTATAGCTAAGCCTTTATTTAGATGCAGTGGTAACTTTTTTTATGATTTATATTAAAGAGAGAGTTAGTTAAAAACTTTTCAAACACTTTTCAAACAAAACTTCATGACTCACATAACGAATAAAAGTTTATGAAAAATGACATCCCTTTCATCTAAACATTGTAGATTTAATTTTTATGCATGAAAATTTAAGTTTCAATTTAAAAATGATGTTTTATAATGAGTGGAAACACTCTTGCTCTTCTGTAACTATATTAGTAACCATAAAGTGAGAGCTTTATTTTTAAGCGACATGAAATCAGATTACCCTATTCGTAAATGAGTAGTCATTTTTTAAAATTTCTCTTTATATTACCCCAAGAAACCAGAGCAACGCCGGGTGGTACTGCTTAGTTTAATAAATAATAATAACAGATATAACAATCGGTGGGTTTTTTCTCAATTGCAAAGCTTTTTTCTTTGTATTATTAAACTAATTAAAAAGGGAATATATTTTTTCTAGTGTTTTTTATTCATTCTAATTACTTTGTGTCGCAGAAGTATGACCGTGGGATGCCGTGAGATAAAAAAGGAACAGAAACAATGCTGTCGGTCATTGGTGAATCTCATCAATACTATCAATACAGTAGATTCAGAACTGATTTAAAAAACTTTTTTATTTGGTTGTTTTTAACCAGCATAGTCCAAGAGCTGTTAAACATTTTAGGGAAGGTATTTGAGGCACCCTGAAAATTTGTGCAACACTTCTTTTGTAATGCCTGAATACAAAATCGAATGTCTGGCTGAAGGATCGTGGCCTAAAACCTGTGCCAGACAAAAAATGGCACTTGACACGTGTCTGGCACAGTTTTTGTGCCGACTAAAGTGTCTGTCATTTTCAAAATATTTTTTTCTAAGCATAAATATTATTGTGCTTCAATCTGAGCGTGCCTCAAATACCTTTTTTGGGTAGTCAAAAAATGGCACTTGGCACGTGTCTGGCACAGTTTTTGGGCCGACTAAAGTGTCTGTCATTTTCAAAATATTTTTTGTAAGTATAAATATTATTCTGTTTCAATCTCAGCGTGCCTCAAATACTTTTTTTGGGTAGTGTCAAAAAATGGCACTTGACACGTGTCTGGCACAGGTTTTGGGCCACGATCCTTCAGTCAGACATTCGATTTTGTATTCAGGCATTTCAAAAGAAGTGCTGCACAAATTTTCAGGGTGCCTCAAATACCTACTCAAAAATGTTCAACAGCTCTCCTACTAGCACTCCTAGCTCCAAGTAACCTCAGTTTCCGGTAATTTAAATTTCTGTTTGATTTCTGCTTACATAGCCGCAACACATATATTTGCCATCAGGTGCTGCCCTGTTAATCAAAAAATAAAATAGTGCTTATTTTTTAAATATTGCACTCTTTATTTTTTATTTATGGTTTCTATTTTTTTAGTGTTTAAAATATTTCGTTGTTGCGATTTTACAAACTGTTGGCATATTTTGGAGAGAGTGGTTTGGCGCATCGTTAACCCTACTGTTTTTAGAACTCGTAAATAGTTGTAACGATAAAGAATATTTGGCGATTTATCACCCGCGGCTAGCTAACAGAAAAAGGCCTTAAAATTAAAGTATTTATAATTAAGTTCTAAAAATATTAAAATATTGTATTGCCATTAGGAACACACCTATGTGCTTAATTTTTATAATTCTGGCATATCAGGAAATGAATGAAAAATCGATTTGAAAATTTCATCTTTACTTATACAAGTTTACCAAGTTACGTTAAATAAAAACGTGTAATGAATAAATATTCTGATAAAGTGTCAAGCATAATCGTATAGGGTAGACCGGGGCTAGTTTGCCAGCTTTTTTCTTCTAATAATTTAAAAAAAATTACAATTCAACATTTTAAATTTCTTTTTATGTTACCACTATCAGTGTACTTTCAGGAAGAAGTCCCAATAGTAAAGCTTGAAAATATTAAGTATAAGTATTACTTTAGAAGCTCAAATTGACACCAAGTCGCTTGGGCCAACCTGCCCCGATTGCGGTGTAAGTTGGCCCACGTCACTTTTTAATGTTCTGATGTTGGAGGAGGAAAGCGAAGCAACGCATACTTGGCTGGACTGACGCAAAGTTTTAAAAATATCGCGACTGGGCCAACTAGCCCCGGTGTACCCTACTTCTTAACGAAATGACTTTAATCCTTTTTCTATTTCCCATTTCTTTCTTTCTTTCTTTCTTTTTTTTTTTTTTTTTCGTCTTTCAGTAAACAAAGGGAGAGGAGCAGTAATGTAGTTGAAATTACTGATAACAATGGGTGCTTTCTCGTTAAAATATTGAAAAAAAAAATACTATATCAAATCACATGATAATGCTTTTTTTTTTTTTTTTTTTTTTTTTTTTTTGGTATAGTTCCTTGAAGTTATTACAAAATAATTAATAGATGTTTGGGACATACGCCGTAAGAAAACGATCATTTTACATTTTATTAATTGCAGCAAACTTTTCAGCCATTCAAACGTATTGCCCATGTACAGTCCAAACCCTGCACAGCCAGATAACGCTTGAAGTACATAAAAATATGTCCAAAAATCTATGCCTCTACGAGACATACTTTTCGAGAAAAATGCGAAAGAAAAGTATAACATCATATCCGGAGCAAGAAAAAACTTCATTGGAAACATGAACATCGGTATTTGAATATACTGGCAGACGAAGATGTGCAAAATATCCACCAAGCATATCGAGGCATCCATGTGCGCATCGTGAAATGATTTCGAGTAATTAATCGCAGAATCGCATTTAAACGAATGCATCCAGTAGCTACAGACAATCTTCGCATGGTGATAATATAATCCGTTCGTGAATATTTATTGTGGCATGTACTTTATTTACGGTTAGTGTAATGGTAATGTCGATGTTTGTGTTTCTAACAAAGCCTTTACCCCCCTTGCACCGGATATGACGTAACACTTTTCTTTCGCATTTTTCTCGAAAACTATCGGTCGTAGAGGTATAGTTCTTTGGGCATTTTTTATGTATTCTTAGCGATGAATCTGGCTGTGCAGAGCTTGGGCGGTCTTGATGGGACACCCTGTTTATAGATAACGGTTACATTGTTAAAAGTTTGCAGCAAACTGTCCAGTCATTAGACCATTTTAATAAAAAACGGCTACATAACCGTAATTTAACTTTATTCTGACCGTAATGTTGTTTATAATAGGCTCAGATATGCTTAATAATTGGTCAAGTAATCGTTATCTTTAAAAACGATCGAATGACTGGGTAATATGCTGCAGATTGCAAATTTTCAGCAGTGCAATAGCTTTATTAAAAAGTGTTCTCATTCATCAGGATAGAGAAAAAAATTATTATTAATTTACTACATTCATGAAAGATTTCTAAACGATATATATATATTTTAAATCTCTGGATAAACTAAATCTTTGTAAATTAGTGTTGTTCTACCTCTACCTGGTCTTCCAGAAAAATGGTAAAATGGGTTAGCAAAGTGGGTCAATGAATCCTTATTTTACGGAAAATTTTAACATTTTATAATAAAACAATTATATTATATATAATAAAACAATTATATTTTATAATAACAGTTTATAATAAAATTTAAACAAGAACGAAACATTGCACTTCAATTGTTGATTATGAAACACTTTCCAACTCATTCAGAATACCGTAACAAAACTTTAGAATTTACTAAGTAAATAACTTGGAATGCATTTGAAAACTCAAATTTCAGCAATTACTACTAATAGTCGAAAGAAAAAAATCAAAATTATTTTGTGCAGCCCATAGATTTATTTGTATGCTACATTGTATGCTAAAATTTAGTTCAGTTAAGAAATGCATAGTACAATTGAAAATTCCCCTTCAGTAATTTCCGTCAATCAACGGAAAAATACTTCAGGTCTTTTTAACAGCCCTGTATATGATCTATAGAATTTATATACACCAGGTAATCTGTAAAAAATTAGTTACATTTAAAAACGCGTGTCACAACTGACAATGCATTACCAGCAATTATTGTTCTAAAATTATTGCAATTATTGTAGCAATTATTGTTCTCTTATTGTTCTGTGTAACTAAACTCTTTTGTGTGTCCCTGTAAATGAAGATACATTGAATGCACACCCCATTCTATAATAAGCACCTTGTAGTGTAGCTCCGTGATATATATCAATTTGAATATGTCCAAAATAGTTTTGCATCATTAAAGTATGCCGCAAACGATTTTTGTCAATAGACCATAATGTAACGGAATTATTTTTAAGACTCTGTAAACGAGCCATAAGCGCTACACACTTCCTTTTGAATAGCAAACATGCCATAGTAAATCTCAACAACATACAGTGAAACCTCGTGGCCTGTACGACCACCTCCCTACTGAATGACCATTTTTTCATGGAACGAAACTTATTCCCATAGGCTCAATACTAATTTTATCCCTATTCAGAGACCATACCAGTTGAGCTAACTCCATGAGCGACCCATTTCTTTGAAGAAAATGAAACAAATTCCGTTTTTTCCTGGTCGCTTGAAGAAGGTTTAATTAGAAAAATAATTCCGGAGAGCGCATTATTCATCAAACTTCTGAACTAAGTTTAGAATTTTCTTTTTATACCGGTAACTTTTAAGTGTTTAAATCCCTTTGCGTCTTTTTAGGCAATGGATTTAGCTCTGATGACAAATTAAGAATGACGGTCAATAAACTCCCCCTCCCTATACTGTCAGTAAACTCTAAAAGAAATAGATAAATCAATGAAATCATCATTACTTGTTCCCGCCCAAAAAACAATTGCATTTATTTACTGAACTTCGAAACGACTTGGAAATAAAAGCTATAAAAAATAAAACAGTATAATCAAAGCAAACGTCAACGTATTCATTTTTTAAACTCTGCAGTAATTAACTTATGTAATTAACTTTTGTTTTGATACTTAAATTTTAATATTTTTTCCTAATGTGAAAAATAAATTTTAGTAACATTAATTGTTAAGGTTAGTTGGGGCAACTGGGCCATGATTTTACAATATGACTCTGGAGCTTCTGACAATTCAGCTTCAAAAAGCTAAGGTTCATTTGAATTAAAGTCTGAACTTCTGTAAATGTGTTCAGTTAGGTTTCCTCTGTTAGACAGAAATGCTTAAAATTGCATTTTAATATTAAAAATATAAAAATATGCATATTTTATCTTTCTTTCCTCATGGGTCCAGTTGCCCCATAAAAATGGGGTTAGTGGACGGGGGGGGGGGGGGGTCTATGTTCCCTACGCGTTTATTTTTGAAGTGAAAACTTCTTTAGGCGCGTTGAGCTTTTTTTTGAGATGGAGAAAAACCACTGATTTGGAGACACTGTTACGTAACCGACATGCTAGCATTTTGGCACATAGACACTAGCGCGCCAAGCGGTGAATGACAGGAACTTTTGCCTCTTCAGCTCAATCCGCAAAAGAAGAAAGAAGCTAAAACTCACTTTTTCTCCCGGCGTTCACACAGGAACTCACACAAAATTTACATTTTCGTTGCAGTACGCTGTTGTGTTTATTGTTAAAGACAAATACTTGATACTTTCATTATTGAAGTGAAAGCTTCTTTGGGCGCGTTTGGCTTTTTTGAGATGGGAAAAACCATTGAACTCGTGATACTGTTATTGTAACCGACACCTCTGTATATAAGTATGTACATGTATTGTGCATAGTTCGGTATGAGGAGGGCGGACTCTTAATTGTTATTGATTGCTTAATCAATAACAACAATTTACAGGCAAGCGCGCCGCATGCTTGCCTGTGCGCTATTGGTTCCCGAAATACACGTACAAGAGTTAGAAAAAGGAAATCTCATCAAAAACATCTCATGTAAAAATTAGCCAAGTCTCGTGACACTTGCTAAAATAAAACTACCTTGCTCTAGCAAAATAAAATTATCTTTATTCAACAGTTGTTATTTATGTCAATAGTTGGCGGCAAAAGTGAACTTTTCGATCAAATATCGGGTAAGTTTAGCAGAAAAACTCTCTTGTTTTTAAAATTCGTGTTATTTTTGCGTTATGGTGTATGTCTAAGGTGTATGTTATTGTATAATAATGAATAAAAAAACACTACATTTAAAAGTATTTCCTGCACAATAAAACATTTTCTGACGATTAAAAAAACACACACGTAATTGGTGAAGTTTTCACTTCTATTGGCACTCCCGGAGTGCCACTGTTTTTTTTTTTGTTTTTGTTTTTGTTTTTCTTTCATATGGGATATTAGGTCCTGTTTGAAAAAGTATAAACAACTTAAAATATTTAAACCAGGCAGATCATGTAAATTATATGTCAATAAAGAGCATTGTAAGGAAACCCTTTGTTGCCAATGTGCCTAAAAAAAGCACTAAAAGTAAAAATATTAGATTTATTTATACCAAAAACATAAAAATTAAGTAAGTACTTATGCACTTTAGTATAGGTAATAAGTATAAAAGTCACATGGGTATTTTAAGGGAAAAAATAGCAAGGTAAATCTATGAACAAACGGCTATGTAAGATGTAAGTACTTAAGTACTTTATCTGTATCATCGTACAATTTCAAGGTTTGAATATCTCGCTTTCAGGGTAAAGGTAGTTGCATTCGTAAAATGTTGAAATGATTTAATAACACCAGTATTTACAAGAGAATCTATTTGAAAACAAGTAAAAGTATATTTTTGTGTACTTAATAAAGGTGAAATTTTCATTATAAAATTCCGGTGCCAATGTGACAATTAGGAATTAAAATTATGTGATGCCATAACGGCATCGCCGCCTCTCAAGGGGTCAAGAAATTTGGTTTAATACCATCTAATATGCTTTTTTAAAAATTTTATTACGTAATTTTAATTAGGTATTGTATAATTTTCTTTATTGTGAGCAAAAAAACAATGCAGAAATTTACTTCCCGATGTAAGAGAAACTCAAAAAAATTATTTATAACTATTGGGGTAACTGGATCCAGCATGGTCCAGTTACCCCGGATACAGGGTTCGTACCGTTCCTAAAATTTTCGCACTTTCTACCAGTATTTTAATTAAGAATTCTTCGTGGTATATCCTTTTGACATCTATAATAGAATTATACAACTAAGATTATCGTTTTAATTTAGTGGTAGCAAAGTACGAAAATTTTAGGAACGCTGCGAGCCCTGCGG
Source organism: Maratus speciosus (assembly GCA_963932465.1). Classification (NCBI taxonomy): domain Eukaryota; kingdom Metazoa; phylum Arthropoda; class Arachnida; order Araneae; family Salticidae; genus Maratus; species Maratus speciosus. Next base: position 431,540,596 of record OZ010792.1, read on the forward strand.
ATACATGTCCCAGTTACCCCATTCTTGAAAAATTTATGGGGTAACTGGGACACCGGGCTTACATTTGAAACATGAAGTAAATATGTATAGACACTTAATAATATTAACGTAGTTATATGCCTAATCTTAAAAAAAAAAGATTGTTTAATAAAAGTACTTACAGTATTTCGATAAAAAGCCGAGGAAGTTCAACTAAATTGACATTGTTTTTAATAAAAGAAACGTAAATTTTCGGCAACCTATCACATCAAAGAGAGAGTTATGATTGAGTTAACACACGTTGTTTTAGGAAGAAGATGTTAAGGGGCATTGTTCACAAAAGCTAAAGCTTAAAATACATCAACGGTTTTTTATAAAATAGCCTATGGCCCAGTTACCTCGTGGGTCCAGTTACCCCAACTAACCTTACTTTTTTTCAACAATTAAAATCTAGATTTAAACATGACATCCGTTAAGAGACTACCTCTTGGAGCGACCAATTTTTACTGGAATGGAACGTGGTCGCTTTAGGGAGGTTTTACTGTAAAGCAATTTCATGTCAATCTGAGTATATTTACGTTAGTTGGATACGGACAAACGGCAAACAGACAGAGAAACAAACTAAATTCATATGCACGCTTCAACTATGGTGGAAAGTGTTAAAAACAAAAGTAAAATAATACATTCGTAACACCTTTTTGAGATTTTAAATTTATAAAACATCTACTTACTCTACTTGATGAAGCATATGCTAAGCATGTGATGAATAATATTTCTGAAAGAAAGAAAGAAACGTCAGTTGAATGTGACAGTTATAAAATAAAAGGAAACGCAAATGATATAATATTTCAAAAACCTTAACTTTGACCGAGTTCAGTGTGTGTTCGACGTTTTGTTGTTGTGGTTGATGTTAGTACTGACGAGGCTATGCGATGACATAGCGAAACGTATACTTTGTATGATTTCGATTTTAATTAAATGTTTTTATGTATACATTTTAAGTTTAATTGATTTTTAAATACGTTCAAGTCTGTCTAATGTTTCATAATTAGTTTAAATATTTCAAAAATGCTAGATGAATAAAACCTAAGCAACACAAATTTTGACAATATTTAAGAATGACCCATTAGAAGATTAAAATAAAATTTCACATTTAATTGCTTAAATTTCATAAAAGTTTGTTAAATTATATCTGTTGTAAGTTTGAAATAAAAGTTTGTTCTATTATAATATTTCCAGTGGACCCTTGAGAGACTTTTGCTGTGCAATCTTTGAAACTTGTTGCTGATGCTTTTTCATAAATTTTTAATTAAAAACAGTGTTTCATCAAGCAACGTGTTTTAACGAAATTTGATATGTCAAAAATCTGATGAAAAATTTATCGTATACTTCATTCATCGTTGAATGTTTTGTATGTATATAGCAAAATGAAGTTGGCATCGGAAATAAAATAGATGCCAGTATACCCATGCAAGAACTTCGCACTTCAGTCTGACGTATTTTAGAAATATCTAATATTTTTAGATGCAGGTTTGTACTTTTAAATAAAAATTAAGGATAAAATTATCTGCAAACAACATTAGTCAAGTTAGAATATCATCTCATTTATTCTTTCAAAGTTACAGTAAAAAATGATGAAAGCTAGCAGAAGGCACGCGCGAGAAAAAATTAAAAATCATATTGTAACTGCATTAAAGTACGATGCCATCGCTTTGGGAAAAACACGGGACAAAGAAAAATAAATTGGATACATTTAAAATATAATTTAATCCAATAAAGCCAAGCATAGCTTTATACTACACGTGAATTACCCCTGTTTCGGTCTGTCAATTTTATCTATTCTTCTAAACATTTCAGTTTTGCAATCATAAATGTAAAATAAACCCGTGTTGAGATGCGCACATTTTGTTTTTTGTACAGTTTTCTTTTTATAGTCATTGCTGAGCATAATATAATACCGCATTTTATTTTTGTGGCTACATTGATTTGAGAAAAATCTTTCATTTCATTTAAGAAAACAATAGAGGAAAAGGTCCAAATACCGGCTGCCACTTTTGTATTCAATCTAGATCATACATTTTTCAAAATTAATAAAATAAACAGTGACAGCAGGGTACCTTGATATGTTTTACACCTGTTTAGAGAAAAAAAATCAGTTTAAAAGGCGTTTTCTGTTTATAAAAAGCAAAATTTCGGAAGTCTTCAAATTTTGAGTTTTTAAAATGGGGTCTAAATACCGGCTACCTAAGTTTTTTTTCCAAAAGATCACACAAATAGAGCTAATGACAATTATTAAGCAATACGAATATTATTTTAATAAATTGTATCGATTAATAACATTTCTTAGGCACGGAAAAAATACGCAATTTTTAATAAATAAGTATTTTTGTCAAATTTCTAAAATTCTTTGCGACTATCTCTCACAGTCTTCTTCCTATTATGCTTCTAACTTTGCTTTTTAATGTGTAAAACAAAAAAAAAGCTTGCTGATTGAAATGAGAATTATTTTATATGAAAAAATCAAAAACATAATATCACTCTCTGCGTCGGTATAGTTCCTATCAGCCCAAATATCACATTCTTAACATTGAACCCAGAATCCCCTCCCCCATTCTTGTCCACAGAGAAAGCACCCATGCTGAAGACACAAATTTATCATCTTCCTCTGTTGGATATTTTCCTTTTTCACTTTTTTAACCCTTTCGCTGCGTAATTGCTTTATCAAAGTAGCTTCAAAAATTGCGTATTTAACCCCTTCCAGACGAGCGTCTTTTAAGAATTTTTATTCTTTTGTCATCGGTTTTTCAAAACAAAACTTTTTGTCAAATTTAACCGGGAAAATGCTCCGATTAAATAAGGCAAAATTTACAATAAAAACATAACTGGTGGGAATAATCAAGGAGGGTTAATTAGACGGAAAAAATGCATCCCCGAGAAAATCTCGGGTTGCACAAATTTTGCTACTTTTACGTTGCCCGAGGAAATCTCGGGTTGCACAGCGAGAGGGTTAAAATCAAATTTCAGCCTCTTTCGTCTGGTTTACTCCGTCATTTTTTTCTTTCTCTTCACATTTATAACAGGCAATTTTGTAGTGTTCAACAGCGCTTTTTTGGAAAGTGATCCGGTAACCAGTGTCGGTCCTGAAGAATTACGGCCAAGGTTGTTTTTTTCATATTGCGAAATGGGACTGGAGCGATTTCTGAACCATTTAAATTATTTTATTAATTATGGAACTATTTAATTAAATTTATTCCCCCCCCCCTTCAAGCAGAGCAACCGAGAGAGGTCCAAATACCGGCTAGCCGGTATTTAGAGCACTCTAGGTAGCCGGTATTCGGACCACTGCTATGTTTAAGTTAAAACCGGTATTACTCATTCATATAATAAAATACCAATCACGTGCGCGTGGCAATTGAGAGCTAAATGTGTCTAGAAAATAACTTAATCAGTAATTCAAGCCAATATACAATCAGTATATTTAAAAAAAAATGAGAAACACATATCTGAAAAACTTTTGATGTACCAGATTACGTAGATTCGACACTTTTGCATTTACTATTTGTAAATGACACAGACTTCAGCGACGTAGTTTTCGTAACATTCTTCTCTCAATTTAAGTTACAAGCTCTGCCTATCACCGCTAGGCTGCGTTGCGCTCAGTTCTCAGAACACCTAATAGCCAGTATTTGGACCTTTTCCTCTACTGATATAATTTTTAAGTAACTGCAATTTTTAATCAAAAACACGTTTTAATGCAATGATAGCGTACTATGTCAGAAGAAGGTTAAAAAATCTTTGGACTGATACATCATTTATTGTTCTGCGTTTTGTAGATGCATAGAAAAGGGTATATTGAGAACAGAAATAATATATATGATTAGTAATTAGTAAAAAACTTTATGAATGTATGGGTTAAAAGTTTGAGTCTTTGTTGCATCTTTATAATAAAAGCCTAAGTCATGTGACTGTCATCAATAGTTACGGGTTGACCGCTTCACTTTTTGTATGCCAAGTGGCCAATTTGGTAATTTAATATTAGCCAGGAGCAGGTGATAAACTGCCAAATATTGTAAATATCGTGTCATCAGTATTATAATAGTCCTTTTCATGCGACTGTCATATACAATTTTCGCGTGGTAAATTAAAACAAAGCTTTGATGTTGAAATTAAATGTCACGGTTTATGGTATTATTTATTACTTTTTATTTCTTTTTTTTTTAAAAAAAAAACAGTAATTGAGAGTCATAAATTTTAAATATTTCAATTTTAAAGTTATGCCTTTTAAATAAAATGAGTGAAAGTACTATATTTTAAATGAAATTAATGAAATACGAAAAAATACGACTGGAACAATGTTTGGCGATTTATCACCTGCGGCCGGCTAACATAAAAATACCGAGTTCATGATTTCCGTATCAGAATCTTCCGATTTGACGAAAGATTGAGCAAGTAAATTAAATTATGAACAAAAATAACATGGTACAATAATTAGCATAGATTTAAAGGAGACCAAACTGGTCGCCAAGGCGGCTAGTCTCATAATATCAATATTACCTATACTATATTATAAAGTACAAAAACGTTCGTCATCAATACTAAGCACAAATGTAACACTAGAAGTCGCGACATGAATTTTTGCTTTCGCGTGATTTTATATGTCTTCACTTCTAAATATCGTACATGTATAATTATTACTCCATCGAATAAAACAAAAAATGTTCAAACAAAGTTTATTTGAAAATATATTAACTTCACTTACCAATTTTTTATACATTTAAAAAATATGTAATTTTCAGGCTTGTAATATTTTACTACAATTTTTAAAGCTAGAAATGGTTGAAAACAATACTAACCACTAGAAAAGTCTTATGACTTCTTTTGCCTTGTGCTTGTAAGCAAGAGAGGTTCCTTTAAAAATAAAATAAAGGCAGTGGTCAAAACACCCGTATAGTCCCAAATTTTCCCTATACATTTACATACAGAAGTCATTTATCTGTTATTATATACAAATTGAAGAAATCTATGTTATAAAGCAAGAACACGTCGTGCGCAACACTGACATCGTATCGACGATGGCAACGACCCAATAAATAATTTTCTCCTTTTTCGCAAATTTATTAACATCTAACCATAGCACAATTTCGTTTTTTACACCATCGAATAAGAAAAAAAATGTATTTTCAAACGCAATTCATCCGAAAACTGTATCTAAATTTACTGAATTTTTAGGATTTTAAAAATAATTTGCAAACATAAAAAAAAACTATCACTGTCGCTTGCAGCCCGGTTACGAAAGATTAAACTGTTTGAACTTAAATAGTCCAGCAATTGTTTCTGGCTAACAATCTGTAACGAAATTAAAATTCTGTCAATAAATATTAAATAAACAAGTAAAACACAAATTTAGCACATATGTTAAAACACTACGCACTTAAACACTGAAATGATCAGAATCAAAAAGTTTGCTATAAATAAAGATCTTTGTCGATTTCTTCTGCTATTAACCGCTGGTATGTGGCTAATACGAAAGTATCGCTTTTAATAACTTTCAAAACTTTATTTGAATAATTGGTGTTTTTCATATTAAAATGCTTTTTCGTTTTCTTAGTTGGGAACTAAAAAAAATTATTAAAAGCAAAATATTTCTTATAGTTTTCAATTAAAGATGTTTTTCGCCTTATACTGTACACCGGACAGTATGTTCTGTAAGACCAGGTTGGATCTCCTGGCTTCCTATAAAATAAAAAGCTCTAAATCATCCGTAATCGAGTACATGCCTATTGGTGTAATTTATTGAGTACGATTTGGAGCAACGAAGTGTTTCACTTTAAATCATAATGTTGCCAAAATCGTTACTGTTTGGTACCAACCTTGGCTGTGAATCCGATTACCGAAAATTAGCTATTCTCCTAATAAAGTATGAGTAAAATACAATAAGAAATAAATTGAAAATGATTCTGTCTTACCTAAGTAGTATTTTCTCATACTTCAGAATTTTCAGTGACCGTCCTAGAAAGAATAAAAATGCTTAATAAATTACTGAAACTTTATTACTTTTACATAAATTGATTTTATCGTTTAAATTTTCACCTCTTTCCACACAAAAATTTACGTCTGGTTTCTAGAAGGCAAAATACACAAATACGTAATCATTTTCAGATCTGGGAGCAACATCTGGGGTACTTATTTTCTCACAAAAACTCATAATCATAATAGGTACTTCATATTCTGTTTTTTCCCCTACTTCTCCCCAGAAAAGATATCGTCCTCCCATTCTTTGATCGTGTAATTTACCATTCAATTCACTACCACGAGTGAGATTATTTTTCAAAATGTATTAGAATAGAAATGTTTTTTTTTTTATTTTACAATGAAATACAGTTTGAAATTTCATTCTATATCTACTTTGCATCTTTCAAAATGATGATCGTGATTGCATACATTGTTAATTAAAAATTGTAAAACTATTAGTCAAATAACGGATATACTTTCACTCACAAAAATGACCGCTCAGTTAACAAATTCAGACTTATCGTACAATTGAAATGCACTAAAATTATTTATGATGATTCATGCTGTCATAATAAATTGTTTACATCTTCATATTTGTATGTGTTTTCCTGGAATGAAGAAGATTTGATCTTTAAATTTACTAAGGTTTTAAATAAGTAGAAAATTATATCCCAGCGGACACTTCTGATTTTCCAAGAAATATTGTCTAACACAGGCATAAAAATAAAATACTTTATATTATTTGGTATCAAAAGTAAAAGGCCACACTTCTGAAAATCGCATGTTCCTCTTATTGAAATGATTTTTGCTAAAATATACAATATTTTATATTTTGTAATTATGGATGCTTCTAGAAAAGTCATATCTTTGATTTTTTTTTTCAGAAAATAATATTTAATTTACATATAAAAAAATTTATCATAAAAAAGATGCTGAAACGTTGAATTTAAATGAAATGACAATATTTCTCGTATTTAAATGTCACCCAGTACATCACAGAGTTGAAAATCAAGGAATGTCAGTCACACCGTTAAAATTCACTCCTAAATTAAATGCATTTTTATTAGATATATTTTTTCAAATCCAAGTTTAATTTATAACATACTTGAATCTTAGACATTGTATTGAGTAAATTAATACATCCAGAAAACGTTGAAAGAGTATTGCAATCTGTAGAAATGTATTAGAGTTCTGAACGGGTTGGGTTGTATCAACACTATAAAAAAAATCTGTAAAGTTAATATATATCTTTTGTAGGAAACTGGGATTCCTAGAACTTTTTATGTAATGGCAACTACAAAAATCCATGTAACAGATATACTTTTGCACCGTAAATCAAAAAATTTGTAAGGTTACTAAGAATTTTTTAGGATACTGGGATGCTGGAACTTTTTATGTAACTGCAACTCGGGTTACAGATAAAATTTTTGCAAGATTTCTGTAATTTTAGTAGATTCTTTTGTAAAGCTACAGAAGTCTGTAGCTTTACAAAAACTACTTTTGTAGATTTACATCTTTTGTTGTATAGTGTGCAGATAAAATTTTAGTATGCACACATTTTGCTCTAACTTTACATCTGTAGAATTACAGATTTTTTATTTTTATTTTTTTTTACAGTGAACGCCCCCCTAGATAAGGGAGAAAGCCTTGACACGTGCCACGAAGACATCACACAAAGCAAACAAAACAAAGAAAAAAATCGAACAACTTGTATGTTTCAATTTCGCTGGCTTCTGGAATTATTAATACTGCTTTTCTAATAAGAATTAATAATTCCACGAGCCAAAGAAAACGAAACATGCAAGTTGTTCAATTTTTTTTCTTTGTTTCGCCTGCTTTGTATGACGTCTTCGTGACACGTGTCAAGGCTTTCTCCCTTATCTAGGGGGCGTTGTTTGTACCCGACACAAACCCGAAAATTTTGCTTAAAGTCAACCTGAAACCCAAGCCGAATCTGATAAAAATTTCGTCAAACCAAAATCCGACCCGAACCGGAATTATTTAAACCCGAACTCGACCTGAAACCGAAATGACAGAAAATTAATTCGTATTTTAATACAATTTTGGAAAATAGTCTAATATCAATTTTATATTTTCTGTATAAAAATGAACACATATACGCTCAGTAATATTAATTATACACTATTTTCAATTGAATAATATTTAAGATTTTCATGAAAATTTCAGGAGGAAAATCAGGTCAACCCGAACCCTACCCAAAAAAATCAAAACTCCACCCGAAGCCGAAACATTTAAAGTCAACCCGACAAGAACCCAACCCGCAACGAAACAAATTAGCGTGAACCCGGCATGATCTCATGAAGGACTCTAAATTGTATTGGGACATTCTCTCTCATACTATAACGTCCTTATACAAATTATCCACTATTGAAAATAAGGTGTGTTTTCGGGGTTCTTATTTTGGGCATCTCTGCATTTTTATCCTGATCTATCAATCAAACATGACACATTTGTTTTTGAGAAAAGTTTATTATAATAAAACATTCAAAAGTTTTATTTTTTATTTACAAAAGAAACTGTCGGCCTTCTGCTATTATCTCAGAAATGAATTTTGTTGTTGTTGTTGTTTCATTCTTTTAGGCATTAAGTTTTGGATTTTATAGAATACATTTAATAAAAATCTACTATAATAGATGAGGCAATTATAATGGTCTGCCTGATATTCCCTGATTTAGAACCTTATGATGTACTAAATAACATTTAACCATGTCAAAATTATCAGTTCTTTGAAACATGTCAGAAACTTTTCTGATAGATTTTCTTTTATCGAGATGTAAATTAAATATCGTTTTTCAAAAAATCTAACGAAATGTCTTTTGTAGAAGCATCATAAAAACAAAATATAAAATATTTTATATTTAAACAAAATAATATTTTATTCACAAGACCAAACGATTGTTTAATCCTTAAATGCGCGATTTTTTATTTTGTTTGGAAAAAATTATATATGATTCTCTGAAAGGTTTATTGCACAGGAAAAATAATGAAAAAAAAATCAGAGATACATTTTTCATATAATACGTCAATCTTTTCTTCTGTTGCACATCTGCAATACAAGTAAAAACTAGTGTCGTGTGGCTTTTTTACGCTAAAATATTACAAATTAGTAAATATTTTAATAAGTATGTCTCCAAATACTTTAATTTATATAATTATTTAATTTATAAAACTTAACCTTTAACCGTTTAATTCCCAAAATAGAATACGTTCTGGAAATGACGTGGAACAACGAATCTGACTTTACATCAGAAAGTTTCAATGGCTAATTTCGCTTTATTTAAATGCGGAATGTCTGTTATTAATTAAAGCAGATATTGCTATTTTAATTTTATGGTGTAAATTAGGTATATACGAATAAAATAAATTTATTAAATTCAAAACACTGTTGTTTGCATATATACAAAGCTGTGCACTAAAGGCTTAATGTGTTGCCTTTTAAATTCGATACCAGATAATAGAATGCATTTCACTTTTGTTGTCTGTATTAGACGACTTTTCGTGAAAACTCAAATGTAGCCGTTGACTTAGGCGACTCAAATTTTTGCCTATTTCAAATAATTTAGTAGTTTTAAGAATCAAATATTTTCAATTCCAGTAAAAATCTATATTACAAAAGATAAACGTATCTATGCGTAGAGCTGACGTACAGTCGTGGAAAAAAAAGTAAACACCCCCTACTAACTCTTCAACAAATTATCGTAGACGGAAGTTACAAGTACTGAACGATTGGAAATAAAGTCTACTTTTAAATGATGTATATAAAGTTTGCTTAAGGGGCCATCTACATATTAAAACGGACCCAAACCTCATTTTTTTCAATGGCAATACACAATTTTAACGCGATATTTCAAATCTTCGGTTCAAACTATGCCTAGACACCAAATTTTAAGTCATTTGAATGATAAGTTTTTGGATTATAAACATTCAAAATTGAGTGCTTCTAATGTTAAATTACATTTTCATATTTTTATTTATATCTCCTGAAATTATGCTTCTAATCGGCTAATTTTTTGTGTAGCAATAATGCTAATGTGCCCAAACACAAATATGCTAAATTTGCAATTTTTATAATTTTATGATATGAATTATGAAATTAATATTCGAAAGAATTATGAATTGCAACCTACAATTATTTTTGATGGATTTAGATTTATTAAGTCCTGCTTTATGAAAATCCGAAATTTCACATTTTTCTTCCAAATAGTTTTCAAATTATTCTTAAGAAACGGCAAAATGATGGTTTAAGGGTTTAAGTCTATGATAGAAGTGAGTAGATATTTTGAAATTTCTTCTGCTGGCCTGTTATCTAACAGGCTTCATAAGGTGCCTTGATCAAGAAGGGGGCTCTCTCGGTTAACAATGGAGTAACGAACTTCAATTTGGATACAGCCCTTAAAATACGCTCGTTTTAAAATATTTAATTTCTCGGAAACTTATGGTACGAATTACATAAAAATTTGTTTTTAGGCTAATTGAAGGGCGTAGAGCTCATTTATGCTGCCAGAATTGGGTATTGCCATTGAAAAAAATGAAGTTATGGTTCGTTTTAATATGTAGATGGCCCCTAAGCAAATTTTATATACATCATTTAAAAGTAGACTTTATTTCCAATCGTTCGGTACCAGTAACTTTCTTCTACAATATTTTTTTGAGGAGTTAGTAGGGGGTGTTTCCTTTTTTTTTCCACGACTGTACATCCCACATTTTCAACTTTTGCACCGCCCTACAGTGGAAAAAATCTACTTTCAAACGTATTTTTTTTTTTAACTGTACCCCGATTGACTTATTTATTATGGTTTTTTAAATAATCTTCAAGCATATCTTTAAAAAAAAACTATCTCTGTGGCGTGACGATCCATTACGGAAGAATCTATTATATTAAAAAGTGACTTTCCGTTTGTATTTCACAGTTCCTCCTCCTGGAATACGAAACTTTGGGCGATCGAATTAACACCAATTATCCGCTTGGATCCGGGTATGTCAAAAGTGATCTCGGAATTTAAAAATTTCTATTAGTTTTCGAGATTTTTTTTTTTGTGTGTGTGTGTGTGTGTGTTTTACTGCCATTTCTGTAATAATGGCAACTAGAGATGGGAATGCTCGGGAAAAAAAAAAAAAAAAAAAAAAAAAAAAAAAAACGGAAACTTTGGGGAAAAAGCCGGTTTTTTTTCGAAGAGCTAGCTACTTTTCAATTTTTTCAAAATGGAAAAATTGAAATTTCATTTATGAAATAATGTAGTCAAAATTTTATAATTGCTACATTCTGATACTTTTATTTATATTTTTTTCATATTTAGTGTCCCACATGAAAACCTTAACATGGAAAATCTTATCTATTTGCAGGGATCTCTTTAGAAAGAACTTATTGACATTTCAGAAATTTTTAATCTCCAAATTAAATCCTTCACAAATGCAATGATTTTAGAATTTAAAAAAAAACCTGTTGTATAATAGCTGCAATTACCAATGAATCTATTATCTAGCTGTTATAAGTACAAAGGACCATCTCAATAACGTCTAAATAAGAATTTAAATATGATAATTTCTAATTTACAAAATTCCAATTACATTTTTTACAAAAGCTTACAATTTCGCAAAAACATGATCGTGTGAGGAAAAAAATCCAAGCAAATCCTTGGTCAGATAATTAAATGCAACTTCTCTTACCAAAAATGAAAATTCAAGTGCAAAATTATGTTAATATTTTACCAATTAATGAAAATGGTATAGTGGAAAATTTAATATAAAATTTGAAACATGCATTTATTTTTATTCACATAGCTGTGATTTTTCACTATTATCCGAAACATTTCTTTTGATAACATGCAGAGGATTTTTTTTTTTTTCTTTTCCTGAAATATAGATTCTTAGAGTTGTCTAAAATGTATTTTTAAAAAATATAAATCCATACAAACTTTGCAAAGAAATTATAAGTAAATCTCTGTGAAAAATCTAGTTGAAAACAATTTTTAAACATGGACAAATCTACCTGTTTTAAAAGTTTCATAAAAAAATACCACTTTCAATATTAAGAATCTAAAACTTACAAAACATAGTTTGGGTTTAGACTGGAAAGCTGTATCAAAACTAAATATACATGAAATGAAAATTATAACTATAAGAGGGAAAAAATGTAATATTGTAAAATAATGATAATTTTTAAACAATGGAAGATTTGTAAATGATAATAGTATTTATAATAATACTCGAACTACAATAATCTGTTTCTTTTAAACTGGCATCCTTTAATATATTTGAAAACCAGTACTACTACTACCAGTACTAGAATTTACTATGTACATGGGATGTACAATACAGTTTAAGATTGTTTTCAAACTGCAGTACTAATGGGTGAAACTTAAGATTTTTTTGTTTTTATTTTTTTAAAATTAGCTCTACTGATATAATTAAACAAATGCTACTGAAAAATCATTTCAACAGACACATGATATATATTACAAAAAATTGGTGTTAAATTAAGCAAGAAAAGCTACTGTCAGAATTCTGAGACTGAAAGGATAAACTTTTAAAAGCTGGCTTGTTTTTTTTGTTTTTTTTCCTCTTTCTTTTTTTTTTTTAAATATATTCATGTAAAGGAAAAAACATTTTCTTTAGTGTACATAAATATTAAAAAAGTTTGTTATTTATATTTTTTAAGAAAATATAACTTATTTTTGAGAAACATTTATGAGAAATCAATTTTTCAATTATTTCCAATTTTTCCAGAACAAAACTGGAAAAAAAAAACGGTTTTTTTCCGCCACTTCAAATTTTCCGGAAAAATTAGATCTCTAATGGCAACTAAATACTCCATTTGTGTAGAAAGTAAAAGGAAAACAGCTGATTACTATATCGTTTTATTGCCATTTTCTCAAAACAACTGAAAAGAAAAGAAAATATTTTTTCTAAATAAAATACTTGCTATGCCAAGAATATCGTCTTGCTATAAAACTGAATAATTATCTTTGGTATTACTTTGTTGTATTAATCGATTCAACGATTTATAGTTCATTTTCTCTTTGTAAATATGACTCCTTACTACTTATAACAAAAAAATATATAATTAATATTATAAATGCCATAAAATGTAGAATACAATTAGACTTCCCACCCATCCCCCCCCCCCCCCCCCAAAAAAAAAATAAATAAATCGAAAGGTCATATACAGCATAAATGCAACTCAGCGTGTTGCTACGCAACTAGTAATATATAAAGACGAAAATATAAACAATTTATAATGACAATTTGTAATTCGGTCCTTCTATCTTTACGATTGTAACATGTATTTTAAATGAATGAATGCTAACTTGAATTTTTCACTGAATCGGTTTTTTAGAAGTATAATTTATGCAGAAAAAAATCACTCTATTTTGACTATTCGTAGATGTATAATTATTAAGATGGTACTTGGCGCAAAATGATATAAATTTAAAAGCAACGTTAAAAACGGCGGAATCAGCAAACTTTCAGCAGACTAGTTTCGGTAGCGTTTAGAGTACTGTCCTCAGTGCAAAGAATAACGGAAACCTGCTCATTTATATAGAGGAGAAGCGGATTCAACTAAGAAGTTCATTAACCAATGGGGAAATAGGAAAAAGCGGGTACCAGCCAATAGGAGGATAGTATAGGTAATGCCACCCAAAATGTGAAAAAAAAATTTGGTAGTAATTAAGCAAAAGAGGATTTTATGAAATATGTCTAGCAATCTGATAAAGGGGGAATAGCGAATTCACTATTAACAATATTGTCATAATTTTTGTAGATATGAAATGTTTCAAGAAAGTTAAGTTCGTGTATAGAAGTGGGTTTAGAAATGATTTTGGCTGAATTAAAATCAAAAGAGTGGTTCATCTCCCAGCTATGTTTGCAATTGAATATTTATTGGTTTTCTGTTTTCGAATATATTGTTGGTGTTCTCCAATACTGAGGACGGTACGCTAAATGCTAGCGAAACTAGTCTGCGAAAAGTTTGCTTATTCTGGCGTTTTTAACGTTGCTTTTAAATTTATAATATTCGCAGATGTTTTATACGAATTCAAGGTCAAATTTTGGCATAATTTCTGATGTTCAGATTTTGTATTTTCCTTATTTCGTATGAAGCAATTAGAAAAGAGAACTTATATATAATCAATCTTTCGCTATTATTTTACCAACACCATTTAAAAAATTTTCTTGAAAGAGCGATACTGTTCTTTAATCCGAAAAAAATATATTAAACCTACAAATTTTCACTTAATTCTTCATGGGATAAGTGTTTTTTGTGTTTTTCCCCGATCTTAAAACCAGTCTCACTATCTTTTTTCCTTTAAATCATTTTATATTTTTATAAGGTAATTAGGCAAGAGAACTAAAAGGTTTCTTATTCGTACTGAAGTGTTAATTCGCTGCTTGTGCTTGAGCTAAAAAGTTTTCGGCCATGGAAGGACTTGCATGGTTCATACTATCGAGTACCACTATTTCCGAACAGCAATGTTTGGCTTTTTCGATATCAGAATTTCTGTCCTCAAATAAGATGAAAGTTTCTATTCGAAAAAAATAGTGTTCAAATGGAGGAATTGGGCGTCCTCTGTTCATGAATAGACTCAGCTTAATGGGATATAAATTAGCAAAATAAAACTATAAATATTCAATAATACTCTTTCACTTACTTTATTTGAAATTATTGTTTATGCAAATTATTTATCCCAAAAAATAAAACTTTTTTAGATTTAATAAGTGGTAAATACTAGAGCTGCGACAGTCAGCTTGATTATATAACTCTGGTTATATAACCCAGGGATGATTTACTTATATAACTCTGTGAACGCATTATTTCATAAAAAAATCGATATATTTTACTATTTGATTAATTGAATGTATTTTTTTATTTTACTATAATACGCTTCTTTCCCGTTACATATTTTGAGTTGCACTTATTACTTATATAACTATTTCAGGAAATATTTTTGAATATTTCTACGAGAACAGTCAATGCCATACTAGGGGTTTTCTAATACTTTTTGAGCGACAATTATATTTCTACTTTTCGATTATATTTGAGAGTTTTTCGCAAATAACAATTAACTGAATTGAGATGAAAAATTTTCCGGTTTTAGTTATAAGCTAAAATATATCGGATAACTGTTTATCTCTTTTTTAAAACAAATAATCCAAAGACAGAGGCTTTTCATATTTAAAGCTTATGTTTCAGATCCTGTTACTGTCCTTCGAATCCGGCGTTATATGGACTATCTCGGACCTTGGGTACAGATCCTCTACTCCATCCATATCTACTTTACCCTTCATATAGAAAAACTAAAAATCTTTAATTTTTGCCCATAATTATTTTAAACTTTGAAACTTATTTTTTTTTTTATGTCATGCTTCTTTGTTATTATAAATGTAAATTAATAGTATTTTAAACTAATATTTTTGATATAAGCTTTTACAAGTTCCTTCTATGAAACCAAGAATCACACATTGGTCACTAGAAATTGCTTTTTAATGAACCAATGCTATTGATAATTACAAGAAAATTAAATTTCCACCAGAAAAGACTCACTGAAGTTCGCATTGCTGTTTGAAAAGAAGCTGACACAACACTGTAAAAAAAGACACATACTTCTCAGTTTAGGAAAAGGCCCCACCCGTGGCCGAGAGGTTCTGCTCTCGAAGCTGGTAGATGGAAGGTGCTGGGTTCGAACCCAATCGCGACCGTCGGCTTAATCGTTCGTGGTTTTCTTCGAACCGTGGATTTTCATGCGTAAATACGCGTTAGGTTTCCTTAGAAGACCCCTACGGAGGGCACCCCCCTCCCCTCCTTCGGGCCTATAGCCCTCGTGTTGATAATTGGCCGTCATAAATACAACCAACCAATCAATCTAGGAAAATATAACGTAACCATGAAACGAAAATATTCAATAACCTCTTCCGTGTTACCTATGATTCCGAAAACTGTTCTATATCTTTAGAAACCTCAGATTTAAAGAAGCATTTACAGTAGCACCAACTTTTGTAAATTATTGGTTGGGCTCAAAATTTTTTCAGTAGAATAACATACATAATTTTTCATCTTTAGGGCGCGTATGTGTAGAGAGGGGCGGGGGAGGAGCGAATGACTAAAGAGAATAATTCGAAGTCAAATTATGGTTTTTTGAAGTAAATTATAAAATTATTTTAATTTAACTATAATTTTATTAAATTATACGTATTATCACAAGTTCTTCCTTAAAAATACATTAATATTTATTATAAATAGCATAAAAATTGGTAACATAAATAAATACATATAACTTAAGAATATTAAATTGTAATCTATTAAATATTATGCAAAGTGAGATTAAAGAACAATGGCTAGAAGATCAGACGCAAAACAGGCAGGAAATCTGTTTTTGAGAGAAAGTTAATTATACATCCACTAAAGAGGTTTTCAGTGCTCCTGTAACTCTAATTGATGATCTTGCAATTTTTAAAAAATGTTTTTGAGAATGTCAATAAAACCAAAATTTATTTCAGCGCGATTAGATAAAAAAAAATGAATAAAGAAATAAACCAATGAAAATTGGGCGGGCGGAGAGATCAAATTATTGGATGGGTTCGTTGATTTAAATCAACTTGACTTTAATCGATATTAAAATCATGATTTAAATCGATTGATTAAAAAAATCATCGATTTAAATCATGATTTTTAAAAATTATTTAAAAATAAATTCATGATGTAAACAAACATATTAATGTATTTTAATATAACTTAGTTTTATATAATGCAGATAATCAATCAGTTTTTAGAAAGATAAAGCTTAATCTTTGTCAAAAAGAAAAGTACAGTGTAAAGTTTAGAAAAAAAATGGTTTTAAATTTCATTTGAATCAAATTACAAATTATAAAATAAACTTGCAACAGTAAGGAAGTCTAAGCAGGAATATATTAAATATAGAAATATTAACTTGCCTATTACTTAGTATATAGAAAAACTTCTGCGCGTTTAAGTAAAATACTTTGCATGTTACAAACAAGCATTGAGCCCAACATATTTATTATCCTATTTTTTGAATCCACATTATGCAAAAGAGAAATTAACAAGCTCTGAAAAAATGTCAGCATTATTGTTTTCTAAAGAGAAATTCTCCCCTTTGGTTATGCCTATTATATTAAAGTTTGAAGTAATGTCTGAACCATTCAATGGATTTTTGTCTCAAAGATACATGTTGTTTTATCGAAAAAGATAATAGTAAAAAATTTAAAGAATTCATAATCAACCAGATTTTTACTGCAATAGCTTGCATCGGCTTCAGCAGAACGATTGTCTTTTGTTTTTTGTTCGGTACATTCAAATTTGAAACAGATAAAGCTGCTAATCTCGTTTTTCTGTACCAGCACTTTAACAAAAAAAAAAAGTTAACATCTTAACCTCCTTCCAAAATTATTTATGTGCTGTAGTTATTTTAACTGAAAATGTGTAAAGTGGAATTGATTTTTGACATTTGATTTGTAATTTTTCGTGCATCTTGTAAAATAAAATATTTTAATCATTTATGTAAATTGCGTAATAATATTAATGTATAATGGTAATACTTATATAGCATGCATGTGTAATATGTGACTGTGTATATAATTTTTATTTTATAAATTAAAAGTCATATAAAATAATAATATTGTGTGAGGTTAAAAAAATAAAGAAATCTGATTTAAATAAAAAAAATCTGATTTAAATAAAAAAATGCGATTAATTGATTTTTTTTTAATAAAAAAAGTAAAATAAAAAGAGTAAATAAAAAAAATCACGAACCCTGGCTCGCGCCCTACGAATCCATATAAGTTGGCGCTACTGAGTATTTATAAAAAATAAAGCTCTTTCTGCTGCCACTAATTTTTGGAAACATTTCCGATTAGTTTTTACAGTGTATTAATCAGTTTTCTTAACCTGGAATATCATTTGTTCGGATGTTATCCATTCTCAAGTAAATATTTTCATGACCACCAACAAGCTTGTTTTATAGGCAAACATGTTAAATTAATAGCATTAGCATTAACATTAAAATTAATGCAATCAAACCTCCCTAAAGCGACCACGTTCCGTTATAACAAAAATTGGTCGCTCCGAGGGGTGGTCTCTTAATGGAGGTCATGTTTAAATCTAGATTTTAATTGTTGAAAAAAGGTAACAATTAATGTTACTAAAATTTAATTTTCACATTAGGAAAAAACGGGAAAATTTAAGTATCAAAACAAAAGTTAACTACATAAGTTAATTACTGAAGAGTTCAAAAAATGAATACATTGACGCTTGCTTTGGTTTTACGGTTTTATCTTTTATAACTTTTATTTCCAATTCCTTTCAAAGTTCAGTAAATAAATCCATTTTTTTTTTTTTTTTTTTTTTTTTTTGACCGGAACAAATAATGACGATTTCATTAATTTATTTCTTTGAGAGTTTCCTGACAGACTAGAGCAGGAGAGTTTATTCACCGTCATTCTTAATTTGTCATCAGAGTTAAATTCACTGCCTAAAAAGGCACAAAGGGATTTAAACACTTAAAAGCTATCGGAATAAAAAAAATTTCTAAACTTAGTTTAGAAGTTTGATGAATAATGCGCTCTCCGGAATAATTTTTCTAATAAAACCTTCTTCAAGCGACCAGGAAAAAGCGGAATTTATTTCATTTTCTTCAAAGAAATGGTCGCTCATGGAGGGAGTTCAACTGGGATGGCCTCCGAATGGGTGTAAAATTAGTATTGAGCCTATGGGAATAAATTTCGTTCCATGCAAAAATGGTCGTTGAGGAAGGTGGTCCCACAGGGAGGTTTCACTGTAGTAGGCTCCCTCAAATCCGCACAGCTTGGCACCAGAGGTTGTGTGGATTTCTTGTCATTGCTATATTTTCATTTTTAAACAATGCTTTCTATGTAATAATGCAATTAAAATTATTATGAATGCTTACAATAAAGTAAAATATTAAAATAATCAAGCAAAATAATAAACTAAGATAAAAAAAATTAAGATAATTTTTAAAATGATGAAATTAATAAAAATGAAGGTCAAATAAATAATTAATAATGTATAATTAAATATGCATAATAAAGATGAGATCCATTTATCTTGAATAATTCATTGAAACTTGCTTCATAAAGGTAACCGTCTAATTCACATCAAAATAATAAAATAAGGAAATTTTATTTCAGATTTAGCCAGACTTAATAACCAAAAAAGGTTGATTAATACATAAATATATTTGTTAAAAAGATTGTGATTACCAGTAATATCACCAACATCTTGATTTTCTTCAGAAATTAATTTATCTTCCTTCATGAACACACGAGTTCAGTCATATTAACAATAATTACATATTAAAATACTTACAGACTGATATAAAAATAAAAAAGTATGTAATTTTGTCCCTACATCTGAACTGAAAGTTTCATTGTTTACATCTGCGATGATGTGCGGATTTTAGGGTTGCGGATTTGAGGAAGTCTACTGCATTATTTAGTTACTCTTTAAGTGTAAATTCAATGAGAAAAGTGAAAATGTTTAATTGAGAATGGATAGTATCGTAAAAAAAGACATTCCGGTTTAAGAAAACTGATTAATACGCTACAAAAAATACTCCGAAATATTTCCGAATATCAGAGGCAGCAGAAGAAACTTTGTTTTTTTTTTATAAATACTTCTTTAAATCTCAAAAATATATTGGTCCCTGAGGTTTCTAAAGATAAAGAATGCTTTTCAGAATCATGGGTATTTCGGAAGAGTTTCTTGTATAGTTTCTTTTGTGGTTATATTGTATTTTAGTAAATTAAGAAACATTTGTCTTTTTTTACAATGTAAAAGTTCCTACACTGTTCACCGTTCATAAAATTGAAAACATTATCGAACATAAACGGAGAACAAATTTCCAGCCGAATCTAGAATAAAATTGCAAAATCATATGTGATACCTCATACCTATTACAAGTTAGCCCTAACTCATGACTACTGGAATTTAGCTATAAATCAGATCCTGGGAGCCAATATGTATATATCTTTCTTTGCTAATTATAAAAATGCTAAAGAGCTATTTAAAAATATTACAAACTGTCTAAATAAGTTTAAAAAGAAGCTGAAGGCTATCCTTTTTGTATCATTCATTCAAAAACAAAAGTATTCTTTGAACTTCCTGAGCAATAAAATCCTTCTAATAAATTCAAACAATATGGATTTTTTTTTCACAAAATATCATACCTTTGATTCCAGCTCTCTTGACCAACAACCTATTGCTCCCGGCTCTCCTTGACTCTCACCAACTTACAAAATACTACTCTAATTTCCGTTCAAAAAGCTTAAATACTCGGTTACAAAATATTACTTCCGATTTCTTACTTTCGATATTAGGTCAGCTTTGTGGCAACACATTTGCCAGCTTTTTGTCTACAAGTTTCCACTCAGTTCGTGCCTTTGTTGGTGCTCAATGCGATTCACCCTACCATGCGATTAATTTAAGGTGCTTCCTATGGAGATAGGCTTTGTTTTCCTTTTGGAATACATAGCGTTACTTGGGATGGTGTGCCTCGTAAGTATTTGTCATGTCTGAAATGCTTGGCGAGGTTCGCTTTCGCAGAAAGAGGAGAGTAACATGTAAATGCGTGATTAGCCATGACCCATGACCTTCTGAAAAGAGATATTTAGTGGTTGCTTAACACATTTTGAAATAATTAACAAACAACAACAACAACAATAACAAAAACTCGGCTTGGATTATTTGATTTTTATATTAAACTAGCTAAAGCACCTGGCGTTTCCCAGAATTTTAAGAATGCTTGTTTTGAAAACTTAATTCCAAAATTAAACATACAGTATAAAATAAACAATAAAAGAAAGCCGTAAAGCCATCTTTATTTCAGTTTTTCACTACGAATGAGTTCTAAGGACCTAAAACTTTGTGTAAATTCCAATATGCATGCATACACACGCGTATATATATGGAATAGATTTAAAAATGGCGAAAAGAAATTCAGAGAACCTCAAAATGTTAAAATATGACACTATTTCCATAATTGTTTTTTTTTTTATCATGTTTCAATACGTTTTTTCAAATTCATATGACGTTATATATTTACCTGCTGACGTCCATTATATTTCCAACATGGCGTAATATTCACCTTTTATTTAAATTCTTCAAACTATTTATTTCATTTTCATTTTTCACGTGGAAATCTTGCAATAAAAAAGTTATGATGTAATTTTCACTTTTTATTTAAATTCTTCAAACTATTTATTTCATTTTCATTTTTCACATGGAAATCTTGCAATAGAAAAAGTGTTTGTTGGGGTAAGAATTTTATTGTGAATTTTTAATTTTTGGCCACTACTATAATGAAAAATGTTTCAATTTGATAGGAAATTGCTGTTAAATTGGTGGTTTTTTATAATTAAAAATTAGCTATAAATCATTTCGATTCCGGATTACTTTAGTTGCCTTGGCCATTTTTTAATAAACATGTAAGTATCATTTCACAATTCTGGCTTCCAAACTGCGGATTTGTATAGCATTACAGACAGACAGAGAGACAAATTTTCATTTTTATATATTAGATTAAAAAATTTACCAGGGACTTTTGGCCCAAACTATATAGGCGTAGAAATCTTTCCATCGTAAAAATATAGTTCTTCGAATGAAGCGAGTGCGTCGCAGAACTCTTGGGTGAATTAAAACACTTTACAATTTTTATTTTATTTTAATTGATTGTTTACGTCATAAGAATTTTTAACAATTAAAACATTGCTTTTTTGGTTCTCCCTAAAACTATCCTAGAAACATAGCTGTATAAAGAGGGAAAAAATTGCTGGGTAGCGACTTTCTGGACAAACGGATATTGCTACGTCACTTGACGAAGATTATTTTAAGTGAAATATTTTAAATATGTTTATTTATTTATGTGTTGAATTTCTAAAAAACATACTGAAGCAATTTTCATGAAATTTAAATGGGACCAATACGGGAGTATATTTTTCAATAAAAAAAAACCCCACAAGAATCTGTAGCGTAGTTGTGGAATAATCGGAGAACATACATAAAAAAAAAAAAAAAAAATACATAGCCATCGAATTGAGAACATCTTCCTTTTTTTACTTTCTTCTATCTTCAATAGAAGAAGGTATTGTAATCGATTTTTTTTTCGACTTCTGGTTTTCGACGGATGTACACGTTTTAGGAGTCAGAGATTCCACAAAATATGTTTATGGAAAATGTCTGTCTGTCTGTCCATGTGTCCGTCTGTCTGTCGTCATTGTACCATCAAAAAGTGTATGAAGTTATGCATAGAATTAAATAATTTTTTTTTTTTTTTAAGTTTTTGGCTATGGCAAGCAGGTCGTTCCTTCATTTGGAAAAAATCCGCCGGAAAGAGGCGATTTTTGTGCGATTTTGAATATTGTACTATCGAAAAGTGTATGAAGTTATGCATAGAATTAATCTATTTTTTAATCTATTTTTTAATCTATTATTTATTCTATCTTCAATAGAAAAAAGTATTGTAATCGAGGGTCAGAGATCACAAAAAACATGTTTACACAAAATGTCTGTCTGTCCGTATATCCGCCTGTTTGTGTGTCGCCATTGTACCATCGAAAAATGTATGAAGTTATGAATAGAATTAAACCAAATTTTGTTTAAGTGTTTGGCTGTGGCAATCAAGTACTCCCTTAATTTGGAAAAAATCCTCGGAAAAAGGCGATGTAATAGCGATTTTTGTGCTATTTTCAATATTGTACCATCAAAAAGTGTAAGAAGTTATACATAGAATTGAACAAAATTTTTTGTGTATGTATTTGGCCATAGCAAGAAGGTCCTCCTTGAATTTGGAAAACTTCCACCGAAAGAGGGCGCTGTAATAGCGATGTCTGCGCCATTTTCATTATTGTACCATCGAAAAGTGTATGAAGTTATGCATAGAATTGAACCAAATTTTTGTGAATGTTTTTGGGTATACCAAGCTGATCCTCCCTCAATTTGAAAAAAATCTGCCGGAAGGGGGCGCTGTAATAGCGATTTTTGAGCCATTTTCATTATTGTACCATATAAAAGTGTATCAAGTTATGTGTAGAATTGAACCAAATTTTTTGTGTGTGTTTTTGGCTATGCTAGCAGGTCCTCCTACGATTCGAAAATATTCCGCCTGATGGGGGCGCCGTAATCAGGGTTCTCGCTGCTGCTCGCCATTGCGCCAAATCACGATAAAATGCTTCATTTGGCGAGTAAACGAACAATAAGTTTCGCCAAATTGCGAGTGCTCAAGTTCTGCTCTTTTTACGTGTCCCAGTACAGTCCAGATTCTGATCCGCGTTACTGAATGCTTGATGGCGCTTTTCCTGTTGAATCGCACCTTGCCATTTACATTACTTTATTTATAGAGACACTGAGTCAACACCAATTCCGTTTAGCAACAGCCAAAGACACAAAAAGGATTGTGCAATAGAAATTTCTCTATTGTCAGTCGATCACTACCTATGTGCCAGCGTCGCGCCGTTAAAAACACAACAAAATTACTCGCATCAAGCGCCAAATAGAGAAACGTTTTGCTGTTATGCGGCGTTGAAATTAGCCATTTACCACATTATTTAGTTGTATGCAAAGCATCATTGGCCGGTCAATCTTTTCTATCAATTTTCACAACGGTAAATCAAAGATCGCTCTTTTGAATTTTTATTTAGACTGCTAAAAAGAATTTCTGAAACAGTTACACATTTGGATACATTTAGAATGTAGTACTTATTTTTAATATTTTCTGAGCAGATAGTTGAATTTCTATTTTAAAAGCAATTACAAAAAAGTAGGTTATTTTAGACCATAGTGAAAAAAAGGAATACAATAAAAGGTTAAAGATAGATTTTTCAGTGTTTCATGTTGAATCTATTTTGCTAACATTTTTTCTCATCTGGCTACTGTTTTTTATTTCTTATTCGCCAAATCGCTAATGTTTGTCAAAAGCCAGCGAAAACCCTGGCCGTAATAATAGTGATATCTGTACCATTTTCATTATTCTACTATCAATAAGTGTATAAAGTTATGCATAGAATTAAACCAAATTTTTTGTGTATGTATTTGGCTGTGGCCGGCAGTTTCCCCTTGAATTTGTAAATATTCTGCCGGAAGGGGTTGCTGTACTAGCGATTTTTGTGCCATTTTCATTATTGTACCATATAAAAGTGCATCAAGTTATGCGTAGAATTGAACCAAATTTTTTGTGTGTGTTTTTGGCTATGGCTAGCAGGTCCTCTTACGATTCGAAAATATTCCGCTTGAAGGGGGCGCCGTAATAATAGCGATATCTGTACCATTTTCATTATTCTACTATCAATAAATATATAAAGTTATGCATAGAATTGAACCAAATTTTCTGTGTATGTTTTTGGCTATGTCCAACAGGTCGGCCTTGAAAATGAAAATATCTCGCCGGAAAGGGGCGCTGTGACAGCGGTTTTTGTATAATTTTCTCGATTTTTCGTAGTTCTGCTGTCCATCGACGGCTCTTGCAGCAACGGAAACTCACGTCCTGCTAAGCCGGCTATTCGCAAACAACTGATGTACAATAGAATAACGAAAAAATATTGATTTTAATAAACATCATGATCGATATTAACTTGTTTTTACTCCTATTAATTGACTGAAGCAGAAATTTAAGATGAAAATCAAAGTTGGTATAGTACCTATTTATATAAAATCTAAGTCTGTGTGTCCCTCACAATTCCGGTTGGGCCACCGCATTCATCGTAGCCATGTTAGGATTCCAAAGAAGAAATCGGTTTGAGCTTCAACAATGTGTAATTGTTTAAAAGTACTAATAGCATCCACAATAGGTTACCACAAGAGAGCCAAATTTTTACCAACTTGTCAAGATATTGCCAAATTTGGCGAAAAAAATAAGTTGTTATACATGACGCCAACTAGGCGATAGCTGGCTAATTTGGCGAAATTCCCATTGAACCCCATTAGATTTTCATAATCGTGTTCACCGAAATTTAATTTAAACACCGTGCATTTAAGATTTTTTTCAAAATCTATGGGTCAGAATTTAAAGTGTAATATACGAAAATGGACGTCTTTACATCTTCGATCCGATGCTACTAATAAAATAACCGCCACTAGACGGCGCTGTACTATCTGAGCTTCTAACTGGCCGATTTTAATGTGCTTTACATAGACGAATACAGAAATTAAATTTTCCATTATAGGGGCCACGACGAAATAAAGAAAACTGTATATATCTTGATATCTCACTTTTCGTCATTTTTGATGGGTTATCTTGATGGGTTGAACTAATAATACTGCAGCATTAACATCTGTAACTACTTTTTGAAATATTAAGATGTATGAGATAGAAGAAAGTTTGGTATATGCTATTGCATCCCCGAACTTATACATTCCTTATATACTAAGGACAAAGTTCAGACAAAAACATGCGCAAGCTCTAACCTTTTATGGTATTTCAATTAGTGTTCAAATTTTAAACTTTAACTTAATTTTAACTTAATTTTAACTTAATTTTAAACTAAAACTTTAAGTTCTGAATGAAAAATAAAAATATACTAAATTCGCAAGGCAAAAAAAAAAAGTTACATGTAGATCTAAATATTTCTCCTAGATTTCTTTACTAATCCCATATGAAACAGCTTATTTCCAACGATAAATATTTTCATGTAGAGTATATATTCTTTTAGTTTATTTTACCGTGAGGTTTTAAAGCTTTTTTTTTAATATAATAAATCATCTTGCTTTCTTATTAAACATATATAAAATCTGTTTTTTAGTTCTTTCTTATTTTTTTCTTCTTGAACTAGCTAGTGTGGACACGTAATCGTCCGTTTTCCGGTACACTTGAATTCCATTTAACGACTTAGATTCAACGGCAGATAAGCTCTTCGTATTGTGTAGTACAAAAAAGAAATTCATAGAACAATTCTTGTTTCGTTTTGTTATTACTATACAAACTAAAATGCGAGCGAAAAGACTTTCTCAAAAAACAATTTGTTCAGTGAAAGTTGTCTACATGGATGAACTAGCAACCATAAATGAATTGTGAGCTTTGTGAAATATCACGTGTATGTTCTTTTTAATCATTGTCAAAACCAATTTTCATTGTATTGGGTGAGACGTGTAAAAAAAAGTTTACTATTGCAAGATTACAATCCATAATTGTTTAGTGAAAGTAACTAATCGAAAATCTTTCATTATTTCATTATGAACTTTATTCATCTTTTGTTAATTATTTGATTAACTTAATTTGTAATGCGGCATTGAATAGTTGTGCTGCGTGCTTGTGAATAGGTGCCCTCCTTTTTCATCTAAAGGGTGTTAATGGCGAAGCCAAGGGGGAATTATGGAGCAATTTCCTCTTCTATGGGCGCTCAAAGACAATTTTAAAGTTTTACAAGCTGTTGAGCGTTTGAAATACATACATAAGTCTTTTAGGTGGATTTCGTAAGAGAAATTACCTATTTCATTATTCCTTATGTTGGTTGGTTGGGTTTATGACAGCCAATTATCAACACGAGGGATATAGGCACTAAGGGGGGGGAGTGCCCTCCGTGGGGATCTTTCTAAGTTAACCTAATCCGTATTTAAATTATTTAAAAACAACGTTTAAACACACAATAAATTAAGTTGATTTGATCAGACGTATACGTTTCGTGAGTACCAGGACTCACATCTTCAGTGTAAAAAACTTTAAAAACAATATCCCCCGAACTACATGAACGGTGAAAACCCAAATGTCAAAACAAAATACCAAAAGACTATCAAGTTCCAACAGCCAATGAAATTAATGCGGAAGTGAAGTGTCGTGACACAACAAATCCACCCAGAAAGTTGAGATGTATGGTGTGCTAGATAAATCATTAACCAAGGAGTCTTTAAATTTATGGATATGAACAGCCTCAAAAAAGTCTAAATCCAGAGGAGTAACTTTTTTGAGGCTGTTCATATCCATAAATTTAAAGACTCCTTGGTTAATGATTTATCGTTTATTTAGGCTTTTCTATGTTAAATTAACATTCAGAAGTGACACTGGAAATAAATAAGTATTGCGCTGCCGCGCAATACTTAAATAGAGTAAATTTAAAATTACGTAAAATATACTCTTTTTTTACCCTGCAACATTATTGAAAAATTTCTATGACTTCTGACTATCTGTAATCGATGTTGATTAATAAGGGGCCATACAACTAGTATTCTACCGAAACAAGATTGACCGAAACCGAATTTAGCTTATCTTCCTAGTTTCGGTCGAAAATGAAAACCGGCTTAAAAATAAATTTAAAGTAATTAATACATACACACACATATATATATGTACTATCCGAGCGATATACCTCTCGAAAATATGCGTGGATTGTCATGAGTAGATGAAAAGTGGGGCTCCGACCTCAGGAGGAGGTGTTGAGGTGCACGAGAGGAGGTGCAGGTGCAGGTGCAGGTGCAGGTGCAGGTGCAGCACCTCCCGTGCTCCTCCTCTCGTGCTCCTCCTCCTCTCGCGACTCTACTGTTAGAGGAGGGGTTAATGCGATAAGGATTTTTTTTAGATAAAAGCGGGAATTTTCGGGAGATTGATTTTTTGCTGTGTTATAGTATGAGGGTTATTTTTTTCGGTTACATAATTTTCGGGCGTTATTATTTTGAGTGTAGTATAGTACGAGGTTAAAATGAATAATTAAAATGTGTTAATTAAAAAGTAATTAAAGATAATTAATGAGAAAAATTAATTTACAAATTTTAATGAGGAGACTTAGAATTTTTAGGGGAGCAATTTTTTTGTGTGTTATAGTACGAAGGGGTATTTTTTTACTGACGGTTAACTAATTAGTAATTAAAAATAGCAATTAAAAATCTAATGAGGAAATATTTAATGAGGGGACTTAGAATTTTTCGAGCAATTTTATTAGTACAGTACGAGGTTCGAATGAATTATTAAAAATGGAAAATTAATTTAAAATATTAATTAATTAAAAAGTAATTAAAACTAATTAATAAGAAAAATTAATTTAGAAAGTTTAATGAGGGGACTTAGAGTTTTTGAGTTTGAAATTTATTTTTAGTGGTTATAATATGCAGTTGAATTTTAAGAATAATTAAAAATATTCATTCATTAAAAATAGTAATTAAAAATGATAATTAAAAAAATTTTAATGAAAAAATAACTTAATGAAGAAAATTTTCGAGAATTTCATTTAATTTTGTTAATGAATTCAGTGTTATGAGATAGTTTTATTTGAAATAGAAATTTTTTGAAAAAAAAAAAACAGTGGAAATTTTTAAATCTTTTTAGGAATGTGAATGTTTTTTGAATAAAATTTGGGAAAGGATTTTATTCTTTTCAGTGACATGTTTTTTAAAGACATTTGGACCTTTATTAGGGAATCTCACCCGTATTTACACATGGAAATCCATGCTTCGAAGAAAACCACGAAAACTCCGAACGATTAGGCCGACGAGCACGACTCGGTTCGAACCCAGTACTTCTTGTCTACCAGCTTCGAGAGCAGAACCTCTCGCCCACTGGTCGGGCGATAATTTAATGCAGAAACTTCAGAAATTTTTCGAGGGTTTTATTTAATTTTGTTAATGAATTGAATGTTATGAGATATTTTTATTTGAAATAGAAATTTTTTGAAAAAACAGTGGACATTTTTTAATCTTTGTAGGAATGTGAATGTTTTTTAAATAAAATTTGGGGGAGGATTTAATTTTTTTAAGTGACATGTTTTTTAAAGATATTATTTCGAATTGCAGTCATGTTTTCACAAATATTTCTCGGTTATATATAAATGAATTGAAAGTTTTGCATTAAACGGTTAGTAATTTTAGACTATCATTAGTTAGGTAAATGAATTTATACTTTTGTGTCGTGCTTTCTGACTAAACTTTACTTATTGAATGAAAAAAATATATGTAACTAGAAAATTTGATGAATATTTGAAGAAAAAATTAAATTTTCAGTGATCTTTTAATCTAGTCAATGCATTAAGCAAAAACAAAACTTAAATTATACTTAACAAATATTTTAAAACACACCACAAGTATTGAGAGACTTCATACCATTCCACAATTAAAAAAAAAGGATATATATATATATATGTATATATATTAGCTGATTTCGTTTTATATAACATCAAATTTTACTGTATGCGTGTATTCCCCATATGGAAAAACCCTTTGGTAGATAAGTGGCTCAACAGTTCGCATGATAAGTACAATGACTCACTTTACTTGAGGGTTTATTTGCTAACGCAGTGAGGAATAGGGATTAGATAATTCTTAGTAGTTAAATATTAATTAAAAGGGAATTAGAAATTTAGTTTAGCACTTTATTCTTTTAAATGAGATGTTTTCTAAAGGTAATTTTTAGAAATGACAGTTTTTTTGTTTTTGTTTTTTTCAAATCATTTTTCAATTACGTTTTTGAATTGAAAGAAATGTTTTAGACATTTATCGGTTATACGCTTTGGTTTAGTCAATACTATTAATGAATGCACTCATATTTGGTCATTTAGGAAGCTTTCAGAAATATTTTGCTAAGAATTTAGAACATATGAAGATATTAAGAATGTCATTTTAAATGTAGGATTTTCACACATGTTAATGAAGTACAATTTAATATAAAAAAAATTGTAATTCCCATTTAACTTTTAATCTAGCAAATTTGTGAAGCCACACAAACTTCGAAATTTTTCTTAATATAAATAAATATTGTTTTTAGATCATTTTTATAAATATAATGAATGAATGAAAGAAATGATTGTGCTTTTTCATCATGTAACTTTAATCATCAAAATTTCAATAAATATTTAAAACATTCAAATGAAAATGATAAGCCTTTCGTTTAATATTTTTCAGTTTAATTAATGCGTAATTAAATTTTTTGAAAGATTTTCATAATTAAAACAAATAGAAGAGGAATTCTTTTCAATGAAATATATATATACATTCCTATATGTGTCTTAAAAAACCTGACATAGTCATTCTGCGCAGTGTTTGTGAGATATAGATTTAGTTCCCATTTATGTTACGTAATAGAGATCACGTGATTTTTCCCACCAATCGCAGTTCATTCTTTATCATTATTCTGAGATAGTATTATAAGTATAATTTTTTAGGAAATGTATAGTGTTAGACAAATGAATGACCAGAATTTGAAAAATTTCGCCAAAATAATTTACATATTGACTCACTTACATAATTTTTATGTATTAACTAACTTGCATAACTTTCTAGGACCATGACTTTTGAATACACTAGGATCTGACTGAAGTTTTCAAGACATATTTATCTCACATATTTAAATTTAGATATTTAAGCTACTTTTTTAATTCTTGATTAAATTTCAGAAATGCATATGCTTCAACAACAAATATTTTCTGAATGTATAAGAGAAATAAGTATTCACATAAAAATTAAACTTACCTTTTCCGAACGCATCTACTTCAAACAATCTCTTGAAAAATGGAGAAGACAAGTTTTTATCTGAATCAAATGACTAACAAGCTATGAGTCATTCATGGGTTTTTCTCACGTAGATAACTTCACTGATTAGAAGTTCATTAAATTTTCGACTATATATTTATATTATTAAAGTTAGGACTGCAATTAACACATATCCTTTAATTGATTTTTATAATAATTAAAATAATAATTCAATTAATCTTTAAAAAATAAATTAGTTTTAGTTTTATTCATTCTTAACAAGATGTTCAAAAATTAACAAATGAATATCTAGCAATAAGGTCATCATTTTTAATAAAAAATTAATATTTTAGGTTTATTATAGACGTACTAGTATTTTTAGACTAGCGTAATATCCCCCTTTTTAGAAAATATATTTCTGGTTTAATTTTCAATTATTTTTTTAAATATTCTCCATTAGGAAAACAAGGGATATGCTTTTTGACTATTTTATTTGAATTTTAGAATTGTTTCACATTTAGAAGTATATCTTATCAAAAGAAATTCAAAATATTTATTATTAATAATTTGAAAAATAAAACATTTAGAAGTAAATTGACTTATTTTTATTAATATTCCATAAAAATCCAATGACTTTAAAATCGCATAAACTTTTTACAAGCAGTTAGTCACCAACAGTATGCTAAATGAACCCCAATATCTTATCTATTTGGGTATTTCCATGAATACGTGATTCATGAGATAAGTAGAATGTCATGTTCAAATATGAATCTAAGAACAGTGTTAATGAATTTACTTTATTCATATCATATATACTTAATTTTAGATATAATTTATATAATGCGTAATTAATAAGGATTTAATTAATATGATGCGTTATTAATTAAAATCTAAATATAATTGAATCTTTTTCAGTCTTATTTAATAGAAGATGAATGCTTTTCAAATTTTTTCAGAAACATGTAAGTTATTATTAGCTTGTAAATTGCAGCTAAATTAAAAATTGACTTCTCACATAGAATTAGACTTCTGCTAAATTTTCAACGAAAATATTTCTCACTTAAAAGTTTACTTCTCACATTGAAAAAGTCATATACTTGGAAATTTTACCTGTAAAATTTTCTCACATGGAAAAAGGCTTTAGTGATTGTATTAGAATAAAAACTTATCATATGAAAATTTAACTTGTGTAAATTGTATTAAAAAAACTTATCATATTACAATTTTAAATAAGTTAATTATTATTATTTAATCTATGTCTCCCAACTACTCATTTTTTTTTTACAAATAAATATTTATCACTTTTTAATGGAAACAAGAATGGTATGTAAACCTTTCGTTTTATATTTTAAAATTAATATGAGCCTTTTCTTTTTTTTTTCAGTGCGACTCCTTCAAATTTTAAACCCTTTGAGAGCTATTTTAGCGAGAACATAAAAAAAATCGAAGTCTCCCATTTAACGAAAAAAGGATTTATACTCAATACACTGCAGACATTCTAAACAAAATTTGAAACATTTTAATTCAAGTTCTTTTGAAAACTCTACTCATTTTGTAGGGAGAAAAAAAAAACATACATTTATAAATTTTTAGTTTCACATATTATATATATATTATACACTAAATAAAATATATATTAAGATAAAACATTTACAAACTTATTTATAAAAAGGAAAGACATAACCTTATTTCACTTTTTCGGTAAGCATATTTTTAATTCACAAGCAGGCTTTACACATATTAGTTAGCACACAAGTTACTTCAACGAAAGATCCTTTTTCCTTATCTAAATGATTCATAGGGATTCATACCTCCCTCATGAATACGTTATACAAACGATATATTAGTTTAATGAATATAAATTTTAACTAAATCCTTAAAACTTTATTAGATAACGTTCGATCATTTTTATATTTCAAAACGAAGGAAAATTATTGAATATCACCTAACAAGTATATACTTTTACACTAACATGTTATAAAAACACTTCTAAATATTTAAATTTAATGATATTTCGACATCTCTCGCCAAGCTTTTTAAGAATGACAGACTCTTTCATTAAAATATTTAGCTTTTTGTATACAATTTTAGCAATAAATATATAATGCACTCCACTTAACTTTATCATTAAACATTAAATTAATTCATTGCAAAGCAATTCAAACTAAGGATTTTTTATTTTTAGGGTAGATAAGTATATATGTTTATGTATACATGTGCATATATGTGTGTGTGTGTGTGTGTGTGTGTGTGCATTTGTAAATGGGAAAAAAATTTTAAGGTATACACATTAAAAGTTAATAAAATTATTTAAAAAAATTATATAAATATTTCAAGAGAGTATTAAATATTTCAAGACAGTATTAAAGATTTGAACAACTGATAAAAATGCTTTGAAAAACGTTAAAAATTTTTAAAAATGTTTCTTTCATATTTTAGTCAACAAATATTAATACATAGCTATGTACATACAGGCATTTGAGCTATGTACATACATGCATTTGAGCTATGTTAACAGAACAAATGTTTTAAATATTTCGATGCTATTTCCAAGTTAATCAATTTATACTTTTTTGAATATGCATATACATATATTTGTAAATTTTAATGTTTTCTGTTAAAGCTGACTAGTTATTTATCCTAGCATTATCCTATTATTATCCTAGTTATTTATCCTACATTTATTAACACAATAAACCAACTGCTTTTCAAACGACTGTGTGATTATCATAACAACCCAAATCCTTTTATCTGCACATGCGCAAACATTTTAATAAACTAGAGGCCACATTTTCAATCGGATAAAACAATGACTAATTAAATAGGTTATATCCTAACTTAAATTATACCTTTTATGTGATATTGCTAAACATGCTACTACAATGTCTAATCAAATAGGTTATGTCCTAACTTTAATTATACCTTTTATGTGACATTGCTAAACAAACTTCTAACTTGTAAAAATAGCATTATAACTTGTTTTCACTAGGCAAACTTAATAAATTTCGTAGGTTTTATAAAATAATCGACATGTTTGGTTATCTCTCATCATAGTTTTCTAAAATATATCCAAAAAATTTTGCTATTATTAAAAAACATGCTTTTAATTAAGATAGTTTTCACTCTTATTATTTAAAAACATAACACAAAATATTTTTATTAAATAATCACTATTTTTCACAAGTTTGCAATATTTTTATGCTAACTAGGGTTAGTAGTATTCAGACTTAAAAATATCTTTTTAGATTAAACATGAAAATTAATGCGTCTGGCAAACCTTTGACTATTTTTAGTTAAACTTCGTGTCATGAAACATAACCGCAAAGCTTAAAATTATACTTTGCAGTTTTCTAACTATTAAAAATTAATGTTTTAAAATTCATTAAAATTTGAAAAATTATTAAATACTATTACATTTTAATTTTTAAATTCATTTTTATATATAAACACACATAATAATAATACTTATCTAATACGGGAGCTAGCAGTCTTAAGCGCAACCTTCTCTCACAAAAACTAACAACGAAATGAATAATTCTAAGTCCTTATCAGCTAATCTTATCACTGATTAGATTATCACAAGATCTATGTGACGTCACGTCACGTGACACATATCACGCGATTAATGGTGGCTATTCTGGATTTCATAATTTAAAGCTCTCATTTCCAATTGCAATTAGTACATTTTCTCTAATTGATTTTTTTAAAAAATTAGTTTTTTAAATTAATTATTAATTACTATACTTAATAAATTATTTTTGTAATTAGTTATTATTTTTTAATTAATTATTTATATAATTAAATATTTCTTAGTATAAATACTATGTATTGTAATAAAGCTTAGTATTTATACTAAGAAATATTACTTAGTACATAGATACTAAGCTTTGTTACAATACATAGTATTTATACTAAGAAATATTTAATTATATAAATAATTAATTAAAAAATAATAACTAATTACAAAAATAATTTATTAAGTATAGTAATTAATAATTAATTTAAAAAACTAATTTTTTAAAAAAATCAATTAGAGAAAATGTACTAATTGCAATTGGAAATGAGAGCTTTAAATTATGAAATCCAGAATAGCCACCATTAATCGCGTGATATGTGTCACGTGACGTGACGTCACATAGATCTTGTGATAATCTAATCAGTGATAAGATTAGCTGATAAGGACTTAGAATTATTCATTTCGTTGTTAGTTTTTGTGAGAGAAGGTTGCGCTTAAGACTGCTAGCTCCCGTATTAGATAAGTATTATTATTATGTGTGTTTATATATAAAAATGAATTTAAAAATTAAAATGTAATAGTATTTAATAATTTTTCAAATTTTAATGAATTTTAAAACATTAATTTTTAATAGTTAGAAAACTGCAAAGTATAATTTTAAGCTTTGCGGTTATGTTTCATGACACGAAGTTTAACTAAAAATAGTCAAAGGTTTGCCAGACGCATTAATTTTCATGTTTAATCTAAAAAGATATTTTTAAGTCTGAATACTACTAACCCTAGTTAGCATAAAAATATTGCAAACTTGTGAAAAATAGTGATTATTTAATAAAAATATTTTGTGTTATGTTTTTAAATAATAAGAGTGAAAACTATCTTAATTAAAAGCATGTTTTTTAATAATAGCAAAATTTTTTGGATATATTTTAGAAAACTATGATGAGAGATAACCAAACATGTCGATTATTTTATAAAACCTACGAAATTTATTAAGTTTGCCTAGTGAAAACAAGTTATAATGCTATTTTTACAAGTTAGAAGTTTGTTTAGCAATGTCACATAAAAGGTATAATTAAAGTTAGGACATAACCTATTTGATTAGACATTGTAGTAGCATGTTTAGCAATATCACATAAAAGGTATAATTTAAGTTAGGATATAACCTATTTAATTAGTCATTGTTTTATCCGATTGAAAATGTGGCCTCTAGTTTATTAAAATGTTTGCGCATGTGCAGATAAAAGGATTTGGGTTGTTATGATAATCACACAGTCGTTTGAAAAGCAGTTGGTTTATTGTGTTAATAAATGTAGGATAAATAACTAGGATAATAATAGGATAATGCTAGGATAAATAACTAGTCAGCTTTAACAGAAAACATTAAAATTTACAAATATATGTATATGCATATTCAAAAAAGTATAAATTGATTAACTTGGAAATAGCATCGAAATATTTAAAACATTTGTTCTGTTAACATAGCTCAAATGCATGTATGTACATAGCTCAAATGCCTGTATGTACATAGCTATGTATTAATATTTGTTGACTAAAATATGAAAGAAACATTTTTAAAAATTTTTAACGTTTTTCAAAGCATTTTTATCAGTTGTTCAAATCTTTAATACTGTCTTGAAATATTTAATACTCTCTTGAAATATTTATATAATTTTTTTAAATAATTTTATTAACTTTTAATGTGTATACCTTAAAATTTTTTTCCCATTTACAAATGCACACACACACACACACACACACACACATATATGCACATGTATACATAAACATATATACTTATCTACCCTAAAAATAAAAAATCCTTAGTTTGAATTGCTTTGCAATGAATTAATTTAATGTTTAATGATAAAGTTAAGTGGAGTGCATTATATATTTATTGCTAAAATTGTATACAAAAAGCTAAATATTTTAATGAAAGAGTCTGTCATTCTTAAAAAGCTTGGCGAGAGATGTCGAAATATCATTAAATTTAAATATTTAGAAGTGTTTTTATAACATGTTAGTGTAAAAGTATATACTTGTTAGGTGATATTCAATAATTTTCCTTCGTTTTGAAATATAAAAATGATCGAACGTTATCTAATAAAGTTTTAAGGATTTAGTTAAAATTTATATTCATTAAACTAATATATCGTTTGTATAACGTATTCATGAGGGAGGTATGAATCCCTATGAATCATTTAGATAAGGAAAAAGGATCTTTCGTTGAAGTAACTTGTGTGCTAACTAATATGTGTAAAGCCTGCTTGTGAATTAAAAATATGCTTACCGAAAAAGTGAAATAAGGTTATGTCTTTCCTTTTTATAAATAAGTTTGTAAATGTTTTATCTTAATATATATTTTATTTAGTGTATAATATATATATAATATGTGAAACTAAAAATTTATAAATGTATGTTTTTTTTTTCTCCCTACAAAATGAGTAGAGTTTTCAAAAGAACTTGAATTAAAATGTTTCAAATTTTGTTTAGAATGTCTGCAGTGTATTGAGTATAAATCCTTTTTTCGTTAAATGGGAGACTTCGATTTTTTTTATGTTCTCGCTAAAATAGCTCTCAAAGGGTTTAAAATTTGAAGGAGTCGCACTGAAAAAAAAAAGAAAAGGCTCATATTAATTTTAAAATATAAAACGAAAGGTTTACATACCATTCTTGTTTCCATTAAAAAGTGATAAATATTTATTTGTAAAAAAAAAATGAGTAGTTGGGAGACATAGATTAAATAATAATAATTAACTTATTTAAAATTGTAATATGATAAGTTTTTTTAATACAATTTACACAAGTTAAATTTTCATATGATAAGTTTTTATTCTAATACAATCACTAAAGCCTTTTTCCATGTGAGAAAATTTTACAGGTAAAATTTCCAAGTATATGACTTTTTCAATGTGAGAAGTAAACTTTTAAGTGAGAAATATTTTCGTTGAAAATTTAGCAGAAGTCTAATTCTATGTGAGAAGTCAATTTTTAATTTAGCTGCAATTTACAAGCTAATAATAACTTACATGTTTCTGAAAAAATTTGAAAAGCATTCATCTTCTATTAAATAAGACTGAAAAAGATTCAATTATATTTAGATTTTAATTAATAACGCATCATATTAATTAAATCCTTATTAATTACGCATTATATAAATTATATCTAAAATTAAGTATATATGATATGAATAAAGTAAATTCATTAACACTGTTCTTAGATTCATATTTGAACATGACATTCTACTTATCTCATGAATCACGTATTCATGGAAATACCCAAATAGATAAGATATTGGGGTTCATTTAGCATACTGTTGGTGACTAACTGCTTGTAAAAAGTTTATGCGATTTTAAAGTCATTGGATTTTTATGGAATATTAATAAAAATAAGTCAATTTACTTCTAAATGTTTTATTTTTCAAATTATTAATAATAAATATTTTGAATTTCTTTTGATAAGATATACTTCTAAATGTGAAACAATTCTAAAATTCAAATAAAATAGTCAAAAAGCATATCCCTTGTTTTCCTAATGGAGAATATTTAAAAAAATAATTGAAAATTAAACCAGAAATATATTTTCTAAAAAGGGGGATATTACGCTAGTCTAAAAATACTAGTACGTCTATAATAAACCTAAAATATTAATTTTTTATTAAAAATGATGACCTTATTGCTAGATATTCATTTGTTAATTTTTGAACATCTTGTTAAGAATGAATAAAACTAAAACTAATTTATTTTTTAAAGATTAATTGAATTATTATTTTAATTATTATAAAAATCAATTAAAGGATATGTGTTAATTGCAGTCCTAACTTTAATAATATAAATATATAGTCGAAAATTTAATGAACTTCTAATCAGTGAAGTTATCTACGTGAGAAAAACCCATGAATGACTCATAGCTTGTTAGTCATTTGATTCAGATAAAAACTTGTCTTCTCCATTTTTCAAGAGATTGTTTGAAGTAGATGCGTTCGGAAAAGGTAAGTTTAATTTTTATGTGAATACTTATTTCTCTTATACATTCAGAAAATATTTGTTGTTGAAGCATATGCATTTCTGAAATTTAATCAAGAATTAAAAAAGTAGCTTAAATATCTAAATTTAAATATGTGAGATAAATATGTCTTGAAAACTTCAGTCAGATCCTAGTGTATTCAAAAGTCATGGTCCTAGAAAGTTATGCAAGTTAGTTAATACATAAAAATTATGTAAGTGAGTCAATATGTAAATTATTTTGGCGAAATTTTTCAAATTCTGGTCATTCATTTGTCTAACACTATACATTTCCTAAAAAATTATACTTATAATACTATCTCAGAATAATGATAAAGAATGAACTGCGATTGGTGGGAAAAATCACGTGATCTCTATTACGTAACATAAATGGGAACTAAATCTATATCTCACAAACACTGCGCAGAATGACTATGTCAGGTTTTTTAAGACACATATAGGAATGTATATATATATTTCATTGAAAAGAATTCCTCTTCTATTTGTTTTAATTATGAAAATCTTTCAAAAAATTTAATTACGCATTAATTAAACTGAAAAATATTAAACGAAAGGCTTATCATTTTCATTTGAATGTTTTAAATATTTATTGAAATTTTGATGATTAAAGTTACATGATGAAAAAGCACAATCATTTCTTTCATTCATTCATTATATTTATAAAAATGATCTAAAAACAATATTTATTTATATTAAGAAAAATTTCGAAGTTTGTGTGGCTTCACAAATTTGCTAGATTAAAAGTTAAATGGGAATTACAATTTTTTTTATATTAAATTGTACTTCATTAACATGTGTGAAAATCCTACATTTAAAATGACATTCTTAATATCTTCATATGTTCTAAATTCTTAGCAAAATATTTCTGAAAGCTTCCTAAATGACCAAATATGAGTGCATTCATTAATAGTATTGACTAAACCAAAGCGTATAACCGATAAATGTCTAAAACATTTCTTTCAATTCAAAAACGTAATTGAAAAATGATTTGAAAAAAACAAAAACAAAAAAACTGTCATTTCTAAAAATTACCTTTAGAAAACATCTCATTTAAAAGAATAAAGTGCTAAACTAAATTTCTAATTCCCTTTTAATTAATATTTAACTACTAAGAATTATCTAATGCCTATTCCTCACTGCGTTAGCAAATAAACCCTCAAGTAAAGTGAGTCATTGTACTTATCATGCGAACTGTTGAGCCACTTATCTACCAAAGGGTTTTTCCATATGGGGAATACACGCATACAGTAAAATTTGATGTTATATAAAACGAAATCAGCTAATATATATACATATATATATATATATCCTTTTTTTTTAATTGTGGAATGGTATGAAGTCTCTCAATACTTGTGGTGTGTTTTAAAATATTTGTTAAGTATAATTTAAGTTTTGTTTTTGCTTAATGCATTGACTAGATTAAAAGATCACTGAAAATTTAATTTTTTCTTCAAATATTCATCAAATTTTCTAGTTACATATATTTTTTTCATTCAATAAGTAAAGTTTAGTCAGAAAGCACGACACAAAAGTATAAATTCATTTACCTAACTAATGATAGTCTAAAATTACTAACCGTTTAATGCAAAACTTTCAATTCATTTATATATAACCGAGAAATATTTGTGAAAACATGACTGCAATTCGAAATAATATCTTTAAAAAACATGTCACTTAAAAAAATTAAATCCTCCCCCAAATTTTATTTAAAAAACATTCACATTCCTACAAAGATTAAAAAATGTCCACTGTTTTTTCAAAAAATTTCTATTTCAAATAAAAATATCTCATAACATTCAATTCATTAACAAAATTAAATAAAACCCTCGAAAAATTTCTGAAGTTTCTGCATTAAATTATCGCCCGACCAGTGGGCGAGAGGTTCTGCTCTCGAAGCTGGTAGACAAGAAGTACTGGGTTCGAACCGAGTCGTGCTCGTCGGCCTAATCGTTCGGAGTTTTCGTGGTTTTCTTCGAAGCATGGATTTCCATGTGTAAATACGGGTGAGATTCCCTAATAAAGGTCCAAATGTCTTTAAAAAACATGTCACTGAAAAGAATAAAATCCTTTCCCAAATTTTATTCAAAAAACATTCACATTCCTAAAAAGATTTAAAAATTTCCACTGTTTTTTTTTTTTCAAAAAATTTCTATTTCAAATAAAACTATCTCATAACACTGAATTCATTAACAAAATTAAATGAAATTCTCGAAAATTTTCTTCATTAAGTTATTTTTTCATTAAAATTTTTTTAATTATCATTTTTAATTACTATTTTTAATGAATGAATATTTTTAATTATTCTTAAAATTCAACTGCATATTATAACCACTAAAAATAAATTTCAAACTCAAAAACTGTAAGTCCCCTCATTAAACTTTCTAAATTAATTTTTCTTATTAATTAGTTTTAATTACTTTTTAATTAATTAATATTTTAAATTAATTTTCCATTTTTAATAATTCATTCGAACCTCGTACTGTACTAATAAAATTGCTCGAAAAATTCTAAGTCCCCTCATTAAATATTTCCTCATTAGATTTTTAATTGCTATTTTTAATTACTAATTAGTTAACCGTCAGTAAAAAAATACCCCTTCGTACTATAACACACAAAAAAATTGCTCCCCTAAAAATTCTAAGTCTCCTCATTAAAATTTGTAAATTAATTTTTCTCATTAATTATCTTTAATTACTTTTTAATTAACACATTTTAATTATTCATTTTAACCTCGTACTATACTACACTCAAAATAATAACGCCCGAAAATTATGTAACCGAAAAAAATAACCCTCATACTATAACACAGCAAAAAATCAATCTCCCGAAAATTCCCGCTTTTATCTAAAAAAAATCCTTATCGCATTAACCCCTCCTCTAACAGTAGAGTCGCGAGAGGAGGAGGAGCACGAGAGGAGGAGCACGGGAGGTGCTGCACCTGCACCTGCACCTGCACCTGCACCTGCACCTCCTCTCGTGCACCTCAACACCTCCTCCTGAGGTCGGAGCCCCACTTTTCATCTACTGTCATGAGCTTGGCATGTGTATCCCAAATTTACCATAGGACATTTCCTATTGAAAACGGAATGTATAGCATTTGTAATTCATTTAATAAAATTAAATTTAAAAAATCAAAATACCCGACTGCGTAAAAAGCGAACTAATTAATTATTTCTCATCAATGTGAAACTATTTTTTATATTACTTACCTATATTTTATTTACTTGTATTGATGACTTTTAAGTTGTGTTTAATTGTTAGTTCCTGTCTATAAACACTGTTTTGATGAGGCCTATAGATGTCTATGATGGTTAGAATTGCAGTAAGGCTAGAGATCCTACCTACACAACTTCCAGGTAGTGTAATATTTAAACGGATCTTCTGACTGTAAAATAGTGAATGAAACATCGTCTTCATTTTGAAAGACCTATTTAGAGATATGCCACTCAATAGGGTGCGTAATTTTTTTTTGTCTTTCACCATTTTGTATTTTACGGCCGCCATTTTGAATTTATAAAAACAAAACCTAGCCTATAACCACCGGACGGTTAAGACGAATCGATAGAAACCTCATTAATTAAAATCCATTCAGCCGTTGGGATGTTTCCAGGGTATAAAGAAATCCAAATACCCAGATACGCGTGAAACAAATAACCCTTCTTGGCAGTCGGGTAAAAAAAAAAAAAAAAAAAAAAAAAACAGGGACACACAAAATAATTCCGTAGCATTATGATCTAAGGGGGAAAAATCGTTTGTAGTGTCTTTTCATAAAGTGACACTATATCAAACATACTGAAATCAATATAGATTAATAAGGCGCAAAACAACTAGTGTTCGACCGAAACAAGTTTTTAAGATCGATACCGAATTTCGGTAGTCTTCCTAGTTTCGGCCGAAAACGAAAACTCACTTAAAAATAAATTTAAAGTAATTAATACGTACACGCATACATATATATATATATATATATATATAAGTCTGTGTATGTGTGCGTGAGTAAGGTTCAAATACAAGCAAAATGCAAAATATAAGTAATAATACAACATTTATATTTTATTACTTTATAACAATCAATAATCGTAGACATTTATCAACGTTTGTTTGTGTGTTTGTAGAGGGTAATCTCTAAAACTACAGAACCGATTTCAAAATAATGGTAGCAAATTGATGGTCACAGTCCCTGTTCCAGCATAGGCTATATTTTATGTCGGTGCCACTGCACCCAAGTAAGTGCAGGAGCAAAAACTGTTCTAAAAATGCGATATCTGTGTTACTGAAGAGTCTAAAAACTTGAAATTTGGCATGGCAGTTATTTATAATATGTAAATGCTCTCTAAGAACAGTTGAAAAAAATTTGAAATTAAAAAGGGGTAAAAATGCTCGAAAAGCGTTCTGAAAACGTTCGAAATTACGATTTCTATGCAATTGTTAAAGCTAGAAACTTGCAATTTAGCGTGATAGATACTTATAAGATACAAATGATCTCTAAGAACAATTACTAAAAATTTCGAAATTTAAAATGGTGAAATGAGCGGAAAGCTTTCTAAAAACTTTCTAAATTACGACTTCTATGGAATCTCAGGGAATACCAAACCGATTTTAAAAGTAATGATTGCAAATTAATGGTGACAGTCCCTGCTTCGACATAGATTATTTTTTATGTCGATGCCACTACTACAAAGGAGTTAAAGGATCGAAAGATTTTCTAAAATTTTAATTTTTGTGATATTGAAGGGGATAGATACTTTAAATTTGGCATGATAGCTACATATAACTTGTAAATGTTCTCTAAGAACAGTTTCTAAAAAATTCCAAATTTAAAAAGGTGAACTGAGCGAAAAGCAATCTAAATTTTTTTTTCTAAATTTCGATTTCTATGGAATTGTTAAAGATAAAAACTTGAAATTTGTATGGTGGTTACTTATAATATGTAAATGCTCTTTAAGAACAGCTGAAAAACATTCGAAATTGAAAAGGA
The DNA here is from genome assembly GCA_963932465.1 of Maratus speciosus. Classification (NCBI taxonomy): domain Eukaryota; kingdom Metazoa; phylum Arthropoda; class Arachnida; order Araneae; family Salticidae; genus Maratus; species Maratus speciosus. Next base: position 431,583,756 of record OZ010792.1, read on the forward strand.
TGAATAAGCGGAAAGAGACACACAGGGGCACACTATTTACAGGGACACGAAAAAGAAATCCTGTTACAGAACACTCTATGCGCGATAATCGCTGGAAATACGTTTTCAGTTGCAGTATGGTATAACGAAACTTTAGTACATTATGTGGCAGGTATGTGTTTTGTAAATCATATACAGGGATGGGCAAAAAATTCGTAAGCTCTGTTCCTAAGCTTTCGTAAACTGTCTACGGGCGTGAATTACTTAGAGGCGTTTTTTAATTGTATTATGCATTTCCCAGCTTAACTATATTTAATTAGTACATACTAAAATACGTTTGTGTATAAATGAATTCATACACTAGACTACACAAAAAAATGAATATATTGCCATCTATTAATGGTAATTTCTGGAAGTGCGATTTTATTTTTGGTATGAGTTTCCAATATGAATAAAATTTTAGCTTAATGTGAGGTGTGTATAAAAGTCTGTAGATCATATATAGTGCAGCGCAAAAATATTTCAAGATACCTTCTGTAAACGGTATTTTTTTAAAGTAAATTTTCAAATGTGTTATGCTTTTTCTAGCTGAACAAGAAAGAAAAAAAATTATGCGTCAAACGTAGATTATGAAACACTTTCCAACACATTCAGAATAATGTAACAAAATTGAACCGTTTAAAAAATTAAAATATTACGTCTATTTCAACCATATGGAAACGCATAATACATTTCAAAACCCAGTTTCAGCTGTTCCCATCGACAAACGGAACATTATTTGAATTTTTTCAGCAGCCTTGCGCATGATACATAGATTTGTATCTATTAAGTACATGCATGCCAAAATTTAGTTCACTTAAGAAATACATATACTTCAGTTAAATATTCCCTTTCAGCAATTTCCTCTAATAAGGAGAATGGTACGTGAATACTTTTGTGCAGCCCTGTATATGAAGTATAGAATTTATATATAACGAGTAACAGGCAAAAAATTAATTAAATTTAAAAGCGCATACCGAATTTTAAACCGTACACTCCAGCAATTATTACTCAAAGACACTGTAACCGATTTATTTTGTGTGTCCCTGTAAATGAATAAAAAAGATATGAATGCCTTGTTCTAACGTGATCGTAGTGAAATTCAGTGATTTATATCTGTTTCAATACATTTGAAATAGAGTAATGTCTTTAAAATAGTCTGCAAACGATTTTTCTCCATATACCATAACGTAATGGAATATTTTTGAGTGTCCCTGTAAATGAGATATTAATCCTACATAGTTCATATACAATACCAAACATGCTTTGGTGACCGTAAATAACCTTTATCAATTACATGAAAGGGAGTTAGAACGTAGACAGACGGTCAGACGGACAGACAAACCGAATGCATAAACACTTTTCAACTTTGTTGGAAAATGTTAATTAAATTGCGGCAAGTCATGCGGTGTCCACACAAATCTATGAACCATATGCAGTGTTGCTCAAACAATTCAAGCACTTTATCTGCTGCCGGCGCTGATTGCTAAAATTGGATATTCAACTGTGTTATGCGTTTTCTAAATTGTTTATTAGCCCCCGGTACAGTATGCTATTTCTTTCTCCCAGCTTATTTTGTGTATTCTTAAAAAAAATCGTTACCTTACAGAAGCCAGCTGTAAAACAAAGCAGTACTATTAAATTCTCTATAGCAATTTTTAAACTTCTAAGCATCGGACATTTTCAATTTTTATACCGACGTATTGGATAAAAAAAGTTCTTTTAAATGCATTTTGTTTGAAAACTGTATCTTCATTTAGTTTTGAAATATTAATTTTTTTGTAGTTTTTAGAGCCATTTGCTTAATATTGGCAACGGAAGTACTCCATTTCTGCAAAAAGTACAGGAAAAATAGTTCTAAAATAGTAATTATATATTTTTGTTGCCACCTTCTCATAACAACCGAAAGAAAATGTGATTAAAATACGTGCTATTTTGAAAAAAATATAAACGAACGATTTCTGTTAAAACAATGGAGCTATTATAAACTATATTAAATTTTAAGTATATCTATGAATCATTAGTTAGCCGGTTTTTTGTCGATTTTCTTGAATTACGGCATCTTTTTGCTGCGTTTGTGCATTATTTCGTGATAGTGATGTGCTATGCATGCTTTACTGTAGACGTTTAAGAGTAGATCGTAAATGTGGAATTCTTAAGCGGATGCGAATGACGTCATTTTACATAAAATAAAACGTGTGCTTTAAGTCTTAAAATTGAAATAAGTTTTGTACTGCAGCAGAGTCCCGCTTAACCGAGTTATTTTTTTCTGGTGGACTGGTGCCTTCTATTATTATGAAACAGCCATTATAAATAAAGTGTTAGGTGAAGATGCAAGAGCAGCCGTAAAAAGTTAGAATTCTGATTTTCTGGTCAGAATAGGCGAAAAAATGGCCATAATTTTTTTATTTGTTCATTTATAATGGCTGTTTCATAATAATAGAAGCCATCAGTCCATCAGGAGAAAATGAAGTAATGGAAATGCCGGGGGTGACACTAAATTCTGAAAAAGCAGAATTCGTCTTCTCTAATTTATTTATTTAGATATCTTCTTTTACTGTAGTAAATAGTGATGTTTCATTACAGTATTCTGTTGTAAGGTGTTTCATAAGCTATGCGCGATGCTTGATTTTTCTTTCTTGTAGTAATTTTTAAAGCTTTCTTTATTGAACTAATTTAAAAATAATGGAACAAGCCGTTTTATATTCACTAACCCTTTTCTAAATGTAAGTTGGAATAATTTTGGACACATAATGTTCGTTGTCCTCAAAATAGATAGGGGAGAGGGGTCACGTGTAAACAGTTCACATAAATACAGCTTTTTCTATAATTCGGGTTAATTTCTATGTACAAAAACTACTCAACATAGTAAACAGAACTTTTTCTTGCACATGGTACTTTTTTTGAAATCACCTTTATAGGGCTTCTTACTTTTTACCCGACTGCCAAGAAGGGTTATGTGTTTCACGCGTATTTGGGCATGTGGATTTCTTTATACCCTCGAAACATCCCAATGGCTGGATGGATTTTTATGAATGACGTCTCTATCGATTCGTCTTAACCATCCAATGGTTATAGGCTAGGTTTTGTTTTTATAAATTAAAAATGACGGCCGTAAAATACAAATGGCGGTAAAGACGACAAAAAAATTACGCACCCTATTGAGTGGCATATCATTGGATAGGTCTTTCAAAATGAGAACGATGTTTCATTGACTATTTTACGGTCAGAAGCCCCGTTTAAATATTACACAACCTAGAAGTTGTGTAGGTAGGATCTCCTGCTTTGTTGCAACTCTAACCTTCATAGATATATATAGGCCTCATAAAAACAGTATTTATAGATAGGAACTAACAATTAAACACAACTTAAAAGTCATCAGTACAAGTAAATAAAAAAAATAGGTAAGTGATATAAAAAATAGTTTCACATTGATGAGAAATAATTAATTAGTTTCCTTTTTATGCAGTCGGGGTTTTTGATTTTTTAAATTTAATTAAAATAGTTTTATATATTCAAAAAATTGTTCACATGTGCCCCGCCGGTGGGGTAGTTGTGAAAACACGTGGGGCATATGTGAACATATGGAAAAATTATTCTATGACATCCTTTTAATTCTGTCATTAATTTGTCATCATAATCATTAGCTATATTATCTGTTAAATTCACCATAAAGAAAAAATATTTATATACTTCTCTAGTTTCTGGGTGATTTGTTTAAGCAAAAGATTATAAAACCAAAATAACTAAATAAAAATCAGTTCTGACCCCATACCAAATAACTGTGTGTAAAAACTTGTCGTGCTTGCGAATTTAACTTCTCTTAAAATAAAAAACAACAGAACGTTTCTTAAATTAAAAAAAAATAAATGTATGTAAAGTTATGTTTCACAGCTTAACAAATTTAGAAAGGAAACCAACTACTAGCAGTAAATTTTTAAAAGCAGTTTGAAAAATTTATGAAAGTTCACACGGCCACTGGAAACAAAGCATTGTTCGCTGTTGACGTCTCAGGGACCAATGTTTCTTGGGAGTTAAGTGCTTTTAGGTGCAGAAGAAAGAGCCTGTATAGCACGGACAGTAAACTAAAAAGTGTGGTCTTTTTCAAGGCTCATTCACAAAATAAATAAATAAATAAATAAATAAAAAATAATAGCAAATAAAATATATATAAGAAATCAGACTATGTTACCGGCTCGGTTAACAGAAACTTCGATTAATCGAAGTTTTAGTGTATTTAAATGTTACTGATAGCTATCCCCATACAAAATATCATATACATAGCTGTTGTTTTAGAGATGGAAGTAGGCCGTCATTGCAAGTTTGGAACAAATGAAATAGAAAAAAATTGCAAAGTTGTTTAACATAATACTTTTGTATTAACAACGCATAAAAAATATTGTTGTAAACCATTTACTAAAATAAAATATAGCACTTATTGCATTTTAGAAAACATTAAATTTATTTAAATTACAAACTGAATGTAAACGAGCTTGTTGCTTTTTGTGTACTTCCTGAAAGATGTAGGTGTAAATTTAAAAACAACATCACTTTTTTCATGATGGAAATGTCTTCAATTACAGGAAAGTTATAGGAGCTGACATTCTTTCTCATGAATTTAACTGAAAGAAACAGACTCACAGAATGACTTTAGGGCATTTATGTACTGTTCACATCTGTCCCAACTAGTCTGTTCGCATGGCTGCTAGAGTTAAATAGACAAATCATTAACATTGTTCAATTTTAAAAGAAAAAAAATAGCAAAAATATTTATTAGCACTCATAGTATATGTTAAAACAGTAAAATTCAAATAAATAAATTAATTAATTAAGTTAATCGCTTACAATGTTGGAACTGAGATTTTACTTTTGAGACCTACAAACAGTGTTTTGGCTAATAAAGACAAAAAAATTATAATCATATGTCTACAGGTGTTCCCATCTTTGGTAATTTTTTTCGAATAAAAAAACATAAAATAACTATTGAAAAATTGTGATGTTTACATCCGCCCCATGTTCACATGTGCCCTCCTCTCCCCTATAGACAGCAATAATAAGTCTTATCAATGTTTTTCATCCTTGCGTGACGAAAGAATTCAAAATTTAAGAAGGAAAGGCAATTTTTTCTCTTTTTGACTCTAAAACATTCTTAAGTTTTTCAAACGCCCGTCATACAACGCAAATACTTGTTATATTAGAAATTTTAATTTAATAGGTCATTCTTTTGGATCTAAAATAATGCTTTCTAAATGGTTAACTTTATAAAATTTTTTCCCATCCGTCATTCTTATAAAGAACTTGTAATAATGGACGAATAATGGACGGTCATTATATCGATAGTCTAGTGCAGCCATGCTCAACTTTTTTCCCTCGCGAGCCACAAACATACGTTTGCGACGTTAAGCGGGCCGCAACACACTTAAACAAGTTAGAAATTGATCGTCAAACATGGCAAATGAGGTGCGTTCGCACTATAACTAGTTTTATAATAATTTTTTGCACCACATATTGTACTGAATGTATATTTTAGTGCATTAAGTGCATATCAATTTCATTCTGTTCGAAAGGCTGTAACATCATTAAAATGCACTTGAAATCATTTTTTCCTATTGTCCTTAATGTAACAGAAAACTTTTGACTGACTCTGTAATTAAACTATACATCCGATTTTCATAAAATTTGAAATGACTCGACAAAATTTTGCAAAAATTATATATTTAAAATTTCAGACCATTCGGAAGTCTGTAACATCATTAAAATGTACTTGCAATAATTTTTTTCCCATTGGCCGTAATGTAACGGAAAACTTTTGGCTGTCCCTGTAATTAAAATATACATCCGATTTTCATAAAATTTGAAATGATTCGACAAAATTTTACAATTTTTTTTCGTTATGTGATAGACCTGGGTCCTTTTCAGAGCATTCGTTTTCATTTTTTCAATTTCTTTTTCATCTTAAATCTCATCCACAATCTCATCATCATTTTAAAAAAAATTACAGAGAAAAAGGCTGTTCGGATAAATGGAAGTTCGGTTAATTGGAGTTCTGATAATCGGCGCTGTACTTTATTAAAATAGCAATTAAGATGTTTTAACATAATTTTAAATGAATTTTGGATAACAAAACAGATTTTGTCTTCCCTTGAAAATATATAAAGCAGTAGTGAAGGTCATAAATACTCTTTATGCACGTCTCATTAAATTTATAATGATTATCCCTTGGGCCGCAGGTTCAGTATAGCTGGTCTAGTGTTTGTGTACTGTGGAGTTTTCCTTTTTCCAAGAGATTTCAAATGCATCCTTACATGAAATTTTCAACCCTCTTGTAGAGTCAGTAGCAGGCCCTTATTATCGCATGGGCAAATCGAGACTTTGCCCAGGGGCCCCGGACCTCAAGGGCCCCCCAAATCCAAGTAATAATTTTCAAAATATTTACTTTTTCCCCCTAATTCCAACTCTGAAAATTTTCAAATACAAAATACAAATTTCATCTTTAAAAGATTCTACTAAACATTCTGAAAAACAAAACTCACAGAGCAAAGCTAACCTCAACCACTATTAAATAAGGAATAATATTTTGATTTTAATAGATTGTATTAGCAATGAACTTAAATCATATATAAACTTTAGTTATTGAAAATAATCAGTTCTAATTGTCATGAGATAAATTTTCTTCCGTATTCAAAGTTTTTTCTTTTAACTTTGAGTGAAATATGAAAAACAAACCCAAAATTGCCATCTTTTTAGATTTATTGAAATAACACTTTTTACTTGTGAAGTAGAATGTATTTGATTTGATATTATGTTGGGTGTAGTACAACTTAAAAAGACGTAAAAGAATGTAACTTGATTAACTCATATTTACATGTTAGAGTAATTGACACTCTTCCATAAGTTGAAGTTATTAAATTCAGCTTAAAATAATATACCAAGTTGCTAAAGTTATATAAAAGAGTTTTCTTCTGTACTGAGAAAAAAAAAAGAGTATTTTTATTAATTAAGGTACTTAATTTAGAATTAACAGAGGTAAGAATTTTCTTCTATTTAAAATCTAAAATGCAAAAATATTGTTTATGCATGACACATATGACTGACCATCAGTTCTATTTGAATAATGTTGCTACGATTCAAATGGGGTTCCCTAATTTATCTTTGCCCAGGGCTCCAATTAGTCATGATCGGGGCCTGCTTAGTAGATCCGCCCTTGTATGTAAGAGGGGGAACGACAAGGTAAGATTTTTATGTATTTTCCAATCTTCCTAAAACGAGCTCCTGAATAACTTTGTGCTACAATCGTGGGCTAATATTCGTGCATGTGTATCTAAAAACTTCAATATTGCAAACAGTCGACGTTTGTACAACGCGCTTTTTAAGAGTCCAAAAGCTCAAAAATGCATGGGTGACGCAACAGGAGAATTAGCAGGAATAACTTCAAAAATCCGGCATCATCGGGACTGAGACTATGCCGGATTTTTGAAGGAATATCCAAAGTAGAAACTAGGAATATCTTCTATATTCTTAATGGTGTCTTTAGCCATAATTTAATTCATTATTGAGTGGTACTTATGTAAGAAAAAGAGAAAATTAAATATAAAAAAAACTTACTTTAATTGTCATTTTCTATGTTACAGAAAAAAAAAATCTAATAACGAGAGACATTATTTCTTCTCTTGTAATTTCGGAAACATCGATGTCAACTTTGTTTGCTTCAACCTTTTTTGGCCGTTCTTTAACAAATTTATTATTATTATTTTCTTTTTATACAAATGAAGAATGTCTATTTCGGAAATAGAGTCTTGTTTCTCTAAAGCATATATTAATTCTCCAATCAAATTTATGCATTTCTCTTGTGACACCCTTCCTTCTGCCGATCGTTCATCTTTGTCTTCTGAGCTGCTACAAGCATTATCGGCGATTCTATTCAGCACAGTGTCAGTGATCTCGCTCTCCGTTAAACTGTTCGTTACTGATGCAGTTTCGTCACATGCTTAGCTCTATATCCTTATTTTCGACACTTAATTCATTTTCAGATTTTGCATGTTCAATCAGCTCATAAACTGCGGTCTTTTCACGGCATTTTTGAAAGCCTGAAAATTCTTCCTCATTGTTGTCGCCGTTGCCGAAAATACGTTCTGGCCATATATTGTGCCATGCATTCACCAATGTTGTCCCCAAAGTTGTTCCCGTTGCTAATCAACAACGTAGTTCATAGAAATTTTGTTCGGAAAATAATCGCCTCTGACAAATGGAAAAAAAAAATCAAATATTCGTTTTTTGCATTTTTACTTTCGATGTTGAAGTTTTTAATTCATAAAGAAATGCTATTTTTCTTCTTCCATAACTTGAAAGTGTAAAGGAAAAAGAAAGAGAAAAGATGGTTTTGATGCCGGATTTTTGAAGTCATACTGTATATCGGTGAAGGGTAGAGCCATGATACTCGTTTCTTGTGCCTTTTTTTTTTTTTTTTTTTTTTACAGCAAATTAACAGTTCATTGTAGTGTGTGGCTGCTTACTTTATCTTGATGCAGTTCAACAGATTGATGGCACTGGGGGTAAAAAGGTGGTATTTCATGTTTCAAGATTGACAATAAAATATATTTCTGATAGTATGTGGAGTTGATTTTAACATTTTCTCCACTCTATTTATTGACTCTATTTTACTATACTGAATTTGGGTCGTTCAACACAAAACTGTTGGAATAAAAGATTGAGTTGCACCAGCACTAGTGAAAACTAATATAATTAATGTGTAATATATATTTTTATTTATTTATTGGGTTTACAAATTAGTTCCGTCCGTTTTCAAAAGACAGCGACGGCTGTTCTGAATGTTTTATAGTGTCAGCTAATTTCGGTGGTTTCAGAGAGATTAGACATCTGTTCAATAATATTTAGTTTATATCGCTTTCAGTTTTATACAAAAACCTTGTTTTTTACTGTGCTGAATATGTCAAATTTTGTGTTAACGAAGCAGCAATTACGGGAGATTTCAGTTTTCTGATTTAATTGGAAGAAAAGTGCAACTGAAGCCCATCGAATGCTTGTATAAGTTAATGGTGACGTTGCTCCAACTTATAAAGGATGTAGGGAATGGTTTCGACGCTTCAAGAATGGTGATTTCAGCGTTGAAGACAAGCCTCGCTCTGAATAGCCAAAAAAATCGAAGACAAAGATTTAGAGACATTACTGAATGAATATCGAGTCAAACTCAAGAGGATCTTGCAGAATCATTGGGAGTAACTCAACAACTCTTTTTCATGCGATTGAAATACATAGAAATGATTCAAAAGCAAGGAAATTGAGTGCCTTATGAACTGAAACCGACATACGTTAAAAGACGATTTTTCGAAGTCGGTAAAAATTATTTGGAAACGCTCAAGTGGGATGTTTTGCGGCGTCCGCCGTATTCTCTGGACATTGCTCCTTCTGATTGCTGGTTGTTCCGACGGATGTAGCACAATTTAACAGGTCATCGGTTCACTTCTTTTCCAGAAATCGAAAATTGGCTCCAAACTTGGATTGCCTCAAAAGCCGAGGTAATTTTTCGAGATGGAATTCGAAAATTGCCTGAGAGGTGAAAAAAAGTAGTAGCCAGGGATGGAAAATACTTTGATTAATAAGCTCATTTATTTTGTTTTGAAATAAATTCATATTTGAACACACACACACACACACACACACAAAAAAAAAAAAAAAAAAAAAAAAAAAAAAAAAAAAAAAAAAAACGGACCGAACTAATTTGCACTCCCAATATAACATACACAAGTTGGAAATTGCTCGTCAAACGGGACAAATGAGGTGCGTTCGTACTATATCTTGTTTCATAATTATTTTTTGCACCCCATATTGTACTGAATGCATTTTTTTTTTTTTGCACTGCATAAGTGCATAGTCTGTAACATCATTAAAATGCACTTGCAATAATTTTTTTCTCATTCCCTGTAATGTAACGGAAAACTTTTGACTGTCCCTGTCATTAAACTAGACATCCGATTTTCATAAAATTTGAAATGGCTCGATAAAATTTTGGAAAAATTATATATTTAAAATTTCAGACCATTCGGAAGTCTGTAACATCATTAAAATGCAGTTACAATAATTTTTTCCCATTGGCCGTCATGTAATGGAAAACTTTTGGCTGTCCTTGTAATTAAACTATACATCCGATTTTCATAAAATTTGAAATGGCTCAACAAAATTTTGCAACAATTATATATTTAAAATTTCAGACCATTCGGTTGGGTAGTTTTTTGCGCTGTTATATGCGGACCAGACGACGACTATAGGTGCTTCGTATTTATATAATTACGAACGCACCTAAAAATGAAATTAATAAAGTGAAAACTAAAATACAAAATAAAATAATTAGATAATATTACAAAAGGAAAAAGAGAGAAAGTAGTAACTGCACCCAGTTCGATCTTTTGCCGCATCATTAAGTGGAATACTCTTAACTTTTGGTTCTGGTCACAAGCAACCTTTGTAAGAGTCATCATAACATGAAAAACGTCTTCGTGTGCGGCTACACTGCAAGAAAGTCAAATGTTTCTTAAGGTTAAAAATATATTAGTTTCTTAAATTTCTAAGGATAAAGCACACTTTTTTGAATCCTGTGTAACGTGGAAGAGGTTATTGTTGTCTGAGCGAAGCGAAGGCTAATACTCAGCGAAATATTACTGTCCGGACACTTTACTACTACGATGGATATTAACGCCATGTCCTACTAAAAAAAAAGCCTAATAAAAACCTTTCGTCAAGCATAACTCAAAAAATATTTGTCGGATTTCGTTTCTGATTGCACCAGAAGGTAGCTATGAGGGTCGCCTACTGAATGCACCTACTATGAAAAATAAGTTCCAAACCGTTTAAAAATTATATAGAAAAAACTCTTAAAAAAGCACAATTTATCTGCATACGTCACAGAAATTTGGTGTGCGTCACTTTCACCGGTTGATGTTTTCGTAGACAACTGGTTTGAACACATGGAGCAAATAAAAAAAAATACGCACGCAGTAATATTGAATAGATCAGTTTCAACCACGTGATCACAAACCTTGCAACAACCCGTGGCAACCAGTTTTGGTGGGCAAACAAATAATAATTTTGTATTCCGTACCACTGTCCGTTTTTAGCCTGTTGTATAAAATCTGGCATGTTGTATGACATACAATTGTGGATGATTAAAACAAAAGACATGAGTGTTTATTGATCCGGGAGGTTATCTTTCTCTGGATGTCTGTCTGTCTATCATACAGCATGCAATTTTCTTGTAAAGGATGATATTATTATGCAGTAAAACCTCCATAACCGACACACCCGATTAGGGGACACCTCTATTTAGCGGGCATTTTTTCGATTACCAACCCTTAAATAACTGTACATTTTTTACTCTCAGTAGCGGACACCTCCAAATAGAGGACAAATTCTGCCCTCCCGAGGTGTTCGCTATTCAGAAGTTTTACTGGTAAAACCTCCATAGCGGACACACCCGATTAGCGGATACCTCTATTTAGCGGACATTTTTTCGATTACCAACTCTTAAATAACTGTACATGTTTTACTCTCAGTAGCGGTCACCTCTAAATAGAGGACAAATTCTGCATTCTCGGGGTGTCCGCTATTCAGAGGTTTTACTGTATATAATATTGATAATTATTTTACAGGGCCGCACAAAAGAATAAGAATATATGAAACGAATATAAACTAAATTCGGGATTGGTAGATCGCTGATGGTAATGTAATTTTAGGATGTTGTTACAGTCATCCGCAGCATGTTTTTAGAGTTTCGTTTATCTAACGAAACCCTACCTGTCTCACTCCTTTGTCTGTCTGTTTGTCCGTCTGTCACAGAGCCCGTTCTCAGAAACTATATATGTCGGAGACTTGAAAATTTGCATACTTATAGCTGAACACCACACATCAAACGGCAAATAATAAAATTTTGAAAAAGTCTAATATTTAACCCTCTGGGCTCTAACTTGTGTATTTTAAGAAATTTTTCTAACTCAGCCTCTAATTTAATTAAGTTGGAGACATGAAAATTTGCATACTTATAGCTGAACATCTCACATCAAACGACAAATAATAAAATTTTGAAAAAGCTTAATATTTAACCCTTTGGGCTCTAACTTGTGTATTTAATGCAATTTTTCTAACTCAGCCCCTAATTAAGTTGGAGACATGAAAGTTTGCATACTTATAGCTGAACACTTGCGATAACACGATAAATCATAAAATTTTGAAAAAGTCATATTTAACCCTCCGATCTCTAACTTCTGTATTTTTAGCAATTTTTCTAACTCTGCCCCTAATTAAGTTGGAGACATGACATTTTGCATACTTATAGCTGAACACCTGACATCAAACGACAAATAATAAAATTTTTAAAAAGTCTAATATTTAACCGTCTGGGCTCTAACTTATGTATTTTAAACAATTTTTCTAAGTCAGCCCCTAATTAAGTTGGAGACTTGAAAGTTTGCATACTTATAGCTGAACACTTGCGATAACACGATAAATCATAAAATTTTGAAAAAGTCATATTTAACCCTCCAGTCTCTAACTTCTGTATTTTAAGCAATTTTTCTAACTCAGCCCCTAATTAAGTTGGAGACATGAAATTTTGCATACTTTTAGCTGAACACCTCACATCAAACAACAAATAATAAAATTTTGAAAAAGGTGTAATGTTTAACCCTCTGGGCTCTAACTTGTGTATTTTAAGCATTTTTTCTAACTCAGCCCCTAATTAAGTTGGAGACATGAAAGTTTGCATACTTATAGCTGAACACTTGCGATAACACGATAAATCATAAAATTTTGAAAAAGTCATATTTAACCCTCCGGTCTCTAACTTCTGTATTTTAAGCAATTTTTCTAACTCAGCCCCTAATTAAGTTGGAGACATGACATTTTGCATACTTATAGCTGAACACCTCACATCAAACAGCAAATATTAAAATTTTGAAAAAGTCTAATATTTAACCCTCTGTGCTCTAACTTGTGTATTTTAAGCAATTTTTCTAACTCAGCCCCTAATTATGTTGGAAACATAAAAATTTGCATACTTATAGCTGAATACCTCACATCAAACGACAAATAATAAAATTTTGAAAAAGTCTATTATTTAACCCTCTGGGCTCTAACTTGTGTATTTTAAGCAATTTTTCTAACTCAGCCCCTAATTAAGTTGGAGACATGAAATTTTGCATACTTATAAGCTGAACACCTCACATCAAACAGCAAATAATAAAATTTTGAAAAAGTCTAATATTTAACTCTCTGGGCTCTAACTTGTGTATTTAAAGCAATTTTTCTAACTCAGCCCCTAACTATGTTGGAAACATAAAAATTTGCATACTTATAGCTGAACACCTCACATCAAACGACAAATAATAAAATTTTGAAAAAATCTAATATTTAACCTCTAATATTTTGTCTCGTGCAATTTTTAAATTTAAACTGTTTTGCAATACTATTTTTTGTTCATTTTACATAATAAGTGTAATGTGACGTAATTTGTTCTATTTCAGATTTCTAACTCATGTTAAGGAATTTATTTTACAATATCCTTTCTCTTTTAAAATTCACATGTAAATATAGTTTTTATGGCGTAATTTCCAATAAGTGCCTGCTTTTTATACCTAATTATTTAATTCTAATTTGAAGGTTTTTTTCTGTTTATAATAGTAACGTGTAAATAATTTTTTTATTTGAAGCAAACATTATTGTCTGCGCTGTTTATACAGTTGGCAACAGTTTAAATTAATACCATTTTCTAAAATATGTAAAAAATATCTGTCAAAATGCTGAATATTTGAATTTAAAATAGAAATAAAACCTCAAAAATGAGTCAAATTAAAAAAATTAATGAAATCTGCAGACCGGGATCTTCTATTGAATAAAATGACTAAAAATGATTAAATTCCCATGTATAGCTTTTGCTCTTATAATTTTTTTTTAATGGAACGATTTTGTCCAAATTTAGCATTAAATATCTCTTAAAATAATTCTTCGATTTGAAAACTGTATGCATTAGTGTGTTGAACAAACATTTTGCTATAATACCACCGATTTTCATATATTTGTATGCAACAGTTTTCTTAATATTAACGAAGAAAGACCTCCGGTCACAAAAAATTCAAAACCGGCGGCGGCGGCGGCGGCGGCAGCGGCGGTGACAGCGTTAGTTACTTTTTATAGAATAGAGAGATATATAAAAATGAAAACTTGTCCATCTGTCTGTTTGTAATTCTATAAAAAATCCACAATTTGGAAGCCAAAATTGTGAAGAGATACGTATATGGGTGTTAAAACATGGCCGAGACAACTAAAGTAATCCGGAATCGAAATAACTTATAGTTAATTTTTAATTAATAAAAACCAACAATTTAACAGCAATTTCTTATCAAATTTAAACATTTGTCGTTATAGCAGTTGCCAACAATTAAAAAACACAATAAAATTATTACTACAACAATTAATTTTTTACTGCAAGATTTCCACGTGAAAAATGAAAATGAAATAAATAGTTTGCCGAATTTAAAAAAAAGGTGAATATTACGCCATAACTTTTCTATTGCAAGATATTCATGTGAAATATGAAAATGAAATAAATGGTTTGACGAATTTAAATGAAAGTGAATACAACTTCATAACTTTTCTATTTCAAGGTTTCCACGTGAAAGAGGAAAATATTATGTCATATTGGAAATATAAAGGGCATGGTGGATACAGTGTAACATCATATGAGTGTGAAAAATGTATTGAAGCATGATAAAAACCCGATTAGGGAAATATTGGCGTATTTTAACATTATTGCTCCAATTATAAATTGAAATAAGTTCATTTACAGCTGTATTCTTTTGCGTCTGTTATATACATTTATACATTTTTATATAGCGTTTTCATATGATTCATTCAACAATATTTCGACTGCTTTTTTAATGTTTGTTTTGTGTTGTATGTTAAATTTTGAAATTGATTTTTCAGAACAAACATCCTTCAAATTCTGGGCAACGTCGACACTTTAGTTTGTAACAGATAAATGGCTTTTGTATCTGTACATCTAATGCTAATATTATAAAGCGTTATAATATTATAAAGTATATAATATTATTAATGCTTGTACACTGTAAAAAAAATTCCGCAACGTTCCTGGGAAAAAATGGGCAGCTGAGTTGCCCATTATTTCCAAGAAACATTTCTTGAAAATGACTGGAACTTTACTGTATATGTTAAAAACTTTCTACAGAAATGCCAGTAAGTTTCCTGCGAAATACCAGGAATATTTCTGTTGACAGCAAAACATTACTGACATTTCACAGCATGCGGGATCCGCAGACGATTTTTACATTTCCAGTTGACAATTTTCGCTTTATTATCATTATTTGTTAGAATGAAAAAATATTTTGAAATTGACATCAAAATTATTATTTATAATTTACACGAAAAAATAAATTTTCAGTTAGAATTCAATAAAGTAAATATATATATGATATATTGTTTCTGAACTTTGCTTAAAATATAAAAATATATAAATGTAAATAAAAATTAAAAAAAAATCTAGACCTAAAATATTTTGGATTTTCGTTAGTAATTATGTTAGTTTATAAGTTAGATAAAATACATATAAATTTTCATGAAAAAAAAAAAAAAAACCTAAACGTAATTGTATATTTTTTCCGAAAATAAAAAAAAATTCAAATTTGCAGCAATTCAAAGTGTCAAATATATATCAAATTTAAATCAAATTGTAATAAAGTGTTAAAATATAAAATTAATTAAAAAAGAAAAAAAAAAGTCCAGAGGTAGCATCGAACTCGGGCCGTACGGGTGGCGTGCGAGCTTTCTGCGTCCACACCACGAAAGACACGTTGAGAGCTGCAAACTAATGGGTATTTGAAACGTATGCTAAACCTCGGCATCTAATTTCTGAAAATCTAAGTCCCATTTGAAGAAATCCTTTCACAAGAATAATTAGAGACAAGAACTCTAAAACATACTTTAAATTAATCAAAATCGGTGAAAATCGTATTTGATGGTCCCCTGGTTAATGGAGATCCAAATAATAGGTGTATATTTTTTTTACACGGTCTGCTCCTTAAACATTCTACAGACAAGTACGAGAGATAATCTCTTAGCGATGTCACGGCCCCACCAGTGGCCGAGAGGTTCTTCTCTCGAAGCTGGTAGACGGGAGGTGCTGGGTTCGATCCCAATCGCGCCCGTCGGCCTAATCGTTCGGAGTTTTCGTGGTTTTCTTCGAGCCGTGGATCTTCCATGCGTTAATACGGATTAGGTTCCCTTAGAAAGACCCCCACGGAGGGCACTCCCCCCGGGCCTATATCCCTCGTGTAGATAATTGGCCGTCAAAAATCAACCCAACCCTTAGCGATGTCACGGAGGTATTGTATTTTCATCTGAATTGTCTTGACAATAGAGACGTAAATGATTATGTCGTCTATTGATTTATTTGCATTCCATATTGATTTTTTTTACATTCATTTAAGGAATTCATTTTCGACACTCGCGCGCGAGCAAAAAAATAATAAATGGCGGCCGCAGCGTTTTGCTGTTTCCAACTTTTCTTCAGGAACGTTTCAGATAAGAAAACCAGAATTTCACAGGAAAGAGCTAAATTATTCTGAAAACCTGAGAAAAGGCGAAACGTTCCTGGATTTTACATGGAACGTTACCATTTTTTTTTACAGTGTACGTTTGTGAGGTGTTATCTCTGAAACTACATAGCCAACTTTAAAAAATGTTGGTGGCCATCTCTGCTCCGAAAAAAAGACTATTTTATGTCAGTGCAAGAACCTACATCGCTGCAGGAGCAAAAAAGTTCTAAAATTGTGATTTCTGCGATATTGATTGGGTTAGAAACTTTAAATTTGGTGCGGTAGTTACTTTTAAGATGTAAATACTCGTAATGAACGCTCTCTAAAAGGTTCAATTTGACGGATAAACGTAAACATTTCTAGAAAAGTTCTAAACTATGATTTATTTGAAATACTGAAATTTTTGGGATACTGTTGGGGTTAGAAACTAGAACTTTGGCATGGTAGTAATTAATAAGATGTAAATGCTCGTTGTAGAACGAATTCTAAAAAATAGAAAGACTAAACAAAACGGAAAAAGATCTAAAGATGATCTAAGTAACGAAGAACATGGAACTGTTAGGAATATAAACATGAAAATTGACATGGCTGTATTTATCATGACGTAAATTCTCGCAATAGAACAATTTCTAAAAATGCCGCTATATAAAACAGTGCAGAAACAAAAAACTTTCAAAAATTTTCTATTTCTCTGTTACTGCTGAGCCCAAAATCTTGAAATTTTGCTTCGGGTTAGTTTTAAAATATACAATTGTCTCTATGAGTGGTTTGTAAAAAATTTAAAATTTAAAAAGATGAAATTAACTGAAAGCGATCTCAATTACCATTAATTTGGAATTATTGGGTACAGCAACTTTAAATATTTCATAATGCGCATTTCCTCCGCAAAACATGCGATTTAAATGCAACAAAACTGATAGATACCCACCTAGCATTAAATAAATTGTGTAAATATTGAATAAAGACCCGTATGAAACAGTGAGTAGGTTACCCGAAAGTACTTGTTAAAGTGTTCCTTCTCTAGGCTTTTTTCTCTCTCGCCAAGGCCACTAACAGAGGGAAGTGCCGTTTTAAATGTGATATGAATTTTTTATCCGATTCATTTTTCTAGACATTTTATCATAAGGTCATATTCTCAATTATCATTAGTAGATTTTTTATATATTGACTTATTCTGGTGAAATTTTGTAATCGGGTTCATATTGGCGTATGTTAGCTTGCATGATTTGCTGAATAAATATGTATGGATTTGTAAATTACTTCAAATGACACTTTGACAGCTCAAAAGTTATGCAGACGATATATTCAGATCTTGTCTCATACTTTATGTTGTAATCATTGCCGATTTCTTTTATTTAATACATGCTAAATACAGCTCAACTGTGCAGAATATGTTTGAAAACAAAACAATACAGCGTATGTAGTGGCCAGCATACACTCATCATTTAAATCCGATCGAGCATATCTAAAACACACTCTAACGAAGCATTGCATGTTACTTTTGATGTATTCGGTACTTTGTTACTATATTAGATTTTGAGAAGAGAATTCCTTAAATGTTATCGACAACCTCATTGCATCCGTGGAAAACATATATTGTACAATATTAACTATTCCGGGGGAGCACACACCATATAAAGTATAGTCCATTCTTTTTAAACATCATATATTTGCCATTTAAAGTTACTCAAATTGGTGCGGAGCGTCTGATTATGCTCTTGACATCATTTTATACAGTTAAAATTCCGATATAAGTAAATTAGTGTTTCATTTTCTATTTTTCTTTTAATATATTGCGTACTTTCAATTTTATATCCATGCACGGCTGTCTTGAATGGTTTGATTTCCCATTTTTTTAAACAGTGTATACGAATTTATATATAAGATTTTGTAATTCTACAATTCGTTTATTTTCATCATTTCAATTTTTCGCAGTATATGGACAATTAAAGATAACATCTCATTTTCTTTGCTTCCACATGTTATTATTAAATCTATGTTCTCAGTAATATCGCTCAGACTAATCCCTCTGAGGGAAGTCCTAGTATAATTTAGATTGTAGTGTATTATTATTTTTTTTATATTAAGAAACATTTGTCATTTTTTTGCAGTTTAAGCAAGATGTTTTCCTACTGTGGTGGTCCCTATAAGTGGCACGTTTATAACCTGATTCATAAATTTTGTACCACGTAATTTTGAAATTAGTTCAATTTTTCGTCACTAGATGGTACTTCGTTGTAAGAATGTTCAAACTAACTTAAGGGGTCTTAGGACTCTTAAAATTGGAAAAAAAGGGGGGGGGAAGACCATTTTCAAAATTTAATATCTTAAAATGTATTTAATTTTAAGACACAATTTTAATTTGGATATATAAGTACGTTCTTTCATTTCATGTATTTAAAAAATTGCAGGATGCAGAATTAGCATTTACAGGGGCTCCAAACAGTCAGACATTTGACGAGCAGAAAATCGGCATAACAAGATTACGCGCTGGATTACGAAATAAATTTTGCAACTAGAATGAAAATTTTGGTGCCTACTTATACTTCACATTGTAATAATTACCCTGAACTTAAATAAATTTGTATTTAAAGCATTTTTATATTTTTAATACAAAATTGTATTTAGCTAATGAAAATTTTAGGAAATTTCGACGGTATAATCACATAAAAGAAATATCTATTTGAACAATAAAAAGAAAATTTTAGGTTCAGTTTATACAGACTAACATGAAACATATGTTTTGAAAGTTTCATGAAAACATATTCAGAAGTTTTTGAGATATCGTGCGCGTTATGCCCCAAAAACGCCATTTGGCGAAAAATGACTTCAAAGGAATCTGTCGAGCATTTGCTGAACTTTCCATAATTTATTATTTATTCTTGGTGGTTTACTTGCTGTGTCGACAAATAGAATGAATTTATCAAGCTTAAAAATCAATTTCGTGGTATGCATATAACTCATATAAAACTTATAAATCATATATGGCATCTATAACTCGGAGCAGAAACATACAGTTTGTTACATGTGCATATTATATATCTAATACTATCCATTTTAAATAGAAATCATGAATAGTACAAACCTATTAATTTAAAATTGGTCCGCTTTAAAAATGTAATTAATAAAAAATAAATTGCTAAAAACATAAGTTTAAAAAAATCACATAAAAATAAAAAAATTATATATCAGGAATTGTATCTATTTTGAAAATGGTAAATGCCGGACATGCACAATTGTGTGGGTCATTTGTTTTTCAACTTTTGTGAAGCCTAATTAAATTTATCAAAGACAAAATCAATTAAAATCATGAATAAACTATATAAAAAGAAAAATGAAATCTAAGCAAACACTATAAATCCTATTTAAAAGAAATTACGACAGTACATACTTTTTGTTTATTGCTGTCAGATGATTATAATCTTTTTAAAAGCAGAAAATCTAACCCTTTATGATAGTTGATACCCTCTAGTTGTGCCTTATCAAAACATCTAAAGCCGCAATTAACTCATATAAATGTGCAGATTTGGTTTTAAATCGCACAAAAACAGGAAATAGTCATTCTCTTTAACTTTAGTATCGCCCGCACAATTGTGTGGGTCAGGGCTTAAAGGGTTAAGAGGCGACTTCAGTCAAATGGAAACACCCATTCACCAATGTTAATCCAATAAGAGAAGTTTTCTAAGGTAACTCGGTTATATTTCAATATTTTTAAATGATTTTTTTTATATACTTTCACTTTTAGAGCCGGTATAAACAGTGAAAAGAGTGAAAGTGGCCGCACAACAAAATTAAAATAAAGAAATAAAATAAAATAAAAACTTCAACGAACTTAAAATAAAGTAAAAAAACACAATTGCAGAAACTGACCTCAGCTATCCAATGCAAAAGAAAAAGTATTTTTAAAATATAAAAATACAAACGAGATATTTTAAAAAACATATCTCGTTGGATTAACATTAGCGATTTGGTCATTTTGCCTGAAGAGTTACAATTTGTGATCACCTTTAGAACTAATTGCAAACAGGATTCTTGAAAACAGTAAAAATTTAACTTGTAACTTTTAAAATGCACTCTATTGTTTTTCTCTTTTAGGATGCAAAGACACGGAAATAATATAGAGAAGAATGTTAAATAATTGTATGCTAATTTGGTAAATATTACATTAATACTTTGTGTTAGAAACTATTATTTGTAACTGTGTGAAAATAAACTTTGTAATTTTATAGCCTGTTTTGTTTTACTATAACTTTGTTCTTTTTAAAATTCTTGAAACTTTTCAAATATTTTGTTGTTGTGGAATTATATTTATTCAGATTTGAGAATAGGGAAATTTCAATTTTAAAATGAGTTTTTTTTTTCCTCCTGGAAGTTAATAAGTTTTAGCAATATATTCCACTCTGACCAAAAAGAAATGAAAATAAATTATATTTTTTTAATAAAATTATATATGAAATTAACATTGGAGGTATGTGTTTATACTCATCTAGGTTTGCTTTGAATTGGTTATTTACAAGGACCACTTACTTTTAGATAATGTTTTTAATTACCTTCTAAGAATTAGAAGGGAATAAGCAACTAATTGAGAATTGGCGAGTCTAATAAAACTTCTAAACAAATTAAGGTATATTATTGGAAGTTATTGAGGCTTACCAGGTAGTTGAATGGTTAGCCCTGTGGCCTTCGATTCAACTATGTCGGGTTTAATTCCTGCGGGTGTGGTAATGTATTTGTGGTGATCTGGAATCTACTTTAAACTATAAGTCCTTGTTTACTCGGTCTATATAGCATAAAAATGTCAAGCATTTGACAAACCTCGGATTATATGGAATCCTGCACAAAACTCGAACAACCTTCAAAAGTACGACTATTAGCGTACAGATAAAAAATATACAATCAAAAATTGAGTAGAAATGCGACAACTGGTGGCCATTCACCAAAGTTTGGGAAGAATTTCATTTTGATTCTAAAAATGAATATTCGATGAGTCCTTAAAAAATAAAGTTCTTTTATCATGTTTTGGGGGCATTTTTAACTCAGGGAGCGGGAGGGGCAAACTAAATTTTTTTTAAGTATGTTAAGAGACAGGTATCGTTTATTATGTTTGTTTTTTTTTTTGTTTTTTTTAATCGAATGATTACCATTTGCAAATCGATACGATCATTTGTTGCATAGTTACGACAAGTTTTATGAATACGAAGTCGAAAACTATTATTTGGTGCAGGTTTTTACAGCAGCAACTGATAGCCATTCAAGAAAATTTATCTGGTAAGAACTTCATTTTGGCACTAGAGATGAAGATACGATGAGTCCCCCAAAATAAAGTTGTTTCATCGTAGGGTTCTTTTTGAGGAGGGAGGGGGGGGGGGGGCTTTAACGCGGCATGGGCGAACAGAACTTATTTTTAAAATGTCAATTGGGGTATCGTTTGTTATGATTTTTTTTATTCTGAATCAAATGATATCGCACGCCAGCCGATACGATCATTGTTTACAAAGTTAGGCCAGGTTATAAGTAGTAGATTTTGGTAAATTTAATGACTTTGAAATAAACTCAAAATGATCCTGATTTTGATTATTGCTATTTTGAAGACATTTAATAGTTTTGAGATGACTTAATATGATATAAAAACTCTTTTTAAACGTAAAATAAATGTGACAAAACTATGCTAAAAAATAAAATATAATTTTCCACTTTGCATTGATAAAATCTTTTCTGTAACTTTCTTATAAATGTTCGTATCGACTTGCCGATAATGTTATTCAAATCAGAATTAAAAGATACATACGAAACCATATCCCACTTGACCTATTTAAAAAAAGTTGAATTTTGCCCCCTCGAGCTAAAATGCCCATCCCCCCCCCCAAAAAAAAAATAAAAAAACACGGTAAAACAACTTTACATTTTGGGGACTCATCGGAACTTAATTTGTAATGCCAAAACGAGGTTTGTCTCAAGCTTTCGTTAATAGCAATCATTTGTTACTGTAAAAACCTATTTTACCTGCAAAAGACTTTATATTAATAAAACCTGCCGTAACTTTGTAAGAAATGATAGTACTGACTTGCTGATGATTTCACCTGGATCGGAATTATAAAATACATAATAAACAATATCCCATTTCACCTACTTATTTATTTATTTTTAGTTAACCCCCTCCCTGAACTAACAATGTCCCCTTTTGACCACAAAACATGATAAAACAACTTTATTTTTTTAGTACTCATTGGATCTTCATTTTTAGTATCAAAACGAAGTTCTTCCCAAATTTGGGTGAATGGCCATCTGTTGTCTCAAAAAATCCTTATTTGCTTGTGTACTACACGCAAAATTCAGAGAATTGACAACATTTCAATGAAATTACTACATATTTGGAACTATACTTGTCATGACAAGATTCCGAGTTTGCAATTAATTTGCAAATGTTCCGACATGACAATATTGCAAATTTACAATGCGTTTGCAAATAGTGTGACATCGCAATATTACTAGTTTGCTATGAGTTTGCAGTAAGATTGATGCAACAAGACTGCAACTTGCACGACAACTTAGCTGCAAGTTCAAAATATGGTGACGTCGGAGTTTGCATAATCTTGTTGCAGTCTTGTTATGAACTTTCAGACTTGTCATGCTGAGCTTGCTGCAACTTTGCAAGTTTGTAAAGTAAGATTGCAGAAAATTTTCTGCAAACTAAAATTGCTATATCTGGGGATCGGGATTATAAAGAATATGTTTGGCCTCAGATTTATCGACGTCGATTTGATAAGGAGGACAACAAAAAATCAAAGAAAAATAATAATATTAGGGATCCCCTTGTACATTAAAATGCACAGAATGATCTATTGCTACACAATATAAATATGTGGATACTGTACAACATATTTACTAATTCATGTAAGAATAGCACGTTTATTCATGGAGATATAGCGATTTTTTTTTTTAGTTCAAAAAAAAAAATTTCATGATTTTAGCTTATATAATGCAGGGTTTTCAACCAAATTTAACGCCAGTTTCAGAAAATTTGACAAAATGTTGTAGAAATAATATGGTGTAATTGAAAATGTAAATATCATGGAACTATTAAGAAAGAGAAACAGACATATCCTTAAAATACTGAAGCTTCAACTGTAACCGCTTTCGTGGGGATTCTCTAACCCCGGGAAAACTTCCACCAGCAAATTTAAGTAGAAATTTTCTCTTTAGTCAAACACCTTATTAATGGAAAATTTAAAGTAAAAAATAATGAGAAAAACTGATATTCATTTTCACTGATAGAAGTTTACTTCAGCGGTAGTAGTTGCTCCATGTTGCGACAACCAAGACAAACTCTTGCCAGTGTCAAGATTATAATACCCGGAAAACTGACACCAGTAAAAAGAAATAGAAATCTTTTACCATGTTTGTGAGAGAAATTTTCCATGAATAAGACGATTAAATAACACGAACTTTTCTATGCAAGTTTACTGGTGGAAGGTTTCACCGGCAGTAACCAAACACTGTGGATCCGATTAAAAAAAAAAATAATAACAGTAGCCATCTTGTGACAACCTCCTCAGTTACTTCACTCGCAACTACTAGACAACACACTGTATGTCTCCTCCTCTTTATTCTTAACTCCATTCTAAATATGTTAAATATTGGTACTTGTTAGTTATCCCGTCGACCAAATTACTGTCGCCAAATTGTAAGATTAAATGCCAATAATGGTTGATCATAAATGTCACGTTCACTTGACAAAACGTGTTTACGTCATCAAGTGATTTTTATTTCGGCATTTTATTTGTATTTTTATTTATGTTATACTAATTTATTTGTTCTTTCGTTATTTAAAATAAATATTATGTCAATTTGTATAATTTGGCGAATGGTTTGGCGATTTATATAATTTGGCGAAATTGGTCGACGGGATAACTAACAAGTACCTAAATATTTTATGAAGTATGAGCAGTTGTATGAAATAATTTTTAGCTGCGCATGCGCGAGCGATAAAATAGATGTTTTTTTACATAATTTAATAGTAAACTGTATGGGGCAACTCGAAAAAATAATCCAGTCAAATATCGGGAAAATTCAGAAAGTTGTCGGTTTCTTTCATAATCTATTCATCTCATCTCTATAGTTTCATAATCTATGCCGGACGCATGATTGTTCGTTCTTATTACACTTTGCACCCACTTTTCTGAAAACTGTGTTTTTGCAAGTTACATTCATTGTAGAAAAAAATTTTTTTGCAGACTGATTTCTTTTGCACAGATATTTATAAAATGATCATACCTATAATGATACCAAATGTTTTATCCTAATCCATGTTTTAATCTAACCAAATGTTTTATGAATTAAACGATGCAAATTTTATTTGTTGCGATTAGATAAGGTGTATCAAATTAAATTGTAACATTTTTAATTGACAAAACATTAGGTGGAGATTGTAGATATGATTATCATTATATACATATCTGTGCAAGAAAGTATCTACATACAAACATTTTTTTTACCCTTACAGTGCGTGCAAGTTACAAACGCACAGTTTTCAGAAAAGCAAAAATAAATTGAAGTCTGTGTCGGTGTACGGATATCAATTTTAAATTATATTTTAATGTGAAAAGCAAACAATCGATTTTTTGGAGGTTTAAAACAGCGGTTATTTGTTAGACTTACATGTTTGTGTACATTTAGTCCGAAGTCAAGGTTAATTAGGGAGAGGTCATGGTTATTTAGGGGGAACCTAATCTAAATCGATATTACACTAATTATTTTCTCTAAGTATTGAAAAAAATACCAAATTTATTTAAATCAAGAATTCAACTATCGTTGAGTAAATGTAAGGTTATTAAATTGTTGTTAATTGGTTATTAAGTGGTTGTTAATTGGTTATTAATTTGTTAAGTAAAATAATTACATAGAATAATTGGAACTCAAACATATAATACAATCTCGCATAAAATTACTGTTACAAAATCAGTGCTAAATTTTATGAATAAAAATTTAAGAATGCACCTACAACATAATGTATTGAATATTCTTTTCGCTTTGAAACAGTATAAACCTGTAAATATAATTGAAAAAAAATAACAGCTTATATTATTCATTGAACTCGCATTAGTATATTGGTGTCTCCTCTGACTAATCTACTGCTTAAAATGTTGAAACAAAGAGCGTAAATGTTAGAAAAAACACAATACTACAAAACATTCTTTTAATATGGTTTATTGTTTCACATTGTGATCCATAACAGAAAAATATAAAATATCCAAAAGCTGTACATTTTTACATAACAAATGGAATAAGTATATTAACTAAACAAAACCAAAAATATACATCTAGAATTCAGGAAAGCTAGAAACATTCGAAAGTAAATCATGTTTAACTAGTGTTTCCAGGTGTCCCGATTTTCAGGAGTTTCAAGAACCGTCCCACGTACAAGGGACGTTCTCACAATCTTTTGACTTTTATGTCCCTGAATAATAATTTTTATTTTAGTACATGTTCTTGTGTTTTTTTTTTTATTTCAAGTACTGGTGAACATCCCATTGCATGACTGCATAACAATATTAACGAGATAAATAAGTTTTAGACGATGTTGGGGGTCCAAATACCAGGAAAACTCCTATACCATCCCGTGGCCCTGATGCTTATTTTTAAGTTTGGAGCTGTCTGTATAAAATTGTTTCAATAAAAATAATTCGATGTAACATTTTCCGAAACTGGAACTATTGTTTTATATAAATATGTAGCAAAAAATTAATCTGCACACATTTTTAGGGTTGTTATTATTTTTTAAACTCTGTCCCTGGGTTTTAGACTCCTTACCGTCCCTCTTCTAAAATTATACAGAAAATCACTTCAGATGCAGCCACAGAATTTTTTCCCAGGTTTTTTCTCATGCAGAAGTATGATAGAGAAAGAATGTCTAAAATTGTTTCAATAAAAGTAATTCGATGTCATTTTTTTCCGAAACTGGGACAATTCTTTAATATAAATATTGTGAAAAAAATTAACCTGCACACATTTTTACGGTTGATATTATTTTTTTAACTCAGTCCCTGGGTTTTCATCCTTACCGTCCCTCTTGCTGAACTTATACAGAAAATCACTTCAGATGCAGCCACAGAATTTTTCTCAAGTTTTTTCTCATGCAGAAGTATGCTAGAGAAAGAATGTTTAAAATTCTTTGACAGGAAATTTACTGCGGAATTTAAATCAGCATTTAAATATCAATTTCAAGCATCATGGCTTTATTGGTAGTCTTACCGTCCCCATGGTTTATTCCTGCACTTTTCGAGGTAAATTAATTTTTCTTTCTTTTTTCTTTTTTTTTTTTTTTTTTATTTAATCCAATGTAAATAACTGTTTCTAAAAATCAATGAACATTGTGGCTACCACTTAGTCTTAACATGATTTGCCTAAAATAGGTGGTAATTTTCCCCTACCGTTTCGTCCTTACCGTCCCTTTTCTTCCCATTTCGTCCCTTTTTTCCTATACCGTCTCCTTTTTTACCTTACCGTCCCTTCTTTAACCCCCTTTAAGACAATGCTATACCAAAATTTTGTACTAAAAACACTACATTGTTATTATTTCTTATTTTAATGCCCTGTGGGTACTATGCAAATTCATTATAAGTAAAAATTTGGAAGAAAATAGTGTTAAAATGGTAAGGAAAATTAAACTCGTAAGTTTAACTTAAACCTCAGTTAAATAAATTTTTCGCTGATGACCACTTTTTCTTTATTTTGAATCATTAAGGAATTCGTCTATCAGATTAAAATGTTATTTTAGCAAGTTTAATTTCACCAGATTTTTTATTCCCGAAAGTCAAAAGGTTGTGAGAATGTCCCATAACCATTGCGCAGGACACTAAAAGTCCCGATTCTTCAGGATGCGCAAATTCCTTAAAATGTTTTTTCGTACCACGCTATTCGCTCGTCTGCTTCAAACGGAACATAAAACAGTAAAGCCTGCAAAAACAGAACCTGTCAATAACGGATTTTTTTTTTCTGATTCCGCCGAAAGGAATACCGTACAAATACACCAGCTAAGACAGAAACTTGTCTAATAGGGAATCTTTTTTTCGGTCCCTACATTGTAAAACAAGTAAGAAAAATCATGCGCCAAGCATAGATTATGAAACACTTTCCAGTATATTCAGAATAATGTGACAAAACTGGTAACCCCCCTTATAGATATGAAGATGCATTAAATGTTGTTCAATAACCAATGGCCGCCATTTTTTCTTCCATATGAACTGAAATTAATTAAATTTAATTAATGAATTAATATTTGAAAAAATTGTATTAACATCAAGTGGTCATTCACATCATCAAGTCTCATCACTACGAGCATAAAAAACGTATTTGAACTTGAGTGGATGAATAATAAGCATTTTATTAACGATTGAAAATTTGAACAAGATACTCGTATATATAGGGAGAGTGTGAACTAATAGTAGGAATTGAAAAAAAGAAACAGTGATCAGTGCGACCGCTAATCTATAATTCCTTAAGCTAATATTATTTTTTATTGCATTAAAATATCTCAATTTGTTGATTTTCTACATAGTGTAACTTATACCCTACTATAGTGTGAACTAATAGTAGGAATTGAAAAAAATCCCTGCCGGCTCGGGCCTACAGGCGGAGGTAGATTTCGATGTTAACTACTAAATTCTCCAACAAAACTTAAATCAAGATTAGAGATAAAACCCAGTTTCTTCACAAAGAGCGAGCTGTAGGGAGCTAAACTTTTTGTGAAAATTGTAATATACACGAATACACACACACATATATATGGAATAGGTTTAGAAAATGGCTACAAAAAATTCAGAGAACCTTAAAGTGTTAAAATATGTTAATATTTCCATAGTCGGGTTTTTATCATGTTTTAATACGTTTCTTCAAACTTACATGGAGTTTTATTCACCTGCTGAGGTCCATTATATTTCCAATATGACGAAATATACATATTTTTTTTAATTCGTCAAACTATTTATTTTGAGTTTTCATGCTGAAATCTTGCTCTAGGAAACTTATGACGTAATATTCAATTTGTTTTCAATTTGTCAAACTATTTAATTTTACACGTGAAAATTTTGCAAAAGAAAAGTAATTGTTGTGGTGAGAATTTTATTATTTGTTTTTTTTTTTTTTATTGTTGGCAACTGCTATAACGAAAAACTTTTATTTTTTTCCTGCCATTGTTGTGCAAGAGCTGGTTTTATCAGAATCATGTTAAGACAGTATTCAAAATTTTGAACCCTCCCCATTTCCACCCTCTGGGCCGATTTCGCCCATTTTCAATCCCCGCCGAGATATTAGCCATCTCAAAGTTGTTGGCGAGTTTGAAGATGATTCGTGCATAATTGCGACTTTTATCGTGCGGACAAAATTTAGTACATACATACATACATATATATATATATATATATATATATATATATATATATATATATAAACTTTTTAGGTGGGGGTGGTTTTGGGTTCCTGGGGTCCTATAATGAAAAGTTATGAAGGAATTTTTCAAAAGTCGCACCATGGTAACGACTGCAGTAGGTAGTATTTCTTACGAAATCTACCTAAAAAAAGAAACAGTGGTCAGTGCGACCGCTAACAGCAGTTAAGGATTAAAGAAAGTTGCGTCAATTTCTACGCCAAATACATTTGATATATTGTTTAGTGATCAAGTACTAGTTAACAGTATAAGCACATCTATACTCTTATAATAAAGACAGAGACGACTGACTGACTTAGTGACTCATCAACGCAAAGCTGAAACGACTAAAGTTAGGATCACGGAATTTGGACAATAGATTGCTTTTATGACCTAGGCAAGTAATAAGAAAGGATTTATGAAAATTCACCTCCTAAGGGGATTAAAAGGTGGGTAAATTTTAGAACATTTGGCATATCTCAGCAGCCGGTTTAGGTAGGAGCATGAAATTCCAGAAAATAAATCTACGGAAAAAAAAGACAAAAAGAATTAAAAAATGTAAGAATTTTGGAGCCTTGTAGACACATTTTCTCTTATGATTTCCATGATTCCAATTATGGTTTATATTAGAAGACATTTAAGAAATCGTTAGTTATGAAAACATTGGGATTTCACGAATTTAGGATTTTTTATTACTACCTTTTTTTACAACAAACATATACGAATTTTTTAAGTACATTGAAATAAAATTAATTGTCCACATATATAAAAATTAACAAAATGTAGGATATCACTAGATTCATTTGTTTTACTTATTTGTTTAGACATTATACTGCTTTAAAACATATTAAAAAGTGTAAATGTCTAAAAGTAAAAAAAAATACATACTTTAAAACACAGTACAAGATCGTACTGATGCATAAAAATTAAAAAATAATATCACCTCCTTCTGTCCTGAGGCATCTTCAATTAAAGCTATTTTACGTCCCTTCACTTTTGACGTTTTCGTCATCTACTTTCCGTATTCCTAACAGGCTACCCCATCCATCTATTTTCAATTTGGCGTGTACCATATCATTACATATTTCAGAATTAGCTGTGATAATTTCTGTGGCCTCCCTTTGTAATGCGTAATTTAAATTATTATAAGATGTCAGTTTAAATTGTTAGGAATAGGGAAAGAAGATAGAAAAAAACTGCAAAGACAAGCGAGAAAGAAGCAAAAATCGGCATAAACTGAAGATGCCTCAGGACAGAAGGTGGGGAAAACATGTTTTAACTTTTATATATCTTCACAATCTTTTAGGGAGTTTAAAAGTATATATATATATATTAACTTTTAAATATTTACACTAAATTTTAATATGTTTTAAAGCAGTATAATGTCTAAATAAATAGGTAAAGCAAGTTTATCTAGTGACATTATATCATACATTGTACTAAACATGACATTATAGAAAACTACATATAAAAAATGAAGGATATTTCTTAATCTTTATCAACTTAGCAAGTTCACTCAAAATTTAAAATTATAACGATGCATTTGTCACAAACGTAAATAAAAAACATTATGTTCACCACTGGCTTGTTTCTCAAAATGCCGATACGGATTAGTTTCCATAAATTTGTATAAAAGATCACGCTGAAAATAACTTTTCTTGTTCCATTTAAAAAGTTTACTCGTCGTTTCCTGATTTTCTTGGAAGAAACAATAAAAAAGTTGCCTCCCTTTTTTTTTTTTTTTTTACTAACAAATTTTCAATCTTGACTTAATTGTCACACATACTTTCCAAACACCGCGCCAGTTCATTTGCATTCTACTTTAAAGGAGAAAATTTTCAAATCGGCTACAAGTTGCCGTTCTATTCATTTCAAATACGTCACTTCGTTTGAAATGGGAGAGTCTCTAATTCTTAGGGTAGCTGGAAGTAGAAATTGTAGGGCTCTGAATTAAATTTTTGTAGAGGAAAAAATATTTAACTGTTGTTCCATTCATTTTAATACGTCACTTTGTTCACATATGTCACTTTCGTTTTAAATGTGTAGCTGAACCGTAGTAAAAATAGCAGTGCTTCGGATTAAACTTGTGCAGATGAAAATATTTAATGGAGGATATTCCATCTCCGTTTTGATCACATGGTCAAGGTAAAAGCTTCTAGCGTAAAGAAGGGAAGGCTCCGTAGACGTGTAATGTAAATCCCGCTAGCCAATGAAACAGTTCATAAGGCAAAGCAGTAAGTAGTATCTTCCCTTCTTATCAGTTAGAAGTTCTTTGGGTAAATTACCGGTATCACGTAACTTTTTTCAGTCTCGAACCCATATTTGGAATATCCCCCATTGTCGTTCCATTCATTTTAATACGTCACTTCGTTTTAAATGGGAAAGTAGTAGAAGTAGCTTCAGATTATAGCTACGTAGAGTAAAATTATTTGGTGTTTAACTTTTCAAGATCTATTTTCATGATATTTAGCCATATATTTGAGATATTGTATAATAGTGCCTCGTTACATGCTTGATTTCTTTTACACAGAATTTCTATAGATTCTCTCATAAAGGATGCGTAGTAATTGGATGTTGGGTTATTGGATGCTGAGATATGTTTACTTATTTTAGTAACACTATCCCTGAATACCAGGATAATCCTACAAAACGCTTTTTAGAGTTCTCGTTCGTTCAGCTTCCAATGAAGCTGGGTGAACATACTATGCATACAGGGTGCGTCAGGTATTTGAGAACACACATTATAGGTGAAATATTAGGTTGAGCAAAAAGTTCTGGGAAATTCTTAATCTAATAGTTACCAGAATTTTTATCGTATATGATGGTCGTGCCATGAATGCCGATCTCTATTGCCAGCAGATGGATCGCGTCTACGACAAATTGATGCAGAAGTATCCAAGATTAGTTCGCGAAAGAGCATTTTGTTTCAGTAGGACAATGCCAAATGGCACGTGGCCCAGAAGACCAAGGACAAGTTTGCACAGTTGGACAGCGTCGAAATTCTCCCACACACCGCCCATATTCCAAACGTGGTTCCATCCGATTATGGCCTCTTTCGATCAATGCAACACTTTTCCAAGGGCCTTCGATTTGAATCCTTTAATGAAGTTGAAGAAGCATGTCAACAGTTTTTCGATTCCAAAGAGCCGCCATGGTACTTCCAGCAAATCCGGAATCTGGCAGAACGGTGGCAGAAAGTCGTGTACTATGATGGTCTCTACTTTGAAGAATAGTCCTTGTTGCTTTTGTTGTTAATTTCGCAAAACAACGCAACTTTCACAAATTTCCCAGAACTTTTGCTCAACCTAGTATCACTCTGCATATCATAGTTAAAAATCTTTTTCTGTTACATGTAAACATGTCAGAAAGACTAACTGAGGAAATGAAGAGGCATGCTGTCATTGGCTCATTGGCCGAAGAACACTTCGATTTAGAGATTGCCATATTCTCGAAACTCGCCGGGTCATTTTTCTTTAACGTAAGGAGAGAACTGAACGCTGCCAGGTTTCCTGTGGCAAACGTTTCATGCAGTAAACGACATTGTCAGCAATATGAAATCATCAAGACACCGGAATTCGTCAGCCAAGTTGATGACAATCTTATGAAGTCGATCAGGGCACTCGCTAGG
This sequence comes from Maratus speciosus, assembly GCA_963932465.1. Taxonomy (NCBI): domain Eukaryota; kingdom Metazoa; phylum Arthropoda; class Arachnida; order Araneae; family Salticidae; genus Maratus; species Maratus speciosus. Next base: position 431,616,445 of record OZ010792.1, read on the forward strand.
GAGATGCAGGTTGATGAGGCCACAATCTGATGTGTGATTCATGAAGACCTTCGTTAGAGGTCGTACATGATGAGGAGAATACTGTTCTTTCCCGAGCGAACCAGGGATAACCGCCTGACCAGAGACAAGTGCCTCCTTAAAGAACTGAAACATCAAGAGGAGTCAGGAATGCTCTTCTTTCTTTACAACGCGAAAAACTTGGCCCAGATCAAGAAAGTGAACCGCAAAAAGGTCGGTGAGGGTGTAAAATCATGGAAGAGGTTCTGGCAGACATGTGCAGAAAATTTCCAGCTTCACTGATGATTCTGTGGGGTCCTGAGAAGCGAAGACAATCTGATACCTCCACATTTCTTTCTGAACTGTGCCATAGTGAACGCCGTTGCTTATACTAAGGTGTTAAAATACTAAATTATTTCTGAAACACGTGAAAGGCCGTACACTTTTAACAAGGCTCTGCACTATCCAATACAGACTATACAAACCAAAAATGCATGGCCAAAGCATTCATGACGATGTCATTTTCAACTTGTTGGACCCCCAGCTACCCAGATATTAACTAAATGACCTGTTACGCATGTAGGGTAGATGAGAAAGACTTCAATAGTCATCTGCATAACAATATTGCGGCTCTCAAGGCAGCTGATGTGTATGCAGTGGCAAATGTTCCCAACACTCATTTGATCATTACCTGTAGTCAGTTTTGACAGCCTGTAAAGGCGGTTATTGTGGCTGGCAGTGGTTTCAATGAATGATATTATCCAGTGTAGATGTGGTCGCCTGTACAGAAAGTTAAAATTTTAAAAAATGCCATATCTCTAGTGTATATTCATGTTTGAAAGCAGTCGTTGATTTGTTTTCAATTACCTGACGAGCCGTGTATTGTTTTACATATTTTCTACCATCTGATACCGTTTTCAGAAAAAACTGACTAAGAGATAATCACTAAGGAAATTATATTGTGATTAACTGGAGTTCTGAAAGAGACTACACCAGAACATTATGTAGCTTCTCATGTTGACGTTTAGAGTACAGTGACGTAATTTGTAGTAAACATGTTTCAAGAGCAATTTTTAAATGCACATCTAATGTATATTTTGTTTTGACTTAAGACTAAAGTCTTAATGGCCTTGGAACGGTGATAAAGATTAAGAGAATCTAGGGCCTGCTTACCGCCAAAGCAAATTTCCACTAGTAAAAACGAATAGAAAATTTTGAGTTTTTTATGACAGAAATTCTGCATGAATAAGATGGTTAAGTAAGGCTAAAATTTACAGTGAAATACGTTTAACACGAAACTGAAGAAACCGAAAAAAATTTTCGTGTTAAAAGAATTTCGTATTAAAAGATTCGTAAAAAAAAAAAAAAAGAACAAAACTCACAAATATTTTCGACGTCGTCAAATTTTATGTCGATTTCCTGTTAAACTACTAGTAAATTGCATCCATTAGGATAAAAAACAAGTAAAAAAATATTGTTTTTTTTGTGTGTGTGTGAGGGGGGAAATCAGATATCTTTTTTTTTTGTGTGTCTTTTTCAGCATTCTGAGATCTAGCTTGTTTGAACCAAATAAGCAAAGCTGTCTCTAAATTTTCCTGCTTATCAGTTCCCATGCGTTTTCTCTCTGGCTTAAACATATTGCGCTCAAACATTAACGTAATGGGATCCCTGTTTTTTATTATTGTTGATAAGGTAGAATTGGCAATGCCAAACTCTTTGCAGATTTCTGTTTTCGTCCTTCTTTTTCATCAACTGCATTAAGCAGCTTCATCTTCATTTGAAGCGAAATTTCAGTTTGTTTTTCAGCCATTGTGCTTATAAAACATAAGCTAATTTACAAAAACACGAAATTCACTGATTTTCACCCAAAATTCAGAATTTTTAACACAAAATTCAACAATTTCAACTCAAACTAACTAGGTCGAAAACGAATTTTTTTCGTGTTAAACAATTCTTGTTTCGTGCTAAAAAAAAAAAAAGCATTAAATTGCATAGTATACTATCCGGACCGATATTTCATTTCGTGTTAACCGATTTTTCATGTTAAGCGTTTTCGTGTTAAACGTATTTCACTGTATGCGCAAAAATTTACTTGTGGAAGTTTGCGTGGACGTTAATCAGACATTGAAAGGATCTCATATGCAAAATACAAGTTAATTAATTAATGTTTAAGAAGTTAATAATTTTCCAACACTTATTTGGATTTTCAGAAAAAGTTCCGTAATGATAAAATTTCAGCGAATTTTTACCGATAAGTCTTGATCTGTATACAATCATTGCAATATGATGAAAGAACCCCTTAAAACAATAACCTTAAGTAATGATAATTCTTTTCATTTTTATTTGGATATCAAGAGTAATCGTAATCATTATTATAAGAATCTGACCATTCTGCCTGATCATTCTCTTGAACATTTTCCTCCCATTGATTAGCATTTTCAGCTGCATAATTCCATTCATTGTATTGATCCTTGTTTTCAAAATGTTCTTCATTAATCATATTGCTAAAACCTGAATTATTATCTGGACCCGTGTCTATGTGAGGTTCGTGAACTTTCCTATCAAATCCAACTGCAGCATCGTTATTCGGCCATACTTCACTACCGCTACTTTTTCTATCTTGAGAACGTGTTTGAAAATTTTGGGATCTTATACTCCAAGTGTTTGTATCAAAACCTTTATTAAAGTTGACACTTTTGTTAGGACCCATTCCCCTTAGATTAGGATGTCTCTTATTTTGACCTTTAGGTTGATCTCGAACATTCGGCTGCCGCCTTTCGTTAATACCCCTTTGTTGGTTAAATATTTGAGAGTTGGGGATTCTTCCACCACTTCTGTTCCAATCTTGATTGATTCCACCCATGGAGCCCTGGTAATTCCACCCTTTTTGATTCGTATTACCTCTTTGCTGACCGTTATTATTTCTTCTAGATCCACTTTGCCCTTTTACGAAATTCCTTCGCCCTGTATTAGCATTGTCAGATCCTCTATTCTGCCAATTCTGTTGTCTGCGCATTCCTCTTTGATTCATTGGTTTATTATCACCTTTTTGGCTTCCTCTTTGGTTACCTCTCCAGTTCTCCTGAGAAGGATCTTTCTGCTTCCAGTTAGAATTTGGATGAGCATTAGGTATCCCCACGGGAGGTTGTCTTGTCTTATGAGATCCGCGTTGATCACCATAGCTGCTCACTTTCATTCCATCAATACCAATGAAGGGACTTTTATAAAGATTTTCGTTTCTGGTATAATGCATTGTAGCTTCGTTGCAAATAACATTGAACCACCAATCACACGTGAAAGATTGCTGATTAAATATTGTTCCGAGAGGACACAAGAAGGAATTTTGTCTACCATCGGCTTGGCAAATATGGAAAACCTGAAAATAATAAATAAAAAAAAATAAAATTTTACTATCCCTATGTCTATTATATCTTTAAAATACACATAAATTAAATTATAATTAAATATATTTTTATTAAGAACTTTACAAATTTTGTGGAACAGTAAACATTTTAAGCAATTTTAATAGGATGTCGGCTGTAGCTTATTGTTTTATCGTCTGGCATGGAAAACTCATGACGAGTAATACTCGTCATTTTAGCGCATAGAGTTCAATAAAAGTACATTATATATGAAATATTATTAGCTGAAATACATTACAATTTTTGATACCTTTTTTGTAAAGCTTTAAGCCGAGTTTTCAGAACATGGGAGCCGAAAAATTTACATATTATTAGCTAAAATATATTACTGTTTTTGATACCTTTTTTGTAATGTTTTAAATCGAGTTTTCAGGACATGGGAGCCGAGAAATTTACATAAATTATTATGTTAATCTATTACAGCTTTTCTTTGTGCCTATACCATTTGTAGTTCTTTTACAAAGCGTCACAGAAGTAATCCGATATATTATCGTCTATGGACATTAATTGTTAGAGATATTACGCTTACCCTGCTTTTTGCTTTACCTTATTTGTGTCTTTTGGACCCATAAATCGTTAAGCCGAATGCCCTACTAACAAAGAGTTTAGTTTTAAAATATCACTTACCATGTGAAAAGTACTTCCTTATACCTTCACGTATTCCTGCACGATATCTCACCTCACATCAATCGCAAGTACGAAAGCGAAAATAATATTTTAAAATACATTATTTGTTAGTTTTGCTTCTATTGTTTTGAATTAACTGTAATTTTCAGGAAATTATAATGATAGAAAATTAGGGCAGCTGCAAAATTTCTGTAAGAATACAATAACCTTTCAAGAAATTATGAGGGCTTAAAAACTCCTAGTTCAGTTTTATATAGTTGTGTTGCAAAACAAGAAACATGGCTCTGCCGAGACGTCTGACTAGAATAAAATATGGATAAATCGCAGAGCCACCCAAAAATTGCATTTTTAATTAATTAAAAAAAATCCAATTAAGAATTCGAAAAGCTGTTCTCCAAGTGTTCAATTAGGTGTCCCTGAAAACACCGGGTTTTTTTTAGTGCGAATATTATCCAGTTTTATAACACGTCTTTGATGAATTAACGATATTAATTTTTTTTTTTTTTTTATCAAATTTTCCAAATTATATGTTTGAATGTAAACGTTCTTTTTCGAGCTGTTAATGTATACCTTGTATTAATTACATTTGATATATAATACAGGGTTCGTACGCATCAGGGGATTCATGAGATTTTAAATGTTTTAGTATCAGAAAATTCGTAGAGTACTGGTCGCTATATCTTAAGATGGATTTTTTTTTCATTAAATAAGGCAAATATTACTTTACGAAAATACTGATAAAAGGTGCTTGAAAGTCCTTGAAGCATGCGAACCCTGTAATAACACAGATTTACTAGAGTGTCAAGATTTTAGTCCCTAAATATAATCAACTAATGACATTTAATTAAATAAAAACGTGGATTTATGAGGATGAAGAGTTATAGAAGTTTCGGTGAAAATCCACGCGAAATTTCTTATGTTCGATTGGATAAGGATGTAGTTTTAAGGGAATGACGAAATGTTGAAGTTTTAGTGCACATCAAAGTATTAATCATTTTGCATAACTGTAATATCAGGGCTGCAGAGTCAGGCCCATTTTTGAGCGAAAGAGTCGGAGTCGGATCTGTTAAAATTCCCGGAGTCGGAGTCGCCCATTTTACAAGCAGGGCTGCGTTGTCGGAGTCGGAGTCGGAGTCAGGTCCATTTTTGAGCGAAAGAGCCGGAGTCGTCCATTTTCCCCACTGACTCCGCAGCCCTGGTAAATATGCTGAAGGAAAGTAATGAGTTATCGAGGTTTTAGCGTATAATTATGCCGAATTTAAATTATTCGATTGTATAAAAACGCTGATTTATCGAGGTTTAATACATATCTTGTGTTATTAATTTTCCAGTTTATAAGTAAACGAGTCACAAAAGTTTTATTATAATCTATACGGAACACATTAATGTATTTCCTGATTGCTGTACAGTTGAATAAAAATATAGAATCTTAAGGGTAACAAGTTATCGGAGGTTTTAGTGCATTTCGTAAAAGTAATCATGGTGTTCTCAAAATATAAGCGCAGTTTAGAGGATGGCGAGTTATCGAGGTTACGAGGAACACGGAACACATTAATGTAATTTCTTATGGTTGTTCAATTGACTGAAAATATAGAATTTTAAGGGTAAAGAGTTATCGAGGTTTTAATGTATTTCGTAAAAGTAATTATGGTATTAATACTTGGAAATTTTTCCAGAGAGAAACATTCGCCTTGCCTACAATATTCCAAATAAAAATCAAATTTCAAATTAATTGCTGAAAAGGCGCAAAGGCCAACATAGTGAAAAAGATTCCATGCCGGGATTCGAACCCGGGCCATCAGTATATATATAAAAAATAGTAATTGTGATATTTGCTAAATATAACCACAGTTTAGAGAATGGCGAGTTATCGAGGTTACGAGGAATACGGAACACATTAATGTAATTCCTGATGGTTCTTCAATTGAATGAAAATATAAAATTTTAAGGGTAACGACTTATCGAGGTTTTATTGCCTAAGTAAAAAGAATTAATTATATTATATAAGTAAAATGAATTAATTATATTCAATTTTGTAAAAAGTCTAATTTATGTGAGTAACGAATTGTCAAGGATTTAAATGATATCTTTAATTAAACAAGGTATTCGAATAAATAAATACTTAAATGTGTTGTAAATAAATTGTATATTGTAATAATAACAGTAATGAATTGTAAATCCATACGGGAAAAAAATTCTAAGAGTGTCGAATTATCAAGGTTTTATTGCAAGTTTATACAAAATATTTATTCAAATGTACGGAAACGTAAATTTTTGAGAAAGACGAAGTATCGAGATTTCGTGTAAATCATCAATGTAGTAATGCTACTGGATAAAGATCAAAGTAGTTTAGGAATCTGACGAATTATCGAAGATTTATGGCTTATGCATAATGAGTTATTATACAGGGTGTCCACTCTCAACGGTGTCTAGTGTTTAATTTCTAAACCGTTAGTCATAGACACATAGTTACAGTTACAAAAATGTTTTAAATGAGGTAAACAATTATTTCAAAAGTCGTTTTGATCAATAAGAACATTTCTTAAAAATTACGAAATTTAAATTTTTATACGGTTAGCCCTAAATCTTTGATAATTCGTCAGATTCCTAAACTACATTGATCTTTATCCAATAGCATCCCAGTCCTATAAGTGTTATTTTAGTAAAAGTTTCATGTTACACTAGCAGGTAAGACAAAAAAAAGTCAAAATTCATCTAACATTAAAGATGACCGAGTTATAAACCTTTGAACTGCATGACTTATGCCAGTTTTCTGCATCTGAGCACAGATGAGTTGGGCCATGATTCGAGGGATCGTGTACAAAGTGCTTAAAGCATTAGAAGGATTTATTTCGCGTGTACATTTGTGCATTTCAGCCGAAGGGTCCCTTAGAGCAAGTTTTAAGATAACTTTATTTTTTATTATGTTTTAGATTAGGTAATCTAATAGCATTTTAAAGTATGTATCATTTTGTAAAGAATTGCGACTGTTGCTTTTCATCATTTCACTTAACAAAAAATCTGTTATTTTTTAGCTTATATTTTTTGTAAAAGTTGTATATTTTTCTTTAATATTTCAGAGTGAAAACAGATTTCAAATTTATATTGTAATGTTAATTTTACTCTCAAATATTATTTTTTTTATATCTGACGATTATATTTTTAGTAAATTTGCGAATGACCTCTATTTCGCAGCAAAACAGTTGCTTCAACTTTAAACAGCTATTACTCGATATGCTATGACCGATATCGGTCAGTTTTAATCGCAGAAGAATGGGACTTATTTTGCCTTACTTCTTGGTATAATAGGATATTTTTAATTAAATATAACTTACAGGACCGAGAGACCGTATGAAAATTTAATTTTCAAATTTTTTTAAGAAATGTTTTTATTAATCCAAATCGCTTTTAAAGTACTTCTTTACCGCATTTAACCCTTAAATGGGCGATTTTTTATTTTCTTTCGAAAAAATTATATATAGTTCTCTGAAAGGTTTATTACACAGGAAAAATAATGAAAAAATTCATAGATACATTTTTCATATAATACGTCAATCTTTTCTTCTTTTGCACATCTGCAATATAAGTAAAAACTACTATCGTGTGTGGCTGTTTTGCGCTAAAACATTGCAAATTAGTAAATATATTAATAAGTATGTCTCCAAATACCTTATTTTATATAATGATTTATTTTATAAAACTTAACCTTTAACCCTTTAATTCCCATGATAGAATACGTTCTGAAAATTACGTAGACCAGAGAATCTGACTTTACATCAGAAAGTTCCAATGGTTAATTTCGCTTTATTTAAATACGGAATGTCTGTTATTAATTAAAGCAAATATTGCTATTTTAATTTTGTGGTGTGAATTAGGTATATACAAATAAAAAGAATCTATTAAATTCCAAACACTGTTCTTTGCATATATGCAAAGCTGCGCACTAAAGGGTTAAAAGGTTTTTGGAATTGGAACTATAAGTCTATGTCTAACGGTTTAGGAATTAGACACTGGACACCGTTGTTAGTGGACACCCTTTATACTGTTTAAAAGTTTAACGAGTTATCGCATATCTATTACGAATTTATAATAGTCGATAGTATAAAATGCATATTTATCAAAATGACGATTTGTCAAGATGTTACTGCACACCTTTGCATTAATATTTCTTGCATAAAATAGCAGATTATTAGGATGAAGTGTTATCAATATTTTATTGTAAGTGAGATTTCAGACGGAGGGGAGGACCCATTGAATGAAAATATAGTAGCTTGAAGATGACGAGTTATCAAGGTTTTAGTGTATGTCATGAAATTAATGGTAGCTCGTTAAGTGTAAGCAGAGTTTATGACGATGACGAGTTATCGAAGTTTTAATGTTGAATCGTTTTTAATGTTATCGAAGTTTTTAGTTGATTTTTTTAAATAAATTAATTACATTTCGATTTCATAAAAAATGTGATTAGTGAGTGTGACGAGTTTTCGAGGTTTAAAACATATCTACAGGGTGCAAAGGAAAGTCCCTTTAACCTGAAAATACTTGCGAACGGAGAGAGCCACAGCTAAGCAAGTAAGGTAACGGTATAGTAAAGTACCTACGCCCGACCTAATGCAAACGACACCAGCGCACCTAGTGGCGAAATTTGGAAGATAGCCATTGCAAATCGAAAACGAAAAGAGACAGGACAAAATTTCCAATTAGAAAGTTTTAGAGCATCAATTAATTAGTACGAAACGACATTTGGTTCACACGGATAAGATAAATCGTCGCCTGTATACCCAAAAATGTTCGAAATCGATGAGTAACGATTACTACTACTTTGCATATTCACATTTCGGAAATGTAAACAGTGCATAATGGCAGATTGTGACGTTGTACTGTGCTGTAATGTTTGTAAAAATTTAATTTCCAATGAATTTAAAATTTTAGATTAACCCTTTCAGGGGCAGAAGAATTCTGTTCGTAAACTGATGAAATAATTGACTGACACCAGAATATTCAAACGAATTTCTTAGAAAATAAAAACCCGCTAATTTGCACTTTCATTACAAAAGCAAAATTTTATTAAAATATTCTTGGTGCCATTTGTCAGTTTTGGAATTAAAATTAGGTGGCTAGACCGTCTAGCCACCGCCCTTGAAAAGGTTAAATCTATGTCATCGTATTGAAGAGGCTTGCAATAGACGTTACAACCTGAGAAATGTACATGCAGAATTACTGTCACGAATACAAACGTATATCGTGAGCAATGGCGAACTTTTCGAACATACTGAATTTTAACTTTTATCACTGTGAGACAGTTTGTCTTTTTTTTTTTTTTTTTTTTTTTTGTGATGCTATCAAAATGTATTGAGATAAGTACGTATTTATACCATAAATTGTGCGTATTTTTTCATACTTCTGGCTATTCCATTCAAACGTTTACACAAAATGGAGTACATCGATTTCGGACATTTTTGGGTATACAGGGGAAGATTTATCTTATCCAAGTAAACCATGTGTCGTTTCGTACTAATTAATTGATGCTCTATAACTTTCTACTCGGAAATTTTGCTCTATCTCCTTTCGTTTTCGATTTGCATTGGCTATCTTCCAAATTTCACCACTTGGAGCGCTGCTGTCGTTTGCATTAAATCAGGTGTAGTCGCTTTACTATACCGTTACATCGCTTGCACAGTTGTAGCTCTCTCCGTTCGCAAGTAATTTGAGGTTAAAGGCACTTTCCTTTGCACCTTGTATATTGAAATAATGATATTATTTTGAATAAAAAATATATATTTATAAGACCGGCGAGTAATCGAGGATTTTTACAAACCGATACATATTATATATGTGATTAAATAAAAACGTAATTTTATGAGGGTGGCGAAATATCAAGGTCTTATTGTATACCTTCATTAAAGAAATTGAATGAATGTAAATACAGCATAAGAGTGTGAAAAGTTATCGAGGATTAGTGTATATGAGTAATGAATTATATTCGATTTCATAAAACCACTGATTTATGAGGGGGATGAGTTTTCAAGATTTACCCTCTTGGTGTATGGGTACTATCATATCATTTAAATGTACGTATTGGTTAAAGGTAAATGTCGGCTGATCGCAAGTGTCTGCTAAATGCACTTGTAGACTAAATGTACAGTCGTGGAAAAAAAAGTAAATACCCCTACTAACTCCTCAACAAATCATCGTAGAAGAAAGTTACTGGTATCAAACGATTGGAAATAAAGTCTACTTTTAAATGGTGTACATAAAATTTTCTTAGGGGGTCATCTACATATTAAAACGAATCCAAACTTCATTTTTTTTTCAATGGCAATACCCAATTTTAACGAGATATTTCAAATCTTCGGTTCAAACTATGCCTAGACACCAAATTTCAAGTCATTTGAATGATAAGTTTTTGAATTATAAACATTCAAAATTTAGTGCCTATAATGTTAAATTACATTTTCATATTTTTATTTATATCTCCCGAAATTATGCTCCTAATGTGCTAATTTTTTTTTGTAGTAATAATACTAATATACCCAAACATAAATAAGCTGAATTTGCAATTTTTATAATTTTATGATATGAATTATGAAATTAATATCCGAAAAAATTATGAATTGCAACCTACAATTTTTTTGATGGATTTAGATTTATTAAGTCCTGCTTTATGGAAATTCAAAAATTTCACATTTTTCTTCCAAGTAGTTTTCAAATTATGCTTAAAAAACGGTAAAATGATGATTTAAGGGGCCGTCTATGATGGAAGTGAGTAGACATTTTGAAATTTATTCTGCTGTACTGTAATCTAACACGCTTCATTGTCTCCTTGAAGGGCGCTTAAGGAGCCTTGATCAAGAAAGGGGCTCTCTAGGTTAACAATCCAGTAAGGAACTTCAATTTGGATACAGTTCTTAAAATACGCTCTTTTTAAAATGATTAATTTCTCGGAAACTTGTGGTACGAATTGCATAAAAATTCGTTTTTAGGCTAATTCAAGGGTGTAGAGTTCATCTATGCTGTCAGAATTGTGTACTGCTATTGAAAACAACAAAGTTGTGGTTCGTTTTAATATGTAGATGGCCCCCTAAGCAAATTTTATATGCATAATTTAAAAGTAGACTTTATTTCCAATCGTTCGGTACCAGTAACTTTCTTCTACGATAATTTGTTGAGGAGTTAGTAGGGGGTGTTTACTTTTTTTTTTCCACGACTGTACGTATCGGCTAAATGTCATGTCGGCTAATCGCACGTGTCCGCTAGTCCTCTTGGCTGATTGCTCGCGTCGGATAATTGTCTCTGTCGGCTAATTGCCCTGTCTGTTACACGTCCCTGTCAGCTCACTGCCTTGCGAGCTAAATGGATATGGCAACTTGGTGTATTTGTCGACTATATGGTTGTCCGTTAAATTTGACTGGCCCATGCTTACATTTTCAAAATAAATTTTTCTTTTATCGTAATAAAAATGTAGCTCTGTTAGTGCATCAGCCATGAAGACAAGAATGAACATTTGCCTTCAATATAACAGTAAATCATTAAGAGTTACTGCTAGGTACTGCTATACAGCCAGTCTTTCTTCCATCTGAATCGACAAATTACCTTTTGCCACTGTATGTTTACTTTTCCCCAGACTTGGTAAAGAAAATAAGCGAATATTCAAAAACCCATCGAAGAATTTGCTGTGATGTTAATACTATTGCTATAGAAAGCATACTAAAAATGCATCATTTGGCCTATAACCAGTTCTCTTCACCTACTTTCAGTGCAATGCGTGAGTATGCTTTCGAAAAGGCTTTAATGCGAAACATGGATCCAGTCTTCCCATCAGTAAAACATGTATGATTCACTCTTACTAAACACACCTGCGCTCATAGTCAAACAATAATGTCGTTCATCGTTTGTGCCTGGTGTTGGAAAAACTTGTGTTTTCAACTATTTTACGTCGCAAAACACTATCATAATTAATTATGACAAATTCCTGCCTTCGATAGCTTTTGAAGGAATCTCATGCTGTTTTACCCTTCTTTATTTGTCTTCTTCCGAAACAGAAAATGGTCTATATTTAGCACATTATTGGATTCGGGAGCGTAGTTCCTATATAGGTCAACTTATACAGCCTATTCCTATACAAGGCCTATATCCGTGACAAGAGCATTCGAACGGTACCACGCTCATCAAAATCCAGACTTGACACTTGGGGATGTTCCCTAGTGAGATCAAACTTACTTGGCACTTTGATTCAAGGTCAGCATAATATCCGGGTCCGATCTGGTTCCTACAGTCAAAACTGGTATCCGGAAGTTTCCTGAAGTTGGGATAGCTCTGTCCAGGCACTCCAGGTATTGAGTCTTCCAACTTCCACATTGAACCCTGACTAGGAAACCTTCCTTGTTGAGGATTGGAGATTTCGTCATCCCATCCACCAAGTGGAGCACCTTTAGTTTGTGGAAACGTTTGCTGGAGAAAGGCTTGATCAGGATTCCACTGGCTTCCTGGCATTCCCTGTTGAGACAGTTGTAAAGATCAATGATTAGAAAATAAATAATCGACCACGATGAAAAATGAAAACATAATATATATATATATATATATATATACTAGCTGCAATGCAAACCGATGTGTAGCATTTACACTGCATAAGATTTTTCGATATCTTTAGGCGAAAATATATACAAGATTATCTACATTTAGAAAATAATTATAACATTAAAATCTCCACATTTAAAAATCTTATCGTTAAATAAAATTAAATTGTTCTAAAATTCAAGTAAGAAATCATACTTACAATATAGATTATATAGAGATGACAAAAATTACATTATTGCAAATTGCGTGATTTTTGATGCAAAAAAAAAAAAAAAATTGTAAAATTAGAGGAAGTTCAGGTATAATGGAATATCATTTTATTTTTGTACTGGTAAAAAAACCCGTCAAAAATGACAGAATGTGAATGATAAATCTTCAAAACAATATTTTAAAAATATTTTTCTGACAAAAGAAAAAAAATTTGCCTTACACATTTTGTTAATCAAAAAGTATTATACTTTAATTTTTGATGATTAGAATAAAGATAACTACAATTTAAAATTATATTTTAAATATTTCAGCATGGAACAGGAAAAGATCAAAGTAACAATACATTTATATATTATAAGAGAAATTACGCTAAATTCTATAAAACTTTTTATAAATATTTTACGTATTCATATTACTGAGTAGAAGGTTATTTATATATATTATTCTTTAACCTATATTAATTTTGTGACTTGCAAATTATTTTACGACTCAGAAGCTAATTTTGAATTATTCTGTAATACGCTAAACAGCAAATTTGTAATGATTTTAATCTGCATCATTCCTGAAAGTTGCTATTCTGCAAATTACTATTAATTCCATTAATATGACTTTTTTTTCACTACAAACTTACTATGTTAAAATTCATAATTTTATCTGCAAGATAATTAAAATATGTTGTACCACTGTGTTATAAATTCTTTATGTTTGAATTCCAATGAGAATTGATAAGAAATATTCATTTAATTTGCAATGCCTTCAAATTTGATAAATAGCATTAAAAAAGTACCATTACAACAGAAAGTTTCTTTGTTTATATTAATTGCTGTTGGATGGCGCTAAAAGAATTAGAACGAAACATAAAATCCAGATTTATAATAGATAGTTATCCGTCATTTTTAATTTGGAACTTAATTGGGGTTTTTTTAAGGTTTTAAACAGTATTAGAATATTTAAAGGTTTTAAGTTTTAATATACTTTTACAAATATTTTAAAAGCAAAGTTAACCTGTATTTTTTTTTTTTTTTTTTTTTATATAAAGCGTTTAAATAATCATTCATTTGCTCGTAGATTTGCTGGAATTTTATTCTGAATGGCAACAGTATCATTTGTTTAGATCTGGTTTCTATGTTTATAAAAGTTTAATTTTAATTTAGAACTTAATACATTATAAATGGATATGATATACATGTTTTATGAGAAAATATACAGAACAGACATGGTTTCAAGTAGAAGAAATTATTATTTAGCTGTCATATGTTAGCATATGTTTTTCATCAAGCCTAACATGGCATTTAGCTACGGTCGATTCGCAAACCAGAGTGGTTCGTACCGGCATGGTTACCTACACTCTCCTGCTCTCGGATTTTATTATAAATAGATGTGTGTGTGTATGGGCGATTTTACAATAAGTGGGTAATTTTCCTCAGTGTTTTAGTGAAAAATAAAAGTTAAATTTTAAACAATTTTTTTAGGAATAGATAAGACTTAAGGTTGCGAGTAACGTACAGTCGTGGGAAAAAAAAAAGTAAACACCCCCCACTAACTCCTCAACAAATTATCGTAGACGAAAGTTACTGGTACCGAACGATTAGAAATAAAGTCTACTTTTAAATGACGTATATAAAATTTGCTTAGGCGGCCATCTACCTATTAAAACGAATCATAACTTAATTTTTTTCAATTCCAATACCCAATTTTAACGAGATATTTCAAATCTTTGGTTCAAACTATGTCTAGACACCAAATTTCAAGTCATTTCAATGATAAGTTTTTGAATTATAAACATACAAAATTGAGTGCTTCTAATGTTAAATTAGATTTTCATATTTTTATTTATAACTCCTGAAATGATGCTCCTAATGTGCTATTTTTTTGTGTAGCAATAATACTAATATACCCAAACATAAATGCGGTGAATTTGCAATTTTTATAATTTTATGATATGAATTATGAAATTAATATTCGAAAAAATTATGAATTGCAACCTACAATTTTTTTGATGGATTCATATTTATTAAGTCCTGCTTTATGGAAATCCAAAATTACACATTTTTCTTCCAAGTAGTTTTCAAATTATGCTTAAAAAGCGACAAAATGATGGTTTAAGTCTATGATAGAAGTGACTAAATATTTTGAAATTTCTTATGCTATCCTGTAATCTAGCAGACTTCATTGACAGCTCGAGTGGTGCTTAAGGTGCCTTGATCAAGAAGGGGGCTCTCTCGGTTAACAATCGAGTACCGAACTTCAATTTGGATACATTCCTTAAAATACGCTCGTTTTAAAATAATTAATTTCTCGGAAATTTATGGTACGAATTGCATAAAAAATTGTTTTTAGACTAAATAAAGGGTGTAGAGTTCATTTATGCTGTCAGAATTGTGTACTGCTATTGAAAAAAACAAAGTTATGGTTCGTTTTAATATGTAGATGGCCCCTAAGCAAATTTTATATACATCATTTAAAAGTAGACTTTATTTCCACTCGTTCGATACCAGTAGCTTTCTTCTACGATAATTTGTTGAGGAGTTTGTAGGGGGTGTTTACTTTTTTTTCTCACAACTGTACAGTATTTTTTTAACCTACATACCTCTAATCGACCTGCTTCTATAATTTATTGCATTTGATTCGAACCAGAAATTTCTTCATAAAATTACTTAAATGAAAGCCACATAGTACAAAGTTCAATAAATATGTTTAATACTAGTTTTAAATAACAATTCTGCATTCTAGTGCATATGTTTTTAATCAAGGATAAGTAAAATTTTAATAGGGTAATGAGCTATGCAATTTCATTGAAAGGGGACTTAATTAACAAGGGCAGTAAGGACAAAATTAAAAAAATTGTTTCTATGCTCATAGTAAGTTAATCTTTAACCCCTTTTTTAATCTTTTATCACCGGTTTTTCAAAAGAGAAATTTTTGCCTAATTGAATCGGGAAAATTCTCGGATTAAATAAGGCAAAATTCGCAATAAAAATTTACTAGTGAGAGTAATCACGGATTCTGAGTATCTTACGCGGCATATATGCCGGTCGCTCGTCCCTAAGGTGTTAAGTAAGACTGTAATATGGACAAAATCATAAATAAAACTAGATAACAGGAATTCTGCTTTTCCAGAATTTAGTGTCGTCCCCGATGAAAAAAATATATATATATGTATATAAATATAGATACAGTATAGTCCCTATTATCCAAGTTAATCGAACTCATACCTTTGGAATGGATCCTTTTCTTCTGATGGACTGGTGACTTCTACTATTATGAAACAGCCATTATAAATGAAGTGTTAGGTGAAGATGAAAGAGTAGCCGTAAAAAGTTATAACTCTGATTTTCTGGTCAAAATGGAGAAAAAGAAAAGGCCATAATTTTTTTTTTCATTCACTTCATTTATAATGGCTGCTTCATAATAATAGAAGCCATCAGTTCATCAGAAAAAAATATGTGGGTTAAAGCGGAAACTCGGTTAAGCGCGACTTGGATAATCGGGACTCTACTGTAGCTCAGTTTTAAGACTTAAAACACGTGATTTTATTTATGTAAAACGACGTCATCCGAATCCGCTGAAGAATTCCTCATTTACGATCCAATCATGAACATCTACAATAAAGTCTGGGTAGGAGGTCACTATCTCAGAATAATACACAAATGCAGCAAAAAGAAATCAATTCATTTATATTTTTTTCAAAATAGCACGTATTTTAACTTTTTTTTCAGTTTTTATGAGAAAGTTTCAACAAAAAGATATAATTGCTATTTTCCAACTATTTTTTCTTTACTTTCTAGAGAAATGGAGTGCTTGAGTTGCCAAAATGAAACAGATGTCGCTAAAAACTGCAAAAAAATTAATATTTCAAGAATAAATGGAGATACAGTTTTCAAACAAATTGCATTTAAAAGAACTTTTTTTTTTCCCCAATACGACGGTCTAAAAATTGAAAATGTGCGATACGTAGAAATTTTAAAAAATGCTATAGAGCATTTAATCGTACAATGATACATCTGCTTTGTTTATTGCTGCCTTCTGTAAGGCAACGTTATTTTTTGGAGGCGACACAAAATAAGCTGGAAGAAAGAAATAGCATACCGTACCAGGGGCTAAAAAATAATAAATAACATTTAAATACAGGAGAATAGTGACAAATAATAAACCTATTCTTATCTTTCTATCGATTTAGCAGCTTATAACTGTTTTTGAAGTCCAGATAATTAAAACTTGTGACTTTTTCAGAAATTAATATTTCTGCTTCTACTAAATGAAACTGTCCTCCAAATTTTATCTGACCACTTGATGGTCACAAGAGCAGCTTTATACAAGGGGACACTAGTGACATAAAAACTAGGGGACAATATTTCTCTGGCCAGAATAAATATAAAATTATTTATAATTTCAAATAAAAATTCATTATTTTATACTTTAGAATGTAAATTTTCATTTTGTACAGTAAAATTTATAAAAATAGTTTGTCATTACACTTAATTTTTTTCTAGAAGATCAGTGGATAAAGTGGAGGACAAGGGACAGAAGTGACAATTTGAATATTTGAAATATTATTGGAGTAAAATTTACAGTTATTTTCTTGAAAATTCTTTTCGAAATTGTAGCAAGACATTACACAGAATTCATATGATAATGAAAGTTATATAAATGACAAAATGAAGCACATAACCCCAAGGAAAACAAATTACACACTTGTTGCAGAACCGCCCATGAGTTGTAGGTAGGTTCTTGGACACTGGCAATGGGAGGGACAATAACTAAATTATCTTTTTTTCTCATGATTTTGAAAAATAAAATTTATTCTTCTTAGGGGAGTTAGGGGGGAGATCACCTTAAAACTTTTTTAAAAAGTCAAAAAATTTTTTGTTGCCTGTTATGAAAGAATAACATGTTACCGAACTTTAAAAAAAATATGACGATACTCCATTTAAAACCGATTTTATGATAAAATATGTGGATCGATACTTATCTAAATCAAGGTAAACGCCCCACCAGTGACCGAGAGGTTCTGTTCTCGAAGCTGGTAGACGGGAAGTGCTGGGTTCGAACACAATCGCAACCGTCGGCCTAATCGTTCGGAGTTTTCCGTGGTTTTCTTCGAACCTTGGATTTCCTTGCATAAGTACGGATTAGGTTCCCTTAGAAAGATCTCCACGGAGGGCACTCCCATCTCCTTCGGACTTGGACACTTTTGCACCCAGTTTCAAAATTACAACTCGTGTGATTTATTTACCAATTAGGATAATTTTGTTTAAATTAATCACGTGTAATTACGTATCTAACGTTTCTTGGAGTTCTGTTACCTGCGATTTATTCTGTGGAGCTGATTCAAATGTCACACTAGATGTCATATTTCAAATGAAAATCAAATTTCAAATTAATTGCTTAAAAGCCGCAAAGGCCAACCTAGTGAAAAAGATTCCATGCCGCTGCTCGAACCCGGGCTATCAGTATAGCGCACTGACGTTCCACCGACTAAACCACATGGAACGATACCCAGCCTGGAACTTTTCACTAATACAGGTTGGCAAGGCTACAAACTCAGCACAATATAGAATGTTTTTCCGTGAGCCACCGACACGGGGCAAACACAGACTCTAAATTAAATCCAGCATCGAGGGTTAAGCAATTAATTTGAAAGTTGATTTTCATTTGAAATATTGTATGCAAAGCGAATATTTCTCTCTGGAAAAATTTCCAATTATTAATATAGATGTCATAATCAATAAGCTTTCTGAGTGAACGGCGTGTCCGCCAGATTTGGCCAGGATAGACCAGTTGGCAGAGCATTGGCAGCTTAAGCCCAAAAGTCCCTCGTTCGAATCCTGGCGCTGACACTTTTTCACCCAGTTGGAAAATTACAACTCGTATAAAGTATACCCTCTGGTGTTTTTACGACTATACTATTGATTCTCAGGAGAGATAATCTGTACCATTCTATATATTCTTATTCAGTAAATAGCGATTTCATTCAATTAAATACTTTTGAAAAAGGAAGTCTTACTAAACGACCATCACTTCTATCATGATGAGAATACACCATGTTTAAGTCTTGTTATGACACACAACGCTGGCACTTAAAACGCCCGGTATCTCCACCAGAAGGCTGGCTCTATAATATACTTACCCGCAACTCTCTACTAAACAAACTAAAACACATCCATAAACACCTTTTTGAAATTTCAATACTAACTACGTAGCCTGGGCATGCAACAGTTTCAGCTGCCCCTTGTCGCGTAGGGTATCTATACCCCGGCGGAACGAATCTTGTTTTGCAATTTTTTTCGCCTTTCTTCTCTTACCTACCCCCTGTCGCGTTAGGTTTTTTTCTCCTGGCAGGTGCGGCTCTGACACGGGATTTTATATACATACCGCCCACTGTCGCGATTTTGGCGGCTTCAGCTCTGGCTGAAAACTGTATTTTTTTAAGACCTTAATAAAGGCGACCGGGAGGGATACTATGCTCTACAGACTTGGTTTCCTTGTCTGAGATGTCCTTCTTAGGCAATCAAAAAGTCTTGCTATGAGCCAGGTCTGACGCTAAAAATATAATTCACGAAAGAAAGTTAAGTAACTGACATGGAAAAGATAAATTTTTTATCAATTTAAATATTGATTTGAATGTGGTTTTTTTAACATTGTCATGTGGCTAGCTGCATGTGGATGAGGATTATATTCTTGTGTTCTATAATATAAAATCAAGCGTTCCAGTACTGGGAAATTAACGCGTCCTTCACTACGGGTAGGGAATGACGGGCTAAGAAGTTGTGTATTTATGCATCTGTGAGTGTGTGTCGGCATTGGGCAACTTGTTATGCGCTATGAGTTTGTATAAATGAAACTATTCCTGATGCTTAACCCTTAAATGCATAGCGTAACTTAGGAGTTACACTATGTATCCTTTTTTTGGCCATTTGGCGCTTTAAATTGGTCTTTTGATGAACTGTTATGCGTTACTTGTGTGTGATAACATGCATTTAAGGCTGTTCTTAACTGCTCTGCTCAACAAGCTCAAAGCGTTTTGACACATTTACAAATTCATTTTTTAACGGAAAGATATAAAATTGGAAAGCCTGGCCATGGAAGCGATTTAGAATTGAACTGTTTTTTTTTTCCATTTGTTGATCAATCAATTACCTATTGAGTTAAAAGCGAATTTGATCACGTGGCAAGCACGTTTTTCGCCCACTATGAGTGCTCTTTCTTCCTTCGCACGGAAATTCGGTTCAAAACGCCCACTTTAACACTATTTTCTGAAAAATCTATTGCGTTTGTAAAATAATGAAAAAAAAAAAACCAGCTCAATTACATAGTTTCTGAACAACAACACCAGCTAGTTTCATCCATTTTCGAACAAAAATAAATTAAAACTTATGTCAGAAAGCTGCCTTTTTGGATTTGAGAACAAACACCCTTAAGATCGTGAAGTCTGTTTTTGTTCTGATTTGTTATCACTGGGAGGTTATATCATCTTTTGTTCACACTGCTTGCAAGTGTGCTTGACAGGCGTTTTTTCTCTACCTTTATAAGGTAGTCATTATTAATTCTTCAAGCTATTAAAAGCACTATAAAAATTATTGTATCGTTGAATAGTTGTTATTACGCAGTGTAAACACTTTAAAGTAGGCATATAATGTAAAAGGATAATTTCTGGAGCAATTTTCGTGATGTAACTCACGAGTGACATTTTGACATTATGTCCAACAGAAACAAAAGTAAATCTTTTCTCTAATTTTTTAGCGTTTAATTAAAACAAAAATAGACTCAAATAAAAGTTTTTCCGAACAAAATAAAAAAGTCATGCATTAAAGGGTTAATTTACTCAATATCTCAAAATTTTTGAAATTTGAATGAAATGCCGATTTTGAGATTATTGAATAAATGTATTTTCCATGCATTCTAAAATGCAGCACAACTAATTTCAGAACAATACTTTTGTTAGATTGGTGCTGTGCTGTAGTTATTTAAACAAAATGTGGTCAACACAGTTTCATTTAAACGCATTTATCTCATTCTTTCTACTCTTAATTTTGCTTTTGTGTGTATTGCAAGCAGATTTTATTTTTGAATGAGACTTTAACACTAAATATGCCAACAACCGGTCGTCTGGCCAGTACCAAATAAAAATATTTCGATTCCGAACGAGAAATTTCTTTATAAAAGAAATATTATATAAATCACACAGATAAATAACACAGTTAAATAACAAAGTTAAATACTAGTTTTAAGTAAAAATTCTGGTGTGAAATATTTTTATATAAATCGAATAAATTTCCTGGTATGTTTAGTGTTAAGAGCCTACGCTAGTAACACGAAGACATTCGCAAGCTAACGTTCAACCAATGCAACTTTTTTTTTTTTTCAAATTTCTCGTTCGCATTTCAATATTTAAAATAAAAGATTTATTTTTATTTTTACATAGGATATCTAAGGTCAATGTCTAACCAGATATTTTACTATTACAATTGCAGTTTTGTGTTGTTGTTGTTGTTGTTGTTGTTGTTGCTGCTTTTGTTTCCTGAAGACACTAAACCAGTTCTAAAACTGAAAATGTTCTTGGGGGGAAAAGACATCGACTTCGGATGTCCTATGAAAAAAAAAAAAAAAAAAAAAAAAAAAAAAGGAAAGAAAAAGAAAAAAAAAAAAAAAACATTTACAAGTATTGATATGCAAGAATGTAATTTGGAAAGAACATTGCCTTTGATTTAACATTAACTTGCGAGTGCCTTCGCGTTACTAGCATAGAACTGTTAAAGTGGTTTTCAAAACATATACTTCTCTTCTCAACAACGTCAAACTTTCTGACACATTTATGGACTCATTTTTAAAAGTAAAAGCTTGACGCTTGCAGGTGTGAAGTGATTTGTAATCGAACAATGTCTTCCATTTTTCGATAAATAAATTACATCTTGTTTCACGATACCATTTTTTCTCCTTTCTTGTGCTGTCGCTTCAAAATTCTTTTCAAAGCGCTACTTTTGACAAATTTCTGAAAGATATTCATTTACCAAGAAATGAAAAAAGAAAACACCTTCTGAATCAGAGTACTTGCCAATTTCATGCGTTTGCCAACAAAAATTATTTCAAAAAGTAGTCAGTTTGAGTTTGAGAACACACTTAATTCAATATATATACATAAAAGTAGAAATCACTAAAAGTTTTCTCCTCTATTTAATTATTGCATAAATTCATTTTTTAGAAGTATTAAAATATAATTGTTTTTCTTACCTTTGTATTTGTTGCAGTTGCATATGCAAAGGCTGAAAAAAGAAGGAAAAAATACTGTACTAAAATGTAAATAATGCGAATGAAATTTGATACCAATACATAGTATAAAGACACAAAAGTGGGTTATTTTGTAGTTTAATTTGTATTTTCTTTCATTTATTTATGCATCGGATATTTTTGAGAGATCCAGCACGAAGAAAAGTAATTTATTTATCTAAATTGTTATATTACATTTTACATTAAACAAAATAATCATTTAACAGTTATAAATTACAGTTATTTTATTTTTAGATTCCTTGTAATTTTATTTTACATTTAAAGTAATTTTAAAGTAATGTAATTTTATTTTAACATTTAAAGACTATTACTCATTCAAACAACGGTACGCAATGTTGAATTCAGACAATTTCCTTCGAAAGGACTTATATAGTTCCTGGGGAGGGGGGGGGGGCTATTATGGAGTTCCGGGGGAAATCGCACTTCTAGACTATTAATAAGTATAAAATCCCAAATCTTTCGGCGGAGGGATCATTTCGATGCCTTTGTGGGAAAGGTCTCCCTTCGCCCCTGAATTTTTCACATAAGACATCTATCTTAATGTGTTCCGCTTAAGACTATTGTCTTGTTTATAGTTAGAAAATGCATATTATTAAAAAATGTTTACAGCTAGTTTGATACTTACTTAATGGATGACAGAACTTATAAGGAGAGGGAGGGATCAAAAGTTCTGTCTGGTGACCTTTTAAGGTTCTTCATCAGTCTGATCTCACATTCTCCTTTCCAATATCCGATTTTAAAGATAAGGCTTTGATACTCGCCTGGACCAGTTCCCTTAGCTTAGATGTATCGAACGCCACATCGTTATTTTTCAAATACCTCACCAAAATTTCAAAATTTTACTTTATTTTTCTGTATATTCTTTTTAAAGGCTGTTTCTCTGCTGCTTAAATGACAAATAGATACACTTAATTTTATTTTAAGTGTTCAAATCTTTTTCACAGCTCGCCTGCTTCTTTAAGATTTTAATACCTTAACCTTCCATTTGTGACGCCCGATGCCAAGCCTTCTTTTTTTTTGTGGGGGGAGGGGGGATAAGGGTGGCATTTTCCCTATCTTCTGTTCCCTCTCACTTACTAATCAGTGCCGATGCCACTTTGAGCCAAAATGCAATTTTTTTCATTCCAATTTTAATAGGAGAGCACTTATAGCCAAATACCGAACACAGGGATATAAAATTTAAACCTGGATGACTAAAATATCAAATAGAAGTAGATTCTTAAAAAACGAAGTCCTCATTTTCGGCAGAAGGAAAACCTTTTTACAAATTCGTGAAAAATTCAAGAATTTGCTGTATGAATTCCGAATAAACTTTATTAAAAAGAAGACAAAATATATTATAATGGACTAAAAGATTGAATTTGGATTGCATTTACGAATGACAGAAAATCGCCGGTGATCTTATAAAATTGTGGAAATACGCGATTTTTATTTTAAATTTAAATTTAAAGTAACCGAGTAATGACCGATTGCCAGAAAAGCTTCTGAATTACAGACCCAGGGGTTACCGTGACCGAGGTAGAACTACGCTCCGATGGATTGATCAATGGAGCCGGAACAGTCTGATTTAGCCTAACCCATGCTGAAGAAGAAGAAGAAGATGATGATGATGAATTTAAAGTAACAAAATATCTAATCAAAAAATCCAAAATCTGAGTCTCAGATGCATTGGAATCTGCTTTCGTCTATCCAGAACCAAATTTGCACAGTTCTAGATGCGATAGATTTCTCTTGCCATCGCTAATAAACATACACACGCACATAAACATCTTTTTTTTATTAATATAGATGTCAGAATTTTCCACAGCAAGTTCCGTGGCAGAATCTTCAGCATCTTAAATCCTTGTAACAGCATCCCCCCCCCCCTATCAACAGCCTGGTTTTTAACCTTTCCAGACAGCACTAAGTGAAAGAACGCTAGACTGTTTTTGATTATGTTTCCTAAGTGGCACATTCTCCCATAGCTTGAAAGATATAATAATCTTTCAGAATTCCCTCTGAGTCAGACAGCAAAGAAAGTTGTTTTAAAATACGGGAAAAGTCGCTGCCATCGAAATACTCAAGGCCAGGGGACACGAGTGCGACGTCATCACTAATCGACCGACTTCTCACTAGTTTTGCGGATTGTCACAGTGTTGCCGTACCTGGCTGATTTTTTATCGCAGAATTCCAGATTCTCACCATTAAGTTTAAATATTATTGTTTTATAAGATGATGGATATTCCACAAATAAAATAAAAGAAAATTGCTATTCAAAATTTTCCGATGTGTATTCTAACACTAGTGAGAAATTGGTCGATTAGTGATGATGTCACACTCGTGTCCTCTGGCCTTGAGTATTTCGATGGCAGCGGAAAAGTACCTTAAAAAATGCTTTGCAATTGCAATCTGTCTACGTTACGTTATTACCCGCATCTAATAAAACGTTATGTAGCCGAATCCATATTCTTTAACCATCGAAAAATATATTTGAAATTCGAAAAAAAAATCAAAAAATATATCCGTCAGCCCGAAAATTCATTAGCCGCAATGTTCGTTAGTCGAGGTGTCGCTAACATGAAAAAGATTTTCGATAAGCAAAAAAAAAATAGTACTATACATATATTATAATTATAATATGTATGAAAGTACATTTTATTATATATAGGATATTACTATTACAAATATGAATGCCTAATATTAGATAAAATGTAAAACATTGGATAAAACATTACATAAAAAGCCGATCTTTAAAACTTACCTTCCAAAAGAATAAAGAAAATCTTTAAATCTACTATTTTTCCCAGCAACCTACATAAAAAATGTTGTAAAATTATTACCATTTATTTAAATAAAGTAAAATAAGTTATAACTATTGTAATCAAATAATTAATAAAACAGAAAATCATAAAACTTTGTCCAACTGAAATTAATACGTATTATGCACTTATCCCAGCTTGTTTATTTTAAAAATATAATTTAAGAAAATCTGCTTGTAATTAAAACAGTTTCACTGGAAACATAGAAGAAAGGTATAGAAGAAACGTAAAATAATATTCACTAAATCCTTGAACAATACTTTGATCAATATATTTTTTAACCTGAATTTAATATGTATATTTTGATCTCATTTAGACCTGAAATTTTGTGTCAAAATAAAATTTGCAGTTGGATTCAAATACCAAAAAAGATTTGGACTTGGTTCATGCAAACTTTACTTTCAGCAGACGAGGAGCGAGGCGGAGTACTTAAATATCTTACTACAATTGCAAGGCTTTGCCTAGATCCTTAAAGTGCCTTAATTGGACCCTGATTTCATAATTTTATCATTTATGTTTTTAAAACATCCTATATAACTACGATATTAAAATCTAGAGAACCAGTAACTTTACGCAGTGGCCATGTCAAATGAGCATGTTTTGAACAGAAATTTTATTTAGTTTAAGGATTCAAATTTGTGTGGCACAGAAACAAATTACATGATATTAGATAAATTTCTGGTTGAAAATATCTTTAAATAAACACGCATTATAAATATGAGATTTCTGGTTATCTTTCCAAGAGCTGCCAGCTTTCTTTTCTTTCTTTCTTTTTTTTTTTTTTTTTTTTTTTTTTTTTTTTTTGTTAAACAAACATAATTTGAACCATAAAATGTGTTTAATAAAATGTATTTTCTTTCTATATTGCACTTATTTCATTTCAGTTATTAAGTAAAATTTCTGATTCGAAATATGTTTATTTGGCATGAAGTTAAAATTGGTCAGCTATATGTTAAAATAATTAACTCATTTGATCTGAGAATTATTGCTTGAGTCTCTTTGTATTTTACATGTACAATTCCTTTCTTTGTCATTTAATATTAATACCTGAAGCCACATTTGGAATTTTTTGTTGATTCATTGGTTGTTTTTTGGCCTGGGGGGAAACTTAACAGTGGAAAACAGCACAGTCAAGGAAAGTTCATGGAACAACACCAAATCTAGTAATTAGAATTTATGCATAAAATAAAAAATAAGTATAATAGTGAATAATTACAAATAAGTGCCAAAATGAATTGCTTATGCTTAAAATTGTTAATTTATTAATATGCTTATTCTTCTAAACATTTACAAATTTCGGAAGTTCTGATTTCCAAAGCATCTTTAGCGTTCTCCTTGAAAATAAAAAGTAGGGGGTTTGAGACGAATGGACGACGTCCCATCCTTTTTTTCTGTCTGCTACACCACTAATTCCCCCCCCCCCCAAAAAAAAAAAACTGGTTAATAGGTGTATTCAAAAAGCACCATTGGGAACACTGGTGCAATTTACATGAAATAGGACATGTGACATCGTATTTTTGACACGCAAAGACCTAGAGGAAATCAGAAAATATTTCCGGGCAGTACGGCACGCCACACACCAGGGAGACATGCAACAAACAAGTGGGTAAGTGTGATCACAGATCGCACAGAGGGTTTCGTTTAATATTGATTTCAAAACACTTTATCTTTTTAAAAAATCTATTACTTCCACATTTCGCAACCAGGGGGCGCACTCGATTCTAAATAAACATCTATCCGAACGAAATCCCGTTTTACATACTATCTGTAGATATATTAGTCGAGGGGATTGGGCCCATAGCACCTGAGATCAGTAGACGCACCTGGCGGTAAAAAATGGAACTAAAATATGTAAGGCTATGGTGCACAATATGAAAGACGGGTCAAAGGGGTGTCGGTAAAAGTTGGAAAATTTCTCCCCTGGTTAAAAGTGCGGATGTTAGAAAAATTACTTAAAATACACAAGCTAGAGCCCGGAGAGGTAAATAATATAAGACATTTTGAAGATTTTATGATTTGTCGTGTGGTCTGAGGTATTCAGCTATACGTATGCAAAATTTCATGTCTACAACTTAATTAGGGGCTCTCTTAGAAAGAATTGCTTCAAATACATATGTGGTAGCTCAAAGGGTTAAACGTAAGACTTTATGATTCAAGATTTTCAAGATTTTATGATTTGTCGCTTGGCCTCGGGTGTTCTGCTATAAGTATGCAAAATTTAAAATCTCCAATTTAATTAGGGACTCAGTTAGAAAGAATTGCTTAAAATACACGAGCTGGAGTTGAAAGGGTTAAACATAAAACTTTTTCAATATTTATTATTTGACGTGTAATCTGGGATGTTGAGCTATAAGTATGCAAAATTTCATGCCTCCAACCTAAATAGGGGCTCACTTAGAAAGAATTGTTTAAAATACACATGTGGGAGCCCAAAGGTTTAAACGTACGACATTTTCAAAATTTTATGATTTATCGTTTGATGTGAGGTGTTCAGCTATAAGAATGCAAAATTTCACGCTTCCAACTTAATTAGAGGCTCACTTAGAAATAATTGTTTAAAATACACATGCAGGAGCCCAAAGGGTTAAATGTACGACTT
This sequence comes from Maratus speciosus, assembly GCA_963932465.1. Taxonomy (NCBI): domain Eukaryota; kingdom Metazoa; phylum Arthropoda; class Arachnida; order Araneae; family Salticidae; genus Maratus; species Maratus speciosus. Next base: position 431,643,963 of record OZ010792.1, read on the forward strand.
TTTCAAAATTTTATCATTTGTCGTATGATGTGTGGTGTTCAGCTATAAGTATGCAGAATTTCACGCCTCCAAACTAATTAGGAGCTCACCTTAGAAAGAATTGTTTAAAATACACATGCGGGACCCCAAAGGTTTAAATGTACGACTTTTTCAAAATTTTATCACTTGTTGTTTGATGTGAGGTGTCCAGCTATAAGTATGCAAAATTTCACGCCTCCAACATAATTAGGGGCTCACTTAGAAAGAATTGTTTAAAATACACATGTGGGAGCCCAAAGGGTTAAATGTACGACTTTTTCAAAATTTTATGATTTGTCGTATGATGTGAGGTGTTCAGCTATAAGTACCGAAAATTTCATGTCTCCAACATAATTACGGGCTCACTTAGAAAGAATTGTTTAAAATACACATGTGGGAGCCCAAAGGGTTAAATGTATGACTTTTTCCAAAATTTTATCACTTGTTGTTTGATGTGAGGTGTCCAGCTATAAGTATGCAAAATTTCACGGCTCCAACATAATTAGGGGCTCACTTAGAAAGAATTGTTTAAAATACACATGTGGGAGCCCAAAGGGTTAAATGTACGACTTTTTCAATATTTTATGATTTGTCGTATGATGCGAGGTGTTCAGCTATAAGTATCCGAAATTTCAAGTCTCCAACATAATTAGGGGCTCACTTAGAAAGAATTGTTTAAAATACACATGTGGGAGTTACCGACATTTATTCTTCTGCGAGTTAAACCGATTAATTAAATAATAATTAATATTTCAGCTTGTAATTAAGATAGGACTTAGAAATAGGTATCAATAAAATCAGCGAGAAATTTGACATCGGGATGCCATAAAATTTAATCAAAAAATTTAATATTTAAAAAGTTAAAATTCCGTATTAAAATATGCTATTAAAAAAAACCGCAGCGTTGTCATGTCTACCTGCTTTGAAATCTTTTGAATTGAAATCTTTTTTCCTTGTCTTTCCAATTAGAGAAAATAAATTTCTATCGATCGATTTTTAGTGGATATTTTAACTTATACACATCGCAGAAATGTGAACTTTATACCAAATGAAAGTAGATTTTTTTCTGCGTCTGTCTATTCCATTTACAAATTTCTCGGACCAATATTTTCTGATATGCGATTTCGATTTAAAATGCCCACTTCATTTTTCGGCTTAATTTCCTCCGTGGTAACCATGCATCGGCTGATTTTACTGGGCAACCCTTAGGAGAAACACGGATGATTTGGAGAAAGTTCATTTGAATCTGCGTTAAAAAGGTGGATTGGTTAATTTTAGAAGTTAATTAGCTCGTAATTCAGTTAATTACCAACTTTTTTAAAATTTTATGATTTGTTGTTTGATGTGAGGTGTTCAGCTATAAGTACCCAAAATTTCAAATCTCTAACATGTATAGTTTTTGAGAACGGGCTCTGTGACGGACTGACAGACAGACAGACAGACAAAGGAGTGAGACAAATAGGGTTTCGTCAGATGAACGAAACCCTAAAAAGCGTGAGGCATGCGACAATTTCACCCTGTTAACAAAGAAAAAACCGGTTTGAACAGCAGAATTTGTCTCCTGTGTCAGAATTATTGTCGCATGTCTCTCTGGTGTGTGACGCGCCTACAATTGCCTTTTGTTGAAAGGAATTCAGGGAGTGGATAAAGAAGTTTATCTTTCACCTTGAGAAATGTCCACGGGTGTGTAAAAGTCTGAATTTCTACAGCTTGGAGAAATTGCGGGGCTTGGACAAGGTTGGTAATCGTGACAAGGTTGATGTCATAACTGACCAATAAGAGACATGCTCTTCAGATCCCTGGCTAGGGACAAGAGAAGAAAAGGGGGGAACCACTGACTTTTAGCGAGGAAAGGCGGACAGTTAAGACTCGGGTTTTGAATAGTGACCGTCACAACATCATGTGTAAAAATCATTGCGCTGAAGAAAATATTTACGAGAAAACATAGCAAAAGGAAAAAAAAAAATAACAATAAAACAAATTCGAAATTAGAGGGAAATTTTTCAATCTGTTTTTGTTTAGCTCGGGACCAAAATATTTGTGCATAGATCAAAGTATCATCTTTGACTGTTTTAATTGCAGGATTATACGACAACGAAGTCCACCCCATCCACAACTCAATAAAGATCATCTCAGCATTAATGTAATATAGACTGTTGGGAATCCTCCGAAACAAAGTTAAATTAGACGCCGCGTTTCTTAAATTTTGCTATTTCTCGAGCCTTTTAAGTACACTGTATGGCTAAAGGTGACCGGTCACTTGCGATTTTAGACGTTTTGTTAAATATCTAGAAAAATACATGAGGAATTAACCTGAAACTGCAGATGTGTAAACAGTATACAACAGGTCATACATTCCCGCGAAGATTTTTTCCCCAAACTAGGGATGCAACGGATATCCGGCAAATATCCGATATCCGGCATATCCGGCTGATTTTCAATATCCGAAATACCGTCGGATATCCGGATCACAATCACCGGATATCCGACTTCTCTACCGGATATCCGGTAGAACGCAGCGAAGTGAATATATAAGGATAACAGAAATAGTTTGACCCCAAACAATGCCGAACAATTTTGTTTATAATGCAAAATATGAAAGTAAGTTCACTATACATGAGTAAAAGGTAATTCTCAAAAGTTTAAAGAATTGCCAGCTTTCCTAACATTGATATTTGAACTCTTTATAATAAATTTAAGAATTTATGTTTACTTCTTTCAGAAAATTGTACCTTTACTTTCAGAATGCAAAATAAAATTTGAAGTTGTTTATTAAAAGTATGACTTTATTAATTTTCTTTCTTTTTTTTAAGTTTAACAATTAAACAGGCCAATTTTTAGAAGAAAGTATTGTAACAGAAATTTTTTCGATTTCCGGTTTTCGATGTTTTAGAGGTCAGCCTCCTTCAATATGGAAACATTCCACTGGATAATTGAACAAAATTTTTTGTATTTGTTTTTGGCTATGTCCAGCAGGTTTTCCTTTAAATTGGAAATATTCCGCCAAAATGGGGCGCTGTAATAGCGATTTTTGTGCCACTTTCATTCTTGTACCATCAAAAAGTGTATGAAGTTATGCATAGAATTGAACCAATTTTTGGGGGTATGTTTTTGGCTATGACCAGCAGGTCCTCCTTCAATTTGAAAATATTCTGCCGGAAGGGAGCGCTATAATACGGATTTTTGTGTTATTTTCATTATTTTATCATTGAAAAGTGTATGAAGCTAAGCATAGAATTGAACCAATTTTGTGTGTATATTTTTGACTATGGCCAGCAGTTTCTCCTTGCATTTGGAAATATTCTGCCAGAAGGTGGCACTGTAACAGAGAATTTTGTAAAATTTTCTCGATTTTTCGCAGGTTTTTTTTTTGTGCTGTATATTGGCGGATCATGAAGCGAAGGGAACTTTGCATCCTGCTAAGCTGGCTATTCACAAACAGCTGATGTACAACAGAATAACGAAAAAATTATTGATTTTAATAAATATCATGATCGAGATTAACTTATTCTTATTCTGATTAATTGACTGGAGCAGAAATTTGAGATCAAAATCAAAGTTAGTATAATATTGAACTAATAATATTAAAGTATGGTAACATTTGGAACTACTTTTTGAAATATTAAGATGTATGAGATAGAAGAAAGTTTTGGGATTGGCAAATCCAACTAGTTATTTTTGTAACTTCCTTATAAATATTTAAAATTAAAAGTAATTTTCTTTTTACTTATAAATATCAAAATAATTTAACTTAAAATAAAACTAAACGTGACTTACAGCAAAAACAATATTAGATAATTAAAACAGAAAAAGGGCATCAATTAAACCTGTGTTTGGAGACAATAACTCTTTAATCATGGGTATATTAGTAGATATTTTATGTTTAAATTATAAAAAGAAAGTATGTAGTATTTCTTTATGAAAATACTCTACAATTATACGCATATTAATTGGTTAAAATTTACTATAAAAATTATCAGCATTTTATTGTACAAATTAATTAATTATTAGCAATTATCAACAATTATCAATATAGTCAATCCCATATCCAAATCCAGTAGCAATTATCAGCATTTCATTGTACAAATAAACAGAATATTTTAATGTTTAAATTACATTTTTTATGCAATATTATTAATATACATTACAGGGCTTGAATTTCGAGACGGGATGGCAGGATTCGTGCCCTAAAGATTATTATCGTGTCCTATTTATTATGCCCTATTGTGGGCGGGCGGCTCCTGTTTCCAAAAAATCATTTTCTGAAAATGTTTCTTTGTAAAACAATGATTGATCAAGTCTCAGGACCGACCGACAAATTTCATGATATTTTCTACTATCGATTAGCAGATTTCACAGGTTCTTCTTACGACAGATTGACAAAATTCATAGTTGTTTTTCTGCATCTGACTGAAAAATTTTGTGCTTTTTCTCCACGACCGACTGATGAATTCCACGATTTTTTCTAGAGACCGATCGGTAAATTTCATAATTTTTTTTTCTTGAGATCAATTGACAAAT